>CM056993.1:262365691-264765691 GCA_029891345.1 Dryococelus australis
CGATTGACATAACAGAATAAGTTCGTCGAGTGCTTAAGATATGATTCGATGTATTCAAGGGTATTAATTTATGACTGTCGTGTGCGGGTCTTGACGGGTCGTGTGTGATCTTAGCGTTACTTAAGAGATCGTTATATTTTAAATCTTTAGTACAAGTCAAGACGAAGTAGCCAATCAGAGCACAGCGATAGTTGTTGGCGGGAAACTGTATTTACAACTTGTATTTAGGTTATGTCGTATTTTAAAATCGTATGAATGTAATTATTTTAATCGAGGGACAATATCCTCTTAATTTAAAGAATATTTCATGGTCATGTTTTTTTCGTGGAAGATGTTATTGAACTCGTTTTAATTAACCTTTTCAGATTTATTTATGTAAATGCCTAATGTTGGCGTTGGCTTCCCCTTCTATAATATTTCACGAGTTTATTAAAACGATTACACAAGCAGTAACCACAGATAATTAAAAAATACATGTAAATTGTCAGTTTTTCCAGGTTATTTCGGATGCTTACATCTACGATTTTGATTAGCTAGACATAACAGTTGCTAATTCAATTATAAACTGCAAATTTTCTATTGATAATTTTCCGTGTACTTATTGAGTAATTGCATACAATTATTAATTCTTCAGTCTTAATTCGTAAACCCACCTACAGGCTTTGTGTTAAAGAGGGCAAATGGCAGAGTGATCGGCTTCTATAGCTGTATTACCACCTTGAACACGTCGTGAGACAAGGAAAGGTTTGTTGGCAGCAGTGTGCAGGCAGGGGATGTGAAGGGAGGTGTGGGGGCGAGAGCCCGGCTGCACCTAAACACGTACACAAGTTAGGGCTGGTGCCGCAAATAAACAAGGCACACGTGTGCCGGGACAAACTGATGGCGCCTCTGCTTCGTCCGGCCAGTGCTTGACTGCCCGTTCCTCTCTTTACCACCGCTCCTCTCTTTACCATCGCTGTCGTGGCACGTCGTCGACATCTTACACTTATTCCGCATTTGCACAAGCTCAAGGGAAAACAAAACGGGGGGGATTAAACACTTGGCTGGGTCGCCATGGCCTCTGAGGAAGAATTCGGCTCAACTAAAGTTTTGACAGTGTGTGGGAAACGGATTGTGTTATCCACACTCTAAATCTGAATCTGTGAGAATTTCACTGTTTCAATCAGTCAAACGAATCTGACTGATAAATCAGTCACTTCAGTGAATTTAACTGATGAATCAGTGAAAAAATGCCATATTTCCTTCACTGATTAATTCAGTGACATTCCCCACTGATTCGTCGGTCATTTTTGTCACTGTTTACTCAGTGGTTTATTTTTGACTGATGTACCAGTGAAACATCTCAGCTATTTCCTTTCCATCTCTAATTAGTTCTCTCGCCTTCCACCAAGGCGAACCGGGTTCAATCCCCGGCCGGGTCACCGGATTTTCGCAAGTAGGAATCGTGCCGGATGATGCCGTTGGTCGACGGGTTTTCTCGGGGATCTCCACCAACAACGGTCAGAATACAAAATGTGGTATAAATCTATTCAATGGTTCCCGATATATGACTTGGCACCTTC
This sequence comes from Dryococelus australis, assembly GCA_029891345.1. NCBI lineage: Eukaryota > Metazoa > Arthropoda > Insecta > Phasmatodea > Phasmatidae > Dryococelus > Dryococelus australis. The sequence continues at coordinate 262,367,254 of CM056993.1, forward strand.
AAATTTTAACATTTCCGCCATCTTTAAAACAAGTAAAACTATAAATGTTGGATGTCCATACTGAGTAATATGTGTGTACCGAGTTTGGTGTAATTCGGTTCTCGCGTTCCAAACTTTTTAGGGGGACAATACACACATACACGCATACATATACACATACACCAAGACAAGCATATTATATCACAAGCTTCATAAGCTTATTTTTCCTTCGGAAAGTAGGCTAAATTTTAATGTGCTTGCGGTCAGTTACACCGGTCAGTGAGGGGTGGTAGTTTTAAAATTATTTGCGTAATGCAATAATATCAATAATATATGGGAGAAGAGGGCCAACCCTTATACCAAAACTCGAATGAAATGTAGTGATACGTATAAAGTTGAAATCCGAAAGGTTTTGGTCGGCATTCAGCAAACAGGGAGGTATTGAACGCCGGTGAGTGTGAAATGAAGTGGAGATGAAGCAGCGGCGTAATACAGGCGCGGGACAAAAGGGAGCGCCTCTAGAAAATCCTCCGGCCGAATTCAACGCCCGCCATATTTCCCACATGCGAAGATCCGGACGACTACGCCGGGAATCGAGTTTGGTTCACCTTGGTGGAAGGAAAATAGTCTGAACACTGTAACACAGGGCTCAACCTTCGAAATTCATATAAAATAAAAGATAGTGGATTGCAGTGAACGATGGCGGTATAGACGTGTGGAATTACCTTGACTTGCAGCGACAAAGATTCTCGTGGGTAAAAAACAAAGAAACGAGGAAGTAGATTTTTTTGTCCAGTTTCCTCGGAAAGAAAGACCTATGAAATCGTATGTCGCCCACTAATAACTTTTCAATCCCCTAAAATATTGTAATAAAATATTGTAGGTATATGGTGTCACTAACGATCACAACACAGTATTTTATGCGATCACATACGAATTTACTGTATAAAACTCAGGAAGTGCATGTTTCATAGTACATGACTGAAGATATATCAATCCGCAAATTATCGACGCGAGTGTATTACGTTTATCGTATTGTAACGTGTGGTAATTACTAACACATACGCTTATCTGAAAAAAAATTGATAACCGTAAATGTGCCATCGCAGGGGCACGGAGGTGGGTACAGGCACAAGACATGGCAGTGCATATACAGACTACATCAAACTATTGTACGATACCAAGGATGTATTGCGGGGGACCAACATTTGTACGATGAACTTAGTATGGTGTTAGAGCGGAGACAGGCGGAGATGCTGTCGGACATGGAGGCGTACAAACGTCGAATGTTCTTCCGAGGAAGAATCTGCCACAGCTGGTGCAAGTGACCCTCCAAATCAGCTATAGTTGCCGCTGGCCAAACTACGCCCAAACGTTCTCGATGGGCGAGAGGCCTTGGGATCTAAGGCAGGATTTACAACTACCCGTCGCGTCCGTCCGTACGTTAATTACGAGACCAACAACCAATCAGAGGTGGCCATTAATTCTATCCGTCCGTCCGTCAAAACCTTGGTAAACTTTGACTTTTGACGGACGGACGGATGAAATTACAGCCGTTCATCCCAAGTTATTTAGAAGGCTGTGTAGTGTGTGCAAGGTTTATCTTGGTCGTCTTTTGTTTTCAAATGTTTGTTTATGTAGCTGTGAAATGAAATTACTTTACATTTTTCCAGAAAATATATTGATAATTACAATTGCAAACATGAGATCCTTTCTTGCAATAGTAAAAGTAATCAAATCATGCTTTATATGATATTGAACATTTTTTTACATCAATTAATCTTCTTAATGTACTTGTATGCGCATTTCGGGTACTTACAAACAATACCGCAAAAATATTTAATTTATATGGAGAATTTTTTTCTATTTGTAAATAGTTTTGTATGTATTAGTTTGCAGCAATCAAATAACGACGAACATACGACGACTGGTTGTAAATCGCTCGGCTGGGAGACGGACGGACGGATGACTGACGAACGGACGCGACGGGTTATTGTAAAACCCACCTTACTGGCCAAGGAAGCATGTTGACATCACGAAGGCAGAAGAAAGATAACCATGATATGTGAGGCCGGGCATTATCCTGCAGGAAAACGGGGTTGTCAAGCTGCACCAGAGAAATGGGAGCGCAGATAGTCGCAGAATTTCCTGGAAGTAACTCCGCGTCGTCAGGGTACCTTCAATCACTACCAGTGAGGTGCGGGGATTGTAGCAGATGGACCCCCCATATTATGACACCTCTAGTTAGGGCGACGTGTCTCTCTAGAATGAAACGTGGAACATGGCGCTGGCCAGGAAGTCTCCAGGCTCTAATCCGGTGGTCGTCTGTATCCAGAGAGAACCGTGATGTGGCTAAACACTACTCGTCGCCAATCTACAAGCTGCTATGCTGCCCCGTGCCCTGGCAGAAGGGCTCGGCGATGCTCAGGTCGTAATCGTATACGTCGTTAAGATGCCGCGACAACAGATCCCGTTCTGCTAGTTGCTTGGATATAAAGGCTGTTAACGATAAAGTGAGCACTTTTGAAATCAACCTTAGAAAAAAGTCACTACTCCTACCTGCATATATTTTAACGGGATCACTAAGAGACATGCGCCCAGTAAAATTAACAGCGAAGGATGGAAAGTATCTCCATATATTAAATCGTCGAATTAAATGTGCTAGGTAATAATTTGCGATAATTTAGATTATTTCTTTCTCTTTCTGTTTTTTTAATGCATAGAAGTGTAAAAATTAGCAGATTTGTAAAATATTTACATTTCAAATAATTTCGCTGTTTCACTTGACCGACGCTTGAATAAAGTGATAAGGCCCATGACAATGTTGGTTTTACATAAGACGGAACAATACACAACGTGCATACAAGTAGATCTTAAGCAGGGTTTTCAAAAGTACTCATTCTAACGTGAAAAGCTTATAGTACTGGTGGACACAGGCGTATCCCTAGCATCCGTGGCATGTCCCTGGATGGTACGCAGCCAAGTCCATGGAGTTCTAATAGCCTGTCACATGATGGAATGATCCTCCCAGCTGGTGGCCTGCTGGAGTCTTCTCGCTTGGTGTGTGTACCCTCCTGTTCCCATTGCGGCCAACATCGACTCACAGTGTAGGCAGAGTGTGTTATGAATGGGCCTTAACAGTACATCCATCTGTGAAACCGGCCTCACACCTTCAAAATAAAACTAGGACGTCAGGGATTGCGTCGAAGCATTGCGACAAGGGTAACCCCTCCACCAACCAGGGAAAGAGGTCAGCGGTCCATTCGTAACAGTGGTTCCAGTGGCGAGTCTGCTTACCATCTATGCTTTAATGAACTTTACCAAAAATTGACTGCTTCCATGCAGCGGAAAGTAGGGTCATTAGTCACATCAGTAACTCCTGGTTTCATGTAGTACTACCTTCTAAAATGGCGACCAGTAACAATATTCTTATCCAATTCCGACGGTTTCATGATGCACTGTCATCATTCGAAATTTGTTTGAAATCGTTTAGAGCTACCTAAATTTAAAAATGACCACGACTTTTAAAGTGTAGGCTGTTCACGGTAAAGTGAGCACTCTTTAAGGCCCTTCTAAATTTCTTACTTCCACCCAATTTCCATCTTTCTGCTGCTTTTTAATATAACCATTGCAATGTGACCAATACACACAGTGTATACATTTCACCACTCTCAAAAGTTAACGCCTAAGGCTGCAATAAGATATATTTATTAGTGATTAATGCCTGTTGGGAGAATCTTAAAAAGTGCTCACTGTACCGTGAATAGCCTGTAGGCGTCCTGAATGGACGAGAACTATATATGTCAAATGTCCTAACTTAGTAGTATAAGTTGGCCATTTTGGCGAAATTCTGTTTTCTGGTTGAAAAGTTTTAGGGGGTGACATGCACACAGCACACGCACGTACTTACATAAAATAAATTTGGAAGGTTTAGAAATCTAGATGCGTTCTTTCTCTAACAAAAAATCTTTAGTTGATAATACTACCACAAAAAACGACTTGAGATCCTTGTCCGAATTTAGAATTTAATTCCCTATACGCCCATGCATGGCGAAGCCTGGCCTTTAAGCGTCTGATGCTAGGGTGAGAGAGCAAGCCCGCAGCCCCTTGTATCCTTGTCCTCCCATAACAGATTGTTCTTCACAACTACCGACAAGAAAAGGAAGGGGGGGGGGGGGGGGTGGGTAGGGGGAATTAACTTTACATCACTTATTTGGTTTATATGTATAACTCAGCTTGTATAAAATATATGTTCATTGTGAGCTTGCACATATTGTGAGATATCTATGAGTTGTATGATATCTATGTTTATTTATTTATTTACTTATTTATACATGCACTTAATTCAGCACTGCGGCCAGGTTAAAATTTGATGTGTACAATAAATTACAGACACTTCCACTATAAACAATTTCAGTGTAGAAACATAACCTAAAAAAATTAGGCAAACTGCATACTTAGTACATAAATTACTACAATTTTAATAAAAATTATTCATAAAATATATGCTAGTTCGTAAAGACAGTTTTTTAAGAGAAAGGAAGGGCATATAATGTTTTCTAATTGTGTTATGATGCATTAATTCTACTTATAAACAATACCACAAAAAAAAAATAAACCACTCAATACATCAATGATTATGTGATAAGTAGAAATATTAAACATAAAAACTTAGCTGGTTCCTGAGAGATGATTTAAAAAGAATGATTCGTGTTGTAAATTAAAGCATGGTACACTAATACCATAAAACAAGTACAATTAATAAGAAATAATAAAAGCTACGTCATTGTTTTAAATATTGACAAGATTTCTTTGAAATAATTTTTGTCCTTATGTAACCACTTTTGCGTTATTTTTATTGTATAATTTTTTTTTGGCCTGTCAGCAAAATTTCTTTATATGTTCTTTTGAAAACTGCAATAGATTTCGTTAATTTATGGTTTGTAGGTAGGTCGTTCCAGTAACGACTGGCTATGTAGCCGAATGATCGCTATAACGTATACAAAATAGATTAAATGTATGCATTAAAATGAACAAAAGAAACGAGACTTCAGCAGATAGCGAGCACGCACCCTTGCCACTGTGCACACGATAGGCAAATAGAGATTACAATCGCTGTTAAATATACCTTCGACTGGCGCCGATGTACGCATCGCGTTCCCCATTGCTCTCGGCTCTTTGGGCGCGTGCGTGCGCACCTGGAGGGAGGGACGGCACACAAACAATCGAGGCTGCTGGGTGGACACTTGCGCCATTTGCGCCTCGTCGAGACCATTAGTGCATAGAGTAAATAAGGTGTATGCCAGAGTGGCAACAGGAATGTTATTGAGCGGTCACTAATTTTTTTTGGCCCTCTCCACGCATACCAACTTAGCCGGCACAACTACTGCATCACTTCGAACTACGAAGTTGGCGGTACTGAGTACTTAATGCGCTTCTGGCTGATATACCTTGAACTTTTTAAACCTGCAGTACAAATATTATTATAACAACACTTGCCGTTCAATGTCTTTAGGAAATTTGAACACTTGTGGACCACCTTCAACAATGGAATAAAATTAATTATGTGTGGGATCAGAAGATAAGATGTTCTGCCAAGAATTGCAACGCATTTCAGAAATTCAAATTTATCCTGGCGTTACGCTATTGTCAACAACAACAATATGGCCAGGCAAATTAAGAGGCAAACATTTATTTTGCATAAATCTGTGAGAATGCATATTGTTTTTAATGTATACAATACTTAAGCTCCCGCAGTGTAAAAACTAGGAAACAATTTGTAATTGCTTTAATGGGTATCAAATATTTTATTAAAATGAGGGTATGCCCGGAGAGGACCTAAAAAAAATATGCGACCTGTTTTTTTCCGTGGAGGTACTAGATGATGGTGTGGCAAAAGCCTGTCTTCTCCACGTTTATCAAGTGAAGCCGATGCCTTGTCTGCTTCTTTCAACTGCGCATGCGCAGACCGATTGTTTACGTCAGCCGCCATATTATGAGTGCTAAAAGTTACATAGTAAGCAATTTAAAACATGCACCCTTTTGGCACTACTAGCCTTGTCCTTGTCTTTTATTATCGGCTTTCTCGGCTTCCACTCCATAGACTAATACCGCCATGGTTTTTCCCTATCCTGTGAACAACCCCCTGTATTAGTGCACGAGCGACTCTGGCGTGGAAACCTGCGTCGCTACGGAACACAGTTGTTAAACTTGCCATTTACTGCAATTACTGGCTCCAAGAAAGTTTCATTTGTGGGAATCGTGCCGGACGATGCCGCTGGTCGGTGGAGTTTCTCGGGGATCTCCCGCTTCCCTCCACCTTTGCAATCCGACTCTACTCCTTACTCACCTCGCTTCACCCTCATCGGCTCTTAAGATCTCGATATTAAGAGCCTTTCAAATCTCTTCATCAGTGGCGTGTAGTGAATTTTTTTAACAGGGTAAGCAATATAATAGCTCTACGTATTTGAGTGTTTTAGATAAAATTTGCTAGAGCCGGGCTGTGGTCCCATTTTCAATTTCTACTAACAAATGCAACTTCCAACTATGCTTACCCTCCACATGTATTTACCGTTTTTTAATACCTAACATTAGTAATAAAACGGAAACGAAGTGAATGTAATAATTATTAAATTTAATATTATTTCGAGAGCATATTACAAGTTATAAGAAAACTCCCGTTTTCCCGAACACTTTTATCCACTTTCCAAGGAAATGAGGATTGGTGGACGCAAACAGAACGACTGTTTACCGAAGGAACGCGGCAGAGTAACTCGCTTGCGAGTTCGATTCATTGATAATCGCTCCCGTTTGTCGAAATAATTACTAGATAGCAGCACTATGAGTGTACAGTACGGGAGTTACGAAAACTCTGTTTCTGGAATCGGAAACGGGAAACTCAGATTTAAATGTGTTTAAAGTTAAGTTAAGTTAAGTAAAGTTAAGGCGGGGACTATAAAGGGTCAAACATTTCCAATATGTGTACGGTAAGCATGGCTTACCTTGCGTCTATGGAATAAACGCCACAGCTCTTCATTCACTCCAATAAAATTGCCTTTACGATTTTGTTGAAATGGTTTATTCGTAGGTAGGAGTCGGCCACGGCGCGGCATGCCCAGCATTCCTCGCCTGCAGAGTGAAGTGAGGACGAAGGCAGTGCGGATCGGGACTTGAATCCGGTTCTTCCCGAATGCGAGTCCCAAGGTTTACCACTGAGACACCTCGCTCGGTTTCTTTATTCATCCCGCCTCTTTGTAAGATCAAAAAATGTTCATTATCTTGCGATTTTATTCACAGCTTACGTTTATTTTTTCGTATTGTAATAGTTTGAAATAAAATTATCCACTAAAATTGCAACAGCAGCATACATTTTCATCCTGAACCGACGTTATTTAAGCATCGCCTCGTACTATATGTTGACTTGAAAAAATTGCGAAGGAATTGGTGAAATCTGTCTTTGACATTTCTACGGATTTGAGCCATATGATTACAGTAAGAAATGTTCAGTTTCGTGAAGGCATGCCACGTAGGCCTAATTAGGAACTCTCCTAAGCGAAAACTAATAGCTTTCTGATTTAACAACAGTAGATAATCTGAATAAATTATTAACACCGTGCTTTTCCCGCAAGCTTCTTGACGTTTGGTTCTCTACAGCTGGATTTGGTCGCAGACTGTTGTTACCAAACCTTCATGTTCAGATGTTCTAAATTACACTTACGGCGTAAACAAACAAAATATTTGAGCCATTTTGGCGATCTAGATTCACGTGCTCGTCAGAGCTGTCCCGCTAAAGAGTTTGTGTTTTTATGTAATTCACTGTGGAGACAACACTTCAGTTTAGACCAGAAAAACACTTATAGCCGCTCCCAAATAGACAATATGTTCTTTTTTAACCTACCATCCGTAGGAAATTTCACCAAATTTGGTACACATATAATACTTAGTAAGGACTTGACTTTCGTAGTTTTCGACCACGTCGGGTAATTTCTTTCAAAATGGTGCCCATTTTGACATTTTGGGTGATATGTCATAGCTTGGGAACCATTCAACTGATTTAAACAAAATTTTATATGCTGGGCAGACCATTGTGTAAGCATTAAATTTTGAGATGAATATTGTTATTCGTCCACCATTTTGTAAAATAGCACCAATTTAAGAAATAAATATTCTACAATATATTTCGAAATGTGTTACCAATTTTCGCCCAGTTCGGCATCTAAAATTAATACTATGGTAGGCCATATAAATGTAAGTGATTGAACTTGATTAGTGACGTATTTTCAAAATGTCGGCCATAAAAATGCTTTAAGATTTTTAGAATATCTGCCATACTATTTAACCAATTTTGACGAAATTTTGTACGCTGAAAATATCTATATGCTATTTTGGAAGATAATGCCAATGGAATAAATGAAGGTATTTTGTCATAACTAGGTAAATAATTAACTGATTCCTATCAAATTTGGCAACCAAGTAGTACTGATGAAGATGATGTTACGTGATATGTTTTAAACATGCCAGGTACTATTTCAAAATTTGCAGCTACATAAGTATTTTAGCTCAGTATGCTATATTAACGAAACAAATTCGAACCTAACTTTGTATCCTAGCAAAAAGCTGTTTCTGGCTGAGGATCGAGGATCTACAGGGTGGCCGGCCGCCATCTTGGATTCCAGACTTACCACTGTCAATTCGGTCATGCAGCGGCCATGCTGGAAGCAAGTACACAGCAATTTTACTAGCCAGTATGCCGCCATATTGGTAGACAGTATTCCACCATCTTGGTAACCAGTACATCGCCATCTTGTACCACCATCTTCATAGTAAGCATGCTGTTTTTCATATTGTATCATTACGAGGGGTTTATCCTAGTGCTCCCACTTTTCTCTCTTGCATTCCGAAGGTTTTTCTCAGGGTGCTCCCATTTTTCTATCTTGCATTCTTTCTCTTTCTTTCCTTCTCTTCATTTGTCTCTTACTTTCTCTCCCATTCGTTTGTCATTTATCTCTCCCATCTGTCGCATATGCTCCATTCTGCCATCTTAGTTTCCTCATTTGTTTCTGGAGGCCTCCATCATGGTTTTTCGTTTGTCATTTGTTTCTGAATGCCACCATCTTTGTTTACATTTAAATGGAGGCCGCAGTCTTGGTTTTTTCGTTTGTATTTTGTTTCTCACATTTGTTAGCCGCCATCTTGGTCTCAGCATTAGCCACTAGGTGGCGCACTAGTCGTTCAATTATTCGATTACTCACCTTTGTTCGACCACCATCTTAGTTCTGGAGTTGGCCGCTAGGGGCGCTGCTTCTTTTAGAACTCAAAATACCATCTAGAATGGCACAGGATAGAACTGCTGGACCTTGGATCGCCAGACTAATACCTTAGACCATTCGGCTATCGCGACATGCGCTGGGACCAGAGTTTATAAGAATTGTGAAGGAATAAATATCTTGTCGTGGTTATTTTTTCATTTTATTTTTTAAGTATTACTTTATTATTTAGATTTAACTTGTATAGTTTTTAAGGTTTTTTTACATGTAGTAAAATTTTAAGTATATTTTTAAGTGTTTTTACTATATAGGTTTAACTTACATATATATTATTTAGATTTAACTTATATAATTATTAAATATTTTACTATTTGCGTGTTTATTTTTTATTTTTAGAATATATATTTTTTAAGTATATTTTATGATATTTCTTTTTAACTTTTACAAACAAGTGCATCGAGCGACGTGTCTACGAACTCGTATTTTCAAGGATAATTAGATTATGGGATCACAACAGCCATATGACTTTTATAACATAAAATATTATGTACTGTATTTCAATTTATTTAACTTCAAACAAGTGTATTGAGTGAGTGTACACAGATTCGTATTTTTTTTTTTTTAGACAGATAAGAATATATCGTTAGAAAAATATATGATTACGTGACTATGACCGGCATTATATTGGATTTCTTATAGGCGTATATGGAAATGTATTAATAAATATATACCAAGTGTTATATATATTTGTGGACTTGTGTTTCTCCAAGTCGAATGCTAAAGCAACATTATGAACGCTGACTATTCACACTTTTTCGATTTTTTATTGACAAATAATAAGTTTTTTGACTCTCCCAGACTTTTATAGACAATTAATAAGTTTTCACGTAGGCATACTTGATTATTAATATTTTTGACTATCCCAGGCTTAAGGATTTACATATAGGGACTTTGAACCATATATTGAACATGGAATATTTCCTACCCCTATGCTAGGACTTGTAAATATTTTTCCACACATACCGATTGGCATACACCATCCACTCAACCTAACTTCACTTAACTTAACTTCACCTAACCATCTTGTAAGAACTCTGAATATATTTTATTTTATTTCTCTCGACATCTGCTTAACCTAACCACCAGTCCAAATAAAAATTCCATTTAGTCACCTTCGCTGTCCACTTTTTGTTGTATGCTCTCCACACACTTATGTAGGACTTTGAAAGACATGTTAACCTAACCTAACATATCCTAACTTATCCAAGGCACCACACTTAGCACTGCAGACACCACACTTAGCACTGCAGGCTTTGCACTTAGCACTGCAGGCACTGCACTTAGCGCTACAGGCACTGCAGGCACCTCAACTGGCACCTTAATAGACTAAGATATTTCAACTTCAGGCATACGGAAAAAATAGTAAAAATAAATTCTAACTTAGGTCATAATTTTTTATTTATTTTTTTGTAAAAATGCAAATAAATGAAAAAAATCTGTTTTTTTTTTTTAAATAACTCATAAGTATTTTCAAAGCTGGTATACATGCAAAAGTGTTAAGTTTAACTAGTCAGCAATATTGAAGTGTTCATACTAATATAACATTTTAGAGACTGATATACACAAAAGTCATTACTACACTAGTCATGTTGGTCGATACCAAACACAAATAACTTGTATGTGTCTACTCCCAAACAATGGCAGGCACTTGCATAAAAAATATTCACCTCATTTCATTCATTGGTCATGTAGAACTCAGTCGATTTTTAAACAACCTGAGTACTATAGCCTTCCTACTGCATGCAATCGCATAAATTTGATTAAAAACACAACTGAATTAATAAGTATTTCAGAGAAACATATACATATCACTATGAATGTATACATTTTTTATTATATTACTTACATTATTTTAGTTTTTATTCACATGCATGTTGTGTTATTCAAAAGATAGATCCCCACATTTTTGCAGAATATCTGTTCTACCAACCATCATCAGACTAAATATACTCATACCTCTTACTAGAAGTCGAGCATACGACATCCCAGACCTCTTGAACGACCCATTTCTAGACCTCAACTCACCACGCCTTTACCCTCTCATTTTATCTGACGCCTAGCTGACTTTGTCAATGTCAAGAGTAGTGGTAGCGAGTCTGCTCCTGTGCGGTAACTGGAGTGTATACGTGCTTCCTGGCCGTTTTCGCACTTGGATGATGTCGGATGACCATGTGCGTGGGAATAGCTGTGTAAACATTTATGCACCTACACGGTGTCTAGTAAATAAAGAGAATGAGTCAGCAGGCTTCAAGAGCAAGTACAAGCCTGCAACGGAATTGAGCATTGGGTCAGCATGAAATAAGATGGGTGTTTTTTTTTTTTTTTTTTTTTTTTTTTTTTTTTTTTTTTTTTTTTTTTTTAAATTTCTCTCTCTAGAAATTAATTGGGCTATTCCAAGTTCGTTAAGGGACGGAGGTCTTAATCAAATCAAATAATTAATTATAATTTCCTTATTTTATTTACAATAACTACAGCAAAATATTCTAAACTCAAATTCTCACAATAAATCGAAATCACTTACTGTTCACAATTTACACCAATTAATACAATTTATAATTACGACAAAGAAATTAATGGAATTAAATGATTAAAGATCAGTCCCAATAGACAGTGTATCAATCAATTCAATTATTCGATAATTTATGCGTCCATATTTGACAGTTCGAATATTTACAATAAAATCAGTATTACACTTCCATTCAGTCCCACCTCAGTTCATTCCATGTACTGCCAGTCGCAATGTTCTAGAGTCCTCCAAGCGCCCTCACGCATAGTAGGCTTCACTCGTCGGTTTCACACCCTCTCGTCCATTCTAGCCACGAGCACCTCACTCGCCGTCGTCTCGCAATCTCCAGTCGTCGTCCACACCTCCTTTCGCTAGCTCGCACTCGGCCAGGCGATCTCCGTCAAAGACTCCCGGCCGCTGGGTTGCGGCAGTATATATAGTGTCTTCGGCCGCCACCTAGAAACTTTCCCGACTCACGTGATGCGTCGCGGAGCAGCCAGTCTTACCAGAATATTCTTGCATCGTCGCTATACGTATCGGAAACTCTAGCAGGTGAGAGGAGGTCTGTGACGCCAGTAAGTCTCGCCGCTGTCGGCATTCACGGGATTCCCAGCAAGGGGACTGCCAGCGACGAGCGCATCGTTCCAGGAAGAGGGGAGGGCGAGGCGGGTCTCCGATTACGGCGCGGGGAAACTGAGTCGGCGCCATCTGCAGAACTTAACAATATCCTAACCATCATGTAGGACTTTGTAGATACTAAAACCATACCAACACGAGTAAATAATAATATAATACTTTTCACATAAATTGTGTGTGTATGTATCTTCTCCAACATGTGCAAAGGACTGTTGCATCTGATGCCATTTCAAGAAAATTTTATGTCAGGATTTTTTGAAATAGAAGATTCTTTATAAAAGTACTTACTTATTTTGCATTTTATTTACATATAATTTTTTCTCGTTAAAAAATTAATAATTTTTTTTGCTCATCCATCCTTTTGTTTGGAACTACTAATTCATCCTTCGGTTTGGAATTGGTCATCCATCCTTCGGTTTGGAACTGGTTTATTTTTCGGCATAGCCCTCCCACTTTACCTCACGCATGGCTGCTAAGGCAACTATGCGCGCGGGTCATCCGTGGGACCGCTATGCTCAGAGCCACTACTGTGAGGGAGCCATCCTATCACTCGTTCCATGACATGGGCATCTTTCTCTGTTATATGGCACAGGGTACACAGCGCTTCTGGACTGCTCTCGGAGGTCATCATGTGCATTTTCCGACTGCTTTGTGAGCGTGCAGCTTGCAGCATCAGCTCGTTGATGCGGTGTCTCAGTTGTTGGGCACATGCACAAAACTCACAAATGTCTTCACGCAAGTGCTTGTATGCGCTCGTTGAGGCCATTTGTTCTTCACCACACTGTTTTTTACTGGCCGCTGCTTCTGTAGTGGGAAAATCCAGACAGTACACTCTTACAGTACTACAGAAATATACATTTTTTAAATCTCCATGGTGCTGCAAGAATGAGCTGTATAAGCGGATCACGACGCCGAAAAATAAACCAACAAAGACAATAAACACCTTGAACAGAAGAGAAAACAATAAAGATAACAGCGAAGAGTAAATAGGAAGAAAGAATTGTAGATAAAGAGGAAGAAAAGAAAGATAAGAAGTAGATAGGTAGGGTGGGTAAGAATAATACCACCCGTAGTGGTTACAATGGACCAAAATGTCACAACTAAAAAATATTTAACCCCCAGAACCCCGGTATGGATAAGGGTTGGAATCCCAGGATTAACTTTAAACACTGGTTGGAGGTCCAGTCAAAAGTCACAGTCCCAAATCCCTGTACAGGAGTGTACAAGCGAAACTGCCGAAGTGAAATACTAGTTGCAACAGTCTATAGTCAAAATTGCTGTTGGTGGCACAGTCTCTCTCACGATGGTATCTGTAGCAGTGTGTCAGGACCTCATACGTGCTTGCGTGCTGTTGTAGTAGCTACAACATTTTACATTTCTAAATACATACATCATATGCTTATATTGGATAAAATACTCTTATATTCTTTTCTTCTCTTTTTTCTTCTTCTCTTCGTTTCTTCTCATCTTCTTTATTTATACCGAATATAACCATATGATACGGTATGAAATTTTTGTTTATTATTAATTCTTGTATCCAAATGGTCCTATCAGTAAACCGCCATCCAATATCTGTCTCTTGTCATCCTGACATGTGAGCGCGTCTTTGTTTATGCTCTGGGTGTAAACTTCGTGGTGGTATGCCCTTATATTATTCATGGCTACACGCACGACTCGCTACTGCTCCAAAGCACCCTTGTGATCAAAAACTAATTTCATTTTCAGGCTTGTCATCTCCACACCTTTTACTTTCTTGGTAATCTTGCCTCTACATATTGTGACGAATGAGATGGAAAAAAGGGGGAGGGGAGAAATAATTTATTAAACATATAAAAGAATAATAAAAAACACACTGCGAATCTAACACTTGATGTGAAGTAGGAAAAAAAGGGGGGGGGGTTACCACTCGGGAATTAAAACATAAATTATAACAAATTAAAAATCAATAATTTCCAACACCAGGCTGTTAATTAAATAAAAGAAAGAATATACAATATGGGGGCCACCTGGAAGTGGAAGCCCTTACCTTAGGATTGTCTAAAATCACCTATAAGTTGTCCACTCGCAGAGACTTGGCAGAAATCTCTCAAATACACTTTCTGTCCATGGAATACCTTAGTTTATTGTTTTAAAAAAGGCTTAATACTTTTTTCAAAAAGAGAATGATCTTAGTAAAAAGGAAATTAGGGTGGAGGGGGGGGAGAGAGGATGAAATAGCTCAACTGGAGAATTGGGAGAGGTTCCAGTGTCTTTTCATGACCTCCCTAGTACTGCTAGGAAAATGACATGAGGTTTATAAACACCATTTCCCAAAACCAAAATTATTATTCTAGGTAGGCAAACTCAATTTATAAATCGTGCCTGGGCGAGAGAGAGAGAGAGAGAGAGAGAGAGAGAGAGAGAGAGAGAGAGAGAGAGAGAGAGAGAGTCAATAGTCAAGAAAGTTATACAAAATTAATTATATATATATATATATAAGTAATGGATTTGTTATTACTTGAAATTCCAAAAGCCAAAAGACAAAAACAGTAAATAAAACCAATATTTTTATCACCAAAAGGGTAAGAGTCATTGAAAAACTAATAACTAATAAATAACACTCTCAGAGTAAATGTTGATTACCATGAAGGAGTATTTAATTAGATAAATTCTAAATATAAATCATCAAGATACATAAACGCTAAAAAAACATGAACAACTTATTAGATCATAAATAAATGATCAATTAAAATTAGAATGAAATTATATAAACATGAGTAAATGTCTGAAAAAAAACAGGGGGTAAAACCAAATGTTGTCTTAATACTTGCAAACTGGGAGTATCCAAATGTAAAACTTTCATACATTAATTCATACAAAAACTCACATATAAATATATCAGAACTGGATTGTCAATTTCAAGAGAAGACACCAAGCATGAAAAGTAATGAAAAAAAAAAAAAGAAAGTATTAATTAATTGATAAAACCTAAACCAAATTAAATTTGGTCTTTTTGGTAATGTCTTCAAGACCATACAGGTTATCTTATATGAATTTTAGTATCAAAACAAAAGAGAATGACACTGCAGGTTCATTAATGTCACCAAGATTGTCATCAAGACAAAAAAAAAAAAAAGAAATAAATCGTAAATTTTTTTCTCCATCTACTATCTTTTACCTACAAAAGGTCAAGTAAACTAATATGCCTTCTACTCGGTCTTATATTTATGTTTTGCTTAGAAGGCAAATGTCATTTTCTTATCATTTTCTTATCAAAATGCACAGTAACTACCAAAATACCTCGATTAACTGTCTGAATAATAAATTAACCAGTTGGTCTGCGAGTGCCCTTTACATCACCCCAATATGTTTTGTTTCGTAAATTTCAGAAGTGATATATGTGGTGAAAGTTTTCTACCGGCTCGTATGAAAACTTCGGCGAGACCAAAACATAAAAAATAGAATAAATAAATAACTAATTAAATGTTGCTTTTTGTTCTGAATAATCACTGAACGTTAAACCAAGTCACTGTTATTAAAACTAATTCACCTAGACTTAAAAGTATTGACTAATCTAAGATCTCTGGTACCTGAAGGCGTAGCCAATAAATAAATAAAAAATACTTATTGGTAAACCGATACAAAATAAACACTACAGTCTATAGGTTAGAACACGATCACTGAAAACACAACCAGAGACAAAAAATTATCACTAGAGCGGACTACAAACAAAAACATTCGAAGCAAAACACAAGTACCAACATACACCAATGTAAACACTGCCACCTGAAATCATTTACCTCCACTAGTTACCTCAAATTAATGTCTACACCAGAGCTTAAATGCTAGGATTAAAAATATCCACCTCTACCATTTAATAGAAAACAGTCTTACCTTAAGACTGTAAGATTCAGGAGCTATACACAGCTAACGGCAATTCTCAATTTTCTCTTTCTCTCTCTCTCTCACTCTCTACTATTCACAGCTCCTACCAGTCTGACCACTTGACACGCCTAACTTCAGAATAGGACTGCCTCTTACTATCACACTACTCGTCTCTAAATTTACCTCAAATAACTACTATTTATTTGGTTGACTGGGGCCATCCCTCCAGAAAATTCTGAAGGAATGTCTCGATCAATCAAAACAAAAACGAAAAACCACTTAGCTCATGACGTCACTGTCGCGGCTTCCTCCGAGCCGATCCTGCTGCCTGCCTCTGTCCTCTAGCTCGCCATCTTGAAGACTCCTCGCCTGGCCACTGCTGACCTCGCTTTACAATCTTGGCGCGCCATTGGTTTCGACCAATCAGAGAGTGCCAAGACTCCCCCAGCAACAACGGGTTACCAGTAGTTCCCTACCGTGTTCCTTCCTTTCCCCTTGGTTGTCGAAGGTATCCCACCTGGGATCAGCAGGACACCTGCCTCTCTCTCCTTTCACAGCCCTCAAACTCAGCGGCTGGTACCCTGTAAACAAAACATTGCTGGTGCCAGCTCAGGACCTGGTCACAAAAAATTTTTAACCGGGGCGTCTCGAACCTTCAGGACACTCCCTAAAGAAAACTGGTCATGCTGACCAGGAATTTGCTGTGATTCACAACACTACGATTTTTTTTGGCCATCAGTTTGGAATGCTCTGCCACTAGGACCTCGAAAAAAAAAATTGAAGCTACCAGAACGCATCATCTGGAGCTTTCTACAGTCTCCTAAAGCCAGAACCAAAGAAGAGGGAAAAACTAAGTCCTGACTGAAATCAGTTAACTTAACCTCCTTTATAAAAATGAACACAATTAAAATTATATATAAAAAAGAAACACAACAGCACTGACCTGAATCCCAACCAAATACGACCTGACAAATCAATTTCTCAACAAAAAAGAGTTTCCTAACATAATAAAAGTAACATAAAAAACTAACAAGAAAGATAAAAAAAATTATTATTACTTTCTTAAAGGGGAATTTTTTTTTAGGGGCGTAACATTTTTCAGATCATAATGATTTGTGGACCTCCATAAATAAATTTTACAAATAGTCCACAAAAGAAAAAAAAACTATCGAATCCAAAGGAAATATTCTTATTTACATCATTTTGATTAGTATTTGACAACAAAAAGAAATTACAAGTTATATTCGTTTTTATTTTATCTTATTATTTTTTCACTTTTAGTTTGATATATTAAATTTTGATAGTGAGGGCATAGATGAGTTAGACAAATTTCGCTGGCTGCGTACAACCAATCTCCATGTCCCAACATTGAACTGGTTTTCTACCAACACGTCCAACGAAAACAGCATGATTTGGAATTTAGGTTAGAAAACTGATTTGTAAACACATGTTTTGAGATGTATGTCTACTGCCTCTAACCAATTTGTAATGCAGTTTGATTTAACTCAAATTGGTAAAAGTATTTTATTCATATAATAGTGCTTGTCATTTAAATATTAAGATATAAACAAACACTTTCATCACTGTTGACCATGTGACTTTGGCAGTTGTGTTTCTTTTGGAGTAGGTCAATGTTGGGTACATGTGCAGAAGACGAATAATAGGTCTCCTCCTCTTTAGTCTATGAGTGAGGGCCTCCAAATCTAAATACTTCTTCTATGATTATCGGCCAAACGTTCTGGTTTTTGCAAATAAAAAAAAGACGCTCATCCCTCCTTCACATTTTTTTTTTTGGAACAAGAACATTTTTAAATTAAATTTTTTTTCCATTTTTTCATTTTCTTCTTTTTCTTTCCAATCTGTGTGCATACGTCCTATAAGTGATCATAGAGTTTGCTTTCAATTGTTAATTAGTTGTTAGTCCATACAGGCATTAATTTTGTTTTTGACAAGTACAAAAAGTGTGTGACCAATTTGGTTGTAGCCCTCGTGTACTACAAACAATCACATCTCATGTGGGGTTGGTTGGCAAGCACATTGTTCGTTAATGCTGGCATACCAAGGGTGCAATCATCTCAAAGTAAATTGAAATATTGTCTTCATCTCCCTTTAGATTTACAGGCAAAAACTGGTACACAAATTTTATTTTGTGAGGGGCGTAATATATTATAAAGTCTTTTGGAGAACCGACAATTCATTCTGAATGTTTAAAGTCAATAAAGACTGATCTTCCTTAAGCTAAGATCACACAATCTACACAGGAACACTCCAAATTACAGTTCTCACTGCAATGGCCCTGATTAATGATTTTTACCTTTAAAAGTAAAGTCAATTTGTCCTGAGTTGCGTGAAAGTTAGCCCCAGGTTCCAGCACTCAGGGAAGGTTGGTATCCCACTGACAGTTGAAAGCCTTGATGCTCTCCTTCTGTTCTGCTGACAGCTGCTCTCGGAGTCCCTTGAGTTGCTGTCCGCTGGCTTCACTTCCTTAGCTGATATCGCGCAGTCTCGCCCTTCTCCACAAAGGCCTGTCTTGAAGTACACAGAGTCGAAACTCAGTCGGTATACTTTAGCACTTATATATATATATATATATATATATATATAATATATATATATGCGGGCTGTGTCACACTGAATACACAACTCCGAACTCGTCTCCTTCCAAAATTATACTGAGCACCTTAAAATAATTTCCCACATTATATATTGAACACGAAGAAATATGGTGGATGGCAGTGGAATAAGTATTAGTATATTGAAACTCAGGTTAGTTGAGATCGGGCTGCTCTGGGGAGAAGACATGTAATTAGACTTTGTACTTTCACTATGTACTCTCTCTTCACATGTAATTATTCATTGCGATATGTAGTCTCTCGGTATATGTAATTAAATATTAATTGCACGTAATAATTAAATGAGGCAGTTGCACGATCAAATAACATGTAATCTAATTACATGTTAAACATCCCCTAATCAACGCCATTTCCCTCTCTATCCTCCGCACTTGTCATCCAGCTGCCGACAAGACAACACCTAAGTGCATTATCCCCTCCAACCTCGTCAGCCTCTCTCCAATGGTCAAAGGAACATCTATAATAACTCTCATTATGTAATTGTTCATTGCACATTTAAGCAAATAAAATCTAAGTACCCACCCTAACACAGTACTAGTCGTGGCCAGTCCCATCCTGGAGGCTCTCCAATCCCCGACGTCTGAAACAGGTCCTGAAATCTCCGGTTGTCTCACAGGGGAGGGGGTTGCAACATACAGGGAAGTGGGCGGGAGCGTATCTAGGATTGACGGGGGAGTGGGGAGTGGGTGGGAGTGTATCTGGAATTGACAGTGGAGTGGGGAGTGGGCGAGAGTGTATCTGCAATTGCACCTGCAATTGCACATGCAGCTGCATGTGTAAGTGCATGTCTGGGTTCATGGGGGTTGGGGCAGATGCAGGGGGTGGGGGAGGTGTAAGTGCAACTGCATCGCCACTATTTTGAATAAATTAGGTTCCAGTAAGCCCACTGCCCCATACTGTAGGCGGGATGGTAGGGTGGGGCGGGTGAACCCGTCAGACTACTACGGTACACCTCCAGTCGGGGGGAAGGGAAGGGGGAACCCGTCAGACTATTATGGGACACCTCCAGGGGGTCATTTTGAACTAATTGTCTCCAATACCCTCGCGCGCCTATTACTTTTTACCACCATCAAATTTGTCTATTCAGTTTCCCATTTTTCTGCCATTTTGTAAGATATCTATTAATAAAAATATAATTTTATCTCGTATCTCGGGAAACAATCAACTCATTCTGAGACAATTTGGCGAAGATGTACTGTGGTAAGCCATAATATATATATATATATATATATATATATATATATATATTTAACGACACACTTGTTTTCAGAATGGTGGCTATAAAATCATTTTAGTTTTGTGGACGATATCTACGAAACTACGTAATCAATTTTAACTTAACTTTGTATATTGGCAGTATACCGATTCCCATCAAATGTTACACTTGAATATTTCAAATAAATATCTACCAAATTGTACATACAATAAGTGCTACAGAAGGCCGTGTAAACTTTCATGATATAAATGGGCCAGACAGCGATGTTCAAAATGGCAGCTTCATAAGCTAAGCTTTAGGTAAGACTGACATATATTAATCAACTTAACCAAATTCAACTAAAATTTGTAAGTAAAGAGTATACATTAGAAGCATCGCATATAGGGACTCTTTTTGTGGCAGTTCTGTACGATAGCACCAAATAAGAAAATAAGATTTTTTAAATGTCATGTCGTAGGGACCAAACAACAGATTTTCATAAAATTTTGTATACAAGCAGCTCTACGATAGGCCAAGGAAACCTACACGTTTTATGTGGCCTAGACACTTATTTTCAAAATAAAGGCCCTGTAAATATTTTAGGTTAGTAAACCCTGTCTTTCGAAACATTAGACTGACTAAACCCGTAGTTGATTCTCCGAATTTGATCTCCGTAATGTAGTGGATTGCGCGCTAGCTTATAGTACGAGGTATTCTGGGTTCAAGTCCTGGGTAATGCATGTGTGTAATTGTAATTGTCTCACTACTGTTGCATAAGTTCCTGGTTTCACTTCTACAGTTATTGCTTTCAAAGATAAGTCAAGTCCATCCTACCAACTCAACTTTTAAGAAATTATTTAAAAATAAATTGCATCCACGTTGAGGAAAGTAGGCTTACTAGTTATATAAGTAACTTCCTGTTTCAGTCATAATTGCAATCTTACGTCAACTGTGAAAGTCTGGCCTCTAATATGATGCTACATAGAGATTTTGGTTTCGTCAGTTTTTCGTGTTATTGCAACAACAAACCATAGAACTTATATATTTGTTGGTATAAGTCATCTATACTTTCTCGAGGTTGAAGGTGGAATGTATTTTAAAACCATCCATTTAGTTCTGGACGACAACATCTCAGAAATGTGCTAATACATATCGCGAATGTGAAAAAAATACCGAGCGTTTTTCAGCTAAATTAATACATTCCTGATAGCGATTGATCGGCATACGAGTAGCATGCAATCGAGAACATGGTATGCCTGAAACTAACCCCTAGACATTGGATAGGAGTAAACAGAACGCTTAATTTATTTCCGATTCGATTTTGTATAATTTTCCTGTGCAATATCGGCAATATAAAAGCGGAAAATTATTTGAATTTATTGATATAATATAAATAAAATGCTTCTAGTTTTATGAATATTTTTCAACGGAATTGAAAGTAAAAAACATAGTTATATTGATTCAATTGTAGAGACTGAAGTACAATGATTTATATAAATCCACACTTATTTTTACGATATTGGCGGTGATGTAAACATTTCATGTCGTATGGCCGTGCATTGTCAATTATGTGAGCTAGTTAAGTGTTTTAGCAACTATTTGGCGTTGTGTAGCGACACTCGACAGCTCACAGTGGCCGTTAATTTTTGAATGTAATTCTACATATTGTAAATGTGAATATTGAACAATCTTATATTAGAATGTGTGGAATTAGACGATTGAGATGTTATACAGAAAACTGTTCATATGTAGTAGTGCCAATCCGTGAACAAAATTATTCTTTGTTTTGACATTAGCATATTTGCACTGGGCAGAAATTAAGCGTTCCACTACTTTGCCTTGAGTGACGTCTCTGGTACTTATATGCTCGTTGTCTGCAACGATTTTTGTAAACTACTGAAAAACCTTTTCTATAGAATGTAACACTGGCATTATGCTGCGGTCGCCACTCAGTGACACTGGTATTTGTTTCCCCTCTCTTAGGCGATGGCCTAGCATCTGCACGCGCGAAGGATGAGCAAGTCAGACATCGCCCTCGTGCTCAGCGGGTTCACTGGAATGTAATTGCCTAATATTTATGAACCTCTATTTTGTATTGTTGCCAATTTAATTTCCGACCTCCCGTGGCGCAGTTAGTTGGTGCGCCACCAATCAGGAGTGCGGGAGGCTCTGGGTTCGAATCGCGGGCAAGGTATGGGCGTTCATTTAAGTTAGGTTATAGGTTGGTCTGTAAGCCGCCCCTTGCTAAGCTTTCAAACATAAAATCGGGGGTTGATAAAAATCCCTTTACAATACAATGCAATACCAATTTAATTCAGAATGTTAATTTCGTGGGTACCTTGAACAGTTCTAACAATATTCATGTACCTAAGCTTGTAATAGTTTTCAGGTATGTAAATACAGGCCATTTACTGGTTCTCGAATGTTTGATGACTGTACATTGCGTAATTTTAGTATTATATTTACAAGTATATGCTTGTGATTACGTATTTTTTCTTGTTTTTCAAGTGCTGGGATTTTTGTGTGGACATTTTTCCTTAATTTTGACTGCGTAATTTAACGCCTGGATGACACATTTACTGTGGCATATCCCTGATATGATTTTCTGTTTGTTGTAAGGGTAATATTAAATGGTCGTAAAATCATACTGTACAATGGATACACTGCAAGTACCTAAGAATAATACCTAAGGTTTTATATTTTACACATGTTGTACTTCGAATCTATATCTATTTAGGTGACGAGCTACATCAAATAATAGGAGTGATTTGCATAACTCATCGGTTAGAGATGATTCTTGTCTGCTTGTCGTTTCTATTTTGCTCCACAAGTTTGGTGGGCTATACGTTACACATTTGTTTGCAGTTAATTAAAGTCACTGGCATTCTTTCCTTTTGCTTAGTTATTTGTCAGAGTAAAGAAATAAGCTTTTTATTGTTTCATAAAGTTTTGACAGATCTGAATCCTATTCTTAAAATGGCAGTAATACTAATTTTCAAAGATAACATATCATACATTAAGAACTATTTGACCGATCTTAAAAAAACAATGTTTATGTACTGGGGCCAGTAACATAGACAAGAAGCAGTAACTAAGGAGAGAACTAGATAAATTTATTAACTGCCCCTTTTGACATTTTGGCTTACAGTGTGAGGCAGAATTCGGCTGGCAGACTTTGTGAGGTTATTCCTTATGCAAAACCAAGTGAAAAATATCTGGGACACGTTCTACTTAAACTGAATATTAAGGGAGATATAAGTAATTGGAAATCGAGATTTTAAAATGCATTTTTGCTAAATATCGCAAACGAAGTGAAATTAAATTTCAATTCTCCAAACATTGTATTATGTTATTGAGCTCTTCACTTTACGAGTAAACACTGATTAATCTACGTAACCATTTCAGTAATTGATACGTACCCTTGGAAGCCATTAAACTAAATAACAGATGTAGTGACACAACGATGTCACGTCGTGAAAAAAATTATTTACATTAGCGTTATGGCCACGTATTATATTCTATTCTGTGAGCCAACCAAGGTAGGCGAGGGACACATCTGTTGAAAGTACTCTACTTCCAGAAATATTATACTTAATGTGTATTGTATGTTCTTGACAGCACACGAACATTCTAGATTGTGTCTTACACACGTAATTTTCGTTTCTGGTAACACTATCTTATCCGTTTCCTTGTGTGCGCATGAGTTTTCTCATAGTAGTTGCTGTTCGAACTAGGTACTATACGATTGGCATTCAGCCAGTCTATTTTTATCTGCATTTGCGTCAGGACAAGTATTTTTACCACCCGACTAAATGCAGTTTGGGGCGAAGACTTTGATAAGTGATTTTTTTTTTGCGTGATTCAAGCTTCACGTGAGTTAAATATATTTTCACGCTCTCGCCTGCCTTAACGCAAAATATCTTGAGTAAGGAGTAAGACTACATAGCTGTTTTATATAATATATATATATATATATATATATATATATATATATATATATATATATATATATATATCCATAATTGTTCAAACAATCGTTATTAATCGCAGTGTTATTTAATATTTTATTTATCGTGGTGTATATATATATATATATATATATATATATATATATATATATAACATTTCAACATCATAAATAAAATATTTAATATTTTATTTATCGTGGTGTGTGTATATATATATATATAATATTTCAAAATCATAAATAAAATATTAAATAACACTGTGAATAGTAACGATTGTTTTGGATTGCAAAAATTATTCAAAGAACACCATAATAACGATATTGCAAAGTCGATCTCCCTTTGCACTACTTCTGTTTACTTTGCAAACTCTGATAAGTTACTTTGGTAAAGTGAGATTATCGTGGTCAAAAATGTGTTTGAGAATGCAAAGTCTTTATACTTTTCACTTTACGCTTTTCAAATTCATCTTTGCATATTCAAACGTTAGTGGGATATAAATAGAAAGGGAAAGTGAAGAGTGCAAAGTGAAAACTTGCCGTGCCTGTTGGTGGAATAGGCCCCAGAAGGATGTTAAGTTTAGCGTTCTTGCAACTAGTGTTTGTTTGTGTGTGGTAATCAGCGTGTGCATGTCATAATGAGTACAGACGAAATTCTCATACTTGACAACGGAAGCAAGTTAGTAAGTTTATAAAACTTAATTTGAGACATACGGACGGAATATTTCATGCAACTGGAATTCGTATTTGTGATTTTCTGCGCCTTTCACGTCCTCTGCATAAACTACAGCCACCGCTAAAAATCCCTCTTTGGATGAACTTTCCAACGCAACTGGTTAACTCATTGCCGTTCGGTGGCCTGCAGGCCGTTACGGATGTGTTAACTACGGGCCGAGCCGTATCGAACAGAACCCAGACGTAATGTGCCATTCGTAATGTGTTTCCTCATCTCACTGCTTACGGGGCACTTACCTGAACTAAGGTCCTGTTATCTCTGTAGGGATTCTGCTGACCGTCAATTTAGTTCATGACCAATCGCAGATTCATTTCCGGTGATAGTGTTGTTTATTTCCTTCTGACCACTTCCGCCCTCTTAGTTTTTTATTTGTATTTCAGATGAATGGCGGTCGTTCCTCGATTGTGTTAGCCTACTGACAACGCTTATAAGTCTAAATAATAAAGTACGTGACTTGATATGCAGAATGACGAAGTGCTTTGTTCCAGGTTGCTAGGGCGAATCGGGAAGTGAACACAGGTTTCTTGATCTTTATTACGCACATCGGTTCGAATTGTGGAAGCCGTTATTAGCGTCGCCAAAAATTAAGGAATTGAGTAATGACGATATCTACAAGAAATTAAAGATTTGTAGTTGGCATTTCGGGAAAGAGTGTTTCAGCCCTGGTACGAAACGGCTGAATTCTAATTCCGTACCTAACCTGAATTTGCCAGGTAAGAATTATTATTGGTACAGTACAGAATTTGTGTGTACTTTTTGGGCTTCATTATGTTACGCGTAGGATAGTATTTGTAGCTAATTTTATAATCATCCTTTTAGTTAACCTGGGCGTATAATAAGATACATGGATAGCGTTGTGAATATATCCAAATTATCTATGGTGAGAATTGTGTGTATATTTACAGCGTCACCCTTCCACATACTAAAGTACATGAAGGGCCTAATGAAAATGCATTAGTCTAGTTTTTTGTTTGGTAACATGTAGACCTAATGAACTTGACCCATTAATTTTAGTACAAATCAGCCTTAGATAAATTTACAAAGATTATATAATTGTATAGCTTGTTCATGGTAATGTGAGCACTTATGATGCAGTCTCATCAGCGATTTTAACCAATAAATACATTTCATTATGGCCTTGGCCTTTTGTTTATAGAGTATGGGAAAATATACATACTATAAATAAGGTACTTACATGGCAATATTTACATTAACAAGTCGAGGATGTGAATTTGCTAAAATAAAATTGCTTACTGTACTTAAATAAAAACCAATATTTTTATTAATACACTTCTTAAATTTTGTTTACTTGTACAAAAATTTTTTGAAATGTTTGGCTCCTCACCTGCTCTATTTGGGCTTGCATTGCAACAATCAACTCCACCTGTAATACTGTCAACACAACCTTCAGTCAGTTATGAAACAAATATAACGCAGTACAGTAACATGAAGATAAACACTGCCACGTGAGTAACTGCAACATTTGATACATTTCCCCATACTCTAAACAAAAGAACAAGGCCATAATGAATGGTTTTCATTGGTTAAAATATGTCGGATGAGATTGCATCATAAAGTGCTCATTTTGCCATGAACAGGCTATACAAATATATCATCTTTGTAAAGTTATCTAAGATTAACTTACATTGAAAGAAATAGTTCAAGTTCACTAGGCCCTACATGTACTTAGTAAGAGTAATGCTGTAAATATACACACAATTCCCGCCATATATACTTTGGATGTATTGCCTCTCTCAGCATTTAAAGTAAGCAAAATTACTCCTAGAAAATTATTTTTATAGTTTACTATGGATATGTACTATTTATGGCGTGTATCTGTCTAGACCTTTTTAAAGATTTTGTACTTGTATTCTACTTAAGCCTACATATGCATGTTAAATTTGTCATTTGTTTGAGTAAACTCGAGTGGTTCTGTTTCTGGCATTTGGTATTTTGCTTCATTCTTTCCATTACAAGTCCAAAGGATGATTATAAAATTGGCGTCAAATACTATATACCTACAATGATCCTACACGTAACATGATCAAGCCCAAAAAATACACACAAATTCTGTACCAATACTAATTCAAGTAACATTTCACAAAAATTGCAGACGATTATTTTGTGACAACGCGACAGAAATCTCGGGCACGACGGATTTTCTGAGTAGAAATGACTTCTAATTACGTCGTGGGTGCGACAATCGTCAATAAACAAGTGTATTTTCTTGCTGCAAGAGTGGTGGTAATGTTAATTCGCAACATTTGTAATAATATGCGGAGATATTATCTTATTGGTGTCGTAGGAATATTTTATATGTAGGTCTAAATTATTTTTTCTGCTTTCTTTAAGCATAGTTGGTTGTAGGTACCGTTGTAGTGTGTCGTCTTGAGTGAAAGGTAATATTATTTGACTTGTGTTTGCCGTTCCTTAAAAATGCTCGTTCCTACCATTTTTCTTACTTTTCTTACCACAATCCAATTACGTGGCAAAGTTTGTTAGTTTCAGGAATGTGCGCAATGTTGATTTTACGGAATGATTCTGCAAATAGTGACGAACAAATGTGACTTTAGTGAGGCAAACTTGTAAGGATTTCGATAGAAAAACATGTTATCAAGGGGTTGTGGATTTTACAGTTAAGTTTGCCTGTTTTGTAAATAACGTATTGAACGGTATGTGGCCTAATAAAGCCGCACTTTAAACACTTTCGTAGTTTGTAAGTAATATTTGTTTTATTTGCCTATATCGTAAATTCAACCAGTCTAAGGTTAACTTCGCCCAAAGTGTGTGATGTGTGTGTATATTGCCGCATCTGTACGAATACGAACAGCGACGTGTAAATGATATTTTGTTTTTTCATTGAAGAAAACATTTTCACTCCTTAGAAGAACATCAAACAATGCTGTATCACGAATGACGTAAAACTAAAGATATCCCCCCCCCCCCCCAAATCCCCTCACTGTTTCCATTTTCACTCGAAATAAAATAAACAGACCCGAAACAAACATAACTAGGCAAAAATAAAACCGGTTGAAATGCCAACCTAGCTATAATATCCTACTTTGATATAGTTAGACCCATACCATTTTTCCCAAAACTACAAAACTTAACATTCATGTGGTTTGTGTTGCGTTATTCTTTTATAATCATTTTGGCAAACACACATATGGCGTTCTGCAACGTTTTTGTATTTTCAGCCATGAGTAGTCAAAATATGTTTCTGGTGTCACATCGCATTAAAGTGTTTTCGTTACAAC
Source organism: Dryococelus australis (assembly GCA_029891345.1). NCBI lineage: Eukaryota > Metazoa > Arthropoda > Insecta > Phasmatodea > Phasmatidae > Dryococelus > Dryococelus australis. The sequence goes on from CM056993.1 coordinate 262,395,350, forward strand.
CACAATTTACAGCCGCGCCAATCTAAATCCAGTATAAAAGTACGAGTGACTGCCATTTAAAATATGAAACAAAACAAAATTTAAAAGGAAAGGATGGAAATAAATAAAAACACATGCGCCGGGAAAAAAACTGCAGTTGGTCGAATTAAAATGATGGTTAATGGAATCCCTATAGAGATAAATATGTATTTATGTATATAAATAAATTTGTATAAATAAATATATTTATACAAATTAAGTTTATATATAAATATATTATTTATAAATACAATTTATATATAAATATATTTTATGTAAATATATTTATATATAAATATGTTTATATACGTAAAATATTTATATATAAATTATGTATAAAATGTTTTTATATATACCTAATTTATATAATTATTCAAATTACCCGCCATTAAACTGTATTTGAATTCCCCGTTGCCGGCCGCCATCTTGATCTTTAGTTCGTGACCAGTGCAAAGCGCTACGATCGCAGTGCGTCTTCGGTCAAAGATATTAACATAGGAGATACAGATCTAGTAACCCCTTATTTATCTATGCCTGAACTCTTTAGAGGCGTCATACGAGAGACGGTGGTTATGTGTATAAATCATTTTTATACAAGACATCACATTAAATATCACATTAACATTTTTGTTTGTTTTATTACACAAGAAGTACTTAGTTCAGTGCACAATACGTCCTCGCAAACTGGACAGATGCCGAGACCGTTTAAGCTACTACAATGATTGTCAAAAATTCAGTTATTAGAACCAGTAATTCAGTATCATTTTTATCTGGAAGACGGGGAACTTCCTTATTTATAGGTTTCGAGATAATACGAGGAAGAAACCATTAAGCGTTTGGCCTTACCTAAGACGGTAGAACCCATTCAAGATAGTATTAACACATTAATTTAAAAATGAGTAACGAAGGTTAGTAGTATGATTATCTTCATCCTGCGACAAGGGCGTGGGGTGGCGGAGCTCAGAGCTGGGGGCTAATACAGATTTCGAGTGTTTAGGCGACTTTCAAATTAGAACGTAGATAGTTATGGGAGTATTGCCGTCCCATACTGACCTTTGCTTACAGTTTGCGGAATGTTGCAATGACGAATAATAATTTAAATGTAACCGGGCACGTGACGAGTTAATTGGTTTTGGAACGCGTCCAGAGGAGTCGGGCCGCTGCGGTTTGTTAAGTGACAGCACAGCTGAGGGCTACAAGCCCCACCGTACTAGCGGTCGCAGCTTTGAATACGTAGCCAACCAGAGGTACCAGTTTTTCTCTCTTTCTTTCTCTTTCTCTCTTGTCCTCTGTATCCGGAGCACCCTTGCGTAAGCTCGCTTGTTGTGCAAACTGTGTCTACAGTACAATCCCCTATAAACTAGCGTATAGGCTGTTCACAAAGAAGTGATCTCAAATTAACCCTTAAAAAAACACTGGTTGTAAACTGTATGTATACTACCGCACACGATGGCATGCAACCTTCCAGTTAAGTTGGCAGCAAATTATGTAAAATAATTCTCATTCTTAACATTTTATTGCCAGTTTAACGGGTGAATTTATAGAAAATCAAGTTAGTGTTTTTTTTTTTACCGTATACAAATTAAAGTACGATTGCCTCGAATGTAAATTTTACATAAAGCAGAAGAATAAAAATGTGAAAAAAAAGTGTATCTTGTGCAGGACTTTCAAAAGTTCCCAGTTAACCACAAACAGTCTGTAGTAAGTTATGATCCGATATGAGGCCATAGTCCCTCTGTTAATTCGATTTTAAGTCTTATTTCGTAAGACTATTGTGCTTTCTATTACTTTCAGTCTTGTGTTACTTTTTTCTCTAGAATATGCATCAGAAATGATGTGGAATAAAAAATTACGCCATCAGTTACTTTACCAATGAATCGTTTGGACGAATCCACAAAGTGATTTAAAATTCAGCTTCCAAGTTTAAGCTATATCTAGGACTTTCTAGTATTTTAGATTACTGTTAGTATTCTTCTATATTTTTATATCATTACAGCCCCGTTCGAGAATTTAAAATTATCAATAAAAATGTTTTATTTTGGGAATATACCCAGACTACAGTTTGCTACATTTCCTGTCTAGCTTCGTTTAGGAGAAACCATACTTGTCTCAAATTTCTTAAATGTTCTTGCGGTATGTAGAAATGTTGTACGGAAAAAAAAAAAATTTCGTGCGCCGTTTAATTCCATTTGTTGCATTCCTAATGCAGGACTCTGTTAGAATAAAATGAAAAAGCTTACTTAGGCTTGGGCATTATGAAATTACAAACAAAACTAACAGACTAGAGTTAGTGTTTCAACATAATATGCGTATTTAAAATTAAAGCAAAAATTGATTAAGTCAGAATTAAAATTTATACTGGCTGTAGGAGAGGTCGTTATTTGTTGGAAAACTTGAAATTTATGCTTATAACACAGGCACTACGTAAATTTAAACTGAAATACGTAGAAATATAACTGTACAATATCGGTCATGGCAAAATGTTGAAAATAATTTAAGAATTTAAAAGCAAAGCTAATAATTTATGGCGCCACTACTATTGAAACTTACCTTAAGGCTCAAGGAAAGTTGCAACACCATCTGTACATTATGTTTTAACACTGTCAAATCCTTAGACGTATTTTGGCGTGAGAATATGCAGCAAAGCTACCGAAGTCACGAACGGAAAATAAACTTGGTTCGCAGAAAGTGTGGCTGCATTGTTTCTATTTAGTTTAAACATTGTTAACTTATGAACTAATGGCTATACAGAGGCAAATGAAGGAACGCGAATGGATGGGAGGCGAGTGTTACAAATTGCATTCAAGATGAATATAAATAGAATCACGATACAATGTGGCTGGTTATTCCTATTTCGCAGTGAAAGGCTGTAGAATTGGGAATGTGTATTCAGTGATATCATTTATTCGATCCTGATGCAAGTTCAAACTAAATACATTATTACTAGTTCTTTATATATGGGCTTTTACCTGCATACTTAACGCCAACTGCATTTTTTTTGTTATGCATATGCTTTACTATGACATACGTTTTATATAAAAACAGTATACTAGTTTCAGGAATCATATAATTTGATAGCAATTACTTTTAAACACCGTAGCGCAAATAAAAGTTTATTCGCGACCGTAAATGTATAATTCTGTTTACAAAAACATTTGACTAGTGCTTTCCTTTCCCCTCGTTAGATAGTAGAAAACTGAAATTCTTCTTTGTCATCCGAAAATTATGGTAACATTCGTTTATCGTAAAGATCAACTCATAACTGACTTACTAAATAAACATTCTGTTGGAAGTGAAGATATCTCAAGCATAGCAGTGATAGTATCTAACGACACACTCTTTCTTGCATTTAAAAAGTAAAACAGCGTTATTAGTTTACACTGGTGTCTCTGACAATGCCAAAGCAATAACACGGTTTTCAACTTCCATCCCGAATGGAGATTTGGGCTGTTCTTAGCTGCGAGGTCTTGAGAGCCGATGAGGGTGAAATGAGGTGAGAGTTGAGAAGCCCCGGAATGCAAGGGCGGAGTAAAAGGGAGTATCCAGAGAAAATCCACTGACCAGCGGCATCTTCCGGCACTGTTCCCACATGCGAAAATCCGGGAGTAATATAGGCGGGGTTTGAACCCTGTTCGCCTTGGTGATTCCTTTCCGAAGTCAACTATTTTTATTTGCTTGTATCTGTTTTCATACTTGATTGTGAATGCTAACATTTCTTGAAAATACCGAGAACCAGACTTTTACAATTTCCGCCGCTAAAATACGATTTTTTCATAGACAAAATAGATATATGTAGAATTATTATTGCACTAGCCCAATGTACCCAATCTGACGAGCATTACGCTCCACCATTCTTTATATATATATAACTTACATATTCACATAACACTTTACTGATTTATTCATTTTATACAGAAGGATAAAATATTTGGACGGTCTGGTTTACTCCATGGTCGGAATTGGCCCACTTAACATATATTTCGCCATATTCACAAAACATCATCATAGCCAATCACTTCAAAATTTATTAAGTATTTTTTTATATTCACAAATTTACTTCTTTGTTTGTTGTGATTTAGCTAGCTATATATAATAACGGGTAAATTTTTCTACAAAAAACATTTCACAATTGCAAATCAGTCATATGTTTGTGTATAGTCGTCGTTACTAAATGTTCTTATTACCTTAAAAATAAGTGCATACTTAAAGCAAAACATTCTATAAACGTGGAAGATGTCAAATAGGCACACTTGTGGATGATATGCAAGCCATAAAGTTTTTGTACGATAGCGCATGCAGATAACAGGAAGGTACTATTAGTAGATATGCACCATTGTTAGGCCACCTCAATATTACAGAAAATGTGCATAGCGCATTCGCGGGAGAGGCAGTTGTGCGAGGACGAACGCTTACCATTCTGTGGCTCCATAAGCGTTTCGCTTATGACTTTTTTCGTCTCTATCCTTATTCGGGTAACGTTTATTTTTGTGGCAAAGTTTTGTTGTCCTTGATTTTTTTTTTTTTTTTTTTTTTTTTTTTGCTTTTAAATTTACACCTGGTGATGCTTTTTCTTCATGTTCAAACTTAAAATTGAAACTTATATTAAATAAAGGTTATTAAATATTTCTTCTGCCATAACTTATATTAACTCCGTGGAATGAGCTACTTAATCCTCAGATTAGTAAAAGAGGATTCGGGGCTCTCAGCCAGGTCCCGTGGACCGAGCTGGATCAGCGGACCTTTCCCCCTTCATCTTGCACCTACCACATTAACCCCTCCCCTTCACCAAAGCTTTTTTTACCCATACCTCACCCCCTTCCCAACCTACCCCTCCACTGGCAATTATTATAAAAATAATCGCAATATATAAAAAAATTAATCGAAGAACATACAATGTTAACCTCACACTCATCCCACCACTTTAACCATCAACCCCTACTCCTAACTGCCCACCTTCCAATCATAACAAAATCGAGAAAATCATGAAAATAAATAATTCTAAAAATCAAGGAAAGTTTTACATTGATGATCACAGACCACTATGTTGGTTATTGACGACCTTGACATTAACCTGAATACCATTTAAAACTAAAAATCGAAAAGAAAATCGAAATAAACTAATAACAGTTAAGGAACATATTACATCACTGACTCCGGCACCCATATTGAATGTTGGCGGCAGTAGCCTCGACCCCATTGACCTTCAACTCAAAAAATCAACATAAAATCGCCAAAAATCTTTTAAAATAGAAAAAAATTATAAAGGAAATATTACATGCCTATTACAACAAACAAAGTTGGGTGTGTGTAATACTGAGGGTTCCATTCTCGTAAAGATGACAGAGCATAGCCACTCCCTATTACGACAATTAGTAGCCGACTGGACCCCCATCTCTATTTTTAATTGGCTATCTAGCCAATCAATCTTCCAAACCACAAAGCGAATTAATGACGTTACATAACAATACACCTCCCACCCCACTCAAGCCTTACACCATCACACATCTCGTCACTACAGTTCCCTCACCGCTTACTTACCATAGCTCAGCTGCCATCAACATCCACACAAGCCACCATACCACCACCCGACTATAGCTCCCCAATAACTCACCATAGTTCGTCTTCCTCACTATCCACCCGCTCTACCATGCCTCGTAGGTCTCTAATTCCGTCATTAGCATCAACTGTCTCGTCATAATCGCCTGACAAATCAGTACCCGCCGATGCAGCAAGTGGTTCTGACGGCAACACTTACTGGCTCTCAAAAGACGAATCCTTGTAGTTCTTGATGTGGTTCTTCAAAGTACTACCTTGCATAAACTACATATACCCATTGTCGTATCACTTAATCGTGCTAGTTCCCTCGTCGTCTAGTTGGTACATGAAAGTGATTTGTAGGTCGGTCATCGAGTAAGATAGCTTTTGCTGAAGATCTTTCAACAGTAGAAACTATTTTCCATGTAATTTTTCGGCTGTGGGATAAGGTGCATTCATAGAGGTAAGCTCTACAGTAGATTTCGTAAAATCATTGGCTTGCACCGCTTTCATGGAAAAAAAAACCTAAGTCCTTTCCACATAGAGCAATAGCTAGGCCGAGTAGATACACATGTTGGTACTGTGGAAAGAACTTAGGTTTTTGTCGTGAAGGTGGAGCAAGCTAATGATTGTACTATGTTTACTGTAGAGCTTACCTCTATGGATGTAAGCTGGTGGAAAATTACATGGAAAACAGTGTTGCTACTGTCGAAAGATCTTCAGAAAAATCTACCTTGCTAAACGACATGAAAAAAGCCAATTTTTAAAAGGACCTACCCCCAAATCACTTTCATGTACCAACTGTGGTACAACATTTGGTAGAAGCAATAATTTAAAGAGACACACTAATATTTATAAAGGTAATGTACCTTTTCTTGACTCGAGATAGCATGTGTTGACTTCGTTATCTTCTTTTAATAAACTACATAAAATGTTCGACATAAAATGTTCGCCGACGACGAGGGAACTCGCACGATGAAGTGTTACGACAATGGGTATTTGCAGTTTATGCAAAGTGATACTTCGAAGAACCACATCGAGAACTGTAAGGATACGTGTTTTGAGAGCCAGCAAGTGTTGCCGTCAATGCCTCTTGCTGCATCGACAGGCGATTATGACAAGACAGGTAATGCTAATGACGGAATAAGAGACCTACGAGGCGTGGTGTACAGGGTGGATGGTGAGGAAGACGAAGTATGGGGTGGTTATTGGTGGGAGGGGGTTGGTGGTTTGCATGGAAGTTGATGGTAGCTGAGTTATGGTAAGTAAATGGTGAGGGAAGTGAAGTGACGAGATGTGTGATGGCCTAAGGCTTGAGTGGGGTGGGAGGTTTGTGTGTTATGTAAAGTCAGTAATTACCTTTGTGGGTCGGAAGATTGATAGACTAGATAGCCAATGAAATATAGAGGTGGGGGCTCAGTCGGCTGCTGAGTTTTATACTAGGGCGTGGTTGCGCTCTGTCATCTTTACGAGAATGGAACTCTCAGTGTTACGCACATCCAACTCGGCTTGTTGTAATAGGCAAGGCTTTTTTCCTCGATAATGTTTTACTTTTTTAAAGATTTTTCACGATTTTTCATGGTTTCTTTAGTTGAAGGTCAATGGGATTCTAGGTTACGGCCGCCAACAGTCAACATGGGTGCTGGAGTCAGTGATGTAATATGTTCCTAAACTTTTATTAGTTTATTTCTATTCTTTGCAATTTTTATTTCTCGATTTTTAGTTTTCAAGGTTATTGGGGTCAGTGTCAAGGTCGTTAACAATCTGGAGGTCGGGAGCCATCAATGTAAGATTTTCCTTAATTTGTGAAATTATTATTATTTTTTGCGATTTTCTTAATTTTGTTACTATTGGAAGGTGGGTAGGTAGGGATAGTGGTTGATTGTTAGCAATAAGGAGTTGAACAGTGAGAGAGGGAGAAAAAGGGGGGGGGGTAACTTTATATGTTCCTTGTTTTTTTTTTCTCGATTTTACAATAATTGCTAGCAGGTGGGTGTGGAGAGGGGGTGAGGTGAGTTTGGTGTGATTATGTGTGAGGTCAACATTATATGTTCTTCGATTTGTAGAATCAATTTTGCAGTTTTTTGCGATCATTGTCGAATTTTTATTAGTGGGTGGATTGCTGTGAGATGGTGGGTGGTTGGTTAGGGTGATTGAGGCGAGAGTGTGGTTAATGTTATATGTTCCTCTATATTTAGATTTTTTTAAAATTTGTATTGTTTTTATAATAATTACCAGGTGGCGTGGACGTAGACGGGGTGAGGTTAGTGTGGTGGGGTGAGCAAGGGGTAGTATAGTGTAATATTACACATTCTTAAATTGCTTAGATTATTTTTTATTTTTCTCGATTCTATAATAATTGTTATGTGGGGGGGGGGGGGTGTTTAAAGGTGAATGTGAGGTTAACGCTATAAGTTATTCGATTTTAAATTTTTCTTTAGAATTTTGGGAATTTGTATAATAATTGCCCATGGTGGCGGTGGTAAGGTGGTGACGGGATGGTGATGGAAAGGGCGAGCAAGGGAAAGGGTTCTTCGATTTTTTAGAATTTGTTTACATTTTTTGCGATATTTTATAATTATTTTGAGGTAGTGGGGGTGGATAGGCGGTAAGGTCAGGGTGGTGGGATGATGTGAGGTTAACATATGTTTCGATTTAAATTTTTTTATGAAATGCGATTTTTTATAATAATCGCTAGGGGGGATGGGAAGGGGGTGAGGTATGGGTGAAGAAGCTTTGGTGAGGGGGAGGGGTTGACGGGATAGGTGCATGGTGAAGGGTGAAGAGGGGCAAGGTCCGCTGATTCTGCTCGGTCCTCTTGACATGGCCCGGAGCCTTGAAAATCCTCTTTTACTGAATTGGGATTAAGTAGCCCATTCCGCTAAGAGCCTCGAATCCTCTTACTCGCCTGATGACTTATCGGCTCTTTTCTCGAGAAACTGCGGATCCGCTTTCGTTATTTTTCAATTTTTTTGGAATTTTTCTAGTGAAAATTGATTTGTTAGTAAAATTATTTATTTCGGAAGTGGTTATTGGGGTAAAACAAGTGATTTTGTCGATAAAATGCCGGAAAAGATGGCCGCTGACTGACCGAAATGAAAGAGCAGGAGGTGACGTTATCTAAGATGGCGGACTGCTCCTGGCTCCTGATGTATGATGCATGTGGCAGAAGGAACATTCGTACAATACTTATAAAGCTAAATCTTGTTTCAAGCTTGTATCAAATTGCGCTAGTGTACAAGAGGGAGTAAACTGTCGTTTAGAGCTACGAGAAATATTGAACCTAACAGGAAACAGATTATACATAGAGTTGTCTCTTTGAATATGTTTTTCTTCCAGCCATGGAGATGTATTTCAAAACATTAGAAGGTAATTGATTGTTTTTATTTTACATTCGTAAACTGCCTACAATCACCTAAACTTCTTTGATTGAATTTATAAATCGGTTCCATTTTAATTTATATAATATTTATTTCGACAGTTTCTTGTCACTTGTCTTGCATGTTGATCATCCCTAAATCAAATCTGGGCTGTCAATAATATTTCATCTGTTAAACGGGGTGCCCATGTCTTTATTTTGAACACATAATTGAATTTTCTCGAGATTAACGCGATTTTTGTCTTTTATATAAGTGATAGAGGTTTTAAATGCATTGTTTTAATCACTTTTGTGAAACTTTACTTATAATCATAAGCAGTTTAGTTAGAGATATCTGCCTAGTGGCATGTATCGCCCTCTTATCGTCTTGATGACGGCGGTAATGCGGTGTGACTTGGTGGAGTCCACAAGGCCCCATAAGCAATCGGGATCAATACATCCATGACCACAGTACAGCCTCCAACAATACACGAAGATATGTCGGAGACAGATACACGTCGTGCATACCCATTTCAACTGCATCCCAGATGTAAGTCGTATGCCCTTGTGAGCTGGGCAAGCAACCTCAAGTCCGTGGAGTGTTTATCCAACCACTTGGTCACAATTCGGGAGCGGCGGGCTGGTGCATCGTCTCTGTGTAGGTACGGGTCCCTGCAGGGTGCTGTAGAAGCAGAAATCACGGGATCTGCAAACAGGTTCCTGTATCGTTTGTCGGTGAGACACGATGGCACATGTACCATGGGACCCATTTCACCCCACATAAACAGTTTCAATGTGAGGATACCGTCATCCTCTGCTTGAAGCGTATCCTGCTGACACGGGGAAGCCTTCGCTTCAAGTACTTGGTCGTACCCTAACTTGGGCGTATACCAACATGTGCCTCGATCCATCCGTCCAAGAGGCCTTTTTCATGCATTGAGGGTCCGATGGCAGTATTCCCGCACCCACGTTCTTCGCTGAGTCTTGTAATGGGTGATTGGCATATGTACCCTAGTTAGGTGGTGGCTTCTGGACTCCACAACGAGATGGTTCTGGATGGTATGGCTGTTCACAGATCTTTGTGGTCCAGCAATGAGTGATATGTTGCACTGCGGCCTGTAGATCCGCTGTTACCAACTGAGATATCCAACAGCTACTCCTGTCATCAATACATTGTACGCCACGGCAGTTGTTCCTTGAAGCAGTAATTTTACCCGAATCAATGAACTCACAGTACACTCTTGTGATGGTGGCCCGTAGAAATCCCAGGTCCTGCACGGTTTTGGTGTTTGAGTGCCCAGTAAGTATGACCCCAACGATCAGGCAGCGATCAAATGTGCTGAAATATTGTTTCTTCATTACGTGTTTGATCGTTGCTCATAAAGTAATTGTACGATCTGACAACATCCCAGTCATCCGTGGCTCGGCACTCTTCCATTCGACAAGATGACCACAGCACCATTTAGCTAGCACGGCAGGTGTTTGTAATTCAACTTCTCATGAACGCAGTTTGCAGTGTTGTTCTCTATGCCATCATCGCTGGTGCTGGGACTGTACTATAGACATTTTGACGTCGATATTTGCTAAAGCAGTTTGTCGTGTAAAAAGACTTTGCCTGTATTATATTTTTTCTAACAAAAAACAACGTATAAGGAAATGTTCTTTTTATATTTCCAGTCACTTTAGTTGGAGCTAGGGATTGAACTTTCTAGGCTATTAGACCTTCGTTCAGAGTTTATACCGATGTTCGGAACAAGCTTACAAATGCCAAATAATCAGTATTGCTTTCTTGTTTGTCAAATATTGCGGCCGCCAGCTATGTATACAAAACAGCAGATAGCTCATACAGAACTGCTTACACTACGAGGAAGTCTCGCTATCATGATTCATAAAGTTGTTATAGCAGGAAATCACGAGATGTGAAGAGGGAGGGGATGCACGGTGGCTGAGCGGCTAGCCTGCTCGCCTCCCACCAAGGCGATTCGGGTTCAATCCCCGGCCTGGTCACTCCGGATTTTCGAATGTGGGAATCGTGCCGGACGATGCCGTTGGTCGCCGGGTTTTCTCGGGGATCCCCCATTTCCCCCTCCCCTTCATTCTGGAGCTGCTTCATTCTCACCTCAATCACCCTCATCGGCTCTCAAGACCTCGATGTTAAGAGCTGCCGAAATATCTTCACTCAGGCAGATGGCGGGTCTTAGTGTTTCAGTTAAACGGTCGGAGTTTGGATTTTCTCATTATTATGTTTTAAATGTGAACCTCGACTAAAAAAATTGCAGTAAAATAACAGTTTGACCATTGAAAGACTCAGGTTGCACTTTACCCGCGCTGGCTTTCAAATTATGTTTCAAATGAGAGATGTGCACACTGCAACAAACAACACAAGAATTAAATCTTGGGGCCTTGACGAGTAGCTCTCGTTATCACTGGCAGTGGTGAATCGATGCAGTCTTTCATGTAAACCTGCTGCATAGAAATGAACTGAAACAGATATTTAAATAAACCTTTTTAAATGCGTAATTTCTAATGTTTGTAAAGGAAACTTATGAAATTTCAATAAATTGGTCATGATTGTAGTAGAAAAATGTATAGTATTTGTAAAAATATATCCTGTGATCTGTAATAGCTCTTGCTGAGGGGGGGGGGGGGCAGAATAAACTATTATTTATAGAATACGTCATTGCAGATCTGTCGTCTATAAACAGCCAGATCGAGAATGAAAAATGTTCGATTACATTTTGGACCACCGTTTGGTGTACCAAATCTTCGTGTGTTTGTGTTAACCAATACTAATTATATAAACCATTTTCACATTGTGATCAAATATATCTTTTGGCTTAGAGTATTATTTACATGCTATTAATATCAGTCTACTATGTGTGCTGGAAAGCTATATTTTGAATGTATTTAGTTCCGTGCAATTTGAATACATAACGTTACGGTTGTATATTTATTTTAGAGTTTAACATAGTTCACTTACCTTAAGCGTTTTCGGGTAGGCCACTCAATAATGTTTTTAAAAAAAATCATTATCCATATATAAGGAATGGGTCTGCTAATATTTGTTTTATGCTGCACGAAGCTCGCAAGGCTAGAAAAAATGAATATTAACATAAAACATTTCCACCCAAATAATTTTTCAAGAGCAGTAATGGCGAGTAAATACTTTGAGCGAACAGTATTGTATCGTTCAATGTAAGTCGCTGGCAATGTCCGACATCATGCTGAATACAAATTGTTTCTGTTGCTCGGTTTTATAGGTTTAGTCATGAGTTTCCGTTAAATACTTCCAATTTTGCGCAGGCATTCGCTGCAGACATCCAATATGTCCCTGTTGTAATTTTGAATATCCGTTTTAGTGGCGAGGTGGGAAATCGAGGTAACGAATGTATGCTCTATGGTATCTTTAAACACTTTTAGTTTCCCTTCATTTTGTGCAGATGCCTTATTCAATTTGTCGGTAATGTGCCTTTGAACACTTGTTACATGCTCGTCCATGGCCACCATATCGCGAACGATCTCGGTATTCACACGATCAATCCTCGCCCCGAACTCGGACGAGTAAGTGCGAAAGAATTTGCTCTGATCGGCCAACACATTGCATAATTACGAGATGAAGCCATTACCAGTTTCGAGGACGAAATGTTTAGTAGTAGCATCTTTGGATTGTTCGGGTTCGACAAAATTTCGTATTATTCATCTACCAGCATCACAAGTTTCCATTTTTTCTTGTGACAAGACAACCTCCAACTTCATCATCGCCAAGCCGCAGCTTGAGGCTACTCTGCCCGAATTTCGATATGCTGTAACTCATTCTCGATAGTTGACGATGAACTGATCGAATCCATGTCGGTACTTGCCATTATATAGACACCAGTCTTTTAAAATCATCAAAAATCCGTACTTGCTTTTCAAGGAACACAGACTCTTTAAATATGATAGTGTCATGTCCGTATTGACGTGGTCATTGTACATATGTCACAAATTTATATCGTCCATGCGAAACAGCACCAACACATTCGCATTATCGCGAAGCAATTGTTTGGGTATGCACGATTAAGTTTAGCCGAGGTACACACAGTCCACGTTTATATGACATCCCATGCTAAAGTACTCTTAAATACAAGTCTCTTTCTCGCAGGCAATGTCATCAAAGACACATATCGAGTTTGGTAGAGCTTCGTTCGGAGGCAGCGCCTTCTCATTATCAGTGCAGGGAAATAACCCATGCCTTCCACAGCTTGCAGTACTCGTGCCGGTCGTTGGTATTTCGATTGTTAGAGCTATTTGGAGTACAGGTACACGTTCTCGAACCAAACCCTGTTCTCTTCTTTCAGCAGACTCAGTAAGTAACATGTTTTCCTCACAATTTGATGGACCTGTAATGATTCAGCACACTGTATTCGGAAATAGGCTTTCATGTCGTGAATCGTGGGAGATACCTTCGTCTTCGGCATGAATGCTTATGGGTAGAGAAACCTCTTACCTGACAATATGCATGTCAAATATTATGAGTTAAACATTTTTTCGATGGGTGGTAGTCGTAATGAATGGATCGAGGTTTAATATATCTTGCCTATATGGAATTTTTATTTTGCTGGTAATGTATCTTTGCAAATGGATAGTATGGCGCGATAGTATGGCTTGTCAGAATTTGGAATATTTGGTTGGGTAATTGGTATATTCTGACAGTATGGTATGGTAGCATATTCGTATTAGATGATGCTATGACCTGTCTAAATGGGTGATGTGACATGATACAGCCTGGAAGTATTGATAGTTAGAATGTTTTTTTCTGTTGATCATTTGAATTGCTGGTTGGTTATCTATTACAATGATATTTCATTAAGGTTGGATCGTTGACTGTGTGCAAACTCTATGGGTGTTGGTATTATTTAAATGTGTTTGTGTGTACTACTTTGCTAGTACATGATAAAATTTTTTATCAGAGAAATTCACTGGACTATTTCATAGGACTGTTTATATGACTGTTTTGTTGTCCTGGATGGTATGAACGGAAGTATGTTGGTATAACCGATATACTGTAATGGAATGGACTGTAGGTAGGTAGGTAGTGTTCAGGTATTTTGGGATATTACAAGTTAGAATATTTTGTCTGGAAGAATATGTAGAAATGTAATTTTGGTCTTTCTTTTTTTTTTTTTTTTAGCAGCAACAGTGATATGACAAAAATATTACGATATTTTTTTTAACTATTTTCGATCGATGGGCATATTGAGGTTTGGGCTATATAGTTGTTTGATATGACAATAAATTATGATTGGGCATTGGGGGAAAGCTGGTCGACACATTTAATTAATAATAATGTTGTGACTTGGGTGAGGTCTCAGCTTCTGCAAATGAAGTATTGACGTATCGGGATGGGTATATATATAAGTCTGAAAAATAAATGAATCCATCAAACAATTGCAATATAAAACATTTTTTTAAAAATTAAGTTTATAACTGAGTGGTTTGTAGAAGTTGAGATGGCTCTAACATAACTATTTCTTATAGTGAATGCTCTCTAGTAAATAGAATATCCTGGTATGGATGTAACATGTTTAAGAGGAGAGTTAAAAATATTTGTCTATAGGAAATACGAAATGGTATACTGATAGCGAATGTTCTCTAGTAAATAGAATATCTTGGATGTGTATAGGTAAGGGCTGGTAGAATGTTAGAACTTGTGTCCTTCCGAATACATATTATTCGCCTTTGCATGATGTATGACTAAGGCATATATGTTTTTAATTTATTCTATGTAATATGTATATGGAGATACTTATTTTTAAAAAAGTTTTGCATAAATATTTTTTTTTTAAATTAATTCATTATAACCTTTATGATCGTTTAATTACCCATGGCTGTATTTTAGATATAATATATTCTTCCCTCGTATGTTACTATGTTCACGATAGGTATAAATGGTTAATGTGTTTAGGTAAATCAGACTGATAGCAAGCGATGAAGGTTAAGGTATTTACTTCATTCTGTTTGCGTGTATGTGTAAAGCATAGTAAGAATATATATTTACTTGTTACCCTTGAAATTTTGGTTCACATGAGTCATTGATAAAACGACCAGTGACAGTCATTCGCCTGTTGAGACGTTTGCATAGGATTGTTTATGATGGACGAGATCTATGTATGTTTTATGTAATGCGATAGCTTGATAAGTATGTTCTGTAGCGAACTGTAAAGTTACTATGAGCAAGGGTTGTATGGATGCTCTCGCGGGCTGCCATATTAGGTGAATGTGATCTGGTCGGTTGGTGGGGAACAAATGTCTTGTCGACACACACCTCCTCTAGCAGCAATGTTGGAACTAGTCTCGCCCTTCCCTACCTTCGTCTTCGTCTCCTTTGCAAGTTGGTCAACTGTACTCGTGCCTACCATTCGAGAGACCTAACCTCTCGAGAGATTTGATAGAGCTGTGAGTGTGGTCTCTCTGGTTTTTTATACTATTCTATATGATGACCAGTGTATATTCATTAGTTGACTAGTTTGGTGGTTTGCCTTGTTGTATGGCCTATCAGTATTGTAGTAGCAATGTCTGAAATGTGTGATTGAGACATTGTAGTAGTTTGGGTTGATAGTAGGAGGGAGTTTGTTTTATGGAATATCTTTGTCTCTGAGTGTGACATGCCTGTATGGCTGTTAAACAGGGGGACAAGAGGTATGATGACAGATGTGATGGTTAGTATACAAGGTCGAAATGTATGGCTTGAATATTACATTGGTCAGTCTGATAATATGAATTGTATGCAGGCTCATCATTGGTAGATGTGCTTTTAGAATATTTATACTTTATGACCTCTCTGCATGGTTGTTATAGGTAGCTTGTTTTGGCAATATGTTTTGTTAGTATGTCTCACTAGTATGTTTTTATTTGGTATGGTCTCTTTGAATGGCTGGAATGGATGAAGTAACATGATTGTATTGTCTGCTGGTATGGACCGCCTGTATGGTTTGGTTTTTTATAGCTAGTACATCTTGATGGTATAACCTATCGGTATGACTTGGTTGTACAGTTCGTTTCTTGTATGTTCGGTATAGCCATTGTGTTGATTGGTATGATCTGATACATGTTAAGTTGTTTTGGCAGTATGATGACAAAATTGTAATTTCGATGGTGTGGGGAGAATGTTTTAGTTGTGTGTTTAGTTTGTAAGAGTATAATGGTTTGATGGGATGTTTAGTTCGTATGAGAGGGGCAGAATACTTATTTAGTATGGCGGGTTAGTATTATTAGATGGTATGATATGGTATCTGGGAAATTAAGACTGCATGTATGTCATAGATGGTTAAATTGTTCATTTGATATTATGATAGCAATGTTGGAGCTAATGATTGGAATATTTTGATTGGCTCGGCTGCTGATATGGTTTGTTTTTATGTGTAACATGTGAAGTTAGATGGGGTGAAATGGTAGTCAATATAGTTGACTGTTATGATTGATTCGTAAGTCTGATGTATGTTGTTTGATATGATCTGTATAGTTAACAGCATAATTAAGGTATGCTTGGGTTAGAGCAAATTATATGGTTTGGGTGGTATGTTTTTTAGGTTGGTATGTTTATCCTCTGTGGTGGTTTGTTGATACATTCAGATAGAATAGTATGTTAGTATACTGGTTTGTATGGCTCTCGACGAGGCATGCCTGAGGCAAGCTAATGTCATGGTGAAAGTTATTACTTCTGTTTTGGTACTCAGTACCAATGGGTTAACGATATGGTTGTTAAGTATGCGGGAGGCATGTTTCCTGATATGTTATAGTTGGTGGGGTTAATGGATGGCGTGGTATACTATTAAATCTGTAGTTACTATGTTGCATATACAATATGATATGTGTGGTATGACTGTAGTGTGCTGGGTTATGATTGGTATAGTACCATTACTCCTGGTCAGCAGGGCTACTTTTATTATGTTTTGTATGTCTGAAGTGGGGGGGGGGGTCAGTATTTTATTGGTGTGGAGGGTTGATAGAGTGATTTATATTAATAACTGGTATGATATTTGACTGGGGTCTGATTGTAAAACAAACATTTGGACATGTGATTTTCTTTGTTAAGGTCAGTGTGGCTGAGGTATACTTGAATTCTAATGTACGGTATCAGTATATTTAGTCTGATGACAGTTGGTAGAGCAGATGGTATGGGCGGTAGAAATTTTTTCGTATGGCTTGTGTTGGCTGAATGGCTGAGGTTTAGGGGTCATTATGTGTCATTATGGGTCATTATAGGTCATTTAGTGGTCTTTATGGGTTAATTTGGGGTCATTATGGGCCATTTAGCCATAATTTAGAGGTCTTTATGGGTCATTATGTGTCAATTATGGGCGGTGGTAGTGTTGGTGTTTGTGGAGATTGGCAGAGTATATGGAATGGGTGTTAGCTTATGGTCTGGTCTCAACTGTACATTTGCTCGAGTTATGATGGATAGTATGATCGATGTGTTGGGTGGTATGGATTAATTGAGTTTTTCTTCGGTTATAGGTGGCGGCATGCTGGTTTGCCTGGTATCAGTCAGTAATGATGGTTTGACAGATGGTAAAAATATTTGTGTTGTGAGTTGGTATTGACTATAATTAGGTTGGCACACTTGTGTTATCATGGATGGTATGTTGGGTGATATGTTTTCCAGAATATCTGTCTTGCGATTGTTGGTGTATGTTGAACGGTGTGGAAGATATGTATGTGTGTAATGCTAAGGTATGATTGAGTTTAAAGTGTTTGGTATGGGTAGTTAGTGTGTTTTGACTGGTGTCCGTCGGCATGGTGGGTGGTATGAGAAGTTGTTTGTGTCACTGGTATGGGCTGTATGTTTGCTTTCAATGGTCTGTGTGGATGAATGGTCGCGGTATGCCAGAGTTATAGTGGGTGGTATGGTAGGTTGGTAGGTATAAATGGTGTTAGTTGGTAGAACAAGTAGAATGGGTATTAGGTTATCGGTGAGCCTTAGCTGTAGAGTTGCTTGCTACACTCGAGTTGTGATGGATATATTGTGCTTGGTGTATTGGATGGTATGGTGGAATTGAATTATTTCTTTGGTTATTGGAGTTGGGGTGTTGGTTGGCCTGGTGTGACTTGAGTTATGTAATGGATCGTATGGGTTTTCAGAATATATTTGACTGGTGTTGCCTGACCAGTAGAGCAGAAATGATGAGCGGTAGGTAAATTTTTTGGTAATGTCAGTGTGAGTAACAAAGCTCCTACATGTAAATAAAATACTTTAAATTTACACAAGTTAAGTCTGAATAAAATCTGGAAAAAAAATTCTGAAAAATAAGTCTGGGATAGCAAAAATATATTATATGGAAATTAAATTATATATAATGTTAAACTTAAAAAAAAACTTATTGCTAGCATATGTAAATCTGTCGTTGGTCAGTAGAGCAGATGGCATGCATGAGTTACAGTGGGCAGAACACTGCATGTTAAGGTGCCTGCTTGCTAGTATATATGAACAACTGGGTTCATTTTATGGAGCTGTTTGACAGTGGCAGTTACGAAACTTTGTCATGAAGAAGAATATATGGCCAAAGGTTCTGGTTGGATGCTTGCTAGCATATACTGTCTTGAGCTGTGTATAAGCAGATTATATTCACTACATGAAAGGTGAGCATGCCGGTGTAAATAAACTACGTGACAGGTGTGGAATATTTAAGAATTCTGTTTTCATGTTTTTTAGTCCTCAAGGATGTAAATATACACGATATAAATAAAAATGTCTTTAATTTTTAGCTGGTGTTGTACACTATCTGCTATATAGAGAATATGACGGTGATTGGCTTATTCTAATATACATACATTGAATAAAATCCGAGTAGGATAGTTATGCCTATGAAAAATAGTCGATACACTAAATAATTAACATCCTATATAATAAGTAGACGATTTCTGTCTGACTGTCTGTCTGTCCGTCTTCAACACCTATAAGTCCCTTGAAACTCAACAGAAGTTCTTCAAATTTTGCAGAGCGAATCCTCTTTGAATTTAAGCAAGATCAGATTACGAAATCATCACCTTTTACCCTAAAAACTCATTTTTAAATTACTTTTTCCCTATGAAAACTTTTGAATTAATTCATAGGGAATATTGCATAGAGATATGAAGGTAATGGAATATCATTTTTGTTTACTTTAAATATCTCGCTTCAATGTTGAATTAATTAAGTGGGGCCACAGTGTCTTAGTGGATAGAGCTAATCCAAGTGGGACCTTAGTGGCTCAGTGGATAGAGCGATTCCAAGTGGGGCTTTTAGTGGCTCAGTGGATAGAACCATGTTAAAAGGGGCCGCAGTGGCTAAGTGGATAGAGAAATATTAAATGGGACCGCAGTCGCTTCAATGTTGATTTAATTTCACATCATTTCATTATTACCTACATATATCTATGGAATATTTTTTTTCAGTCTGTGTATGATAGCCAAATTTTTTAACATGGTAATTGTTCTAGCCCCGTGACAATACAAAAAAAGGTCACTGGCTGGGTCCCCTAGTTGTATAATATTTAGACTTGAAGAGAGAAGTCCTGAAATAAAGTTGTGAGATCTTGTTTGCTGTACTCTACATACAATTTCAGTACAACTAAAAAAAAAAAAAAAATTATTGAGTAATAAATACAGTTTTTAATTTTCTTAAATTAATCCTGCATGTAACCAGTCTGTTATAAACAAATTTTGCTAAAAAAAAAAGCTAAATATTATATTAAGCTAACTACTATGGTTATATGGGTCTTAAACATACATTCTCGGAGCCAGAAATGTTACTTGCGTACTAAAAATTTTGCGAGACTCTCTGCCTCCTAAGAGTTAGCTAATTATATTCACCTCTGACAATAGATATTCGCTTTCTTACAGCCCGACTTGCTACATAATCATTATGTGGGCGTAGGTACATAGGACTTATACATTATAAAACGATTGTAATAACACATTAAAGCACTTATTTCCTCGTGAGCTTGGTGGTACAGTGGTTAGCATGCCTAACTTCTACCTTAAAGGTTCAATACCTTGTACCTAAACGAGATTTTTTTTTATGTTACCAGCTGTCATTTCAAAGTGTCAAAAAACATAATTTAAATTTTTTAACCGATTTTTACGTTTGAAATGCATTAAAAAAAAACTTTTTTTTTCAAATGTTAAATAAACCTATATTATATAATTCTAATTATTTCTAAATGTACCTCTTCATAGATGTGTGATTGACAAGGCCGGCCAGCCGATTGCCTCGTGGTCATTTACACTCGACGGCTTCCCCCCCCCCCCACCCGCGCGGTGCCTAGTTACGGGCGTCGCATGCACACGCATGTTACAGCTGGTATGTCGGGCTCGCGGACCTGTCGAGGTATGCGTGCGAGGTTACAAGGCTAGGCGACTTTATATTTGTACAAAAGTATAAACAAATTAAATAAAAAATATATTTAAAAAAATATTGATTTTCAAAATAATAAATTGTAATATATATATATTTAAATCTGAAAAATCAAATCATTAGTTGGAAAAATACTTAAAGAGATATTTCTATGCATATAGAAACCTTAAAAATAATATGTGTTAAATCTTAATAATAAAATACATAAAAATATAGAATTTAAAAATAACGTTATACATAAAAATTATATAAGTTAAATCTAAATAATAAAAAATAAAATACTTAAAAAATATACTAAAAAAATATTATTTGAAAATAAAAACCTTAAAAAATTATATGAGAAATAAAAAACAATTTCTTTAATGAGAGGCAATATATTATTTATTCATCTCCAAGCTATATATGTATTATAATGTCTTATAAACTCTTACCCCAGTACATGTCGCGAAGCCCTACCTCCATAGCTCAGGGGTAGGGTGGCCGACCTGTAGCCGGAGGGTCGCTGATTCGCGCCCCGGCGCTCCCCGACAGATTTTCAGTTCGCTTGTCGCACTGGCAAGACGGCCTCGCTAGAGCTATGTCACGATTATGTCAAATTAAGGGGAGGAAAAAGCCGCGTGGTCATAGGCCTTAGCATCTAAACCCAAGTACCGGCAGTTCGATCCCGCAACATTCCAGATAGTATTTTGAGTTAAAAAACAAAGGAGCGCTCCTAGCAACCAATTCCAGAACCAATATGGCAGTGGACCGCATGCGACATATGCAAGATCAACCAGCTGCCTACACCATAACTAAGATGAGCTCCCAACGGCCAATGTGGGACTCCAAGTAAATGTAAAAAAATGATGGCGTTGTACAAAGGTGAAAAACCAAGAAGGCTACCTCCAGTAACAACCTATGTAAACAAATGGGAGAAAAAGAGAGAAGGAAAGAAAGAATGTAAGAGAGAAAAGTGGGGAAAATCCTCGGAATGCAAAAGCATGAAACAATGACATACTGGTTACTAAAATGGCGGTCCAAGAAGTCAATGCACTGACTACAAAACTGACTACAAATATGGCAGCATACTGGCTACCAACATGCTCATATGGTGGTCGCGTGACCAGAATGATGGAGTGGGAAGTCCGGTATCCAACATGGTGGCTTGCGCCCGATCGAGCCACCGAGCATAACCCCATCCCCTTGTCCAGGGGTCTAATTATATATCTACTCTTACGCCTTTAACATTTTTATTTATACAATTATTTTAATAATGTTTTATACATTTTTAGAATTTTTTGAGTTACAGTTATTTTGTGAAAATACAAAACGGAATGTTAGCCTACAAGTATGAAGGGAGAAATCTTAAAAAATGGCTCGTTTTCGGGGGGGGGGGGGGAAGGCTTGTTTTTGAACATGAGGGGCTTCTACCTTTTTGAGGGAAAAAACGAGAAATTTTTTTTTAGGGGAAAAGGGAAATTTCGAGTTAACAAGATGGATTTTTGGGGTAAAATAAGAAATTTTAAGAGAAAATTCCTAGATGGAGGCCGTGGCTCCGGCTCTGGATCCTGGACCCTGGGCAAGAACATACATTCGTATATTACTTTCGTTCATGTCAACAGTGTTCCTTGCCCTAAACGGCCACTTCCAGCAGGGCAATGCGCCGTGCCACTGCCAGGATTCTGAAATACTGGTTCGAGGAACATGAACAGTGAATTTTCATTAATGCCCTGGCGCCCAAATAGCCTGAATAGAATATAATCGAACCTTTGCTGTTCGACTTGGAGCTCTCTTACCCCGACGGGCAGTTTCCCGCTGGCGGTGCACGACCGCCTGTGTTGCATCTGTGCCCTGCGTACTGCATTTCGAACACTCGTACCAATCAAACTTTTGGCCTTCACTAGAGAATCGGGTTCGTGCTACATCACCACCGCCCCACACTGTACCCCAGCTTCAAGACCTGGTGTTGTGGTTTTGGTATCTGATGCCATAGGATGCCTTCCGCCTTTCGTTGAATCTATGCCTCACCGAGTGGCCGCGATGCAGCTCTGCGGTCCAGAGGTGGTCCAATACTTGATTGAGTAGAGAGTCGTAACGTAATAGTTCGTCGGTGTATTCCAAATTATTTGAAGAGCATTTTCAAACAAACTTATTTGCACACTATCCATGGCCCTGCTGTGAGCTCAGCTGTATCTACTCCTCGTCTCCATGTGCCCGAATATGCTCTCAAATTATTCGTGACATAAACAGCCCCAGATTCTGTTTGAAACCTTCACTCCCTTCGAATGTATTATTCAGCTGACCAACACGGTTCTGAGAAATTCTGTTGTATACCTTGTGCCTGAATTTCGTAGTATTGAGCCCAAATATCTAATCCAATATACTGACTTGACTTATTAGGATATCTATCACTCTGCCTTCAACCAAATGTGCTTCGTTTTTTTTAAAACTGATTTTAAGACCCGTGTAATTTTAAGTATGAAATACGTGTAACACTTACCCACAACAATCATCACTTGGCTTTAACGCCAATATTCAAACCTCTCGAAATTTTCCAGTGTGTAAAAAAAAAAAAAAAAAAAATTATCAAGAAACTCACACTCACAAACTCACGAGTTAGGAGGAGAAAGTAAGTCCAAAATATCAACGGCGACTTTGAATCTGGTGTAAAATGCAGATGTATTGTTTGCTGCGTTAATTTTTCCTGTTTGATTTATTTCATTTCTTCAAATACTCTTGCGTTTGGAGAAGGAAGTTAATAAAAACAAACTACTTACGAAAAGTAACTACTCATTACTTATCAACATGAATACTAATACTTATCAACATGACTACTAATACTTTGGATCGTAGCTAAACATGTGACAAGTGCCGTGTCAATATTTTGTAACACTACTCTACTTTCTATAGACTATTCACGGTAAAGTGGGTACTTTTGAAAGCCCTCACATTTGGAAAAATAGTCAGCAAATATATTATGTTTTAACCTTAGATGTAAACTTTAGAGTGCGGTGGAATATATATACTGTGTTTATTACTTACATGACAGTATTTATTTAAAAAAGGTGGTTTAAGGGTAAATAATGACTAGAGACCCGAGAAATTCGTGAGTGCAATGACCTGTAGGCTAGACTCCATAGTCTTATATACTCTCATACAGATATCAACTGTTTATTGGTTGATTGTTGTGGTAGTAGAATGCGGTGGTTGGGCGCACAATTTATTGTATGTTTGTTATTGGCTCATTTATCTTCAGGAGGTGTCAAATAACACGTTGGCCACTTACAAAAAATAATATGAACGTACAGGTGTGTGAATTCCAGCTTGTTTAGAAATGAACCCGCTATATTCCCGGGTCTCTACAGTAACTAGGGCCTCAAAAGTACTCACTTTACCGTAAACAGCCTATACAGAGTATCTTGGCTACAAATTTCAGGCTACGCGAGAGGAGGAAGATAACTGGGTGGTAACGTTCAAGGGTGATTGTTTGAGAGGTGAGTGACCAGCTGCTGCCGGGACTCACGTGCAATAACTGACTCCCCAGTGTTACCTGTCAATGGGACCTAAGGCCGCGTCCGAATTGACAAATTTCGTTATTTCGTGATTTTGTAAATTTGTGATTTGGTCGGTATCAATTTGGACGTTGTCAACAGTAACTTGTATAGCACTCGCGGCAGCACATTATTACATTAACAGTGCGAAATATTTTTATCCAAATTTAATGCGTAAGACAGAAATTGTATTTCTACAATCATCACTGGAACACTACGAATACGTTTGTAAATAAGAAAATAGTAAATTATGCAATAACGACTTTAATTTTTTTTTGCGGTAAATATATACAAAGCACAAAACTTACTTGCTTTTTAAAACATTCCTAGTGTATTTGATGAGCAGTTTTTTGTTTTAAAAGTCATTTTAGTTACGCATTCGCGCATGTGTTTTGAAAGTAAAAACAAACATGGCGCTGATTTTGTCATTTCATATTATTGCTAACATCCGCTAGATACAAAATACGAAATACGGAATTACCAAATACGTCACAATTTTTGTATATAAAATCGGGTCACGTGATAATTTTGTCTACAAAATCTGCCGTTTCGGCCACGGTCTAAGCCACGCCGAACTGCGTGCTGGCCGCGTTGCGCCCCGTGCACAGAGGGATAGCGCTGGCTACCTGGGTCTCGCCGCTGATGTATTGTCCCGCCGCGCCTGGCGCGGTGCGCGGCCGTGAGAAAGACGCCCTGCCCTGCCTCCCCGTATCAGTTTATTTCAGTCTCGGAGCTCGCGGCTTGCCTGGCCTGCGTCCAGCTCACGGGCGAATGAGAACATCCTTACCTTCTCTCGTTCCTATTTTTTTTTCTTGTATGCTACTCCGGCTCTCGCTGATTGTCGCCAGCAGAATGACCACATCGGTCAAACCAAGATGATAGAACATCCGGGGATACAGCGCTTTGGCTGCCCACGAAATAAATCTCTTTGTTCCCCCTTCCCCCCTCACATCTCCATCATCCCTTAGCGCGCGAACAAATATGACCGTTTACATCACATCATTTAACAATGCCAGAAAAAAAAGGGCGTTTATCATCCGAAAGACCCACTCTGAATTTCAAGTCCTATCATTCTCAATTTTCCCCGTCAATTTCTAACACATTATTTTAGATAGCTGGTTTTGAAACAATTAAATTATTATTCAGAACAGAACTCGAAGATAGAAACTATAAAGAAAAAAAGTTCTCCGTGAATTAAAACAACTGATTAGATAAATTATCTGATTGTCTTACAATTATTTCGTCCACATCCCATTCTCCCACTAGCATAGATAAACAGTTGTTAACATCAATTCCACCACCCTTGTTTTGATTGGTCATAGTATCCCTAAATAGCTAAAGGTGCCTAAATACTCTACATCACATAGTTTGCTTGCTTTTCATCATTCCTTCGTCGCTTACATGCATGCATTTAGGGAAAGACTTAATGTTTATTTGTATAGAGGCTGTTGTGTTTGTGTCTCCTGCATACCGACCTCCTACCAAGACGATCTGGGCTCAGTTCCCTGGGGACTCACACTTGAATTTACATGTGTGGAGAACGGAGCACACACTGCGTCGGACGTCTGGTTTTCTCGGGGTGCTACATCCATCAATTAATTAGTCCCTTTCGCATTTACAAACTCTACTTACTATTAAAAAAAAAAAAATAAAAATAAACATCTCTTTCATTTCCACATTTGCCCTTGTTTTTACACATCATTAAATTTTTCCGAGAAATTCCAATGTTTCGAAAAATATATGACCAGATCAATAATATTAAAATAATTCCGAAAGTTCCAATAAAGTCTGAAAAAAAATTAATGATGAATTTAAATACTTATATCTAGGAAGTCGAGGGTACGTCTCTTTCAAAATATGGCGGAAAACATAATCTCGGCACAACAATCAGGGCACTACTGATGTCACTGACACGTCGCTAGCCTTAAAACCCCCCATTCCCCATTCTCGTCTGTTATTATATTCTACAGTCATATCCAATTTGAACATTTTCTCCGTAACTACATTTTCCCAATTACTCGCAGTCGCTCAGTTTATACCCTCCTTTATTCCCCGAATTAAGTCACATAACCCCCACTTCTTCGTTCCACCAAAATCAATAAATGCCCTTACATCACATTCCCTTTTATTTCTGTCATCCCCTCCTTTCACATCACCCGCTTTTTCTTCTGCCCTTCTTAGCTGTAACATCATTAGCTGCAGTCGTATATGGGCACGGCAAAGGATAATTTGTTTACATCGCATGTTCAGGTCTGCCAGTCGCCTTGCAGGCTGCCCAGCATAAACAAGGTTGCATGGACCGACTAATTGATGCTCCATTGCTTCACCTACTAGGAATTATTCTGTTATGTAAGCTCCAAAATATATTCTTCTCGCCTGATTTTTTAAAGTTCTTATTTAATCCAACTATGTGACTTCAGAGTATCCCGATTTCAAAAACTCTTCATCCAGTGTAATGGTGAAACTGTACACGGAATACAAACGGATCTCTGTTTCGCTATCATACATATTAAAATCGCTTGTTTTTACTTGTATATATACTTTTGTCATGCAAAACTAAATTACTTTGATTGATTTTTAATAACGGTAGGTACTTGTTTCATAACACACATGATAAACACGAATTAAAATACACGATTTTTTAAAATATTTTTAATTTTTAAATACTATCCATTAAATGAAATAACTTATACATTCCTGATAAGGGTATGATTCTCCTTGCAAAGCATGTCCACATTCACAGACAAATATAGTTCATCAACTGCAGTTTTTTGTTACTTCGTTTATTTAATTATGCTTTGTACTCTCATGAACCTCGTATAACTGCATAGCGAGGTTGAATGGAAAGTCCTTATGGCAAAATCTTCACCGATGTGTCGATGGCACTTTTGGAGCATTTACGATCAAAGGTGTGGATGGCACAGAACATCGCTAGCTCGATGGTGCAGAAAATGGTATCGGTGTTGCAGCTGTGCAAGACGGTGACACAGTCGTTGGTGCGTCTGAGATGAGGCGGTGGCCTCACATGTAAATTGTAGACCTAGGTAATAGTGATTGAGTATTGATGAGAACGAAATATCTATGTATAAGACGACCCACCCTCAAATCTCCAGGTCAAGCATCAATCTCACACATGATTGCTATGTGACGATGTGTTTATCATTACATTGGGAGTTACAGAATATTTGTCTGCGGAAACTATCACTGTGGTTCAACAACGACCCAAGAGCACACCTATGAAATTAATTCCAATATGTGATTTGTGAAGAACCCGTCGTACTAGCAGCACTGATAAGCCTTTGAAATAATACCTACTTAAATCTGCGTCCACTTTAACTTGAACACTGTCTAATATAATCCTCAAAATGTTGTCAAGGGGAATAACGGCAAGCGATTCTATATCTTAATGTCTTGTACAAAGCTTGATGTTTGAACTGTTGTCACTGAGAGTAATTCATTTTGTTTTTTAACAAATAAGAGTATGATTTGGCGCGATAATGCAAATGTAGTATGGTCAGTACGTTTTCTAGCATTGAAAAATAAATCCAAAATATTCTGAATGAAGTGCTTTCTAGAGAAGTGGGGGTGCTGTAGATGTCGTTCTTGAAAGGTAACATGGAATAGGGACCTAAGATGGTGTAAGTGCGGAATGAAAGGCCGGGCAAAATGGGAATATCCCAAGAAAACCCTCCGGCCAGCAGCAACGACTTTGGGATAGTAGAAACAAAATGCTCTTAAAAATGTTCCAGTGTCTCTTGGTCGGCGTTTGCATGTTAGTCATTAGGTCCATGAAAGTAGGAGCCAACGAAGTATGGTGTCCCTTATGATTAGCCTAAACAAGAACTAGTGAGGCGAGTACTGCAGTGTTTGGCTACGCCAGTAAAAGTCCTGGCTGACTATGTATAGGCTGTTCACTGTAAAGTGAGCACTTTTGAAAGCCCTACTTACGATCTACTTGTTTATACGTTGTGTTTATATTCCTCCTTATTTAAAATTATCAATACCATGGGCCTCATCACTTTATCCAAGCGTCGGTCAAGTGAAACGGTGAAATTATTAGAAAAGTAAATATTGTACAAATCTGCTAATTTTTACACATCCATACATTAAAAAATATCTACAGAAAGCGAGAGAAATAATTTAATTGATCACAAATGGTTACCTAACACCTTTATGTTCGACGTTAATATATGGAACTACTTTCCCCTCCACCGTTACCAAATTTACCGGGCACATGTCACGCTGTGCGCCCGTTAAAACATATGCACGTTGATATGAAGGTTGATTTCAAAAGTGCTCACTTTATCGTGAACAGCCTTTAAGAGCACAACGTTTGCTGGCCGACTTACCATGAAACTTCCACGGACTGAGTCCTAGTTTAATCGGAGGGGAGGGTCAGGCCACGAACAATATCTTAACACTCCAAAACCTCACTTGGCCAATTGATGCATGTTCTTCCTACACCCAATTTTTGTTTGTAGAACGTACAGGCATAGGTCCTGGCACACACATAGATCCTGACCCCACCTCCTAATTTGGTTAATCTAGGAACAGGGCCACAAGCTACACGAAGGAGTAATTTCAGTTTTATTTTAGGTTCTCAGTTTATTTTTAACCTTGAAGATGTCTGCTGCAATGCATGCAAAACACTGGTTCCTGCAGTTGCTACAACGCAGCACCAGCCTGGAAACTGAGACTACCAACCTTGAAAGTGTTAGTTTTACATGCACAAGAATATAATTATAAAGTATACAAACATATATTTTAAAACGAGTACCGTTTACCGTGAGCTACTTATATCCAGGACAGCTAGAGAACCAAGGGAAAGCTTGTCTCTGAAAAGGTCTAGTAAAGAATGCAAATTCTAGAGCGACGTAAAAAACCGAATCGCAGCAATGGTATTCCGCAATCGAGTATTTTTTTAATATACATAAAAATATTAACGTCTGATTAAACTGCACACATATGTCCTCAATATTCGTGTATCACACAATAGCCAGACTAATCTATGTGAGCAGAATAATAAAATTCCCGAATCCAATTTTTACTATGCACAAGATATCAGGCTTTTCTTTTGTGGAAAATTTCCAAACTCTAAAAATATTATCGTATCTTTGTAAGGGGTCCAGACTGGAACGTAGCAGAAATGCTTGGGACGAAGTCTCTGTAAAGATTACGTATATTCATGTAAATTTTTTTTCGTGTAATCTCTGTTCACGTGTTATTATCATAACAGGAACCAGTAGACTCTTCGTTATGATTATGGCATATTTTTAAAAATTAATTAAATAAGCCAAAAAAGGAAAAAGTATTACACATTTTCGTATCTCATCTCAACTCGCAACGAAGTAATGCATGCTCGCACGACACATTAACACCTACTCATATTTACTCCCCCATTTTTTTCAATTATTTCGTAATACGTTCGAGATACCAGTCCAGAATCACCAAAAACAATCGAAAAGCACATAAATTATAATTTGTGAAGGTATTTAAGTCAGAAAAAATTTGGAATGGGCTTAGCGTTATGTGAAATTTTAAACATATGACGATCGTATTGACTCCGATCGTATTGGTCTACCACAATATTTCATTTGCGCTATCACCATAATAATGCCTTTAAGGCCATAGCTCACGATAACTTTTTATTTCACTATCTGGAAGATATTTATATAAAGACCACAAATGTACATATTTGTTGTCAAATGATTACAGTTTTCAAAACATAGCACCGAAAAGTCAGAAATTTCGGAATATAGGAGCACAAGTACTGTGTTGCTTTTTAACTTTGCCAAATAAATCACAAGTCATCACACCAAGTTAAATAAGTATAAAGGAAAAATTAACAATCGGAACTCGGGTACTAATACCCTGAATCTCTTTCAAAATAGGCATTGATGTTTTTTTCCGACGCATGTTTATTTGTCCCAGAGAAACTAATAAATATTAATAATATTTTCTATTGGACGAATAAAAATGTGTTGGCAAAAATATCGATACCTATTTTTAAATATATTCAGGATGCCACTACCCGAGTACCGATTGTTTAATATCACTGATACTTAATTAACATGTTATGTACATGTTGTAGATCACATTACTTGTGATTTAGTTAGTTAGGAGAATAAAATCTTGGCCTCCTGTGTTCCGAAATTTAATACTTTTCGGTGCTATATTTTGAAAACTCTAATCGTTGACTAGAAATACTTACTTTTACGTGGTGCTTATATAAATTTCTTTCAGATAATGAGTTTAAAAGTTATCGTGAAATATGGCCAAAAAGGAACTATTGTGTCGTTTTGGCACTTTGCAATTTTTTTAAAGGCAAGTTGTATGTTACTTTGGATTGTCTGAAATACAATCTGGTTGTATAAACTTTTTCCTCAGCAAATCGTAAATTTTAGACCCCTTTAAAATAAAAATTCCTACAACCTTAAGTATTGGGAGCGTGCCGGTCCTAGATTGACCCTGACCTCGGGAACTTTTCAACCTTGACATTTCGACCTACTTATGGGAGGTCATTAACCTACTGGTATACTTTTTAGATGCACTTATGGCCTACTTATGGACGTACTTGCACATACTGGCCTACTTTTGAGATGCGATTTTGAAAGACTGACCTACTTTTGAGAATTTGATCTACTTTCCTATTTTTAGCACAGCATGCCCTAAATTCCATGTTTGCACACCCAGTGACCTAGATATCGCGATGCACTACAGGTTGCACTTCTGGAGTACTTCCGGTTTGTTACTCGGAGAGTGCAATTCTTGGAAATATTTATTTTTGGAGTTCCGGGTTCATCCCCCAATGAATGTAATTATTTATTTTTGAATTACCGAGTTCGAATCTCGGAGAGGGCTATTAATATTATTTTATTTTCGAATAAAACAATTATTTTCGAGTTGGATATTTGGTGAGGGTAAGTAATGTAATGCTTTTTTTTTTTGGGCTACTGAGTTTTAATATCGGTCAAGGTACCACTTAATATTATTTAATTTTTGAATTAAAAATAAACTAACTTTTGAGTTGGATTCCTGCTTAGGGTAATAATTAATGTAATATTATTTTTGGAGTACCAAGTTCAAGTCCCGATCAAGGCATTTCTTTTTAGACATGCTCTTCCAGTGCACTGCACTTCTGGGTCAATGAATGGCAAGTATAATTATTTATTTTTTGATATCCGGGTTTGATTTCTGCTGAAGGCAATTCAGT
The DNA here is from genome assembly GCA_029891345.1 of Dryococelus australis. Lineage (NCBI taxonomy): Eukaryota > Metazoa > Arthropoda > Insecta > Phasmatodea > Phasmatidae > Dryococelus > Dryococelus australis. The sequence continues at coordinate 262,426,378 of CM056993.1, forward strand.
TATTTTCAGTATTTGGACATAGGAAAGTTTGAGTTCGATTCCTGGGCAGCATGCTTAATATTATTTTATTTTTTAATATTAAAAAAATGTATCTTGGTATTCTGTTCCTGCTTAGCCAAATTAATGCAATGCAATGTTTTGGTTTCTGGGTTCAAATTTCAGACACGACACTTAAAATTAATTTATTTTGGAATTTAACAGAAAAAAAAATTGTGGGTTGTATTTCTGCTTAGGGTAATTAATATACTGTTATTTTTGGAAACTAAAACTTTCCTATGTCCAAATACTGAAAATAACTGAATTGCCTTCAGCAGAAATCAAACCCGGATATCAAAAAATAAATAATTATACTTGCCACTCATTGACCCAGAAGTGCAGTGCACTGGAAGTGCATGTCTAAAAATAAATGCCTTTATCGGGACTTTAACCTGGTACTCCAAAAATAATATTACATTATTTATTTCGTTAAGCAGGAATCTGACACAAAATTATTATTTTTAATTAAAAAATGAAATAATATTAAGTGGTGCCCTGTCCGAGATTAGAACTGGGTAATCTAAAAATAGATAATTTTATTCATCGGGGATTGAACCCAGAACTCCAAAAATAAATGTTTCCAAGAATTGCATTCACTGGGCAATGAATCGGAAGTACTTCAGAAGTGCAACCGGTAGTGCATCACGAAATCTAGGTCACCAGATGAGCAAAAATGTAATTTAAGAATTATATGCTAAAATGGTAAAATAGTTCAAATTATCAAAAGCAGGTCAGTCGGTCAAAAGTGCATCTCAAAAGTAGGACAGTAGCTCAATGACATCCTGTAAGGAGGTAAGAATGTCAAGGTCAAAATTTCACGAGGAAAGGTAGATCTAGGACTGGCCTTTTCCCACTACTACCTTAAAAAGTTTAGAAATTAAATAAATGTTGTTTACTTGCAGCGATCGTTCTAGTCGTGTTATAGGTTAAATTTGCAGTCTCAGTTTATTTTCCGTGACATTTCCTGTCTTTATCTTTCCGTATTGTGACTGTATCATTGCTATATAAAAAACAGCAACTGTTTGCGACTGTAGTTTAATGAAATCTGCTAGAAAAGGAGTATGTTATAAGCTGCTTGTCTTTCTGGCCATGCGGTTAGCAGTCTGAAATCCGGTAGGTTTCGAATATTTAACACCGCACGACTGATCCGAGGTATATTTTTTGGATCTACAACATCATTTCAGAATAGTACTGTTAACATTTCTTAACAGTCTCCTTCTGTTTACTTCACCAGTCGTTATTCAAAACCCATGTTAACCAACATACAAAAGACAAATATTATTTTTATTATTACTGCCGCCACGCAAAATTATGTGCACGTGATATTTAATTCGGTATATTTATACGTTTTTTGTATATTTAATTGGGTTTGTGGTTAGTTACTACCCTCCAACTTTGGAGGTATCTTCAGTGGAATCGCAGGATTCTCCAAGGAAGTCCTCCGGTCAGGAGTTCATGTGAGTAATGACGCAGAAGCAATCAGGATGTGAGAAGTTTTCTCATATCAGAATATGAGAAAACTTCTCACATCCTGATTGCTTCTCCATTTTTATTCCGCTGCTGCTGAAACTCCTCCCCCACGCCCACGCTTCCGATCCTCCACCTCCCTTCACCAGACTGGCGGGACCATCGTGGTGTAGTGGCCAGGTTAAACGTATCTCACGAATGCGAACCGGGTTCTGTTCCCCGGCGGGATCGCTCCCCGGATTTTTGCACTTACGAATCGTGCCGGACGATGCCGCTGGTCGGCGGGTTTTCTCGGGGACATCCCATTTCTCCCGCCCTTACATTCTGTCACCGCTCTATACTCACTTAACTTCACCCTTATCGGCTCTCAAGACCATGAAGTTAAGAGCCACCTAAATCCAGGACGACCTGTCGTTGTTTAAAATTTTAAGGCTTATAGACGAAGTACATAAGAGCATAGAGAGATAATTTTAGAGAGAGATAAGCCTGACAGAACGAATAAAACAAATTGATTCACGTAAAGTAAATATAATTATGAGCAAAGGCTTTTACTTATGCATAGTCCGGCTATTTTAGGAAAATTACCTTAAATAAACTTTTAAAAGCATGAGACTTCGTACATATATAGTATTTGGTCACCCGAATAATATATCAAAATTCCACATGATTGACTTAGGCTACCGTTGATATCTTTGAAAATGCTGACGATGGCGACAAAAATGTGTTATTCGCAATTTTCTTAGAAACTATTCATCCTATCAAAAAGGTTGTAACAACAAATGTTAAACATGCCAATATATAAATTTATTTACAGCAATTTACCCCTGTTTAACTTGTTACATCTCATGCTTGAGTGCCCGACACAATATAAGGGCGACTTAAATAAAAATACGTTAATATTTTTTAATAAGAAGCACATTTTTTATTGTATTTGAACATAATTATCAAAATAAACGTTTATAGGCACAAAATGTACCTGCGTAGTGAAGTGGGTTGGTTTGTAAGACACTAATTTTGCATTTAATTTTTGAGATACTTAATTGTATTGAACTTTATTATTGTAATGTGACATAGATCTTGTTGCAAAGATACTAATGACTTTTTAGCCGATAATAGACTACTAGACTACCATTGGTCATCAAATTGAGGTTCAACAACTTCTTCAGAATACATACATTATAGTCCCTGACAGTGCTGATACATGGCAGAACATTCTAGTCGAGATTTCCTAAACTCACATCTGCTGTTACAGTTAGCACGTGCGCGAAATGAATGTTAACAACTCTGTTTGACCAGGGCTTTTGGAGCTGACCACAGCAGTTGCGGTGCATCCGGATTTTTTTTCACCCCTAATCATAAAGTCTCGTAGTATTCCCTTCCAATTCTTGGATTTGTTGGCGGACGCGATAGAAATGTTGATCTTTTGCATCACTAGTTGTATGCAAACATGTAACTCCACATGCTCCACCAATTGACTGTTTGAAAGCAAGATAGTTGCATTTTCAATACCGGAAACTATCAAAGTTAGCGTTCATTGTTCCACCTGAGTTGTTAGCATTCATTTAGTGCACGTGCAAGTATAACTGCACCAATAGACGACTGCTCGAAATCTAGGCTGCAATGTTCTGTTACGTGCTGACACTATCAAGGACTTTAATGGGTAAATATTGAAGAAGCTGATAAACATCAATCTGATGACGATTGGTAGCCTAATAGTCTAGTATGTGTGACAGCATTAGTATCAATACAATATGTTGTATACCACCTTAAAATAATAAACTTTAATCCAGATTGCTTTTCCTCAAAATTTAAATAAAAAGCCAACATTTTCAAAACAGCTCACTTCAATACGCAGGTACATTTTATGTCAATGTATTGTTACAAACTTTCAGTCTCTGGACATAGACAGGCTCTCTAAGGGGTATATGTTTTAATTGAATAGAATAACTTATAATACATAATATCACAATTTATTTGCAAACAGTAGGAAAAAATACTTAAAACTTAATATCTCGACAAAAATTGCTATTACTCGCTATTCGCTGATAATGTTAACGTAAATAGTCCGTCACCTTACCGAAATTAACACATTCAAACAACTAAAACGAGTCTCTATAAACAGTATTCTAACAACTATTGCATTTCTACTAAACAATACATTTATTTTTGGTATCTGACAGTCCCTGTATTTTCAATCAAGTCTATATAACCCGCCTACAAAATTAGACCATATATTACAATCTGTCCCGCCTTGTTACAGTCAACGTATCACCAGTTTTCCCTGTCTGGAATGTTCTGGAGCACTCAGAGCGCTCCTATACACAGTCGCACTCCACTCGTCGTCTACTTCGCCTTCCGCCGCAGCCTCTCACGCCCTCTTTCGCCGCCGGTCCTCTTCGTCAACGTCCCTCGTTCGCCTGATTGCTGTACCTTCGAAACTCCGGCTGCAGCCGTATTAATAGCAAACGTGTTCTGTCCCAGAACCTTCTTCATGACTCGGGACAAGCGAAAATAGATGGTAGCCGGAATGTTCTCGCACATGCTTTCAAGCCGACGACTCCTCCGGCAGGGTGGAGCAGAGAGGTCACTTCAGGTCGGCTGTCAATCATTCTCCCGTAGGACTGGTTGGGTCTGCCTGGGGGAGAGGCAGGTCGTGGTGAGTTACCCCCACCGCGCCGAGGGCCGTATTAATAGTCGTCTCGCAGATCTCGTCTTGAAATCGTATCACGTGATACAGTCTTGAGACGCTTGCGAATTAATTGTCAGTTCTTGAGTCGTACTCAGCTGAAATTAGTTTCGAGTTTCTGTTCTCAAGTGATATTAGATTGCGAGATAAGGGTTTTTTTTTTTTTTTTTTAATATAGCCTCGCAAAGGGCCCATGGAAGCAGAAATGGAGGTCTTTTTTTTCCTGTCGATGAACGTTTGTCTGGATCTACATTCTCCTGTTTCTTGTGTTTAGTTATAATATCTCCTGTTTTTGTGCGGAGACTCATTTTAAAAATACAAAAAATTGCACAGAGATGAATAAACACTAACAATTCTACTTGTAATGTTCAAATACAATAGAAAAGTAATTTTCTATTCCAAGTAGGATGAAATATCACCGTACTTTCACGTAATAGTCTTCAGAGATGGTATTTATCTTTTTGAAATATGAAATTTTATTTGTAAAATAAATTTAGTTTAAAAATGTATCGCTAGGTAGCGATAAGTACTATAATAAGACACGCAAAACAATACTAAACAAACATTACTATCCGTAGCCTCAGATATACGGCAGTAGAACTTGTTTTGTCATAAACTATGCTTCCAACCAATAACCAAACAAAAATAATTTATTGCCGTTATGCAGTGTGATATTTTTTAAATAAATGTAAATTGTACGCCAGTAACGCTATTATATTAATCGCAAAAACATCGTTTGTATTTTTACGTACATTACAATCCTTTACTTCGGATAAATGGCTTCTATAATCATATTGATCGTTAATTATGTACGTTGCACATTACGAAGCAAATCCTATTATCGCAATCAACCAAACAGTGCACAAATTCGAGTCTCAAGTGACCTACAATATTACGACTCTTGTTTATTTTTTTTAACACGCACTTATGTTGTTATTATTTTTACTTTAAATACATCTATTACTTGTGCGCTGGGGACAGTACACAGGATTTAAATTGCAAATTTACTAAAAACGACATACTGGTTTTTATAGTTATTAATTTTTTTAAACACTTCGATTAACGCCATCTTCCTCTCATTTAATCCACATTGACCCTGCCTCAGGCAGGGACAGCTCGTATAAGTCATTTAGTAGTTTAGTCTTGGAATTTTATACTTCTTCAAGTGAATGTATGGCGACACACCCTGCCACACTTTGTAGGTCCCTGGCGGCACTAATTCAGAACAAATGAAGGGTGGACGGCTAATTCGCTGGCGATGCTTGGTTTGACACGTGGCCAAATCAAGGAGGCTTGGCTTGGCTCGAGCTGCGTGCGATAGGAGCCTCACGTTTCCTGTAATAAACTTTCCATCCGAAGTAGGGCGTGTTTTCGTTGTTTTTTCAATACGCAAGGACGCTAAGGTCAGTGTTTTTCAGATAAGGTACTGTGATTGTCCCTATTGTAACATATACGCCAATGACTTAAGATTTCTCTCTCTCTCTCTCTCTCTCTCTCTCTCTCTCTCTCTCTCTCTATATATATATATATATATATATAATATAATATATAATTATATATAACCATTGACGGTTACTTCCAAATTTTCTGAAGCCCTGCTAAAGTTCTGCCTTCAGGATATTCCTCCACCTCATGCAAACAAAACTTAACCGAGTCTATAAAATTACCCCAAAGTGACAACGCATCGCCTTCGTGCGTACTTACTTTAATAATATTTTTGCACAGACGCCTGTTTTCTCACTGTTTTATTATAAATAAAATACTAAAATTCATCGAAAAGAAATTGGTATAAAAGTTCAATTTAACAAAAAAATTAAGTACTTCTATGCCAAAAGAAGTATAAGTCGCTCGTGATGCTTACCAAATTTAGAAAATACCCAAACCTGTCTTGCATGGGGTGATTTTTCAAGGTTAGATTCAAGAAGTGTAAAGAAAAACGGCGACTAGAGTATAGTGGGGGACATCGTTCTTTTTTTAGACTACGTGTGATAGTCACGCAAATAACTGCTGCCTATATCATCAAACATAAAACACGTTATTACAGTTCCTAACATATGTCGGGGCGTTATGCCAGTGCTAATACAGTTCCAATCAAAAATGGCTGTTCATTGCAACGTGTTTAATTGCATTTTCGTATATACCTGAAAGAGTTGACCAGTCAGTACATCCGCCTTGGCAAGTGGATTTTCTTTTTAATGTGAGTAAGGTGGGCCAGTAGGCACAAGGGGTGAAGGAAAACAGAATTTCTTCGTTTCCTCCTCGTCTTCGTGCTGGGAAACTTAGATTTACTATGTGGACTCATTCTCTCCTTCTCGCCCTCTAATATAGCCCTAATATAGCCATTCAAATCATCACTCACCTACTAACCCTTACCCGCCTTATTTATGCCTTACCTTATGGTAAGGCATAAATAAGATTTTACTTTACATAAAGAAATGAATGATTAACATTTTATAATCCAAAATAATTGTAGTAAAATCGCCATAATCAACTTTTCATTGCTTTCACGCACCTCAGAAATTCCTCGGTAACCCAAAAGCAAAACTATGTTTCATACATCTTTAAAATATCTAAAGTTTAGACAGTTTGTTTAACAGAATTACCACCTTGTTAATAACGGAAAATTTACTTAATCACTTTATTTGAGATTTGATAACGTGATTGTGAAACTTGTCAGAGTTAAGGAAAAAAAAAGGGGGGGGGGGGGGGAGTTTGTGCCGCTTTGGGCTTTCGTTATCTGTTAAATATGTTGCACAATTTGGTATTCCCTTTCTGGGAATTATTTTGTTTAATTTATGACAAAACCCTTGTGTTCTGTTCCAGCACCTAAAACTTTTTTTGCACTAGATTTCTTGTCAAGCAAGGTTAATAATTTTTGGGTCACTGTTACAATGTTGGTCACTGTTACTATAACTCATTTATTTATATTTTTATATAATAGAGCAATATTCTGTGATTTCGCTGATTTTGCTTAATTCGCATAATTTTTTGGTGACCAATTATTCTGATATTTCTTAAACTATTGTCTTGACGAAATTATCCTTGTTAGTGCTGTTGCAAGTTATTTGAACAGTTAAAAGGTAGGTAGGTAGGTAAGTAGGTAGGTAGGTAAGTAGGTAGGTAGGTAAGTGGGCTTAACGTCTCGTCGAAAGCGAGGTCATTGGAGACAGAAGGTATTGGTAAAATTGCTATGTTTATCTGTAACTTGCTATTAAAAATTAATTAACGTCGTTGCTATTTATCTGCTATTATTTAAACCAAAATAGCATTTTAATAAGTCACAAGTTTACATGCAAAATTCCGCATTTCGATTGTGTCGGAAATTTTCTGAACCGACTCACACCAGTGGTATTTTCCGAGAGTGCCCTCTTTCACTTCTCCACCTAGCCTCAATGGCATGAGAGCTGCTTATTTTTTATTTTCGGCTTCTTCCTGTTTTATAATGTAAGAACTTCTATTTTGCCACAACTAGTGAGTGAGTTTTATGGTTTTTATTTTTCGTCGCCCTTTGTTCATATTTTAGTGGCCGATCGTGTTCATTTCATGTGTTTGAGACCGCGCGTCTCATGTATAGTGAAAAGTTACCAGCCACGCCCTCTACTTGACTGCGAGCGGCGCTACAACCGACGTTCCACTTGCTAGCCTGACCACCTTGCCTTACCTACACTGCACGACGCAATATCGAGCGAAGTTTATTTTTCCTAGAATTGGAATATGCAAAAGACCCTGTGTGCTACTGTGCTAAGTAATAAAAATAAAGAACTTCTACATTGACTGGAACTGTGATGTACCACGACGAACGATATACGTTACGCGTTGTTCGTCGGAGTCCGAACCGCGGCAGACCATCTTGCAGCAAGTCAACTGTCATTCTGAGCAGCCTGGAAACATAGTTCATTGACCTGCCACCTTGGGCACTAGTATAGCGGAGGGCGCGTGTACCAGCACGTGAAGCGCGTTATAGATGGCTCCACAAGGACTTAAATTCTGGGAAAATAACTCTTTCTGGAAGTTGCCACTGCTCCTCATTGGATGAATTAAAATTCTGACTGTTTGTCCCAAAAGTAGTGGGGTGTTTCCCCGTTAATACTGTACCATAAAATGAACCAGCAGCCGACTGGTCTTCAGAGACTCTGCTGCTGGGATTCAACAAAGTCAAAGCTAAGTATTTCTCAACATGTACGAAGGGCACATATTGGCCAGGTAAAAGTAGTTGTATAGATTTGTAACCAAGGTCATGTATTGATATTAATACGCAAAAAATCTAGTTGTTCCTAGTTTTGTCTTTAAAGAAAGTAACTTTGTTACGTAAGAAATACTTAAAGTTATAAATAAAAAGGGAAAACAATCCTACACGATTTTAACAAAAATATTGGGCGAGTACAAATGCACCGAAATGAATGGCAAATGTAAATTTTCATGGTGTACTATGAGAGATATTTTAGAGGCGTTGCTGTTTTTAAGGAAAACCCAAATGTTGTCATTTCAGCCTTATGCCAAGTTTAAATCTTCATACTGCGTCATTATGTTTTAAGGGCTGTTTTTAACATTGTCCTTTTCCAGCCTTTAAGTAATGAAACATATAAAAGTAACTTTACTGAATAACCAAAAATGTACTCAGTTTTAGTGAACAACGAATGCACGGAGGTGGATAGATAAATGTATTTTGTAGCAGTATGTAAACTTATATTTTGTGGAAGTAGTGTGGTAGATCTTGGTGCTCTGCATGGTTTTATACTGTGTTTTTGAAAATAGTTTTGAAATACGAAAGTTTTTCCCATACAGCGTGTGTGTTTATAATTTCTAGAGATGTAACACGTTTAAGTTAAATTGCTTTCAAAGTTTTGCTTGCTGATTTCCTACGACTGGTGGTTTTCTTGGTTACGTGGCGTTTCTCGTGTCGTCTTGTTTTGCAAGACGTAGCGAGCTCTACATGTTAAATCTTTGTTCAGCGGTCCACCCACCCGACTCAATGACCTTGAACCATTTTCGCCCCAACTTCGTGTCGAGGCATGGCGACTCTTTTTTGGGATGTCGGCTTGTGATTTCATGATGATCTAATGGCTGTCGGCCCAGGAGTGTCCCGAGTTGTGTTTCGCACCAACATTATTGGAAATCAGGCCACTAATATTTTGAATTTTAGCATGTGCATATAACGACAAAAAATTGCCGACAATGGACTATGGTAATTTTTTTAAAACAATTTTAACATGAACTATTTTGGCGTGGCTTCAGAAAAGTCACTGTACTAATATTTTATACGAAATATTAATTTTGGGAACTATATTGTTACAGTGTAAAAGCATCAAGGTTACGAGGCCATTTGCAAATGTAACAAAAGTTGCAAGATGTATAAAATCAAAAGTTTGATTAGCATGAGAATTGCCATTTAATATGACATCTAAAATAAAAGTTTTCAACTTAAGTAAATTTAACTGGCTAGGCTCACGAGTCGATGCAAAGTACTTTGTTTGTGATTTGGAATTAGGTATTACTACAATAAGAGTATAAAAAAAGAAAAAAATAATGATTAAAAAAAGGCGGGAGAAATAATGTTGAGCTAAGTTGTACATTGAGATTATTTTGTTTGTGTTGTTATTTATTTTTGTCGGTTATGAAAAGAGAAACTTATTTATTTAAAACATGGGAATTTAAAAATAAAAATTGTCATCTGAATAATATTTCTACTTTCTTTTGCTAGTGTATATTCATCCTTGCTAATTCACTTAAATGCATAATTTGTTTTTGGTAATATGTACTATTTATTCGTGTAATGGGTGTTGGGAGCTGAACTTTGGTTCGGCCTTCTTTGCTTACATTAACCTTTAGAAGGTCACTCTGGTCACATCTAGATCCTCGGGGCTTTCTATTTGAAGTGGTGCTGGGGGCTGTCCACTGCGGCTTTTTTTTCTCTAGCTTTTGAGTGGAATTGGCCTCGGCACCGCTACATGTTTGATAGCAGTAGCTCGTAGTTGTGCACGAGTGTGCACCTTGTGCATGCTTTCTGCATGTTTTGTGCCTTCCGTTTGGCTGGCTTTGTGCGTTTTATTTGTGGCTTGAAACACGGGCACATACACATTGAATGTGTGTTTTAGGGTTATGTAAGTTTAGATATTCTCAGTGCTCCCCTTAAGTATTAATTTTTGTAATGTTTTGGTCATTTGTATTTTCTTTTCTGTTCTTCAAGATGGGTACTATAGTACCCGAGTATTTGTTGAAGGACGAAGTGCTCTATGAGTGCACCATAAGGGGCGTGCAACCCCCACAAAATACGGCCATGGCTCAGAAGCACCTTGCGGGCTGTCCTCAACACAGATACCCCCATTTGACTCAGACAATGTGTGCTCACTAAATGCAGAATTAGGGTACCATGTTTGTGCGTCTAAAAACATTTCCCTTCAGCAAACGTGGGAAAATCTTGAAGATGATTCTAGTCCCTTAAATTATCCCAGATTTATGCAGAGGCTTGCTCAATTAAAATAATAGAGCCCATAATTTGCTCACTATGTGTTCAGACCAACTCATTGAAATGCAAGCTCAGTCCTGGAAAAATATTGTTGCTCAGGTGCAATCTTTGTTTTAGGTTGTGTGCAGTTTGGAAACCAATGAATTCCAAAAGACTCCCACTAATGTTCAGATCGGCATGATTGCTGAACAATAGGCCACCCTTTATTTCAGTTCAGCTACCACCACCATTTCATTTTCCACCTGCTCAAAATAACCTAGTTGGTAACCCTTACACCTCCGCCGCTCCATCACACACTGTCTCACCCCTGTTCTCCTTCACATCCCGTCCATATTATCTATCTTACTTGTTAATTATGTTTTTGCCACTACACCACCCAAGTCAGCTGCAGTAGTAAAAACCAATCAAAATGTAATATCACCCCCTTTAAGCCTAATCATTCATCCTTTAGAAAGGATGCCGCATTAATTCCCGGCCACTGGCGGTTTACAGATACCAACATTTTTGGAATCTCTGAAGGCAATAGTAAAATTGCAGCAGAACAAAACATTGCCAGAAACCCAACATTAAAAATTCATTTAACATTTTACGCAGGGCCCCTTAAATGAAAGTACCGGACTAGCCATCTCCCAACAGTCCACCTTCAACCAATACTATGCTGACATCCTCCATTTATTCATCCCATCCAGATTGATCAAACAGTTACAGTTAAGAATGTTCAATAGATTACAAGAACCCAATGGGTCTTTGTCCGTGTTTGTCAGTAGCATTAAGGAGGCTGCTGTAATTTTGCGCCTGGCATTATCTGAAAGTGAGATAGTCAACACACTCCTGGAAGGTTTGGAGCTTCAGAAGCGCTCCTGTTTGGCGTCTGTGGGAAAACTAAATTCTTTTGCAGAGTTGGACAGATTTGCATACACTCCCAAAACATTATGTATGCGGACAAAAAATGTTGAACCTTTTTTTGACAGGGTAGATACCCAAGGAAGTCAAGTCCTAACTCTGATAAAGAAGGAAAGACACACAACCATGATGTCAGTGTTGTTGATACCCACAAATCACAGAGGGTATCTGATGATAAAAATAGTGCCACAAAAATTCAGCTAGTGATATGCAGGTATGCTACTATTGTAAAGCACCTGATAACGTTATTGCTAAATGCCCTAAGTTTCTAACAAAAAACAAGTCCTACAGGAATGTAAAGTGAGCATTTATTCCCACCAAGCTGGAAACTTTGCCAAGTCACAAATCAATGCTCACCTAGTACAGTCTGTTAATTTTTGTCATAGTTTCCAACGTATATTTGGTCCTTATAACACTCGTGAAGTTAAAATCAATATAGGACTTTTGAGGTGAATTTTCCAAATGTAGTTGGTGTTCAGAAAATGGCTACCCCTCGTGTTGAAGTGAATTTGTGATCTTGTAAGTTCATGCACTGGTAGATTCAGAATCTAATCTACGCCCACTATTATTTCTGGTGAACATTTTGACCAATTGAGGGAATTAAAGTTAGTAAAATCTGTTGAACCATGTGAAATTCAATGTTATACAGCTTCTAGTGAAGCATTATCCATTTTGTTCTCCACTACTTTTAAATTGAAGATTGGGCGTTTTACCTGGATGAACAAATGTTTGATAAAAATAACTTCGTTTTATTCTTTACTTTAGGAGCTGATTTTATGGCATCCATAGGACTTATTTTAGATATCCAGGCACAGCACAGTTCCTTTTAATTTTCTCCTGTGGAAAACATTATTTTTGTTAACTGTAACCAAAGTCAACCCCTCTCGTCTGAAATTAGTAGAAATTATAAGAAAATCGGATGATGTTTTTACTGTTCGCGCTTTGCAGGCCTGTGTGTTTCAAAATTCTGGTGTGTCCATGTCAAATGTGTCAGATAATGGTTCACAGTTCACTGGAAGAATTTTCCATGATATGTGTTTCTCTTATGGCTTTCGTCATATTACTTTGTTTCTGTATAATCCCCCCACCTTCGCATGCAGAGCATTTCAACAGAAACCTCCGTTCGGCTTTTCATATAATGGATCATCAAATTCGGGTAAGAATCTCCCTTGGTTACAGTTGGCCTTTATTTTGCCAAGCATGAGTCTCAATAGACTAGTCATTTAACCTTATGTTCACTTACCTGCCCAATAACCCTTTGTTCAATTTGTGGCACTTCAATTATTTGTTACTGGGTGATCCTAAGGACATTTGTCAGGTCTGGGCAGCTGCCCTAAAAAAATCTCAAACGAGCTCACTTCAACAGCCATGTTAAGTATAACAAAAATCGCATTGAAAATCAATTTAATGTTGGTTACTTAGTTTTGCGTAAAGCTCGCCCTGTCAGCAGGGAAGTCGACCAGAAAATGGCAAAACTTTCTTTCCACTGGATTGGTCTCGATCAGATCCAACATTTTCTAACACCAGTCACTACTAGTCTTGCTGACCCCAGTTCCGGAAAATATATTACAAGAGCTCATGTTTATCATTTAAAGAAGTTTCACTCTTCAACTTCTAGGCAAATTTTTGTGTTCTCTACATGGCTAGGATTTGCAGACCCTAGCTGTAGGTAACTGTTTTTGTAAAAATAATTTTTGTTCCTTTGGCTGGCCAGTTGCTTTTCTTGTTGACCTTGACTTGGTGTAGACCGTGGTTCGAGTCGTTTTGAGGTCAATTTTTATTTGCGCACTGTTGCATGCTATAAAAATGCAAACAATATCCATGGTACTAAGTTAGGTTGGTGCTGAGTGCTAAGGTACTAGGTACGAAGTTGGTTTGGTACTAAGTAAAATTTGTGTGTGTGTATTAAATTTAACTTTGGGTTGCTTTTGTAAAATGATTTTCCAGTATTGGAATTGGATTGGAATTTGAACTTCATTTTGTTTTAATGGGTTACTTTTTATTTAAAGTGGACTTATTTTCACTTTTGTTTTGGGTTGTTTTTGGGTTGTGTGTAGCTTAGAATAAATTTTACGGTAATAGTTTTCTTGGGGATGACTTCCAGAAAGGAAATATTTTGTTTGGCTTGAACTTTGAATTTTGTGCTATACTCCCTATGAATGTACCCTGTTGTTTGTCTTAGTGTTGTTTTCCCACTGAGGCATCATGTTACTTCCCTGCATCGCAATTCTGGCAGTGGCCAATGTCGCCCTTTATTCAGTCACCGTCACACCCTTAGAGTCTGGTGTAGTTTATGAAAGTGAAGATAATATACTTTTCTCAGATAATACCTATTCCATTGTGTTACATTTTCTATTAATTTCCCTGGAGGATGAGTGTGCAGAACTTGAAGAGATAATTCATCCTGTTGTGTCATTGCGTGAATAGGAGAACTGGAATCCTGGCAACAACTTCTCTTTTGAGTAGAACTTTGATTTAACTGGAGTCCAGTTAAAACAAATTTGTGTTAATTCAAGTCAGAAGTACAAAGCTTAACGCCATTGTTGCCATCCAGGGCAAAACTTGCATTGATTGGCCTTGGAGGCAAAATCATAAAAAATGGTATTCGGCATCTTAGATACTGACGACCTGACCCTATTAGGGCAATGCCTAAATTCTCTGTAGTACAGTGATGGTGATATTTCAACCAATATAGTGGACCAAATAATTTTAATTAAGAATTTGGAAGAAAGAATTATTTATAATACTCATTTCATCAAAAGTTTTAGTCAATTGTATCTTGATCTCTACAAAACTCTATACTATAATCTTTCCTTTGATGGAATGGTTAGTTCGAGCTATAGAATGGATTTAAAAGGTATGTTGCTTAGAGTAAGTGAAGCACTTACCAATGCCAGACTTTAAACCATTGACCTCCGGCATACTATTGAAACAAGTGTGCATGGCAAACTTAGTACAACATTATTAAGTGTTGATTCTTTTTTGAATATTTTGAAACACATCCAACATCTCATTGCCCTCCCACTTTACATAACTCATGTTGTAGATGAAAATTTGTATATGTTTTATGGTTTAAGTAATGTTCAGGCGATTATCTGCCATTCTTCCCTCAATGTTATCATTAACGTTCCTCTAGCTAATAAGGACAGTTTATTTGAGAAATATCATGTTATCCGAGTCCCCTTTTTGTTTTCTAAATTTAACACATATTTGTTACTTAATGTGCAAGAGTTTCTGATTGTCAGTTTGAACTGCAAACATTTTGCTACGGTCAACCACAATTCCCTCATTAATTGTAGTACTCATGGCATCACCCTTTGTCCTGCCTCTCCCATTTTTTGGGGCCTGCGTTGACAACTGTGAATCTAACCTGCTTGATAGAAAGTCATATTTTGGTTTATGTGATAAATCTGTTATCAATTTGAAACTTCCCTTTTTGCGCATAACTAGCTCTCATAGACTGTTTTCTTCAAATGCCACTATTGATGTTACATTTTTGTGTAAATCTACTAGTGAAACCTTTACACCTTTCACTCTTGCCTTATCAGGAACTGGTTTAATTAATAATCCCTCTCATTGTGACATAATGAGTCCCTTTTTCAAAACCTTTGGTTCTGTTATTTCAGCTCTTCACTATAACCTATCTTTGTCTGTCATCCATGTTCCTTAACTAGTAGCAAAACTCTTTCATGTTAATTTTTCACCTTTTCCTAACCTCAACATGAATGACCTCTTGTTAAAGAATTAGACACTCTTTTGGCCTCTCACCCTCACGGTACCAATTTTCAGGATGTCCTGTGTCTCCTTCGCCCTCATCCTACACCACCTCCTGTCAACCTAAATGTCATCTCCATTATCGTATCTTGCATTACTGTATTTTGTTTTATGATTATAATGAATTTTTGGTTAAAGTCAAAATCCTGTACTATGCCAAGCCCGCCACATTCTGCCCAATATCTTCTTGTGCCAGAAGGGTGTGTAATGGTTCATTTCCCTACCAAATTAGCTCTGCCTATGGTTAAAACCATTTGTCATGTTTTGGTGTTCTCTTCTGCCGCAACTGGTGAGCGAGTTTTATGGTTTTTTTTAAATTTTTTGTCACCCTTTGTTCATATTATAATGGCCGATCGTACTCATTTCACGTGTTAAATATTTGTTCAGCGGTCCCCTCGCCCGACTCAATGGCGAGACTTTGAATCCTTTTCGCTCGGACTTCATGTCAAGGCGTGGCGACTCTTTTTTGGAATGTCTTCTTGTGATTTCATGATTTAATAACTGTCAGCATATAAACGTCCCAAGATGGATTTCGTACCAACATTCTGTGAGATTAGGCCATGAATTTTTTTAATTCTGGCATGTGCATGTAACGACTAACATTTGCAGACAATGAATTATTATTTTTTAAATGAACAATTTCAACATGAACTATTTTGATGTCGCTTCAGAAAAGTCACTGTGGTAGTATTGGCTACGAATTATTCATTTTGGGAACTGTATTGTCACGGCGTAAAATCTAAAAATTACTTTTTTTTTATCAAGGCTATGAGGCCATTTGCATATGTAACACAATTTGTAAGATGTATCAAATCAAAGGTTTAATTACAATGAGAATTGTAATTTAAATTGAGATTTATAACAAAAGTTTTCAATTTACATAACTGTAACTGGATGGATTCATTAGTCGATACAAAGTACTTTGTTTGTGATTTGAAATTATGGATCCCTACAATAAGAGTTTTTAAAAAAAGAGAGTAAATTGTGATAAAAAAGGCGGGAGAAATAATGTTGAGATAAGTTGTTGTACCTTGAGATTATTATTTTTTGGTTATGAAAAGAGAAACTTATTTATTTTAAACATGGGAATTTAAAAATAAAAGTTGTCATCTGAATATAATTCCTACTTTTATTGACTAGAAATGTTCATCCTTGCTATTTCACTTAAATGCATAATTTGGTTTTAGTAATATGTACTATTTACTTGTGTAATGGGTGTTCGTAGCTGAACTTTGGTTCGGCCTTCTCTACTTACATTAATCTTTTGGAGGTCACACTAACTAATCCCCTCCACAGATGCCCACTGCTTTAAACACATTCCATCTCTTCCACACAAATAATAACTCTTGAATACTAACATTCCACCCCTCCTCCTTCAAAAGGTATTCGCTCTATGCTGTTGAGTGGTTGCTCCTCTTCACATAGTAGCCCTCTTCCACCACTCCGAGAACTTACCTAACCCCCAAGAATCACAGTCTTAGACATCAACTATAGTTGATTCACGGTATCTTCGGCCTTTTCTGCAGCCCTGCTAAAGTTCTACTTCCAGGATATCCCTCCGCCTCGTGTAAACTAAGCTTAACTAAGTCGGAAAGATTACACCAGAGGGACAACGCACCGGATTTGTGCGCACTCTGTTGTAACAGTATTTTGTATAAGAACTATCTCTTACTAGGCGCTACCAACATACCTATGTTCTCCCTGTTTTTTAATTCAAATTATTTATAAATGAATCATTATAATTTATACAGAAAATATGAATAACATTTCAATTTAACAGAAAAATAAGTAACTTTAATGAAGACAAGTAAAAAAACGCCTGTGATACAGAACATATGTTGGAAACAACCAAGCACGTCATACATGCGGAGATTTTTCAAAAGTTTTATTCAAAAAGGCTGAAGTAACCGCGAATGGACTATACCCATTAGGTTCACAGTCAGTAGGAATCACCTTTCATTTCACCTATGAACACTCGCCAATACTCTAATTCCTACCTTTAAGTTTAAAAGTCTCTGACTATCCTCATTCCTCTCCCCAAAATTCAGTGACTCAGATTTTTTTTATCTCCCGAACTTTCCCACGTGATGTTTGGCTTCTGCTGTAAGGGTTGTAGTCCATCCACAAACGCCACTGTTCGCAGTCGTAACCCCAATAGACGTATTTCAGCTTTTCGCCTGATTCCACCCATAATTTTTGGGCTGGGTTATAAGTGATTATTTACTTTAATTCATATAAGTAGCAGAAAGCAACAGTAAACATGTATCTTCCATGCACACTATATCCTTGCTCTTATGCGACAGCAGAAGACAAAAGCAACATTCTTCAATCTCTAATGTGCTAGAAATCATGATTGATGCCGCTACTCAATTTTACTAAAGGTTATAGGTCCAGCACAAATTTTCATACGATATTATTCAACTATTCATTTGTTATCGTACGAAGACGACGCTATTTTGCATGAGAAGTTCGTTAAATGTCTTTGTCCGTGCAACCGATAATGAAATTGCTCATCCAATAAGCAGATATTTGAAACTAAGAATAAGAACGATTGGAACACGTTGGCTTGTTCATTTTTCACATTAAACGCACACTCACTGTTCTACAGCATGCACACTTAAAGTTTAGCACGATAACGGAAAATTCTGCATTGACATGGCAGCTCTGATCTTATATCACTCATTTTATTTTTGTTGACTAATTAAAATCAGAAGATATTATTAAGTAGAGATACAAATTTTTTCTGATATTTAGGAAAAGTTTGTGCGGTAACAGGTTTGCGATAAATTAATCAAATTACAAGCTATTGTTAAAAAAAAAAAAAGGTGAAAGGGTGGGTTGGATGGAAGGATTTTTCCTCAAGTAACATCACGAAGAAGGTAACGTAAAAGTAATCTTTGCTGTAGGAATAAAGCAACGGCAATGTATAACGCGCTTAATGACAATAAAGTCCGTTTTCTCCATCTCGATCAACACTACACTGATGGTAGGCCTCTGGAATGTTTGACACCTATAAATACAGAATGGCGAGTAATTCTAGAGACAAAGTTCATTAGGTGATTTCCTATGGAAAATTAAGTGGGGGATACCTATGACACTCTTTTGACCTAAACTGAATATTAAGTGAAATCAAATCGCAATCTTCCGAACATTATTTTCATGTTATAGGGATCTTCAACTCTCATTAATAACTCCTTCCATAGTAAAAATGGAGGATGGTGGGGGATAGCATCATTGACACTTCAAAGGGAACGCCCTTGTGTGTTATTGTGGTTTCTAATTCTACGTCTATACATATTAAAGATTTATATGAAGCGATTCGTTGTAGATGGCTCTGCGATTGGTGCAAAGTAAATTACCCTTTGCACCGATTACAGCACCGCATCTACAAAATATCGTAAAAAAATTGGTTCTTACAAATCTTTCACATGTAGTGACGTAGTATCTGCATCTGCTATAAAATATGGTGGTTCCCGTTTGAAATGTCGACGTCGATTTCCCTCACCACCCACCGAGGTGACTGTAAGCTTCCTTTTGCGGGCTGGAACTTCCCCCCTCGAAAATAGCGAGGGTCTACTTGGACACTTTTTGTCGTACGATGCATTTATTTCGCGTTACTCCATAGCCGCAGGTTAAAAGAATCACATGGCATGTGTCACAGAATGTCACATGATTATTGCTACAATCTTCTTGGGGTGATAGGTAAATGTAATGAGGAACAACTTTCGTCAGAGAACGGATGTGCGGAGATGCTCCATTCAGACGCCAGGCATCGTTTTAAAATAGTTCCACGTGCCTGGGAGGAAGGAATTCAGCGGCGTAGTTATCAATTGCCCGCTGTCGATCATGCAATCATCTGTAGCTATAGTCTGTTCGCGGTTTAATGAAATTTTTAAATCAAACCTTTGATAAATCACCCCGTGTATGACGTCTTTGGTTATTTCCTAAATATGCCATGTGTCACTAGCGTTTTATACTTCTTTGAAAACAAAAGTTTTTTATTTTTGATCAAATTGAACTTTTACTCATATTATTTATAAATTATAATATTTCGTTTATAATTCATACAAATAAAACTAGTGAAAATATAGGTACATTGCTAATTCCTAGTAAGAAATAGGTCTTATGCAAAATGTTTTTCAACTGATTGCGCAGGAATACGGTGCGTTGTTCCTTTGGTGTAATTTTTAAGACTTGGTTAAGCTTTGCTTGTATAAGGCGGAGGAATATCCTGAAAGCAGAACTTTAGCAAGGCTTCAGAAAAGTTAGAAATAACAGTGAAAGGACTATAGTGAACGCGAGGGCCGATTACAGAGCCTTGCATCTGTCCTAAAGAGTTAGGCAGAATTAAAAGCTTTGAAAGCCACATTGTACCGCATGTGCTGTGCGCAGTTGGTTACGTCTTTCCTTCACCGCATTCCACTACACAGATATGCGTCGCTGTCGCTACCTGAGTCGAAACAGTTGTGTGTGTTTACTGGGGCTGTGCTTCGTACACCAGACCAGTCATTGACGCTTATTCATCGTCAGAACTGGCGGATATGCATATGCTGTACGGTGAAGCCAGAAGCAGTGGCCTCGTAGCAGCACATCTTTATTGGCTATTCACGGTAAAATGAGCACTTTTGAAAGCCCTGCTGAAGATCTACTTATATGCACGTTGTGAAGTCTTCCGCCTTATGTAAAATTATTATTGTCATGGACCTCACCGCTTTATTTATGCGTCGGTCAAGAGAAACTATGCAATTATTATAAAAGTAAATATTTTTAAAATCTGCTCATTTTTTCACTCCAATGCATAAAAAAAACCGAAAGCGAAATAATTTAAGCCTTTAATAATGGTTACCGTAACGCTTTTTATTCGACGTTGAGATATGTAACTACTTTCCCTCCATCGTTACCAACTTCACTTGGCGCACGTCATTCAGTGCGCCCGTTAAAAAAGTATGCAGGTAGGAGCAGTGATTTTTTCTAAGGTTGATTTCAAAAGTGCTCACTTTATTGTGAACAGCCTTTGTCAGGAGTGATTCCCCAATAGACGGCAGCCACACCACACACTGCTCCAGAGACATCAGCGACTGCGCGAGTATAGGGCCTCCTACTCACCGCATGAGCGCGTTAGGGCAAGAGGTGTTCGTACGCCGTATTTTGAAAAAGAAGAACTGTACATGCTGAGGCGAATTACTTCCACAAACACATAATAAATAATTTATGTGCTTGTTACAAACAATTCTTTGAAAAATTGTTGCCAAAGATTTTCTTGTACCTGCACAGCTGAAATATTGTATATTTACAATACATTATTTTAGAAAACACACAAAACAGTTCATATAGCTCAATATTTATAATAAACTTGAAGTCTACAACACTTGCTAGTTAAAAATCAATATTATTTTCACGCATCCCCCGCTAATGGTTTCAGAAATTTAGTATACATTATTTGTAGTGCTATGGCTATGTACAGTATGCATCAAATGTTTAGGACCATGCAAGATGTACATGAAAACTCCAACTTTACATAGTATAGGAAATAAATCAATAACAGAAATAAGGTAAAACTTTGCAATTATTTAATACTTCTGTAAAAAACTTCACTGAGAATTACGAGCCATACGAACACTTGACGATGTTTTTAACATACTGCTTTCACATGTATACTATGCACCTTACTGAAAAAGTTTTTTTATTGTGTTTGAAACACATGATTTATAAATGCTAAACTCGACTGCAATTTCGACATCTCTTTACAAAACATTAATACCTTCTTTAATTCAATTTGTGGATTGAATCTTAAGCCTTTGTAAAATATCTCAATTTACTTTCTACAACAGTAAAAACAACCGGATTCATTTTTAAACAATTTAAATTTACCAAGTTTATTTCTAGTAAATAAAAATATTTTACAGGGCTTTTATCTTCACATAAACTACATTCAACACAAACTTTTATTCTTCTCTGTTCACTTTATATATCCTTAATAATATGTATATCTAAGCGCCAAACACAGCTTAAATATGGAATATTTGAATGTTTATGTCATTTTAAAATAAAATTGCTTTTCAATATAACTTTGACATTTTAAAATAAAGCACTCGTATTTACTTGATCCGAGATCATTCTCCTGAACTACCGAAAGGCATAGTTCAGGGCGAGGTTCAAATTAATCTTAGTTCGGCTCGCAGATCGCAATGGTGAAACAGCCAAATGCGCTGAACCAGGATCAAATTGGTATTTGAACATAGATCATTGCTCAACCTCAATGGTGCAACCGAGCATTAGACTGTTCGACAACCTTACAAGTTCAGAAAAAGTTTGTATAGTAAAACTCTTAACGCGATTGGGAGTACTCTGAGGAAATCCAAAAAATACACATTCACCCAGAATAAAACACATCGGAATATATATACACACTATAGTAATACATATATATAAAATAGTAATATATAGGTTAGGAATATATATATAATTATAATTAAGATATGACTATACATATAGCATATTTTCTTCAAGGTGAACGTATGTGCAGTAAGTAAATTTTTCGTTAGTCAGTGTGGAGTGAATGGTTGATGTGTGCTTGATTTATAGTGAGAGGTATGAACAACGAGTATGTTTCGTCTGGTGTTGGTTGGTAGAGTAGATGGCATGTATGAGTTACAGTGGCTGGTATGGCTTGTTTATATGTATGTATAACGGTGAAGTTAGATGGGCTGTAATGGTACTCAATATAGTTGACTAATGATTTATCAGTAAGTCTGAGGTATGGTGGTGGATATGGCCTGTATTGTTAATAGCATATCTGAGGTATGCTTGGGTTAGAGTGATGATATGGTTTGGGCTGTATGTTTCTTTTTTGGTTGGTATGGTTATCTGATATGCCGTTTAGTTGATATATTCAGACGGTATAGTATGTTGGTATGCTAGAGGGCTGTCACCTTGTATGTCATGGTTGGTGTCTGCTGGCAATGATGACATGACAAACATGCTGGAGTTATGATTTTCGGTATATTTTATCTCAATTTTTTTGTGATTTTACTGTGTTGTTTGTAGTACTGGAAGGTGGGGAGTTAGGAGTAGGGGATGATGTTTAGTGTGCTGGGATGAGTTGGAGGTTAACGTGATATGCTCTTAGATTTAAAAAAAAAATTTTTGTGATTTTTTTTTTGTATTTTAGAGAATTTTAAAATAATATTTTATAATTTTTTATAATTTTTGTTTAATTCTTTAAAATTATTCTTAAATAATATATTTTAGGGAAATTTATAGGGAAACAAGTGAATTTTTAGGGTAAAAGACTTGATTTCAAGGAGAAATTAAGTTTTATTTAGGGGGAAAAGGGAAGGCAGGAGGGCAGGAGGTATGATGACAGGTGTGATGGTTGGTATACAAGGTCGAAATGTATGGCTTGAATATTATGTTGGTCAGACTAATAATAATAATATGAATTATATGTAGACATAATATTGGAAGAGTTGCATTTAGAATGTTTATACTCTATGACCTATCTCTATGGCTGTTGTAGGTCGCTTGTTTTGGTTATATGTTTTTTTTGTTGGTATGGTCTCTTGGAATGTTTGAAGTGGATGGGGTAACATGATGGCATTGTCTGCCGGCGTGGGTTGCCTGTATGGTTTTGGTTTTTTATAGCTAGTACATTTTAATGGTATAACCTATCGGTATGACTTAGTTTTACAGTTAGTTTCTTGTATAGTTAGTATAGTCATTATGTTGATTGGTATGGCCTGATCCATATTCCGTTGCTTTGGCAGTATGGCAAAAGTGTAGCTTCGTGGGTGTGGGGAGAATGGTTTAGTCGTGTGATTAGTTACTAAGAGCGAAATGGTTGATAGGATTGTTAGTTATTATGAGAGAGATAGAATGCTTAAACTGGTATGGTTGGTTAGTATGAGCAAGGTAATGTCATGGTGAAAGGTGTTATATATGTTTTGGTACTCAGTACCATTAGGTTGTCAATATCATTTTTT
The DNA here is from genome assembly GCA_029891345.1 of Dryococelus australis. NCBI lineage: Eukaryota > Metazoa > Arthropoda > Insecta > Phasmatodea > Phasmatidae > Dryococelus > Dryococelus australis. The sequence continues at coordinate 262,449,692 of CM056993.1, forward strand.
AAGTAGCTGGAGGTATGTTACCTGGTAAGTTTCGTAAGAGAAGTTATAAATAAGGATGACTGTCATAATTAACCTGTTTGTTGGTTGATAGAGTGATTCATATTAATGTCAGGTATGCTGGAGGGTTGTCACCTAACATGTTTTTGTTGGTGGGGTTAATGGGTGGCGTAGTAGTGGTATGAGATGAGTAGTTGTTATGTTGTGTATGTGATCTGTGTGGCATGACTGGCATGTACTGGGGTTATGGTTGGTATAGTACCCTAGTACTGTTGGTCTGCTAGGTTACTAATATTTGGTTTTGTACGTCTGAGGTGTGGTGGTCAGAATTTTTATTGGCATAGGTGGTTGATAGAGTTATTTCATATTAGTGTCTAGTATGATATTTGGCTGGTGTCTGATTGCATAGCAAACATGTAGGACTTGTGATTTTTTTGCTATATTTTAGTGGATGTGGGCTACAATATGTTTTCATTTTAGTGGACACTATGATGAGTGGTGAGTATATTTTTTAGTCTGATGACGGTTGGTAGAGTAGATATTCTGCAAAAATGTGGCGATATATATATATATATATATATATATATATATATATATATATATATATATATTGAATAGTATAATATGAATGGGAATAAAAACTAAAATTAAAAAAATTTTTATATTTATTCATACTAATATCTGTATCTGCTTCTCTGAAACACTTATTAACTCAGTTTAAATCAAATTTTATGCTAGTGCATGCCGTAGGAGGGCTATAGTACTTATTCTAAATGGTATACGATAGTTGCTAACTAAACAGTATTGCCCTGCTAGTGAATACGTTCTTATTAATGTGAAAATATATTTCGTCCTCGTGCTACCTTCGCTCAGATTGAACTAACGGTCATACTTAAAGCTGACTACTGTCAGACCTGTCACTCACAAGACTGATTACTTGAGCCTTGACCTCTAAGTGACCCCTAATGACACCTAAATGACCCCTAATGACTCCTAAATGACCACTAAGTGACCCCTAAATGACACCTAATGACCCATGAATGACCCCCAAAGACTCTTAAATTACCCCTAAGTGACCACTACATGACCCCTAAATGACACCTAATGACCCCTAAATGTGGTGCCTGCAGTGCTAAGTGCAGTGCATTTTGTGATGACTGTGGTGTCTTTGGTGATAAATGCAGTGCCTTTGGTGATGATTGGTAAATGATTGGTGAATTATTGGTGCAGATTGGTGAATTATTGGTGATGATTGGCGAATGATTGGTGAATGATTGGTGAATTATTGCTGATGATTGGTGATTATTGGCGATGATTGATGATGATTGGTGAAGTTAGGTTAATTGACACTGAAGTGAAGAAAGGTTAGGTTAACATGTCTTTCAAAATGTCCTGTCATGGTGTAGAATGGGTGTGACTAAGTCAGAAATATTCTGTGTCCTACACATTATGAAAATACATTCTAAGTTCTTACATACATGACTAAATGTACTGGTGGTTAGATTAAATAAATGTCGAGAGAATTAAATATATTCAGAGTCGTGGCATGGGGTGGAACGAATACAAGTATGACTTGGTTGTACAGTTAGTTTCTTGTATGGTTGTTATAGCTGTTATGTTGTTTGAGATTACCTGATCACATTTTAGAATATTTTGGCAGTATGAAAAAAGTGTAGCTCTGATGGTGTGAGGAGAATGGTTTAGTTGTGTGATTCGTTTTTTGTAAGAGCGGAATGTTTTGATGGGATGTTTAGTTAATACAAGAGGGGCAGAATGCTTAGCTGGTATGGTTGGTAAGTGGTGTTGGTTGGTAGAATAAGTAGAATGGGTGTTAAGTTATGGGTCGGCCTCAGCTGTATAGTTGATCGAGTTATGATTGATATTGTGCTTGGTGTATTTGTTGGTATGGTGTTGGTTAGTATAACAGGTGGCATGCATGAGTTACAGTGGGTGGAACATTGCATGTTAAGGTGCCTGCTTGCGAGTGTACAAGTAGCCAGATTTCAGTTAGGAAGCTTAGTTTGATAGTGGTAGCCAGGAAAGACACTTCGTCTCAGCTCGTGTAAGCAACTTGAAAATAGTACGGAACCGAAGGTCACTGGTTCATCAACGCCTGAGGTCAGCGCAGTGCTATCGACTTCTTCGGAGGGGACAACTGTGGTAGCAGCATCGACATCGACTTCTTCAGCATGGCGTCGGCTGCACCATTGACTTCTTCGGCCACCTACAGTAATGCTGTCATCGACGACTTCGTCAAGGCCGCTTCGTTGTTACTGTGACAAGATATTTGCCTACAGCTACAATGCTCGGAGACATGAGGCCAAGTGTATTTAGAATGTGGAGCCTGCTACTTTAAAATGTGAAAAATGCAAATCGCAGTTTGGTTGGTGAAGTGATAACCTGAAAAGACATCTCGAAACCTGTACCAGTCTACTGTCACTTCCTGCTACTGCGACAAGACTTTCGCAAACGTCAATGAAGCACGAAGGCATGGAAAGAATGCATGTGTAAGGAGTACCGTCCACATGGGATATCTGTGTGAGAAGTGCTCTAAACTGTTTGCACGCATCGACAATTTAAATATACATTTTAAACAATGAAAAAGTTATGTATCATCTACCGATACTGAACGAGCAGATCATTCTTCCTCTGTGCAGTTTACAGAGAAAACTGGTCCTAATACATCTTTGAATAGTGAATCAAATGCTACATCTATTAATTCGTCATCGGAACCTATGAAAATTACCTGTGAGATGAAGCCGAATGCAAATGGATTTTTCCTGAAGCAATCTGGATTCAGAGGTCTTCTAAAAGATTATGTTACTCCGAATCTAACCGCCTCGACGAAAGACATTTGTTAATTTCTGGCATACATGAAGCAAAATCTAATACACCATCTTACAGAGGAGGTGGAAAAATATGGCGGTATTAAATATAATATATGGCTGGAATGCAGCTATAGTAAACCAGAGCCATATAATGTTGCACATGCAAGAAAGGCATTCAATACGTCTAATGTGCCTATCTATGAAGTGTATGACATCGAAGAGAGTGTTGAAAACAGCGTAAAGAAAGTGTGTCGCGAAGAAGTATTGGCTCTGGCTGGACACTCGATTCGGTTGATAATCTACAGTTGAGGACGAGTGTATTCAGTCTAGTCAACACATAGGCAATATTTTAATATATTTGTCTTTGGTATGGATTACGAACACATGAAAATATTCAGTGTGTATATATGCAAGGAGCCTGTAAATAAGATGTCTATGGATTGATGATGGCTATGTCTCTAAGGGACCTACAGTGCTGAGAAGTATATATCTGGGTTGCTGCAACTTTCATCATCAGCGTGATCGACAACACTTCGTTCCTGCTTTCTGCCCCTTCCAACATGGCAGCAGCCGAACCATCTGGATGCGCTAGTGTATGATTTACATAACTTTCAGTGGCTAACTGGTGCTGCCTTTTGCTGCAAGGACTTTGCCTTCAAGCTTACTGCACGACGACACGAAGTTTATAAGTGCAAGAATAGTCGGTTTCATGTTTAACGAAGGACTACTGAGATTTGTATAAGGATGTAGACGAACATGAATATTTCTAAAGTGTTTTTTTTGTAGTAATAAATTTAAATAAAATTTGAAAAAAAATTTGTGTGTTAAACTTCGTTAAGAACAGCAAAATATTATTTTAAGCTAGCCACTATGCTTATAAAGGTCTTAAACAAATTAATTCCTGGGAGTTAGAGATATTACTTGTAAACTGAATTTCGCGAGGCTGTCAGCCCCCTAAGAAGTCGTAAATTATGTTTGCCTACCTAAATGTCTGTACATATTCACTTGCTTACAGCCCGACTTGTTACATCATTATTTTAAAACAAAAATATCAGAAAATAATTACATGCCAGCTTAAGAATTCAGACTCCGACTGAAAGTTACGAGATATTAAAATACAGTACATCGTGGGGCTTTACATAAACTAAAACTTATAAAATATATTATTCATAAGCCATATATGCATAAATTATATTTGCATATCAAAAAATAAAAAATAAAAAATTTCTGTAATTGCACTAGCGAATGTAGCTTCTAAGTTTTCTACTTATATACAAGTTTTAAACACTTGACTAGGTATGCGATTGGTGATGGAGTGGTTAGCATGTCAGACTTCTGATCCAAAGGTTATGTATTCGAATATCCTTCGAACATGAGAATTTTTCTTTTTTTCGTAATGTTACCAGCTGCCATAGGAAAGTGTGACATTTACAAAGTTTAAGATGTTTGAACTGAGTTTAAATTGCAAAATACATTTAAAATACATTATTACTGTAATTTTCAAATATTATTTTGTCGGCATTATTCAATTGATAAATTAAATAAATTTAAGTAATTCTACTTATTTATTAATGCATCAATTCATAGATGTCTGATTGGCAGGGCCGATTAGCCCCAGTGTCTCGCGATCGCTTAAGTTCGCAAGCACTTGTCCCTGTGGGATGTCTATGGATGACGTAACGGCTCGTGCATGTCGATGAGGTTACTCTTGGTGAGTCTTTGCAGGCGTATCTGTCCTGGTGGATCTGTCGCAACTGAGTCGCAGGCCTATCGGTGCGTTCATTTGTGGTTACAGCGTTAGGCGAAAAATGTAAAAATGAACTGAATAAAGTAAAATATTAAGACAAAATATTGTTTTTCAAAATATAAAGTATTGAAAATCGAATATGTTTTACAAATTCCTGCTCGGAATGTACTTTACAATAATTTTTGTATATACCTTCTCGTGTATTGAAAATTACATCTTAAAATTCGTAAATAAATATACGCACTGACGATTCGCACACTCTAGCAGGCGATGAAGGAACTATGTAGATGATGGAATGGAGCAAATGCAACTAATCGAACATGTATAAGTTATCAATGGAGCATATGTGATTAACCAAATAAGTGTGAGTAATTGGCTGAACGAATGTGAGAGACAAGAGAGAAAGGAAAAAGAGAAAGCGAATGTGAGAGACAAGAGAGATAGGAAAGAGAATGAAACAACAACAAAAAATGGGAGAACTCCTTGAAAACCTATGGACTGATAGAGAGAAAGAGATGGAATGAAAGAGTGAGAGAGAAATGAAAGAGAGAAAGAAAAGAAGAGAGAAGGAAATGAATGAGAGAATGAAAGAGAAATGAAAGACGGAAAGCAGAAAGCATGGAATGATAGAGCATGAAAAAAGGCAGTATGGCGATATGACATCACGGCCGTATACGCCTTGAAAAGACAAGTCCGGTGATATATAACACCTAATAGTCATGTCTTTAAAATTTTATTTAAAAAATTATATTTGAATTTAAAAAAATATTAAAATAATTTTATTACGATATTGCGATCGCATGGCTTTGAAAAGACGAGTCCGGTGATATATAATACGTAATACTTATGTCTTTATATTTTTAAGTTAAAAAATATATTAAATTTAAAATGAAAGTTATTAAAATATTTTTGTTATGATATTGTGATAGTATGAATATTGAAAGGTCGTGTTTGGTGATATTTAACACTTAATACTTTCACCTTTAAAGTTTTTAATTATGTAAATATAAATTATTTAAATAAAAATTAATAATTTATTAAAATAATATTATTTTGTGAAACCCTCATTACGCAGCAGAGTTTGGGATATCTCAGTCGTATTGAAGATTTACATCAGCCGCAATGAGGACTGGTGCTTAGAGAAAATCGAAATTTTTTTTGGAAAAAATGGGAAATTTGTTGCGGAAAAAAAGGAAAATGTAAGATTTTTTGGGATAGAACGTACTTTTTTTGAGGGAAAATGAGCCATTTTTGAGGAAAAACATTAAAAAAAATGGGGTCAAGGTCATTCAAGGTCGAGCCACCGAGCCACTCCCTGATCCCTGATGTTCTAGGTTCCCCATATGCCTATTACTGTAATTTCGTGGAGTCTAAGCGCAGTCGTGTTTATGCCGTTTTTCTCTTAAGAGGTCGACCTGCACAATTAGATGGGTACCCAATTTTTCTGACTGTCCGTATACTACGTAGCCCATTTGCGGATGAAAGTACACTGGAATTACTTTTCGCAGTTTAAGCACAAGTATAGTCTTATTCACGTCTATCGTCCTTTTCAAAACATTGCAGAGTGCTTGTTTTGTTTGCTGAAAACTTTGCATAGTTATTACACACGATTATCCTACCTCCAAGTACAGACTTTGTGAGATTATTCGTTATAGAATGTGGTTTATAAAACATAATATTACCTATGACCTAACATGGTTGCTCAGGGAGAGATAAATGACGGAAAAGTAAAATAAGTTATTTTCAAGATGTCAGAAAATACGCGAGAAGAAGAAACAAATCCGTGAAAGTTATTAACCGAATTTCATATCTGCCACCTGTGAATATTTGGCAGGTGGTAACATCGCCTGTTATCAAGAAATTATGAGTTTTTTTTGTTAATCTCCAACAAAAGTGTGTTACTCGTGGGTGTTAATCGTTTGTTATAACATAATAATCATTCGTGCATTAAATGAATGCAAAGCGTTACCTTAGTGTAAGACTCTGAAGCAAACGGCTTTCGAGAAAATGTGCAACGTCTGAATGGTTACGTAGCTATGGTACGCATGTTTCTGGTGCCTTGACGGTAACCTTCACCCGCCATATTTGATTCTTGGTTTCTCTACCTTGTGCATGTTTAAAACGTTCCGAAAGTACTCCTTTAGCTATTGAACTTACACAGCTGAACAGGCATAAAGGGTAAACAACGAACGTGCCACGATATTTATTCTGCCCATAAATGGGCAATATTGTGAAATATATGAGTTCGTAGCTCAGTCACGACTGTACTGCTGAGTAAGGCCGACATCTAGCTGGGTAAAGCGATGCTTTCGGAATTTTCTTTTTAACCCTTTCAGGCCTAATTTAATTTTCTGGTTTTCCGATCAAATTCCGAATATTTTTTCGATTTCGTTCATTCTGAGCCCCAGAGATGGCATTAGTATCTAAAACCATAGAATAATGATACTAAAATGACCAAAATAGGTCTTTGTTGCAGTAAATGTAATTAAAAAAAACAAAATACTGTCTACCTTTAATGGCATCAATTGATGCCACCGGGTCTGAAAGGGTTAACAAAAACCATAAACATGATAGAGAAACCAATAATTCAGAAGGGCGGGGGAAGGTTCCCATTAATACTTTTCAAGTACTAAATTATTTTTAGGTAAAAGGACATTTTACAATTTCCTTACGTAATATCGGTGACAATATAATCGAATACACCGTAGTTGGAAAAAATAACGTTCGTCATGTTTGTCAACGTCAATATGAGAATTTTAACTTAAAATATTGAGTAGTACAAATTTCTAAAAGTTATTCCAAAAAGTTCAGTTTCAAATAAACTGTTTATCGAAGTCACAGAAACGGCATGTTGCAATTTATTTGAAATCCGGCGCTGTGGTATGGGTTTGAACTGTGCAACGAATTAGAAGAAAATATATTTTCATGTTTTTCTAATAATGTGAGCATTTATTGTGAACTGTGATCTGACGTATTAATTTGTACCGTTTTGTGATTCGTACAGAAAAAGATATACATGTATACATTAAAAATCCCCGCAACTCTTTTAATTTATTTTGAAAAGTAATTTTCTTCCAACGTCATACTTTTTTCAGACTATTATTTCATTATGGAATGAAAGAAAATGTCATGTGATAAAAATGTAGACAGTTATCTTAATCTCTTGAAATGCTACTGAGGGAGATTCAACGTGAATGTCAGGAAGCTGATCCTAAGTGGAGCTAGCCAGCCTCACCAGGTGATGAGATGTGTGCTATCTGAGGCGTCAACTGCGGGAGGCAACCAGTATCAGCAACTGCTTAGTATTTTAACTATGACAAATATATGTTTTTTAATGTTGGTTAATCCAAAAATTCCCGGATAACCTTAACGCAAACCTAACCAAGTAAAATACGTAAATATTACAATTTATGTTTTACATTTATCTTATCTGACTCCTTCACTTATTACAAAAATGTTGATTAAAAAAATAGTATCGTAATTAAATCTTTGCCAGTCCATGTTTTAAAACAGTTTAAATATCAGAATAATACTAAGAAAACCATCTGGTGCATATGTCACAAATATTTTATTTTAAACCATTAAAATTACATACCTTATTTGTTGATTTGACTTGGAATCCATATCCCCTCCCCTGGCGATCTTTGATTTTTTCTTCCAGTTTTCGAAGGGTTTTAACCGTAAAGATTTCTAGGCCCATGGATATAATCTTATGGGTATCCTGCTGACAAGCATAAGCGTACGTATATCGTAACAATGCAATGATACATTAGCTTTGTTTCTTATAGTAACGGTTTGTGTAGTGCAGAGCTGTGCTGTGCAGTTACACAATAATACTGTTGGAAATCAGTTCTTCAAGCGAAGACGATAACTAATTCGTTGGATTAATTAATATAATTGTTATATATTTCATTGATTGTTCCAAAATTTGTTTCTGGGAACAATCGCAATAACGTACTGCCTTAGCGTAACACCTTACGTTTAATTCATATTATTGTATCTAGCAAAAACTTTTATATTATGTTTACAGGTTTAAATTTACTTGTGTAATTACACAAATTTCTTAGGTATCCACACAACACAGTAAGGAACCTTTGATGTTACGTTGATATTCTTCCTTTGCCAAACCAAACAATGGGCCTGACCTCGAAAGTACACTGAATTTGTTTACACAACACACGTCTTCAAAAGTAAGTGCAGTTTTTGTTGCACAAAATAATTTGCACAAGCTAAGAGAAGCACTGCGCAAAATAGTTCTAACGCAACGTCCGACCGAGAGAAATACTGTACTGTGCAGCTTTGTGTTGATTCGGGAGTTTATGCAGCTTGGTCAGTTGAGGGAAACGAACGATATTTTAATTGAGTATATTAACTAGGAATACGGTTTACTGTGTAATTACACACACAATCGCAAAGAGGAAGTGGGGAGATTTGGAAAGAGTCGATGAGGGTGAAGCGAGGTGAGTATGGAGCAGCGCCGGAATGCAAGGGTGGGAGAGACGGGAGATATCCGAGAAAAACCGTCGATCAGTGGCATCGTCCGGTACGATTCCCACATGCGAAAATCCGCCTAGAATCGAACCCGGGCCATTTTCCGTTGCCTTCACAATGGGAAATATGTGCAGCGAAGTAGTTCCGATCCCTTCTAACAGGCGCATCGGTGCACCTACTACGTCATTCTACTTCCGGCCAATCTCACGCATAACCTGCACGAGGAAAAAGCACAAATGCTTCATGCGCTGACGTCACAGTGGCGGAAAAATGCCAGAAACGTGTGTATTTGGAGGTTAGCATCGGCGACCACCGAGGGCAAGTTTGTTGGTTTTAGGAAACGTGCGCAGTGTTGATTGTACTGAATGATTCTGCAACTAAATTATATAATGCTAATGACGAACAATCGTGTTTTGGTGAAGTAAACATGTAAGGGTTTTCCATAGGAAAACACGTTTTTAAGAGGTTGCGAATTTATCTAACAGTAAGTTTGCATATTTGTAAATTATGTATTTGTAAACTGTTACTATAATTATTGAAATGCACGTGGCCTAAAAAGTCGCACTTTCAACACTTTTGTTGTGTGTAAATAATATTTGTTTCTTTGCCTATATCGCGAATTCAACGAGTGTAAGGTTAAATTCGGCCAAAGTGTGTGTGTGTGTGTGTGTGTGTGTGTGTGTGTTGCTACATCTTTACGAATACGAACAAAGACGTAGGTATCGCGTTTTTTTTTTCATTGAAGTTAAAATTTCCGAAGTTACAATAATTTGAATGTTATTTCCATACGAGCAAAATTGTCCACTCCTCCATCAAAACATCAAAACAATGCCGTCTCACGAAAGACGTTAATCTAAAGCACCCCATTTCTAAACACTGTTTCCTTTTTTCCATTGAAATAAAGTAAACAGAACCCAAGCAAACGTAACTAGGCGAAAATAAAACAGATTGGAATGCCAACCTGTGACATGTTAATCTGCTGTGTGTATGACTTTGAGGTTAATATGTACTCGTGGTGCCTGTTAAATATCTAATATTCGATTCATTTTATTATGCCCCGTTTACATATATGACAATTAAAAACAAGTTATCCTGTCAAATCGTACGGCAGGTTCACGGGTCTTGCCATTCGTAAACAAAACGCTCAAATTATGCGCCGAAAATAGAGCATGGAAGTTGTTCCTTTCCCCAGGCCAGCATCAAACGCTTGGAGTAACGGAACAGCTGGCGGCTATGCAGCTGGTCGCATCAGTGCAGAGAACAGAACACGGCCCCGGCTCGCCTAGTTGGGAGGCGAGTGGTTTGACCACTACATTACCGCAGCCCCTCGCAAAGAGGAAGAACGTGTGACGCAGTAGTTCAGAGACAATGTTGATGTAGGCTGTTCACGGTAAAACGAGCACTTCTGGAAGTCCTGCTTAAGATCTACTTGTATGCACGTTGTGTATTCTTCCGCTTTATGTAAAATTAATTTTGCCATGGGCCTTATTACTTTATTCTTACGTCGGTAAAGTGAAACTGTGAAATTATTAGAAAAGTAAACATTTTATAAATCTGCTAATTTTTACACACTGCTGCATAAAAAAAAAAAAAAAAAAAAAAAAAAAAGTAAATCATCACAAATGGTTACCTAACATTTTTTACTCGACGTTAAGATATGGAGCTACATTCCATCTATCGTTACCAACTTTACCGGGCGCATGTTACTCAGTGCGCCCGTTGAAGTATATGCAGGCATGGACAGTGACTTTTTCCTAAGGTTGATTTAAAAAGTGCTCACTTTATCATGAACGGCCTTTAACTGCTCGCCGTCTTAGATAATAAAACGTCAAAACCTATTAAATTCCCTACTACTCAAAAATTATAGCCGAGTGGGCGGGGGTGATGGGAGACGTCCACTCTTCACATCGCCCGTATTGTAAGTCCTAGGAAAGTAGTGCCATCTAGTTAGGAATAGGGAACTACATTGTATTGTCCCAATACGAAAAGTAATTTTTTTTTTATTTTGGTGTAGATAAAATCAGATGTCTTTCATTTGATTATAAGGAATATTTGTTGAGTTATTCTTATGTCAATTGGAAAATTTTCATGTATGTAATTCCTCTGAGAGTGAGCTTTATTTGTCAAAATTCGACTTCAAGTTTATAAATCTTATGACATAAGTAAAAAACTTACGCTTCTTATTTATTTACGAAGGACTTTTGCTGAAATAAGCAAAGTGATGGTAGAAGTATCATGGCCTTCGGCGCTTTCGACGGCGGAAACGTGAACGAACGACCGTCATCTACGAAACTAGATGATCTGGAAGTTCAGTAGTTCCACAGCAGAGAGCATACTTACCTCTCTGCCTCTCAGTTCACCAAGACGCGTTCATCAGGGTCTGAGCAGGATCTAGGACCACAAGCGCCCCGACGAAAATATACCGTATTCCGTTCCCTACACTGATGCGGTAGGCTGCAAAACTGTCACTCTTTGTTACGCTGTGGAATGGAATAGATAGCAAGCACTGCTTTAAATGTGTTGTTTGAAAAGGGAACGGAGACTCTACAACATGTAAACAAACTTACTTTACGTACATGAATATTAATGTATGCTGTATTCATAGAGTAACATAAACACGTTGAAAACTACAAAATATACATCCTTCATACACAGCTACATTATTTAAGTGGCACCAGTGAAGTACTTTTATCTTCTTAACCTAACTTTGCAGCTTGTTCCCGCAAGTAATTCGTGCCAACATGACGTCAGCGCACGAAACATTTGTGCTCCAGACCACACCGAGTGCGAGTAGTAGTGTTTGGTACGCTGACGCACAAGGGGATCGAGGGTCGGATTCGTATTCGGCCAGCCGCCATGTTGCGACGTCAACCATCCGCCATATTTGGTACATATAACCTTGACATTGACTTTTGACCTCAGACCCCAAAAACTCAACATAATCTGAAAAAAAAAGTATTATTAAAAATTATTTAAAAATCGTATAAAATGTGTGTAGTCCATACAAAAATCATTATTAAGATTACTTAAAAAATCGTTTAAAAAACTTATAAAAACATTTATTATTAAAAAATATTTTTACAAATCGTTAGATTTTTTATAAAAATCGTTTAAAAATGTCTCACTAAAAATTATTTAAAAATCGTATAAAATATGTGTAGGCCATACAAAAATCATTATTAAAATTACTTAAAAAATCGTCTAAAAAACATAAAATCATTTATTATTTAAAAATATTTTTACAAATCGTTACATTTTTTAAAATAAAAAATCGTTTTAAAATGTCTCACTAAAAATCGTTTAAAAATTACAAAATCGTTAGGAACATTTTTTATTTAAATGGTTTTAAAAATATATTTTAAAAAGTAATTAATAAAAAAAATGTATTAAATAATACTGTGAAATAGTTTAAAAGTTAAAATTCATTAAACAAATTTCTTATTAAAAATTGTTTAAAAATAAAAAATTCTTTAAAAAGTTATTAAAAATCGTTAAAAAAATTTTGAAAATCTTATATACATTTCTGGATGTCGCCATCTTGGTAAGCGACTCTACCAAGTAGTAGAGTTTTACTAATTAGTCACAGTCGCTTCACTGATTAACCACCTCTGTATGCTCGCCATCTTGGTATGCTCTCACCATCGTCCACCTCCATTCGACAGTACACAAGCCTCCGTCCCCTCCAATATATTTCAATGTTCAATTATCCAATATCGCTTTATCACCACCAATGATTCTCTTTGGCCAATTACCCCACCAATTTTTCTAATTGGCTGTTTAGTCGATGAACCTCCATCCCCACCCCTATTTTCCCATTGGCTGATTACTCGGGTGTCTTTGGAAATCTTCATTCCACCACCACCGGTTTTACATCACTGGGATGCTACTCCCTCAGTGCGGGGGTGGATCGGTCCCTTGTGAGGGACCGTGGCCACCCAGACAGTTATCAGTTAGCTTGTGGAGGCGAGGAGAAGCTAAACCCCTCCCTCCTCCACACCCCTTCAAAAATACTTAATGATGAAGAGCAAACATTGTTTTACAGGATTCCCAGGGTAGCGCCTGGGAACTGTTTCCATAGCTGTATTTTACTCTCTTTTTCCCTGCCTGTTGGGGATAAAAGAGAGTGGTGAAGTTAATTGAATTTATCAGCACGGAATTTTAAATTTCAGGACTTGTGAAGTACTGTCACGAGCTCCCTGTGAAAGAGCTAGCTACAGTTTGGTATGAAAAGTGGAGGTTATTAGCCAAATGAAGTTAAATTAACGATATAAGTAGCTTTCCCATGACTGGAGTGGCAAGGATTATTATAATTAAATTAATTATTTGTGTATTGTAGTGGTGAATTTAAGTTGCGAGAGAATTTAATTCAGTGTATTTTACTTCATAACTAGTGAGTTATTGTTAAAAACGTTAAATAAGCTAATTTGTGAGTAAATGCATGTCTGAATGTACTGTGACGAGCGACTAAAAGTCATGTAAAACATGTTAACTCGTGGATGTTCGAGAGCGATATGGCTGGCGCGATGCTGGCGCCAAATAGTTTTGTTAAAAGTGGGCGATTTTTGTCCCGGACCGATCGGAAAATTCCAACCAGTTTCGGGGCTTAATTTCGATGAAATCGGGCTGTATATTTGCGCTGAAGGCGTGGATTAATATTTTAAAAGTAGTTTTGAACAATATTCCGTGTTGTTTATTATTAAAACTTGTAAAATTCGAAAGCAGAGCCTTGAAAACGCGTCGCGTGAGTGAAGCAGGGCTGTAATATTGGCCAGAGGGCTCTGATTGGCCGAGAGAACTTGGTGGGGCGGGGCTTACGAAGTTGCTCAAGAGATGGCAGCATGGCCAGTAATATCAATTAAATCAATTATTTTTAAAAATGTAATTTCAGTTTTTGCTGAGGGCAGAAAAAGTTCTGTTTAACAATGCAAAACTATGTGCTGCAATCAGTTGGTTGTGACTAGAAAATATTCGCGATTTTGTCGCTCGTCATAGTGATTAATATTTATGTTATGTGTTTTGGAGTCGCTCCATTACAGAGTAGGGGATAGTGGTTTTTGCGAGTCTAGTTGACGGGCTAGGGGGTCGCAAATGACGCCATGGCTTCGAGGAGTAGCCAGGTTCTCTCTTGTTGTTCTGTGACACTGCGGAGTTTGAGGATGTAGGGGTGGAAATGTGCCATGAGTGAGGCGAAGTCGCATGCTCTAAGGAATTCCATGAATACATGGAAATCCTGCATAGCGCCTCGTATCTCTCCTGGCGAATTTCGCAGGCGAGGGCGGGATTGAGGTGGTGTGTTTGTTGTTACTGGGGTGTCAAGTGTGGGAGCTGTGTTGCCAATGTTTCTCACTGTCTGTTTAGTTGGCGGGCCTCAATCCCCACCTCTATTTCACCATTGGCTGATTACTCGGGTGTTTTCGTAAACCTTCGTTCCACCAATGTTTCTGATAGTGTTTAGTCGGCAAGCCTCCACTACGTCTGTTTCACCCGACCAATCAGATGCCTTCGTTCGATTCCTACCAATACTTCTCATTTGCTAATTACTGTTTAGTCGGCAAGCCTCCATCCCGTCAATGATTCCCATTGGATAATTTGTCATGTCTGTTTCACCAATTAGTCGTATACGCTCCAATCCACCAATGCTTCCCATTGGCTAATTAGTTATAAATTGTTATAAATTGCCTGTAAAATCAGTGTTTGCCTCAAAAACCTGTATCTCGGTAAATATAAGTTCTGGGAATACGGTGTTTTTCCAGACACGTATTTATCTAGTCACAAATTTCTACTTTTTCTGTATTAAATGTTTTAAAGAGAAAAAAAGTAGTGAAATCCTTAGGCTTTCATCACTTTAAATGATATTTCAGTGTTACAGATCTAATTTCCGAGTAATACGACTTCCCACAAACGTCTGTTGCAGTATTGTAAGGGTCCGTCAAATTGTGCTTGGTAACAGCTAGGATGGGAAACTCCCGAGGATGGCTTGGCGCCAAGGTTGAGAGGGGAGTGACAGTCGGTGATGTCGCGTGGAGGGGCGGAAGGACGGGAAGAAAGTGCACAGGCCGGTTATCTGATAACGATTACCTGATAATGGGTAGGAAGAAGAAGAGAGTGCGTGTATCCTTTGTTCGCGTTTCTGAACTGTGCGCGACTTACTCAATGCCAGTGGGCGAAAATGATGGACGGAAGTATCACGAATGATCACCGAAGAGGGAATACAATTAAACAGCATCTGAATGCAAATTGAAAAAAAGAACAAAGACAATAGACTTAGGAAATTTCATCAACATAGGCAATATACATTTTCGCAAAAAATGCATCTAAAATTAGCGGAATGAACTTTTCATGAAACATACTTTAATAGCTTGTGGTTTATTTAATGGTAAGTTATTAAAAAAAATTGAACTCATTGTTGTATTTAAATTAATTATCATGCTCTAGATCATTATGCATTCCTATTACCATTTCTGTAAACTGTTTTAGGAAAATAGTATTGTAATGAGTTTTACGGGTTGTTTAGGAGTTTCCGGGTTTCGCTTTACTTTCCTGAAATGTAGGCAATATGTGCCTGTCACTGTCTATGTCACAAGAGGAGTAATCAATGACATATTTTTACTGCTGAGTGTTAATTTCGCTGCAGAAAGTATTACTTTCCGGTTTCAGTAGAGAGGAAATTGAGAGCATTTTCGCTAGAATGAACAACAATACTGCATATTGAAAAGGGATTTCATGTTGACATACAATTGTTTGTGAGATTTATTTTACAGCGTGAATTTAACACGTTACTTGAATTCAAGATGCATATGATATGAATGCATAGTCTTGCGATTTTGTACGTAAAACCATTTCACAAAAGTTTCAATTATTTGATTACAGTTTTTTAGAAGATGTTTTACTGATCAATTTTGCATGTGTCACCTACTTTTCGTGTTGTGTATTTCCCTATTAGGTTTCAGCTTATTTTCCTTTCTCAGAGTGTATAATTTTCTGGAAACAGGCATTTAAAACACATATCGATGCATTTAAAACACATATTGGGCAATGTTTTATGTACTCTACACCCTGTTCCATCACTGTGTAAAATTCATACATGCGACTAAGGCTAATATTGGATTCCTTGTAAAATGTGCTTTAACTAAGCTGACTTTGCTAGGTTTCTTTCTCGTACTACTCAAGATAACCCAAAATCAGCACAGTAGCAAAGATAAATTTACGCATCATGTTGAAAAAACAAGTCATGACACATTTTTTTGCATGTTATGACGAGTAGCATGTACAGTGTCACGGCCAAGTATTTTTATTACTAGTAAAAGAAAGACCAATAAAACACATGTGGAGTTCCTTTAAAAATTAATTCAGTTCCTTTACGACAACACTCCCATACGCATTCATCTAAAAAAAAAAAAAAAAAAAAAAAAAAAAAAACAACTTGGAGGTGCAAATAAAAGCAAATACAAATCTGGTACATATATTATATATGCATGTGTATATCAAATATATACATATATTGACGAGTGAAGACTACACAGGTTTTCGATAGTACCCATTCAAAATAAAATTATTCGCTATAGAAATTCCAATGCTTAATTAATATTATTGCATAACTGTAATGTGGCTCAAATAAAGCTTGTGAAAAAGACACTTAGTGCAAATGATCCCTTTTTTGTTTTATCTATCTCAGTATGGATGTATGAGTGTCCAATTAACACCATTTGGTGTGACTATACATGTTCTATAGAAACCAAACAAGTAATATTTAACAGCCAAGATTTTCGCCTCAATATATAAGTAATTCGGGACGTTCGCGTTAAAACAAGGATGGTACTAGCAGAAAATGGGAATTGGAAACAATTAATGCCCATAAAACTCTATACCTGAGTCTACGAGTAAGACGCTGTAAAGTCTTTGTTATTAATGTATATAATAACACATTGTCATACAGTAGTAGAATGTTTGTATGGCTGTAATACGTACTATAGATTGTAATGAAAATGAACATTATTTTAACAAATTGTCATGAAGTATTTTTATGAAATTTTTTACATAGTATGTTTCATTATATACTACTTTTTGTTACTATAATCAATTACCCATAACTTTGTTCCATGAAATATTGTTAACTATCTGCTTGTATAGAACTGTATGTAATATTGTATATGTACTACATACTCAACTGTTATTACTTCTTGGTTATGGTATCCCATACGCTTTATTATTGATATAGTATTTCGGTTGTGCTGAGCTACATATACTTATTTGCTCGAGAAAGTTCTCCAGTACACGATAAACATGGAAGTGAGCACAGGCACTGTACCATTGTGGAATATATTAAGATATGTTTTTAACAAATATTTTTATAAAATCAAGAGACGAAGAACTATTTTACCTATTATCGCTTTCATTGCTTAAAAAGGTTTTTATTCCATTTTTATAATGTATTACTATTTAGATATAAAAGAGACACATGCTGTATTTAGCTTCCTGTTACAAAGGTTGTGTTACCACAATGCTGTGTCTGGAATGTTATGACTAATATTAAACGTCTACTTTTATTGGAGAGTGGCAACTGGACTTTTTTCTACCTGACAGCAAATTCGATTGCGCGGACGTTTTTCTTACCACTTCTTTATTTCTTGCGTTATAGCTTATGACAAACGGACTTGTCAGCGAGGTGGGTCATATGGTAGCTTTTTAAATAGTCTCATAGTTTTTTTTTGTGGATGAACACACAAACCTTTTCCGAATTCGCCATTTGGTTAGCCCGATCGAGCCCAACCAATCGCTGGATGGGGCTTCGAGCGACATTATTCGAACGAACCTGTGTGTATGCTTTTTCGTTCCTTAAATACTAGGACAGAATGCACACACTTCAGGGCTAGGTCGGACTAGCTAGAAGGCGAATTCGGAAAGGGCTTTATAGGCTGTTCACAGTAAAGTGAGCACTTTTGAGACCCTTGTTACTTTATCCTCTCAGTCATATTTCATCCGTTAGCCACCTTCTTAAGTATACAATGCCATGCAAGTATTAAATACAGTGTGTATATTCCACCTTACTCGGAAATTAACGTCTACGGCTAAAATAAAATATATTTATTGACTATTATTTCAAACAATAGGGCTTTCAAAAGTGCTCACTTTACCGTGAATATACTATACTAATGGCCATGTTATTTTGTGCGTAGCTAACGAATTTCCGGAATAGGTTTTGTTTGTGCAAAATTTATTTTATATTTTGAGTTTTGTTAGACGAAGTCTTTATGTTACACGCAGACCTGTTAACCGTAAACAGTACATATGCCAGTGGCCACAGACACCTATAAGCAAGCCAAGGGTGGGGGGGGGGGGACACGCAAAAATTTATTAGATTCAGTGAGTGAGATACAAGATACATTGGCTAACTGATTTTTTTAAACTACTTTCAAAAAATGTAAAATATCAGTTGGTAGGCCTGTAATTATTTGTATTTCGTAACTCGTACGTCTTTGTTCGGCGCTATGTGGAATGGGAAAAATCATAATTTATGGTGCGATTCAAATGTTAACTTTGACAGGCACATGTATAACACACAAAAATAATTTTTGTGTAAAACAAATTGCACTCTCAAGGTAAATTTTTGATAGCGACGACAGCCTAGGTCATCTGGTTTATGTGGATGTCCTTGGAAGTTTTCGTGAAGTACCAGGGTCGCGTTTCCTTTCACTTTGAATGATCTCTTCGTAATGGTTTGGTGAGTAAATTCGATTCTTTCTGCCAACACCGCGCTTGATAACTGATCATATTGTGTGGATGAAGGATAACATTCCTGGAATATCATGTTTCTTCCACTCAAAAAATACTTCCAGGCAGGTTTCAGCAATGCTATGCGATTGAGAAATTACCATTCTTACATTCAATAGATGGATTATAATAAATACTACAAAATGGCTATCTCAGCTTACTTTCCCCATTTTATGGAATGTTAATATTTCTCTACTCAACCATACAATTATAATATTTGGATAGGCAGACATTAAACTGTTTTAATTTCTTACATAATAATAGTTGATACATTTTAAGCACATGTGTATTGGGAGCAGTAGTTCAAACACATTATAGTAGTGTCATCGGTTTTATAGGTTGTGTGTCTACTATTAAGGCCCCGCGTAAGGGTGCCAAAATGTCAAGGATTGTGATTGGTTGTGACTAGAGTATTTGCATATAGATGTGAACGCCACAGGTATAGGTTGGATGTTCTGTGAATGGGATAGGTGTTCAAGTGTAGACTTACACGTCTAAAAATACTTCTTTTGCCCTCTTGCAGCACTTTACTTGACATAGGAAACTGAGGATCTCCGAAACACTGAGAATAACATGCATAGGACACTCTCGCAATGTTCACAGCACTGCATGAAAATAAAACATGCAAAACCTTGAAAAAAAATGTATTACTGGAATGGAAAATAAATGAAACCAGATCAAAACTCTTGTTATTAGAATCAGAAAAATTTAAAATCAACTGTGGAATATTTACTAAACTTCAAATGTACTTGTAGTGAAAATTCCTTTACTCAAAAATTAAATTACATGTAATTACCAAAAATGAAGTACCACTATCCTAACAAAGAATATCGCTAAATAAAATAAGGAAATTAAAATTTAAAACATTGAAACAAAATATTACGTTTGTGCTGCTTTAAAATTAAATAACTGAATTGAAATTAAAATCAAAAGAAAATAATTCTTAAGAGGAAGTAGCTCTCCTCAATTCCTATCTGTTCAGAGAAACTGATTAGGCTCACAAATATGTAGTTGCAGTTAAATGTCTCATAATCAAAACCTTACTTAAAAAATTTCAATTTATTTTATTACTCCAGAAAAGTCCACCTCACATTCAACCTAAATGTAGATTCCTGGTCAAAATAAATCAAACTGAGTTCAGTATTAATGTTAATATACTCCGGCGTACTAGCTCACATACTGTATAGACCAGAGATATTCTAAGTTCCAAGTTTAAACTCTCTTATAATATAATACAAGTACGTAGAATTCAGATACCAGTGAAATTACTCGTAGATGTCTGCATCTAAACCCACAAAATACATGGCGTCACCTGGATACCGCTGTGGTGCTAACATAGCAGACATGGCGCCTGGCGCCTAGGGATCGGCGTCCACGGCGTCTCAGTAAACTTACTCATAAAATAACTAGACACCTGCCGTCAGCCGTCTTCATAAATCTGTTGATGAAGCAACCTAAACACTACTTTTGGGACCTCTGCCTAACCTGTACTTAGACTAGCGCTGGGGATTCTCCAGATAGAAATCCCAGCAATATCTTAAATCATCCGTCAATGTTTAAGGTCGCTCCCATAATCATCGTCTTCCGGCATCTCCACTCTCAATTAACCAATCACGGCCTACTTCCAGTTATACCTCATAAAATGAAATAAACCAAAAATTAAATATATTTCAAATAAGAAAATAAAATAAATAATCATGCTTTAAAAATCATAATATAATTTATGAGAACAAAAATTAACATATAAAGATAATATTAAAACATTGAAATAATAATATGCCAAATCTCAGAATAATGTGTGTAAAATACCATAGAATACTAAAATTAACTGGATTGCTGGTTTACATAAATCATGTTAAGTGATTTAAATGTGTTACAATTACATATAAGAAACGTGTGAAAACCAATATCCAAATCAAAATAACACGTGGAATAAATTAATATTACCGTTCAAACACTTCTGTAACTAATTTGCATGTCCTAAAGACAACCTATATACACGTGTTCTGTCCAACCATGACAGTAGAATATTTTTAAGGCTTGCTTATCGTCAGGATATCTAATACAGGCTTCACTTTGACACTTCACAAATACATTTTTAAATATTATTCTGTATTTCTTTAGTTTACGTAGTGTTTAGCATTTTATTATGCACACTTTTTAAATTTTGTTAATACATTTTAATAATGGAATATATATATATATATATATATATATATAACAAAGGCATGTTTCAAGAATCTGAGGAAGAA
The DNA here is from genome assembly GCA_029891345.1 of Dryococelus australis. NCBI lineage: Eukaryota > Metazoa > Arthropoda > Insecta > Phasmatodea > Phasmatidae > Dryococelus > Dryococelus australis. Next base: position 262,470,778 of record CM056993.1, read on the forward strand.
AAATAAGAAAGCTACTAACTTCTATTTCAGGGTAGGATGTTTGTAATTTACGAAAAAAACTAAATAAAATGAAGCCCTGCTTGTCTTTTCTGTGCAAACAGTGCTATTTTTGTACGCATCTAGTCTGTTGTCAGGGTGTTCGGAGCCCATTATAGTCGTTATATTATCATCTTAAGACTTTGTGCGTAACTGTATGACGTAAAATATTTAATTTTATTTTTTAAAGCTTTTACTGAATATGTATTACAACAAAACACTCTTTTTGTTCAATAAAAATTATTTTCAAGCTACCGAGTTGAACTTACGGGTTAGCATATTCGTGATCTACACAAAGAACTGAATAAAATGACACCAGACACGTCTTTGCTGCGCGACTGGTACTATTTTTTCACTCAGCAGACTATTTCGCTTTATGGTTGAGTGTAAATATGCTGACGAGCAGAACACCACCGAGTAATATTAACAAAACTAGAAAGTGATAGAGCAAAAGCCTAACAACTGTTTTGGAAGGATAAAAATGCCGAGGTTTTATGGAGTATTTAAATCCAGGGAAAGTCACATTTTCATTAATTTTTATAGTGAACAATGACGCAAGCTTTAATTCAATTATTTATCTACTTTGAAGTGACAGGCATTAAAGTTTTCTTCTTTATTTTTGTTTAAGTATTGTTTCGTGTTATCAGTTTATACACACCGGAAATCTGTGGATAATGAAATAATACAGTACATCAGAAAAATTACTATTCACAGCTACATTTGGAAAACTCAAATTTGTGAGCGCGTTATACTCAACAGTAATGATAATAATTCTAAGCCTACTTTCCGAAGCAAAGATCGGCTAATGAGATAACTTCCTGTCTGCGTTTATACGACTGCTGTGTACGTGTCCTCTCCTAAAAACTTCTGAAAGCGAGAACATAATTTCATCGAACTCAGTACACATATAGTACTTACTAAGGACATCCGACTTTTAAAGTTTGCGGACATACCTTGTTGTTTGTTTTCAAAATGAAGACAATTTTATATTTTAGGGTGCTATGTCATATACTGAACACATCCGACTTAATTACTATGTTGACAATGCACCATGTATGCATTCTAAATAAAAAAAATATATAGTTCTTCGTCCGCTATTTTGGAAGAAAGTTATACAAAAATATCGTTATATATTGGAAAATACTCTTGACTACAAAGAAAATACTGTCGCCTATGAATAAAATACTCTTGACTCAATATACCAAAATAAATAACTGTCATTTGTTATTTGAAAATAATTAATTTAATAAATACAATTTACAATAACCTCAAAGAAACCAATGCAATCAAAAGACTGAAATCAGTTCCATAAACTGTGAATCAAATCCCATTTAATTGATTTACAAATTATTTGTCCACGTTTGACGTATCCAATGTTTACAATAAAGTAAGTATCACACATTCATACAGTTTCACCTTAATTCAATCCGCATTCCACCAGTCCGGAATTCTCTAGAGATCTCCGAGCGCCCTCAAGCACAGTAGCCCTCTACTCTTCGAGTATCGCGCCCTCTCGTTTGTTCACAGCACAAACACACTCATTTGCAGTCGTCTCGCGCTCTCTGCCGTCGTCTGCCTCTAATTTTTTTTCTGGCGAGCCCCTAAATCCCGCTACGCCAGCGTGAGCACCTTCACAGTTCTTTGTGCCCTCCGGCATGCATGTTAGTAGCTAAGACGGTTGGAGAATTGGATGCGTCTCAGGGCAAGCCCTTTACGCCTTATGTCAGGGTTAATTAATAAAATTGTTCGTATGCATCGCGGCTGAGAAGCATTGTCTGGTGCCATGGCTGCAATTGTAGCCATGGATACACCCTGAAAGAAGAAGGGTCTAGTAAGGGGCATAAAAACCAGGCAAAGCGGAGAGGGCCTGGAAAAAACTATGCGACAGTCGCTGAGGATAAAAATAATTCCTTTTATTGGATTAGGGCTGGAGAAAGTAGGGTTATTGTTAGTTCACTAAGATAGACTTTGTGAGATTAATGAATGCGATATGAAATGTGTCGATCCGCTGCTGGAATATATCCAGGGCTGTACCGCAGTAGTACGGCCCTGGAGGCAGGGGACACAACTGTGCCACCCGCCCGCAGATGCCAGTCATCTCTCTGGAAGCAGAAAAAGTGTTAGTTTCAAGGCATACAAATAGGAGTAATTAGGAAGGGGAAGGGGTGGTGTTGCGATGTAATGAAATGGCATTACCTACAGTGAAAGTTCGTCTCCAGCTAGTTTGGTGTTGTATGTAGTGTTGGCAGTGCTGTGCGTGACCAGTGTAGTGTCGAAGACACTTGTAATGCTTGTCATCTCAGCTGATGTCCCACGCTGCACCAAACTTGACCCGATTGCTACACTTCAGCCAGATGGCTATCACCAAGTCTGTTAATCCTCCGGCTGCGGTGGTGTTTATAGACAGCGTCGGCTCTTGTCCAGAACGTTCTTCCCATGCAGCGTTGCGCTGAGGAAAATTATTGTCAGAAAATCCTTGCTCATCCTATCAAGTCGTCGACTCCTGCGCCAAGGGGGAAGGAGGGGCTGTGATGCTAGCCAAGTCTGCAGTCGATCATTTCCCGGCCGCCGGGTGACAGAGCAGTGATTATGCCTGCCAAGGTTGGGGGGAGGGGTAAGTCGAGTTGGGCCACTCCCCACAGCGCAGGGACCAAGTATAACCAGGTAACATGGCACACACACCCGATGTGGGAGTTCGTGCGTGATAATACTGTGGTAGGAAATGCAAAGTATACAATTTAAATATACGAAGCTCTTATTTTCAAAATGACGGTCTTATAACTATTTTAGGTTCATTTGCTGGTATACCAAACTGTTTGACCAATTTCGAGCCAAGCCGACCTCCTGTGGAGCAGTCGGTTGTTGCGCCACCGATCTGGGGTGTGGGAGGCTCTGGGTTCGAACCCCGGGTAAGGCATGGGTGTTGCTTTAAGTTAGGTTATAAGTTAGTCTGTAAGCCGTCACCTGCTATACCTTCAAGCATCAAACCGGGGGGCGTTAAAAAACACTTTACAATACAATACAATTTCGGCCCCAACTTGTGCTGAAAGCATCTATTTCAAGCATAAAATATCCAAATACATAACCTCTTTTGTTTGCAATAATGAAAAATAGCACCACATGAATAAATAAATCTTTCATATCCTGTCTCGGCAAACAGTTAACTCATTCTCACCTATTTCGGCGACAAGATATACAGTTATACTTTTGTTGTCCATCTAAATTTATATATTTCAGTTTCTTAATCAACATGAAATTAATAAGTAATTAACACCATTCATGATAACATATACATTATTTTGATACTATAAGCCTAACTCAACCGTGTCATGCAAGATGCCATACAAAGTCAAAATAGTTACAGCATGTAAAACAATGATGACATGAAAATGTTCAAGGTATTACAGTTGTTGAGCCAATGCAAAACCATAGTTAAGATATTCTGTTTGTACAAAGCTTGTTGGGAATATACTTATTGTTGTAAATTCAGGTTCTTAAAATTACACATTAAAACTATTAGGAGATGCGTACTCAGAAATAGAATGAATTAAGTAGATCTGCCTGTCTTCGTATTATCTGAATAACAGTTACAATTCGTTGCAATACATATTAGTTACATCGGGGGAGCTTGAAGATGCATTAAAAGGTTAAAACAATATTATTATAACTATTATTCTCGTAGGTTAATAAACCATAGCACATTATTAAACATTGAAGCTATTTAATTGGAACGTCTTCACATTAGTCATGGTTCCGAAGGTTGGTGTCTGTAAACTACGGCGGTCGGCACACTTCATCTCGTGACTAATAGCAGTAGAATTTTTGACATTCATTGGGAATCACAAATAAATCAATGAAATTCAGCCATCATATTAATTAGTTATCTGTTACTGATTATCAGTAGCTCAATTTTCGCTGCTTTCACAGATTTCGCTTAATTCTCACTGATTCAAATTTAAAAGTGTTCCATCGCCGTGGTTGCTCGCGAAAAATCACAACTAAACCTTCGTACAGCTGTTATTGTCATCCGAAATGCTGTCCAGGCTCTTGACACGATGCTGTGAGCAATCCTGTACTCTTCAACCACACTTCAACATTCTTCCAATTTCGCAATGATTATACCTCAGTAAAGTCATCCAAATGCTGTTCACGGGAATGTCTGTTAACAACAACATCAGAAAGTAACTTGACGTCGTTCCAACAGCAGGTTTCTTTAGTACACAGTTATGGTATTTTGAAGATATTCATTGTTACTCTGACAGTAAAGTACTTATTGCACAAGTTCAAAATGTTGTGAATATCAAGATAGTTCATATTATCTTAGAGGGCGAGAATCGATTAGTAAGATCTGCTTCGCCCCCCCCCCCCGGGCTGTCATAAGTTATGTCATATGTAAGATACAACCTCTTCTAAACCAATATCGTGAACTTATTGTGTAATGTAGTGTTATCTATTTCATTGTAGTAATTTGTCACATTATGCTTTATTGACCAGAATGGAAAATAGAAGTTCAGTTATGACTACTCTTGCAATATGAAAAACTTTCTGTATATCGTTAGTTGTATGGATAACTATTGATATATTTTCTTCCGCCTTTGTAATGTAAAGTTTATAATGACAGATCCAAATATACTTGACACCCTGCTACCGCAATTTTTTTTTTTTTAAATATTTTTGTTTTGCGAGGTTAAATATTTATTAATATAAATACCATTCAACGGGGCGAAAATGAATGGTTAAGATAATTCTTGTGTTTGCACATAATTCTGCTGCATTTCTTTTGGCAGATTTCCTGTTTTCACTCCACGAACTTTGAATTTATTGGGGTGGAATTGCTGTTTTCAGAAATTCTTGCATTGTTTTCAAGTAAGATATTTGTGGAATGTGACCCTGTTTTTTAAAATAAATCTTCTAGTTGTAAATGTAATGTATGTAATGTCTCCTCCTGCTTATCGTATACACACAAGCTAGGGCTGAGTGTAATAGTGTATAGTGTGGAAGGGAGAATACACTGATGACAAAATTATTTTAATCTTCGACCAAATAAATTATCACTACTAACGGTAAATTTTGACCTGGGGCTTGAACTTGCCCGGATCCACGAGGGAGCAATGAATTTGCAGCAACATAACTTAGATATGTCATACTCGAGAACATAAGTTGCAACCAATTTCTGTAGGCTAGAAACAACCTGCATAACACCGGGAAGAACAGAATCCTTAAATACCGCGAACTACAGAAAACTAAATAAACACAGAGAATTGCAAAAAAAATTGATAAGATTTATTTGAATGAAAAATGTCTGATTTTGACACCAAAAACATAAATTTTATTTGTGCAAACATTTTTGTGAAACTTGCTACAAGTTTTATAATTAACTTTGCTCAGTGCAGCAGTAACTATGGCCGTAGCTGCTCTATTATGTATCTCTTATTCAATTAAAAAATAATTAATGTCTTTAAAAGATTTTTCAGTTTTTTGCAAAAATTAAATTAAATTAAATTGAACGTATTTCTCAAATTAACTCAGTCGGGAGAACAAATGAGATATTGGCGGGGCTCAGTAGGCAAATTAGGCAGAGCAAAGTCAATATTCTGCAATCCAATATGGCGTAACGTTTGTCAAATATATTTTCGGAAATTATTAATTTAAATTTCTGGTTACATCTCTGCGTTGAAATTATCAAAATGCTTTACTGAAAATACTAATTTGCAGCAATATCTTGTGGAATCTTCGTCAGCTGGTCCAGCTGGTCATTTACCTTAATCTCTTCCATCACAAGGCTCTCTGGCCTGGGGTACGCTAATACAGTCCATATCTTACCACAAGCAACATCGCGGTAGCTCAAAATTGAATCTAATTACAAAACCGCGTAGGTAGCGCGTGCAGACTACATCCTGGCTGTTCTATGTAGCGCGTCTTCGTCCCGTTGCATCGTGCAGTCTGAATAAATGGTACGCACTCGGCCAAATTAATCATGAAAATTGCAAATTACTACCAGGCCGATGACTCGCTAGGTCTCAACCTGCCTGGCGGAAACAAGATGGCTAGACTCCTCCTAAACTACATACTTATTGACGCTTTCAAACGTCGCGCCAATCACGATAGGGCTACTTCATATCACGCATTACACCATGCGTTACTATGGCAAATGGATAATAAATTCCTCTTTGCAATGTAACCCACTTACAATAACTTCGTGGTAGATATTATACATAATTAAACAAAAATACACTCTTTCTTAGGTTATAACAATTTGCAATTAACAATTAACATTGGATCAGAAGTAAATAGAATGTAACTGCCACAAATAATAAGAAATAAATAATTCGATGTTACGTGATTACGTGCAGTGTAAAAATAATCTGAAATAACAGTGACAGATAAATGTGGTGGTTTAGATGTGTTACATAGTTTGGACTGGCATAACTAATATTTCCATTTAATATGTAGTTATAATACAATACTTCACTTTGGAAGCATTTGCACATGATGTACGAATCCCTAATTTGCAAACTCCACCACATCCAGCAAATAAGTTTTGGAAGCTGATTCTGGCTATTTTTATATGGTTTTTATGGGTCTATATACTACCAAGAACGAAAGTTTGCGACGTGTAACACTTTACGCCCAAACGGCGAGTAGGTGGGGAACGGACCTAAGGGGCATCGATAGTGCTCCATGTGGAAGGGAGTGAATTATGGTTTCGGACCCCCCTCCCCACACCACCGGGGAAAAAGGGGAGGGGGGTCCTAGTCTTAAGGCCCGTGTATCCTATTAAAAAAAGAAGACGATCTCAGTCAGTCTGTCCGTCTTTAATACTTCTAAGTCCCTTGAAACTCAATATACGTTCTTCAAATTTTGCAGAGCGAATCCTGAGGGTCAAATGCAGGTCAAGTTTGAATTTAAGCAAGATCGTATTACGTAATCATTACCTTTTGGCCTAAAAACTCATTTTTAAATTACTTTTTCCCTATATGAAAGTTTTGTATTAATGCATAGAGAATATTGCATAGAGATATGAAGGTAATGGAATATCATTTTTGTTTACTTTAAATGTTTTGCTTCAATGTTGAGTTAATTTCCGAGTGGGGCCACAGTGGCTCAGTTGATAGAGCGATTCCAGGTGGGGCCGCAATGCCTCAGTGGATAGAATTATATCAAGTGGGGCCACAGTGGCCAAGTGGTGGATATATATATATATATATATATATATATATATATATATATATATATATATATATATATCAAATGGGGCCTTAGTGGTTCAGTGGATAGAGAGATTCCAAGTGGGGCCGCAGTGGCTCAGTGGATAGAGCGATTCCAAGTGGGGCCACAGTGGCTTAGTGGATAGAACTATATCCAATATTGAGTTAATTTAATTTCATTTTTTTTCAGTCTTTTTATGATAACAAAAATTTGTAACATCGTAACTGTTCTAGGCACGTGACAATACTAAACAAAAAGGTCACGGGCTGGGCGCCTAGTACCATAATAGTTGGGTTCAGATGTACCATAATTATCGTGTGAAGAGCTGGAACCAAATTTACACACACCTTTGGACCTTCCTCTGTCGGAACCCCTCCAACTTCATAATCAGCTGGGAGGAGATGCAATGACCGGAGGGGTTTGTTTTTCGCCTTCTTTTCGACGTGGAAGGTCTTTTCGACGTGGAAGGCGCGTTTTTGGGCGGATTTTCGTGGGATTTGAGGGAAGGTTGTCTTTCTGTACCCCAACCTTCCCCAATGGATAGTTAGGCCCTTCGACCCTTCACACGCACCCCCTAAAATTTACCCCCCCCCAATTAAACTCTTTTTGCCTTCTGTAAGTGCTATATGGCTAATTTTTTATCGTATTTTGTTGGAATTTGGTTCTTTACTTTCTTTTTAAGCCATATATCCTCCCTAAAATAGGTTAGGCCCTTTGGGTAACTTTCCATACCATAGGTGGGTACCACAATATGTACCATTATTATGATACAAAGTCACTCTGGCCCATTTGTACCATAATAATGATGTGTTGTACCATAGTTTCGGTGTTTCATACGATAATTTCGAAATTCTTTCCATAATAGCAAATGCACCTCCCCAGCTTTCTAAATTTGCTATTATAGATTATTTTCGGTCCAATATGCCAACTACAGTTATTTGATATACCATAAATGTACAATAATTGTAACATTCCCATTCTAACTGCAGGTCGGGATGTGCGAGCGAACACCGATAGGCGCGAGCGAGCACGTGCCGGAGTTTCCATACAACACTGTACCATAAGTACTATTTCGTACAATTACCTACTTCACCGAAGGTGGCTTAGCCCGCGGATTCCGCAGGCCCGTCCCCTGGTACATGCAATTACACAGTAAACATGACATGGCGTCCACTCACCATGTCATGTGTCAGGACTGCTAATGGGATGTGCATGTAACACATTATACTGTTAAAAATGAAATCGCTAACACAAAGATTTTTTTTGACCATTGGGACAGCCTTAAGAGGGATTCACACAGTAGCATATCTCGCCGATCAGACAGAGAAGGTGGAACCGACAGCCAATCATATCGGTTCTTGCCGGTTCTACGTTGTTCGCGCTGCCAGGAGCCGCGGTGGCATAACGGCTAGGCGGTCGCCTCCTACCAAGGCGAACAGTGCTCGATTCTCGGCGAGGCCGCTCCCGGATTTTCACACGTGCGAATCGTGCCGAACGATGCAGCTGGTCAGAAGGTTTTCTTGGGGACCTTACTTTGTCCCCCCCCCCCTACGATTTTTTTCTCGCTCTCTTGGATTTTCATTCCAGCACTGCTCCATTCCCCCCTCATGCCACCCTCATCGGTTCTCAAACACTTAATAGTCCCCGTCTGAAGTATATTCTTTTTGTAGATCAGCACACTGCACATACGTTTAATACTTAATGACGTCGCATCAATTAAACTAAGTTGTGATCCGGTATTTGGAGGGCAATGGTGACGAAATATCAATTCACCAACGGCTTCCATAAGAGTCTCCACAACGAAATATTACTTTGGCAACACACAAAGTACAATTACTCATATTAAGATGATGAGTTGCATATTATTCTACGCAAGGAAGAAAATTTCATTGTGACATTGTCAACTAATCGCAGAGAGCAAACCAGTAATGCCTTTTTTACAGCGCAGTAAGTGTGCTCGATGAATGTGTACCAATAAGACTACGATAAATCAGATTGCAGGGACCAATATAAACTGGTCTTCTTGCAGTAGTGAATATAAGTGGCTCAATTCTAGCTTGTCTTAATTGTCCGTAGATCTGTACCACACTCAAAGTGTTAATATTTGGTGGAAGACAAAAACTCTACAATGTGGTTAAAACACCGGGTAGGTGCTCCATAATGCACGACATTTTTATTTCATCATCTCAAAGACATTTATATACTGTAAGGACCACATAAATGTAAATATCAGTAGTCAAATGATTACAGTTTTCAAAATATACCACCGAAAAGTCGAAAATTTAGGAAAGTGGAAGGCCAAGTTTCTTTGCTCCTAATTAATTTTGCCAACAAAATCACGTGTCATGTGAGCTCTGTCATATACTCAAGATATTAATCAAGTAAATACGATATTTAACAATAAATCTGAATTGTTACGCATCTTATTTGTCTACCCGCTAATCACGGAAGGTCAGCATGGGAGAAAACTTAATTCTGATTGGCTCACACATGTAACAGACTCTTTACACAAAGATAGGCAGCCAATAGTCAAATGAAGGCTGCAAGTGTACTCATAGGATATTTAATTTAAACCTCCACATAAAAAGTTTCACGTAAAACAGGTGGTCCTATCTATATCATATACATATGTTAATTAAGTATCAAGGATATTTAACAATTGGTACTCGGTTACTGACATACTCACCCATATTTTAGCCAACACATTTTTGTTCGTCCGCGAGAAAATAATATTAATATTAATTAGTTTTCTTTGAAGAACAAAAATGTGCTGGCAAAAATATTAATAGCAATTTAAAAACAGATTCAGGGTGCCATTACCCGAATACCGATTGTTAGATATATTACAGATAGTGAAATAAAAATTTATCGTGAAATACGGTTTTAAGTGATGGTAAGCCATGACACCCTTCGTCCACTATCTTTCACCAACCGTCAGTCTACGGTCTAGAACCACAGCCTGCAGTTTCCTAGGGGAAGTGGACCTGGGGGCAGCAAATAGCGGCAGCTCACGTGGAGCGGGAATAGGGCAGGCCACTGTTAACCGCCGAGGTGTTGGGACACTGAATCGCGCGTCGCTCGGCCAAATGGAGACCCTTACCCCCAGCCATTTGGCACTGGCTCCCGGCCTGGGACCGCACTCGCGTTAAAAGGGCGTTTGTGATGGACCAAGACCTCTGAAGCCTTGCTACCACTTAATGACTTGGGATGCTGCCTGTACAGGCCGACACGTTACAACGTGACATGCACAAGTAAGTGATTATAAGTATTGGGGATGTGCGTCGCATCACAGACTCAGGGTTACCAACGTCTTAAGATTGGCCAAAACGGATATTTTCAGCAACTCGATCCACAGTACATTCCTCCAATGAAAATGGTGTATGTATATATATGTACATATATATACATATATAATGTTCGAAAATTAAACTTCCAAACTGCCGGAGGTGATTCCTTATGAAAAATAAAGTTGAAAATACATAGAAAACCATAGTAGTAGGGAAGAGTAGGTTCAGGCAAAACGGGATTTGGAATAGGAACCGGGGTGCCGCCATGTTGTTACGTCGCCCATCCGCCATTTTTCACCCAAATGACCTTGATATTTTACCTCTGAACTTGACTCCGGTGACCTCTGACCCCAAACCCCAGAAACACTTAAAAAAACCTTTAAAAAAACTTTAAAAATCCCTAAAAACCCCCAAAAAATTCCAAAAAATTCTAAAAAATTCTAATAAAATCCCGAAAAAATTTACTACTAAGATATTATTAAAGATTTTAAGAAAAATATTAGAAAGGATCCCCAAAAATTCTAATTTTTCACAGAGTAGGTGAGGTGGACTCGTGACTCCAGCAAGGTGGATCAGTGACTCCGAGCCAGAAGAGTATGACCTTTGACCTTGATCTTACGAAAAATAGAAAAATTAACAAAAATATATCTTTAATATTATTAACAAATTTATCTAAAATTCATTATTAAAATTATTAAAAAAATAATAATTTTTAAAATTTTACAAATACCCATTACACCATCTTGTTAGGTGCAACCGTCTACTATCTTGATAGGCGACCACCATCTTGGTAGGCTACCGCCATGTTGGTAGACGACCACCATCTTAGTAGGTGACCATAATCTTGGTAGGCAACCACCATATTTGGAGATGTACATCCGCCATATTGGAAGCCAGTGACCATGACCTTGACCCCATGAACTTGAATGACTCTGAAAACAAAAACATGAGAAATATACATAAATGTCAACACGCATATTAAATTATAGACTGCCACGACCATAATAGATGCAGACTACCTTGACATTGACCCCATGACCTTGACTGACATTAAAAACAGAAACTCGTAAAAATTACATACAATTCATCAGGCATATGACATTACAGATTACTACCACCATATTTGATGCAGATTACCTTGACCTTGACCCTATGACCATGAATGACCTTGCAAACAAAAACTTGAGACAAAATGTATAAAAGTGTAACAAGCATAATACATTGTAGACTACTACCACCATATTAGATACAGACTTTCTTGACCTTGGCCCCATTAACTTGGCTGAACTTAAAAACAAAAACACGAGAACAAATCTATGCGAAGATGCAGAAACTAGCCCAGACAAGCATACTTTCACGGAAGCTGCTGTCAAACTAAGCCCGTCAGCTGACTTCCCTACTGCTTGCAAGATATGCATATGCAAGCCCTAAGTCGTCATATTGAATTTGAACCAATCATAATGCATCATAAATTCATTGTGCTGACATCGACCAGTCAATCATGTAAGGTGGAGCAGGTGGAGTGGATGAAGCAAGTGGAGCAGGTGGAGAAAGTGGAACAGGTGGAGCAAGTGGAGCCGGTTGAATAGGTGGAGCAGATGGATCTAGTGTAGCAGATAGAGCAGGTGGAGCTAGTGGAGCAGATGGATCAAGTAGAGCAAGTGGAGTAGGTGGAGTCATCTTAGAGTAATTTGAGAGTAATTTGGATTAGTTTGTGTGTCATTTCGAGTCGTTTTAGCGTCATTTAGATTTATTTAGAGCCATTTGGAGTCATTAGGAGTCATTTGAGAGTCATTTGAAAGTCATTTGGAGTCATTTGGAATCATTAGAGAATCATTTGATGGTGGTGGTGGTGGAGAAATTTGGAGTCATTTGAGAGTCATTTGGAGTCATTTGGAGACATTTTGAGTCATTTGGTGGTGATGGTGTCGGTGGCGGCGGTGGTTGGGGTGGTGGTAGTTGGCAGATTTGTTATTTCTGACTCTCCGTGTGTGTGTCGCAAACTAAAATAAATTCCCCATTTTTTAACATAAAATTTTGTAGTCCTACCTGCAAAAGCTGAAACGTAAACATTTTATTTAAAAAATTCGCTTTAAAATTTAAACATCCATGTCCCTCGGTATATTTCAACACTTCCTGTATAAACTGTATTTGCACTTTGCAATAAAAGTGCTTAGAACTACAGCAGGCTCCCACTGAACTTCGCCATTGTCCGATGCACAACTTGAATTTCATACTGAACAATGCTTCCCAGTCGGTCGTCGCGTGAAAAATGACTCTGTACAGACCACCCTCTCGTGCCGACGTGCATTTTTGAACATATGTGAAAATTCGATCGCAGAATCGACACTGGCGACAACCAGTTAGAAAACAGCAATTAATTTGAACTGTAGCGAAACGGGATAGTTATACAGAACTCAGGCGTTTATATGGGGTAATATATATAAATGAATATTTACACAATTTCCGTAATACATTTTCGTAAATTAATTTCCCACGTTTTTCTACACAATTATAAAATACTTCTAACACGCGTAAACTCTTTTTCTTTTGCAAATTGAATGCCCATAAAAATGCTGGTTACCAAGAAAAATAAATTGAATATCTTAAGCCGTGTCCGAATGGAAAAATTTCGTCATTTCGTTATTTTGTAAATTCGTGATGTGGTAGGTATCAATTAGGACGTTGTCGACAGTCACTTGTTTAGCACTCGCGGTGACACATTATTAAATGAACAGTGCAAAATATTTTTATAGAAATTTAAAGCATAAAACAGGCGTAATTTTTCTGCAATCATCACTGGAATACTAGGAAAGCGTTAATAAATAAGAAAATAATAAATTATACAAAAAAAAACTTAATTATTTTTCGTTTTTATATACAAAGCACAACTCTTACTTTCTATTTTAAATATGCCTAGTGTATTTTATCTACAGTATTTGTTTTAAAAGTAGTGCTATTTACGTATTCGCGCATGCGTTTTTAGAATAAAAACAAACATAGCCTTGATTTCGTCATTTTGTATTTTTGCAAACATCTGCTAGATACAAAATACGAAATACCAAATTACCAAATACATTACCGTTTTTGTATACAAAATCGGGTCACGTAATCATTTTGTCAACAAAATCTGCCAATTCGGACATGGCCTTATATTTGTACGAAGTACCTACATACTGTTCTACTTGTCAACACCCCTTTTAAGTAGTCCTCCGTCGCATAAAATTACGGTGTTGCTACCTCCAAGGGCGTTTATAATCACCGCTACGACTTTTTTAACTCCTCCTATTTCCTGCCGCCACATGCCTGAAGGTATTTTGAGCGTCGAGCGCTGGGCTTGTTCGATATAGTTTCTTGTCACGCCACCAGAACGCGCAACGGGTTCAGGTGCGTGCAGCCATTCGACGGGATATCGGTGTGATTTTCTCCTGTGTCCATTTTATTAACATAAATTGTACGCCATGGCTGTGTATTTATTTAAAGAAGTTTTGCAAGGAATGTTGTGATAAGAACGTGCAAACGCACGTTCAAGCAGAAATTCTAACCTGTCCGTAAGGGGGCCGCCTGCCTGCCAGGTGCTTGAAATGCGTCGCAAGGTGTTGCGAAATCCGCTTTTCTAACGAAAACATTTCACATGTGACCAATGTGCTAATTTACGAAAAGAAAACAACCTTTATACGAGGGCAGAATGTCACTTTCAAGACGTTACGCACACTAGAAATATTATTTCTAAGCTCTCCAACATGGCTAAAAACGGCCTTTTTATACCGTATCTCGAAATACGCTAATCGGGTACAAGCAAAACTTAGATATAGTAATGCATGAAATTTTTCTACAGACTTTCCATCAATAAAGTTATATGGTCACCACTTAGAGTCCGATAGAAAAAACGGTTCGGTGGAAAGGTTTAACACCAGTTCGATGCGTTGCGCCCAGCGGCGGTGCGGTGCTATAAGCTGTTCACGATAAAATTAGCACATTTGAAAGCCCTGCTTAAGATATACTTGTAATCGTGTTGTGTATTCTTCCGCGTTATGTATAATTAATATTGTCTTGGACCTCGTCACTTTATTCATGCGTCAGTTAAGTGAAACTGTGGAATTATTAGAAAAGTAATTCTTTTACTAAACTGGTCATTTTTACACTTCCATGCATTAAAAAAAACCGAAATAAATAATTTAAGACATCACAAATGGTTACCTAACACTTTTATCCGACTTTAAGATGTGGAACTACTTTCCATCCATCATTACCAACTTTACTGGGCGCATGTCACTCAGTGCATCCGTTAAGGTTTATGAAGACAGGGGCAGTGACTTTTTTCAAAGGTTGATTTCAATAGTGCTCACTTTATCGTGAACAGCCTTTGGATGCGCGCGTGTGCAATTGTGGGCCTTATCGCTCGCTCCCTTTCTTCTGTAGGAGTTAGCTCGAGCTAGGCGGCGCCCTTAAATATAACTCTGGTGGATACCGAAATAAATATAATTGCTGTGGATAGTGAAACTGAAATTATTGAATTATCTTTATTAATGAAAGCTGACTGGATGCTGCTGAGATCTAATACCGTACCTCAGGAGTAGGTGCCTTGACTTTCGCGGACTTGCAGGCTACAACACCGGTCAATCTAAAGGGACTTATTTTGTTCGTGATCTTTTATTTCTCAAACAGTAATTATTGTATACAGTGTTCCAAATATCAAGAAACTCTTTGTTACGGGAATATTTCACGCAGGATATCGCATTCTGTTTTCACTTGCCGCATTGTTAAAATCTGATGGCTGAGACGTTCCAAAAATGTCTGATGTGGATCTAAAACGGTGCACCAAACACAATCTTTCATAAAGCTGCTACCTTGCGGTACAATACTTTCAACCTCACGAAGATCCCGTAAATATAACGAGTGTTAGATAATTATGGTAACTGATGAATGTACTTGACTATAAGATATTTAAATTGCATGAGTTGCTTCACATTCGTGGATGACAATACCAGAGTAGTAGGAATAATAAAGCTGGAACTAATATTATAAGTAATTATTAGCTAAGTATTGACAACATTTTCTATAGGAATTCAGCAGGTTTGAGAAACTTGATGTTTAGAAACTAGCCACCAAATTAAATTTTGAATAACTTACAAGCTTTGGATAGACATCTTGCATTCAATACAAAAAAAAAAAACGACTTTTAAACCTCACTCTTGAAACGCAAATAAAACAGATGAATTATTGATTTAGTCTTGATGTGAATAGCTGCTTCAGTAATAATAAATAAGAGTCAACCGACAAGCTCATTATATAACCACCATAAATTATATATTTTGTTACGCTGTGTGTGTGTATATATATATATTATATATATATATATATATATATATATATATAATTTAACAATCATCATGCAATACGGCGCCGAGTAGTCTGTCGCTCGTTGAGATTGAGGGCAAGCAAATTAAATTCAAATATGATGCAAAGTGTGCAAAATGTAGAAAAATTGTCAGAAATGGTGTGTTATGTGGATTGTGCGACCTCTGATTTCATTATCGATGCGGCAACTTTGACGTAGAAGATAAAAAAATACTGAAAAGTGAGGATGTGGCGTGGTGTTGCCCTTCACGTTTAGAAAATGGCGAAGTAATCGCGACTGAAGAAAGCCACTCAAACTATGAAGAATTAGTGTCAAAGTTACATGAAGAGGTGGGTTTGCTGCGCGTAATTATAAATATATTACAAGAATAGTTGAGATCGATGCAAGTTAGGCAAAAATCTGCTGAAACAAATCAACCAAAACAAGTTTTGTGGACTGAGGTAGTAAATAAACGTAAGGGTAATAAAGTTCAGAAATATTCACCAAATAGTTCTACAGTACCCATTAAAAATATGTATGAAAATTTAACACCAAAGGAAGTCAAGAGCTCTGAAAAAAATTAATACTTGTGTCCAGAATGCGGTCAATGACACTTGGTTAAAAACAGGGAGTGTAGCTATTTTTTTATATAGCCATGGTAGAGACATAACTTGTAAACTAACTGATAGGATGCCAAAAAAGAGTGTCATAGGGTTAGTAAAGCCTGGTGCTAGAATGATCAGCATATTGGAGGGTAGTGAAAACATGTGTGAAAATTTGGGTTGTAAGGATGCTGTGGTTATTATAAGTGGTAATCATGATGTAGCTAAGAATGAAGGAAACAAAGCAGTAAGCTCCTTGATGCATAAACTCGATACATTTAGGGAAACAAATGTTGTAGTAGTAGCAGTGCCTCTCAGGCATGACCTACCTTCATGGTTTTGTGTAAATGTCGCTACAAAAGAGACTAATAGAACAATTAAAGGCGTATGTAGCCTTTACAATAATGTAAAAGTAAATGACGTAAGCACACTTGATAGAACTATGTTTACGAAACGTAGATAGCATCTAAATTCACAAGGAAAACATAAACTAGCTGATATTATTTGTAATAATATAAGTCTGGCTATACATTCGAAGGAACATGATGAAACGGCGATTCCACTTGTTACGGAACAGAAAAACTAGGTATGAGAACTGAACTCTCCAAAATAAAGTGCAAAGTTCGGTTCCCAAACACGCTAGGTAAATGCACGCTAGGTAAAAACATATATTATAAGCATATAATTCAACCAAAGTCCAACTCTTGTCATTCAACAAGCAACAAATAATTTTTTAGTCCCCAACAGTAACATAAACATACTACATTACAATGTACAGTCATTGAGGACTAAAGTAACATTAATTGAAGTCTTTCTAAAAACAATAGTTCATAACACAACCGCAAATATTATGTTTTGCAGAACACTGGTTAACCAATGCAGAAAATAAAATTGAATGGATTATTGATTATCAAATTGTAAGCTGTTTTTGCAGAAAGGGATTGGGCTTTGGTGGTAGCTCCATTATGGTTCATAATGCTGCATTATGGTACATAAGATAGTTAAAAGTAAAGAAAAATTAAATGCACGAAGTGTTCAGGGGGTTTTGAGTGTGTTGCAGTTGAAGTTACTGTAAAAAATTTCAGTGTTATGATAATTTCTTTGTATAGGCCACCAAACGGTAATTTAAAAATATTTTATGATAAATTACATTGTTTGTTGGAAACCATTCATAAACATAATATTAATAAATGACTTTTAATATGTGTGATCTAAACATTGATTTTAATTCTAACTCATGAGATAAGGCCTATTTAACTAACCTTTTCAAAATTTATAATCTGGAAAACAAAGTTTCTGGAAACACGCGATACACAGCAACATCAGCTACAGCTATTGATTATGTAATAACAAAACCAAATATGTATGTTGGAACTGTAAATATTGAACCAGGCCTGTCTGATCATTGTGCACAATTTATCACAGTTAACACTGAAAATAACATACTATCCAACAAACCCATAATAACTCGCAAACTGTATATAACTGAAGAAAATATTAAAATGTTTAATTTAAGATTAACACATGAGAATTGGTCTAAACTTAATGAGACAGACGACGTGAATACAAATTCTAACTTATTTTTAAATATATTTTTAAGATACTTTGAAGAATCATTCCCGATAAAAACAAATTATTCTAAAGGCAATCAAATCAACTTTACTAAAAGGCCTGACTGGCTTAGTACAGGCATTATAGTTTCAAGTCATCAATTAAAAGAACTCTATAAACTAAATAAAAATACTATTAATAAGAATTTAAGGGAATATATTAAATAGTATAAAAATATATCGTAAAGTAGTTAAGCAAGCCAACAAATCGTACGTTAGTAAGAAAATTGTATAATGTAGAGATAGGCCTAGAGAAGTGTGGAAAATAATAAACAAAAATTGGGCAAAGATAAGAATGAACAAAGTATTAATCTCAAATGGAAAATTAAAGATCAATTACTGACAAATGATAGTGACATAGGAAATGCTTTTAATTCCAATTAGCTAAGGTTTTGCCTATACATAAGAAGGGAGATAAACTTTTAGCAGAAAATTATAGACCAATGAGTCTCTTGCCAATTTTTCAAAAAATTTGAGAGGATATTATTCAATAGACTTGTTAAGTATTTGGAAGACACTCATTTATTGAGTAAAGAACAAAACGGATTTCAGAAGAATAAGCCCACCATGACCTCTGTTTTTCAAGTCATAAAATTTATCACAGATGCTCTAGATGAAGGAGATCTAACATATGGAATCTTCTGTGATCTTTCTAAAGCTTTCGATTTAGTAAATCATAAATTATTGTTAGGTAAACTGGCTTATTATGGTATTAAGGACACAGAACATATCTTACTTAAGTCATACCTCACATCTAGAAAATAAAGCGTTGAAGTTAATAGGAATAATGGCACTGTAATATCTGATTGGGAAATTATTATAGCTGGTGTCCCTCAAGTAAGTATCCTTGGTCCATTGCTGTTTCTTTTATACATTAACGACCCACCTAAAGTAATTAAGATGGAAAATTAAGCTTATTTGCCGATGACACAATAATTGTACTACGAGTAAAAAAAAATATAATATTTACAAAATAAATGTCAAGTTACTCTGCAGAAAATTGAAAATTGGTTCCATAAAAATACCCTAGTAATAAATGTTTTTAAACAGAATTTATTATATTTAGCATAAATGGAATTGTAAATTTGGGCATATTAAAGAATTATAACCATAATATTATAAATGATCTACGATAGTTAAATTTCCAGGACTCCATATTGATAAAAACATTACTTGAAACAAAACTACCATCGATTTGCTTTATGTTGAAAACTTTGCAAGAAATAGTAGATATTAAACATTAAGAATGATATATTATGCTTTTTTCCATTCGATCATGAGATATGGTATTGAATTTTGCGGTAGTAAGAAAAGAAGTAGAAAAATTTTTATATTGAAAAAAAAATAAATAAATAAAAATAAAGCATTGTGAATTTTAGCTAATGTAAAGTACTCGACTTCCTGTAGGAACCTTTTCAATAAATATAAAATTGTTCCACTTTATAACGAATACATATTAAATTTAATGAAACTTGTAAAATTGAATATTGGATAATACCAAACAAATGATCAGATTCATAGTCGTCATACTAGAAATGCTCACAAACTCATAGTCATCCCACATAGAAGCAATACGTTTCATAATAGTACATACTACACTGGACTACGATATTACAATAAATTACCTAAAAATATCAAATTAAAAAAATTTTAATGTCTAATATTGTAAGAAAACTTACTGAATATCAATGTTTTTATAATACCCAAGAAATTAATGAATTTCTACAAAACTTTAGCTAGTATGCATTAAAAGAAATTTCTATTTTTTGTATATGTAATTGTATGTTTACCCACAGATGTTATGCTATTTAAAAATGTGTTATTAATTAGTCATTAATTAAATTAATTAATAGTGTGTTTCCATTTTTATATTATGTAACCGCACAAAATACTGTGTGCAGGTGTTATGTAATTTTATAGTAGAATGTGCTTCTTATTGTATGTGATCTTTAGTGTATGTATTTGTTATTGTATGTATTTATTATCTTGAATTGTTCTATAGACCTGTACCTTGGCTACAAAGTGGGCTCCACGGAACGAAATAAAATAAATAAATAAAATAAAAATCAGTATGCAGTCGATGTGTGTCGAATATTGTATCTAAACAAGGACACTACGTGTCACTTCGTACAGAGGACGGCGTGAGGCAACCCAGACGAACACCATCAGACACGGCATTGAGTTACACCAAACACATCTTTTATAACACTGTTAGATTCTAAAAGTGAAAAAAAAAAAAAAAAAAAAAAAAAAAAAAAGGAAAAACCCTTTTTGATTGACTCTAAAAATAGTTTTTTTTCAGCACCTAATAAAGATAATTTCTTGCCTTTGTATGATCTTACTGCCGCATTTTTTTAATTTGTCAGCCAGTACAAAAGTCGATGTATACGTTTATAAGGAACTTAGTCGACACAATCAAAACTCATTTACGTAAGTAAAAGAAGAATTACTGTAATAGGTAAACAGTTCGGAAGCTGCCTTATGAAAAGCGAGTTTTCCTTTGTAACGCTGCACAATAGCGCTCTAATTTTGACTGAATTATTGAAACTGTTAGTCAGTGTAACTCACTAGATGCCACTGGTTAATGCCACTTAGGTACAATGACGTCCAAGTTAGGTCTTGAAACCGGGATTTCCTCGCTGGCAGGCAATTTGCTGTTTCTGAAATCACTCAAGTTGGACGCATTTGAAATATTTGAAGGTGTCTGCACTGAATTTTTCTCAAACGTTTTCCACCATGGAAATACGAATAACGCAGTGTAGTTGGTCGGAGGCTACGTATCGTGGATTCAATATCTTGGCAAAGAAAACTCATGAATGCGTGTGTCGATTTCAAGAGTAAACATATACTTGAGTAAGCACTGTTCAGTTTATGGCAGCCAAAAATTTTGCATGCACAAATAACTAATTTAAAAACTCAGAATAACCGTGATGGGTGGGGTGAGAAGGGGGGGGGGGGCTGAGTGCTTGGTTTTATACTTTAAAACTATGGTTGTCAATTTTAATTTGGATACGAACAATAACAAATTTTTCTACCTATTTAAGTTTTTATATAATACATAAATCAACAACCTATTGTCTTCCAAATTTTTTTTTATATCTGCACTTGGATATGGATTTTATATTTGTGCTACTGTAAGGAAGTGCCTTACCGGAGTTTACCCAATATTGATTTAAATTTACATTGCTTAATTTTCATACTAAAATGCCTTTGGATGCCATATCCATGTTGTTGATTAACATTGCTCGATCATAATATTTGCATATATTATAAATATAAATTCATATCTACTAATTTTAATTGCAAATGAAACGAACAGTTCTACATAAACATTACTCAGGTTACTGCAGAAGTGTGATAAAATCATCTATGATATTCAAGCAAAGTAGACACGTTTTTTGTCTAAGGAATGTTGTTTGTTTGGAACGTAAGAACAAAGCATTAACGAGGTTCTGTTGAAAAAGAAATATTTAGCAAGAATGTTCTGAGGAAAAAAGAGTCGTTTGAATGGAGTATTTGAAGGAGGACGTCTTCGACGGAGAGATGACGCGAAATACAGCTAACATCGCCCAGGACCGACTGGAGACATCCGGTGTTGCAAAGGCGCGGTTCGACATCCCACTACTGGAGGACGCAGAATAGGTAAACTAATTCCTGATTAAGTGAGTACTTCACTGCTTTCAGGTCGTCGAAACCCAGCTGCCATCTCCACCTACAGTTTGTCTCCAAGTAAGGCCAGCGTTATGCCTGTTAGTTCTGCTGCCAGCTATTTTGTCGAGACTTTCTTTTCTTCAAGACATATTTAATTGAATTCATTTGAGCAAACATCAAAAACTTTAATTGCAAAACTTTCCAAGATTTGCAGAGCAATATTGAACAATACTGAAAACTTTTTTATCACTTTCACAAATTCATTAACTACGTACATTGAGAATGTTTTTCCCAATTAATTATCAACACATCCCAGTGGTACGTTTGTAAGGAGTTTCTTGCACTATTGACTGATAGCTAACCCGTAGAAATTTAGTGATTT
The DNA here is from genome assembly GCA_029891345.1 of Dryococelus australis. Taxonomy (NCBI): domain Eukaryota; kingdom Metazoa; phylum Arthropoda; class Insecta; order Phasmatodea; family Phasmatidae; genus Dryococelus; species Dryococelus australis. Next base: position 262,492,896 of record CM056993.1, read on the forward strand.
GAATCCACAAGAGACTAATTGAATTTCTATGCTTATCGACATTATGAAATCCTTCACTGCTGTGCAACATCCATGGTATTTGCAATATAATATTTTGATGGTTAAATCTTAAAGTTCCGCTTAATTATATACGAATATCTGACAGCAGCTTGATCAATGTTTTAGCATAAATATGAATTTTTCAAAAGGGTGATTTTTGCATCGTTTTGTGAGTCATGTGTGTTTTATTTAACTAACAGTAAAATCCACTTGATTACTCTTATTTGTTGAATATTATTATTTTAAGTTGTTCTGCATTTTGAATCAAAGTGTTATTTTTTATTTGTGATGACGCTAAATATTCATAAGTGATTGTCTTATGTTAATTGCTCTTCTGTTATTCACACATATAATCTTATTGGCACAATATTTGCTGAAACAATCGTAAGTGGAAATAGTTATTCATATTATGTCCTTGTGATGCCATCACTTCACACCTATTATCATACAAATTCCTAAAGATATTGTTGCTAATATGTTCACAAATGTTTAACACGATGTTGTCAGCACAATATTATACTACACACCATCAGTGAACACATTATTAGCACAGTTACTGGACGACTAGTTACAAAAGGGTATAGTAAACTTAAAAAAAAAAATATAATGTTAAGAGAAAATATTATTATTCGTGAGTACTGAAATATGTATAATATCAAGAACCTTCCATTGTTTGGAAAAATGAAAATTACCGTGTACCTAATGGCTGGTATCTACGCTTCAAGTAACATTATTATAATCATGACTACTGATATCGTCCCTATTCTTGCCCAAATTTGTAAATAATAATAATAATAAACAAATTCGGCAACCTTTATAACTAAACAATATACTTAAGAAAAATAAGGGGAGGGACAACTTTTCCTGATTTGTGTACAGTGAAAAGCACGGATTTTTTCAAAGGTTGATATCATAAGCATTCGATGAACTGTAATCTATAGGCTGTTCACGGTAAAATATGCACTTTTGAAATCATCATTTGAAAAAGATTCAATGCCTGTTATAGGCTGTTCACGGTAAAGTGAGCACTTTTGAGGCCCTAATTAATTTTTCCTTTAAGCCACTTTATCATTTAACCACCTTCTTAAATAAATATTTTCAATATAAGTAATAGACACACTGTGTTTATTTCACAGCACTTGGAAGTACACGTCAAAGGCTAAAATGAAATACATTCATTGACTATTATTCAAAATGAGAGGGCGTTCAAAAGTGCTCACTTTACCGTGAATAGCATATAACTGCATATGTGCTACATTGTACACTGGTATACAGACACTACCAGTTAAGACTGGAAGCAAATTAGGTGAAATTGTTCTGTGTCCTGACATTGTATCGCTGTGTAATATTAAACTTATAGATAGCAAATCAATTTGGTGTTTTTAATTTTGTATGCTGTATACACAATTAGAGTACGAAGTGGCACTATCCGTAAAATATCTAGGTTCCTAACGATTTTACATCTACACTTGACTGGTGCAGGAATAAAGTAATCAGTGTCATGAAAATGGAAAATTTACATACGGCGGAAATATACAAAATGAGAAAAAAAAGTAGATCTTAAGCAGGGCTTTCAAAAATGTTTAATTAAGAGGTCCGCCTGCCTGCATCGTTTTTCTCTTTTTTTTTTTTTTTTTTTGGCTGAGAAGCGTGGGAAGCTATAAGGGTCACACTGGCACACGCTACAAGAGCGCCATCGCCGCTACGCGCAGGGTTCTGAACTGGCGTGCAGTGTTATCGTAGTATTGCGTGTACCAATGGGACTTTTAGTGGTGACACTGTGATTTTATTGATGAAAAGTTTGTAGCAAAGTTATCGTAGCTATCGTAGCTTGGCCAGTGTCCGGCTAGTATGGTTTAAGATACGGCAGTCTGGAAAAGCCATTTTTAACTATATTAAAGTGCTCCAAAATAGTATGTCCAGAGTGCAAAATAACTATGAAATATCATTCCGTCCTAGTCTGGGGTGTAATGTCTTTTTGTAGTACACCCCCAAATATTTGAGTGTTTGAGATAACATTTAGTTAAATGTCATTAAAATATGACACATTATACACTTTACAATATAATAAATGGTTGATATAAGCCGAGCTGTGGTTTCATTTTCAATTTCTACTAACAAACGCAACTTCCAACTTTGCTTACCTTCCACATTTATTAACCATTTCATATTTCCTTACATTAGATATAAAAACGGAAACGAAATGAATATTATAACTAAACTTAATATTATTTAGAGAGCATATTACAAATTATAAGAAAACTCCCGTTTTCCCAAACACTTTCATCCACTTTCCGAGGAAAAATGTAGGACTGGAGGACGCAAACAGAACGCCTGCGTACCCTGCCCGTGTTGTTACTTGCGAGTTCGATTCATCGCTAGTCGCTCTCGTTTGTAGAAATACACACTAGAGAGCAGCACTATGCGTATACACGAAAACTCTGTTTCTCGATTCGGAAACGGGAAACTCAGAATTAAATGTGTTGAAAGTTAAGGCGAAAACTATAAAGGGTCAAACATTTCCAATATGTATAGGGTAAGCATTGCTTACCTTGCGTCTATGGAATAAACGCCACTGCATACTGGTTCACTGGTACTGGGTGCACATCTAGTAGTTCCTTCAAATAAAACATGATTTAGACCACTCTGCAACGCGCAGTTGAAGCGCCGGGCAGACGGAACTGTCTGTAAGAGAACTTCTCTTACTGGAGTCCTGAAGGCCAATGCTGGAGTTCTCATTCATATACGAATTGCCCGCCTCACTGAGTGAACTGCAGTTTTGGCATGCTTGAACAACTTGGTCTTCTTATACGAACCTTGTCCGTGTGCTCGAGAGCGAGCGAACACTAGTAATTAAAGATTTCATTTTGTATGTGGCTTCATATTCACTCATTCCATTACAAATAATGTATTTGTATGTTAAGAGAATGTATTTATGGAACTCAAAACACTACATATACGATTATATTGTAATTTTTCATACAGTTTCGTATCGCAAAAATAACACGTAACTCGCGTACAGCAGTAATAGTTACGCTAAATTTAAGAAATTTTATTCATTAATATAGATTTGTAGTTGTTGTATGTAAGTGTAAACTATTTAAATGTATAAACATCAGTTTATAAAACATAGAAAGATGGACAGAATGTCTACAATTTGGGGCCACGGTGGCGGAGCGGTTAGCTCGCTAGCCTCCCACCAAGGCGATCCGGGCTCAATCCCCGGCCGGGTCACCGGACCCTCCCATGTGGGAATCGAGCCGGACGATGCCGTTGGCCAGCGGGTCTTCTCGGGGATCCCCCGCCTCCCCCGCACCTTCATTCCAGCGCTGATCCATCAACCTCATCGGCTCTGAAGACCTCGCTGTTAAGAGTCGCCCAAGTATCTTCACTCACTCACAATTTAAAACAAAGTAATATCTGTAACATTAAGCATTTTATCAAAGTATAATTAAATTTTTCCGAAGAATATTTACAAAATCGTACTTACCCTCAAATTTTCTGCGCCACATTTTTAAATCTTGTCGTTTTTTTGAAATTGTACTAAAATAACTATACTGTTAGTAATTAATCATTTTCTCTCCTCATAAGTCCCTTTAAGAAATATTGTAATTATATTACTGCGTGGTGCTTCTTTTTTAGGCGTGTCGGTGCATACGACCCTAACATCTGTAAGAAAGACATGTTTACAAAATACGTTTATTAAATTTCGTTAGTTACGTTTTCGGCTTCAGCGTAGGTACGACCTACTTTTCAAGTTGATATTTCGTTCATTAAAAACACAGTCATTATCTGTAATGTAGTTGGAAGTTCTATTTACTCAACAATTTCAATATTTCAAATCTAAACTCTGCCACCACCATGTTGGATACAAAAACGTTACTGCCTGTTTCATAACAACATAAGCCACTTTTCTGATTGGCTAGTCACCGCGCAAATTAAGACATGCGGGAGAAACAACTAACAGCCGAAATTAATTCGAATGGCAAATTTGTCTACGAACGATAGGCAGTGGAGCACACCGTTTCTACTACACGTATGTTCGTATACGAAATTGACCACTCGAAAATTCCTCGTATACGAACGTTCGAGTGGTTTTTCAAGCATAGGCCCCCTCGAGCCATTGGAGAAGCATGGACGACAGAGGCAAGCGTACTATAGGCTGTACACGGTAAAGTGAGCACTTTTGAAAGCCCTCTCATTTGGAATAATATTCAATAAATATGTTTTATTTTATCCCTAGTAAAGTTATTAAATGTTACATATGTTTGCTGACATTCAAAGCTCTGATCTTGCATACCATTTTATGCACTTATAATAGTTAATTTGCATGAGATACATATTCGTATTTGCACTCCAGGTGGTGACGATAATTTTGAATAAGTTTGTCATTTCAAAACTGTTTCTATAGTAAACGCAATAGCTATCTTGTATAAAGGAAAAATTGAAAGTTTTATTTCAACTTCCTCTATGTGTAAAACTTCTGTAAAGACAAGTGCTGTAAAAACAAATTTGGAATGTGAGAGCTGTTGAAAAAGAAAGTTAGTGAAAAAGAATGTTGGATGGAACGTTTAAGGAAGGACTTCGGAACAAAAAAACTCCACGATGACGACTAAATGAGTTTTGAAGCTACAGGAAATGATTTTCGCCGAACACCGAGGAGATAGAGATGTACGGGGAACCGAGAATTGCCAACGGGGATGTGCGACGGCGGAGTGCTTGACTTGGTGACCCGAGGACGGCTGAAACTGCTCGAAGTACGCTGAATCCGAGGTGCAAAAAAAAAAAACTGTGATTCCTGCATCGCCCCCTAGATGAATGATATAAGCCAGCGTCAGAGTAAATTTACTTCTACAGTAAAATTATTTTCTGCAAGTTTGATTCTATATCAGTTAATGAAGAAGTCCTTACACGGACACAGTGCTCGAAAAATTTAAAATACAAGTTTTATTTTACTTTTTATTATTTGTTGAATTTCGCTTTGAAAAACAAGAGGTCCCGAGTGCCTCCGACGTTTTAATTAGCAGTACTCATTTAAATCATTTTTTGAAAATGAAACTGAGACAACCAGATGAAAACTTTCCTAATTAAGTTGTCGAGGTGGTGATATTGTATCTGGTGTTGGCAGGGCCAAGTTATAATTTGATTGACCTGACAGCCGATTTTTCGTGTTTTCCTTTAACTTCAAATGTTTGTTTAGGTCTTTTCTATTGTTCATTAACATAATTTAGGTGTATCAGTTGTTTGTTAAGAGAGTCATGTGTGATAATTGATTTATTTAAATGTCTTCGTTAAAATTGCATTGGCTATGCTTATTCATGCCATTTTTTTCCGGTGTAGTGTAAATGCTTGTTTAGTGAAATTTTTTTATTGTAGTTATATATAGATGTGGTTGCAGTGTCTAGTGTATGTCTGGTTAATTAATGAAGTTTATAATTCCTCTGACACACTTACCTAAAAATGGTTAACACGTTCTCTCATGGCACACATCAATACATATCTTATATATTTAATTCTGAATATATTTAGATACAATAATAAGTACAGAACACATCTGTACAGATGGCGCATTAACGTGGTGGACAAGAGCGAGAGTAATATTTTTTCTTCAAAATAACGAAACCATTTGCAGGCGTGGTACATAGAGAAATGCATTTTGACGGCGATTTTATTACAAATCAGTCCATGGATATTGAGACACCGAGAAATTGGGAATGAATTAACTTTTCAGTAGAGACTCATATTTCTTAAGAAGTTCGTTGCGGTAAACCACCGAAAGCGAAATGGCTGATGACAAATCCGATACCGTTAGCTTAGAGGGAACACCCATAGTAAGTGCCAGGTCCAGCGTCACGGTTGAGGATGGTTACTAACACAGACATGAGATGAGAGGATTTTTACAACATGAAATATTTGATACTGCGGTCGCGGAAGTGGCGACTACTAGTCATAGTAGCACGAATAGCCAGAATGACCTAATGGCTATATGAACTAATATGAGTATATTTAAATGCAAAATTTGACAATATGAAATCACAATTTGACAATTTGGAGGCAAGTTTAGGCGGGAGAATCAGTACAACTACTGCGCATATGAACAACAAGTTCGAGAAACTGGAGGGAAAGCCAGACACGCAAAATAAGAAAATTGATGAACAAAATAGTAGACTAGAAGGATTAGAACAACATTTGTCGGGCGTTATCCAGATTTTGGTTACTCTCAGTAACAATGTAGTGGAAATTCAACATACTTTATCCACATTAAGTATTGATGTAACTAGGCTGACTGAAGAGCACACGGCCCAGGCATCGAAGGTAGAAGTCATACAGGAAAATTTAACTCAATTCGAGTCACAGATAGATACACGATTCGAGCATAGTAAGGATACCATAGAAGAAGGTTTTGCGGTAGTGCAGCATAAAATTGATAATCTATAAGCCCGAGTTGCTTCTATGGAACGAGAAATTTCCGCAGAACAGCCAGCAAACTAATACATGCTTGGAGGGACAGATCGTTAATTTAGGTCACAGAATTACAGCTGTTGAGGAGAGAGCCCCTGTTACGATATCTAATAACGATAGTGGGATTATGGAAATTGTAGATCAACAATTAATCAATTTTGAGCTACATATTGATGCCAAACTTGACAAAACTGCTTCTGAATGTGTAGTATTTAAGCGTAATTTTGACAGTACAAGCCAAGAACTAAGAGTTTGAGGATAAATCGAAGCGAAACTAAATCAGTTTTGTGTTAACAATTGAAATACCACAAATACACATACCACTGATAATCTGAGACACACGTATGCAGTCGGGAATGAACCTAGTGAAATTCCAGAAAGCCCTGTAAATATATCAACAAACACCGCACTGTGTCATCCCACTGCTGCACTCTTAAACCATCCGGCGAAACAATGGTCGGAGGGTTTGTCGACTTTCTCCGGTTGTGGAAACGAAAATCCAGTAATTTTCTTAAAGAAACTGGAAGAGTATGGTAAATTGTTTGGCCACAGTGAACGCGAAGTACTGATGTGCTTAGGGTTAAGCTTAAAATCCACTACCTTCTATTGGCGGGAGATAGAGAAGACTGGAATAAACACTATCGAACAATTAAAAAAAAATTTCTTGAAAGAATACTGGAGTACTAGGATACAAGGAAATTTAAGAGCTAGACTCCATCTAGATAAATACGATCCAAAGAAAGAAAAAACGTTAGAGCAACATTTCGGAGAGGTGTTTGAGAGGAGGCGACACTTAACCGCCCCGATGAGCGATGAAGAATTCTCTGAAATAATCATTTCACAACTTCCGGCTAGATATCGAGATCGATGGGTCGATCGTAATTTTACGCATTTGAATGAATTTCGTACACAAATCTAAAAAATTGACCAAAACGAACTTCAAAGAACTTTTGTGGCGCGAGACTTTGATAAAACTTCACAGCCTCGACCGTCTCCACTGTATTCTGGAACCGGACAAAAATATAGTTCACATAACCAAGTTTCATCAGAAGGGTGCCGTAATCCTAGAGTTAACATGTTAGGCATAAATCAGGATTACGATAACTCTCGGAATTTTAATACAGGTGTCAGACATTTTGGTTACGATAATCGCAAGCGAGGAAAGAGATTCTCCTCAGATTATCGTAGAAGGAATCGAGAAAGAAATGACGATATAACAAATACATCCGCTTCTCCTCAACCAAACGCATATGTACACCCGAACGGGGACATCTATGTTTTACCTGCCAAAGCGAGCAACGGGATAAGGAATCAACAGGATTCTCTGACCAGCAGTAACATGGCACCCGCGAAGGCTATGAACTGGCCTTCGGAAACGAATCAAATGTGCAACATAATTTCCGGCCAGCACAAGGTGAACATTCTCGAAGTTTTCATGTGGTACCGACGTGACAGTACAGCCGAGGTTCTAATGTGCCTCCATCATCCTTTTCAAATGCTTATTTTCCAGTGACGAACTCAGCCACAAATACTCTGCAGGTTTGATGAACCAACCAGTCTTCGTAAATGATATCTTCGCACCTTGTTATTTTCTCATCTTAGAATGTACACACGCTGAGTTTTCCATTTGTTTCTTAATGCACATACAGAATATAATATTGAATAATTGATTATTGTATTGTGATAATGTTTGTAATGTCAGTGTAAATAATGTTTTTTTCTCTTCATCTGTCTCTGACCTTTATCAATCTTAAGTTGCTCATTTAATGGAATACTTAGATGAAAGTCGTTATGATTTTGACATCTGTTGGGATCACCATCGCCTAGGGTCTGAGGATACATTTCCTCTGGAAAAGTCGCATCCCTTATAGACACTAAGGTCTTTTGAATTTTTCCCATGTTAGAATTTATTGTATTTAGAATCACATGTGAACATTAGGTTTACTTGTCTATAAATCTTGTCCTTGTCATTGCTAGATGCAATGTATGACTCCATAAGCTTAACTGAGTACAACGAGTGATCAACGAAATAAGTATTGTGGGGATATAAAAAAAACCAACTGTTTGAATGAACAGTGAAAAAAAAATCAGTTTACTACTAACAGTGTTGAAGAAAACGTACCAAAAATACATTTTTGTTTATAAACTTTCTCTATCATAAGTAAAGACTCTCTTTATCGAGTGTGTTGTGACTGAAAAGGACAGTGTAAACATGAAAAATAATAATTTAGTTAAACACTTATAAGTATGTTCGTAGAAACATCGGACCCAATGGATCATCCTGTGGCAGTTACGAAAATATGCTATGACAGAGATCGACATCTGTCAGAAGGAGTCTACGCAAGGTTGATTTTGTTTGTGATGACGCGTGTGGGACCGCTGCATGTGACATTGCAACTAATAGTTCAAGTGAACTCTGAACTATATCATTTGTCAGCTGCATCGAGAATAAAGTGAACTATTTCTCTAAACAAAGACTTATAAACATCAAGAAAAAAAAATTAGAGGAGTATTTTATGGAAGATGTTGAAATAAAGAAAAATCGTATTTATTAATGTTTAATGTGTTGTTCCCCATATAATTATTGTTATGAAAGGTTGTATGTAACTTATTGATGAGTTTTGCTATGTCTAAGTGAAATTTATAGGTTGCCACTAATGTTTATAATTTATAATGTGTATGTACTTTATTCTTGGGTGTCCTATGTATTAATTGTCACGGCTGTCAAATATCATAATTTTAATTAGAATATTACCATGTGTTAACCTTTAACCTGATGTCAGACTTTATACATTTCGTGATTCCTTTACCTTTTGGAGGTGTAACTCACTGTTTCCAGCTAATGAAAATTGATGTTACATCTGGAGGGGCATCTGTAAAGTTATGAAATGTTACATATGTTTGCTGACATTCAAAGCTCTGATCTTGCATACCATTTTATGCACTTATAATAGTTAATTTGCATGAGATACATATCCGTATTTGTACTCCAGGTGGTAACGATAATTTTGAATAAGTTTGTCATTTAAAAACTGTTTCTATATTTTAAAATGTTTGTTTAGGACTTTTCTATTGTTCATTAACCTAATTTGGGTGCATCAGTTGTTGTTTAAGAGAGCCATGCGTGATAATTGATTTATTTAAATGTCTTCATTAAAATTGCATTGTCTGTGCTTATTCATGCCCCTTTTTTCGGTGCATTGTAGATGCTTGTCTAAAGAATATTTTCACTGTAGTTATATATAGTCCGTCCACGACTGGAACAGACTTTTTCGGAATCTTTCCTACTCCCATTTTTAAGCAATAGATAAAAAATACTTTAAAACATTCAATCTATTTTCTCTCCCCGTGCTGCCAAATTAACTTTACCCGCGCCAGTCACTGTTTGTGGTAATGATGCGTGCAGCTGACGACTAAGTTGTTGTGCAAAAGTCTGTTCCAGTGTGATTGTAGTGTCCAGTGTATATATGGTTAATTAATTAAGTTTATAATTCCTCTGACAATTCTCTCATGGCACACATCACACACATTTCTTATATATCTAATTCTGAATATATTTTGACAAAATAATAAGTACAGAACACATCTGTACACCCTAGACGTTAACTTCCGTGTTCGGTGGAATATATACACTGTATTTATTACTTACATGGCAATATTTTTTGAAAAGTTGGTTAAAGGATAAAAAATGGCTGATAGGAAAAAGTAATTAAGGCCTCAAAAGTGCTCACTTTACAGTGAACGGCCTATAAGCCCCTGTCCACCTTTGTGCGATCTACATTTTCCTCCCACAGCAGCGGACCATGTTTCCATCCCCGGCGGGGTCACTTCCTATTCTCGCGTGTGGAGAAGCCTTACAAACGTCGCCGCTGGTCATCTCGGGACTCTCACTGTTACCGCACACACACAACGTTGCTCTTCATCTCCATGGTACTGCAACCTCAGCTCACTGGGACACAGCGGGTGCTCTTGCTGTGGTTTGGGCGCGACCTGAACACATACGTGGCTACGTGTGTACGTGTGGTCACACGTCCTTTATAGGCTGTTCGCAGTAGAGCTGAGCACTTCTGAAAGCCCTGCTTAATATCTACTTGTGTGCACGTTGTGTATTCATCCACCTTACGTAAAATTAACTCTGACATGGGCCTCATCGCTTTATTCATGCGTCGGTTAGGTGAAACTGTGAAATTATTAGAAAAGTAAACTTTTTTTTTAAATCTTCTAATTTTTTACATACTGAGGCGTAAAAAAAAACAACGCTGAATAAATAATTTAAATTATCACTAATAGTTACCTAACACTCTTTATTCGACGTTAACATATGGAACTACTTTCCGTCCATCGTTACCAACTTTACCGGGTGCATGTCACTCAGTGTGCCCGTTAAAATATATGAAGGCAGCGGCAGTTACATTTTTCTACGGTTGATTTCAATAGTGCTCACTTTATCATGAACAGCTTACAACCTACGCACATTGTGCATTATTCCTCCATATGAAAAATATAATATAGCTTTATTTACCCTTCGGTCAAGTTAAGCTGTACAATTATTAGAAAGTAAATACTTTACAAGTTTGCTCATTCTTGTACTTATTTGCAATAAAAAAAACCAGAACAAAATAAATTATTTCAATATTCACAGATGTTTACCTAACATTTTACTCCAATAACAAGATGTGGAACTACTTTCCCTCCGTTATTGCCAACTTTACTGGGCGCAGGCGAGTCGTTAAATATAAAATTATAGTAAGTATATTACAATATAAGCAGCAAATGCCAGTGGCATTTTTCAAGAGTTGAATTAAAAAGTGCTCAGTTAATCATTAATAGCCTATAAAAGGTTGTACGACTTACGGGGCCACACTGAGAGAAAATCTAACAAAATATATGTTTGTATAGGGCCAAATATATATTTAGTTGCCCTAACAAAATATATAGTTGAGCAAACAAAATTTGAAAAGCAACAAAATTACTTTTGTTCATCTAACAAAATATCTGTTTAAATAAACCCAATTTCTCTGTTCGGCATTTTGACAGAAGGCATGGGGACAGAGTGTCTGTTCGATGTGTCTGTTCAAAGTGTATGTTCAAACTGTCCACCACCGTCACCACACAGGCGGTGCAGCGCTCATGCATGCTGCGACGCACATGTGCTAAGGTTCCCGGCGTAATGTGCTCATCCCTCGTGTCAAGTGGTGTGGCATATACCATCGATGTGGCTCCACAGCCAGAAGTGAGGTGGTGTGATGCTAGGTGAGAGTGGTGGCCATGCTATGGGGCCTCTCCTAACTATCCACCGGTTCAGAAAGTGCATGTCGAGTGCCGGTGAATCGCAATGGCGAAATGAGGCGGGGCCCCACCCTGCTGAAACCACATCGCCTCATGAGCATCTGAAGGAACGTCCTCCAAGTATTCCGGTAACACATCCTGCAGGAACTGTAGATACGTAGCACCTCCGAGACTGCGACCATGAGGTACTGAGCGGTGTTATCATACACGCAGACCTGCGCACAGGCTGGTGACAATACCACGTACATAAGGTTGCATACCCGCCCCTTCACATTACACTGCTATTAGCAGGTTAACTATGGACGTTAGATTATTGCTTCCCAGATGAAATGTGCTCTATTTGTATTTATCTGTCACTATGGTGCTTATTATAATTTGTTTGTAAACAGCCGGCTATTCGACTGTAGTCTCATAAACAACTTTCAGTTTATATTAAAGTCAGTGTGTTTTAAGTGTTCACTGTAAAAAATAATGGGAAAATTACCTGACAAGTGTAAGGTAATATTCGCAGACTTGTGGGAGAAACATAGTTTTCCTTACAGGTAAGGTAAAATTACCACTTTTTGGAGTAAAATTCACGTACAAGGTAGTGGAAAATCCTATACATGGATGGGAAAACTACCTAACGACGCGTGCATCTCTTCAACATTCTCAACAACTAGTGCGGGGACAGGCGGAAGAAGCAATCCTGTAACACGCTAATATTCAGTGACGCTGTCACGCAGTCATCGTCGTGTAATGGACAGCGCATCGGCTTATCGTGATAGAGGACCATGGCTCGCTCCCATCCATCAGCAAGTGTCTAGGATTTTAGTGCTGAGGCTTCGGTTACTATTCGACAGATTATATAGATAATAAAATAATTAACAGTACTTATACTCCGGGACAATTTTAAATATTACTTCATTATACAATATAGCTCATTTTAGCTTACTTGTATGGGATCCCCCCCCCCCCCCAATTTTGACATGTACTTATCCCGTACGATTAGGGAATAGTACTCTACTTGTTAAGTACATTTACTCTACATTTAAGAGGTAATTTTACCTTGCATGTAGAGGTAATTAGCTTCCCTTACATGTAACGGAATTTTAACTCACTTTTTTACAGTGTTGTTAATTGTTACAGACGCCCGGTGGCACTCTTTGATGTTTGGAGGAATAGGTGTAAGTGGCGTGTAGATATCGTACCGTAACTGACAGCCGCAGGTACGACAATAGTTCTGGCTGCAGTGGCGGACAAAGCTTCGCGTGGACTCGGCATGTTCGTTCTCGAAACACGAAGCTATAAGAAATACGTAGACTTTATTTAGTATGCACAGTGCTCAGCTCTGTTTTTCCTCAGTGCGGAATGCGTTTCCCTACATTTACTGTGCGTTCCCGTAAAATATTCTTTAATTATATGGAAACGTTTAGTCGTGTGGGTTATCTTAATGCGTAAGCCATACCTCGGTTAAGGTGGCCGCCTGGGTGGGCCGCCCGAAAGTATGCAGAGCTCCAGCAGAAAATATTTTATTAAAAAACTGTCCAACGTGCCAGAGTGAGGTCTGCTTACGAATAGCATTTAAAACACGTTAGGCATCTGTATACGTTTTATTTTTCTTTCAGTTCGTCCATTTCTCTCAAGCATGGTTTTGTGATAGTGAAAATAGCTGAAACGGGTGTTTTCGTGGTAATTATTAGGCACGAACATTCCGGAAAAAAAGTAACAGGGACGTGCATTAAACCTTTATTTTTATTATTATGTCATTAAATAACAGGGTCTCCGCAAAAATTCTCGTAGAGGAGTGTTATCAACGGCAAGACTGCACGCCAGTTCTATGCTTTGCGCGTAGAGGCAATGGAGTTTAGAGCTCTCTCGCTTTTCGGCATCAGATGTGCAAAATTCCTTCAACCAGGCGGCCACCTTAACTCCACACCATGAAATATAGAGGGCGTTGAAGAAGCAATAAAAAAAAAGCGAACCACGGCAAAGATGGACGACGGAAGTGAGTGGACAAATAAATCATCTTCCACTCCCCCTCCCCACCTGCGGAAACGCATGGCGGTGGAGGATTATTTGTTTTGCTCACGTCGCCGACTGCCATGGCATACATACTCCAGGCACTGAGGCGCGTGCGCGCACGGGTATTTTTACCTGCGTAGGCAGGAAGTAGAAGGACCTCCCAGCAATAGATAAACCAGGGTAGCCTCGCGGGCGGGCGGCGACCGCGTTCAACACCGGCGCACCGAGACCCCGCCATCTTGTCAGTAGATGTATGATGGGGATTCTTGCTCACCTCACTTTTTCATCGAAAAAACCAAGCAATTTAATCCAAAAATAGAGCAATTTTATCGTTTTCAAGCATGCCTTTTCAAGTTTTCAAGCAACTTTTTCAAGTTTTCAAGATACTTTTTAAAGTTTCTAGAAGCCTCTTTTGACTCAAAAGAGGCTTCTAGAAACTTGATAAACTTGATTGAAAACTTGAAAAAATATGCTTGAAAACGATAAAATTACTCTCTAGAAACATAAAAAAAAGTTGCTCGAAAAAGGTAAAATTACTCTATTTTTGGATTAAATTGTTTGGTTTTTCGATGAAAAAGTGAGGTGAGCCAGAATCCCCATTATACATCTACTCTTGTCGTGTCAGCCCCGCGAACGAGAGCGGATTTTTGGCACGGCGACAAATTGTGACCAGACAAAGGAATAGCTCGGCCGGTGTTTTATTTTTGGAGGTCGGTCTCTTCACCTCCTGTTCTACTCCTCTCCCCTCTCATCGGTATACCTTGGTCGGCCGCACTACGGGGCCAGTTAAAAGTGATCGGCTGCCTGGTGCGAGCTGATTATAGCCTGGCGCAAAAGGCTAACGGATAAAGAGGGACGCAGGTAATTAACACCGCGGCGTGAAAAAAAAAACAGCTCTCAGGTCGACGAGCGCCGGACACCTTTGCTGGCGGGACCGCGGTGGTGTAGTGGTTAATCTGCTCGCCTCCCATCTGGGTGAACCGGGCTCGATTCCCGGCGGGATCACTCCCGGATTTTCGCAAGTGGGAATCGTGTCGGACGATGCCGCAGGTCGGTGGGTTTTCTCGGGGATCTCCCGTTTCCCCCGCCCTTTCATTCTGGCAGTGCTCCATACTCATATCGCTTCACCGCTTATCGGCTCTCAAGACCTCGATGTTAAGGGTTGTCAGTCCCTATTGAATTATTTCTATGATTTTCCGCCACAAATTAATTTTCAGGAGGTGCATTACAATTATTGGCACGACAAATCACGAATAATACCTTATTTAATGTCCTTGAATTGTGACAGCTTCTCTGTAATTGATATTTTCTAACTTGTAACAGCCGAGGTAAAATAATTGATTATTTGTGGGAGCGACTACAGAGGTCATAACAGCTACGGCAGTCGAACAGAACAGATTTCAGAAAACGCATTAAGTTATACCCTATGCCATGTCATCCAAAAATTCCATTCAAAATCCTAGCTTGCGGGTAAAATAAAAAAAATATTAACGATTGCGGGTCCTGATTCCCAAGAGCCCCCCAAACCTTTCCACTGCAACTTCAGTGTCTTCGCGCCGGCTGCGGCTGCTACTGGTACAGCACTCTGCCGAGTGTTTGCTGTAGTACGTTCACAGTTTCTTCACACTTCTTGAATCAAACGTTTAGAAAGAAAAAACCCATGCATCACGTGCTTGGCTCTTTCCTAATGTGTCACAAGCATTTTATACTTGTGTTCACATACAAGTACCTTATTTTTTGCTTAAATTGAACGATTACTTACATTTTAAGTACAAATTGCAATATTTCATTTATAACTGACATGAACAAAAACATAGATAAAGTAGGTGTATTGGTGATGCCTAGTAAGAAATATTTGTTATGCATAATGTTGTTACACTGAGTGCGCGCGAATACAGTGCTTCGTCACTTTGGTGTAATTTTCTAGACTCGGATAGCTTTGTTTGCATGAAGCGGAGGAATGAAGCCGAAATATGGCAATAAACGAAGGCGGAGCCTTAAAAAGCTTCTATTGACAGTACAACCACCTACTCATATTTCATAGCTTGGTCTATCAACTGTTATACTCATTTAAAAACACTTAAACATCTGATACAGATGACATCATTAACTGGTTCTAACAATTAATTATTGAACTCAAAAAGTGGGGTCGAAAAAACACTAGGTGTTATCGCCGAAAGTTATTTTTGCAGCCGATTTATTTACTGCAAATTGGGGCTAACAATATTTTTTTTCGTTATGTACACTTTATATAACACTCGCTGATGCATACATAGTACAAACATACCTCAAATTTTCAGAAATCTTGAACATTTACTGAAAGCTATTCCTGCAATAAACATATTTACAACATGCAATTTCTAAAAATTTTCTTCAGTATACATTTCCTGAACATTAACTTTTTTACAAAGCAGTCCGCTACGTACCGAAAGACCAAATAACTATAATATATATTAAAATTAAATCATAAAACAAAAAAAAAGTACATTTTCGTTTATGTAATATCCTAAATGTAACTATACACATTTATAAACATTTATTTACAAAATGGCCATATTTTACAAAGCCGTTTCATTTATAAAGCAAAATTTGTTTAACGTTACTGTAATTTCAACTTGTCTGTTATTTTGCTTACGAACGTGTTGAAAAAAGTCTTAAAGGCGAGGTCTTTTCGCTTTGTAAAATTATATAAAATATTCATTAAGTACTTGGGATAAAATATTTCATTACTACTTTAAAGCTTGGTTTATATTGTCTTCACCTGTACGAATAAAAATGCGTATTCTATAAAGAGCTTATGTT
This sequence comes from Dryococelus australis, assembly GCA_029891345.1. Taxonomy (NCBI): domain Eukaryota; kingdom Metazoa; phylum Arthropoda; class Insecta; order Phasmatodea; family Phasmatidae; genus Dryococelus; species Dryococelus australis. The sequence goes on from CM056993.1 coordinate 262,509,492, forward strand.
GTTAATAGTTATAGCAGCTGTTGACCAGAAAGCTCGTATAACGTGTAGAGACTGATATTTTATGGAAATGTTATGCAAATAGATTAATTGTTTTAAATCTTATGTAAGATTGTTGATCGGCATGGAGCATGAGTGGACATGTTAGTTTTGAAACTTGCTACTATTTTCTTTGCGAAATTCGCTGCCAACTATGACGTAGCAGATCATGTCAAAGGCGTGCTGTATTTATACTTGGACAACAGCCGACATTTTACTTATAAGAAATTTTGTCTATTTTCGCCATATCGATAATTTCAGTATGTTAGTCTCACGTCTGGAAAGCATACAGCATAGCTGAACGTGGAATTGTCATGGAGGAGAATATTGCTTTGATGCACAAGTCGTAAGTAGAGAGACGGAAATTTCGCGAATTGATTCGACAACACGCTAGACTCCACAATCCTTTGTACATTCGAGCCTCATTTAGTAGTTCATTGGCTCCTTCTCCAGTTTAACACCCAACTTGACACATCGGGGTTCGGTCAATTTCCCGTTGCAAGTTCGTTTTTGTTTTTAAGGTCGTCGGGAGAGATGCTTACAAACTGTGATCCAATGAAAGGAGGCACACATATGTGCGTATGGTTCAAGTCTAACTTGTCCTGTAAATAATTCGCGAAATTTGTGTGTCTCTACGTCATAAGAGCTTTTTGATCATGCACTGTACGATTTCAGAAAATCGTGCGGAAAGATGATTTGAATGAATGAAAGAAGGTGATGTTGATGTAGTGGAAACAACTAATGACGACGTGCAGCTCGAGGACGATAAGAATGTTGGCGGCCAGAGTACCGTCGCTGGACTAATGTGGGGGCGGATTTCAAAAGGTGACCTTCTTCTCGGTCTTGACGGCTCGCACCCTGATGGAAGAGGTCTCCTGGTCGGAGCCGATGGCCTCCGCCTCGGCCATGAGTGCGCGCAGGTTGGCCGCCCTCTTCTCGCGTGCCGCCGACCGCTGTGCCATGTCCTCCATCTCGGCGTCCAGGTCGGCGAGACGCGCCCTCGACTTGCTGGCGCGAGCTTGTGCTGCGCCCGCCAGCTCCGTGTCAACTTCCCTCCTCGCGCCACTCTTCAGCGCCGTCCACTTTGTCAGCGACGGATCATCCAGCTCCTCCGACGTCGCCACTTTCAGCGTGCGTCTCTTGAAGAAGGGGTCGTCGTCGAGTGTGCCCGACGAGGCCGGAGTCTTCAGGCCCATGCTGCCCAGCAGCTTGTCGCTGAACGTGTCGGCTCTGCGGCTCACTGACTCAACCTCCTCACGGAAGCTCGCCCTGGATGCGGCGCGCGAGTCCTTGATGCGCTTCAGCGATGCCGTGAACTCCTGGTCGGCGTCGTCCTCCCATTGGCGTGAGGTGGGTGGGCCACCGCTCCCCAGTGCCCTGCCGCGGCTGTCGAAGATGGCGTCGTACTCGTTGAGCAGCGCGGATGCCGGCCTGCGGGAGCGCGGCAGGCTGTCCTCGTGCTCCTCGAGCAGCAGCGGCCGACGCGGTAACGTCGACTGCAGGAGGTCGCTGTCGACGGGCGGCGTCGATAACCGCCCCCCGGTGTACTTGCGGTCGAGGCCGTCGACCACCGGCCGGTAGTAGCGCTCGCCCATGTCGTAGTTGCAGTCGTACACCTTCGTCCGCCGCGGCCGGCTCAGGATGGGCCTGCTCGACATCTTCGCCGTCTGGACCTGCACACGGAACATGCACCTAACAGTCTTTGTCGTCGTTAACCTCCACATCCCTCTTTACAATTGCACACCTCTAAATACTAATGCTCAGCACACATAAACATATTGTATAAAGAACCTGCCGATAGGGCTGTGCGAAATAGTGACATATCGATCACGAAACAATAATTCTGTACATCGCAACTACGATAATGTAGAGCAATACATCGCAAATCGCGACGTTAGTAAAATACGATTTTAGGGATATTAGCGATATGCGATATTAGCTGTATTTGCGATATCGATATGTCTAACATTTACGATGCCAATATTTGCAATATCAATATAAGCGATTTTAGGAATATATCGCCATCGATTTTCAGTACTATTGTAGTACAATATCGCACCGACATGGATATGGTCAACATGTTTGGGAACAATATAAGTAGATATCGCATAGCCCTATTTGCTGATAGCATATTATTTGAAGTGCCTTACAAGACACAGTGCTATATAAAACAGTATCATTTTCTTGATGGTAGGAAATTCAGCTATTAAAATTGATATATCTTGGGAAGAAACTTGACACTGTGGAGTTATAACATGTTATCACCCTGATTGTTATTAGTTGAACCTAGCGACAGCAATGCTTGTAATTAATATATATCGAAGGCATTCACGGCTATTATCTACATATCCATGACTTATGGATTTGACGCAGCTCAAACCCAGAAGCCAAGGGCATGAAAGTTTTGAATTGGTTACAGCCAATTTTAAATAGAGTAAAAAGCACATTAACCATTTAATTTCTTTGCGTTGATCATCGCTCTGCACTACGTGGTCATTTGTGTCTAAAAGATGTAAAGTGAACAACTTTTACAAATATATCCGGATATCGTACATTATCGGAGTGTTCTACGGCACTAATGTGACGGGAATGTATTTGAGATTCTAGATATTTTCAACAGGATGGTAGGCCATAGCAGTTGCTTGGAACATGAGTAGCAGACGGTTTACAACTCATCCTTGCACTGCTATGACTGAAAAATACAGGAAGTGGAGACATGTTTGGAAATCTTTTCTGTTTTTTATTTATGTTACCATGTATGTGAACAAACAAAATTTTTTCAATTAAAAAATAGTAAAACATAATTGCCATTCGATAGAATATTTTATTGCAGTCACAACTTGTCAGTTTCAGAATGAAAACCATTTTCAAAATTTTAACTTACAAAGAATGAATTTGACGCATAACCTAAAATAAATACTACTATACCGATTTTGATTGCACGAAAAACAAATTTATTTATGTATTTTATGTAAGGTACAGGACTTTACACATGCAGATTTTCTGTTATACCTAAAAGTTAGTGAAACCATCATAATTCATCAAGTTCAAATACATAACAAGAGCTTGTCCAACAAGAACAACACCAGTCTATTGATGCGTGTCTTCATGCACAACAAAGTCGTTCTAGCATACAATGCATCCTACATCACTAGTATCAAGATACACTGCAGCAAGTATACGGTTTTAACATTACCCTAATACCTTGTGGTTACGTTATTATTTAAAGAAAGAAAATTTCCCCCGTTTACTATGATGTCACAAACACCAAGGAGGGTATAGTTGATTCACGAAAACTTCGGCCTTTTCTGAAGCCCTGCTAAAGTTCTGCTTTTGGTTACTGATTACGTATCCTTTCGCTACACGAAACATAAACACTATGTGACTTCTACTTTTATAACAGTCAAACGCTTTGGTTGCTGTTTACAGCTGTTCAAAGAATTATGTAATATCGCAGAAACAGTTTCCTACGAATGTTCACAGTTTAGGCCTATAACAATATTTAGGTCAGCTTTACAACTATTTGTTACACACAATAGAGAATGTTACACATAATACACATTAATATTTTGCCACGACGGTCTTTGTTATAACTGTGGTGGAAACAACAGTACTATTTAACCTGTTGTTAACAATATGTGTTTAAAATAAAAATTAAAACGAAGGGACAATCGGTCTAACGAAACGACGCAGTAAATTCAACCACGCAACTCGTGTCGCTTATTTATTGTACATCGACAGACGTAAAATATAGTGGTGAACATGCAAACACAAAGCCCTAGCGTAACATTTATTCCGATAGTATTTACAAGCATCGGTACGTACTGGGTTGTAGGCTTATTTATTATTTATTTGATTTTATCTGGGTGGGCTTAGTATTTCGTTGGGATTGTTGTAGACATTCAAATCACAGAAACGTAAGCTCGTTACACAACTGTTTTCAAACACCTAGTGCAAAGGCACAACGTTGCGATAAACAGACGTGAATATAAATAATTGACTTCGTCATAACAACAGTATAAATTTGGCACATATTTGAAATCAACACACACACACACCTGTCCTGCAAACGATTTACAATGCAGCCACTATGCCCTTTCATACGCAACTATCAGAACACATTTCACTCTGCTGTGGAAACACATATTTATCACAACATGTAACTTGCCTAGGGTGTTAAAAAAAACACGAGTACGAACTGGACGCTTAGTTAAGAAACATGCCGTATCATTGACATGTCGCCACATCACTGTCAGTCGTAAGCCCATATAAAAACTGGGTATAATTGCCCGCCATATTTGGACAAGTCCGTGGAAGGTGATCAAGTTCTATATTCTCCTTTCCACACCACTTCTGCCAACCTGCTGGATTTGTAAGTGTCGCGCGTCGCGCCATCGCATCTAAATAATATAGGCATTTAAACAATAAAATCTCTTTTCAGTTGTAAATTCCAAATTCAAAATAATTATTTTGCTGTAATAAGTACGAAATATGCTACAATTTTAAACAGGTATCATTTATTTCCTTACAGTCGATGGGAAATTTCCCGAGACAGAGTGACAGAGAGGGAGGGGGGAGAGATAGAAAGAGAGAGAGGAGAGAGAGAGAGAGAGAGAGAGAGCGATATGCTCCGCCCAGCCAACAGTTTCTTTGGTCGAAAAAACAAACACCATGTCACAATGACCTACGTACATTATTTTGCTGTGTTATTTTTAACTGTAACAATGAAATATGTTTATATCGGGGCTACCTGAATATTGAAATATTTCAATAGCAATATTTAATTTACAAAGAGCATACCAAAAAACTATGTTGAAACTATATTTGAACTGAGAACTATATCTTACTAGCTGTTACTAATACACGCTACTCTCGATGTTTTTAATTCGAATATAATACGAAACAAACATTACAAGTTATATAAGATAAAGTTTCATTTATTCAAAAATACAGTACTTTAGAGTTAATAACAGTGTTATGTATTTTTTGAATACAAGTGATTGAACAAACTAGGTTGACATGTTACGTCTAGGGTGATTTTTCAAAGGTTCGATTCCAAAAGGCTGAAGAAAGCATGAATGGACTATAGTTGTGTAACTTACAGAATGTAGAAGGTCCTTTGCTTTGCAGCATCGTACAGTGTAGTGCACACAGAGACCCCCCCCCCAATGCAGAAGAGTTGCATTTTCAAATGCTTAAAAAGGGTTACAACCCCTCACATCATCGCCCAGATTTTTACATGCTTTTATTTAACTTGCCTTATTTGTATGCATGGCAGGCGCCTGACAATTAAGGTTTGTGTTCACACGAAAATGGTGAGTGGGGTGCGAACAGGCCTAGGAGGAATCGAAAGTGTAACTTGGCGAAAGGGGCGAGTTAGTGTAGCCATCACTCACTTCCGGAGGGAATGTTTTTTTTGCCCGACAATTAAGCTGAGAATCTCCCACTCACTGTTTTCAGACAATACCCAATTTGAATTGGTACAAAGAAAGGGAGTATTTCCTTATGACTTTGTTAAGTCTTTAAGTAGTCTGATGTGTATGTCACTCCCACCAAATAATGCATTTAATACTGTTATGAAAGGCGAAGGCATTAGCGATGAGTGCTATGCTCATGTCCAAGCCATGATGAATGCACTCAACTGCATAAATTTACTGCAGTATGCTATTCATTATTTACGCATACATTTTTGAAAATTTCAGGATTTTTTTTGGCAAGTTAAAATCTTGACCCTGTCATGTATGTCACAACTCTGTCCATTTCATGGGACACTTATTTGTAAACACAGGTGTAAGGCTTGAGCTGTTGACTGACCCTGACATACACCTTTTTGTAGAATGTAAGGTTAGGGGCCGTATTACCCAGGTTTCAAAAAGGTGCACGGAAGCCAACAGTATTTACATGGGCGAAGAGTACGATCCCAGTGTGGCACAGAAATATATTCGTTACTTTGATGTAAATGGGCTGTAGAGCCATACCATGAACTGCAAGATTCCCAATGGCAATTTCAAGTGGGTTTAGGTAGAAGTGTTTTCAGCATGGGATTTCAGGAACATGGACAATGATTTTTCGCAGAATTTGATTTGTCTTTTCCGAATGAAATCCACAGCATGCTAGCAGGTCACCTCTTGTCCCATTGTGTGGGATATCTCCGAATGGCTCGCATGGGAAATTATTTTTAACACTTATGCCATGGAAAAATTGTTATATACTGGGAAACACTGACACACTATTTGAATTATGGTGCCAAACACAATGCTATTAATCACATTCTGCATTTTGAATAGTATGCGTGGATGACTCCATACATCAAATCTAACATTGAGAAACTTACCCAGACTGCGAACGACTTTGAGAAATCTTTTTCAAATTGATTAATAATTCCATATATGGAAAATCTTTGCAGAATGTCTGCCAGGAAAGGGACATTAGAGTTGTATCACAGTATGACACAATTTACGGGGCGGCAGAATTGAGCTGACATTCGACTTTCAAGACTAGGCGAATCATTTATGCAAATCTAGTACTGGTTGAGAAGTCAAAGAGCTGTGTTAAGTTTAACAAGCCTTTGTACACTGGTGTTGTCATTCTCGAAATTTCTAAATTAACCCTGTACGACTTCCACTATAACTACATGTGTAAAAAGTTTCCTCAGCCCGCTTTACACCTCCTGTACTGCGATAACGATTCCCTCCTGTACGAAATAGCCTGCCATGACATATAAAGAGATAGCCCCAGATTTAAAAGTGTGGTTTGATACTTCCAACTATGCCCCCAATAATCCACAAAGATTCCAATTAGTGAATAAATATGTAACTGGAGTGATGGAGAATGAATGCGCTGGCTGCATAATCACATATTTTGTAAGCCTGCACCCCAAACTTTACATATTTATTGCTGCGAATGAGCCATGTATACAAAAAGTGAAGGGCGTAAAGCCTAATGTGCTGCAGTCACTTTGTTACAAGGATTATCGAGTATGCCTCGAGAAAAATGCAAGGGTGCTGGGGGCCCAATTTCAATTCCATTCAGGCGACCACGAGGTCTACACCAAACGTGTGACAGAGGTGGTTTTGTAAAACTTGGACGACAAACATTCCAATGAGCCAGATGGCATGTCGACCTTGCCTTGGGGGTACTACTGCATCACTTCTTAAATTTTTGTTCAGCCCTTACTCACAGTAACAACACCAGCAAGTCAACTGCCACAACTACTTTCTGCCTTCATCATCTGCAGCAGCACCAGCATGCCAACTGCCATAACAACTGCCTGCGTTCGTCAATAGCTGTTCTGAGCGAATACCTACATACATCATCTGTTACAATTGCTGTAACAGCATTCTAGCGGAATCGCCAATTTCCAGAATCGAACCAAGGACTTGTTACAGTCCAACTCACTATCTGTGCGATTGCATCTCTATATGCTTGAGCATCCATGCACCAGATTTTCTGTCTGCGAGGGGGTGTTTCTGTCTAGCACTTCGTAAACAACATTAATCTGCTACTCCACAGCGAGTCAGTTAAAAAAATCTTCCTACAATGGTAGTTTTGCAAAGTTCCAGCCTGCTTCGTCTCTTCTATTCCACGTCTACAGTTGTGTGTATGCTTCGGAAACCCTCGGAATACATCCACAGTTGAGTGCTTTGAAAAAAAACCCTGCGATTATGACAAGTTTAGTGTAAATAGATAAGACTGAAGTGATTAACCGATTATGAAAAAATAAGTGTATACAGAGACGAATGAAGTGATTACGAGAAGTATAGTATAAATAATGAAATTTTTACTGTCAACTTTAAATATGTTTTCTATGTTAAAGTGATAAATATTCATAGTACCAAAAGTAATTGCAAAAGAATAGTTGTACTGCAAAATATTTTTTAAAATTGTTCTTTGTTTATTGGTGTACATAATGTGTTGGATAGTACCAAAAAAGTAAGTAAATAAAATTAGTTAAATGAATTTTCGTGTGTGTTTTATTTTAAATCCCCATGTCATTACATTGTACAAAATGCTTAGTCAAGATTGTGGGAATACAACAGGGGAACAAACAGATTAAAATTCAATAGCCTGCTCACAGGGCTTTTATATATAAACATTTTAACTAGCATTTAAAAAAATAATTATAGAATGGTAAATATGTTCGAAAATAATAATTTTTTCAAATACTTTTATGTACTGAAACAACTTTTTTTTCTTATATGTGGGTGGGGCACAACAATGGTAATTATTCAAGCACTAAGGGTTTTTAAAAAACTTATGGTATTTTCAAAATATATTCTATCAAACAATATATTGTCTTCATAAGCTGTATACATCTATTGAAAAACAGAGGCCTTATGGTAACAACTATACATGATTATTTAGTAAGTCTCTACAGCTGTGATAGATTGAACTAGCGAGATCTGCGTGCTACTGGGCTCCTGGAAGACCTATCAAAACTCCATGTTACATGGAGGAATGGTCTGCGCTACAACACAAGTAGCATAATGTACATTTACACGTAATTTTAACTCGATTGAACAGTGTTATGAATCAGAGTTTCCAAGCACAAGATGGGAAATAGTAATATGAAGGTTGCATATTTGAAATACATGAAATTATAACTAAATGTAATTGTGCGTGTGTTATTGTTTACTGAACAAATGTTCAAATTAATAATTCAAAAGTGATTTAATAGTTTTTTCATTGATATAATTGTAAAGTTTTGCAATTCGTTGGTATGTTTGTATCATAACTTTTTATTACAAATAGAATTAGTTTAATTAGTAAAATTGGCTTTCTAGCAAATTGAAATACTAAAGAGATATGAATATGTGTTTGTCAATCTGGGAAATACTTCATGGATATATATATATATATATATATATATATATATATATATATATATATATATATATATATATATATATGAAGGAACATGGTAGACTCTAGCACGAAGTGATGTACACTTTTACTGAATATTCACACACAACATTTAATATTGTAAATAACAAGTGTCGGGACCTTTGGGCTTTGGAATATAGTGAAATGTATACATTGCCTGTAGTTACGAGCAGACAGTGAAAAAATGCACTTAGAGTGTAGGTACTCGTTTAATTAATGTTTCGTTGCACATGTTTATTGTTTAATTAATGTTTCGGTATTTTGTAATTGATTTGTTTTAATTGCCTTGGTGCTCATTTTAAGTATAGTTTAGGTCTCATTGGTAATAGGTATTTTGTTGCATGTACTTTGTAATTATTTAATTAATATATTGGTACTTGTTTCATAAATATCTTGGTACTTATGATTGATTTGTTTAATTATATTTAATGTTTCATTTGTAATTGTTCAATAGTCTCATTGCTTGTTTTAGTTATAACGTTTTGGAATATATTTAATGCCTAGCTGTTTGTGAGATTATACATATAATCTTTGGTGCTTGTAATTTGTTCAATTGGTAATTATTCAATTCGTTATTATTCAAATTCTATATGTTTCCATCAAAATACATTATTTTTCAAACACTGGAGTATTACCGTTCTCTAATTACACTATTCCGAGCTCAGTTGCTCGGCACCCTTTGGCCCGGCAAGATGTATGCTGCTCCTGTGCTCAATCGTGAGGTAGGCAGCAAAGAAACATCATCCACTCTCCCTCAGAACTCATTCCTTTGCCAGCCAGCGACCAGTACTGACCTCTGTTGCTCCCGACACCCCCTTCCCCTCATCCTCCAACCGAGTTCATTCCATCCTCAGCCACCGAGTAGGACGGACCTCTGCCCCTCCCTCATCCACCCTCAGAGCTCATTCCTTTGCTCACCTCTGACCAGGACGGATATCTGCCGCTCCCGACATCCCCATTCCCCTCACCTACCCCTCCGAGCTCATTCCATTGTCAAACTCCCACCAGGACGGACCTCTCGCTCCTCTAACCTAGCCACAGAGCCCATTCCATCACTGACCTCCAACCAGGATGGACCTACCCTGCTCTCCGCCCCTCATCCATCCAGAGCTCATGGCATCACTGACTCCTGTCCAGGATGGACCTACCCTGCTGCTCTTGCTGTTCCCCCTCCCCTCACCAAGCCTCAGAACTCATTCCTCTGCTGACTTCCGACCAGTCAACACCCCTTCCCTCATCCAGCCACAGGGCTCATTCTATCGTCAAACACCGAACAGTCAACATCGAAAATTATCCTTATGGCATACTTGCTCCAAGGAGGGGTAACGTATGTATGCTGCTGCTCCCACTCCTCAGAGCTCATCGTCCAACAGACTTCGAATAGGCAACATCTATGATTTGAATACCAAACATAACCTTAATTAAACCTTTCCACTAATTCGACCCTTTCTATCAATTTAACCCTTTCAATAAATTTAGCCCAATTTGACCATATCAATCAATTCAACCCTTTCAATAAATTTATCCCAATTTGACCATATCAATCAATTCAACCCTTTCAAAAATTTAATCCTTTATACCAATATTTCTCCATTTTAAGCTATATTTTGTCTGGCAATATTTAACCCTTTTACCCCTTTCGCACACATGCACTAGGTGTGATTAACCTTGTGGGTGCCAATTGAACCTCTTTGGCACTTCATGTTTCAGAAGTGGCATGCTCTCACTACTACGCACTCAGAGGTCCTTGCCTCCGGAATCCTCTCACAGGTTAAACAAATGCACCAAATGTCAATAAGGGCGAAGCAGCAGTTTTTACTATCCTGACCGAGACCCCTTCCAGGTTAATCAAATACAGCCGAAGTAAATCAAGGCGAGAATGCGCCGGAATCCGTACTCTTTCACTATTGTCGACGGTATAGTTCAGTAGTGCTGCCTCGCGTGTTATCTTTCCCGTACTTTCCATCTGAAGTAGGCATGAAGCTTCGTTGTTATAATCTGTACATGAGAATGATAAGTTTGATATATCATCATGCATTATTACTTTTTAGGTAGGGGAATCACTTTCATTGTCAGGGAAATAGTTTTCTTAAATGAGCCAGATGTATATATATAATGTAAGTTATTTTAAAACATAAAATAATGTTTCCTATACAAATAGAGAAATTCTTTGATGAAAATGTTTCACTTTATAGTGTTGAGAAGCAGTTTAATGAAGCAGTAGAGTAAAGCGCTTTTAGTAAAAACCTTTTCGTAAAAGCAGTATATAATTTTAAGCGATGTAATTGTAAGGATTTTAAGGCGCGGAAACTAGACTTTTTACATCTTTGCTAATTTCGCGATATTTTTGTAATGACTTCCATATTTTGAACTAAATGAATACTTGTATGACAAGTATATTTACGAACATTATTAAAATAAAATTGTTGTACTTTCACGTGACTACGGCGAAGTCAAAAAGCTTTTTCCATTCAATTTTGAAGTACAGGTCCACGTGGGAGGTAGTTATGTGTTTTCAAGGTAACTATTTGGTTACGTTACTTTTATGGCGGTGCCATACATCCGTCTTCTGGTTAATAACGAAGAAAAGTCGGGGAATATATAAATTGCTCTTCTTCATGATAATGTTTATAAATACAAATTTTGGTATCACCAGCAATGCTATACAACGCTACTACCAGTTATAATTATATTCCACGATGTTTTGACTTACACTAAATTTAGGCGATTGTTTACTTCACGTTGTATAATTACTACGGAGGAATAGGCTTGCCTAGCATAATAAAGACGTTTGACATACACCCATAGGCAGACAAACGAGTAATCGCACAAGCATTTTAGTGTTTTTTCCTTGGTAACCTACAAAAACCTTAAACCTAAAAAGGAGGGGGGGGGGATATTGTTTAACAAAATACCTGAATACGTGAGAAAGTACACATATTTTAGTTTATAGATACTAGGTTGGACTTGAAAACGAGATAATAGTTTTGTATCTATCAATATTATCATAAACAAGCTCTGTTTAGGGATTCACGTAAAAAAATCATAAAGTGTCAGCTACATTCAATATAACTTGCACACACATAGATGTATTTTAATATTAGTATCACAAAGCGTTATTATCTTACTTATTCTAAGCTGGATCCGGAGGCCTTTCAATCAATGAGCTGAAAACTTTAACACCTCCAACTGTGGCAGTATCAATATACTTGCTCACCTAGTGAAAAATACTGGATTATGAGGATTTATGGCATTACTAAACAGACATACATATGCAACGAAATTAAGTAAGATTTTATGAATATTAATAAAAACGAATGAATTAGAGTGAAGAGTAATACAAGAACTTGAAAAAACAAACATAAGCTAAATTGAACAATATTGTCTGAAAAAGAACAAAAAAAGAGAAAATAACAATGCAAATATGTGAGTTCAAACAAAACTGAGTAAAAGTCAAATTAAATAGCGTGCAAACCAATAAATGCAAACAAAATGTACAAAATTGAGTGACTGCGAAAAAATTGGAGTGAGAAATGTTTTAAGCATGGGAAATTTAACGAAATGAATGAAAACCGAAACATAAAAACTAAAACAACCAAAATGTAACAACAATTATTTAAAACTAAATAAACGAACTACATCATCCGTTCACGGTTTCCTCGGACCTTTTGAAACGAACCTTTGAAAAATCACCCCAGGTGTAACTTGTCAACCTGCTTTTTCAATAACATGTATTCCACAAGTATATATAACACTTAATTAACTTTAAAGCACTATATTCTTGAATAAATGAAACTTCAACTTGATATCTTCTATAATTTGTAACATTTATTTCTCAATAAATACGAAATAAAAACAGTGAGTGCAGCGATGTTTTTGCAACGGCTAGTAAGAAATAGTTCACAGATAAAATATAGTTTTAACATAGTTTTTGGAATGCTATATGAAAATTAAACGATGAATGTTGAAATAATTAAATATTTAGGTAGTCCCGATGGCAACATATTTAATTGTTACAGTTAAAAATAACAGCGCAAAATATCATGCATAGGCACTAGTGAGATGGTGTTTGTTTTTTCGACCGAGGAAGTAACTGTTGGCTGAGTCGAGCTTGTCTATCTCTCTCTCTCTCTCTTTGTCTCTCTCTCCCTCTGGAAGCCTCGCATCATTACTAGTAGCGACAATTATACCTATTAAAATTTTTAGCATATTTCATACTTATTATAGCAAAATAATAGTTTTTGAAATTGTAATTTACATTTGAAAAGAGATTTAAATGTTTGAATACTTATTTTATTATATTTATATGGGATGGTGGGAGGGTTGCAAATCTGAGGTTGGCAGACGTGGCGAGTGGCTGCATGACTTGGCATTTTGTTGCTGTGTGCGCAACGAAGCGTTAATTTCTCTTGCCCCGAAAAATAATTCAAATTGCCACAAAAAGTGTGTACACGTTGTGTTATTTTTTTTTAACATATCTAGGCAAGTTACGGTGTTGTGATGAATCTGTGTTTTCACGTCAGGAATAAATATACTGTTGCATGTGTCGTTAACCCCTACGTGTGAGAGGGTGTGTCTGCTTCGTGGTCGTTAATGCCGGCCCGGTGTGTATGTATGATAGCAAATATTGGACGTGCGATATTTATTCGTTTTAACCATGAACTGTTTTTATGATGAATTTAATTATACCTCTGTTTATTTATCACAACGTAACTTCACCCTAGGTGTTCGAAACACAATTGTGTAACATGTCTACACTGAAAAAAAAAATTTTTTGGCGGCCACAAAAATATTTTGTTGGTATTCACCCTGCCAAATTTTTTGTGGTGTATACAAAAATTCTGAGGCTGCCACAAATAAGTTTTAGTGCCCACAAAAGCTTTGTGGCCACTAAAAACTTATTTAGTGGCAACTACAAAATTTTTTGTGTACACCACAAAAACATTTGGCAGGGTGAATACCAACAAAATAATTTTGTGGTTGCCACAATAAATTTTTTTCAGTGTACGTTTTTGTGATTTGAATGTTTGCTACAATCCCATCAAATTACTACTCCCAGCCAGAAATTTTAAATAAATAATTAAATAAACCCAATACTAACTAATTCCTATGCAAAAAAAATATGAGCGGAATAAAATATATGGTAGGTCTATTTGTGTGCCTATTCGCCACTATCTTTTAAGTTTGTCGCTGATATGTAAAAAATTAATGACATGAGTTGCGTGTTTGTATTTATTGTATGTTTCATTGTCTTGCTGCTCCTTCGTTTTTATATTATTCCAACTATGGCCGTCCATTTAACGAAATAACCCAACACATATCAATAACAAGAAGTTAAATACTACTGTTCTTTCCGCCACAGCTGTAACAGAATTTTTTGAACCGCTGTAAAAAAAAAAAAAAAAAAAAGAAGCGCATTTGATATAAAAGGAGGTCACATAGCAGTGCTTACGTTTAGGTGTAGCCGAAGGATACGTAATCAGTAACCAAAAGTAGCAATTTAGCTGGGCTTTAGAAAAGTCCGAAGATGTCGTGAACGGACTATAGTAAAAACATAACAAAGAAAGTTTAATTTTAAGAATATGAATAAAAACGAACGAAATAAAGTGAAAAGCAAATTTTAAGCTCGTCAGCTCGAAGGCCTCCGCCTTTGGCTTACTTTAAATAAAATAACAACAATTTGTGTTACTAATATTAAAATATACATTCATTTATATGCATGCAAATGTTTTCATAAAATATAGCTTATGCATTATAATTTATAATTTATTTTATATTAATGTCTAAATAGTTCTTCTCTATAATAATGTTTATAAATATAAAAATTCTCTCTCGCTTTTTAGTTCAACCTGATATCTATAATATATAATACATAGTTATGTACTTTTTGCTGTAGGTTGTAGTAATTTTTTTATTAAATACATTTTTTGATTTGAGTGATAGGTGTTACACTTACTATCTTGTGGAAGACAAATATAACAGATGCGAATAGAAGCGAATAGGATGTAGTGTTGTGTTAGTGAACTGCAAAAGGTTAGTGAACTGTAAACGATAACCACGTGGTTGTCGTTTAAAGGCACGCGAGTCATGGGGGGATGTGCTTCGTTATTCTCCTCCCCTCCAACACCCAACCCTGGCAGTTCATCTGTTTCACACGTCATATTTTGCCTGGCGGTTGTTATAAATGAGGCCTGTGTGACATGGAGCAGGCGCGCTCCAGTGGCTTCGTCTGGAACTTGGAGCGTACGTGCGGATGTGAAGACGAGCTTCCAAAAATAACGGCGTTTCCAGCGCGTAAATACAGGCTCTTGCTTCCGGCATGTGGACGGCGTGCGATACGCGTGGTTGGTCGGGCGCAGGGGCCAGTCACTACATAGGGCTTTCGCTACTCTTATGGAGCACTTACAACTCCGTTTGTACCAACATCGAAAAGTTATTCAATTGTAAAATAATTTATTCATCGGATTGGCGATCAAACAGAGTTATCCTTTTTTACGTTTAAGATCAAATCAACTTTAATCGTACACACGTTAAGTATTAAGCCATCAATTTTATGAAGGTTATCAATCGTCTATGTTGTAATTTTTCTATAAAGTTGGCGTTCTTGACAAAGTTGGTCACAAGCTTCGTACCTGAATTGAATTGAATTCCAATTTTGAAATGGGCAAATTAAAATAAATGTGTAACAAAAAGGTGTTGGGTTCCTCACTGTGAAAATTCGAAGCCAAACACACTTGTGAAATACTTCATTTCCTAACAATCCAGAAAGGTAAGTTTCTAAATCAATTTTGGTTGTTTTAACTGTTATCTAGGTTTGGCTATTTAGCTGGCTACGAACTTTCAATTATTTCCTATAATAATCCATACTTTCCCTAAATATTTATCTCTTTTATTCAAGTGCTACTGTTAACTGTCGAAACGAACAAAATTGTTTTTGAAACTTAACTTTTTTGATTGCTGAGAATCTTGGATAAAGATACCGCCCTGCAGAGAAAAAAAAACTAGAAAATTACAAAACCAATTTAATTAAATGAGTTTGGTAATTATTAATGCTAAAAAATCCTTACCATGTCCTCTAAAATTATATTTTATCAATCTTAATGCTATAAATAGTGTTTTTTTTTTGTTGGTCACAAGAGAAGCGTTAGAGGCCCGATCGTAGACAGGTAATAAAAAAAGAAGTTCAGCCTGGCAGTGAAATATTTTTCCCTTCTATACTCTTTGATTGGGTACATCAGTTGGGCAGTGCGAAAAACTAATTGCCAATTCTTTTCCTTAATGCTAGGTGGAGAACGGTAGACCTACTATTTTAAATCTTGTATAATAACTTGTCTACTATCGACCGTTCCTGTGGACGTGGATGTATTCGAAACTCGGCGTCAAGTGCCGTCACATTGACACAGTTCGAATATGGTCTACAAATGCGTTTTCCGAAGTTAGCTTTCAGAATCTGACACTAGGTCGCAGTAGATTAGGTACATTATTTCTTGTTACGTAATAATTATTTAAAGTTGCTCAATTATTGATTATTTATTTTTACGAGTTGGGCTAGTTGAAACCGATCTAAATTATATAACATATCTGCTTCTTTTAAATAAGCTCGACAACTGACATCCAAATGTTCTTTTCAAACTTTACGTTTCTATAGTTTTAGCCATCATATTAAATATTTCAGACCTAAGGAAGACATCACTAATTATTTATTAGCATTTTATCACATTGTTTTGAGAAAGCCTACCTTGCACGTCCATTGTTTAGATTTACAACGTAAAAATTCCACGAATGTGCGCGGAAGTATTGGAAGTCTTATTTTTCTATCAACTAAGGACACAATTTGGAACAAAAGTTCAGGTGTCTGAATGCTTTAATTTAGGAGACAGATTGACTTGGGACGCAGGGTCTTGGGACAGCGCTATGACGTCAGAGGGTCACGTGCACCAATCAGCGTATCCTTGTCGTAAGACACAGTTTGTGATAGCACAATTGTAGGCAGGCCTTAATTCCGCCAATTTTTTTTTGTGAAAGTTACATTTGAAACTGCTTAGCTAGAAGTACTGTGGTGCCATTTCATTTAACAACATTAATTTACCAACATAGACAAGTGAATGCATATAAGTCACATTTGCTCTGCGATTACGTGCAGAAATAAATAACGTAAGCGCTGAGGGGTTGTTGGAAATAACCCGCACTCGCACATACACACGATCGAACAGTTCGCCATACACGTCAGTTTTGACGTGCACTGATTTAGATGTCCTTAGGAAGTGGCGAGGCGATGACGCAATGCATAGCTGAGTAATGGAACAGACGGGCGGCACTGGAAGGCAGTCAACATGTCTGATATAGGCTGTTCACGTTAAATTGAGCACTTTTTAAGGCCCTTCTAAATTTTTCCTTTCATCCAATTTCCATCTTCCTGCTGCTTTTTAATATAAACAGTTCAATGTGACCAATAAACACAGCGTATACATTTCACCACCCTCAAAACTTAATGCCTGAGATTCCAATAAGATATATTTATTAGTGGTTAATGACTGTTGGGAGGGCCTTAAAAAGTGCTCACTTTAATGTGAACAGCTTATACAATGGCGACGCAGCACCTGTAACTATAGTTCCCTCAGACGCCTGGGAACGGATAGTGTGTAGCCCGTCACGGACCGGTCTGGAGTTGAGCGACAGCAGAACGGCCCGGTTAGCGTATGCGCCATCCCACAAACATCCGGTCTTCAGTCTTCGGCAACAGCGGTAAGGATGCGTCATCTGATGTTTGTGAGACAGCTGATAGCATGACAAGTGCTGCGCGCGCATGCCTTCCTACATTGCGATGCACACCCCGTTTGCCCCTTCTTAGACCTTCCCAGACGTACGCGGCGTACTACAGACGGTTTAAAAAAATGACCGTACAAAACTGGCTAGATTATACACGTTTTAAAATGGCAGGTATCCTGTGCACCATCCTGTTGAAGGACCCACGCTTGTCTGGAACTTCTTAAGCCCTCGTCTACAGTGGGGTGTCTTGGCCATGTGACCGCTGTCGAACGACCATCACGTCTCTACACTTAGTGACATAATAGCCATCCGACGGCTATTTACTCCACTTCTTTTCAAGATATTGGAGGACAACCATGTCTTAACCGTGGAGGCATAAATTGTTTTCTCTGGAAGCAAGGAAAAAATGACACCCAAGGCGGATTTTTATGCACTCCTATTTAAGAGGAAGAAATTCATAAAGTGGTAGTGACTCTAATAGTTTAAATACAGAATATCGGTGTAATTGTAGGTTCAAAAACTTTTTTCCGAATGCCAAGTAGTGATTTTGAAAATCTGTTGTGCATAATCAATCCAAAACTACTGGCCAACGAGATTTTTTATTTTCTTTACTCTTCGTGCTTGGAATTTTTTTAAAAATATGTACAGATAGCAGTAAGTGCATCGTACCTGGCATTTATACATTTGTAATTCGTGTTTTTCGAGTCCCAGAGTACTTCGTGTGAGTGTTATAGTTCGATCGTAGTAGCTACGGTCCACTGCAAAGATACTCCACATAAACACAACGAAACTGCAAAATAAATGAGCAAACATGACATATCCAAGTACACAAGGACTTGGGAATGTTTTGAGCTCAGTGATTCAGAAACTCGAGGTCGGGTTACTCATGTGATCAGCGCGGCACCTGTCGCTCGTACTCCTGAGTCACGCGACTTTTGCTTTGACACCGCAGTGTGTACACGGCATTAGGTACTCGGTTCGAATCAATGCCGTAGTGGATGGGCCATTTTTCAACGGCGATATTTATATGCGGTACCGTGGAGGACGCTGCTGAGGCGTTGGAGTTTTTCCTGGGTTTTGCAATTTTCTAAATGATCTTTATTCCTCCCTTAAACCATCTTCACCTCACCGCACATTCGTTCTTCAGGCTGGCTGAAATGACAGGGCTGTCTTTCGGACAGGGCTTAGCGCAAACCTTCCATCCATCACTCAAACTCAGAAACCATGCATCTGCGGTAATAACATCAAAATGAAATGTTTCCATAATAATCTGAACTTCAAGTGTGACCGTCAATTAAATTCCTTATAATGAAGCCAGTAATACAAGTAGAGCTGCTTTTTCAAAAAGGCGAAAGGCGCATTTTTCTTGAACTTCAGTAGTTAGAGATATGAGCTGCCGTCATGCATGGAATGTTAACGAAGAAATCTCCTTGATGTTACCGATTTCGATCAGATACGTTAGGCAGTTTGTCTTTACATTAATACTACCAATTTTTTTATTGTTGGAATACTAAATTACACAATTTTCACAGTGATGCGTGTTTCGGCATAACATAGTGTAAACCGTAATTTACTAAACTCTTTGAAAATGTGGAAGTTAACTGTCGTAATATAGCTCACTATCAATTAAAGGCAATGCCGTGCAAACGTTGTCTATTAAAAAAAATACGTTAACTGTGCAATACAGCTTATCATAACACGGATTGAAATTTTAATTTAGTCGTGAATATTATCAATATTGAAGTAATAAAAAATGTGGCCACATGTCCCACTTTAAGTCCAAATTTCTCACATTATAAATGCTGATTAGCTGGTAAAGGCTGCTCACGATAAAGTGAGCACTTTAGAAATGAACCTTAGAAAAAATACACTACCCCTTCACGCACATATTTAATGGGCGCACTGAGTGACATTCGGCCAGTAAAGTTGGTAACGATGGATCGAATGCATCGAAGAGTAAAAATTAGCAGATTTGTAAACTATTAATTTGTTAATTGTTTATTTGTTATATATTTGTTAACAATTTCAGAGATTCATTTGACCGACGCATGAATAAAGGGACGAGGTCCATGGCAATGTTAATTTTACACAACGTGTATACAAATAGATCATAAGCAGGGCTTTCAAAAGTACTCATTTTACAGTGAACAGGCTATACACACCTTTGTATGCAGAACAATTAGCTACCTGCAAAAATTAAAATGACCAATTGATAGTTGCATTTACGCATCAGTGATGAACGGCTTTCAATGCCACGCAAGTTATCAAATTTTGTTATTACGAACCTATACGTCATACTTTTTTTTTTACCTATAGCTGACTTACGGTTAATTAAATTACTTATGTACTTGCCTTTGAAACGACCTTTAGAAAAAAAACCGTTACTGTAACTTCATGGCCATTAATATTAGCATCAAATCACGTGAAGTAACTACAAATGCTAGCTTCGTGTTCGAAGTTTAGCGTTTTTATTGGTGGGCACTATAATCAGTTTCCATCCGTTATACATATCAGTTGTGTTATCTAAGACGCGTTAGTGTCGTATTTGAGTTGAAACATTTTAAGCGCGTTTCTAAGGTCATGGCAGTTGATACCCGCACTTAGTGGGCTGAAGTAAGATTGCTTCTACGACAGGTTCCTTCATATCTTATGGGATACTTTGTCATAGGGGAAATTTCCACCACTAGGCGCGCAGTGTTCCAAAAGGTAACTTTTAATTAACATTTTAAGATACTTGAATAATAAAACGATGGCTGTACCGGCTCTGATGTATGGTACTGAAACGTGGGTAAATAAAGTACAACGCAGAAAAAAATAAAATCATCAGAAATGAAGTTCCTTTGATCAGTGATAGGGTATTCCCTAAAGAATAGGAGAAGGAACAAAGAAATTAGACAACAACTGAATACATTTTCTTTGAAGGATAGAATTTCCCAAAAAAGGGTAAATTGGAAAGATCGTGTTCTAAGGATGTATAACGACAGATTTCCGAAGCTTGCCCTATAATACCATCCTACTGGAAGGAGGGATATTGGCCAACCCATTAAGAGATGGTCTGAAAACTGAGGTCGGAACAGGCTAAGAGCCTATCCACGAAGACGAAGTAAGTAAGTAACATGAATAATAAAAAATAAAGATTTTTACTTAGTTTCGAAGGTATATTTTTTATTTTACTTATGATTATCTCAATTATCTCGTTTTTTAACGAAAAAAATAGCGAAAACCAGGTTCCTTGCCAACACTAGCACTTCCAAGTGGCGAAAATTTTCCCTTTCGCCAAATTGTTAACATTGATCTTCCCAACTGGCAGAAGAAGTGACCTCGTATGTAGCAAGGGACTGAGCACGTCTTCCAGAAGTGAAAAGTGAATAGCAAATCAGTAACAGGCATGCCAACCTTGTCAGGAAAACTCTCAACTGTGTCGCCCCAGACCAACTCAGTTGTACCAAGTTTTCCCGCATAAAATCAACCAACGTAAACGCAACCCATAACCTGATTACCGAAGATGCTGAAAAAAATATCGCCTATACATTCTACAACTAGCAAGCACAAAAATCGACTCAAAACGTAAGCATGAACTTAACTAAAGTATCTAACTGAAAAATTGGCTGAGAAAGTACTAAGAAAAATTGTAGCAATTTAAAGTTTAGGGGTCAGTTGTGAAATTACGTCCTACAGCATTATATTGAAAGGATCCGTGTTAGAGAAGTAATGCATTACAGCGAAAGAATAGGAGGTAATTAAATAAAAAAACGCAAGATCACAAACACTAGATCTTTATTTAAAGTAAACATTTGATATTCTGTATTTTCGTACTGCTCACTTTCTTCCGTACTTCTGAATAACAGAGCGCAAGTCGCATTCATATAGGTGAGTCCAAATGGTCTTCATCTTTGATGTGATATCGCGTCGTATGTTATTAGGTTGTTAAAAATGTACCACTATTTGAATGCTGAGAGCTGCTGTTCTCAGTAAATAACAGGTTACCGAATATCTAAGACAATATATTTTTTAAACTGCATTAAAATACAAAATTGTGGATTGAGTAGATATTTTACTCGCCATATATATATATATATATATATATATATATATATATATATATATATATATGCATCTGTGCAAGGTTCATATACTACTAATCAGGAACGAAAGTTTGCCGCGTCAAACGCTTGCCGCCCAAATGGCGAGGAGGAGGGACGGGCCTAGGGGGGCTCGATAGTGCCCCTGGGAGAAGGGGTCCAGTTATGATTTCTCCCCCCCCTTTTTTTTTTGTTGGGAGAGGGATTTATGCTCCCAGGCTTTGAAGGCGCATTTTTCCACCGATTTTCTTGCAATTTGGTTGAGCTTTATATCTCTTTGCCCAACCCTCCGAGATATAGGTTTCGACCCCCTTCTCCTTTCTTGGGGTTTATGCCCCCCAGGCTATGGAAGGCGCATTTTTCGACCGATTTCCTTACAATTTGGTTGAGTGTTGCATTTATTTGCCCCGCCAATCTTCTCTAAATAGTGCCCCTTTGGAAGGGAGTTAGTTATGGTTGCCGAGCCCCCCCCCCCCCCTTCATTTCCGGGTATAGGGGTTTTTGCGCCCCAGGCTTAAGGTTCTTGTATACCATGTGGCGTCATACACTTTACGCCAAAACTGAAAATGGGGGCGGACCTAGGGGGCATCGACAATGCCCCAGTGGGGAAGGGGGCGAGTTACGGTTGCCAACCCCATTCCCCCACTTCCGTGGGGAGTGTTTTTATTCCCGACAATTGAGGTTTGTGAAAGGCCCATTCTTCGACTGATTTTCGTGGGATTTGGGGTAGGGTTTTCTTTCTATACCCCACTCTCAGCCAATGGTAAATTAGGCCATTCGAAGCTACACCTTTTCCCCCTCAAGTATTAAGCTTTGTCTTAAGTCTTACGTCTTACGACTTAAGTCTTACGCCTTAGGTCTTACGTCTTAGGTCTTAAGTCCGCCCACAATTATTAAATGTACTATAGTTGTACCATAAATTTTTGCAACTGCATGATGGGATGTGCGAGTGAGCACGTGCTGGAGTTCCGAGACAAATTTCGTAAGATTACCAGCTTCACAGATGGTGGCTTAGCCCGTGGATTCCGTGGGCCTGTCCCCTGATCTTTATATATTCAAGTACACATGCTTCAATTCGAGCACATGGGTACGATAAATGGAGCTGTTGTACTGCCATATAACAGGGGCGGCGCATGGAGAAAAGTTTTTCGACGTCAAAATTATGAATGGTTTGTATATTGTTTTGCGGTATCAGACAACTGCATTAGACAATGATTTTAACATAAAGATCAGATAACATGAACTTATACAATTTTATATTACCACAATACGTGAAGTGCCTTCATATTTTTAAGGTTTGTTTACATTCAGTTAAACTGAGGATATCATATAGCGCTGAAAAGGCAAGAAAATACTCTAATAAATTAACTATTAATTTGGCATTAAGAATGCTCCGAACAGAGACTAGGCCTTGGTAGAGGAGCATAATATATTAAGGAAATGGAGAAGGAATTTACCATTGTCTATGGTTTTACCCTTTAAAACAATTTTATGTGTTTAGACGTGGTCCGTGTTGTACGTAAATTTTAATTAATCATCTCTAGGAACGAATCAGAATCTTGTGGGACTTTTTTCTGGTTTCCTGAGTACATTCCTGAATCCGTCAGGGAGATCGGACACCTTCTGCGTCCTAGAAATGCCGTAAATTTTATTCCAGCGAAGTCATCCAACTTTATACACAGCAGAGTCAACGAACCCGAATAACAGCTCTTCAGGCATCGTTCACTCATCCTCCAGATGATCTGCCAGTTGAAGAGCTGCCTGTCTGGCGCTGTGGTAGAGGAGGAGATGGGTTGATGGACCAGTAAAGTGGTCTCGGTAATAGCTGCACCAGGAGTCTGGACGGTGATTTCCATTTTTTCCCCTGTTCTTTTTTACTCGAGAGGGTCGTGATCGCTGCTGTGAGGAGGCCGTGAACCTGTGTTGGTTCGTGACCACGAGTGGCGCGACTTATATTCATGATCACTTATTCAGCAGTAGAGTAATTGGCGAAGTTAAATAAGGCGTGTTGCCTCGCACGTATATGTACACAAACTGTAAAGATGACGGGATCATCAATGTTATAACGAGCTCAAAACCCCTCGGATACACAGTCGGTCATGCCGACTGCTGGGCGTGAAAATGCATCACTCTGGCTTTTTCGTCACTTGAAAACTTATTCCACAACATCACAGTTACCGAGGATCTGTCAACGGACTCGGGAGAAGGCCAAGAACTACTGTAGTCTTTAGACTTTATGTTAATGGCAATGTTACTTAGAACCCAAAATTGAACACAGGTCAGTTTATACGCAGTAAAAAAGTCCGGATATTCTTCTAATTATAATAGTAAGGAAATATTCACGAATTTACTACTTGCTGCTCATGATTACCGAACTATTTAATAAAATAAACAAATAACGTGTAACATTAAGTGCGTGTATTTCCCTACTACAGTAAGACGAGCGTGTTAATAGCTTTCGCCCATAATACGCCTGGAAAAATTACACGGAGATGGCTCTTTAGACTACTGCCGCCAAATACCGTGTTTTTAAAAGTACCATACATTAATCGTTTTGATAAGAATCGCCGTGGTAGGATGTGTCTAATGACAGTACAATAAAATAAAGTGTAGGAACTGAATGAAATGAATTGATGAAGAACCTTGAGAATAAAAAACGAAATAAATACTGGAAGTACTGTTGTTGTGGAAACGATAAAGAATTATGAGTAGTAAGGAAATTATGAGTTGGGCTGAAGGAAATCGGGGATCGGAGCCAGAGCCGTGGGAGCCACTATGTCAACTCCCACCATCTTTTTCCCATTTTCCCCTCACAATTAATTAAAATACCTTAAAATTTTCCCCTTTTCCTTAAAAATTTTCCTTTTTTCCCCATTTGCAAAAAAAAAAAGGATCCCCAAAAATTTTCAATTTTGCCCGAAGCAGGCGAAAGGGATCAGCGACTCAGGGGTCAGGAGAGAAGGACCGATGACCTTTGACCTTGAACCCAAAAAATTCCAAAAAAATTCCAAAATATCCTAAAGAAATCTTTAAAAATTCCATTATCCGAAAAAATTATTAAAAAAATGTACTACGAGAAATTTTATTTAAACATTATAAAAAAATATAAAAAAAATTTAATCAAAAACTATTTAAAAAATTATTAAAATTATAAAAAAATTATTAAAAATTCTATTCCCCTCGGCAGCGATTTTACCTAACAATTTCTGTTTCCCCTTAAAACTACCCTTCTTCCCTTAAAATTTCCCTTTATCCCCTAAAAATTATAAAACCGAATAATTTATAAAAAAACTTATGTAAAAAATTATCTAATCAAAACTTACATCTCCGGAGATCTTCTCAACGCCACGTCTAGCAGACGACTGTCACCATTTGTTATTGGCCGTTTATTCGGCGGGCCTCCATCGCCTTATCACCACCAATTAGTCGGCTGGCCTTCACCCCACTCTTCTATTCTCATTCTATCGTATGACGCCCTATGTATTTTTTCGTACATAGTTTGTTTATACATGATACTATCCTCTCTCATTTTCGTTCGACTGCCATATTTGTTTTTTCGTTCGCCATTTGTTTACAAATATTACTGGAGGCTGCCATGTTGGGAGACAGCCATCTAGCTAGGTGTAGTCCTCCATGTTTGTTTTTTGTCATTTGTTTTAGAGTTTGCGTCTCACGTTCGTGCGACTACCATAATAGATTTCATATGTTTTCATCACCTGTGTACCACCAGGACGCAGCCATATTTGTCGGTGTGTTTAAAGTATAGATAGTGTTGATTACCCCGCCAATGTTTTTCATTGACTAATTATTGTTTAGTCGGCAAGCTTCCACCACCTTCATTCCATCAATTACTAACTTTTGTGCTACTCCATCCATATTTGATTATATTTTCCAATACATCATTAGTATCGATTATGCCGCCTGCTATCGGCCTGTACCAAATGTTTACACTGACCTGTCCTGCGAAGTAATTAAATCGTCATATTTATCTTATTTTAAAATGCAACTATTAAAAAAAAATATGTTTATTAAAATATTTCTTAAATAGGGAATTTTTTAAAATAAAATGTAGAATACCATTTTACATAAAATTTACTTTACGCATAATAAAATATACACGTTTATTAATCTTCTTCGATGTTCACCACATAATGTCCGCCTCAGCGACCCAGGAATTGAAGCGAGCAGGAAAACACCAACACTTGAAGTACGCCCTTCAGTTATGTCGTTTCGGCATCTTCTCGAACCTTGAAGTTGGCAATGATCGAAGACGACAAAACAGTTATAGTGTGCGAACAGTCAGCTGTGTTCATGACAGTATTTTGTCGGTCTTGTCTCGGCAATTGTAAGATACAAGCCGGTCGTGAGGTATCAGGCAAAATGCGTACATGTTAGCAGGAATATTTCCATGTGTACTGAATTCGATCCTGCAGTCGATCGCGTTGGAGATAATACGCTCGTCCTGTTTACTCACATCGAATACCATGAGTGGGGCCAAACTCTTGAACTTATCAATGCTCAATATCGGGGATTGGGTGCGCCCATGATATGCAGTTTGAAATTGAGCGTATATGTGATATGACAGAAGATACTGTCAATTTACAAAGTTCATGTTCATGTCAACGTACGGGTAGATTTTGCTATTCAGAAATATTTTTACACTTTTCATTTGTAATGTGTCGAACTGCGAACGGTTCGTGCTTACATTGTGCTATCTTCCGGTCTGTAGCCCAACAATGATGTACCTTGGTTTCTCAGAAGCAAAGCTGGACTTCGCCATCCAGTTGATGCGCTGGCTTGCTGGAAATCCGGGCTATGTCTTCAGACTCCACGACCTGAAAGCCATATCGACGTTTTTACCATCTTCCACATTCTGCAACATTTGTATGCATTCTGCAACATTTGTATGCATTCTGCAGTGCTCAACTGCACATGAGGCAGTATGCATTTAATAGACTGTAGCTCAGTTCCACTGCCTCCAGATTTTCTCCTGTACCCATGACTCTCCAAATGCGTATTGACGAGCATTCTCTCCAGCTCCTACTTCGACTTGAAGATAATTCATTTGTAGTCTTCGGAAAATCCCAGTAGCATGGAGAGCGGAACGCATACATTGAACCTGCCTTCGGCATACATTGGAGCACTGTGGAAATCTCCGATTCTCCAGCCTGCCATCTTGGATGCAGACAGCTCATTCGGTGTGAACAAAAGGTGATTTTTTTACCATTGTGGTTATGCCTATATCTCGCGACTGGTCCACCTCAACACCGTTCAGAAATTAGGCGATGCGATTGATCAAGTGAAGAATTCCATTGATCCTTATTTTCGTGGATGCTGGATTGGACCCATCTTCTTTCGTCAGAGCCCCCCTGATTCGCAGGAAAGACTGGCAAGGAAGAGTGCAGGTATCTTGATGTTGGATTGCTATCCGAACTTCTGATGGTAGTGTGTATGGACCGATCAGGAACGGCTGGTACGCATGATGTTCCACCTTCGTCATGCTGTCTTCGAAAATGGCTGGCTCTTTGTAGTTTAGGAAATATTCCATGGCGAACGACCTCGTAGCCGAGACTGCAGAGGATAATCTTGTTGATACGTGTTAACTCCTAGGAGACCTGTGACTTACTGACTGTAGGTTTTACATGACACAGTTCCAAATCCACATTCGTGAGTGCTTGTTTCGGTAGAGATATCATTATTGCCTCTTCCTGCTGCGTCGTTTTTGCACACTTCCGCCTGCTACTGGGTATGGCCTTAGGTAGAGGCCTTGGCCATTTTTTTACCCATGGTGAGAGCTTCCATATTTACATTGTGTCTTTGTGCCTCGGTCAACTGCTTCCGTTCATTCCACTCGTGGCTTCGATTAGACACCCGAGGACGCTGAATGCAGGTAAAGCAATGGAAAAAATCCGCTGGAAGTTATTTTCTTATCCTTGGAGGCTTTTTTTTTTTTGTAGCAGCTTTTTTTTTTTTGTAGTAGCTTTTCTTTTCACTTGTGCCTTTCTTTTGCTCTTATCACTCATGTCCATCTTCACTTTGAGTTCATCAAGTTGGAATCCCCACGGTGTTATTTTTCTCCGAGCCCAGTGTCTGATGATTTTCATATTTCCTCCACCTTCTGTGCAAGTATCTTGTCTGCCTGGTGCCTGGCTTGCAGATCCTTGTGCTGGGAATAGGCGATATCGTGCTGCTTGCACGCCTCGTCCAGGGAATTTATATCTGTCTCGTTGCGTGACAGTCATTTAGCTAGCTTGGTTCCTGGCCTGCAGAACTGGTATCCGGAAATGTGCAGCTAAAATGGTAGATTGTTGATCAGCATATCGACGACCCCGCTTCCAGCTATGGTCTTGCCTCTTAGAGACATCGCAATGAACTGAGCAAGATAAGAATAAATAGGACCCTTTTATACATTTTCATTTCATTATAATTCTAGACTTCGAACAGTATGGGCATATCGCATATTTCAATATGGCATTTAAGTGCGAACTCTGCCAGAAGCTGTTTTCTCGGCGCGATGCTTTAAAGAGACATTCTAAAATGTGCAGCATTGGTTCTCCACCACCAACACAACCGCTGCCGCCACCACCGCCACCACCACCACCCCCACCACTACCAGAAGATTGCAGTGGTAATATACATATTATCAAGCAAGTTGTAACTCTATACATAAGTATTCATGCTGAAGATGAAGTTATATCTCACGAATTGTGACATGGAAGCCTATTTCCGAATACAGTGAGATGAATAGTCGTGGGACCATGAAATTGTAGGTCAACACGCGTCCTACTGAGCCTTCTGGAAGAAGAGAACGGCCTTCGTTACGAGAATGTGTACCAATATTCAAAATCGCTCCAGCAACCGAAATACTGGCGAATGGCACAAGTACTGCAGGCTGTGAAAGGCATGGGTAATTTTCCCTGCAGCGATAATGAAGCCTTCGTACCTCCGAACGAAGCACTGTGAAACTCGATATTTGTCTTAGATGAAATTGCCTGCGAGAAACAAATTTGTATTTAAGAGTACTTCAGCATGGGATGGCACGCGGACATGGACTGTGTGTACCTCGACCAGATTTATTCGCGCAAAGCCAAACAGATGCTTCGCGACAACGCAAACGTGTTAGTGATGTTTCGGACTAACGATATGAATTTGCGGCACGTTTACGACGATCACTTAACTATGGCCATGACGCTATCAGATTTAAAAGATATGTGTGCCTTGTGCTGGAAAGAGAAATACGGATGTTTGACGATCGTAAAGGATTGGTCCCTATATAATGGAAGGTAAAGGTGTGGGTTCGATCAGTTGATCGCCGGCCGTCGAGAATGAGTTACAGAATATCTAAATTCGGGCAGAGTAGCCTCAAGCTGCATCCTCACAAAGACGACGATGGAGGTTGTCTCGTACCAGGGAACGATGGAACTTATGATGCTGGTAGAAGAATAATTCGAAACGTTGGCGAATCCGAATGATCCGGGGATGCTGCTACTAAACATTTCGTCCTCAAAACTGGTAATGACATCATCTGGGGACTGCGCAGTATATTGTCCGAACAAAACGCATGCTTTCGAAACTATCTATCCGAGCTCGGAGCGAAGTTGGAGCATGTAAATACAGAGATCGTCCGCGATATGGTGGCCATGGGCGAGCATGTGACGAGTGTTCAAAGGCAAATTATCGACAGAATGAATGTAGTATCTGTGCAAAATGAAGAGAATCCGACTAACTTGGAAGGATATATGACACATACATTCGATACCTCGTTTTACCACATCGCCACGAAAACATATATTCTAAATTACAGCGAACCTCTGAGCAAGATCGAATATATTTTGGCGGAGACTCGCGGCTAAACCTATAAAAGAAAGCGACATTGATAATTTTTATTCAGTCCGATATTGGTGATTTACAGTGAACTACATCGGGTGATTCAGTCTGTCCGCAAAAAGTATTTGCTCGCCAAGCGAGCCAATATTTCACGCGACCCTATAAATGAAGAAATTTTTAAGCCCATTACTCGTCGTCTCGATGTGCTCAGGGATAGTTATGGAGCATCCGTAGCTGTAAAGTCCGAAATCGACAATACCGCTATGCCTTAGAAGAAGCGGAATGCTGATTAAGTACAGTCAGATCAGGACGATGGATCGGATGTGGATTTGCCACATAAAAGAAAGTACGGAAGAGAGATCTGAAATCTAATGCTTTGGCTCGACGATACCTATGATGGTACACATTCGTAATAATGATATGACGCACGGTGTATACAGGCATGATGATAAATGGTTCCTCGGTGATGATGAAGTAGAGTTTTTACCAGGTCGGAGCATCCAAGTTGGCAATTACACGATGTGTGGAACCCCCAGGCTATACGAACTTATATTTCGCAAGAAGTCAAGGGGGTTTATAGAATCCGACCTGCTGGAATACAAGACTTTTTTCGAACTTACGCACGCATTTTTACCAAGATAACAATCTCGAGACAGGTGTTTATAAGAATGAAGATCACAGAAAATTCGACATTCGCGCAGACCTCTGCAGCGGCCTAACAATCAAACGCGGCGAAGGTCTGAAGAAGATAGACGACGGCAAGAACAGTGACTACGTATTCTGGGACGATCCGAACGAGCTGGTTGATATGCTGAAAATTGTTGGAAATTACTCCTACACCAAAGAGATTTCGTTTCAAACATCAGAAACTTAAGGAGGCGGGCTACATACGATAAATCGATTGGATATCGCGAATTTCAAGGTTTGAGAAGGTGCTGAAACGACTTTACGGAAGGGCGTACTTCAAGTGGTGGCCTTTCCCTGCCCACTACAATTCCTGGTTCGCTGCGGTGGACATCGAAATGTGAACGTCGAAGAAGATCAATAAACCTGTATATTTTATTATGTGTACAATAGATTTTACGTATAATGATAGGTTGTGTTTTATTTCAAACAATTTCGCATTTAAATATAAAATGAATATGACATTTTAAGTACTTCGCAGGACAGGTCAATGTCAACATTTAGTACAGGCCGATAGCAGGCGGCATAATTGATACTACCTATGTGTTGAAAAATATAATCAAATGTGGATGGAGTAGCTTTAAAGTGAGTAATTGATGGAATGAAGTTGGCGGAGGCTTGCCGACTAAACACTAATTAGCCAATGAAAAACATTGGCGGGGTTATTCGACATAACCTATACTTTAAACACATAAACAAATAGGCTGCGACCTGGTGGCACACAGGTGATGAAAACATATGAAATCTATTATGGCAGTCGAACGAAAATGAGAGAGGACAGTAACATGTATAAACAAATGATGTATGAAAATACACATATGGTGGCATACGATAGAATGAGTACAGGTGTGCCCTGGATGGCAGTGCGATAGCAGTGCGGTCTTTTTTTCTTGCCCGCCACTACTCTGCGGTCTCGTTCTCGATGTCCATATCCCTTCTCCTATTCCGTAACCTCTTGAGTTTCGCTCCCTCCCGTGCGTGCACACTGGCCAACATTCCCCTACCTTCAGTTTTAGTTGAGTGTAAGATTGAAATTGTATTGGCCTATTCTCCTCTGACCGCCGTATGTGTAACATCTACTTGGTCTTCATCGCTTGAGCAATGCCTTTAGCATTGCATGATGTGGTGCGTCACCCATTCAGAGGTGGGTTCGGCAGCTGACATTGGTAGTAACTTAAAGTGGAGCAAGTTTGGGAATTTCAGATTTAAATTTGGATATGTGTCAGTCTTTTGCAAAGTGTGAATTTTAACAAGGCAGTGAGCATGCATCTTGACCATGTTTTTCCCGTCTTGCATTGCTGGTGTGAACTTGAATAGATCCATTTATCTCCGGTTTGCATTGACGTCTTAACGTCACAGAGTTGAATTAAATTTGATTGCATTTGGATTTGAAATTGTTGTTCCCAGTGTGCATCGCCAGTGTGAACATGTACTTGTTAATTTAGCTTTACTTTTTGTTTAAGAAGTGTTTTAGTAGTTCTCGGTTTGCATTGTCGGTTAGAACCTACATAAATTATGGTAAATAAATTTGGTTTGCTTAGCCAGTGTTTGAATTTTTGTTAATCCATTTGATGGTGCCTGCCTTGTGTATTGAGTCGACTTGCCAGACCCTCGCTTTCGTTAAAATATTTGATAACGTTTAAAAGGTGTTTAATATAGCAATTTAAATATATTGTCACGTTTAAATTGGTTTAAATGAAAGGTCCTGAAAAATTAGAGATTGACTTCTCGTATCATGTATTGGTGTAGTGACCGCCTCAAGTACCTGATTATATGATTATTATAAGCGTGTCAATTTTATAACCTTTTCAGCTGTGTTGCTTAAATGCCCTTTGGTAAGACTGTAATACACAAGCAAGCGTTTGGTTACGCATATTTTTAAATTAGTGTAAATGTGTTATTTCACTAGTTCATGGCCTTTGGTGACCCCTTGTGCGGATGCGCCGTGGATTGGATTATATATATATATGTCATCTGCCCAATTCTTAATACATGTTGTTTGGAGGACATTTTAATTTGATTTACAGGAAGGATATTCAAAATAAAGATTCTTGGTGGAAGCTCAGTAACGAGCAAGAGAAAAAGTGAAATGCTGCAATGCAGTATATTCTATTAGTACTTAATTGTAATTTTAAGGGAAAATGAGGAAATTTTAAGGTAAAAACGGAAATTGTTAGGGAAAATGGCGGCCAAAGGGAATACAGTTTTTAAATTATTTTTAATGATTTTGCATTAAAGTTCGTAATAATTCAAAATACTTTAATAATTAATTTTCTATAAATTTTTAATAACATTAAAATTACATTTTTAAAATATATATTTGGAAATCTTTGGAATTTTCTTTGAGATTTTCCCAAATTTTTGTGGAATTTTTTGGTAATTTTTCGGGTTCAAGGTCAAGGTCAAAGGTCATTGGTACTGCTCTCCTTCTGTTCAGGTCGCTGATCCCTCTCGCCTGCTTCGTGAAAAATTGGAAATTTTTGGGATCCTTTTTTTTTTTTTGCAAATGGGAAAAAAGAAATTTTTATGGAAAAAAGGGAAATTGTTAGGGGAAAGAGACATTTTTAGGGTATTTTAGTAAATTTTGAGGAGAGAATGGGAAATGTTGAGGGAAAAAGGGAAAAAGATGGTGGGAGGTGACGAAACAACATAGCGGTTTCCCCGGCTCCGGCTCCGATCCCCGATCCCCCTGTGACCAACTCATCATTGCCCTACTACTCTTACAATATAAAAAAAACAGTCAATATGATACCAGAAATAAAGAAAACCATAAGTTTTAAAATGCATAATGTAGGTTTTTTTTAAATAATTTCTCTGCCGAAGGTGATGACGTAGCCTGCAGTAAAATAAATACCTTAAAAACATAAATTAAATAAATATTTAATTTTTTTTAACGGTGATCACTCAAGCACAGTCAAAACCCTTAACCACACCGTTCTTGAGCACGTTTAGGGATGGTGTTCTGAGTATTCGCCATGTTACTTCATCGTGTAGAACAAAACAAATTGCTTTTACAAAATAATAAATACCAGAGGTATGAAGATGTTTATTGTGTAAACACTTTATATCTACACTTGGTGGCCGAAATTTACCGGGCTCCGTTCTGAATCCAGTGAACTCACCTGTTAGGACACAATATGAGCTAAAGTACAAACGCTTTAACTCTATATAAGCGTTTGCTGTAATCAGTAACCGGGAGAGTTGTATACGTTCGTTAGGGGCATGATTGTACGCACTAATAAATTAAGGCATTCCACCCGAAAGATGTTAAGCTTGCCTCGATCCACTGTTAGTGATATCATTGTAAAGCAGAAATGTCATTGAAGCACTGGTCTCGAGCATTGTTCTGACAGGTCAAAGAAGCTAATCAAGATCGGTGAGCTATGAAGAATGTTGTGTGAGTCAATCGTCAGACAGCCATGCCTAAAATTTCAGATGACTTCCGTTGCAGATAGGTGCATAGGCCAGATATGATACTTCGTCGGGAGGTGACAGCACTCGGTCGTGATGCAGCCAGGAAGTCACTGATCATACGCACCAACGTCCGACGTAGTTAGATGGTTAAAACACCACCATTAGACTATGGAGCAGCAGAAGAAAGTATTATGGAGTGATGAGTCTTGGTACATGATCTGTTACTCGGCTGGACGTGTGTAAACCTGGCGAATACCTGGTGAACTTAATTTACCTGAGTGTGTTGTGACGACAGTAAAAATTTTATGGTGGTGTAATAATCTGAGACTCTATCTCTCGGTTTGGGTTTGGGCCATTAGTTTCGATGGACAGAGCGATGAACTCAGGCAAATACCAAAATATTCTGGACAATAACATCCCTCATTTACTGTCGCAACTGTTAGAATCTCCTCTTTCCTGTATCAACATGATAGTCCTCCTGTTCATAAAGCGGCGTCTATGCACTGTGGTTTGAAGACAGTCAGACATGAAAGCTTGACTGGCCCGCTGAAATACCCAACTTGGAGCCAATGGAACATCTTTGAAATGTGCTGGAGCATCATCTGTGTGTAAGGCCCGCTTTACCGACAGACAAAAGTAGAATGATTATATCGATTCTAAAACAAGGGGTTAGGAACTCGAAGCGCCGGAGCTGTTCATGCTGTCATTCCGATCGGCTGGCAGCCATCTTGGATTCATGTGGCCTTGACCTTAGACCTTGACCACAGTGACCTGTGACCTTGACTATGGTGACATTCGACATTTATATTAAAAATAACAAAATAAAACACTGAAAAATCAAAAATGTAAAAAAAATTAAAAATCCCAAAAATTCTAAAAAACTTAAAAACATTGGAAAAAATTATAATATCCCAGAAATGCCAAGAAATAAAAAAAAATTCCTAGAAATATATTATTAAAAAATTATTTTAAAATTAAATGAAAAGTTATTAAAACAATGATCAAGGAAACTTAAATTTCCAGAGGTCAC
This sequence comes from Dryococelus australis, assembly GCA_029891345.1. Taxonomy (NCBI): domain Eukaryota; kingdom Metazoa; phylum Arthropoda; class Insecta; order Phasmatodea; family Phasmatidae; genus Dryococelus; species Dryococelus australis. The sequence continues at coordinate 262,544,217 of CM056993.1, forward strand.
CCCACCACTCACCTATACTCATTCCGCTATATTGTTTTATTCATTTGTCATGATGGAGGATGCCACCCTGGTTTTTCGTTTGTCATTTTTTTATACATTTCTGGAGGCCGTCATCATGGTTTTAATATGTTTTCATCGCCTAGGTGGTGCTAGTGTATTAATAATTGATATCGCTACCAGGTGGCAGCCATACTTTTTTATGTTTTCAAAGTATAGGTTTTTTATGTAGGATTCTATTTTCAACACATAAGTGGCATTAATTTCTCAACTTCATCACCAGGTGAGCTGATGGCACTCCTATGTATAGACATAGAAAAAATTTGCAATATTTCATCGTACTAAAAAAAATATGTATTTTTACAATCAACAGTACACCTACATGCCCGATGTGGACTTGGAATACCTGCGTAATTTATTAAATATTTATTTCTTATTAAAAATTTTAATTGTTCAATTATAAAATGTATTTTAATTAAATTCTATAATTGTACATATAGTACAATGGTACTTTATACAATATTTTTAGTAAAATTTATATTATTTCTTTGCATTTTTTAATGTTAATTATATTCTGGCAAATTAGGTAAGTGAACATGAAATAAAATACAAATTTATTCACAGGCATATTTTATTCATTAATTTATTAAAGTAGCCCATGCCATCAAAAACACTGCAATATTCTTCAATATGTATGCATCTCAATACAGGCAACATTGTTGAAGGATATAGTATTTTATGCATCTCGCTGTTCACATTTGTGTTCTCCTTGTGCAAATATGTCATCACATTTATTTCACCGACACACTGTGCAGGGCGGTTTATGTAGGTAATTACACCTTAGAGACCATGTACCGAAGTCACAAGAGACCTGCTTGCAGTAAACCTGTTACCAAGGTACAGATGAGAAATGCACTTCATTTTTACAGGATTTTGCATGTCTAAATGAATGGTCGTTACGACTGACCTGCTTACCGCACCTGTCACACAAATGTGAAATGCAACAAGGATTTTTGGCACAATTAAAGAGGCAATGTCGCCATACATGGCTCCTGCTCGTGAAGATATTTTCATAGAATAAAATCTTATAATGTCGGAATGGTTCAGACAAGGACTCGGACGGAACTGTTGAAGATGTAGGTTCTGAAGCTATAGAAGCAGGTAACTTTGGCAGTGGTGTTCTAGGTACCTCATTAGTCTTTTCATCAATCACTCCACATGCTGCGCAATCAGCTTCGCTTGCTCCGCAATCTTGCAATAAGATCACGCCATATCACGGATAAGATAAGTACTTCCCCTTGGGGAAGCCAGATTGAGGGAGGATGAACATGGTGGGAGGGGGTCGAAAAGTAGTCCAAGGCCTCCCTCTCGGTGATTGGCTGGTTGGTCTCCGAACAATGTATTAATAGTGTAATATGATTGGTTCAAAGTCAATATGACGCCATAAGGCTTGCACACTCGTATACTATAAGCAGTAGGGAAGTCAGTTGAGAGGTTTAGTTTGCCAATGGCTGCCATGAAAAATACATTGTATTGGCTAGCTTCTACGCCAGGTAGTCCATGACTAGTTACGTTAATGTGGAGTGGTTATTGCTCGCCAATGGTTTCTCGCCATCGATTTCTTCTGCGAGTGAGATATCTCCTGTTTTTCCAGCGCCATCGAATTCTTCAGCTGTTGGGCCTACAAAATCTTCAATGGAGCCATCGAATTTTTCGGCTGAGGAACCTAGAACACCATTGCCGATGTTACATGCTTTTTTGGCTCTAGCACCTATATCTCCAACAGGTCCGTCCGAATCTTTGCCGGAACCTTCCGACATCATAATATTTGCTTCTGTGAAAGGCCTTCACAAGCAGAGCCATGCTCGCCAACATGAGTGCTTTAATTGTGCCAGGAATCCTCGTTGCATGTCATAATTGTGTGACAGATGCTGTAAGCAGATCAGCTGTAGTGAACATTTATTTTGATATGTAATGACCTCGATACCAGGTTTACTGTAAGCAGGTCTCTTGTGACTTCGGTACATGTCCTATAATGTGTAGTTACCTACATTACCCGCCCTGCACAGTGTGTAGGCATAATAAATGTCACGATATTTTCGCACAAGGAGAACACGAGTGTAAATAGCGAGATGCATAAAAGAAACCTTCAACAATGTTGCCTGTATTGTGATGCATATTTATTGAATAATAGTGTAAAAATGTTTAGGGTATGTGAGGTTGTAATTAATTAATTGAATAAAAAAATGCCTGTGAATAAAATTGTTTTCATTTCATGTTGACCTAATTTGCCCGAATATAATTAACATTTAAAAGGGCACAGAAAAAAATCAATTTTATGAAAAAGTTTTGTATAAATAAATAAAAAAATAAATATATATATATATATATGTGTATAAATAACGAAAACACTACATTTTGCCACTCAGCATGCCAGCAACGGCGTTCACGTGCCCGATGCAGTCTGAGGTGTTTGTGATTTCTGGACAACGGAAGCAGAAACAATGGAATGCGTGCCACCGGTCCAGCCCGCAGCAGACAGCGTCGAACCGTCGACGCAGACAGGTCCACACCCGTTGCAGTGCTCAAGTGTCGAGCCAACACACTGGACGAGGCTGTGCGATCCATTACGGCCATGCGGACAAGATGACGGTCATCCCATACTGTGGTTATATTACGTGGTCCAGTACTAGCTTGTCGCTGCGTACGACCCTCTTCTATTTACTGGTGCCACACACGCATTACTGTCGTAGCAGCATGGACTGTACAAGGCGAAATGTCATAGTATGACAAATCCGTTTCCTGGAGACTGATCATTCTGCCCCGTTCTAATTCACTCACATGATTATATGGCTCCCTTTGACGTCAATAGGCATACTGGCACTCTCTTTCACTTCGTTTGACGGCTCTTCACTGACTGAGATTGGTGTAACACTGACCTCTCCAGCCACACAAAAGAAGGCGCTGATGGGCCTACAAGTGCGCCATCTCCCAGTAATCGTATTCACTTATTGCTGATACACTATTTTACACATCCTCCGAGTTTGGATACATTCGGCCATTCTTTCTGGGTGTTGCAATTTTCACAAACAATATTTTAATATGGAATAAATGTACCTGTCACATAACATTCCCAATGAATGAAATCAATTGTTGTATAAGTAGACATTATAACTGAACCTTATAGCTTATTCAGTGCTTGCTTGCACAAGGCCGTTTACCTCCAGGTTCAGTTATTGGCATTCAGTGTTTAGTTATAATTACAAACGGAAAGAAACCCACAACAACAATTAAAAAATATGAATCGTGCAATAGTGAGGACATATTATTTAAAGAACTTGGGAGCAAACTACGTTATTTTAATAAGCAGCTAACATTTGATCTTCGCAGTGGCATAACAGTTACTGGCGAAAAATAATAGGCAAAATCATCACGTGAAAATGGTGATCCTATAATATTCAGATACCCGTAACTTATTTTTAATGTGGGCTATCATTACGTGTGTTAGTAAAGTGTTGTTATAGGCTGTTCACGGTAAAATGAGCACTTCTGAAAGCCCTGCTTGAGATCTACTTGTATGCATGTTGTGTATTCTTCGCCTTATGTAACATTAACATTGCCATGGGCATCATCTCTTTATTCATGCGTCGGTCAAGCGAAACTGTGAAATTATTCGAAAAATAATTATTATACAAAACTGGTTCCGCGCATTAAGAAAAACAATAAACGAAAGAAATAATTTAAGACATCAAAAATGGTTACCCAATACTTTTTATTCGACTTTAAGATGTGGAACTACTTTCCATCCATCATTACCAACTTTACTGGACGCATGTCACTCGGTGCGTTCGTTAAAATATGTGCAGGCAGAGGCAGCGACTTTTTTCTTAGGTTGATTTCAATAGTGATCCCTTTATCCTTAACCGCCTTTAGTTTTGTTAGTTTCAGATATACTAAAATGCCGTGAGTCTGTATCTATTTAATTGCAGTGCCACTCAATTATCTACACCTAATAGTAGTAATCCGTTTATTTCTTCACATCGTTGCAATGTTTTAATAAGTCGGCTGGCAGCCAAACTCAGCAAATATACATGAAAGGAATGCGATCGTTACTGTATTCTTCTAAATATAGTTAAAATGGCCCGGAATTTTAACGGGGACCTCAAAAGTGCATATTATAACATACTGCAAGATAGCTAAATATGTGTTACGTTACATGATGGCGTGTTTTCAAAATATTACGCGTAAATAAAGAAATAATTTGGTTTTAGAAGATAATATTTAGCCATAATAACGATGCATTTGATTTCTTCACCACGAGAAGTCAAAAAACACTGCGTTTTTGAATAAGTTTGAAATTTGTATCGAGATTGGTTCTCTGCAGAAGAATCATTAGCTCCCACAAAATAACTGGCCCCAGTAGAATAAAAAAAACATATGTTCCGCAGAATTCCTTCGATTTGTGTGCTCATTGCCTTTGGTTTGTACAAATGTTTCCTACAGAAGCTAAAAAATTGTATTAATAAACTTAAATTAAATTTCAGTTTGGTAGTCTCCTTAGTGTAGAACTACCTTTTGTGAAGCGTTCAAGAATCAGCGAAGTCTAGTTCGCCATTGGCGCAGATAATAGAGGTTCAGGAATTGTTATTGTCCTGTCACAAAAAAAAAAAAAAACATAACTATATATATCAGTAAATTATTTTACAATCACACATAAATTGTGTGTGACTCAAAGACAGCTTTCAGCAACATTAAAATTAACTTCACATTTTCCTAATTAAATGTTTTAAGGCACTCCCCCCCCCCCCCCACAACCCCACTCGCAAAAGACAACGCGGCATTACACCTCAGTTGTAGGGAAATGTTCCTTCAGGCTTAACGGGATCTGGGATCGGAGCCGGAGCCGGGGGAGCCTCCAAGTTGTTATGACACCCGTCCGCCATTATTTTACTTTTTTCCCCTCAAAATTTCATTTTTTCCCTCAAAATCAACCGAAAAAAAGTTCAATTTTCCCACTTTTTTCCTTTAAAAAAATCCCTGAAGAATTTCAATTTTTTTTTAATAGGCGAGGTGGACTCGTGGCTCCGGCGAGGTGGATCAGTGTCTCCGGGCCAGAATAGCAGCACCTATGACCTTTGACCTTGACCTTTGACCGTGAAAGTGGAAACAGTTAAAAAAATTCTAAAAAATCCCCCAAAAAATTATTAAATTTATGTTAAAAAAATTAATCTCCTAAGGTTCCCCTTCACCCCACTCACCGGAACCAATTAGTCCTCAGGCCTCCAATTTCCTCGCCCATACCCAGTTAGCAAGAATAATACATTACAGACTACCACCACCATATTAGATGCAGAGACTACATTGACCTTGACCCCATTACCTTGAATAAACTTGAAAACAAATCATATTCCCAAAAATAAAAAATAAAAATCCTTAAAAATTGCAAAGAAATTCCTTAAAAATCTTTAAAAATGATGTAAAATTTATAACATTTCATTTTTCAAAATTATAAAAAATGTATTTTAAAAAGACTTGCATTTCCAGAGGTCCCCACAGTTCCTCAGTTAGTCACATTCGTTCCATCCCCAGCAGACGACTGTTGCCAATTGCTATTAGCTGTTTAATCGGCAGGCCTCCATGCCTTTACCACCACCAATTACTCACTTCGTTCGACCCCTATCATCTATACTCATTCCATCATATTTGTTTCTTTCGGTCATCATTTGTTTATACGTTACTGGCGGCGATCATATTTTTATTTTTCCGTTCCTCATTTGTTAATGTACATGTTACTGGAGGCTGCCCTGTTGGTAGGTACCATTTGTTTATATATTTGACTGGTCGCTGCCATGGTGGGAGGCAACCATAAGGCCATTTTGTCTTCTTCGTGCATTTACCACTCTTCTCGTGCCTACGCGCTTGACAACTTTTACTGTACGTCTTACCACAGTAGCGACACGATCGACCCAATATCGATAGCGAATTCTCCATATCGTCTACACGCACATCCCCAATTAACGATGGTAGCATCATTGCATCATCACTTAATGTACAAGTTAGCGATGACATGTGTACATCATCATTGCACAAAGCAGTACTTGTAAGGCCATTACAGGTTTGTGACGGCGACAATGAGTCGTTTTATTTTGCTGGTGGAGGAACAAGTCCTTTACATATTTTCGAATGTTTGTCTAGTTTGTCAGTACGAGCAAACAGACGAAGTCACTTCTCACACTTATATGTCATGAGGAGCGGGTTCATCTTACATTGATGCTATTTGTGTCCCCTAACATTGCTGCTATTTGCAAGGGGCTTCATCACAGTACATGCATCGAAGTCTTGACACTGTTAGCTTGAGTCGCGATGCCGATGGAGCTGCTGTAGTTGGCCAACCCGAAGAGGTCGATGGCGCTATCGACATCATTCCTGAAGTAGTCGATGGCTGCACTGCTGTAGGTGACCCACCCGAAGAAGTCGCTGTTGCTGTCGGCATCATGCCCGAAGAAGTCGATGGCACTGCCGTAGCTACCATTAGCTCTGGAGTACCCCATGACATCGTAGACCCAGAATAAGACTTAGATGCAAAGATGTTGAAGCTAGCCGAGCTAGCCGTGAGCTGCTGTCAAACTAAGACTCTCAGTCCACATCTCTACTGTTTTTATATATACACGAGTATGCAAGCCCTATGATGTCATATTGACTTTGAACCAATCGTATTGCACCTTTAATATATTGTGCGAACACCGACCAGCCAATCGCCGAGTTGTCCCGTGATTGCAGCGGACCAATCACGTGCAGGCTCTGAACAAAATACTACGAGGAAAAAACATCCTGCGCGTACTAAAGACTCGGGAAAGAAGCTTTGTATAATTCAGACCAATAATATTTGTGCGTAAATAAATGTGCTTAGAAAAATTATTTAGTATACCAGCATTGTTATTTTGTAAATTTGTATAAGTTTGTGTATATTTTGATATATTGTAAAGTCATACTAGGATCTGTTAAATTTTAAATACGAGAAAATTTGGCCACCAGAAATACATAAATACTGCGTGTACGAACGTAAATAAATTTTAAAACTAAGGAAGTGCGCAGCTCAAGGCAGGCCGCTGTGAAAGTCGTCTCTCTAGTCTTGGACGGCCGGAGGTATTTGCATCGCAAGCAATTTTCGCAAACACCTGACGGTCGACACGTGCTGGCTGAGAACTGAACTCCAGAGACAGCTTCACGCCAGCTATCAAGGCTTATAAAGTCTAGAATACATAGTTAGTGTTCCAACAGAGAGCGACCACATATTCAATTACCATGTAAAACTGCAATACGCCGGATAACTCTAGCCCAGTCGAGAATATATATGCTAACAGGAGGTCCAGATTCGACACCCGGTACACCTCAGACACAACACACACTAGCCAAAAAATACACACAGGGAGACATATGAGGTATACGCGGTACAATACTTACGAAAAAAATATCTCCGTTACTATACAAGCGGAACAAATGACACGCTGCAATACTTGTGAAAAATTGTACATGGTACAGTAACATCGAGAGAAACTTATACAATTACAAAACTAATAAGACAAACGAATGAGAAAAAAAATTCAGTACGGCGAAAATAACATCACCGTTACTATACTCATTTAAAAAAAATATATACTGGGAGGGCAAACAGCATCACATACACAGTACTGATGGAAATGTGCTACAGTACTGATGGACAAAATATGGCGCAATACCCATGAAAAAAAAATTGGCCGGAACAAAAAACTCGCTACTACACTGACGGGAAACACGCTGGTAAGAAATAAATATAGAGGACAAATTGATAAGAAAATTATATACGTAGAGACCTATTCAGCTATGAAAAAATGATACACGTCACTCTACGTGGTGAGATATAACATACAGGAGGGTCCAGGTACGATACCTGGTACATCCGGTACAATTCTGGTGGGGGCATGCCAATCAGAAACACTCATCACATCTATAAAGTCAGCGCACAGGAAAAATACAATGTATAAAGGCCCATCCATAAACTAACAAGGTACTCTCTATATATACGTACATACATGATGATGTAAGTTTGCCGAATTAAAAAATGTTATTGTCTCAAAATGTATTAGTACAATATTATAAAAAATTGGGAAAAAGTAAGATATCCTAAATAAGTTTGTTCAGTGGTAAGACGCAGAAGTATACAGTCCACCAGCGATGGCAGAACCAGCGATGACAGGACCAACGATTATAAATATTCATTTATACGGAAGTAAATTCTCACACAGGCACAGAACTATACAGATGTCAATTCAAAACGTATCGTCCTAAGTCCCTAACAAGCAAAAAATACAAACCAAACTGCAAGCCCAACGCTAAAAAGTATTAACACACAGAAAAATGCCCTGCACAGGTACAGAGGTATACACCGTACCGACAAAAATGTGTAGATTCCACAACGAAGGGTGTAGAAGTATATACCCCACCGACGATGAACAAATGTCAGGGATATGCTAAATAAATGTAGGACCAGCGGCGAAAAACATCCCCCCCCCCTTAATTCAAGTTTAAAATCAGAACGTTAGGAAATGTCAGCAGCAGGAAAACAAATATCCATCTAGTTACTCTATGTACGATACTTCTAGCTCCCAGTGTCCACATATAAAACTATTTATACATGCAAATAATGTACGTACAGTAAGTTGTGCAGGAAAAAAAATACTGTGATGACACGTCAGCGTAAAGGCACACTACCACAAGTACAAAATAATAATAATAATAATAATAATAATAATAATAATGAAAATAGTTACATTCAACAAACAAAATTTCTGTATTTTCATACATTTGTATGCGCTCACTCCGTTAAGAGATATATCTGATCCACGGTAAAATGTCACACCCTCTCTCTCCAGAGTCCCATCAGACTGCTACGTGACTTTAGCCGAATTAAAAGTAACATACGAACCTGTGTATGTATAAATGCAGCCTCAAATTCAACAGGTGTCAATAGTATTCACCCTTTAATGAACTATGCGAACTTGCTAGAGTCCATCATGCAGAAATATTCCACAATACGAAGTCTAGCAAAGACACGTACATAAAGCTCTTATTCACACACTTCAACCTCGAGACATATAATGAAAGACTTCACAAGTGCGAAAAATTTAGAGTATAAAGCAGTCAGTGCATTACGGAGACCATGAAATTGTAGAGTTATGATAAACCCCTTAGAATAGTAGAACATTAATTCTATGTACAAATTTTTGCATTTAAATTCTGACGCGAACTCCACATTTTTTCTTTTGTCGTATAAATAATCAAATGTGAAATTATTTATTAATTCCGGTAAAACCAACCAAAGATATTTTGTGATGCTGTAAAACTAAGACATAAGAAAATAATTGACGCTTTCTCCACTTGCTCATACGTCCAACACACACCTACACACACACACACACACACACACACCCATATAGAAATAGGGAAAAAATTGCGCAGCAAAGAACTTAAGATTATAAACTTCATAGGCGAACAGAGCAAGCATATTTATATTTCCGAATCGAAGAAATATTCCGAATTAGTCGGATGTTCACCCCCCCCCCTTTTCACGTGATATTACACAGCGAGCTATTCTGTGGTGCTGTCAGCTACTGTAGCAACCATATTGTATGAAGGTGACCTTGACCCCATGACCTTGGATGACTTTGGAAACAAAAAAACTCGAGAACAATACATAAAAGTCGACATGCATATTACATTGCAGACTACTACAGCCATATTGGATGCTGGTGAACTTGACCTTGACTCCATAACCTTGAATGACCATGAACACAGACAATTTACAAGAAATTCATACAAAAAATCCCAAAATATTATAACAAAATTATTAAAAACGTATAATGAAAAACTTATAAAAAAACTTACATTTCCAGAGGCTCCCCAACACCATACCCAGCAGACGACTAACGCCAATTGCTATTGGCGGTTTAATCGATCGGCCTCCATCCCATCGACTCCACTCCCCTCATATATATTCATTCTGACATCTTGGTTTTTCCGTTTGTCATTTGTGCTGACAACACCCTCTCGCCCACATTGGATTCTACTTTCAAAATATAAGTAGCGTTAATTTCTCGATTTTGTCACCTGCTATCGACCTGTACTGATTGGTAACATTATTGACCATTAATGCAAAGTACTTAAACTGTCGTATTTAATTTTTTACTAAAAATAATTTTTATATATAAAGCACAGATGTTTTTTATGAAATAAATAAAACTGAGCATATTCAATATTTTTTTTTAATTTACAAAATTGTAAATACAAACAAACATTTTTTTGCGATGATATTCGAAGGCAAGACGAGAACTTCATATTATTTTGTAAGTGGGTGTAGCCCACTAGTACTTAGTTCTAGAGGATGTACCGAATCGAGTGTCTAGCCCGAACAGCTAAAGAACCAGATGGCTCTGTCAGTGATGCGACTGCTTCTGCCCATGGAGTATTCGGTTGATGCGCTGGCTTACTGGCAATTCGGGAAGGTGTCTACACGCGTATTGGCTACCGACATCACAAAATCCATCGTTTATTTGTACGAGACAACCTAAATCACCATATTTGTGAAGAAGAAGCTTGAAACTACATGACCCCTAATGACCCATTGACCCATGACCCCTGATTGCAGTGCTGGCCCCTAATGACCCCTGAATGGCCCCTGATTGCAGAGGAGGAGGATGAGGAGGAGCGGTGCGAGTGGAGCAGGTGGAGCGGTGGAGTAGTTGGAGTCAGTCTGTAGGAGTCAGTCGGCAAGAGTCGGTAGGTATATTTGTTTATTTCGGACTCTTTGTGTGCGTGCGTGTGTGCGTGTGTGTGTACACGTGTGTCAAAAATGATAGTAAATTTCCGCCTATTTTAAATAAAGTAATTTAGCCGTACCTCCAAAAGCTGAAAAGTGAACATTTTATTTAATAATCACGTTTTAAAAAGATTTATATGTCCAAGATCCTCGGTACATATAAACATTTCCTGGGTAAACTGTATTTACACTTTGCAATAAAAGTGCCTAGAACTACAACAGGCTCCCACCACTCTTCGCCATTGGTAGATGCACAACTTGGACTTTCTACTGAACAATGCAGCACCATGACCGGCCCCCGCCATGCACTCAGTCAGTCGTCGCGTGAAAAATATATCTTCATACAGACCACTGTCTCATGTCGATGAGTATTTTGAGCATAGATGAAAACTCGATCGCAGAGTCGACACTGGCGACAACCAGTTAGCGGTGATGCAGGTCGCGGCTCCGTATCATATCTTATCGTAAAAGGCTTTTTAATGTCCCCCGGTTTTATGCTTGAAAGCTTAGCAGGGGACAGCTTGCAGACTACTTAAATTAACACTGTGTGAGCATTTACTACAGTAGTTATTAATATTAATAATCGCTCGCCCTGTCATCACGGGTTCTGCCATCGCTGGTGGGCTGTATGCTACTGCATCTTACCACTGAACAAAATTATCTAGGATACAACTTTTCCCAGAGACCCTCGATGACGCGTCTTATAAAGCCAGAGTTTAATGGGGTGGAGGCTTGCCGACTAATTGGTGGAGCGCACGTGGTGGAGGCTTGCCGACCAAACACTGATTAGCCAATGGGAAGCATTGGAACGAACGAACAGTGAGTAATTGGAGGGTTTGGAATGGTGATGACTATTTGATGGAGGATTGCCGACTAAATAGTAATTAGCCACTGAGAAACATTGGTGGAACGAAGGTTTCCAAAGACACCCGAGTAATCGGCCAATAAGAAAATAGAGCGTAGGCAGGGATGATACAGAGACATTTGATTGGTCGGGTGAAATGAACGTGACTAAGTAGTTAATGAGAAACATTGGTGGGGCAAAAGTTTCCGAAGACACCAGAGTAATCGGCCAATGAGAAAATAGTGGTGGAAGGTTTGGGGGGGGGGGGGGGGGAAACTTGAACATCTAAATATATTGCAAGGGATGGAACGAATGTGAGTAATTGATGGAACGAGCGTGAGGGGGAGGATTTTGGTGCGGATGCGACTAATTACCCTGGAAATGTAAGGTTTAAAAAAAAAAAAAATTAACTATTTTTTTTATTCTTATGAATGTTTATAAAATGCTTCATTATAGTTTTTTGAACGTTTTTTTATTTTTCTTTTATAAATTTTTAATAATTCATTTTTTATAAATTTTTAAAATACTTCTAGAGACTTTTTTTTAACGAATTTTAAAATGTTTAAACAATTTTTTAATAAATTTTTTATAATATTTTTTATATAAATTGAAAACAAGTGAGAGTATACCAAAATGGCAACCTCCAGGAATGGATATAAATTTTTTATTTACTGTTTATAAATTTCTAAACGATGTTTCAATAAAATTGTTCTTAAATATTTTTATAAATTTTTACACGATATTTATACATTTTTAAACAAATTTTTTAAATTTTTAATACTATTTTTAATAAAATGTTTTATAATATATTTTAAAATAAATATTTAAAAGAATTTCTAGAACAATTATTTGTAATAAACTTGTATAATTTTTAAGAACTTTCTGCTATTTTTTTGGGGTTTTGGATCAGAGGTCACCAGGGTCAAGGTCAAAGTCAATGGTCAAAGGTCAAGGCCGTATTGGTCAAAGATGGCGGACGAATGACGTAACAACATGGCGGTGGGTGGCTCTGGCTCCTATCTCTGATCCCCTTACGCCTCAATTGGTTATTTCCTACTACAAAAATGTATATATCATAATTAAAGTAACAGTGGATGCTACCCGATATTATTTGACATGCGTGTCAATTAATCTACTTCAAGAAAATTATGTAGGTGTACTCCATTTTTCTGCCCAAAACTGTCCATCCCTGTACCCGTTTATGGTGCTATAAACTGTGAAAATGTACGTTAATTATTACATGAAGTATCTTTGAACTGGTTAAAAATAATTATAACACTCGCAATGTGGACTGGTATAAACGACGCACTACGCCTAGTGAATTGGGCAGAGCGAGTATTGAACACTACGGTGGAAAATAAACTTCTCCTAAATTGGGACTGCAGTATAGACAACGTTGTTAAAATTCAATTTGATCGTTACTTGCCTGCACGCTCCTTTTCACGAAACCGCGCATGTAAATATACGTTTCGTTCACGTAAAAGTTACATTGAAGAAACGTGAAAATACTAACCCACATTTTTAAAACTCAGCATTAGAACGTGGGCCTAAAGTTGGCCAAGATTTAACACTACAGTGCTGCGAAAAATTCATTGCAAAACTTTTCTCAACTTGACTCGTCCGTCTCCAAGTAGACCGGCTACGCACGTCTAACCACAACCAGGCTCATGGCTACACTGTCGCGCGGCTCGCGAGGCCGTCAGGCGCCCTCTCGTGACAGGGCCTGGAACTGCGCATACGTCAGCCTGAATAATCGTGCAGTTTTCCTCTACGAGTGATGCGGGCTGGCTGGCGAGGGGATGACGTCGACATCGGAATTCGCAGTTAGGCTTCATGGTGCTAGGCGCGGTAATTTAAAAAATGGTTAAGTTAAATAATTTTTTTAGTGCGTTGTTTTTGTACGTTTCCCTGGTAATTATCAGAGTACTTATGTAGTTGGAATGTTGTGTTGTAGAAATATTTATGTCTTCCCTGCTTCTTTTAAGTGTAGGTTTTTTAAAATAGTTAGTTTTAATATTCTGGCGTCTCTTATGTTATTAAGGGAAGTGATTCTTCGCCATCAATATTTAAAAAAATATATAAATTTGTATTTTTATACGTTTTTTGTAAGAGGTGGATTTTTCTGTCATATGGATCAAGTGTTCTATGCTGAATGTCTTTCCTATGAGAATACTTTTTGAAGTGTGGTAGCTACCTCAGTATTCTGTTTGTCAATAGAGGCAATTATAGTCATCCGTTTTAAATGTAAATTTTATAGTGAGGTTGTCAATTAAAGGGTTTGCTTTCTACGGGTTTCTTCCTTTGCCTGTAATGGTTCATCTTGAAAGAGTTGCATAACTTTTGGTGTGATTTTGTTGGGACAGATTAAGACCACTCTTTATTTTGTATGTTGCAGTATATCTCCCTGCCTTCCCCAGTTTGGCAGCATCAAGCAGTATTACAATAAAAAAATCCATTTGTGTAATCTATGGTTCAATATATGGGAACTGTTTTCTGGATTTTTTTCTGGTCTCTGTTGTGTTGACCGTAGTTTTGTGTACCCTATCCTGCCTTTCCTAATCCTTGCTACGCCCCAAATAATATGTGCAATTTACGATGCCATGGGCCTGATCACTTTATTCGTGCGTCGGTCAAGAACAACTATAAAATGTTTAGAACAGTAATTATTTTACTTATGTTTTTATTTTTATACTTATATGCATTAAAAATTTAAAAAGTAAAATAAAATATTTCCGTATTCACAAATGTTTACGTAACACTTGTAATTTAACGTTAGCACAAGAACTACTTTCTCTCCGCAGTTGCCAACTTTACTGGGCATATGACATTCAGCGTGCCTGTTAAATATACGCACGTAGGGAGGGGCAGTGATATTTTTCAAAGGTTGATTTCAAAAGTGCTCACTTTACCTTGAACAGCCTTTAGGTGAACTTACTCTGGAGCAGGCGACGTAGAGCTGCTCATGTGGAAAAAAGTCCTCCCACAAATCTCTCTCTGCCACCTTTAGCGACTATTCCTGTATCTCACTTATAGTCATAGCTTAAGATCTACTCATATGCACATTGCGTATCCTTCCGCCTTATGTACAGTTAACATTGCCATGGACCTCATCACGTTATTTATACGTCGGTCAAGTGAAACTGTGAAATTGTTAGAAAAGTAAATATTTTACAAATCAGCTCATTTTTAAACTTCGATGCATTAAAAAATACTGTAAGCGAAAGAAATAACTTAAGTTATCTCAAAATGTCACCTAACACTTTTTTATTCGACGTTAAGATATGGAACTACTTTCCCTTCAACGTTGCCAACTTTACTGGGCGTATGTCACTCAGTGCGCCCGTTAAGATATACCAAGGTAAGAGCAGTTACTTTTTCTAAGGTTAATTTCAAAAATGCCCACTTTATCGTGAACAATCTTTAATGATTTATTATATTGTTATATTTTTAACGTTGCTCAATCGTCGTAGCACTTGTCGCGATACTTCCAAACTACAGAATGAAGTTTGTATAAATTTATTTTTCTTGTGAGCATTTCTAGTTGTAATGCTACTCGAATATATGCGAGGTAGTTATAAGTATTATTGTAGTGAACAAAAGGTCAGGTTTGAAAAAAAAAAAAAAAAAAAAAAAAAAAAAAAAAAAAAAAAAAAAAAAAAAAAAAAAAAAAAGGCCTCGCAGCAGTTCTCTGCGTTATTTGCAATTTAATATATTTCTGACAGTTCGTTTCCAAGAAACCGCTGAAATGTTGCTACAGAAAGATGGTTACTGTGCAGCTGGAATATCCCAATTCATTCTTCATAATAAATTACATATGGAAGTACTAACCGCAGTACAAAATGTGATACAAACACGTATATAGAACCTTATAACAAAAAGTACACAGCGCGGTGTATTTCACTACTTAATTTTTGGTACCCCTCCGTACTGGAAACTTTTTTTCTGTGACCGTAAGGGAAATAGTACAATTTTTTTTAAATAGTAAAAGACAGGTTAATTATACATTTCCATTCATAATTTTTATTTTGGTAAGATTTGACAAAATATGTTGGTTTAAAGTTTACGTGCGTGGAAACGATGTAGTGTAGGTAACACATAATCGAAAACACATTCGAACATTTCTTATCTTCTCAAGGATTTGAATTTGAAAAAATCTTGAAATTAGTTTTTAGGCATTAACGTACCCAACTTTTTAAAGCAAAGATCATAACGATATATTAACTAGTTACTGGGCTATTTAGGAGTCTTCTAAAATTCATTTCACACCTTTTCATCCTTTTAGCGGTAGAACCTAAACAATCCTTATATCTGTTTTTAGGTATTTTTATAGGTTACCTTCTGAAGTTAAGGCAACAGCGATATATAGGGTCAATGTGCTATTGAGGATTCCTAGAAAAAAATGTTTACCCCTATTTCACCCTCTAAGGGATCGAATTAAAAAAATCTTGGAAATGGGTTGGTAGGTTTTTCCATAGGATACATTGTTAAGCTAAGAGAACAGCGATATCACATCTAATAAATGAGCTATTTATGAGTCCTCTAAAACACATTTTACATAGTTTCACCCTCTGCGGGGTTGGATTTCAGAAAATCCTATCTTAGTGGGTGTATGCATCCTAAGGCGAAGCCATCGATAAATTTTCATGTCTTTACATCCGGTGGTTTAACCGTGCGTTAATGAGTGGGTCAGTCAGTCGACAACTTAATTTTACATATAGAGATTTCGTAAGAGCATTCAAATAACAAATCTCTGCCTGTGCCTTCCTGATCAATATTATCTTCTAGCCAGAAGTCTCCCCCCCCCCCCTAACTGGACTAATAATTTCACAATAAATTTATCTATCACAATGAAATGTTTGCTGGTACTCTGTGAACCGAATACACAACAAGGTAAGTGTCAGTAAGCATATTCTACGAGAAAGAAAATTTTAGATTCAAATTTTTGTTGTTTTGTTTCAGCAAAATACGTTTATTTGAACTTCAAATTTTATTTCTTTATCAAGATAGTTTGTTACATTGACTGAGTGTATGTTTGGTTAATTAAAGGTGTTTTGCTGCCATCGTATTATGTATTTTTGTGCGCAATGTTTATTTGGAGATGTATTATTGCAAGGGTCTGGTCATATTAATTCAGATTTTTTTTTTGTTCTTTCCTAGTTCGCACAATATCCACTTGAATATTGTTTTGCAGCTAACATCGTGTCACGTGTGAAAGCGGGTTCTCCAGCATCCTTATTGTCACTGGGATAATGCGCCACGACCAGGCGAAGTGGCTCAGTGGTTTACCTTCAGACTCGCATTCGGGAGAAACTGGGTTTGAATCCCGGTGTAACCGGCGAATTTTACCCCCCGGCGGATTTTACCCCCAGGTAGGAAAGGATGGATACACTCGCGATCGAAACAGGAAAAGAACGTACTATCACTATACTAATGTCGTGCCGTACAGAAAGGAAAGGAGTTGCTGGTGACAGCACGTAAGGGTGCCAAGCCGAGCAGGCAGCAGGAACTCTGCCATGGCACTGATAGTTGTGCAAACTGTAAGGTGAGAGGCACTCTAAACAAGATCGGGTGGTAAAGTATAAATGGGGCGAGCTCTGGGGGCTCGTGCCCATCTTGTCCCTGTCGTCACCGGAAGCCACCTGCGTCAACGTCTGTGAGGACCGCCAGTCCAGCGGTCCGGGTTCGACATCCTGCAGCAGCAGCCGAGATGAGCCGAGCGAGTCCAAGCCGTGTGATGTCCAACTAGTGGGTAAATATCACATCCCTGTTAGAGCATCTACATTATCTTGAGGCGAGGGCGAGCGAGTTAATATCTTGCAGAATTCCCGAGATTTAAGTAGTCACCACATTGCTTAATAGTTCCTTAAAGCTAATAAAACTGCTATTAAGTATTGAAGCGAGAACTGTCCGTTGAGACTTCTGATAACTTTTGTAATTGTAGTTGCAAAGAGCTAATAAATTAGAGTTTGTTTAATTAGTGTTTAATTATTCGACTACGCCACCCTTTAAATAAATGCATGATCTATTGGCTTAAATGGGGCCACAGCAACTGGTGGAAGCACCGGCCTTTCACCCTCTTGCTAGCAAAGTTTAACTATTAAATTTAAGTTAATTGCAGTAAAACATTTAGTTGCTCTTAATAATTAGAAATTGCCAAACTAATGGTAGTAAATTATTCCGAAATAGCTCAGTGTAAAGAATTGACATTGAAACTTCATTCAAATCAGCGCCCAGCCTTGCATAGAATATTTCAGTGTCAAACAATCGCGGTCACTTGGCAGATGCACGTGCAATCTTTCCGTGTAAGCAAAAGCGACAGAACTAAGATGCCCACTGTAGTGTAGATTGTGTGTGGGAGCTTTTTAAGAAATCCAGCAGCGCAGACACAGTACACAACTAGTAGTAGTAAAGCCTTTTTGTAGTGTGCAAATAAATTACAGTCTTAATAGAGTGTGTGCATGTTAGACTATAAGTTCAAAACTTCAACAAACACTCTGGATCAACAACATACTTAATGAACACTAGTAATTCGCCATCGCTAGTTCAAACAGCGAAACACTTAACAGACGCACAAAAGAAAATTCAAGCCAAGGAGGAAAATAAATCACTCAAATTACAAAATTTAATAAGTTCTGCTGAGCAATAATTACAAGAAAACCCAAAACTCATTCAGGACTTAGACACTACATCAACACACTTAACAAAAAGCTTGGTTAATAAAATTATTTCTATATATTATGTATATATAATGTCTATACGTATTATGTATATATAATATCTATCGATATGTTTATCAGTTTTTATGAGATACCAGTCAGACAAGAGGATCACGAAAAACTTGCATACTCAGCAGATGCTGTCGGCCTTTTCGAGTATGCTTGCATGCCTATGGGCCTGGCCACATCTCCTAATTACTTTCAAAACTTCGTTGACATTATGCTCGGACCACTACGATGGAAAACAACCATAGCATACATTGATGGCATTTTTATAATAGGCAACTCGTTTCAAGAACATATTAAACATATAGAGAAGGTAATGGAACTATTACAAAAGTTTAATGTCAAAATAAATGCCAGAAAGTGTTCATTTGCACAGAACGAAATTAAAATACTAGGGCATTTCATAACACCCAGGGGTATCATGACTGACCCTGAAAAAATTGAAGCAATTGAAAACATGAAAATACCCAAAAATATAAAACAAGTTAGAACATTCCTAGGCCTCACTTCATACTTAAGAAGGTATATACTTCACTATGCGCAGAAAGCCGAACCACTAATAGAATTGACCAAAGACAATGTTCCATTTAAATGGACCACAAAAGAACAAGCAGCATTTAAAGAATTAAAGAAAGCCATACGAATTCCTCGATATTAGAGAAATTGGATGAAAATGAACATGCGATCCTGGCATGTGATGCATTGCAAACTGCAATAGGCATGGTCCTTATGCAGGAAACACCTGGCCGTAAAGAACAAACAATAATTGCGTTCACGTCAAAGAAACTATCGCTCAAGCAAACTCGTTGGAGCGCAACTAAATGAGAGCTAGCTGCAGTTAAATATTTTGTCACCTACTTTCGGCAATATTTATATGGAAAAACATTTACCATCAAGACAGACCACACAAGTTTACGGTATCTAAAAACTATGGCAGAACACAACATCCGAATACAGAAAATGGCGATAGCCCTTGCAGAATATGACTTCCAAGCCAAAATCATAAAAGGAAAAGTAAACATACAACCATAGAAATTGATGAAATAAAAAGGAATATGCTAGATTGTACATCATTTGATAAGGAATCAGCAGAAAGTATTTTCCAAAATCTTGTCAAACACAACAAAATCAAGAAAACTATTGCAAAATATATTACTAACATTTGGTCAGATATCAAAACTTTTATGATAAACAAAATACACACCACTGACAAAGTTCGCATAGCAAAAATGATAATTAATGAATAATATTTACAGTTGCACGCAATAGCAATAATTATAACACTGTTCCAGGTAAATGTTGAGATTGCCATGGAAAACCATGCTAACAAAATTAAAACTAACTGTGTAGACCCACTACTTACTTGTAAAATTATAATAAACCCGAACAATGACACCATGTTTTACTATCCCATTTACCACCATGAGCAAGAATACATACAAATTGTATATGAATCAGAAATAATTTTAGCACCATTTGACAACCACACCTCACCATTTATGGATGAATATGTGAACGATCCACACATACAACAATTAAAAATCACCTTAACGGATCCGGACAAAGCCTCACCAAAATATCGTGGACTAGCCAGACGCTACGTGATTGCAGGCAATGGCGAAATGTATATGAAAGTCCACATGCCAACAGGAGAAAATAAATTAACACTTGTCCCACAATAGTACGTTAAAGAAATCATTACAGCACACCATGATGCCTTACTTGGTGGCGGCCACTTCGGCCAATATAAAACATTACAGAAAATTAAAAATACATATTACTGGGACACCATGAATAAAGATGTAAAGAATAACATAAAAAATTGCCCAATATGCTAAAAGATAAAGTCCTCTAACCAAAAACCAATAGCCCAGATGACACCGATCCCACCCCCCTAACTAAAATCATGGGGACTTGATGTGAAAGGACCACTCCAAAAGTCAGCTAAAGCTAACAAATATATTCTAGTCATGACTGAATTCTTCAGTCAATAGACAGTTGCAAAATCAGTCGAATCCATTGATGCGGGAACTTGCGCAAACTTGTTAAAGATGTAGTCTTACAATTTGGCTGCCCAAAAACAATCTTGACTGGTAGAGGAACTTTGTTTATTAATGAACTCATGGTGGAATTGTTCAAGAAATAAAAAAATCAAAAAACTCCAAACCACTGTTTATAATCCTGCATACAACAGTTTAACGGAGCACATAAATAAGATTTTGGCGCCACAGCTTACAGCATGCGCAAACGAGGATCCTACTAATCGGGACGAGTATATGCAATACATAATCTTCTACTACAACACAACCATTAACCGTAGTACCTAATATACCCCATTCTATCTTATTCATGGAGTTGAGGCAGTTCAGCCTTCGCACATAATCGCACATAAATACTCTGAACGTAGTGAAAACTGGTGCGAACAATTACAGTAGAACAAGGAACAGTCCAAAATTAATCTTATATCTTCTTAAAGCAAACAAAAACAAACATTCGATACCAAATTGAGGGCCAACACTTAAAATAGGATAATGGGTATGAGTTAAGTCACGAGCCAGAAAAAAGGCCCTAAACTTTAAATATCATGGCCCATACAAAATACAGGACATTTTGGGAGATTCTACAATTTCCATCATAACGTGCAGATGCTGACAAAATAAAATTGAAGCAGTAAACACCAGAAACATCAAACTATGGTTAGTCTATTCTGCAGGTGACCAGATCTACCACACCCATGCTGGGGTGTATTGGAAAGAAGCATTCCCTCAGCTACACTACGAGGAGACGGTGCCACTACTCTACAGTATGATGTTGGAAAAAGCAAGACCACCCACAAATCTTCAGACATGGTTACATAGTGCATGTAGCATCCACAATAACACTGTATGTATCAATGCCCAAACTATGTATAACTGTTTTAACAAAACCACAAACAGCTTAGTATATGTGTTTGTTAATGAAGTTTCTATGTCATCCAGACAGAAAAGAGGTATAACTTTTCTCAGAGATGTTGCTAGCCGGTGCTGCGACATTCTCACGAACAAACATTTAAAAGCATTATTATCAAATGACGAAATGTTAGCCTCACAACTTAATGAGATGGAAAATAATTTAATGTTATCAAACAAAAACCTCAACATTTCCATTCATGCAGTGTTAGAAATCAAATCCTAAATTGAAAATAAAAAATTAATACCCTTGCCCACAAAATTGATCCAATTAATAATATCATAAATGAACAACGTATTACCACATATATCTAACATTGTCAAAGAAATCACCTACCCGTGCAGGCTGTATCACGTCAAACACTAAAGGCCGATTTGCAAAATCTTGGAAAGTCAATCCCTGCCCTTGATCTACAGTTAAGCATTCCAAATAAAGATATCAACAAATATTACTCTCTCCCAATCACTGAGTGCACTTTATCTGACACACAAATAGTGATGAAAATCCAGGTACCGCTGAAAAACGTAAACAATCATTGGCAATTCTTCATAATAACAAAGGTGCCCTATCTATTTAAAAATGAAACCTGTCATATCGAAACTCCTACATAATTAATTGCTATCGATAAGTATACCCATGGCACACGAAAGGTTCCCATTATGCCAGAGTAAACAAACAGGATAATTCTAATTGCAAAACAAATTGCTGACACTTGTAAACTGCGTCAAAGCTGCAATCAATTTAGACAAAATCGACAAATTGTATTAACACTGCAAATTTACATGTATGCCCACGAAACAGTTAATTATTGATTCCTTACAACCTCATCAATCCATCATTAGAAACGTGCCTGAAAACATGAAATTGCGCTGTATGAATGTTTCCCTAAGTAGAAAAGTCCCAACAATGTCAGTTGGCAGCACTGAAATATACGTTCCATGCGGATGCAGATTGACCATGGAAAAAATAACACTCGTTCACGCTACTCACATTTGTGACGCTCGCAGCCCGGCGCTGCCAACATCACACACTGCTGTTCAATGGCTACAAAATGCAAACTTTGAAATCAAGTAATTGCGTACAAACGAAGGTATATCGTTTTACACACTTAACTCCATCAATTGCAAAATTCAACACGCAGAGTTACCAATCCTCACGAACAATACGTTCAATTACATGACTGTAAATGAACAACCACGTGTATTTTCACTCTTGCAACAGGGACATTTTAACTACCTTAGTATGTTGACTATCATAGCGCTCACTGTCGCGATTGCAGGCTTATATTATAAGGTACTGAAAATAGCGATAATTCTAAATAGAATTGCTAAGAGAGAATAGACGAAATATGACAGTAATCTTACCTTCAGTCGACTACTCGAATTACAGGTAATCCAAGGCCATCGACCAGCCATATTTAATACCATGTAGCCTCTTACACTCGTGACAAAAAGTAATATATTATTTCGCAATGCTATCTAACAGCATTACGCTTATTTAATATGTATAATTCAAAGGGGGAAAGTACACACCAATCATTAATTCATGTCACACGAATGTTTTGATGGCAGTTTAAAATTAGTGCAAACGTGCCATTTGGTACCACACACAAGCGTCCAATATATTACGTGGCAACCACGCACGTACTAGTACGTCACTGTACGAACTTTCAAAGCATTCAGAAATATGTTAAAATTGCAAGTGAACTAGTTCAGCTACCACACTCGTGTTGAGAACAATACGTGAGTTGAAGCATCTCGGTAACAGGCAACACAGGACGTACCGCTTACACCGACAGATAAAATTTGCGCTCTTTCAGCAGAAATAATAAGTGACAGCGCCACTGTTAGAGCATACCTTATGGCAGTTGCAAACCACGGGGCGATTACACCATAGTTCGATCATTCTCGTATAGATGGGGGCCCCTAGATTCTTTCAAGTGCACTTTATGATTTGTGTGTGTATGTGCATATATATATGTATATATATATATATATATATATATATATATATATATATATATATATATATATATATATATATATATATATACTAATATTAAGATGCACAAAGACCAAAACATATACAGTATAATATGACTGAAATCAGTAGTAAAACTTGAGTGTATATCATATACAAATACAAATGTCTAATATGTGTAATCATTAAAATTAGAAAGTAATGAATACATGTAAAGTATATAGTTCTTAATTAGTCAATATTATTACTACAAGACAATATAAATAAGAAATCAAATGTCAGTCAACTTAAGGGCTTACGGTTTTACATTATGTTTTACATTAAGTTAAAAGTATTATTGTGAAACAAATATTCAAATGCTTAATTGTAGAAATTGCGGACTGTTGAACTCAATCAGTGCACCGCCGAACCCTGAAACTATACTTCCAGTGTTCGGCGCCGGTTCAGTAAAATTTTAAGGAGTTCGCTTTAGGTGCCGAGCACACTCCTCGGTCCGAAGTCAACAAGAAGAAAATAAATTAAATATACAACATATTAGTAAGACTTATATAAATTATGTACACGTAATGAAACAGGTTCCTAACATTAATTACGATTACTTATAAAATATTATTACACTGAATTGAGTATGATTACAATATAATCAAATTGTATGAAATACAAAACCATTTTATGTACAAAATTGATACAAAATTATATTTCTACACAAGTAACAACATTGTTCCTCTATAACTTATATATATATATATATATATATATATATATATATATATATGTACTAATATCACACTTGTAATCAATCACATATTGTATTATAACATTGTCAGAACACACATTTTAGACTTAGTTAAAACTAATAACTAAAGTTCAAATGGGAATATGCTTAACTCAATGTGATGCAAACCCATGCCTCAATTACGTTCAACGCCCGAGGAGGTAATAAACTTTAGTCCGCGAGGACACTTTTACCGGTCGATACCCACTACACCCTAACTCGTCTACTGCGGGGAAGAACGGCTTGTCTCAGGCAGTGGCCCATGCCCGACCTTAAGAGATGCCTGCCCTAATGCCCTGCCCAGCATCAGATCGTGTGGGACCCACGAGTTTCGAAGGAAGGGGTTAGTACTGGGGACAGCACGTAAGGGTGCCAGGCCGAGATGGCACTCTAAACAAGGTCGGGCGGTGAAGTATAAATGGGGCGAGCTCTGGGGGCTCGCGTCCATATTGTTCCTGTCGTCACCGGAAGCGACATGAGTCAATGTCTGTGAGGGCGGCCAGTCCAGCGGTCTGGGTTCGACATCCTGCAGCAGCAGCCGAGACGAGCCGAGCGAGTACGAGCTGTGTGACGTCCAACTAGTGGATATCACATACCTGTTAAGGCGTCCTATGGTAGTTTGAGGCGAGGGCGAACGAGTTAATATCTCGCAGAGTTTCCGAGATTTAAGTAAAGTCACCACGTTGCTTAATGGTTCCATAAAGCTAATAAAATTTATATTGAGTATTGATGCGAGAATAGTCCGTTGAGACTTCTGGTAACTTTTATAATTATAGTTGCAAAGAGCTAATCAATTAGAGTTTGTTTAATTAGTCTTAACTTATTCGACTAAGCCACCTTTTAAAGAAATGCGTTACATATTGGCATAAACGGGGTCACAGCAGAGTGTTCATAATAGGGGCTTTTCGGTAAAATAATTTTTTTTCTCGGAAAGTGGTACAATTCCACTCTACTAATTACACAGAACACGAAATTACTGTGTTTGAAAATCATTTCTGGGGAAACACCAAGCTTCGTTGATGTGTGACCGCTTCGCGGTCACCATCTACAATAAACAGCCGGCCTGCCTTGAATCACTGTTTTGGGGATTATCTCCTCTTCTTGCACTGAGGACTCTGGCTCGGTTCGTAATAATTAGGTACCCTTAAACAGTAATTTTTTTTACGAGAGAGCTACACTTGTTCCTTAAGTTGTTATTTTACCAAGGGACACTGTCTAGGGAGAAAGTGATGAGGGTAATGCTCTCGGGGATTAGTGTCAACCTAATGTATTGTGGTCAGCCAAGGGTTGTAAGCAGTGTTATACTGTTGTCGCGGTTGTCATCCGACCCCCAAGCTGCTTTGACATGTGCTGCCACTCAGGCATTCAAGGGGTAATAATCGCCTGGGTAAAATTCGCCTGCTAGCTGGTCCCGGCCTTCATCTTAATTTCTGTTTTCAATGGTTTTCCGAAATCACTCCAGTCGAATTGTGTGATGGTTCGCCACTGCACGCCGTGGCCTATCCCTTCCCCGCCCCTGCTTCCCTGAGTAACCTGCTCTGACCCTGTTTCCCTAAACAACTTGCTCTTACCATGCTTCTCTGAGCAACTTGCTCTGACCATACTTCCCTGAACAACTTGTTCTGATCATGTTTCCCTGAGCAACTTGCTCTGACCCTACTTCCCTGAGAAACTTGCTCTGACTTCGCTGTTGGCGAGATGTCGAGCACCTTCATGCAAGAAAACGTACAGTCGCTGTCGAAACACAAGCAATCCTTGTAACAGCTTGTCGACAGCCACTGAATAGTTTCCCAACTTCCAGACACATCACTGTGGAATACATGGCGAGCGAAATGGAAGTGGGTCAGGTTTGCTCGTATAGTTTCCGTTCCCTCTGCCGTGCTTCGCTCCACCGGTCTTCCGTAACCACCGACAACCCTCGCCATTACCCACTCCAACAGCTTCGTAACTGGTACTCTGACCAGCCATAACGTTAGCATGGCAAGTCGCCAGGCGCTGGACTCGGATAAACATTTACTTTTTGCGTCTCCTGCCAATACACCGAGCCCCAGCCATTCAGGGCACGTAAATATATAAGCAAACTTTATGCATATAACATACAGGGAGATATTTCACAGTTAGCGGCATAAACTCTCTAAGGTTTTATTGTTACTAATATTATTATTTTGATTTTGGCGCAACCTTTGCTGTTCACATTCTAGACGTTAAAACTTCTCTCTTTATATGTTAGCTATACTGAATTATTGTAAATGCTGGAAATTATATCATTATGGTCTATTCGCGGTTTATTCACACTTTTTGAATTAAACCATTGCATAATCAACTAATGTATGATATGTTTTGTTGTTTCTTCTGTGCAACTACGAAGTCTCACTCGAGCGAAATGGACGCCGGAACAGGCTGAAAATACCCAATCAATGAAAGAATAAGAAAAAATTATAATTTTTCATGTATATATGATTTACTTAAACAAATCTGTAATTTCTCGCTCGTGTTGTATCCTGCCGACTTCCCTGATGTAGAGAATATGATGGTGCTTGGCTTATTCACATATACATACGTTTAATAAAATCCTAGTAGGATACTTTTATTCATACAAAAATAGTCGAGGCAGTGAATTATTAACATAGTGCAGTATTTGGCCTTGAAAAGAGGAGACTGGAAATGAAGTTGATAGGACTTTTTGCTGTACTCTACGTACAATAAAAGTACAACTTAAAAAAATAAAAAAAAAATAAATCTAAAAAATAAAATAATGAATACAGATTTTTTTTCTTACTAAACCAATCTGATTGAAATTGTTTTAGTAAATAAAGCATACTAATTTTTTAAGCTAGTCAATGTGGTTATATAAGGAATAAAAAATTAATTCCCAGTGATAGTAATGATGATCCCGAAATTGAATGTTATGAACCTGGTCTTTAGAAATAGAAAATTATATTCGCATATGCATGTACATATTCACATGCTTATGAGCCCGACTTGCTTTGTTACATAATTATTTTAAAAAATATATAAAAACAATCAATCTGAGTATAAACACATATGATTCAAGCCCCAAATCAAAAAAATAACGAGATGTTATAACACAGTACATCCCTTGCATTTAAATAAACAAAATCCGCTCTAAAATATAGTATTCATAAGCGATATATATAAACTGATTTAAAAAATATAATGAAACATTTACTACATTAAAAATATCTCTGTAATTGTATGAGGGAATTCACCAATTTCGTTTGCAAGTTTATAATACAACTATTAAGCATTGTTTATTGTCGTCAGTTCGTTGGTAAGATGGCTTCCCTGCCCTCATAGCTCAGGGGTAGGGTGGCCGACTTGTAGTCGGAGGGTCACAGGTTCGCGTCCCGGTACCTCCGACGCGTCAGCTTTTCAGTTTGTTTGCCGCACTGGGACTTTATCAGCAAGCCGGTCTCACTAGAGCTTCGTTGACGTCAAATGTCACGACATCGTCAAATGAAGGAAATCGAAATAAGAAAGTGGGTAGCATGCCTGATATCTAACCCAAAGATCTCGGGTCGAATCCCATCCCAATATGAGAATTTTTTTAAATTTGAAATGGCACCATCTGTCATAGGAATGTGTGAAATTTTCATAATTTAATTTTAAGCTGATTTTGCATTAAAAATGAATTTTAGATAATTTTATTGTATTATTAAAGATTTTTCGGCATCTTTTCAAATGATAAATTACATACATTTTTTAAATAAAATAATTCTAATTATTTATGAATGTATCAACTCCTAGATGTCTGATTGACAAGCCTGCCCAGCAGCGCAAGAGATCGCTTAGTTCGCGCGCACTTGGCTCTGAGGTCTACACTCGACCCCTCTCCCCGCGTGTTTCCATCCGACGTCACTGCACACTTCGCATGTCACAACAGGCGCGTTTGATTTGCGAGGTCTTTCGGCGCGTGCATCATTACAAGGCTAGTCGACATAATTTTCGTTAAACAGTAAAGACAATCTGAATAAATTAAATATTAAAAAATAAAAATAAAAATAAAAAAAATAAAGTGGTAAAATTCGAATATTTTTTTTACAAAAGTCCTTCCGGGAATGTAATTTACAATAATTCTTATATACCTTCTCATGTACGGAAAATTACATCTTTAAATTCATAAATATATGTACACATTGGCGATTCGCGTACTCTAGCAGTCAATGAAGGAACTATGTAGATAGTGGTGTCGAACGAATTTGGGAGAAAGAGATGGAGAGAGAAAGATAAGACAAAATGAAAGTGAGAGAACGAAAGAGAAAGAAAGGCAAGAAGGAGAGAAAGGAAAGAAAGAGAAAGAGATTGAATGAGAGAGAGAGACAAGAGATAAATATATTAAAAGAAAGAGCGAGAGTGAGAGAGAAAGGAAAGAGAGAAAGAGATGGAATATGAGAGAGAGAGAGAGAGAGAGAGAGACAACAAAGAATGATATAGCTTGAAAAAACGAGCAGGATGATGGTGTTTCGTATAGACTGAGAAATAACACACAATTATGCGTTTATATTGCCGGACACGTGCGGCGGACTTACCAGGTCGCTATCTTGAATCATACTGGCGTCAGGAACTACTTGTAGCAACGCCATTGCCGTAGAAGAAAGTAGATCTCCGCGGAAGGATACACAAGTCTGTTCACATATTGCACAATTGCACAATACGCAACATACCACCTGCCGAGACCGGCAGAGGTCTCCGAAATTCAGTCCAACAAGTCACAACACAGTTTTACACGCTACAGATACTGTACATATTTACACGTCACTACTGGAAGATTTTATTATGAAGGTAGACGATACATCTTGTGTACTGGCCTACGCAGCTGTCCCTTATTGGTGCACACGTCCGCCACTCTGATAACACCATCTCTTCCAGGATGAATGTTCACCACTCTAGCTAGGCACGAGCCAAGGGGTTGTAAGCGCTCTTCTCCCACAAGAACAAGATCTCCAACTTCGAGTGCTGGCTGTTGAGTTTGCCACTTACCCCTAGGTTGCAGCTGCTGCAGGTATTTTCCATACCATCGCTTCCAAAACTGGTTTGCTGATGCGCAGACCAACTTCCACCTTCTTGATAGACATATGTCACTATATTCAGAGGACTCTGGTACAGCTACCAGAGGTCTACCAATGAGGAAGTGTCCAGGTGTGAGGATAGCAAAGTAATTTAGGGTCTGAAGACAGTGGAGTCAGGGGTCTGGAATTGAAGACTACTTCAAATCTAGTACAGAGTGTAATCAATTCTTCCAGGGTGAGGACTTGGTTCCCAATTACTCGCTTGAGATGATATTTAGCAGACTTTACAGTAGTTTCCCACAATCCTCCTTGGTGAGGACTGGCAGGATTGTTTATAGGACTGGGGGATTGTTTATAGGCCGACAACGAAAACAATACATACACTTAAAAACTCTCAAATGAACCCAGGACCATGCTGAGAGAATCCAGAACCGTTGTGACAAAAGTGATTGCAAAAACCGAGGTACTGCGTTCAAATACTTAATGTTAGTGGTAGTGGTCTAACAAAGCTCCAACAGCTACATGGTTTTTAGGTAGTATGATAGGATGTTATACTGAAATTTCTATGTTGGCATGTGACAAACGGCCGCCCGCCCTGACCACACTATTTTCATCCAAGAATGGTGTCAAACGCTGCACTCGTGTTGAGCAAGGTTTCCCCTTTTTGAGTCATTTCAAATCCTCTAACAAATGTTCCTGTTGGATACATTTGCACACCAAAGCAGCAGCTTCTTTTAGTTCTGCAGGAGACAGGGTGCAACTGGTACAAGGCTGTTTCTTAATGTGATTGATGAAATGCTTTACATATGCCATGACACGAACCAGTTTGGGCCACGAGGAAATTTGTTGCAAGGATAAAGCTTCAATTACGTAGAACACGTAAAACGACCGAAAAACGTAGCACATTCACTGTACGGAATAAACGCAGGTACGAATCCGGTCCGGTGGACCAAAATGTTTAGCATAGACTGAGAAATAACACACAATTTTGCGTTTATATTGCCGGACACGCCCGCGGCGGACTTACCACGTCACCATCTTGAATCACACTGGCGTCAGGAACTACTTGCGGCGACGCCATTGCCGTAGAAGAAAGTAGATCTCCGCGGAAGGATACACAAGTCTGATTGCATATTGCACAATACGCAACAGATGGTAAGACATTATTATGGTATGCGCCTTGAAAATACAAGTCCGGTGATATATAAGACTTAATACTTATGCCTTTAAATGTTTTGATTATAGTAATATTTCTAATCTTTTAAATTATAAAAATATATTTAAATTTAAAATATAATTTTTAATTTATTTTATTTTGTCAACTCCTCGTTATGGGGCTAAGTTTCAGATACCTCAGCCACATCGAGGAGACACGCCAGCTGCTTTGAGCAGAAAGCGCTTTTTTTTTACAAATGTTTGAAAAAAACGGGACATTTTTAAGGGGAAACAGAAAATTTGTAGGGGAAAGGGAAATTTTAAGGCCTTTGTGGGCTAAAACATGCGATTTTTGAGAAAAACGGGGGAAAAAAGGCCAAGCCAGCCTGATGTGCCAGAACCTGCTAGCTACTCGAGCCCCCGAGCCACAGCCTGAAGCCTGAATGTGCCCATTAAAAATACATTGCCTCCGCATCGGTATATGCCTACTACTAACCGTGAATAGCTTATAAGCGAACATTCGCAGAGTTGAGAGAGCTGAGAGGCTATGGTAGGCGTTTGAGAGGGTGGTACTGAGCGCCGGTGGAGGTGGAATGAGATGAAGATGGAAGAGCGGCGGATTGGGAGAGTGGGAGAACGACGGGATTACCCGGAGAAAAACCCGACAGCCAACTGCAACAACAACTGCCCCGTTTCCCACGTGCGAAAACCCGCTTGACCTCGACGGGTATCGATGTTGGTGGGAGGCGAGTGGTATGAATACTTTACCAACTTTCTAGTCACCATGAGTAGAGGTGATGGTTAGAGATGATGGTTTATCGTGGGAAAAGTTGACTGTTTGCTAGGATTCAACGTACTGCACACATGTCCGACCATTTTCTAATTGGTAGAGATGATGGAAAAGGAAAGAAAAGAAAAGGAAAGAAAATCGTCGAACATATGTGCAATACGTTGAATCCTAGCAAACAGTTGACTTTTCCCGAGATAAACCATCATCTCTACTTATTGGCTGTCATGCATGTATGAAGCTACTACCCCATTTCACTGGACCAATGAGCATTCTGATACTATAAGGCAGAACGTTCGTGAATGGTCTGCAAACAACTTAGCCGAGTCAAATTCTTGTTTATCCAATCATGAAAGAATAAACTAGTTAGTGTGTCATAGAAGATATGTTGGCTAAAATTCTTCGCGATTTTACATCACCTCTAACCATGAGAGATCCAGCTCTTTTTATCGGTGCCCTTAATAAAAAACACCTCAGTAAAGTATGCATATATATAAAACGACACCCGTCTGAAGTACTTTTGTACAAAAAATCGCGACGAAATCTTGTTTCCCTTTTCACTGTTGACACTTGGCCTACGTTGCGCTCACGTAGCGAGAAAACCTCACCGGATAAGATCCGAGTCTTACCTCCAGCATTTCTTAAAAGTTTCCTTACAGTAAGGTAAGGTTGAAGTAAAGTAACTGCCTATATAGCACTGCACTCAACTATACAACGTGAAGAACTCATAAAAAAAAAGTAGTACAGACACCATAAAAATTGTCAGAAAAGTGTGATTTATGCTGCACGTGAAAGAAGAATGCATACATTTTGCAACATTATAAAATATTTTACCAAGATATGCAATTTAAAAATAAAAAATTAATCGATTAAAATAGTTTGTATTTTAACAAAATTTAAGTGCATTTCCATTCTGGATGCTTCGGAAAGCAGAATTCGCAAGAAAATCTTCTTCAAGAAAGATCGTCATTATATTTACTGTGATCATGTGTAATAAAATTATAGTAATAATCTATCATATATATTTTATATTTAACTTTATTAACGTCAGTTTCAGCCATAAATGTTTGTGACAAATGGACGAGCATAAAAATTATTATAGAAATTATTTCCTACATTATTACGACAATTTTCTTACACACAATCATAGAAAACATTATGACAATATTCCACGACGAAGATATCCTTGCAAATTTTGTTTTCCGTAGCATCAATAATGGAAATGCGCTTAAATTTTGTTAAAAATACAAACTATTTTTATCGATTAATTTTTTTACATTTAGAAAGTATATTTTAATAATTTATTTTATATTGTTTTAGAATATATACATTCTTATTTCGTGTACAGCATAAATTACACTTTTATGATAATTTTTATGGTGTCTGTACTACTTTTTTTTATGAGTTATTCCAATTGTATAGTCGAGTGCAGTGCTCCATAGGCAGTTGCTTTACTTCAACCTTAAGTGGTCCTTAGCTCGCTACGTTCTATAATATAAACTGCTGAAACCACTCCAAATCGGTGAACTGGACTGCGCATGTGTTGAAATTACTCCACTGTATTCAGTAAAATGTTATTGATATTGGTTTCGGGTACTCGACGATTTAACATGATTTCTATTGTTTTTCAGTGGATTACATACACTTGCCTCACGCTAACGCCTCAGTGCATTCTACTGATTGCCAGTAGCGTGTAAGTTTCGGTAAGAATAATTAGAGTGTACACTCAGGAGTCCTCGACTCGTCTTTAGCCTTTCCAGCATTATTGTGCAACGTAACAAAACTCAGACGTTGAATTTTTACTTCTAAGAATGCATTCAATTTTATTTATAGGTATTAATTAGTATTCATTTGTTTCAAATACAAATTGTATATACATGAAAATTTTAATTTATTTTTAAAGGGGGTAAACATTCTGGCAACAATTTATAATGCGAAATAAAGATACGTATATTTCAAAGATTGTAAAAAAAATAAAAATGATTCATTATATATATATATATATATATATATATATATATATATATATATATATATATATATATATATATATATATATATACACTACCGTTGTTCGACAAGCTGCGGCTACTATGAAACAAAAACGGTATGTGATTTATAACCTTGGGTGTTACAGGCAAAAACCAGAGATAAAATCTGGACGCTCTCCAAAACCAACTTGTGGTGTCCCCTTCGTGCCAAAACAGCGAAACGAACTGTGCTAAATACGTCCAGGCCGTAACTGTTGCAGGTGTTGCCCTAGACAAGATCGCGTGCACATTGGTCCCAGCTTCAGGGATACTTTCCAGGCTAAGACATCAAGATTATGATTGTCTTGATTCCGCCGAACGGTTGTTCAAGTACAAATAATGAGAGAGTTTTTAGTGTTTGGCGCTGCTGTGGCGTAACTTGACCTTTATGAGTTTGAAATCTATCTTTCTATACAATAAAATCAACATCCCACGCTAAATTTGAACAATCGATTTCAGTAAGTGAAAAAGGTTTATTGCAGTAAATTCAGTCACTGCGTTGCTACCGACAGTGAATAATATAAATTTGGAATCAGGGCACTTTGAAATTACGCAATAAATGATTTCTGAGAATTGAAACTTAATGTACTGTTATTTTTCGAAGTGAATACGTCTTTAAAATAAGACCGACGCATGGGCTATAGTCTATTCGTGGCTTCTTCGTACTTTTTGAACCAAACCTTTGACAAACTTGCCCATGTATGGCGTGTTCGGTTGTTTCCTTAATATGCATGCATGTATCACAAGCATCTCACACTTCTCTTTACATAAAAGTATATTATTTTTGATTCACTTGAATTTTACTTTTATAATATATACAAATTATAGTATTTAATTTATATTTGAAATGAATAAAAATAGGGAGAATATATGTGTGTTGGAAATTCCTGAAGGTTGTTCACGATAAAGTGAGCACTTTTAAAATCAACGTTAGAAAAAAGTTACTGTCCATGCCTGCATATATTTTAACGGGCCCACTGAGTGACATGCGTCCAGCGAAGTTGGTAATGATAGATAAAACATAGTTCCATAACTTAACATCGAATAAAAAGTGTCAGGTAACCATTTGTGATAAATTAAATTATTTACTTTTCTTTCTGTTTTTTTTAAATGTATCGAAATGTAAAAATTTGCAGATTTTTTTAAATACTTACTTTTGTAATAATTCAACAGCTTCACTCGACCGACGCATGAAGAATGCGATGAGGCCCATGGCAATGTTAATTTTACATAAGGCGGAGGATTACACAACGTGTATACAAGTAGATCTTAAGCAAGACTTTCAAAAGTGCTAATTTTACCGTGAACAGCCTATAGTAAGAAATACGTAGTTCTGATGCAAAATGTTATTGAACTTGGTGCGCACGAATGTGGTGCGCAGTTCCTTTGATGTAATTTTCTAGACTCAGTTAAGCTTTGTTTGCACGAGGCGGTGTAATGTAATGGAAGTAGAACCTAAGCACGGTTTCGGAAAAGTCGGAAGTAACCATGAATGGACTATATACGAGGACGGGCGATGCAATGTTTGCAGGCTGATCCACTCCGACACTATAACTTCGTGACTATCAACACCAATGAAATTAATGTGGTTTTGTTAGGTCGTGTATACGACTGCTATGACGGCATGGCTTTGAGTTTGCGGCGACTGGCGGCAATCTTCGGCGTGGACGAAAATTTCCGGGCATCGTATCCCACGACTCAGACCTGCTAGCGCGCAGATTTTAGTGCCAAAAGAAAGATCTAGTCTGGATATGTTGATTCCAGTGGCGTTTATTCCATAGACGCAAGGTAAGCAATGCCTACCTAATACATATTGGAAATGTTTGACCGTTTATAGTTTTAACCTTAACTTTAAACACATTCAAATCTGAGTTTCCCGTTTCCGATTCGAGAAACAGAGTTTTCGTAACTTCCGTACTTGCAAGCATAGTGCTGCTATCTAGTACTTATTTCCGCAAATGGAAGAGACATGAATCGAACTCGCAAGCGAGTTACCCCGCCC
The DNA here is from genome assembly GCA_029891345.1 of Dryococelus australis. Classification (NCBI taxonomy): domain Eukaryota; kingdom Metazoa; phylum Arthropoda; class Insecta; order Phasmatodea; family Phasmatidae; genus Dryococelus; species Dryococelus australis. The sequence continues at coordinate 262,579,343 of CM056993.1, forward strand.
CGTTCCTTCGGCAGGATAAGCAGTCGTTCTGTTTGCGTCCACCAGTCCAATTTAAAAGTGGATTAAAGTTTTCGGTTAAAACGGGGTTTCTTATAAATTGGAAATATGCTCTCTAAATAATATTCAGTTTAATTATTATTGCATTAATTTCGTTTCCGTTTTTATAACTGATGTTTGGTATTATAAGACGGTAAATACATGTGGAGGGTAAGCAAAGTTGGAAATAGCGTTTGTTAGTAGAAATTGAAAATTTTAACCATATCCCGGCACTAGCAAATGTTATCTAAAACACTCAAATGTGTGGGGCTATTATACCGCTTACCCTGTAAAAAAACTCACTACACGCCACTGGTTGATTCAAGCTACAAAAGCCAAGTATCAATTACGTTTACGGCTGTTCACGATAAAGAGAGCACTTTTGAGATTAACCTTAGAAAAATATCACTGTCCCTAACTGCGTATATTTTAACGGGCGCAACGAGTGACACGTATCCACTAAAGTTTGGTAACGATGGAGGGGTAATTAGTTCCATATATTAACGTCGAACAGAAAGTGTTAGGTAACCATTTGTGACAACATAAATTATTTCTCTAACTTTCTGTATTTTTTAATGCGTTGAAGTGTAAAAATGAGCAGATTTGTACAGTATTTACTTTTCTGATAATTTCACAGTTGCACTTGACTGACGCATGAATAAAGTGATGAGGCCAATGGCAATGTTAATTTTACATAACGCGGAATAACACGCAACGTGTGTACGAGTAGATCTTAAGCAGGGCTTTCAAAAGTGCTCATTTTACCGTGAACACCCTATACTTCCATTTTATTCTCATATCCCGAAGGAAATGTCACCCGCAAACGCCGGCGTATTCACGTAAAACACACAACCACGCCCCGATGATTATTGTTATGCAGAATAACTGGCAAAATCGCATGGTTTGGACACATACGGTCATAACTTTAACACAGATATTTGCCTCCAGATTGAAGTACCTTTCCTCTGGATAGGTTTTAATGCAATTAAAGAATGTGGTAAAGTGACGCAGTTTCTTTTTCCATAAAAGCACGATATTGTTGGAGAACAAACCAAACACGTGTATCACTATTTGATAACGCCATTTCGACAGTTCTGCTGGGAAGTCGTGAACCAATGCTCCGCACATACACATGGGATGAACACCAGCATGTAGTCTGTTCACGGTATGTTCACACTTCTTGAACCAAAACTTTGATAAATCACCCCAAATAAAACGTGATTGGTTTATTCCTAAATTTGTCATGAGTCACAAGTGTTCTAAACTTCTGTTAAAATTAAAGAATCTCATATTTAGTTAAACTGAACTGTTAATCATATTTCATCAATAAATTAAAATATTTAATTTATAATTAATGTGAATATAAACAGAGATATGTGTGTTGATAACGCCTAGTAAAAAAATAGTTCATAAGCAAAATAAAGAAATACTAAACTGAGTGTGCACACATTCATCAAATTCGTACACCTTTGTTGAATAGTAAGTTAATCGTATTTGTTCATAACCAATTGCGGATATTGAATTTTCTGGAAAAATGGCCTTCTATAGCTCCTAGTTAATCTACTATTCCTTTTTTCCCCACCTGAACGCCATCTTTCCACTATCTGAAATGACGCCACAAAAAGGCTTAATAATTTTTTTTTTTAACATTCTCAATTCATGCAACAAAAGTTACGTCACAAACACCTTATATGGTTAACGGTACCAAATTATGTGTCCTAGCCACTAAAAAAATATTTTCCCCCATCTTCCATTCGTATGTGTTGTCTAACGAATGAAAATATTCCTGTTAACTAACCAAAAACCAACTGTTTGCTGTTAAATAATAAATCAATATTTATTGCTACGTTTGTATTAAACATTGTGTAATGTATTCATCAGGAGTTTGTGTTACGAGGAATTTGGTCCCAATTCAGAAAACCATCTAAACAGCCAACGTCCAACTAACCCAAGTTTGCAGTGATTTTATTGTCGCACTCGTTGCTGCATAAAGGCAGGAGTAATTTCCTGGGATTAGTTAAGCTTTGTTTGCATGAGGCTGGGGAATAGCCTTAAAGTATAACTTTAGCAAGGCTTCAGAATATTTGGAAATATTCATGACTGGACTATATAACTAATGTTTACTTTATAACAGCGGCTGGCAAATGAGTTAAACGCACTGAAAACGTTTGCCTCAAAACATTGCATTGAAAAAAAATTTAAATTCACCATGCTATACTTTTTGTGGGCAGCACAACATTCTTCTTTAGTGATCACTTATATACATGGTATAGGCCGTTCACGGTAACTAAGCTCTTTTGAAAGCCCTGCTTAGTATATAGTTTTACGCACATTGTATTCTTACACCATATGTAAAAGTAACATTGCCATGGGCTTGATCATTTTATTCCTGCGTTGGTCAAAGAAAACTGTATGCAATACCAGAAAGAGGTAATATGAGAGTGTTTGTTTATATGTAACGGCTAATCTCGGAAAATACACCGCCGATTCTTATAATCCTTTCACTGTTAGAAAGTTGCATTCTTCCAGATGGACATAGGCTATGTTCAATCAAAAAAAAAAAATCCTTGAGAAATTTCAAAATTTGTGCACCAAGTGGGAAAAAATTGAGCTACTTGGCTGCTTTCTAAGCATGCTCTACCAAAACCATTAAAGATAAATTGAAAACAATGTTAGAATAAATTGTATATCTTATTATAAAAAAATTCGTAAGAAGTCGCAAGTAGTCGCGGTTAGCCGTAAGTAGTAGCAGGTAATCACGGTTGGTTACGGGTAGTCGCAAGTTGTTGCAGGTAGTCGCGGGTAGTCGCAGGTTGTCGCAAGTTATTGCAAGTAGTCGCAAGTAGTCGCGGGCAGTCGCAGGTAGTCACGGGTAGTCGCAAGTTGTTGCAGGTAGTCGCAAGTAGTCGCAGGTAATCGCGAGTTGTCACAAGTAGTCGCAAGTTGTCGCAGGTAGTGGCAAGTATTCGCAGGTAGTCGCGGGTAGTTGCATGTTGTCGCGAGTTGTCGCAGGTAGTTGCAAGTTGTTACAGGTTGTCGTAAGTTGTCGCAGGTAGTCGCAAGTAGTCGCGAGTAGTCACAAGTAGTCGCAGGTAGTCACGGTCAGTACGGGTAGTCGTAGGTTGCTGCTAGTTGTTACAGTTAGTCGCGGGTACTCACAAGAAGTCGCAGGTAGTCTCAAGAAGTCATGGGTAGTCGCAGGTAGTCATAGGTAGTCGCGGGTAGTAACGGGTAGTCTCGGGTAGTCATGGGTAGTCACGGTTAGTTGCAGGTAGTCATGGGTAGTCGCAGGTAGTAATGAGTAGTCGGAAATAGTCACGAGTCGTCGCAGGTAGTCGCAGGTTGTCGCAGTTTGTTGAAAGTAGTCACTGGTAGTCACAGGTAGTCGCATGTAGTCACGGGTAATCCCAGATAGTCACAGGTAGTCGCAGTTAGTCATGGGTAGTTGCATATATAGGTATGTATTTCAATAACTCCATAAAACCTGAGTGAAGCGATGGCGGGCTACTTGTTTATTAGAAAGAAAATATTTTAAAAAAATTTTTAATTCTTACAATTTATTCATAAAAAAAACAAAGTAAAGCGAATCATTTCAGTGTTCAAAACTGTTTACCTAACACTTTTAATTCGATGTTAAGTCACGGAACTACTTTCCTCCATTGTTGCAAACCTTGCTGGGTGCATGGCAGCTAGTGTAGCCATTAAAATATATGCAGATATGGGCAGTCACATTTTTGAAAGGTTGGTTTAAAAAGTGCTCACTCAACCGTAAACAACATTTAACTCCATCATACACAAGCATACATCGTGCAGTCAGTTCTAACCATATCAGTGGTTAGCACAGATTATTTTGAAGCCACCACCATTTATTTTTCAGCGTGTAATTCTCTAAAAACCAGTAGGAATCACTGTTGAAAGCAGTATTTCCCATTAATAGTAGGTAAGTGGGCGTCAGGCTTATCAGTGTTGTCATTCTCAACGGTTGGCAGCCAAACTCATGGGTCCTGATGAAATATTTTTACATTTTAATTATCTTTTGCACTTTAACTGTAGATTATATCTGCGATTTTTTATCACTCTGGCAAACCTCGCTTGAATATTTTTTAACACTTTGGTTTACAAATCCCTGTTTGCGATCCAAATTAAGGTCATTGTAAGTTTTCTGAGCTTTGTCACGAGAGAAAAACATATTTTTGTCAGTGTTTGAAAAATATTCACAATCAAAACATTCCATTTAAAAAATAATATTGTGAATGCGTTATTGTATCAGGATTTCTGGATTAATTTCCATGACAAACTCATTATTAAAAGAGAAAATGTGAAGTGTCTTTATCTTCCTTGCAAGATGTACGTAAACAAGATATACATATATATATATATATATATATATATATATATATATATATATATATATATATATATATATATATATATATTAAAGCGCCCCAGCAAGGCTGTTGAATGGAATTCAAGAAGTAATAGACGGAATGATAATAATAATATTTATCCTTTTAAAATTAAAATAAAAAATATTTTCAAATTTTGAAGAATTATTTAAATCTATCGAGTGAACTATATGTAGATTGTAGTTGATATTTTAATATGAGAGTTGTTTCTGAAATTGCTCGTATAAGCCTCTTTGGATTTGCGGTAGCTCAAAAACCAGCAAGTTGTCTCATTTCTTAATGTAAGAAATCTCACCGACTTTGGTCTATCAGTCATTATTGCGTTAAATATTTCATATTAACGGAAACTATAGAAAATTCATAAGGTATTTTAAGAATTGAATCATGATTAGTTCTATTTTTAAACAATGTAAGCATTTTTTTAAATTTTATATGTATATTTTGTACTTGTGAAAGCATCAAACCTTATTAATTTTAATTGTAGGGGATGTTTGAAGCTGGTATTGCTTATGGTGAAGTAAAATATTTTCAGAATTCAAAAATTAAAATATATCTATTTATATTTTTCATCGGATAAAAAAGAAATATTTTAACTAAATTCGTTAGCGACTAACTCATAGCCGAAGTAACTCCTTCTAGGTAAAAATGGTAACATACGAAGGCAAGAAGGCACGAGGAGTAATAAACGACACTTCAGACTGGATATTTCCCATTTATTGATATGATATGTTGAGATTCGCTGCCAATATCTGGGTTGGAGTAATTTTATACCGTATAATTGACTTTCCCCCTGCGTTCCTTGGTGGTGTTTCTTGCCTCACGTAACATGATGTGGTTTCATTCTTTAAAAATATTAAGAATGCGAAACATGAGACTACTACCGAGTGCATTAATTCCTATGTTTAATGACGGTTCGTAGAGAAAGTTTTATAAAATATATAAATAATAGTCTAAGTTACTTTATCCTTGAAGTAAAAATTCTCAGAACGCGTTCAGGGAGTTCAGCCTGAAGTCGTTTAGCCTACCAGGCATTTAGCGTATGGAACTTTTTGTATGTAAGTTTTTACCTAAAAGCGTTAAACCAAACAAACGATTTCTAATGGGCGTTTGCTCCCCCCCCCCCTTTTTTCCCTAACTTCTCTCTCTCTCTCCGCCTTTCTATGTGTGGTTTACGTTTAGATACACGTATCTATGACTAAATCCTACCAATCATACTTCGTAAGTCAGCATATATTTTTAATATTAATTATTAAATCTATTTTTAATGCACGACACTACAAAACTAAACTCACCGCACCAAACTAAGTAAGACAACAGTAGATATACTATATTTTCAGATGAGTTCGCAGTTGTAAAAATAGCAAATTACACTATTACAGTTGCATGTTTACAGTAAAGTATTTTGTTTTATTAACACGGATCGCATAGCTCGATGCATACACTCCACGACACCTTCACGTGAGAGAATGTTAATCTGGTCCAAGCGTCTTATTTACAGGCACTGGTAAGATGGCTGCGGGTTGTAACAGCTGGCGGGTTCTGGTAAGTTTCCAGCAACTGTAAAGTCCAACTAATCATGTAAGCCCTCCGTCGCCGAAACAGATAGCAGCGGATTATAAAGACGACGGCGTCATAGAGTTGTATAAAATAAATTCGTGAAGCTTTAAGTAATCGTCCACGTATAATCCAACACATTAGTATATAAGATCAAACTTTTTTCTGAGGAAGTATGTGATCCTGAATCAGCCTATAGTATTTGCTGATAATGTTTTACAGTTGATCTGGCAAAGCCAGGTACACCTTTATATATATATATATATATATATATATATATATATATATATATATATATATATATATATCCCACAATCATTACAGTCCCCCCCCCCAGGAAAATCCAGCTGACAGAAGAATAAACACAAGAAGGGGCTGATATAACTATTTAGATAATTTTTCATCTTTTCATCTATATATTCATGTTATTTTGATAACGTTCATAAAGCTTAGACAGTAGAATATTGTGTTAAAAACATACCAAGTGTAAGATACTTTTCACCAAATTTGATGGGAACATGTATAATAGTTTCAAATATGACAATAAAGTAGCTTATTAGGCGAAGTTGCCTTCTACAGGATGAATCACCTAAAACTTGCACCTCAAATATTTCGGAAATGAAAGGTCCTATTGATGTGCTGGTGTCATATAACTGAAATTTAGACAAAGGTTCATAACTGCAGCCCAGGCACAGATTTAAATAATGTAAAAGCATGCGTATTTTCTGAACAAAGTGATATATTTTTTTCAAATGGAGCAATACCTAGTCACATCAAGAAAATAAAACTAGAGGAAATTAGAATATTATCGTAATATAGCAATTTTAAATCCGTTCCTAATGTCTTCGGTGTTAAGCCCAACTACCTACCTACAATTTTAAGTATCGACAGTTGTCTACTCCATTTAACTGATTAGTTACTAGGCAACAATGTTCGTATGTGTATTTAGATTCTGTTTCCTTTACGCTGATTGTATTGAGAGCTCTATGAGAGTACGTTGTAATAGTTCATACAACCTGGACGTATGGGGTACTAAAAGATAGTATTTACTTTTGCTGAAAAAGCTTACATGTTTGTGGAGGATGGCGAATGTAGGAGGAATGCTGTTCGCTTTTGTAATGTGTAAGCTGAACGACACCCCAATAAACGTCAACCATCCCGACAATTATTTGCGAACCTCTTTAACCAGTTACGGGAAACTGGAAGAGTAACACCTTGAAAACGAACAAGTGATCGAAAAAGAAGCTGAACTTAATGTTTTATCTGCTGTTGCATAGGCCAGGCAAGTGTACTACGCATTCTGCACCATCATAAGTTCCATCCATATAATGTCTTTCTCCATCAATATCTACACGGAAACGATTTTGAGAATAGTGTTAACTTTTGTATATGGGCATTAAGACATGATTAACCAGATTTGTCTTGTGAGGAGGCAAGATTTACAAATCACGGCCAATAATCCTTATTTCAGGCGTGCTGCTGTTGTATTATTTATATACATTATTTTTTATTATGTTACAATAGCCTTACTTCCCAGGTAGCGCTATACTTTGACATACGGGGCAAGGAGCGACGAGTAAGCAAAGCAAACACTCGCAGTAAAAACTTCCAACGGATAAATTTTGATTGAAGTAAGTGTATTTGTCCCTACATACATTAAAATAACCCAAAAATGCCATATTGGAAGTAAAAGTCTGAACCATTTACATTATCACGCCATATAATTTAAGTGGTCAACCACAGTACTACTTTCTTGATAGATTTGGCAGAATTTGGATGAGTAATTTTATACAAAACATGTAAGAATTTATATTTTTTCAGGTGATACTATGGCAGACAAAAAAGGCTGTGAACAGACCTATTTAAAGTTTGGAATAACAACATCTAGCATACAATTTCGGCATAAATAGGTATCATTGTTCGTAGTTTTAGTACACAAACCTAAAACATTTACAAAGCCACCATTTTGAAAATAAGACTATGCTGTTCTTGAGTTATAAACATTTAAGTGGCTTATATGTGGTAGGCTACTATAACACTGTTTGTATGGAAAATTTGGACAGCAATAGGTACACTGTTTTTTGCTATATGATGTAAAAGCTTTATTTATGTAGGTGGGGCTCTCTTATAAAATGATAGAAAAAGATCTTGAAATAACGTCTTTAATGTTCGTAAAAAGTTTTGCCGAGATAACAAGCTCATATGAAACAAGTCAAATGGCTCTATAGATATAGCATAGTAAATTATAATATTTACAAAGCTCCCATTTGTAAAATGATTGACTAATATAACAAAATAATATAATATTATGTAGCCTACTGCAATAGTAATTGCATGCTTAATTTAGGAGGAAATGTGTTAAGTTTTTCTTGAAATATTTTATAAACGTTTATTTTCTGGTATAACAAATTACAAAACAAAATACACAATGGGCTATAAATAAGCACCTGCAAAGCTTGCAAAGGGTACTGCTGGCATATTGAAATTTATTTTAAATAAATTAAAAAAAATCTGTAGTTATGGCATGCAAACCTGCATTGTTGATAGGGCTGTAACTTTGGAAATAATCAGATCTAAAATGGCATATGTTTAGTTGCCTATCACAGTACTACTCGTGTGCCAGATTTGTCAGAAATAGGCCTACTTGTTTCCGAGATTTGATGTAAAATATTTATTAATTTAGGTGATGTTATTATCTAAAAATGAAGACTAATGTGGACATCAGTTTCTTTAGATAATGCTAGCAGTGCATCCCAGTTTTGGTTAAAATAGGTATAATGGAAACTTATAGAATGACCGACCCTTCTTCCCTCGAGATATGCTCTACAATACACTATGCTATAAAGCTGGTAGGATTTGGATACATTCTTTCTGTAGTATGGTGAATAGTTGGTGTTGGTTGAATGGGTCCGACACGCAAATAATGTTCCAGTTCATTCCAAAGATGTTCTATTGGCTTCAACTTGGGATTTGAGCGGGACGGTCAAGAGAAGAAGTAAAAAGTTATCCCCCCTTTTTTAGGTGAATGAGTAGAAATGATCTCGATACAAAGCACATTTTTATTTTGGCACTTTTCCTTTATTTTTCGACATAATCGCTTAATTTATTTAAGCATTGGTCATACCGTAAAATGAGCTTTTCCATTACATAACGATAGAAAGTGGTGACCTGATCAAAATGCCATTTTCACCACTTCGTCTTTCACTTCGTCGACGCTTAAAAATCATCTGTCCCTCAGATCTTTCACGGCGAATGGAGTTGCTCGATATGACAGGCCTCATGTCACACGTACCACAACAGCCTTCCAGCACACCTAGCATTGACAGTGTGTTCCCCATACACCATAAAGCCCGGACTTGGCACCTTCGTACTTTGATCTGTTTGGCGAGATGAAGAAACATCTACGGGGCAGACGATTGAAAGACGAAGTGGCGAAATAACTTAATGAGCAGGACGCCACTTTATAACGTCAGGGAATGGAAAATGTCATTATACGCTATGAAAAATGCTTATAGGCTGTTCACGGCAAAATAAGCACCTTAAAGCCCTGCTTAAGATCTACTTGTATACATGTTGTGTGTTCTTCCGTCCTATATAAAATTAACATTGTCATGGGCCTCGTCACTTTATTCATGCGTCGGTCAAGTGAAACTGTAAAATTATTTTAAAAGTAAATATTTTACAAATATTCTTATTTCAACACTTTGATGCTTTAAAAAATACAGAAACCGACATAAATAATTTCTGTTATCACAAATGGTTACTTAACACTTTTTGTTCGACGTTAATATATGGAACTACTTTCCCCTACAACTTTACTGGACACATGTAACTCATTGCGCCGGTTAAAATATATGTATGTAGGAACAGTGGAACTTTTATAAGGTTGATTTCTAAAGTGCTCACTTTATCGTGAACAGCCTTTAAATATGATTGGTAATTATGCCGAGAAATAAATTAATGGCGCCGAAATTAAAAGGTTTTTTTTATCTTCACCTACATTTACCCGTTCACTTACAAAAATAGGGAAACTTACTTTTTGACATACCGGCGTAAGCGCTCGGGTCTGATTGTCTTTAAACCACGTTGTAACTGACCTTGCTTTATGGACGGATCTGTAAGATTGATACAGAAAAGAACTTATTCCAAACTGTTTCCGCAGTCTATAAGGCATATTATTGTCCAGATTACCTTGGTATTTGCACAAGTTCATCAACTTACCGATTATAACTGACGGCTGAAGCCTAAATCGGGAGAAACAGGCTCACACTTTTACACTAACGTTGCCATACTTCACTGTCGACACAACACACTCCGATAAACACTGGTCGCCAAGAATTCACTAGGTCTACACATGCCCATCAGAGTACCAGATCACGTATGAGGCCCGCCAAGAGGGAAGGGGAGGAGATATATAGGTGGCTCTTAACATCGAGGTATTGAGAGCCAATGAGGGCGAAGTTATGTAAGGAGCAACGCCGGAATGCAAGGGCGGGGGAAACGGGAGTTCACCGAGAAAACCCACCGACTAGCGGCATCGCCCGGCACGATTCCCACATGTGAAAATGCGGAAGCGACCCTGCCGGTAATAGAACCCGATTCACCTTGGTGGTAGAAGGAGGGGGGGAGTAGAATGTGCAAAGTTCAGGAACCCTGCTCCTAATGTTTAACTATATCCAAAGTAACAAATTACCAAAAACTGTTTTTTTTTTTTAACATGGAAGTTAAAAAGAAATTATCACAAAAATAAAAAAAGTTCTTTAAAATTTGCAGTTACACGTATCAGTTATTGGGCTTGGGAATCGTTAATCGCGAATAGGATTTCTTTATAAATTAGCAGTGTAGTTGTGTAGCTAGATTGCAGAGTGCAGTGCAAACAGATCTCATTACTAGGGCCATCTGTTTCTCGCGAAAAGATTTACGCGGAAGCTAGAATTCAATATCATATGTGCACACTTGCAATCTTCATTTTACTATTGGCCGCTTGTCTTCATAGGAAGACCGTCTGTTACACGAGTTAGCCAATCAGAATTAAGTTTATCCGATACTGGCCGTCCGTTATTGGCGAGCAGGCAGACAAGACGCGTAACAATTCAAATGATCATATCACGAAAGTAATTATAAACAATATTAATTTGGAGCATAATTTGTCCTGAAATATTTTCGCGGAAAACAGGTTTCCCTATATATTACTCATGCATTCAGCTCGCCTCCACGCTTCTTAACGAATGGCCGCCGCCTTCGAGAAGATTTGTCAACACTCGGGCTCCCTCGGGTTGACTATCTCAGGTTTCCTCGCTTTGTGTTTACATCTTGAGTTGAGGTTAACGTTAAATTAAAAATATGTTATTACTAATGTTAATTATTAATGAAATTAAAATGCTAATGTTTTATTGCGAAACAGCTAGGTGTTACACGCAATAAAGTTTAATAAATAAGACAGGTTTTGGTTACTGTGTAATAATTGACAATGAATGTATATAAACACAAATCAGGGGCATTTGGTTAGGTCAATCAAACTTTACTTTGGACCACATGGATCTAGATTCCAATTTCGTCTTGGTCATGATTGATCTTTGGTTTGCCATCCGGTCATCTTGAATAGTGAGTCGTGCTGCGATGCATGCTGCAACTTGGTGGAATCCAGCAAACCCCGTATTATGTCCTGAGGACCAGAATTGTTGGACGGTGTGTTCTGACTCCCGGATGCTTTGGCACGGTGGCAGCTGGTGTTCCAACTGGCCCCACATGTCAGGGGAGCGGGCAGGCCATGGTAGTGTTTGCAAATGGAGGAAGTCCCGTGTGTGGTCGGACTGGGATATCGCGCTGAAATCCCGGTCAGAAATGGGAGCAATGAGGGCATAGGTTCTCGTCTACACACGCATAGGTCGTCAGTGTCCCACGTAGCACGACGAAGCGGACCGGCTATCGTAGGCTATGGCTCGCCAGGCCGCAATGCCTGCCGCAGGAAAATGGAGGGGGGGGGGGGGGGGACTGTGCCACTTGATAGCGACATTGGGGTCGTGGCATTCACTAGCGGCTCTCCACACCTGAGCACGATGATCATCAGTCCCCATAACGAAGCGGCATTTATCACTCAACACCACATATCGCCAGTCTGTGGCGTTTCACATTGCTCTGGCCCGGCACCACTGCCAACTGCCACTGCCACTGTTGTAGAGTTGATGCACTGTTAAAAATTTTCCGTACATTTACGGAAAGTTTTGCGAAAATGCTCAGTAAATATACGGAAACACAATCCGTAATGACGAAAAACGGAGTTAAGTTAATAAATACAAAATATGGGAAAATCCTCGTATTTCGTATAACTTCGAGTTTCGAGCACGAACAATGCTGAGTCTACACGAAACTTTCCTCGCCACTGTAACCAGAAAATTATCGTTTCTGCGGCAGTTAAGGTTATCCATGTCACTAAGATAGGTTCTTTCAAACATTAAAAATTAACAACAGGCGAATGCAACACTTAGCAACACTTAAAATACACTAACCTTAACAGAAACTAAAAAAAGTTGCTTATGTTTCGAATATAGAAATTCAAAAGTTATACCAGATTTACCATGTGAGCATTGTAGGTAAGTTGTTAGGGTCGTGAACTTGCAACTTTTTGAATAGGATTCAAATCTTGCTTAAGTAAAATTTTTTTAAACTGTTTTATTAAATATCTTTTTATACACAGTAGAACACCTACATAATGAAAATTAAAATAAAATAGATATTAATAATTATTTAAACTAGAAGTACAGAAAACTAACTCGGGAATTAACGAAGAGGTTCCGTGAAATTTACGGAAAGTCTGTTTTGAAAATCAATATGTCCGTAATTTTACAGAGAGTTTACGAACACCCCGGGATAATTTTTTACCAGCACTTTTCCGTAAAATGAAGGATTTTTTTTTAAACTTTGTGGCAGCACGTGTAATGGGCGTTGGGATAGCAGATTCGCCTCCGCAGTGCGTCGGGAAATGGTTAGTGGGCACACAGGAGCCCCAACACTGGCTATCGTGGACCGAGTCACCCCGGGTTTCCTCCGTGCCTGGCGCACGATCCATCGATCCTCTCGACTGGCATTCGACCTCGTCCGTCCTGAGCCGGTCCTCCGTGTCGGGTGCTTTCACGTACCCACTGCTCCCAACAGCATCGATCAGTATGGTCCGAACGATCTGTATGGTTATGAGTCCTCTCTCGAAGTCCATCAGTTGTGTAAAGTGGCATCTTTGGTGTCTTCCCGACATTCTCCTTCCCTCTGTGCGCTGGCTTGGTATCGTCTCGTGTTAATGCGACGTCGACTACGCGCCAGTGTCTACGACCGCTGGTCGGTGCTTGCAGCGCCACTGCCGGGTGTGCAAACACACAAACAGGTATCATGTGCTACCAACTCGTACTTTCGCTATTTAAATCGTTTCGTGTTTGTCGCGTGGTTTTATCGTGGTGCAATATTTACATTCTCCGACAGTGTAAATGGCCACAGCGTATGCATAACTACTATAGGTTTAAAGACTTTATATGTTATAAGAATGACGTCTATAAAAGTAGTTTACTCTTTTTGAAGGACTGTTTATTAAGTACCATTTTTTAAGTAACTCACTCTTTTTATTTGTTTATAAGATACAACTTATAACTTATCAAATTTAATGGAGATTTCCTTCGACCGCGATGAGAAAAAGGGCTTGCTTATTTAGATAATATATAGTCTTTTAAAGTCACATTGTTGTGTCAAATTGTATGAAAATTGATAGAAAGAACGACGAAAAACACAGATACTATCCCCAATACGTTACCTCCAAAGAAAAGTTTATACTTCCTATGCACCGTCTACATGCTGAGACTGATGAATTTATTTTTGTTCCTACGATATAGATGGCAACATATCTTTCTGAACTGAAGGACTGCTCTCTCCCAATATGGCATAGTAATTAAGTACCACTTGAAACAATAAATATTATCAATTAGCAATGCTTTCGTGTACGATTTCAGGTATTTCTACCAGCTCCATTGATATCGTCTTAAATTGTAAAAATGTCGCAAATATAATAGCACTGGTGTTTTTAAATGTTATCAGTAAGTGTACATGTATATAAATGTATGTATATAATATACATATATACGAACAACACGTGTTATCTCAATAGCTAATGATAGTTATTATGTATTACATTAATAAAATAACACAATTTTCCCACAAATAATTTTAAAATTTCAAAACAAAATTTTTGCAAACTTTTTTGTTTTCTCACTATTACGCTACTGCACAAATTATATACGACAACACTGCAAACGAAAGTTGATTATAGAATCTATTGTAGTTAAATTCTACATTGTACGAAATTTTATCGAGCCTAAGTCAGATTTCCAGCTAGCCTTTTTTTCTACTATGTTTCCTTCATGGTTTTATGTTTAAGAAGTGGACAGCAAAACGAAAACTTGAGTTATAATTGACATTTCGTTACTTGAATAACATTGATTAAATTATTTACTGTAGCAAAATCGTAACATAATTATGGCAAAAACACTTTATTCCTAACAATTTTCTACAATGTGCAAAACAACACCGATTTTCTTGTCATAGTACGGAGCTCATAAGAAATATAAATTCACGTACTTTGGGATGTTAAGAAAAAGTGTTAATATGTCAATTGTGTTTTGAAATTTTAATGTATACATATTTCTGCCATGGTTAAAGTACGATTTTGCTACAATGTACCATTCTACGAATGTTATTAAGGTCCTGTTTCGTCCTCAATATCAAGTTTACTTTTCTTTGTAGGAGTCGCATGGCCATCACCGGTGTTACGAGCAGACAACAGTTTATTGTGAAATTCGTAGACTTTACGCAAAATTCTTGCAAGTCTACATTCAACACAAACCGACTCTACTGCTCTCATTCGATCTTTAGCATTAACTGTCTAATCATAATTACCTGGCGAATCAGCACCCATCGATGCAGCAAGAGATATTGGTGGCCACGCTTGTTATCTCTCAAAATACGAATCTTTACAGTTCTTGGTGTGGTTCTTCAATGCATCACCTTACATAAACTGCATGTGGCCATTGTCGTAAAACTTCATCATGCGAGTTCCCTCATCGTCTGCGAACATTTTATGTAGAGTATTAACAGGAGATAACGAAATCAAAACATACTGTTTCTCAGTGGGCGTAAGAACACTACATTTGTCTGCCTTGATATGTTTGTTTAAGTTATCATGTCGAGTGAACTGTCTGGAACATTTACAACAGCTAAAAAAAGGATGAGATTGGTTCTTCAAATAATCTGTCTTCTCATGTCGCCGAGCATGGCATCTTTTACTGAAGATTTTTCCACAGTAGCAACATTGTTTTCCATATTTTTTGGCGCTTTTGTAGTAATATATTTCAATAAATTTAAAAGTTTAATATTTTTTAACCCTATATTATAACCATCCTGTTATAAACTGACTTCGTTAAAAAAATGTATAATTCAAATGTTTGTTTTAATTCAGCTAATCACTATGGTTATAAAGGGTTTTTACACACGTAAATACATGCACACATGCCATACATGAAGCTAGAAATGATATTTCCAAACTGAATTCACGAGCTTGCCTCTTAAAGGCCGCGCTACAATTGATTAGGCGAAGAAAACAGCACAGGAACAGAAAATAGAATACATGTATTAGCATGACACTCGCTACAATCACGCACAGCACACGCACAGAAAAATAATACAGGAGAAGCGCGCAGATAGTAGGGCCATTCTCTATAGTAACTTAGCGTGTGCGCCGTGCGTGGCTAATCAAAACGTCGATATCACCGAGTTCGTGTGACTATCAAAATGTGTACAAAAATAGAGAATTCGACTAGTGCTTGAAGATTTTGGCGCCATATAAACATAAGTTTGTTTTGACTGAAATTGTTACTGTACAAGCAATGTAAGTTAAGATGAACGGTATAACGTACATATTATATTGCTGCAAATTAAGACATGAGCAGCAAAGCAAACGAAGCTGCCAACAGTATTTTTTTTTTCATTCCAATGTTACCAACATACACACGCGCAAATTACCGAGCATCGTTTCTTTTCATCTCACATCTGTTTTCTGTAAACGTTCGTCGTTTCTGTGCATGTGCTATTTTGATTGTAGCTTTCAGATTCGAGTTGTGCATGTATTCTGTGGTATGGCACGTGCTGTGTGTGTGTACTTAATCAATTGCGGCGTGGCCTGAAGCGTCTGCAAATTATATTCGACTACCTAGATGCCTGTACATATTTGCTTGCTTACGAGCCGACTTGCGAAAAAATGTGGCCTGTTACATAATTATTTAAAGATAATATATAAAAACATTCAATGTGAGAATAATCACATATGATTCAGACCCCAACTGAAATTAAATTAATGTTTTTAATAAAATATTTGTCTTCAAGTTTTTAAAAATGGTATATACGATTAATTTAAATTGGAAAAGCTCTCCACTAAATATGGTCATGAGACATACATGCATTGATTGAACAAATATATAAAAGTAATATAACAAAATGTTTAATACACTAATGTAATTGTATGAGGGAATGCAGCCTCTGCGTTTGGAAATCATGACAGATTAAAAAAAATTCTTCCTATAGTTGCTTTAGTACCTTAATGGTTAGAGAGCACCCGACTCCTATTCGAGAGCTTGTTGGTTCAAATCTCTGTCGCTCCATGAAAATGTTTTCCTTTTTTTTTTTAAACGTAAACAGATGTCATGAGAAAGTGTGAAATTGGCATAATTTTCATTCTGTAAACCGATTCTGCATTAAAATACATTTCCGATACGTTTTACTGCATTTTGTTCTAAGATTTAGTAATTTTCAAACATTAGATGACATAAATGTTAATTAAATAACTTCAATTATTAATAAATGACCCATTCCTATATGTCTGACCGTTTTATGATAGTTTTGACAAGGCCAGCCAGCTGCCTGATCCACGAGGGCGGTGTGGGAAGATGTGCCGGGAAGCATGATGGAAAAAAGGGTAAAGGGGTGGGGGGCGGTCGACGCTTTTCGTGACTGCTTGATATCAAGGATTTGGGGGGGGGGGGGTTGGAGGGGTGTGGTGAAGGTGTGGAATGAGAAAGGGTTAAAAGGTAGTGTAGCGTTATATGTCCTTGGATTTTTTTTTTTGCGATTTTTCTCGCTTTTATAATAATTTCTAGGGGTTGAGGATAGGAAGGGGGAGAGGTGAGGGTGGTGTGATAAGCGAGGGGTAGCGTAGGGTAACGTTATATGTTCTTCGATTTTCTAGATTTATTTTCGATTCTATATAATAATTCTAGGGAATGGGGTTATGGAGGGGGTAAGGTGAGATTGGCAACGTGTGGTGTGAGGGGGTGCAGGTGCACAAGTATTAAGTGAGCCCCCCATCACATTCCCAATCTTTCAAATGGATCGAAAATTTACTTTCGGGGGGCTCACTTATGCATATTCTGAGGCATGGAGCTTTTGAGGGAAAAACGGGGGAAAAATAATCCAAGAATGCGGACGGTTCCTGGATCCTGATATGTGATGCATGTCCCTGAACCGACATTGCCATTCTACTATTCTGAAGGAAAACTTTCGCAGGGCTTCAGAAAAGTTGGAAGTAACTGTGAATGTACTATATGTAATGTCACGTGCAAACATCGATTTCATGTTTCAAAGCTTGTTTATGTCAAATTAACGCAAATTCCTTACAGGGTTTTTCCTTTCGGTCGTGAACAATAGACGGGATTAGTTAAATAACTTGTTTCTGTAATGGGAAGCCAGTCCCTGCCCGCCAGACTACATAGATGCAACACTGCTTTGCGCATTGCCTAACTGAATGTTAGCAGGCGCATTCCTACTCCATAGCTATTATGAACCGAAAATGTTGGCGGCGCTGTCGTCTCATGGATAGCGCACCGGCTCACATAAAGGTCATCGGCGTTTGATTCCCGGCGGGGTCACACTTGTGGGAAACGTGACGGACGTTGCCATTGCCGGAGAGTTTTTTCGTGGTGTTCCCTTTCAGCTTTCTCGTACATTCCGTCACCGATATGTGTTAGGGTTTCATTCCATTACCACCCCCGCAGGGGGTGAAGAGATTCGGGGGGCTCTTAACATCGAGGCTTTGAGAGCCGATGAGGATGAAGCGAGGTAAGTATGGGGCAGCGCCGGAATGAAAGGGCGGGGGAAACGGGAGATCCACGAGATAACCAGCCGACCAACGGCATCGTCTGGCATGAATCCCACTTCCGAGAATCCGGGAGGGACCCGGCCAGGATTGAACCCGCTTCGCCTAGGTGGGAGGCGAGTAGTCTTGCCACTACACCACCGCGGCCTTTCAAAATCTAACAAAAAAAATTATTTTCCACTCCCTTAATAGTACATGGTCACGGGAGCTTTATTAGGCGTTAAGGCATAGAAGCAAGGGAGCAATATAGGTGAAATTAACATGCACGTCTAATACCCCATCGCTCCTACGAGTAGTGTTTCCGTAATTGCTCTGCACTATGTGGTTTGGATCTGTAGCAGAGGGACTTGGTTACCCTCAATCGCGGATTAAACTTCGCCCGTATGGTTGTACTTTTCACATACCATCTTAAGGAAACTGAGCAACCGAGCTGTAAACATGCGTTTTCGCTATTTATTCTCTTTTAATACGCTTGAATAATAAAAAAAAAAAAAAAAAAAAAATACGGGCCAGAATAATTAATTTATATATTTTTTTCGGGCAAAAAGTCATATACTCCCAGTATATTTACCCAGAAGCGTACCCGCACAAACAATGAACGAGACAAAAATTTTCAGAACTTCTATTATTTAGAGCCATTGTAAAGGTTACTATACGCTGTTCACGGAAAAGTGCGTATTTTTGAGGCCCTAGTTAGTTTTTCCTTTAAACCATTTTTTATCCTTTAACCGGGCTTTAAAATAAACGTTGGAATATAAGTAACAAACACAGTGTGTATATTCCATCGCAATCGGAAGTTAACGCCGAAAGCTAAAATAAAACATAATTATTGACTATTATTGCAAATGATAGGGCTTTCAAAAGTGCTCACTTTACTGTGAATAGCCTATAGAGGTTGTTCACAATTAAGTGAGCACTTTTAAAATCAACAATTGAAAGAAGTCACTGCCACTACCTGCATATATTTAAACTTGCACACAGATTGGTATGCGCCCAATAAAGTTGCTAACGACGCCAGTGAAGTAGTACCAAGTATTAACGTCGAATTAAAATTGTTAGGTTAACATTTGTGAATACTGAGTTGATCACTTTTGCTTTCTGTTGTTTTTTAACTTATATAAGTGTAAAAATTTATTAAATATTGAGTTTTCTAATAATTTCAGAGTTTCACTTGACTGGCTCATGGTTAAAGGGAACGGGTCAACGCAGTGTTAGTTTTGCATATGGTGGAAGAATCCACATTATGTATACGAGCAGATCTTAAGCTGGGTTTTCAAAAGTCTCGTGCCCGGTTGCACCATCGTGGTTCTAAACTTGATCCAAGATCGGATCTAAGATCGACACAGAAAACTGTTGCACCATTCGAGTTCAGAGCTGGACTGGAGATCGAGTTGAAGTTCATTTCGAACCGCCGAAATTGGCGGTTCAAAATCATGATCCGAGATCAGAAGCTATCGTCGACAAATGTAGTTTGAAATACGCCAGCAGATAAAACTACGTTCGATTGTTTTCTTGGGAAATTAAAACAACATTATACGCACTTGAATATCATTCAGAAAAATTCGTACAACAATAATTCACTTAAAACAGATAAAACACCGCACATATAGTTCTATCTATAGTAAAAAATACGCCTACTTTCATGGCGTCATATATTACGAACCAATGGCAAAATTTGCCTCATACATAATGTCGATCTCTCACTTTGGAAACATGATAGACGAATCGGAGATTCAGAATCATGAAATTTCGTTGGTGCAACACTTTTGCATTGGAACCAAGATCAAACAGGATCCTGGTTCGGAACTAGGATCATTCGATCTCGGATTGGGGAAGACGTTGATGCAACCGGGCATCAGTTTACCATAAACAGCTTATGCTGGCTGATGAATTGTCAGCCAGCGCCATTAACCTAATCGTTCCTAGAATGAAGTGAGTGAGGGAAGAGATTTAGGCGGCTCTTAACAGCGAGGTCTTGAGAGCCGATGAGGGTGAGTGAAGTGAACATGGAGCAGCGCCGGAATGAAGGGGCGGGGAAAACGGGAGATCCCCGAGAAAACCCGTCGACAAATGGCATCGTCAGGCACGACTCCCACTAGCGAAAATCCGTTGACCCGGCCGGGGATTGAACCTGGTTCGCCTTGGTGGGAGGCGTTCCTAGAAGCACTCGCGTTTCGCCGGCCGGCGGCCATCTTGGGATCCCCGCCTGGACGACGCACGCGGTCCTTGGCGGGGCGCGCTAATATTCGGCGATTGTGTCAGAGACGTCGTCCCACGCCGCAGGGACGCCAACAGGCCAAATTTAGCCTGCCGCGCCGCCCAGGGCTTCTCGAGCTGGCGAGCAGGCAGAGGTTAGGATTGGCTGTCGTCCATCCGTCCGCAGTCCGCGACCCTGGCGCGTCCATCGCCGGCGCCCCACTGCGTTTTTGATTAATATTGTGCAAGAGCGCTTTCGACAGGCGTTTGTGACTCCCCAGCCCTGATAGTCTCGGCCACCTTCATGAACTGGCGTCGCAGCCCGATGACAAAAGTCACCCCCTCCCCCAACGATTAATTTCCACCAGTTCAAAAAAACCATAGCGCACGACCAGCTTCGCCTACCACGTGTAACGTCTCTCGTACGTACCTTGAAAGTTGAGGAGGGATAAGAAATTTGCTGTTTGTTGCTACGCTGGAAGACTTTCCGGATGGAGTCTCGACGCAGGCGCTCGCACGAGAACTGAGATCCGAAAATGTTCTGCTCTTCGGGTCCCCCCCCCCCCCTTCTCTACGCGCCTCCCCTCCTCACCCTCCTTTCAAACAACTCACACACACACACACGCACTTCCCCTCCCACCTGACCGGGCGCCAACCGTCGAACTCGACGCGGATTCCCTCGGGAGTGTGCCGACGATGAATGAGGTCGGGTGTCGGCTGGGTTTGGGGCGGTAAAGGTGGCGGTACCGAAATCCCTTCCATCATCGACCTCTAAGCTGGACTTACGATTAAATGCTCAAGTCTTATGACTTGTTAAGTGCACGGAAAATAAGTTTTGCAGTTTACGATTGTTCTAGCGACGGTTAAGGCTATCAGAATCGTAGGTGATTATGGTTAATAATTTTTTAATGTTAGTTCATAAAATTTTAAGTTCATCTTCTACTCCTGGAAATAACCAGTATTGTGAAAACAATGGAAAATGTACCAAATTTTCTGATTTTATATATTTTTTTCCGAATATTGGTTTTTAATTTTTGAATATTGGCTTTCAAATTATTTTTCTGGTAACCTAGGATTTTTTTTCTCTTATTAGGACACAAAGAATACTTTTCGTAACGTCACATGTATTTCGTGTAACGAATAAAAAAAAGAGGAATTAAAACCTGCAATCCGAGAATTTTTTTAACAACTTTAATTTCTTAATTAAGTAATTGTGTAACTTCTAGTTACAAAATCAATATTAATGACTTGTCAAATCCTGAACTGAAGCTACTTACATACATAACATTATAAATAACTAACACTTCAATTAGCTTTTTTTAGACTATTCACCCTAAATAAATAGTAAGCATAGATAAACAATTTAATACACAATCAAAACGAATAAATTTAACACAACATTCCAAAAATAATCAACTTAAACCACTACTTGCACAAGTAACTTAACAAGGAATGCAATATTTAATTATCTCAACAGAATGCTACCTTGGGATCCTTTGTCTCAGCGAATTTTTTAACTAACTGTGAAAAGTTTAAGATGTGGGCAATGGAATTTTCTATAGAAACAATAGCTATAGAGGACAGCTGCTCATCTATCATCGTTGATCGCAATTACGTCTTGATTAGTTTCAATTTTGAAAAGCTCCTTTCGAAGCTAGTCACTGTTATAGGGAATGCAAAAAGAATTCTCAGGGCGATCCACACACAGGGAAAGCTGTCACTGATATTGTTGTCGTTTGTGAAATGAAAGAACTGCATAGGTGAACCTTGTCCGGAAGGAATTGTATCTTAAGGTGTAACAATACTTCCTCGAACTCTGCTTGGTTTATTTAAGCATTTTCAACCTCCTGCAAACCTGCATGACTATTTCTGCAGTGAGTGGAAAAATGTTCTTTGGCTAGAAGTAGACAGGGAATGTAGGTTCGGGGACATAGGGGAGGAGGAGTAGTTCCATGGCGCCGACCGCCACCTTGAATTTCGAATTCATGCTCTGTCATTCTGGTCACCCAACCGCCATATTGGTAGCCAATATGCAATTTGTTTTTTTATGTTCTATCATTCCATCTTGTTTTTCATACTTTCTCATTCCATGTTGTTTTAATGCTCTATCATTCCATGTGTGGTGGTTTTCACGGGTTCCTCCTGATCTCCTTTATTTTCACACATTCTCTCAATCCATCTTTCTCTCATTCCATCTCTTTCTCTGTTGTCGCCTTCTTCACTCCACCACCATGTTGAATCTAATATGTTTTCAACACCTAGGTGGTGCTAGTGTATTAATTCACCCACCAGGCAGCAACAATGATTTTTTTTAAAAGTGTACGTTGCACTGTTGGCGCCCGCCATGCTGGATTCTATTTTCAACTCATAAATTTCTAGGTTATGTGGCCTGCTGCCAGCATGACCGAATGGTGACATCGAACATTCCTTCAAATTAGGTACACTGTCATATTTATATATTTTTGTTTCATTCTAAAATATTAAAAATAATTTTTATATAAAGCGGAGGGTTTTTAAACATAAATAAAACACAATTTTAATTTTTACACACAATTTATTGTATTCATAATAAAATATTCATAATCGGCCAAAAATTATTTATTTTTATTAATCTTCTTCGAGCCGGACGATTTTGTATCTAGTCGAAGGCAGCAGATTCACCGTCAAGTGGACGAGGCGCACCATTTGAGCAGCAGTTGTTCATTCCTCCACGTGCATGGCCAGTCAGGTTCTGACCTGACGGAGATGTGTCGGTGCTGGTCGTCGTAAAGTTTCGCCAGCTTGCACAACAAAGGACAGCCATAATCGCACTGCACACAGATTAATTCAACCTCGTTTTTGCCCAAGTCGCTAAGCCATTTTTTCTGCTCGGGCCCCACCATGTAAACCGGTCCTCGCATCAGCAAGTCGCGCAACACATTTCCCACTTGATGGTACGGAATCTCGCCTTCGCCCCACTTCAGTCCGTGGTGGTACTTGGTCAGCCAGTCGTTCGTATTCTTGCTTTTCTCGTTCAAGAGTTTCCAGGAATAAGAGGGGCGGAAGGACCGCGTGTGCATTTTGCCAGCATCGTCGTAGGTCACTGCGATCTCCTTGAGCACATAGCCGCTTTGGCTCTGGAAGTCTTGCAGATTACAGTACATCTTGCTGTTATCTATGCTCTAAGTCGACTAAACTGTTCTACAGCATGAGCAGTTATATTTATATATTCTTAGCTACGCTCACAACAGTATTTGGAAGGTATTGTCTCGGCAATTGTACGATACAAGACGATCTTGAAGTATCAGGCAGAATGTGTACCTGTTGGTAGGAATATTTCCATGTGTAGTGAATTCGATCCTGCAGTCGATTACATTGGAGGTAATACACTCGTCCTCTTTACTCACATCGAATACCACGAGAGGAGCAAATCTCTTGAAAGTAGCAGGGCTCAATATTGTGGATAGGGTGCATCCGTAATACGATGATTGAAATTGGGTGTACATCTGATATGCCAGCAGGTACTACCCATCTTCAAATTCATGTTCATGTTAACGTGTGGGTAGTTTTCGCTATTCAAATATAGTTTCACGTTTTTTATTTCACATGTGTCGAACTACGAATGGCTCACTCTCACATTGTGCTGTCTTCCGGTCTATAGCCCAGTAATGACGTACCTTGGTTTCTTTCGCCATCCAGTTGATGCGCTGGCTTGCCGGCAGTTTGAGGTATGTCTCGAGACTCCACAATCTGAAAGCCACATCGATTTTTTTTACCATCTTCCACATTCTTCAACATTTTTATGCATTCTGCAATGCTCAACTGTAGATTAGGTAGCATACATTCGAGAGACTGTAGTTTCAGTTCCACTGCCGCCAGGTTTTCTCCCTTACCCACGATGGTGTCCACACGTGTATTAGCTAGGAGGAGCACCAGTTCCTGCTTCGAATTGAAGATAATTCGTTTGTAGTCTTCGGCAAATCCCAATAGCATGGAGAGCAGAACGCACACTTCAAAATTGCCTCCAGGGTATATAGGAACACTGTAGTCATCTTCGATTCCCCAGCCTGCCATCTCGGTTGCCGACAGCTCATTCGGGGTGAGCGAAAGGTAATTTTCGATTGTTGAGGTTATGCCCGCATCTCGCGACTGGTTCAACTCGAAACCATTGAGCAAATACATGATGCGATCGATGAGGTGGAGAATACCATTGCTCGTTATTTTCGTGGATGCCGGGTTGGACCCATCTTCTTTCGTTAGAGTTCCTCTAATTCGCAGGAAATACTGTCAAGGAATAGTGGAGATATCCTGGTGCTGGCCGCTATACGAACCTACAATGGTACTGTGTATGGCCCAATCAGGAAAGGTTGGTGCACATGAAGTTCCGCCTTCATTACACTATCTTCGAAAACTGTTGGCTCTTCGATGTTTAGGGAATCTTCTATGGAGATCGACCTCATAGCCAAGACTGCAGAGGAAAATCTCGTTGTCACGTCTTAACACCATGGTGACATATAATGTACTGATTGCTGGTTTGATGTGCTGCTTTGTTTTGTAGCTTATGGTTGGCATAAATCTTATTCCCATCTTCTCAAATGCATGAGTAGTGTGATTTCTTCGTTTCGAAACCTCACCAACTCTCCGTACTGGTCGACGACTGTCACTACCACCTCGTGTGCTCTCTTCGCGACAACCGGAATGTAAATGGTGCTTGTGGTGCCATGACCAGTTTATGACCTGGAGGGACCATTGGCGAAAATACGTGCAGCATAATGTTTGATCTACTGTTGAGATACATGCCATTCCCCAAATTGCAGTTTATTAGTACCACATTAACAAGCAAGCTGTTTACGGGTCATGGCGATTCGTGAAATTTCCCAGCTTCGTATATGCATGGCTCGAACCCCAGCATAGGTCCGATGGAATCCAGTTTCATAAAGTCGATATCTTCGCTGCATCTGATGATCTTCAGAGTATTGAAATTTACACATAGTTAGAATTATTTTTTTTTTGAGAAAGCGAATCTTCAATGTACCTTGCAATGTCATCTAATTCGTAAGCACCAACAGGCAATGTTACGTCGCCAGAGACATTACCACTTTTCACGACATACATCTTGCAGTTTTTTTCATCGATGTTCGGTATCGCATTGTAGGTTTGAAAATCGACCAAAGCTAAGCACTATTCCCCCTCCAGGTCCAGTGGAGGAAAGTGTACAGCACACAGCTCGGAGCTGCGACCCATCAAGGTAAGTGTTATCGACATGACTGATGGTTTCCGGCCAATGTATAACCATTTTATTCAGTTAATTGTAAGACAAACAATCAAGCAAAGATTCAAGTGCGCCCAGTTTCATGTGCTCGGCATATGCTCCATCTTGTAGTTGTAAGTGAGTTGCAATGTTTCAGGTACAGTAGCATCTCGGGCGGAGGATGCAAATTATCGAAACTGTCATAGTAGTATACACATTTGCCATGTTTGACATACGTTACCTAGTGCAAGCCGAGCCCAGTTGTTGTGAGCAGATTAATTATGGCACACTCACTAAATTTTGGTTTAAGGGGCAAAGCATCTCGCACCAACACTACTCTAAACTTAGGTATCTTCAATTTGTGTGCAAACAGTTCCAAATCCACATTCGTGAGCGGTCGTTCTGGTAGAGATTTCATTATCGCCTCCTCCTGCTGCGTCACTTTTGCACACTTCCAACTCCTACTGGGTATGGCCTGAGGTAGAGGCTTTGCCATATTTTACCCATAGCGATAGCTTGCATATATGCATTATGTCTTTGGGCATCGGACAACTGCTTCTGTTCGTTCGATGCTGTGTTGATGGCTCGGACGATACCACATGTGGCTCCAATTAGGCCTCCGAGGATTCTGAGTGCAGGCAAAAGTAATGGAAAAATAAACCAGTAGATATTTTATTGTTCTGGCAATCTTTTCTTCTTTTTTTCACTGGTTTTCACTTCACTTGTGCCTTCTGATTTCTCTTTTCATCCATGCCCGTCTTCACTTTGGCTTTCATCATGTTGGAAATTCCCCACACTGCCATTTTTTCTCTGTGCCCAGTATCTGATCATTTTCCTATTTTGTTGGCCTTCTGTACAACTATCTTGTCTGCCTGGTGTCGAGTTTCCATATCCTTGTGCTGGGAATAGGCAATGTCTTGTTGCTTGCATTCCACATCCAGCATATTGATACTCGTATCGCCATGTGCCAACCTTTTAGCTGGCTTGGTTCCAGGTCTGCAGAACCTCGTGAATCCAGGAATGTGCAGCTCGAATTGTTGATTGTTGATTAGCATATCGACGACCCCACTTCCAAATATGGTGTTACCTTTTTGAGGTATCATGGTGAATTGAGCAAGAACAGTATAAATACCCTCCTTTTATACATTTTCGTTTTAGTATCATTCTAGACTTGGAACAGTATGAATGTAAAATGCTAATGATGCATCTGCTGTGTCGCTTCTGCGGTAAAGCATTTACAGCTTTGCAGAATTTACGATGACATGAAATAACGAACTTCGGATTTAAAGGTACGAGTGCAACTTTTGAATGCGAACTTCGCCAGAGGCAGTTTTCTTGGAGCTATGCTTTAAAAATGTAATAAAATTACAGCATTGGTTCTCTGCAACTACAATCGGCTCCACTTGCTCTACTTGCTACACCTGCTCCATTTGCTCCATGTGCTCCACCTGCACCATTTGCTCCACCTACACAACTTGTTCTGCTTGATCCATTTACTCCACCTGCCCCACCTGCTCCATTTGCTCCACCTGCTCCACCTGCTCCAAAAAATATTAATAGTAACATACATATTGTCAAGAAAGATGTTACTCTGCCCATATGCATTCATGCTGAAGATAAAGCTGGCTCCCACAAATCGCGACATGGAACCCTATTTCCGAATAAAGTGCGCTGTATCATCACAAGGACATCAAATTGTGAGAAAGCATGTGTCCTACTGAGCCTACCGGAAGAATAGAACTGACTTAGCTTCGAGAACATGTAGCTGTACTCCAAACCACTCCAACAACCTGATACGCCATTCTCCTCAAGGATGCATCAAAGGGGCAGTAAAATCATAGTCCAAAAGAGTAACAATCATCAAACTTCCCAATATTTCAAAAGTAACTTCTTTGCAATTAACTGAAAGCTGAACATCAAATATAAAGAGGAGACCCCCACCCGTTCCCCAATTAATAACACATGAGATTGCACTTTGTTTTCTTTATTTAATATGTTTTGTTTTCTTTGGTTCATAGCAAAAATCACAGTTTTTTCTGCATATCTTGTGAAATACAGCACTTTAAAATATACATCTTTATGCCCACATGGTATTTCTATAAACTCTAAATCGTCTCAATTACAATTATTAAAGATGGCGATCAAAACAATCGAATAAAACCAGTGGTTTCCAATATACCACTCATAAAAACTTTACCTTGGCTACATACAAAATAAATTAAGGCTAACTCTTTATAATTTATATTTTATGGCCATATTCACAAACGAAGGCCAACTGACTAAATTACTGAGAAATAGAAATATATGAAAAGAGAATATTTTGCTGGCTGTTCTCCAGCACCAAGGCCAAAATTTCTTAGAAAAATTGATACATTACATACAACATTTATGGCCATTCCAAATACTAGGACCAATTGAAGAAATGGGTTAGATCAATATTTAAATTTCTTATAACTTTACTCACAAAATGGCTGGCCATTCAAAAGTACTACCAAGGCCAAGCAAAAAATGGCTTGGAAAAATATTTCAATCTTTTATAACTTTACTCACAAAATGTCTGGCCATTCAAAGTAGACTACAAAGGCGAATTAAGAATATGCTTGGAAAAATATTTCAATCTTTTATAACTTTACTTACAAAAGGCCTGGCCATTCAAAAATAATACAAAGGCCAATTTGAGAGGTTGCTGTGATTTTAACCATTACTAAGTCCTTCAGAGTATTAGTTATACTAAAACTATCTTTGAAAATCACTCTCATGGTCACTTAACAAGAACAAGGGCATTTATGAATCACTTTAAAACATTCCTAAACATTTATAAAAGTTACTAGAAAAAACTATGCTCAACGCTGAACTTTTTCCTTTCAAAATTTACCCTAAAAGGATTATTAAACTTTCTAAAACTATGAACAGCTACTATAATGGATGTAAATCCAGCTGCAGTATGAGGTAGCGGCCCAAAAATATCCAGGTACACTGGTTCCTAATGGAACTTTGCCACACTGGCTCTGTAAGGAATCACAATTTTGGCATTTCGAGGCTTGGCTCACTGACACTCCAAGCATTCCTTAACGAAACCCTTCACATCCATCACTAGCCCAGGCCAGTAAAACATTTCCCAAATCCTTGAAACAGTCTTGTCTTGCCAAAGATGTCCACCAAAGTATGTGTCCACTAAAGCAGCACTTGAGGTACAAAGAAATTAAATTTTGAAATTTTACAATCGACATAACCAATCAAGCCCTTCCTGACCTCAAACTGTCCACCACTCCCTGCATTAATATCATCTCTAATCTTTACACACTTAGGGCCCATTTCATGGTGATTTTAAAGTTTCAAGTACACCTGAGAAAAGTTCTGGAGCACCTCAACCTTAGGACCTTGTTTTCTTTCACCCTCTGTCTCTGTTTGAGTTCCAAAAGACACTTTTTGCAACTTAGCATCTTGTACCTGAACTACCGACACCACGTCAGGGAGGTCGACCTAAAACTCATCTGTTTCGAACATCCTTGACAAGGCATCAGCGACACCATTATCAATACCTCTGGCATTCTTGATCTTGAAATTGAAATAGGTCAATCTAAGTAACCGTCTCACCACCTTCCCTGCAGGCTTGTTGGTAATTAAAAACTATCCCAGAGCCTGATTATCAGTGTGCAATTAAAACTTTGAGCTCTCCAAATAATCATTGAACTTTTCCATTCCGAAAATTGTACCAAGGACTTCTTTCTCGTATGCCAAGAATTTTTTTTCAGCAGGAGTCAACAGCCTACCGGCAAAGGATAATGGCACCAAACTATCTCCTATCATCTGGCACAGCACAGCACCCAATGCCTTAGAACTGACTTCTATCTAAAGAGTAAATGGCTGCTTGAAATCTGGCAACTGGAGAACACGAGTTGTAGCCAACTTCTCTTTCACCATACAAAAGGCTTTATTCTGGTCTTCCCTCCCAACTAAAGGATACCCCTTTCCTTTTCAGGGCATTTAAGGGTTCTGTAAGATCACCGAAATTTGATATGAATTTCGCATAGAAACCCACAATACCTAGGAAACGGCGCACTCCATAAATGTTCTTTGGGACAAGAAAGTTTACCACCGGTCTAATCTTTTCAGGGTCCATCAGCAACCTACCTTCTGAAAGAACAAAGCCCAGGTACCTGACATGACTTTTCGGCCAGGTAACCTTCTCAGGGTTTACTGTGAGACTGGCCTTGCTCAATCTTCCAAGAAGAGTCACAAATGCTTCACATGATCCTTAAAGTTGTCACTATATATGCAAACATCGTCGATGTAAGTGAAAAGGAAATCATATTGGAACTTACCCAGGACTGAGAACAACACACCTGACATCGCCTGTGGACCGCAATTCACACCCATTGTCAATCACTTCCATTGATATTGCCTCCACGGGTTGACAAATACCAATATCCCTCGCGAATCAGGGTGCAAATCGCACTGTAGGAAAGCTGGATTAAGGTCGAAAATGGAGAAATACTTAGCTTTTCCTACATTGTGGTAATTGCAAATGACACAGTACTCCCCTGGTGCCTTTTTGGGCAGCAAAAAGGCTGGACTGGAGTAACAGCATTCATAGGGCTCCAATATGTCCTCCTTTTGATGGTCACAGACAATACTCCGAAATATTTTTAGTTTCGGAGGTGCTACATGATAGGGAACTTATGACTCTGGTTCAGAATCCCTTACCATCAATATAATAGGGTTCTTGCTGTAGTGTCCCAATTCTTGGGTGACCTCATCAGCAAATTGCCTTTGCACCAGCCTGATCTGTTTCTCCTGATAATCTTTTTCCTCGTCCTTAGATGACACAGACTGCACAGCTATCTTATGAAAATCAAAATGCCTCGAAATCAACTCTACAGGTTGAGATTTGCAAAAGGCAAACACTAATTCGTGCCTGGACTCATCAATACATGCCTGGGTTTTTCCCAGAAAGTCAACTCCTAACATGAGATCGTGACTTAAGCAAGGAAGGATCCTTATACTGAAATTTCCAAGAAAAATTCTCTATTTTATGTTTAATTATGGCTATTTCATGGAAACAATCATACCCCCATTTGCCAGACAAAACCCCACTTCATCACTCTTCCTTACCCTCAAGAGACTCTTAGGGATGTTTTTCAACAAGTATTCCAAAAAATGATGGCCAATGAGAGAACAAGAAGCACCAGAATCCACCAGTGCAGCTACCTTTACATGGTTTACTAATACAACAGGAACATGCAATAAACCATATATCCTCTCTAAACTCATGACATTAGCTATATGGACTCCCACAACCTTCTCACGAGCATGGTATCTGGCCTTCCCATCGCCCATCTGTTTATAAAAATAACACACCAAGTTCTTAACCCTATCTTCCTTTTCTACTCTGACACTGGAATTCCCTGTTTGGGAAAACCAAGATCGATTCTTGAGATTTCCCTAATCTGAATGTTCTGTGACAGCAATAACAGATTTGCGGCGATAGCAGTCTTTCAATACATGATTAATTTTACCACAAAATATACAAAACTTTGAGGAACCCAATTTCACAGGTTCCTTCTTTGTTCCTTTATTTTGATGCAACCTCACAGGATCAAAGGAGCAAGCAGAGATGTTACACTCTACTTCCATCACCAAACTCAGAATTTGTATTAAAGTAGTAGGTCTAGTGGCAAAATAAAATAACCTACTATACCGAGGTTGCAAATTAAAACAAAAACTGTCTGTGTTAACTGGCTCTCATTGCAAGGCTACCCTACTACATTCACCAACCCAACTATAGATGTTACATAGTCCTGCATGGACTGATTTGCATTCTGCCTTCTTTCCAGAATCTTCAACCAAAAATTTACAAGAGCTAACTAATTTGCTACCAATATGCGACAAGTTTTTGATAGTTTGCAATACTTCCAATTCTCATCCATAGCTGAAACAAAATAGGGCTGAAAAATCTCAGGGACTCTAAATGTGGCTATCACATATACAACTTGTCTAGGGCAAAAATTTAAAGATATTACAGTATTAAATTCTACCAAAAACTGAACTACCTCAGTTAAAGTAGAGCCTTTTGAATGAGGAACTTTAGAGGACAATTCTCATGGAGCATACTTAAGTATCTTAAAATTTGGAAAGGGCTCACAATTGAGAACTCCCCCACCACTGCCGCTACTGGAGGCAGTGCAAACATTTGCATCACACAGCACCAGAGTCCTAGCTTTTATTCTGAGGTCATCGATCCATTCTGTATCGGTGGCTTCTTCTCCCACCTCCTTAAGAAGCTGAGTGATTGACAATTTGGTGAGTTTGTGCATCCAACCTGTGGACATTGTGAGAAAGATTAGACAAAAGATAAAAACAAAGCCCCAAAATAATGGTCGCCACTGAAAGTGAGAGTTATTAAAAACACTTGACAAATAATATCTCATGTGTTTTACTTTTGATGCAACCTGTATGCCACTCACAAAAGAGCAGGCTGTGCAGGACATCTTTGAAACACCCTTCTCCTCAAGGACGCAACAAAGGGGCAGTAAAACCACAGCCCAAAAGAGTAACAATCATCAAACTTCCAAATATTTCAAATGTAATCTCTTTGCACGTAACTGAGGGCTGAACATAAAATTTAAAGAGGAGACCCCACCCATTCCCTAATTTATAACACATGGGATTGCACTTTGTTTTTTTTGGTTTAAAGCAAAAATCACGTTTTTTACTGTATATCATGTGAAATACAGCACTTTAAAATATACATCTTTATGCGCACATGGCATTTCTATAAACTCTAAATCGCCTGAATCACAATTATTAAAGATGGCGATCA
The DNA here is from genome assembly GCA_029891345.1 of Dryococelus australis. NCBI lineage: Eukaryota > Metazoa > Arthropoda > Insecta > Phasmatodea > Phasmatidae > Dryococelus > Dryococelus australis. The sequence goes on from CM056993.1 coordinate 262,611,772, forward strand.
AAACATTCTAATAAAACCAGAGGTTTCCAATATACCACTCTTAAAAACTTTACCTTGGCCACATACAAAATAAATTAATGCCAACTATTTATAATTTTATATATTATGGCCATATTCACAAACGAAGGCAAACTGAGTAAATGATTGACAAATAGAAATATTTCAAAAGATAATAATATACTGGCTGCTCTCCAACATGCTGCGGCTTGCCACAGTAAGGGTTGTCAAGTAGCAAGCCGATGCGAAGCACAGGGCGACCTCGGCCAGCTAAGCCGCGCCGCTGTTATGGAGATCAAATGACGGGGAATGAGCACGAGGTAGAGAAGGCGGTATATAAGCCCGGGGCAATGGCGACTCTGGGCGCAATCTTGCCTGCGACGCCGAAGGCCCTTCCTGTAGAGAGCTTACCGATAAGACTACTTGCAGTGGTCCTGCTTCATTGGCCGACGAGCCCGCTGTCGAGGGAGCCTCAGTGTTGACGTTGCCGCAATAAGGGTAAAATGCCCCCTGTTAGGGCGACTAAGGCACGAGAGACTTCGGGATGCGCGAAGGCTAGATTAAGCTCCCTCAGAGCAGAGTATTAGCTTCTTAAGGTAATTAACTGTGCTATTACGGAGTGGCATCAGCGCCTCCTAGTCAGAACGTCCGAGCAGAGCAGATAGACATCTGCATTTCTCTTGTGATTGCAAACCAATTTCATATAGCAGACTTTGAATTGTCATAAGATAAATTAAAGTATTGTTTTGTAATTGAGTTCTCTTTCCATCTAGTTACCTTTATCCCTCTAATTAATGTGTGACCACCTCCCCTCAGGACAGGCAACAGCAAATGGTGGAGGCACCTTTGCTTCCCACTCTCCCTCTAGTTCTGAATTAGAATTACAATTAAAGTTACAGTAAAATTACGCAAAACAACAAATAAAGGAAGCTAAGGAATTTCCAGAGTAAGCATTAAAGTAAATTGTACAGCAATAAAATAGGTATTCGTAGAGAGATTAAACGCCTTCCACCTGCCCACAGGGTTATAATTCCCTCGCATATTACAGGTTAATGTATCCACAGTAGTAAACTATAGTAACAGGGGAGCACTCATTCAAAGTCCAGTGTGTTGTACTACTCAGCAAAACTCGTGGCCGCAGTAGAGCATGCAAGCAAGAACTGCCGTGTTGTACATACCTCGGTCATACAGTCGCCCAGTATTCAGCAGTGTAGTGTGTGTGTGCGTGTGTGAGAACTTTGCTTTTAAACTTAAATGCATGCATAACCACGGCTTTGCTTTCGGACCGATTGTCGCTTGCTTAACGCAGTTTCCTACAAAGAGAGCATGTAGTTGTGGAAAAATAAATAGTAAAGAGATGGGGTGTGTGCAAAGAAAGATATAATTTCCATGTCACATTTTCATACAATACAATTATTTCATGACTGACAAACCAACCACATCGTTTGCAAAAACTGCCAGGAACATGTTGAAACATGCCACAATCGACCTGTCGGAAATGCAAGAAAAACTACAAGTTTTAAACATCACTGGCACAGAAAAATTTCACCAACTTATAGCATCAGCATAAAAGTTGTTACACGAGAACCCAGAACTAATTGAGCAATTCAATCCTAACTCAACACACCAGACACACCTTCTGCCATTACTACCCCCCCCCCCCACTCACATGAAAACACACAACACCCTACAGACTATCAAACACCCATACAATTTGACACCACTACAACAGAAACAATATACGAAAACTCACCCTTAGCGACACCACTCGATACACCATAACAACCCCCCAACATGGCAAACCAGCCACCACTCAACATTATCATTCAGCAGCCCATGTCAGTGCCAAAATTCTCTGGCAACGAAAATGAAGTGGCCTGAATTCGTAAAACATTATAACTATGCAGTGGAGAACAACAATTGGGACAACACAAAAAATGTAGTAGACTTAAGTACTACTTAACACGCTTCGCAAAACATACATTAGAAAACTATCTACAAACACACACATGCCAAATCATGTGGAATGACATAGCCAATAAATCTAAAAGTACATTCTCAACTCCTGCATCCGAGGAATACTCGAAACAACTACTCTACACCACAAATCAGAAACTAAATAAAAGTGCACAAAAACACATTGAAAATCTGCTATTCTACAAATGGAAATACAATCCGAACGTGAGTGATGGGGATTTCATAGGGATCATATGGCATTCCCTTCTGTCATCCATTGCGGACAAAATTGTAGGTTTGAAAAATGTCATGATCCAAGACCTAAAGACAAACATTCATAGAGTAGAACTCGGGCTGTTCTGCTACAACCAAGTGATTACGGGATACCAATTACATTCTGATACGGACACACTGTGGGCACAGGTAATAAAATTAAAAGAAGAAATGGCAAATCTAGCATTACAGAACAAGAGAATCAACAATTACACAACGCCACAACAATACAACAACTCCCAGACACCCCAACAATACAGATATAACACATACAAACAAAACCACCAACTTTTTGGTGTAGTAAAGGAATACGTATCTCACCAAAAGAAATGATACAATCCCCATCCCTCAAACTGCAAATATACACAAAAAGGCAATTTCCAGATAAACACTCACTTCCACAGAAACACAAGACAACAGCAAAACTACCCCCCCCCCCCCCAGAGGCAAACTAGGGGCAAAACAAAAATCAAACCACCAAAAATTATCATTAAAAAAACTGCTACACAAGGGGGCAATAGGCACCACCCCCGTTGACAAAACACACAGTAAGGTGCACAGGTTCGTAAACCAAAACTACCAACAAGTAGGCCCCTCAAGGACACCGCGAAGTAGACAAGTAAGTCCACGGAATGACGAACACAAAGACTCATATACATTACAGGTAGTAAGAAAGGAGCCTTTCAGGAAACTAAAGAAAACCAAGAAACCATTCTAGGATAGAAAAACCGCGAAACCAGAAGTGAAAGTCCAGCATATAATTAATACCTGCAAGGCATTATTCAGTAAATTCATCCCGATGCGCTCGTATGCAGAAATCGCAAAATTCAATTCCCGCAGGGAAAATTTCCAGATGCCATGGCAACATACAATTCAGGTCAATCAAAGCCTTCAAAAACAGGAAAGCACAATTAAGAGTCCACCCTGCATCATGTTTGGGGTGTCAAATGCAGGTCAGGGCAAAGCAGCCATAACACTGACACCACCCACAAGGACAAAGTCACAACAAAACAAAACACCACTCCTGTGAAAACAAACACAGTAGACCTCATGGAAGTGGCAGTACGTGCCAAGGCCAGCCCAGAAAAATGCACGAATCAGCATGACAGTGACATCAGCACAGTACATGAGGCCTTCATAGGACCGTGGTTGCTGGTGGCTATGATGTGCACTCTGTGTATGTACCAAGGACACTGTGCCATGGTGTGCCCACTCTTCCCCAATCAGACAAATCCATTCCATACAGACACTGTGGCACGATTTTCTATATTCGAAAAACGCTTTGCCATGAATTACTTAAAAATACGCATCCCAAATTGAGGGGGGGGGGGGGGAGGGGAAGACGACGAACAGCCAACACACAACAATCATGAGATCAAAAGGGACATCTGTGGTAATGATGAAATGCACAAGCAGAAACAGAGCCACAGGTCAGATTCACACAGAATAAACAAACATGCTCCGCAGACCTGCAAGGATGGATGTCGAGTAACCTAAGTTCAAACATCAACACAGCGCATCTTTGTCCAGATTGGCGGAAGGTCGTATTACGTGCTACTGGACACCGCCTACTCGTGATCTTGCATAGTGACCACTTTTATAAAAAAAACATAAATGAGAACCAGTGACAGAAAAATTCACTTTAGTTGGGGCCACATCAGATATTGAACTACCTAAATACAGAAGTAATATGAATGTAAACCTTGTAGGATAAAACTTTAAACAGGAATTCCTTCTAGTAGACAACCTGAAATTAGACATTATATTGGGGGCCGATGTCATAAAAAATTATGACGTAGTGCCAATACTGTCTAGAGACGTCATGCATGTATATGTATACCGTAATAAAGATATCATAGAAATCCCAATCAACACTAACTTAGTAAAATGCGACATAAATAACCGTATAGATTACTATATACATAAAATAGAATCTCAGGAGGACTCACCAGACGACACAACATTAGGAAACATAGACAAAACACTACCACCGCACAAAAAAGCTCAAATAAAGGAATTACTCAAACACTACAAAGCCTGGTTTGTTAGCTCAATCACTGAACTAATGGAAACTAAACACTATGAAATTAAGTTTGAGTTAACTACAGAGAAACCAAAACACACGACCTTACAGAATAAGCCCTCAATTGCGAGGACAGGTCCTTGATAAAATTCAACAAATGCTAGATGCACATACTATCACCCTGTCAGATTCCCCTTACTCTGTGTCAAGCCTCGTAATAAAAAGTTCCATAGTGTCATACATTTCCTAACAGATTTCAGAATTTTAAACCAGCATTTAAAGAAAGTACAGTCTCTCATCCCCAGAATCAAAGACATTATAAACATGCTCCAGAAATCTAAATATATTGCCTCCATTGACATGTTCAGTGGTTTTTATGCAATTGCAGTATGCCAACAAGAAAGAGAAAAACTAGCATTTAGTGTTGATGTCATAGGACTATATAAGTACTCTCGTATGCCAATGGACCTCGCCACAAGCCCCAATTATTTCCAAAATTTCGTTCATATAATGCTTGGCCCATTGAACTGGAGCACAGCCGTGACCAACATTGACGACATATTCACCATAGGCAATACTTTTGAAGAACCCTTACAGAACATAAGTAAAGTTATAGAAAGGCTGTGCAAGTACAATGTAAAAATAAATAGAAAAAAAATGCAAATTCGCACAGAAAGAAATTAAAATTCTTGGCCATTACATCACACCAGAAGGGGTCTACACAGACCCTGAGAAAATAGAAACCATAAAACAAATAGCATCTCCCAAGGATATAAAGCAATTAAGAACCTTTTTAGGACCAACTTCTTACTTAAGAAGATATATCCTTAATCAGCAAAAATCTCCGAACCACTTACTGAATTAATAAAAGACACAACACCATTCTGATGGACACAAACAGAACAACAATTGTTCGATAACCTTAAAGCAGCATTACTTAAACCACTCATATTACCAAAATTTCACGAAAACCAACTTGCATGTGATGCCTCCCAAACAGCAATAGGAGTGGTCCTCATAAAGAAAAATCTCGGCACCATAGACTGTTCTATAATCGCGTTCGTGTCCAAAAAACTATCGCTAAACGAAAAGAAATGGTCAGGAACAGAACATGAGCTATCTGCAATTAAATACTTCGTAATCTATTTCACACAATACATGTATGGAAGAAAATTCACTATAGAAACTGACCAGGCCAGCTTACGTTATCTAAAATCAAAGGCTGAGCATAATGTGCAGATACAAAACTAACTATAGCACTTACAGAACACGAATTTGAAGCAAAATTTGTAAAAGGGAAACGGAACACACTCGCAGATGCGATGAGCAGAAACCCCACTAAAGGAAAAGCATAAACTACACAAATAACAGTTGAAAACCAGACCTATACGATCAAAAAGTACTTCATCACATGCTCATCATTTTACAAAGCTCTAGCAGAATCCTTGTTACAACATCCATATAAAGATATTGAAGTAGTACCAAATATAACTAAATACATAACTAACAATTTGAACAGATAAAACCTTTTATCAAATCAGAAATGAGAATAGCCAAATTAGTTATAAATGAAGAATTCTTGCCCTTACAAGCAATTACAAAAATCATCACAATATTATACTATGCAAATATGGAAAGCACAATGCAAGGACACAAAATTAATACAAAGCAACCTGCATCGATCCACGTTTAAAGTGCAAAATAATAATCACTATACACAACTCCAAACCACATTATCATCCTGTATACATAAATGAACCAGAATACATTAAGGTTGAAAATGACACACATTTGATATTAGCACCACTTACACAAACACCCACATCACCATTTTTAGTAGAATATACTAGAGACCCGCACATCACTCGTTAAAAATAGCACTTACAGAACCACACTGATGAGGTGTCATGTGGTCAAATGAGGATTAAGGTTAGGTTAGGGGAGCAGTAAATTTAAAATGTTGAAAAATGGAAGTTTAGGAATTTTGTTACCCAGGGCACCAGACATTATTCTCCAGAATAATGCCAATGATGTCGGTAGAGCTGACTCATTCTCCTCAGGGTCTTTTGGCCAAAGACCACAGTGTAATTCTTCCACGGGTTGGAAGTACTCCTCTGAAGAGTATTATATATTCTTGCTTGCAGTGGTGTGGGATATCAGGGCCCCTACACGCCCATACGATACTTTAGCTATGTTGCAATTACATGTGACCATTTAAACACTCACTATACTCTCTGCATACTTGCGGTAAAATTGGCAGGAGAAGGCCCGTACCTTAAACGCCTTGCAGCTACCTGAAATAAATAGTAGAGGTATTTTGCATCACTACATAATTTATTAAGTATTACTCTGCACACCTCAGTTGAGGTAACATACACTTGCTGCTAAGCTACACCCGTCAGTGTGGGTTAAACAGAATAAAAGATACGTTCTCACAATGTTTTAGGTTAAACAATTAAAATCCACCCAGGCTATGCAAGCACTGAGTGGTACGAGGGGTGGAGTCTAGGTGGCAGATCAAACAAATGGTTCCGGTCAATTAGCAAAGTTTATTGCTGAAGAAATTATTATGCACAAAGCTGATGGCTGCCAAATGCGCGAAACGGGAGTCACAATGTAAAGCGGTGCACCCCTCGCAAGCCGATCTATGACTGACTTGGAAAATGTGGCAAGCTTGCTGGCTTGGCAGGCTAGCAGCCCACGTGGAACTACTTTCTAGACATCACCTTTACATGAAAAAAAACCTTACACTTGGCTTTGGAGATGTCCACACATTCCTAAAATTAAGCCTTGCACAACAAAAAAACATACAGGCGTAATAACACTATGATATAAGGTGAGGATGGTTACATGCGAGAATGAAAAATATGGTACATAAAAAAAAACTTCAAAAAAATAAACTAGGGCGTTAATGCATTTAACTGAGGTGTTTATGTGTACATGTGTCCTTGTGCAATTGTTGCCTTACTGTTAAGCCCTTTAGAAACATGAAATGTAAAAATGTGGGATCTCCTTTTATATCAGTGCGCTCGGGCGTTCACTGCACGTGTGTTGCTCTGGCGACACTATCATTGTCTTGAACCTGCCTTGCTGTTATGGTGCTGCGGCAAATGGTCTTCTGCGAGGGGGTATGCGGAACATGTAAACACAATGCCACATCTACGTACATACATCTGGCCAGACGACATGGTATCACTGGAAATGGGGAAATATACCTACATTTGTGCACCCTCATGGGGGAAAATCGTCTAACACTGGGTCCACAATATTACATTCCAGCGATAATTACGACACACCACATCGCCCTATTAAGCGGAGGGCACTTCGGTAAATTTAAATGCCGGAAAAAAATAAAAACCAATATTATTGGGACACCATGGCTAAAGATCTAAAAGAATATATCAAAAATTGCTCCAAATGCCAAAACGTAAAACACACGAATAAAAAACCGATAGGCCTTATGACACCACTTTAAGCCCTTCCCTTATTCCATTCTTGGGATCTTGATGCAAAAGGACTCCTACAAACTGCAGCATAGTGTAATAAATACATACTTGTATTGACTTTGTTTTATACACGTTATGCAGCAGCCCAACCCTTCAAATCCATTCATGCAAAATCATGTGCCCACTTCATTAAAGATGCCATACTCTGAAGTGGTTGCACCAAATCAATATTAACTGACAGTGGAATGTCATTTAACAACGACATGATAACAGAATTACTACAAAAATTATAAATTAAAAAGCTTCAAATAACAGTGTACAACCTGGCATGTAACGGGCTGGTAGAGCCAGTCAACAAGGTTCTGTTGCAACAATCGATGGCTTGTTCTAATGAGGATCATGCACATTGGGACGAGTACAACCCTATATATTGTTTTTATCTATAACTTTACAGTGAACAAACCCCGAGATTTTCCCCATTTTTCTTATACATGGCATTGAAGCTGTCCAACCACCATGCCATGTAATATCGCACATGTTTTCACAAGGCACCGAGGACTGGTGTGAACGGTTAGAACAAGTGTGCAACAAGAAAAAGTCATCTATGACCGCAAATTTCGACCAAATGACATCAAGATAGGGCAATTTGTATGGGTAAAGATGCACACTAGACACAAAGCACTAAATTTTAAATACCACAGTCCTTACCAGGTCCATGACATTTTGGGCCTTCCGCAATAGCTATTGAAATCCGAAAAAGGGGACACACAAAAATAATCACGGTCAATACAAAGAACATAAAAATTGCTAATTTAGGAGGCTAATAATCACATGTATGTTACAGGTCAATCGTCCTCACATGGGGACAACTCAAATCGGTGTGCTTGTCCTTGCACGCCACATAGTGTCAGCTACTATGGGCGTGCATTTATACAAGATGCACACTGGGGTTTATTTACAACAGCTAACGCCCGACATACAGTATGAAGAAACAATTCCTTTGGCATACACCATTCCACTCCACCAGCAGACAACGCTAACTAATATTGACATATGGTACGACCACACCTGTATGAAGAAGGACATTACAGTTTTCCGAAATGCGGACAAACTGTGTTAATTCTTCAACGAAACATCTGATAGCATTGTACAAGAGTTCCTGTCGGAAAATGCTGTGTATAATAAAATAAAGCATGGAATCACATTCCTAGAGGATGTCACAACATGGTGTTGCGATATTCTCATGTTCCGACACCTGAAATACCTTCTAGCCAACAAGGAGATGCTTGCAGTGCAAATCAGTGATTTAGAAAATAATGCCATAACATCCAACAAAAATTTAAATATCACCATTCACAGTCTGACACAAATAAAAATCAACTTGAGAACAAGATTAATTTACTCGCTCAAAATATAGGCTCAAAGTTGCGCCAATTAAGTAATCAAAACCAGGAAATAGAATCTTCCCTTATACAATCACAAAGGTTGACAAGTATGGTGCTACAACTCATAAATAACATTGTTAACGAACTCAGAATTAATACATGAATTCAGCAATGTGAGCAAAAATAGCTATCCTTGCAAGTTGTTTCAAAGGAAGTATTACATAGTGGCCTTTCTAAATTACAAGAACAGGTTTATGCCTTTGGACTAGAATTAAGCATTCCCATTCAAAATATCTTAAAATATTACACACTACCACTAACGGAATTTATATTGTTACCCAACCAAATGATGCTGAAAATTCGAATTCCTCTCCAAAATATAAAAAATACATGGCAGTTCTTTAGAACCACTACAGTATCGTATATGTATAAAAATGAAACTTGCCACATAAGAACCCCACAGAATATAATTGCCATTGATGTAAATACAAAATAAACGAGAGAACTCTATGACACCCTTGAACAAGCTAAAGGTATTTATTTTCTATCAAAGCAAATCGTCGAAAACCCCCAAATCAAATTCTTAAGGATGTTCCAGTAGTTACGTAAAATTGCAAATTTGAATATTGTACAAGTCCTGAGAGTTGACTACTTGTTTACTAAATGTATTAATACAAATTCAAACCACAAATTGCCAGTATTTTACATTTTAATTGATATTTATGAGTTCTGTCTGCATGAATACAAAATATAAAAAGTATTAAACCATAACTCACTATAAAATTGAAAAACACCACATTATATCAGAGAATACTATGTAAAAATTTCATCATATAACGTACAGCTGTTAAAAAAATATTATGTTTAGTAAAATTTTCAGCTGAAAAACTAGTGTAGATTCAACTTGTACTTAGGCACAGTTTAAAGCATTATATCAATTAGTTTTAAGATTATGCGTCAAATTGCATACTTTATAATGATGTTTCATTTGTTGTTGTTTGAGTAAGGTTAGAGCTTTTGCACTCGAATAACTTGAAGCGTGTATTGCGTGCATGTGGGTCTCGTGTTGCGTCGGTTGTCCCCGGTCAGACCAAGTTTCCATGCAGCCGTACGCAGGTGCTCCTAGCGTCAACCTTCGGAATTGCTTGCTGTCACGTATCACGTAACAAGACTTCTGCCTCCCTGCCATCCATCCCCACCATATTCTTACTCTACTCGTGCCAGCAGGGGGTGGAGGCGATAGACAGAAGCGGCTAGCCTCATTCAAGAGCCCTCTCCCCAGAGAGCTCGTACATCTACCTCGGTCTCGTTGAGAAGACACTGCGATAAGAAACTATTGCGCAAAACAAGAATTCGCGTGTTTTCGTCTATCAGCTAGATCCTGAATTTCAGGCAAACAGCAACAATAGTGCGGTAAAAACGTGCAGGGTGTCATTTTCTTCAATTTTTTTTTTTTTTTAGTAGATTACGAATATGCTAACCTGCAAATCGAAATCGGTAGCTTTCAAATAGTTTTCATTAAAAAAAACTAATAAAACACATTTTTTAAAACTAATTGTTTAAAGTGCGATAAAGGTTTTACAGCATACAGTTAAGCACAAATTTTATAAATTGATTGTGTATCGATTATAGTGGGTTCCGGACCACATTCTACCGATTACGGCTCTTCGAACTCAGTCCTATTGGAAGGTATGCGAGAATCAAAACCAGTCCGGCCTCACTAACTAAGTAGTTAAACTACTGTAAAACCTTAAATCAATAAACACTTAAGTACCTAGAATAAATTTAAAACCCATATATAATATAAAGAAAACATTAATTTACTATTAAGGCTTGTGCCAACTATTGAATTTTCAATCAATATCAAACATGAATAATATTCATTTAAGCGGCTGTAATATGCATCTCGCTACATTCTTATGCTTAAATTTAATGAAAATTTATACCGTTCGTAGTAGTGTAAAGTTATATGTTTAATTATTTTAACTATGGTAATTTTTCTTCCAAAAGTCATTCTTTTAAAATAGAGTTGCACAATCATGTTCGTTAAAAATCAAACATACATTGCACTAGAGATTAAAAAATATATATATTGCAACGTTTGAAAGAAGAGAGTATTTTCAGCAAGTGTGCATCTAAAACTTGCCAATATATTTCTTAATATCAACTATACATTTGTTTGGTACTACAAAGACTAGCGTTTTTTTCTTCGAATAAATTTTTCTCCCCTTGTAGTGCTGAATAACAAACACATTAAAAGTGCATTTGAAGCCGAGAGCTGACACATATAATATCAACTTTGGTAATTTTAATTATATTGCAAAAAATATCATGTTTCACGTGACTACTAAGTTGGTATTTGCACTTATTGTGTAGTAACAAATTCTCGACAAAAAAAAGTGACTTCAGCAAAGAATAACAACATGTTACTGATAACTAATGAGTTTTTTCCCTCTACATGGGTGTAAATAAATTTTAGAAAAATTCTTAAAACTTTGATGACAGGTAGGTGTCGATGTCACATTGACAGCAATATCATTGGAGATGAAACCAGAAGCGCGTGAAACAGTACCAAGACAATTAAAATACATGAGCTACTTATGTGGGATCTGAATTCAGAAAAAATCGTAAAATTAAGCTAGCATACAATCAACTGCATCACGATGTAATTAGCAGAGACATGCCAAATTCGCATTATTATTTGGGGACAAGTTAAACTTCCAATACATCTACCCTTGCAATATGTTTGTTATTGGACCATTATTTATTTGACACATCCCGGGTAACTTTGCGCCAATAAATGAACAGCTCACATTTGTGAAGTCTAATCACGTGTGTTCCAGTCAGAAAGGGGGTGGCTTCACATCTATGCTGCAGCCAATAAGAAGCGACACTGGCTCCAGCATATAGGCCTACAGCACTGTGGAGTTTAGCCTAATGCCAAAAAATAACGCGAATTTTGCAGGTCTCTAGTATATTTACTCGGCCATCATTTTGGAAATAAGTGCCTTAGCCACTAAAACCACACAAGTTTAAATGGCCTACCATAATGCTACTTTTGTGAAAAATGTGTGGAAGTCGGTTAATTGATCTTCGAGAAATGTCATAATACTTTATTTTTCAAACAGGGCTATCTTATAAAAACTGGCAAAAATAGTTTATCTATACAATATTTCTAATAGATACTATCACCATTAAATGTTTGATAGAATTTGGTTGAATTGTTAAATAGATATGCCAAACATTCAAAAAATTTATATGGCCGATATAGATATAACAGATTAATCTAAATTAATTATATAAACCCCATTAAAACATGCCTGCCACACCACCGCACATAACACATGTTCATTTACATACCCTACTGTCGCAATAATTGTGTGAAATTTGGCATGAACTGGTTGATAAATTCTCACAGTATGACATGAAACCTCCACTATTCATGTGACGATCTTCATAAATGGGAAACAAAAAGTTTATGTTTTAGCACATTCGATGATTGTTATAAGAGATAATACACAAAGTTAAATCAAAATCTGTTACATTGTTTTGCTAGAATGTTCGTATAGGCACCATTAGAAAAAAAGGAAACTTACACACGTTAAACGAATAAATTAATGTAGTATACCGCAGTATAAGTTATTCACCAAATTTGAAAGAAATCGGTTGATTGTTTCCTGAGATAAGACATAAAATTAGCATTACTTCATGTGGGGCTATCTTACAAAATGGATAAGAAATGTGGCTTTGCATAGACCATTTGGATTTCGTAGATAAAAAAGTCTGATCCAAAATTGTTTCATGGCCACCATTTTGAAAATGGTGTGTTTGACCCTCTCAAAGTTTATCAGTTTACATGACTAGCCATAGTGCTACTTGTTTGCCTAATTTGGTACAAATTGTTTGATTTTTTTCAGAGATATCGCTGAATTTTAATTTGTTGTGTGATACTATTTTACAAAATTGTGGACAAAAGACAGTCTGTTGGACACATTTGATATTTGTAATATAAACAGTCAGAATACAAAGTTCCATTGGAATTAATTACATGGTATAGACAATGAATATTACAAAATTAAAATTGCTATATGGCTGCCATTTTGAAAGTAAGGCACTGACATACAGTACCTAAAACATATCAGTTAACATCACCTACCTCAATACTACTACTTTGCCGTATTTGGTAGGAATCGGTCGATTATTTACCGAAATATTACATGAAAACTTTATTTATTCATGTGGCACTATCTTACAAATCGGATTACAAAAGAGGCTCCATGTAGTCACATTTGATATATATATATATATATATATATATATATATATATAACTTTGTATGAAGCGACTATATATATATATATATATATATATATATATATATATATATATATATATATATATAGTCGCTTCATACAAAGTTAAGTAGGAATTAATTACATAGTTTCGAAGATATAGCATAATATGCTAAAATGGCTAGATGGCAGCCGTTTCGAAAATATGTGTCTGAAATTCTTGAAACATACTTGTACATATTAATTGCTGAAGTGGTACTAGATTGGTAAATCTTGTAGTAATTTGTCAATGGTTTCCCGAGATATTGCACAATATCATTCATTCATGTAATGCTACCTTGTAAGATGGCGGAAAAAGTGGTTTTTTGGCTTATGTGATGCCTGTAGTAGATACTGTCGGCATACAAAATTAGATTGAAGATGAACAAATGGTATGGTAGTTATACCACAAAAGCCTAAGATATTTGCATAGCTTTAATTTTGAAAAAAAAAAAAAAAAACGTAATTTAGTTCAAGTACTTACGTTTACCTGGCCAATCATACGAGCCATAATTGGCGAAAATTGGTTGAGTAGTTTTCGAGGTATAATGTAAAAACTTTAATTTTTTAATGTGATGCTATCCTCCAAAAACTGTGGATCAACAACAAACATTCTCCTTTAAATGCAATGCTTACAACTTGCACTGTCAGATTAAAACAATTTTGTTTAAATTGGTTGAAAAATGGTTAAGGAGATATGACATAATTTTGTAAGTAATTACCCAACGTGTTTATATGCAATATAATTCAGGTGCCCTTACTTAGTACTATATGTGTATCGAGTTTGGTTCGATTCGGTTCACGTGTTCAAAAATTGAAAAAGGGGGACATGCATAAACACCTACAGACACCTACACACACATACACACAAACACACACATCTAATCATACATACACATACCCACATACACACACAGGAAAATGATCTCATAAGCCTTTCTTTCCTTCGGAAAGTAGGCTAATGACGTAGCAATCATAGTTAATTTTTCATTAATTGCAAGGCTTGCAAGGGCAGCACCGTAATGTTGGGGCCAATTCCATGGGCCTGGTCAGATGCAATGGGGTCCCCTAGAAACACAGTAAAGAGCCAATCGAAGCATATTCTTGAAAAATATATTCCTGAAATATGTTTACCCCCATTATTCAGCTCCTAATTTCGATGGACTGGCTTTGCTTGTGGAAAGTCAGAATACCTGATTTATTTACTTTGGGTGAAATTGACGAAATAGGCCTACTTGTCTTCTAAACGTTACTCTATTGCTCAGGAAACAGAATCGAAATATATACATGCAGATATGTTATTCTTATATGTGCGCATTAATCGTGAGACAAATAACGAAAATTAAAAGCTTAAATTTATTAGTATAAGTATATCTGTATGAGTTTACAATTTAATAATAATTTAATCACTACATGTTAGCACTTTGGTACTTCTATTAAACATAATTCGAAATTTCCGGCTATGTAAAAATATTACCATGTTTGCAGATGAAATAATCTACTTTATTTCATGTACATATATTCTGAAAGTTATTCATTTAGTCTCCCCACTGTACGAACACATTATGTTATATATGTACGGTAATTATACTTTTTTTGAGCAGCTTTCTTTAAAATTCCGTTATGAAGTATCTTAACTTTATGATCCATTTGTCTCCTATTCAGGAAAAAATAACAGTATATGCGATCCGTTAAATATGTGAGCATATGGCATTGCAAAATAAAAACAATTCCGTTCTTTTTTTGAGTAGCTAGCAACAGACAGTACAGGGTTACGGTTCACACTGACATTGCGTGAAACAATCGTAATAGATCTTATTGAAACACACCTGTCAAGATATAGCCAATTTACGTGAAAATGTTTCTTAAATTTACAGTACACACCAAAATTTTAGGACCATGCAAGGTGTAAATGAAAACTTAAAATAATGGTAATATGATTAAGTAATAGTTAATACAAAAGAATAGTGCCTTAAACATTCTTGCGTACAATGAATAAATGCCTCAAAAATACAATTGAAATACTATTTACTTCACCATTAAGGTCCATACAATCAAGAAGTGAATGAGGTGATTAATACTGAGGTCTCAGCACTCAGAGGCCTGCTGATAGCCCGATGTGATAAATTGGCTGAGGCTAATAATGAGTTCAATGAAAAGTTAAGTTCCCATGCGTGGGAAGATAGTGGGTCCAACCCTCGATATTAAAATGAAAAAATGTTCCAGTAAATTAAAATCTATCGCAGATTAACATGAAAGGACTAAATGCTGCATACCGAGGGTGGTCGCAGAGTGAACCTCCCGTACTACCATCTTCTCTGAGAGCGAAGTCAAAGATGCGAAAATGGCCACGGCAGCGGCACCAAGCGTTCGCGCCAGAGTCAAATTGCTATCTGCATAAAATGAAAATGCTGTGCCCTCTTAATCTACCATGACATATGCTAAACACTGAATTAATATAACATATTGTTGACATTCCAAGAGTAAATCATTGTCTGCTTAGTTCCTCAATTTTACATATGGAAGGAATGTCACTGCACTTACATAATGAATATCACTTTAAAATGCTGTGTTAAACATTTCATTGCACATGGCTTACATATACACTGAAACATTGGTTATATTAAATTATTTACTTTATATGGCCAGAATAGAGACCTCAAGAATGTAACTGCGACTCTTCCATCTCTATCCTCCATGAAATATACTTCCGCTAAGCAAACACCACTTTCCATGGCGTCACTCGCTATGAGGTATGCTCTTGCAGGTAAAAAGGGGCTAGGCGTGACTTCATTTCATGTTGGCTGCAAATAAAACTCGTTAATACTGTGATGTGGAGGAATTGGGACACAAGGAGAGATAGCTGGTTAGGTTACATTCTGAAAATTTTAGGATACATTGGTGATTGTTTCGTATTGCATATCTAAATCGCTCAAAAATCACTGTATTACGTATCCAATTATAAAAAAATCGAGACAAATAACCGCCAATTACGTATCCAACCACGACCAGGAAAAAGTCCAAATAAAATACGAAGTTTCCCTCTGTGTATCCAGCACACCTTGAAAAGGCTGGTTTTTACCAAAAGTTTCCCTTTGCGTATCCAGGAGACAAAACATACAGGACCAAAAAGGATGACATTGCGTATCCAAACAGGAAGGGGAGAAATAGGTGCCACACCCCACTTGTTTCGAATTACGTATTCAGCCGAGTCGGGGGAGAAATTTCGACCTACACACAATTATTTCCTATAGCGTATCCAAACCGAAAATGGAATATAGGGTAAATGACCTCATTTGTTTCCTGTGGCGTATTCAGGTGCCAAAAATAACTTGCTAAAAGTTTCTTATCGCGTCCCCCAAAAAAAAAATTTTTCGCTTTTTTTTCGTCCCTGTTTAAATACACGCGATTTTCGATGCATAACTTTTTCTTTACTTTAAAGAGAATATTAATTAATTATTAACATTTTAAAAATAATTTTAACCATTTATTATATAAGGCTTCATATGTACACAATCACGAAAAAGGGTATGGTAAAACATTGTACAGTTAAAAATCGAATTTTTTATATAAACTAACAATTTAATACACAATTTCTCATATGTGCGCCATAACCAAAGGGTACTGTAAAACGGTGTACAGTTAAACATTCATTTTTTATAAATAAGTTAATACACAATTTTTTCACATGTAAGCAATCACCAAAGTGTACAGTAAGACAATGTACAGTTAAAAATTAAATTTTTTAATAAATGTAACCCTATAGATTTTTAAGTTTTATATATACGCCATCACATTTTTTTTATAAATTACCTCAACAATCGAAACCGGCAGGTCCAAAGTCTGCGAAAGCAACAGCGTATGCAATTGCATCTGCCACCGGCCGAACCGATCCTGACAGACACGACTGCGCTATGCCTTTTCGGGATCGCGAATGAATGTTTTTTTTTTTAAAATCAATATACCTCAATAATCGAAACTGGCAGATCCAAGTTTGCGGATGCAACATTGCAAGTACACCTGTCATCGCTGGGCGGGCCCATCACGACCCACTTGACTCTTTTAGTTCATACGTACAAAATCACTAAAAGGGTATGGTAAAATCGTTAATTTAACTATATAGATCTTTAAGTTTTATATATACACTATCACTTTTTTTTATAAATTACGTCAACACTTGAAACTGGCAGGTCCAAAGTCCGCGAAAGTAACAGCGCTTGTAATTGCATCTGCCGTCGGCCGAACCTGTCATAACAGACAGAACTGCGCAATGCCTTTTCGGGATCGCGAATGAATGTAATTTTTTTAAAAATCAATGTACCTTAATAATTGAAACTGGCAAATCCAAGTTTTGCAAATGCAACAGATGCAAGTACACCCGCCGTCGCCGGGTAGACCCATCACGACCTACTCGAATGCTTTAGACTTTTTTCCAGACCACAAACGAATGTTTACACAAACAGTAAGTCAATCACACTTTTTTTTCTGAAACAAATTGCATGTCTATCAACCTTTTTTTTTTTTTTTTTTTTTACCAAAACAAACAGTGTGTCAATCCAACAGCAAACTTGAATCAAACAGCAACTCAATAAAATATTAATTTAAACTTGAGTAAATCAGTAACTCAATAAAAAATTAATTTAAACTTGACTCAAACAGGTACTCAATTAAACATTAATTTTAATTTGAATAAAATAGCTACTAAATTAAACTTTAATATTACCTGAAACAAACATCTACACAGTCTAACCAGCACCTGTAAATTAAATCAAACAACAACTCAATTAAACATTAATTTAAATTTGAATCAAACAGCTACTCAATTAAACATTAATTTTATTTTAAATCAAACAGCAACTCAATTAAACATTTATTTAAACTTGAACCAAACAGCTACTCAATTAAATATTTATTTTATTTTAAATCAAACAGCAACTCAATTAAACATTAATTTAAACTTGAATCAAACAGTAAATCTGTTAAACATTAATTTTTATTTGAATCAAACAGCAACTCTTTTAAACATTTATTTAAATCAAATCAAGCAGCTACTCAATTAAACTTTTTTTTTAACTGAGACAAACAGCAGATCAATTAAACTTTAATTTTAATGCGAATCAAATAGCAACTCAATTAAACATTAATTTAAACTTGAATCAAACAGCTACACTGTCTCATTCGCACCTGTAAAGTAAATGAAACATTAATTTTAATTTTAATCAAACAGCTATTAAATCAAACATTAATTTCAACTTGAATCAAACAGCAACTCGATTAAATAGTAATTTAAATTTGAATTAAACAACTACTCAATAAAACATTAATTTAAACTCGAATCAAACAGCAACTCAATTAAACATTAATTTAAATTTGAAACAAACATCAAGTCAATCACACTTTAACCTGAAACAAACAGCAAGTCAATCACACTTTAATTTTATGCTGCAGTGGCAACAGCAACTGCAACAGCAACTCAATTAACTTTTTTAAAATTGCAACTGCAACAGCAACTCAATCTCGCTCGTGCCTGCAAATTAAAATCAACAGTGACAAACAGATACCTGTCGAAATTGGGATAGCCTTCGCAGCCATTTCCTCTGCATCGATTACTATGGTGCATGTCGGCGGCATGAGTCAGCAAAGTGTGCAGTCATACTCCGTACCGATGATTCTTTTTCCAGACGTACTCGACCAGGTAGCCGACCCAAGATTTTTTCCGTCGACCAAAGCAGGGAATGCTGTATCACACAGAACACCAACTTCGCTCGATGTTTTGAGTGTACACCCTCAACATTTACCCTTTCACTCTTTTCGCTACACACGAATTCACGCCTGTGATTCACCTGCATGTGACGGTAGCTGTGAATGTCCAAGTTGCTGTAACCATGCCAGCAGTTTGAAATTATCGTCGTGCTCAGAGCTACCCACTCGCGAATGATTTTGGTCACGGTCTCCGCGTTCCTCTTTTTCACCGGCACTAGGAAGAATTTCGTCGGATCGTCCTGCTGCACTCCACCGAAAACCCACTGGCAGTGAACTTTACGCCCTTTGTGATTCTTGCATTTGCCCAGCTTCGACTCATCAATCTCGATCACTTTGCCTGGCCCGCCGATGTGTTTCCTGTACATCAACACCCAGCCTATGTACACTTGGCAGCAGAAGCTCGACGACTCTCTTTCCCGAGCACAATATAGTCTGCTATCGAGGGTATTTGATCTGGCACCAGGATAAATACAACTCGACTATCTTGCCCGGAGACAAATTTGAATCGCCCACGAAACTGCCCTGTCTCGCCAGCACTTTGAAGTTGCGTTTAGTACCATACTTCAGTCGCTGTCGGCACAAGTAAAACAAGCCCCTGTTTTCCACCAATTTCGGTTCGCCTTCCCCGTATTTTTCTCACCGCATTGTCGATTTGAGAATGTTGTGCTCGATGAGAAATGTGTTTATGTCTGGCGAGGAATGAATAACTGGCCTGGCGTTCAACATTGTGATTTTACATCCCACACACACTATCTTGCGATTCGCGAGAGAAAGTTTGCGGGAAAAAATGCTTGGATACGCGATACGGAACAATTGTTGCCGAATTTGGATATGCTAAATGGAACTTGGCCGGATACACGAAACGGCACTAGACTGCAAAGTAAACAATTGGGATGGTTACTTTATAGTACACACTGGATGTTTGTATGGTTTTCCAATTATGATACGCAATACGGAACAATTACCGATATATTATTACCAGTTTGGGCACCAGTGCAGAGCACAAGAGTCAGGGATCGTGAAGGCTGCCAGCCTACGGGCCTTCCCTTGGTGTCACGACGCCATTCCTGCGATGAACACTACTAGTGCGAGAAAAGTTGAAGTTCCGACGAGCTATATCCTTTAAACCTAGGATAGTGAGGGCTGTCGGCCTCCCTTATATGCTACTAAAAAACCCAATGCCGTAAACACTTGTAAAATTTTAGATTAAAAAAATATCTCATTGGTTAAGTGATCAGACAGACGAATAAATAATCAGTACGCAGAGGTTTCTCATGACGTGATGTAGGTCTGGCTGCATCAGGTCCGGTTCCCCCTCCTATACAAAGAAGGGGAGGCAGGGCATGTAAGGAAAAATCCAACCCAGTTCTTTGGCACTACTCCATCTCTTTTATGTAGTAAATTAACCAGATGGGCACTGCACCTGCAATCGTTCGATTTCTCTGTGGAACACATAGCAGTAAAGAATAACCAATTAGCATACACGTTATCACATGTATTGAAACCCCAAGTGATTTTGCAAAACTAAGCAGAATGGGAAGAGATCCTTCGCAAGGGGATGGGACTATTTCCGAACTCAGTATCCAGCAAGTGAGTGCCGTGGAAAATGACATTTGGATTCCAGAGTTGTTTGAGGAAATAAAGCAAGTGCAGCAGGGTTGCCAATTTTCGGAAGACAAGGTGCAGCAGTGCAAGCAGGGAATTTTTAGAGAACTGGCGAGTTGTGAATGGCAGGTTAGAAACGTGCTCGCTGGGTTACCCGCAGAATTGGAGAGTTTACATCCCTACACGTGCGCGGGATTAGGTGTTCGCCATTACGCACAGTTGCAGTGTAGCCGGACACCCCGGGGTGTGCCAGATGGTTCGCAACATAATGGAGAAATTCTTTTGGCCAGGACTCACGAAACACACCAAGTTTAGTGCAAAAGTGACAAAGGTGCAAGTTGTTTAAAAGTCGCAGAACAGATGGCCGACAACAACAGCCATGCCTGCTGCAAAAGCCTTTCGAGACAGCGTGCCTTGATTTAATGGGACCATACCCTAGGTCAGTTAACGGGAAGCGAATTCTAGTAGTAGTTACTGACATTTATTCAAAGTAGGTTGAGGCCTACACCATCAGTAGTGCCCGTACAAATAATATCGCAAGAGAGCTCAGTGATGACTTTTCCCATATTGAGGGTCTTTCTAAAAACCTATTAACTAATAATGGAGCCCAGTGTACTGGAAAGCAGTGGAGCGAATTATGAACAAAGTGGAGAATGAGGCCCAAGACAATGGCAATTTACCACCCCAGGGCCAACTCAACGGAAAGGCGGAACTAGGAGTTAAGAGTTCGGCTTCGCCTCCATGGGAGTGACCAGCACACAAAATGGGCGGAACATCTAGGAGCCACATTGTATACATTTCGCCGACGAGTCAATGCCGCCACCGACTAAACACCTGCCGAAGTTTTTCTGGCAAGAAACCTTCGCCTGCCAGGCAAGGGATAATGCGGGAGACCGGACAGCAGTGACACACTTAGCAGTACTACCAACCAGCCAGCACATAGAGAATGAGAGCAGCAGCAACATGAGCAGCACCTGCGATACACAGCAAGATGGATGCCGACAACAACAGGACTGCCATTGGTGCCACAGTCCACCACACGCCAGGATTTTTGCATGGGCTTTGCGGCTAAATGGAGCAGGCTGCACAAAGTGTTGCAGCAGTTGGAACCCACTACATACTTGGTCCGCATCGGAAGGAGATGGGTGAGGGTGCATCGGGACAACATCTGGATCATCCCGGCTGTCATCCAAGACGAGGTTGGTCCCGGTGCCTCTCAGCCCCACGGTTGGGAACAGCGATGCCGAGCTCGCCGAACCAGGGAGAGCAGTGGAAGGTGTGATGGCACCTCTGGACGAATAAGTAGCTCTGGCTCCACAAGAAACGAGTCACCTGGGGGAACCACCTGCTGAGCCCCATAACGGATTCGTGGGAGACGAGCTCCCTGAGCATGTAGGAAGGGAGGAAAATACAACAGTACTTCCAGCAGGAAGTGCAGAAGAGGGGGAAGAAAACCCGTTGTTGCCCAGAATCACCGTGCATGACAGGGAGCAACGGAGCGCCTACCCAGGTCTCATAGATGGCGATGTGCCTATGAGCGCTATCAGTGAGGATACGGGACCCATTCTGGTGGCAGTACTTCCGGATAGGACACTCACAGCAGACATATCAGCAAGTTTGGAGGAGGACACCACAAGAGAGGAGGCAGGAGCAAGAGAAAACACAACAAGTGAACAGGAGGAAGGAGACAGTCTGGGTAACGCCCATGAATGGCAGCACAACACAAGAGGAGGAGAAAATGCAAGAAGAGGAGGGAACAGAGAGAAGAGGAGGAATGGCAGGAGCAGACGATGGGACGTCAGCAGCAGCGATGGCACGAGTGAGAAAAGTGGATCCGTTGCCTCATTCCGCCTTCACAGGACACAATGGTGGTTTTACCCGCCGCAACAGTGCCATCAGTATGGGTGCACTTTGGCCACCTGTGGCACAGTTCGCCGCAGACAAGCAGGATCACTGGGAGGAGGTATGGCCCAGCTAGGAAGTATTACGTTAAAAAGGGTCATATCATTTCTTCAAGCAAATTTCTAGCCACATCATGACCCGTAATTGAAGTGCAAGATGTTTAGATGCCTTTATGCCCAATGTTGTAGTTTTTAAATGTTATTGTTTTCGTTCACAAATGTTTATTCTTACCAACACAATGTGTTGTTGTGCCCCATTTCATTTCAATTGTAAGGTAAGCTCTAGAAAAAATTATTGAATTGTGTTTTGCAGTGTTTTGAATGTATGATATTATGTAACTGTAAATTTGTTTCTCAGTGTGTACAAGTAGATCCCTCCATGGCGCGTGGGCCCACCACCGCCAGCCCTCACGCCAAAAGGGGGAAGTCAGTCAGCAAGTCGCACCTAGAGGGGGAGGAACATGTGAACCTGCACTTGCACTTTTCTCGCCCGGACGGTATCAACCTTCATCACCAGTCATTTCTCAGCAATAGTTATGTGTCTCTCTCAGGAACCTTTTTCGTTTTAGCTGTCCAGGATACTCCTCCTCGCTTCCCCAGGAATTGCATTGCCTGGGTATTTTATAATTTAATCTGCAAATCTAAACTTTATGCAAGCCTAGGGCTTTATCTACTGTGTAGCTTTCGCCGCAGGTCCAAAGCGATCAATTGTATTAGTTATTCTCCCAGAGGCAACGTTTATGTTTGCAATAAATCGCATGAACTGATTAGTGTGTTTATTCGATTGCCGAAAGGCGTTTAAGAGCACTGTCTTCTTGAAACCCACCATTTCGTGATGCAAGTGTCTATGTGAATTTAAGGGTAAATATTAATTTGTATGTGTGCTGCAACCTAACCAAAGTACCACGAGTAGCATTTATGGACGTGTGGTTTGGCCCTCACAATCCACGTATAGGGAGTTCTGTTTTGATTACATCAACATCATATTAATTTGCAATACCAAGTGGTTGCAATACCGAGGTTATGAGGACTCAGTTCTACTGCACCAACATCATTAATGCCACCACAGCGACGTCTGGCACCTACATTCGAAACACATTTTTTCCAAAATATGTTTACCGCCTTTGTAAATTCCTATCAACCTCATATCGTCCAGTTAAGCCACGTGAACTTACTAGACTAAAAAGACATTTGAAAAACACATTTATACACTAACTTGCACTCGTGGTACGCACACACTTCACTGTTATGATTTGGTGCCTAACGGTGCTGCAGGAAAGGGTGTGGTGAACAGGCTCATCAAAGTGGAAGTGGTTCATGTCAAACCCCTCTTACCCCTTTCGGAGGCTGTTCACTCATCTGCTCACTGCTCCCTCGTTGCTTAGTCGCAACATCTGGAGGGCCGTCGGAGATCTCCGTGCATTCGCAGACTGTAGCGCTGTTGTTGTCCTCTTGGCACAGGTGGGAATGGCATCTTATTATCCCTCGCCGGCTGTGGCACTGCGTAAGTACAGGGATGTGCTTGCAGGGCTTGCATGCTGTTTGCAATGTGTGGCGAACTCGTAGGCTGCAGAGCGGGGAGATGACAGCATCGTATCCCCCATCTCATACCTGCTGTTCTCACTGTTCTCATCTCAGTGGGGGCTTAAGGTGCCCCTGACATTCCATGTGACTGTGACCCATGACCTCGGGCTCGTAGATGAGCTGACTGGAGCTGGCCAATGTCCCGATGACATCACGATGCCCTCAGGTGGAGTCCACACCTGGCGATCCTGGCCATCCTTAGGTCACCCCTCTGACTCGTTCGACGTGACGTCTTCAGACATAGGTTGTTCGCTAACTGTCGAACCACGCCAGTGGATGCAGGTGACGGTACTTGCTGGAGCCGCTGTGGCGTACGAATCCCCGGTGTCATAGCTGGTTGCCCGTTGTGTTGCGATCTGGTGGGTGAAGTTGCACGGCTCTGTGATGAAAACAAGTGACAACCTGCTAACTCAAGGCTTCTTTCAGATATTGGTGGCAGGAGATGTTGTATGGTGTCGCAGTACAGCCTTGTGCAAGCCATAAGGCGACCCTGTGGAAAATGTCCTTGCATCTTCGGCTCAGCTCACAACATAACACGTTTCTCCTTTTCTCCTGAAAATCGGGTATGGGCCACTCCAGTGTGCCGTAAATCCTGCGCAGAAGGCCTTGTGGCCGGCAGATAGTGTGTGCGCACACACATACACAAGTTGGCAGTGGTGCAGGAAAGGTGGGGCATGGGTGCAATCGGGTTACCACTGCTCTCCATAGCACCGCTGTCTCTCCCGTACTTCTCACAGTTCTCTCACCCTCCTGACCTCCCTCTTTCCCCTTCGTTGCTGGCCTACTCCCTCAACCTGCTCGCGAACTCCCCATGGAGGGGTAGGTCGTGGCCTTGTAGCAGCTGGGCAGGTGTCTTGACGGTTGCCTCGTTCACCGTTCCTAGCAATGTAAACAATGCCGCCGGGAGGTACTTGGCCCATGACGTGTGGTCGTCTCTGACTTGTAGGTGGAGCTGTCTTTTTAGCTCCTAGTTCCAGGCTCTGTCGGAATGGCTCTTGGATAATAGATCACCATTGTGTGATGTTTTACACACCACTTTGTGCAAAAATACCACCAGATTCTTCCTGTGAACAGTTGGCCATTATTGCTGAGGAGTACATGCAGGTACCCCCAGTGTGAGAAAAACTAATTTTGTAAAATTTTCCCGGCCGTGCGAGCACACACACTCGTGAGGGGGTAGGCTTCTGTCCATCGGAGAATAAGTTCGTGACAACCAGTATGAAGCGTCTCATATTGGGTGTTCGCGTATACGAACCCATGAAATCAATAGCTATAGTCTTGAAGGGGTCAACTGGCTGGTATGCTGCTGCTGTTGTGGGCCATAATGTCTCCTTCTCTTGTAACAATATCACTGAATGAACGCGCAAACGAAAGCTCTGGTTTGCACATCAACTCCTGGCCAATGGAAGTGTTTTAGAATGTTGTGCTTTGTTTGTGTCGTACCGGGATGTCCCGTGATCTCACTGTCATGCGTGTATTTCAGAACAGCTATGCACACCACGGCAGGTACGTAAATACGCCAGTCCTCACTGTCCATGACCAGGCGTGATTCCACACAATCATTTAACACACACCATTTCTCTACTGGTTTTCTTGCACACTTTTCTTTCCAGTTCTGTGCGACCAGGCACATGGACTGTTCGAGAATGACGAGATCGCGTAACTCTGGTAGTTTGTGCAAAGTTGTTGGCACAGAGACATTATTGCAGTTGATTTTTAAGATATTAATTACGTGTTCTGGTAGGGAAGCATGTAGAATGTCCTCCCATTCCTCCTCGTCTCGGGCCATTTCTGTTCCGGGCGCTCGTGACAGGAGATCGGCCAGTTGATTTTCTTGCCCTGGGATGTGCTGTACTTCGAAATCGAATGCCTGGAGAAATAGGACCCAGTGTGTCAGCTTGCTGCGGCTCTCCCTGATGTTATGAAGCTACAACAAGATGTGGTTGTCTGCGTAGAGTTTGAATCTTTGATATTGTAGCAATTGCCTGTATTTCTTCTGGATCCACACAACCGCCAGACACTTGCGCTTGTTGACGTATCAGCATTCCACATCGCCAAATCTCGCAATTTCGATGTCAATAATCTGCCTTTGCCCCTTCTCGATCACGTGAAATAGCACAACGCATAGCACCTTCTCATTGGAATCGGTCTGCACATATAGTGTTTAGTTGGGTCATATTGTGCCAGTGCGGTGCAGGCTCGGAAAGCCCGTTTCAGTTCTTTAAAGCTGGTGGGTTGGGCCGCCGTCCACTGGCACCGGACATTCGCAGACATTAGTACCATCAGCGGGGCCATGACTGTGGCGAAGTTGACGATGTATTTCCTGAGCCAGTTCACTAGCGCAAAAAATCTTCTCAGTTGTTTGCACATGATTTGAGCGACGTGTTTGTCGATCAGTTGGAGTTGTTCTGAGGTTGGGCAGCTTCCTTCCTCGTCGACGACGTGGTATAGAAACTGGATATTGGCTTTCCCCAGGTGACACTTCTTATTTATGCATGTCAGTATATTGTTGGCTAAGCAATCGAGGACCAGGGACAGGTGTTTGATGTGGTCCTCCCAGGATTCGGACCACACCATGATGTCGTCCAGATATACCAGCACGAAGTCACCGATGTACCCATTAAGGATGTGCACCATCGTGTCTTCGAAGGTCGATGGGGCACACTTCAGACCAAAGGGCATGGTGCAAAAGTGGTACCATCGGCGTCGGGTGCGGTGAATGTGGTTTTGTGTCTGTCCACCTGTTTGACTGGGACCTGCTAGTACCCACTCTGCAGGTTGATGGTGGTCATTACTTTTACTTGTCCTAGGCTGTTCAAGGCATATTTGTAA
Source organism: Dryococelus australis (assembly GCA_029891345.1). Classification (NCBI taxonomy): domain Eukaryota; kingdom Metazoa; phylum Arthropoda; class Insecta; order Phasmatodea; family Phasmatidae; genus Dryococelus; species Dryococelus australis. The sequence continues at coordinate 262,638,868 of CM056993.1, forward strand.
CATGAATGTATGGAGAGGGTGTACTCTTCATCACCAGGTTAAGGCAGCGGAAGTCCACACCTTCTCACAGCATCTCTGTGATCTGTTCCTTAATGACTTTGCATTGTTGAGGGTAATATTGACGAGGTAGGTCGTACATCGAAGCCTCTGTTTTAAGCGGTATGCTGTGCTCTGCGCCCATAGTCTGGTATAAGGGTTCTGCAAAAGAAAACAAATAACTTCTTTCATTAAGCAGCCGTTGTACAGCTTACCCAGAACTCAGGGGGCACATTGTGGTCCAATTCGCCGAGGCGCACTCTGGTTGGTTGTTCTACTGGATGGGGGTGCAGGTTGTGGACTGTCTGCCTCTCCTTTCTGCCTAAATGGATCCATCGAGCCGTGGGTTCCACCACCGCCCCTTGTTCCATCAGCCACGATATACCCAGGATCACATCCTCCCATATATCATTGGTGACGAAAGTACTCGTAGTAAGTGGTCTCGATTTCCCGCATGCCCACCTGGATATCCAACTCACCTATGACCTCCCATTGTTTTGTTGAGTGGCCACTTGCATAGCCCAACGGACAGGCTTAACTTGACGGTTGTTTACAAGCCTAGTGTGGACGAAGTTATGAGATGCCGCAGTGTCGAACAATGATCGGCACGCATGTCCGTTGACCTAGCTGCAGATGCGGGTGAAGTTGCTGCCTTCTCCCCCAACTGTCCCAGGGCAATTTCTGGAGGTCGGCTTTCCACGGTCTACGGTTTGGGTCCGGGTAGGTGACATCCGGGCACTCTACCCCCAACTTCTGTTTCCCAGCGCTGGCTGTCGGGGTCATACTCAGCATTTTTTCCCTGTGTTGGGTGGCGGGGTGGTCGTACTGCCGTCAAGTACCATAGTGGTCTGCAGGGAATCACTCTCGGTGGTGTGTATAGCTGGGGCGAGTGTGGCCCAGTGTTTGGTGCGAGCAGTGCAGGCCACTACCTCCAATATCTCTCGTAGTGGCATGGCTGGTTCATGGTTGCTGTTGAGACAGATTTTCCTCATGGTGAAATCGTAGAGGCTTTCGTCTCCTTCTTCCTCCAGTATGCTCATACTGCATGCTCGTTGTGAGGTGAAAATTTTTTCACAGCATGCAGAAAGGTGTTGTAAAATTCCTCCCACGTCATGCCATAATGGCCGATTCCTCGCAACTAGCTATTCGCATCGCCAGACAAACGGTCGCCAATGCATCAAGACCAGTCAGCCTGGTCTACTCTGTACCTGCATAGGTGGTCTTCGCAATCTCGCAAAAATCCAAATGGATCTTCAACCATAACCCCTGGATAGGTAGGCATAAATATTAACTGTACTGGTGTCGTATGAGGATTGTGATACAGGATTGGTCGATCTATGGTGTGGTATGTCTAGGCGGCAAGCGGTAGGTATTCCATGTGGTTGAATACCGGGTGTGCTCTTTGTGTATAGTGTGCTGTGGCTTTGATGTCAGGCGACGTCCCCATGTCCATTGAATTCCATGATTGTTGCGGTGCCGGCGGAGGATGTTCCAGGAGGTTAGAATTTCCCTGAATGACACAATTCACTTCTGGTGGTGGTACATATGAGTGTTGGTTCAGAAGAGTGGGTTCCATCTTGACGTGCAATGTGCACATAATGTGTTGGTGTGAGTTGACAATGTGCGCAATCGGTATAATTTGGCTTGTACCACGTCGCCTCCTCCTTAGGCGAAATGCACGTCCGATGGTAAGTGTGACAACACAGTTTGCAGGCGATCGTTGAGGTCCCCAGGCCACTCCATGATTTGCTGTAGGAACACTTCCACAAGGTACGCAACAACTATGATGGTTGGTGAGGTAGTTCGTTTTCGGCTTCCACGCACATGCAAATTGCTGGTGCACATGTCGAATTTACAAAGCCTTGAATGGCGATTGGTTTCAAACAGTTTGTACACAAGTCCCCGGCTTTTCTCGCCATAATTATTGCGAGCCTATCGTAGCAGATCTCGGTGTTGGTGTTGGCAATGTTCTGTTGTAGCTAGTGTGCCATGACAGGTTCATGCTGCATGCAGGTTTTCCCTAACAAAAAATCAAGTGAGAACGGTTCGGAGCTGGCTGTTACCCGAAGACACTTGTTGCATAGTGAAGCTGTTCTCTCTTTTGTTGTCTGCCATCCTAGCATGGAAGCATGGCTTGGTTGGTGCGGAAATTCCATGTGGCCATGTGGCTCCTGGTCATCACCCACACACATGTCGAGGTAGGGGTGGTTCTGCCTGCATGGTGCAGCAGGGATGGAGGGGTCTGGCAAGTGCCTCACTCCCCTCTCCAGACATCAAGCCAGCAGTGCCATACAAGATGGTACACTTCACTGTTTACTTTAGTGCCAAAATACTTTTGCTGTTGTACTGTCTCAACTTTGATGTGGCTTGTCCTGAGATGGTTCCATTTGCCATAGAAATTAATGATGTAGGAAAGTTCGCCAGTAGCGAAATGGGGAGCCGAAGCTCAATGGACATATTACACATGAGGGCAAGTGGTCGCACATGGCTCATACTGGTTTTCTGTGAACTCTGTAAGGATTCTGATTTCCAGGAAAATGGTTTTAGGTGTGGGAATGGTGAATTGGGTTTTTGATGGGAAATGAATAGCCACTAGTTGCGGCGCCATTTGATTCTTAGCCTGGGCTGGACAATGGGGGTATAGAGGTTATGTGAAGAGGTAATTGTAAACTTGAAGTTCTCTGGTGGGCGCCAGTGCTCAATAAGTAGTAGAGCACGAAATTGTTGGAACCCTCAGTGTCGACTGGCCGATGGCCTGTTGACTTTCCCCCAGTGGCCAACATCTCGCAGGTTATGAGCCGATGAACTTAGATAAGTATATCCATGAATGCCTTTACTAGCAAGGGCTGTCGACCTCCCTTGTATGCCATCTCACTCCCAAGAGGCTATTCTGGCTGCCCCCATGCCATTTGCAGATTATATTACCTTTGTGATTTACGAGTTATTCATTCGAGATGCGATAGTGTGTGAATAACATGCTGGAGAATACTCATCATACAATATTTATTCAGCTCTCAATCCCTACACAGGGCAAGCAAATTTGTTATTCATCATTGAAGTGGGCTACCACTGAAACTGCAAAAATATCATGAGGCTTACATGATTTGGGTGCAAAAGTTAAGCTCCTGGAATTGAACAAGACAGCTCTCGTTCCGGGCGAGCAAAAACAAGGTTCCGCTATACTAAACTTAACGGCGAACCGAATTACATGATGAGTACTCGATAATTGGAGAACACCTGGAGCAGCTCGGATATGCTGCTGTCTTGCTACATGTCCAAAAAGCTACTGTCATGGTGGCAGGTGTAAAACCTTGTAATTGGTCGCTGCTGCAGGCGAATGTGATATGACTTACGTGACTATCATACTAAATACAAAATGATCTGAACATTCAATAATTATGAAATACACATCTCACCATAGTAATCATCAGGCACTTGGCCATTGTGGTGCAGCATTGCCGTATCAGCAACTTAACCTAAAATGTTCCGCTTTTGTAGGGTGTGGGTACACAGCCCATGGAAATATTCTCAATTACAACTTATTTTACTATTCCACTTAAATTTCAAGGCAGAACAATCTGGCATGAACAATTACACATGAAAGGTACTTATAATATTTTTTAGTATTAAAATCGTGGCTTTTTGCCACGGGGTTAGCCATGTTGCCATATATATGATGGATAACACCTATGGATAGGCGAGGTGACCTCTGTTGCGATGGGGCCAACACGTGGTTGCAGAAAAATGAGAATCAGGAGTAATCAAAACACTCTTTACCTAATATAACTCTGGGGCGGTGTTTACCTTGTTACTTATGTGTGTGAATACACAGAACATGAGGAAATAAACAAACAAATATATAGCACTCACATATAACCCTTTCAGAGTTGCACTCTGGCCACTAGAACTGCCAATATAAATTGTGGCATTACTTATGTGTACCAATAACACACGTGACTTTAACACTGGTTAATGAACATAATTAGACATACAGACTATTACCCATCAAAATACATTACATAACACAAACCTGAATACACTCACATTACACTTGTGCACATCATCCACGATGTGGAACACTCGTTGCGCACAAGTAGCACTTAGCTGCACACACACAAAACTTAGTAAACTAAAAAGGCCTCTCAAAACACATTTATACACTAACTTGCACTCGTGGTGCACACACACTTCAATGTTATGATGGGGTGTCTGACGGTGCTGCAGGAAAGGGTGTGGTGGACGGGCTTACTGAAGTGGTTAACATCAATACATTGATACACTAATGCACGGCACTAATGCATTAAACACTATCGCCAGAATGCAGGCTGTGGCACAGATGTCTCTCGTGGCCGTGAATGGCTCTACATGTGCGCTGGTGGCGGGGAGAATAGGTTGATGCTGCTGGTTCACGTCAAACGCCCCCCACCATTTCAGAGGCTGTTCTCTGGCTGACTGTAGACCTAGCAGCAACAGGTGGGTGTCTTCGAAATCCCACAAAGTCAGAGCTGTCGTGTTGTTGTTGTGCTGGACATAAATAGCTGGGTATAGTGTGACAGGTGTGTTGGGCGCACAACTGCGCATGCAGGCCACGCACATAACATGCCAGTTGAGATGAAATTGACAAGATCATGGGAGGGGTCGTAGAGCAATTCTGCCCCTGACTCGTGGTTGATAAATCTGCGATGATGTTGGCAATGCGAGTTAAGCAAATGGGCATCCCCAGAATCTACAAATGGGCCTAATTCCACCGATTATCCTGAAAATGTGCAACATCTGCATGACATCCCGACACTCTCGGTAATGCCATGGATGGCGGCAGATACAGCTGAAGGTTATATTATGAACAGTAGTGGTTTTCCTGTTCGTATCCCACTAGATCCCCTGTAGACAACTGTCAGGCCTCTCAGCAGGGTCACACGTGATGCAACTCTGTCACTGTGTTTGCAAAGCGATGAATATTGCAATGATAAAAGAATGTACACACTGTTGCAAGAGCGGCGCTGCAACACCGCATACAGCACTGTTACATTCGGTGTGATGAAGTATAATGATAGGGGGAGGGAGGAGGGTGAAGTTCTCCTGACTGTCGCACAGTGATGAAAAACAATGTAGAAGTGGTGGCACGAAAGAAAGAGGGAAAGAAGTGGTGACTGCTCTTCTGCTGCGTAGCCAATCGATGAACCTGGATCAAATGTAAACAAATCCACGTGGCTGAATTGCACAGGCTGTCACTCCCAGACAGACAGGCGTAAATGATGCTGCAATGATAGACTTGCCGAAGTTTGAAATGTCACTCTAGGTCGAAGCATCAGAATATTTACATACTTTGGATTGGCCTTGGCGGCCTGAAAACAAGCTTTATTTTCAAGTGCGTAGACGATCGGCATAGTCGCATGGAATGATTCAAACGGTTAGTAGGTAAAGAGTTGAGCACTTTGTTCATGTTTCGCGGTGGCAAAACAGCGAATGACAACACACAATTGCTGATATGTCCTTCGCCTGCTGTATGATACTGAATGTTTATGTTTGTGTGGGGGCGATTTTTCTTGTTGTGCATGTGCGTCAACAAGGCAGCATATCAGCCGTATCGTGTGGTTACTGTGAACACGTGGAGCTGGTGCAATATGGCATGTTGTGTTCTCATACGCAGTGGGTGGTGGGGTTAAAGTCATTCGTTCACACGTGTAAATTTGCTCGGCGGTAATCAGATGAACATTCTCTCATCTACTTGTTTCAACATTAATGAACTGTTCTGTTGAACAAACTGTTCTGTTGCTGCACTGGCGACCATATGACTTTTCCTCGGCCGGTTACGGCACCCACTGTGGCAATGTTACCACATCCCTCGGCAATATATGCAGGGATAGGGCGGACATGACTTCTGTGTCGCATTCCTGCAGTTCGCTGCGAAGTTTTGATGTGTTGCTGGAGTTGTGTCCTTCTTGCTCGGAGGATGCTCTATGCCTTCGCACCAGCTGCGGTCTGTATCGATTGGTCCGGCTGGGTGCATGGCGAGTTGTTGACAAGTACAGAGGTGGGCGTGGCAATGTGTTGCACTGCATAGACTTCCGACAGCTTGCTCTCAACGTCGAAGAGCGGCATTGCGGCTTTCAATACACATGATGTTGATTGCGTTTGTTGTGTAGCGGGTTGGCACAGAGGATGAATGTTGACATTTTGTTGCAGTTCCTTGTCTGCACACATGATTGGACACGGTTGTTGACTTTCATTTCTTAGTGCACTGGGGCTGTTTCGTACCACCTTTCCCGATTTTCTCTTGCGATTGCTTAGCACTGGCCCAGAAGTGGAGTAGCAGTTAATATGGGTGTACTACGTCGTTGCTGTTGGTTTTGGCTTCTCGATGTCCTTGCATGACTTACATAAACGGTGATCGTCATGGTAGTCCTGTAGTTTCCAGTCATCAACAATTGCGCATTCCTCATGGTATCTGCACAAACACCACTAGCAGTTTATCAGGTATGTCCCGGTTCCATGACAAGACTCTATCGGACACCAGTTATGCAGCGCTATTTGTAGCCATGATGGGGTTCATGCAGTGGCTGTCCGAACACATGCTGTCCTGGTTAGGGTGCTTCGTTCGTTCAGTAGCTAGTAACAGGACACTGTTAATGTTTTACGCTGTGGCACTGTTGATGTGGTTTGATCTCATTCTTCGAAATACTGTTGCAGTTGACTGTCCAAAAACGTTATTAATGGAAACTGTTGACCTCCATCGACTATGATAATGGGGTCTTTGCTGTACCAACTTTGTGGATGGGTGATCACACTTACTTTATGTTGGTTCGGAAGTGAAGTGGGTGTGGAAAAATTACCCACAGAAATCGCAGAGTCCTCGGAAGCTGCTTATTTGTTGCACAAGAAAATGAGGCACTCGCCTCATAAAACTATGTTCCTCCACTCCGTTATGCCTGCCCACTTCAACACCGGCACGACGAGGAATACAATATGTGCAGTACAGGACCAATAGCCAGCATAAAACAAACTTTTTACATGAAAAATATGTGTGTTGCTATCTATCCACAATTATTATAATAATTTGCTTAGTGACCCCACTTACTCAAATTATACACGCACATCATGGTCTGCAATGAAAAGCCTGCCCCAGCAAGCCTATCTACGTGCAAAAGCAAGGCTTCGTGCATCAATCAGACATAGCTTCCAGCTGTGGAGGGCACCCCATGTAGACTGGCCGCTGAGTGTAGGGGATAGTTTCATTTGCCCTCACCAGGCCACGCTGCAGTTACGGCGGTTGCGTAGTCAAGTAGCATGGAACTGCGGTGCCAGAAGTGGCTGCTCACTAATAATTTTGAATTGTATATAAGCTTTCCGAGAGTTTCTTGGGCTCTGATTGGCCGGACTCTCGTTGCTCCCTCCTTGGGAGGGGAACAATTTTTGCATAGAACACCAGGAGTTCGGTTTTGTGGGCAGAGACCGGCACTCCTGGATGTTCAGCTCACAGTTAAGTACAAAAATAATATACCAGAAATAATATTTATGGCCCATCTGACCATTGTCAGCATGACGACTTTTGCATCATGGCAGGTAGAAAAAAATTAGGAATATCTGTATTCGAAGACAGAAAATTTCTGTATGAACTATCTGCTGATTAAAGTTATCATCCATAATCGTCGATATATTATCGTCGATAATTCTTAAAGTGTAATAAAATGGGAGAATTAGGGCCATTTGTTACCTTGTGAACTTTACTAAAATATTTACTGTATTGTCAATGTCGGTATTGTGAGTACAGTACTACAGAGTACGCTTACATTAGGTGTAAGGAAAAAATTCCAATTTTAGACCATGTATCTAGCCAGTATTAAAGGAAAATTTTTAAGTATTAAGCAAATTGCTAAGAAAATGCTAAACATTAAAATTTAGCCATGTGGGCTTTTAAAATGAGTTGAGAGCATGATTTTCTATTTGTTCTGAAAGCGACATATCACAGAGGAATTTTTTTATATTTAACATTTTATGATAATACCCTTAAACCTGGAGTAGGAGTACAGTAGTCACATGGATTTCTGTTTGGTGACACAAGAAGGACATAAGATTTAACTTGAAAACACCACTTGTATGTGGAATTCGAGCACAGTATTTAATGGGCATTTGTGTTTTATATTTCAAAATGGTACCATTGTATAAATTTCTGAGCCCATCTGGTATTTAATCAGTGTCAAATTTTTTTGGAAGTCTGGGAATATAAATAAATAATAAACTATGAATATTTTCCATAACCCTGTGTAAACTTTGAAACATTTATACAAAAAATAATACATATTATGCCAAGGAAGTCATGTATTCGTCTTTTTAACCAAAAATCTTTAAATAGCTTTGATCTTTTTTCATTTCCTCTGGATAGGTTCTTGAAGGATTCTTGAAGTGTATACATCCCGCTTGCCACACACTTGGAAGGGTGTCGCAAGGCTTGTCCTGCAGTCTGGTATTTTATATTTTTTTTCTGATATCTGGTTGTCATTTCTGTAAAGTTGTTAAGACACATGACTTGTCTTGTGTCTAAGAAAATAGCTTGAAAACATCAAATCTCTGGAGATTGGTTTGGGGTGTGGTCCTTTTTTGTGTATGTTGCATTGTTTTTAATTTTAACAATGGCGACAGTATCAGTGAACCTTTTGGTCTTGTATTTTGTATTTTAATGCAGCGCTCTTAGCCTTGTGGCCTTACCGCGCCTCGGCCTCCCAATAGGTGGAGGAGAGGAATCACATCCTCACAATGCAAGGAGGCCAACATTAATGCGACAGTTGGCCAGATCCGAAGCCCAAACCTGACATGTCCACACATCCTCGCCCTCTTTACCGCAGAGGTTCTGAGATCCTCGCCCTCAGAAACCAAGCATGTGTTCTGGCCAGAGTTCTATCCATACCCCTAGTATCTTTCCAGGGAACAACCGGAGCAGTTTGCCGCTCACTGCCTGGTCTGTCATCGAGAGTAAGAATCTCTCCAGATCTCCTCCAGCATACAGAGTCAACCAATACCAGCACGAGTCCAACCCTATGATCGGACACCAGAGAGAACCTCATGGTGGGGCCAACTGATCGTCCTGTACTACCACTTAATTTCCATGGCACTTGAGGGTTACTCATGGAAGACAGTATCCCCCGAATGGAGTGGAAAGAATAATTCCCTTCCACAAAGTGGCTGAGAAGAACTCACCGGACATCATCTTACACCCAATGAAGGGCCGGTCACACTCCACTCCCTGGGAGCAGCATTCTTAATGATGGGGAATTACTATGACCCAGAATGGCCACCACCACAGCGGCCGGGCGCAAGAGAGAAGCCAGGACCCCTCCCCGGTGTCGTGGCTCATTGGGGATACCAGCCCTTGTTCTGAAATTGGAGAGTTAATATTATATATAGTCATATATTCTCCATAGTTTCATCACTGCAACCAAGCCATTGCTCCCTTGACCACCGAGGTGTTGCATGACCAATTCCCAGTACGGATGGTGGAAAATGGAGCAAGGGGTTGAGGGGAGTCAGCCACACTCCATTCCATGTATTTGTGCTCCTTCTTTGAAGTACAGACTTTGGCCCCCAACGGCCTGAGTGCTAAGTGGTCCAATATCCTACCAAGTGGTCGAGCCTTGGAACCAGCTATCGGTGCAACCATCATGGCATATACCCCTCGCCAGAGATGGGGACTCTGGCAATCCATAGGGAGCAGGCGGCATTGTCCAATCTGTTAAGCGACTGACAGGGGTGGCCTGGGAAGCCTTGGATCGCCTTGAGTGGGGAGAGGCTATAAGAGATGCTTCATACATCCTGAACAGGTTGTGTGCAGTGCATACCTAGCTCGACATACTATAGCATGGTACTGTCACACCGCCTATCATACCCCGCACCTTCCTTCTGTCTACTACACCCTAGGGATATCAAATCCCGAAGAGTGCCTCACCCAGGAGTCACACAACCCTAACCCCTAACAATGGCGACATGATGGATACAAAAACTATCCAAGACTGCTCTGGCGCTGTTGCTATCGGAGGCTGGGGAAACCGTGGATGAGTACAAAGGCATCGCCGAACAAAGGATAAGAACATGGGTCTGGGTGCGAGGTAGTAGTGAAGGGGAAAACAGCATGGCTGCAGCAGTGGATGAGTCAAAACTAGTTCTTAAATCATTGAGACATGTTCCATCTGAACATGTGGTAACCAGGTTATGAGTGACGTATCAGTCATGAAAATCTGGATGCAATTAATAGATAGGAAACAACTACCCTCACAGAATATGCAAGATTTTGTGCAAGAAATTATGGTTTAGCAGGGGTTCTTGTTTACTCCTGTGAAGATGATTATTTTACTGAAATAATGTTTTACAATTTACTTCGCAAAAACAACCGATTTTTTGCCTTTTCCGAAAAACCCACTACTTAGAAACAGCTCTTATCATTAGTAACTGAAATAGAGCGGACCTTGCTGGATTTTAATTCTAATTCCATGAGTGAGCAGAAAATAGGGAGGAAGGAAGATGGAAAATGGGGAATAACAAAGTATTGCATTATTTGTGGAAAAATTAATCATGAAGCTAAAGAATGTTTTCATAGGAAAGCTGTTTTTTTCTGTAATCGAAAAGGAGACAGCCAGTAATTATAAGATACGAACTCATACCTGATATACTCAGACTGGTACTGGAAAAATCGCTGCCGAAGGGAAGACACAGGAAATTGTTTGTTATTTATTTTTGCAAGCAAAGGGGACATATGAAGGCTAAGTGCCCCCAGATGGTACAGGCAGTAATAAATAGTTCGAGTTTTGAACATAAATATGGGTTGCTGTACATTCCTGTTATTATTTACAATCAAGTGATTGTAGCAGCCTTATTGGATTCAGGCGCCACTTGTTCTTTGATTAGTTACGATTTTTGCATTTACTTTTTGATAAATATGCCCAAGGGGCTCATTCATGTTCAGAAAAGAGATGTGCACTCACATTGACCCCTTCTTCTTAGACCGTTTGCCAACCACTCCAGGTTCTGAATTGCAGTGTGTGTGCACGCTCTATGAGCACAAGTGCAGTGCAGTGTGGCAAGAAATTACGCAGCTGAAGAGCAGAGTGCGCGCGACCATGTACGTGTGGCATAGGAATCCGAAAATAAACCCCTTAAAATTTCCGTTATTTAATGTGTGCAATAAAAGGGCCAGGTAAGTTCACACAATGGAATGCAACTAATAAATACACTTGCCTTCGCAGCCCCAAAGCCCTCTGTGTTTTCAAAGTGTCTTTTTGTAATTTTCTGTAATGTTCATTCATGTGTCTTTCATCTCCACATCATCCACGCAATGCAATGTTTTTATATAATGAATCGTATTTACAGTGTTAATTTTAGGAGCAATATATAACAACCGGCATACAGGATATGTGTCCTTTTTGCAAATGTTGTGTGCAAGGAAGTAGTGCAGTGCAGGATGCTGCCCCCCAAGCCAGCAGGCATGCCGTACGGAAAATGTCAGTAGTTGTTCGTCTTTGTGAGTGTTGTGCCATGTCAAGTCGGGGCTCATGTGTCTCGTGCTCGGGCAGCCATGATCATGTTGGACTAATCATTTCATAGAAATAGTTATTTCTGCATACCGGAACCTTTTCGTACTTCAGCTGCCCGAGACTCCACCGGCTCTCGCACCTACCCAGTGCTTGCATCACCTGGGTAGGCTTAAATTATATATAAGTTATTTCATGTGACCATGTGTCTTTTGCACAGTATTACCCGAGCTGACGGGTTCGTAAGCAGCACCAAATGTAGGCTTTTCAAGATGGGAATGTAATCATTCAACTGATTAAATCACAGCAGAGACGAGTAACCACATTCTGTTTATTTCCAGTTTGCAGCAAGGCATTTAACCACCAATTTTCTCAAAGTGTAACTTACTGTGCAAGTATGTCTGAAAGGGTCACGAGTCGGCGTAATATGTAACAGTGCTTCATATGGGTGTGTGAGGAGTCCAGATAACCCACAATGCAACAAGTAAGGGAGTTATTCAGCCAGTATTAATTTTATTCGAAGAGGAGACAACAACTGCACTTGGAGGGTTTACTGTGGTCGTCGGCCGAACGACCCTGAGGAACGAGTCCACAGCTCCTCTCCGACTTGACGATATTGTTAACCCTACAAAATCTAGCGCCCTTGGTAATTATCTCCAATGAGACACCGCTCCTCACCTAACAAATATTATTTTTTTGACCAACACCTTGGCACTAGTTACCAGCCTCCAACACCTTGACCAACATCAAATATCGCCCAACTTTGGTGCAAATCCTCATCTTAAGATCTGAACAATATTTTCTACAATTTTTACGGACTGAAATAATTTTTCCAAACTTTTCCAAAATGTTTCCTGCGAGTTTCCCGCATTTTCCCTGGATTTACCCACAACGAAGGGAAAATGTGGTCAACCAGGCGACCCACATGGCAGAATCGAGTCGCCTTCCAGATGCCCCAATGATGCCAGGGAGGACACACATGGCCGGCGAGGAAAGCATGCCAAAACAGCTTAGCACAACCATTACTGCAACACAAGGGGGTAGTGGCGAGACAGTGGCGAGGAGCCACCATTTTGGGATGGTGACATGATGTTACAGCAGTGGGACAAAGGACAGGGCGAGTCGAGCATGCCAACCCATCCCTCTGTGCGCATTGTGCCACACCCCGATGAGGGAGAAGGAGAAACAAGAAGAGGGAGAACATATGGCCGCTCCTCTCATGATGCTCTCCGCCGCGCACCAAGCAAAACAACTAAGAGCCCGCCATCCATTGATCCCTGTCTGTACCAAACAGGACTGCTGTGCTCCCGCGATACTTCTGCGCCACACAACTGCGCTATCATGCTTCCACGTTTCACGCTGCCGCATACAGCACCTCTGCATCCACGTTCATGTGGTAGTGTTGTCAAAATAACCATGGCTGGCCAGATGCAGAATGTTGCGCAAGCACCACTGTGTCTGCAGTGTCTGTATCAAAAACCACTGGACATTGTAGACAGATACGAAATGGAGGCCCGATTTTGCAAGTGCGATCGAAAGACCAGCCCGGCGAGCAACCGTGGAGAAGAGCAAGTGACAGAACATTTGGACAGTATATATTAAATCCAAAATTCGCCTCAGTTACATTTATGCAGAAGATTGTTATAAAGGGGTTCGGGAACCACACTGAGCATGTGAGCATGGTGTCATATGCACGTGCACCAAGAATGTATGAGTTCAACAGAGTTACACACCACAACCGGATTGTTGTTTATTTGCGACAAGTGTGTTGGAAAGTTGAAATCATCCGTGATCACAAACATTTCAACCAACTTACTCACGTGTAACCGGCCCAGTGATCCAGTGAGTCAAACAGAAGCCAGCATGGGGAACAATATGCAAAAAATGAAAATGGACAGAGATTGCATCACCACCACACAACATCTCTGGGGGGGAGGGGGAGGACTTGTGACAGCTGTCAAACATATAGCACCACGTAGCCAGTACTCGCAACCACTGCCAACCCTACTCCTGTTACCTCTACCACCCCACCTATGACACCATATCGATCACAATTTTCCGCCAACCAACCCACACCGGAATTTCCACAACAAATACCCAGCATATTTCCCATGCCTTTTCCTGCACCGAGACCTCTAACATCTATTCCCGCTAATAGCTATGGTCCGCAAACTGCATCTAGCTGGCAACCTGAGAGGGAACTGCAATGAGAAGCAAAACAAGGCAGAAGCAGCCCAGACTCCGCAAGTAACCCGAAACAAACACCGACACGATTTCAACACCTACCGACATTTACTCGCATGACAAGCAAATACCATAGCACTTTCTTAAAGGAGTGAACATCACATCTGAAATGCTACAGGTTTGATTAAGACAAGTGGGCCAGTTGCATCAGCGGCAATTGCCAAGAGAAGCAGGTAAAAGGGTAAGGGGAGGGGGGGGGGCACTATCAACCACTATGGCATTCAGTGGGAGGAGTTCGTGAAAGCTTTTCAGTGCATATACGGAAGTGTGTTTACATCCCTACAAGTACAAAGCAAGTTACTCAGGCAGGAGCAACAGCCTGGCGAACAACTACAAACATTCATCACACAAAAGTCACAACTGATCAAGCCATTCCACCCGCAACTACCAAATCGTGAGGCACTGGAAATCATTGTAGAAACTGCCTTACCAGAGTACCGAGCTGCCTTACTACCTTTCCTAAACAGTAATATGGAGGAGATTCTCAAAGCTGCTATCATTCTGAAACAAAACCGGAAATCACGTTTTGAGAACGGGACCGCACAATGGAGGCACGAGCAAATTGGGAGTGTTAACAACACGCAACAGGGCTGGGTATACCCGCGAAACAGTTCGTGAGCAAACCGGAACAGGACAGTGCACATGTGAGCAGTGAAATCGTTCCGCGCTATGGTGATAAGTCAAGTGACAGTACGCGTGGGAACACTGGGCAAAAACGAGTGTGGTTTGACAAGAGCCAGGCACCCACGAACCTGTGTCGCTACTGTCGGCCAGCGATTGTTTTCCCCTGGCAAAGTGCATGGACTAACAACCCCCATCTGGATACCTAAAAAGGGCCCACACAAAGAAGGCAGGGAAACTGCCAGTAGGGGCGAAGGAGCCTGGCATTTATTTCGCCCAGGTCACGTCAACAAAAAACTGGCAAAACACTACAGCAGGCATTCATTCAAAAGGTGAGTGGGTGTCAGTCATAATTTTGACACATACTTGTGAGCATGAACGCTTAACCCTGTGATGCACTAATTTAATGGCTCCACCACACAAATTTTTTTGCACCCATTTTTCGTGAATCCGAGTGACATAACATCTAGCAATCACGTAATTATTCTGGCCACTATTCAAGTTAGTAACGGAGCACTGGGCCAAGCAACCATAACCCGTAAAAGTCAGGTACCTAGAGACAATAATGAGTGCAATTGTAACTGCAGAGTTTAAGGAAGATGCAATACTAGGTGTCCCTTGGTTACAGGAACAGAATACCGTAGTAGAACCAGCGGCTGGGAGAATCCATTTCGGCGCAAAAGAGCGGCACAAAGTGTACATTATAGAGAGGGCAGTTGCTAGTGACTTACCCCTGGTATCATTAGAGGTATTCGATCATGAGATACTGCAAGTACATCAGGCGGCATTCCAGAGTATACTAAGCGAGACGAGGGAGGTTTTTGCCAAAACCGATGCACTATGAGAACGATTGTAGCTGAACATGAAATTCTGTTAACACAAGAAGGGGCAGTATACGCAGGACCATGGAGTTACGTGCCACATCAAACTAAATTAATTCGTAAGCAAGTTAAAGAGATACTAGGAGACGGGGTTATTGAGCTGACATGCAGTAAATATAACTCGGCCATCACATTAGTGCCTAACAAAGAAAGAAGTTGGAGTTTCTGCGTGGATTTCCGTCCGATCAACCAAGTCACATGTAACAATCTGTCACCTTAAATCAGCGTTAAAAAAAGTGCTCACAACACTCAGCAAGGCAATTGTAATAAAGTCACAAGGCCTCAGAAGCAGATATTGGCAAATTCCTGTTAAACAGGAAAACAGGGAGAAAACTGCATTCATGGCACCTGACAGGCGGCGATTAAATTTATGAGCAATGCCTTTTGGCCTCAAAGGAGCACCAGCTACCTTTCAGTCTATGATGGTCCGTGAGCTGGATGGTCTTATCAGCAATTTTACGCTAGCATACCTGGACGATGTGATTATTTGGTCGAGCAGTTGGGAAGAAAACATACATCATGTCTCCATGGTACTGGAGAGACTTTCAATCAATAGACATACCTGCGCCACGAATAAATGCCATTTGGGTAAAAGCAAGTTGGAATTTTTAGGGCACATTGTAGACAAGGACGAAAACACACCTAATCCAGAACAGTTGAACTTAATAGAGAACCACCCGGCATCATGCACATGCAAACAGCTCTGCAAGTTTTTGGCTTAGTTAATTGGCTGAGGGAGTTCATTCAAGATTGCACAGTAATCACCACTCCTCTCATAGATCTACTTTCTCCCCAGAAGCAGTTCATGTGGGGAGATGCTGAAGAAAATTAATTCCAGGCAAAAAAGAAAAGTTTCCACTCTTGCCCCAAACTAGCATGTTATGAGCCAGGCAAACAGCTTTACTTGCAGACAGACACCAATCAGGCAGGGCTGGGTGCCATTCTACATCAATGCACGGAGGACGGCACGAAGCGAGTCATCGATTTCGCCAGTGCAAAGTTGGGACAAGTAGAGCACAGATACAATGAGACAAGCGGGAAAGGTTGACAGTAGTGTGGGCGGTGAAAAAGTACCAGCCCTACCTGGAATACAAACGTTTCACATTACGAACAGACAACAGGTCCCTCATTTGGCTACACACAATGACAGAGGCCCGCAGTAAACTCACCCGGTGGGCATTGCTCTTCCAGTCCTATGATTTTATGGTACAGGACATCCATGGGAAGGAAAATCAACTGGCAGACACATATCCCGCACGCCCGATACAAGCAAGGGAAAGCCATTTTTGACGTGGAGGAATTGGGACACAAGGAGTGATAGTTGGTTAGGTTATCTTGGAAAAATTTTAGGATAGATTATTACTAGTTTAGATGCCAGTGAAGAGCACGAGAGTCAGAAGTCGAGAACCTAATATTTATAATTGCCCTACCTGACGAATGTTTTCTTGCAGAATATGCTTTCTACTCTAAAGCATGCAAAATATAAATATGCTTAAATTCAATAAAAATAGACTCAGATTGATTAATTTGAAAGAGAAAAAGTATAAATAAGTAAAGTATAGTAAAGTATTACACAGTGTTGCAAAATATATGCATTCATTCATATGCGGGGGCCGGTGGTGTAGTTGTTAGACTACTTTCCTCCCACCAAGGTGAACCAGGTTCAAATCCCAGCTGGGTCGCCTCCAGATTTTCGCATGTGGGAATTGTGACAGACGATGCCACTGGTTGCATTCCGGCAATGTTCCATACTCACCTTGTTTCACCCTCATCTGCTCTCAACCTCAATGTTAAGAGCCACCCAGATCTCTTCACTCACTTACTCAATTTAATATGCAGCATAAATTGTACTTTTCTAACAACTTTGGTAGCACGGGTACTGCTTTTAATGAGTTCTGCATGTTTGATAGTTGGGTACAGTGCTCCAATGGAAGCCATTCTCCTACGTCAAGGATTATCAGAACAACCCTAGATTAGTAGATACCATTAATGGCATGAAATTGCCATCCCTTAAGTACATGTTATTATGAGTGATATTTTTCAGAACTTTCCACTTTGCATGTGTGGCTACTATGTGTGTGTGCGTATACATATACATATACATACTGCCAATGTACAAAGATAAGTTAGAACTGATTACATGGTTTCAACAATATAGCATACTAAGGTAATATGGCTACATGGCCACCATTTGAAAACAAGAGTCGGACCCACTTAAAATCTTCCAGTTTACATCACTTATCCCAGTACCTACAACTCTCAAATGTATCTATACAGAGCATCGTGTGTCTGCCATTTTGTAAGATATTGGCACATTAAAAAATACTGTATTTGCCCACTTACAAGACCTGCTTCCAAGTAAGACCTACACCTTAATATTCAAATTAGATTTCCGGGAAAAATAAATTTTTTTTAAAGAAAAATACACCCATCCGAAGTAGTATATTTGTTACAAAACTGTGCCCCAAATTTATCTTCAAAAAAATAAAATATTCTGCCAAAGCATTATTTCTAAAAGCTGAACTGGCGAAAGCATGAACATAGGTAGCTGACGAGCAGGACAGCACCCGCAACTTGGCAATGTGACAGCTAAAAGCCAGAAGGGTGATGTGGTGATCTTGCCTGGCAGCTGGCTGTTTACACATCCCATTTACTTTCTCTTCTCATGCGCAAGGAATTTGACTTAATTTGAAGCCGGGTTTTGTTTACAATTTTAGTATGTTTCACCTTGGATAATATTACGCTTTAACAAACTAAAATGTACCACAAGACCATTAGGTAAACTAAATCTGCTTATTTGAACATTGGTACTTACTTATTCCACGGTACTTTTTTCTGCTACTCGTCTGGTGAAAATGAATGGGTTCAAGCTGCATAAGAAGGCAAAAATTGATTTTTCCAACACTAAAATATTATTTATTTCCGTAATGTTGCACTGTTGCAGTATCACGTGTTCGGTGTTGCTACGATCTACAGCAATGTTGCCAACCATAACAATTACCATTAGCCACATAAAGAAAGTTTTTTGCATACCCAGTTTCCTTTAGTAGGCTTTCATTGAAAAATGATTATTACACAGAGAATGGTTAAGTGCTGTATGTTTGCATCTTCAGGAGCACAATAAATGAATTGCGTATATAAGTATTGTGTGAACAAACGGTTACCTGCAAGCATGCACTGGCATATCTCACCATGCAAAACTAACTCACGTACCGCCTGCATACTAAAAGTCTCAATTGGCATCTGACCGTGATACACCTGCACCTTGTTTATGAGAGCTGAATTTTTGGTAAAAAAAAGTGTGGGTCGTACGTGGGCAAATACAGTACATTTTTAAGTCATATCTTTGAAAACATTTCACTTATATAACTATTTTAGTTTACTATGCTATATCATTGAAACCATTTATTAAATTCCAACTTGACTTTGTATGCTGGTAGTATATATTACAACTATCATTGTGTCTACACAAAGTGTGTCTTGTCAGCCATTTTGTGAAATAGCATCGCATGAAGAATATTTTATATCTCTGAAAAAACTAACAGATTCCTATCAAATTTGGCAAACACGTAGCAATATGATAGGCCATGTAAACTGATATGTTTCGAGTGGGTCAGACACTTATTTTCAAAATGGTGGCTATATAAACATTGTAGCTTAGTATGCTATACAGAGGATTCTCTATCCATTGTTTCTCAGAGGACTGAGAAAATATTTCAATACATATGGACTTTCAATGGATGTGGTCTTGAAATGCAGATAAATAAGAAATGGTACCATAGAGTATATTCCATGGATGCGGAATTTCAATCCATCCGAATTCGATACATAGAGGTTCCACTGCATCTACAAAACAACTGAACAAATTTCAACTTATCTTCATATGCTGGTAATATCTGTTACAACCAGGGAATATATGTATACAGAACCTCATTTCTTCACTATTTCGTAAGAGATCCCCAGATAACAAAATAAAATTTTAATGTCATATCTAGGGAAACAATCAACTGACTCCTACCACCACATTTGGCGAAAAAGTAGCATTATGGTAAGCCATCTTAATTTTTATGTTTTAAGTCGGACAGACTCCATCAGAATGGTGGCTATATAAACCTTTTAGCTTAGTAGGCCATATCTGTGAAACTAGGTAACCAATTGTAACTTAACTTTTTATACTGGCAGTATTTACTACAATCATCAAATGTGATATTACATTACCTTTTTGCCTTCCATTTACGAAAATCATTACATGAAAAAATACAGATTTGAGGCCATATCTCCAGTACCAATCACCAGATTCCCACCAAATTTTACCCGCAAGTGCTGTATGACTACAGTAGGGCATGTAAATTTACAATTTTTAGTTGTGGCAGGCCTTATTTTTTAAATTGTATTAATATAAACAGCCTAGGGGCCTCCCCTTGGTGTCCCGATGTATTTCTATAATGAACACTCCTGGTGCGAAGAAAGTTGAAGATACGACGATCTATATCTTTTAGACCTAGGCTAGTAAAGTCTGTCGGCCTCCCTTATACACCACTACAAAATCGCTGTGGGTTGACGCGCCCACCCAACGCTATAAACACTTCTAAATTTTTAGGTTAAAAATATCAGTCAGTGGCTAAGTGGTCAGACGGACCAATAAATAAACTGTATGCAGACGTTTCTCATGACTTGAAATTTTTTTTAGTTAAACTCCGTATGAGGCCCAAAAGTACATGGTCACCACTGTAGCTCAGAGAGCTCTGACACAGTAAGTTAAAGGCGCGAAGCCGACAAAGAATTACAATTAAAAAAATAAGGCCCAACCGTGAACAGACGGACTGGACTATGGGGTGGTGCATATTCCAGGGCAACAAGAAAACAAGAGGTTCCGGTAAACTAAATTTAATATTATTGCAACTACAGGAATGGTAACAAAAGTTGCAGACCCCAGAGCGAGGTCACGCATGACCTGCCCCACTGGATGCGATGACACTATTCAATAACATGGCCGTTCAGGAGACGCCACCTAAATGCAGCTTCCCGTGTGACAGACAAAATCCTGTTAGTCGGCTAAAACTATTAAAATGAAAATGAATGAGGACAAGAATGGTTCACAGATGATAAAAATAATATGTATGACACTTTAAATGGCTTTATTAAAATATTCAGGAGAAAAATAAAAATTAATTGTGAACTGCACTGACACGTTTACAATTGCGTGTCCGTTTGTCCTTTCGTTAACCTAACAGTATCACTTTTCTCATGGTGTGTGTATTTCATATAGGGAGTTTCATCCTGCATTCATTTGTACACTTATTGTTTATAGATTTTTTTTGCATGAGGCAATTTATATTAATGTATGAAACACTGTAAACATGAATATTGGTATTCGGACACAATTTGCTTATGACAGCGGACAACAGTCCTTGGCCATGTGGTGGGCACGTGGCCTCGGCCATTTGGGTCTGCTGGCCAGACTTTCCTAGTAATGTTATATACGTCAGTGTGTGTTTGGTTGTGCACTTTCAAATCAATTTCATGAAAAGTAAACGCTGAATAAAACTACACAGATGCTTCTAAAATATCATAAAGAATGCTATGTCGCATCCCTGAATGGAACTGTGCACTTTAATGAATTTTACAGCAACATACACCTTAAAAATAATATCAACACAACTATCAACAAATATACATAACTCTGATAAACACTTCTCTCATATTAATTATTCCGTGTACACTTCACCTACCTTATAATATTCATGTGATCTTTATTTTATACTTCTGTGTTAGCAGAACATTACATGACCCTGGTAATAATAACAACATAACTGTCTCAACAACACACATAATACTTACTTTTGAATTAACTGCATAAATATTCTGTGTGCATCATTTATGTACACAGGAATCACCTTAAGAAGAAACTATTCTCTCCAAACGTTAACTAACAGACATGATGTGATACGGGGTGTTCTAGCGAACACATGGTAATTACTCTGAAGCACTGACAAAAACAAATTATGCAAATGTTAGAAAGGCCATTTAAGAGCAAATCAAATACACTGATACGCTGATGCCCTGCACTAATACATTAAACACCGGTGCACAGAATGCTGGCTGTGGCACTTACATATCTTGTAGTCGATGAATGCCTCTGGCATGTGCACTGGTGGTGGGGAGAACAGGATGACACTGCCGGTTCGCGTCAACAGCAATAGTGTGCTGGTGATTGATGAGGTGCCGATCTGGTGAAGGAGGGAGTGCGAGTTTATGTGGATTGGATTTATGTTTAGATGTAAATTTTATCAGGGTGGGTGCCAGTCTGCTCAGCAGCGAACATGATGTACTCTTAACATCTGGTCGTATGGCCGACTGCCCAAAGTGACTGCACCTCTTGTACCACAATCTGCTGCCCCCACACAGCTGATGGTGATGATGGCGAAATTTCACTTTAAATCCTTTTAGGCCTGGTCTAGTAAGCACTGTCGGCCCCCTTAAATGCATATAATAATCGCAGGGGTTATTGAGGTCATCCAACACCGTAATAACACTCGCTATACATTTTCTCAGGTAATATCAATCAAGTGTTTATGTGGTCAGAGTGACCAATAAACAAAGTCATACACCGTAATTTCTCCTTATGTCATGAGTTATTCATTAACCCTTGTTCGAGGCACAATTACATACAAGCTTCCACTTAAACTCTGAGAGCTCTGAAGTTGTGAAAGTGGTGTGAAGTCGGAATAAAGGTTAAGTTGAAAACTGACGCTTCGGCTGTGAACAAAACAGACCGAACAGTGGACAGGTGCACATTCCGGGTTTTCTTTTTGTGGCCAGCGAAGGCTAGGTGCACATTTTTCTTAAAACCCCGTGCCTGTGCCCTTTCTGGGTAATACAAGGGTATGGGATGTTCCTTTTTTTACCTTTTTTTTTTTGATACTTTATTTTCTCATTACAGCCTTTATGGATTACAATTTTATAAAACATTACAACTATCTACACTAAGTTGCCTGGAACATGAGAGTGGCACACTTTTCCTGCATTCCAGTCTGACTCCCCTAGCAGCTTGGGGGTCAATTTCTTGACATTTTATTCTATTGATGATTATATTATGCCTATATTGTGGCACTAAACTACTACTACT
Organism: Dryococelus australis; assembly: GCA_029891345.1. Lineage (NCBI taxonomy): Eukaryota > Metazoa > Arthropoda > Insecta > Phasmatodea > Phasmatidae > Dryococelus > Dryococelus australis. The sequence continues at coordinate 262,661,298 of CM056993.1, forward strand.
TAGATTACATATTTCAATTCCAGTCATCGGTTTTAGAATTGTCAGCAAATAGGAGGGCCTGTGGACTCCTTTTCGTTACCCCTTTCCACATAGTCTGGTCCTTTAGTCTGGAACCTTGTCATACCATTACTATTTTTCCTTATACATTGCTTAAGTCTTAAGAGTCCTGATTCGTTTCCTATTCACTTGCCTTGGTCATTGCTATTCCGATTTCTCATGTCCTTTTTTCGTTGCTTTGATCTTTAGTATATCTTTTAGTTTTTTTCCGAGTGGGAGGCAAGGCCTCCCAACTCGTCAGTCACCTTCTCATGTTTCCTTTCTAAATTCTAGTCTATGCGCATTGGGAATACCCAAGCTGTGTGTTGGTGTCGCTACCACCACAATGTTTTTATAGCAGTTTTACAGTGTCACTTACTGTATAACAATTTTTTTTTTAAATTTAATCAGGTTATTGGAAACCTCTATCAATGGAAGAGGATCATTCACGAACTCGTGTGCATTTTCTCGAATCCATTCTTCGAATTCTTCCAGATGTTTGCTTATCTTTTTTGCAAACTCTTACATTATCTTGGCAGTGTTTCTATTTATCATGATATTTCTAAGATCTATTTCATTTTCTTCTATTTCAAGCTTCCTACAAAGTTCAATTCTTATATATTCTACTCTTGGGCATTCTCTAAGTACATGTTCGGCCTGACAGATTTGGTAGAAGGGAGAGTCAACTGAATTAAATCCATGTAATTTTGCATTATAGTTTCCATGTCCAGTTATTAACTGTGAGAGATGATCTGTAACAGTCCAGTGCTGGCTGTATCTTTTCAGTATGTTTGGAAAAATTCTATAAGTGACTCTGCCTTTCTCCGAATTGTCCCACCTTTCCTGCCAGACCTTCCTTTGAGTTCCTTACTTTAGCTGTCCTCATTCTACAAGCAAATCCAGTGGGATTGCTCCAGCGATCACCTGTAGTGCTTCAGTTCATGTTGCCTTGTAAGCCTTTGTTATGGTTAGTAATGCAGCTCTTTGTGTCTTGAGCAATAATCTCTGAGTATGTACCTGATTTTCTTTCCTTTACCACACACCAACTCCATAAAGTGCAATTCCTAGGAATACACTCTTGTACAAAGTCATCATGGTCCTGAACCCAAGTCCTCATGATGATGCTGAGACTGCACTCATTTTAGTGAATATATTCACTGCCTTATCGATCAAATACATTATGTGTTCCTGGAAGCTAAGTTTGCTATCCAAGATGACACCTAGGTACTTCACTTTGTTCTGTGGACGTAGTGGTCTTTCCTTGAAATTGACTACAGGCGATCTCTTTAAGCTTTCTTTAAGTAACATTAAGTTTTTCTTCTTAATTGAAAATTGTAACTTTACACGTCCACCCCAGCTCTCAATCTTTTTCAGTATTTAATCAGCTTTGGTCTCAATTTCAGCACGACTCCAGGCTGGAATTAAGAGCAACGCATCGTCTGCATATGCAAAGATCTCACAGTCTTCTGGCAGCTACAGCCGAAGAAGTGTGTCAAACAGAACATTACATAGGATCGGTCCAAGGACAGATCCCTGAGGACATTGCTCTGAGAGTTTCTTCCTCACTGTCACACTGTTTACTTCATACTGGCTGTACCTTTCTTTAAAGTAATTAACAATAATGCTGTAAATGTCTCTTGATCATTCCTTGTGTCTGAGATGTCAGAGCACCTCTGACCACCATGCATTCTCAAATGCACCACTGATATACAGGAAAATTCCTAATACATAGGTCTGTCTGCTCGAGTTCACTTTTTCAACCACATCCATGACTGCCTTCTCGGTACTTCGTCCTTTTCTAAATTCATATTTTTTCCATACAGTCCTTGTGTAGCTTCAAGGAAGCATATCAATCTCATATTGATTAGTTTTTCTAACATTTTTTCCATGATTGGCAACTGGGTTAAAGGTCGATATGACTTTAGCTAATGTTGGATCTTTATTGCCTCACTTATAAATAATTCCCAATATTCCTTGTTTCCAAATGTTAGGAAAACAGCCGCTTTGTAGGCAGTAATTCATTAACTGCAACAGATTGAGTTTAATCCTAGGATAAACTCTCCTCATTATTTCAGCAGTGATCCCATCATGTCCTGGAGCTTTCTTGTTTTTTAACTCCTTACTAACATTATCCAGTTCTTTTATAGCGAATTAAGTGGTGGGAGGAGTGTCTGGCAACACAGGCATCTTATATCTCTTCATTTGAAGAATTTCTTCTTCATTTTTCATATTATCTTCTGACAGCAGTGCATTTACAAGTTCTTCTGCATTCGCCTGCTGATCGATAATGATCCTGTTCTGGATTTTAAGGGCTTTCAAGACTTGGTTATGCTCGAGCTTGTTTGCAAGGATCTTGTATACAAGTACTCACAGGTCGTCATTTCCTTTTCCTTTTACATAGCTTCTCCAGGATGTCTGTTTCTTTTCTTTCGACATTATTGCATAGTTCTTTCGCTGGACTCTATATTCTTCCAGCACTTCTACTCTTCGTCGAAGATCTCTTTGTAGTTTCAGTTTCCTCCGAATTTTCCGAACCTGCTTTCTCATACTTTTCAGTTCATCATCCCACCATCGATTTAGTGGAATGCCAGGTTCTGATATTCTCAATGTTTCCTGGCATACATCCTGGATCAGTTTTGTAATTGAATTTGCACATTAGTCTGGATCTTTCAAGTGTGCTTCGCTATACTGATGAAGTTTATTCATCAGCACTTCGTCGAACTTCTTTCAGTCTACCCCTCGATGAATAAATGTTGTTCCGTCACTTCTATCTTCAGCATGTTGTCCTGTTGCTATATTCAGATCATAAATAATTAGCCTATGATCACTGGTCGAGTCTTTCGTGACAATCCAATTTGTAACCAGTCTGCCTGCCTTTCTAGTTACAACCGTCACATCCAGGTAGGATTCAGTACCATGAGCAGGATACACATATATTGGAAGGGTCCCTGGTACGTTCACTACATGGAGATCGTTCGCCAATAATAAGCGATCGAGTGCCAAGCCTTTTCCATCTGTCCGGGGTTACAAGAAACTTAAAATGTTCTGGTAAATAAAAATAAAAATATTGAAGCTACATGATTGATAAAAAGGTTGAATTCCCTGAAGCGGCCACATGCACGACCTGCCCCACTAGTTACAATGATGATATTGGGAAAAATGGCCAGGCGGGACCCTGTGCATGACCACCTGATTCCCACATGACAACACAAAATCCCGTTATTCCAATATTTTATATTATGTGAGATGAGATTGGACATGGAGATAATACACTGAAGACAAAACAACTCAGAAAACAATTGCAAATATAAAACATAAACATTGACTGGCAAAATAAAAACTAATTGTGAACGGCATTGGCTTGTTGACAATGTTCTGTCCGTCTGTCCGTGACCTAACCTAAAGTACGAGTTTCGCACACGTGGTGTGTGTCTCCTACACGCTGACCCTCAGGCTACCTTTATTTGTACATCTTGGTGTAATCTGTGGACACTGTCCTTAAATGTGCTGTTTACACTTGGCCTTGCTGGCTTGTCTCTAGGTTGTCTTTCAAATAAACAACACAGTGTCACGTGGAAATTAAGTACATAAATATTCGCCCTACAACTGTCAAACATAACACTGCAAATTACACTCTTATAAGTGTGTACACGACTTATACACACTACTTACCTTAAAGACATGGAACATTTCATTACTCAATAAAGACCAAAACATAACATGATGTACTCTTCAAAATGTAAACAAACACTGAATGGACCCTTTGACTGTGAATAATACTTCCCAAATTAGGAATTGAATATTACGAACATACGCACGCCCTGGAAAACCATAATAATAAATTAAATACACAAAACTGAATGTCATATGACCCATAATGCTGGTCACATGATATGCAACACACAATGTCACTTTCCAAAAATGTAAACAAACAAAACACGTGGCAATATCAATCAGGACACACACCTCCTTCTCACTGCCTCATGTATGAAAACATAAACCAACCCTGGCGATGAAAACAAACTTAACCTAACATGAAAACACGCATTAATGTGACGTGTGTCCACGTTAACCCCTTCTCCTTAACCAGATTACCTGCCGCACCATGTTCTGTATTGCAGTGTGTGAGCGCGATCTACGGACTCAGGGACAGTGCTGTATGGCAAGGGATGGCACAAGTGCAGAGCAGAGTGGGCTGCGATCACGAGCGCGTGGCACACGAATATGAAAGTAGACCCTGTAAAATTTCTGTTTTTAATTTTTGTATTAAAAAGGTAAGGTAAGTTACACAAGGGGACAACGCCTGCCTTTGCAGCCCTAAAGCCCTCAGTATTTTTAAAGTGTCTTTTTGAAATGTTTCTCTAATGTTCATTAACATGTTTTTATTTCCACATCATCCATGCAGTTGTAATGTTATTTCTTAATGAATATTATTAACAGGGTCATTTTTGTAAGCAATGAGTAACAACCTGCATGCAGGGTATGTGTCCGATTTGTAAATGTTGTGTGCAAGGAAGTTTGTGCAGCACAGGGTGCCAGCCCGCCAAGCCGGCCAGCACATCGCGTAGGAAAGTTTAGTAGTCGTTCGTCTTTGCGAGGGGTGTGCCACGTCACGTTGGGGCTCGTGTTTCGCGCACTCAGGCAGCCATAATCATGTTGGACTATTCACTTCAATGCAATAGTTAATTAATATATCAGAAACTTTTTCGTTTGTCAGCTTCCCGAGACTTTACCGCCCCTCGCACCTACCCAGTGTTTGTATCACCTGGGTAGGCTCAATATGTACTAACTTATTTTCTGTGACCTCATGTCGTTTTTAACAGTATCACTAGAGCTGATGGGTTAACAAGCAGCACCAATGTAAGTTTTCTCCTACAATGATATAGCATGTAACTGAATAAATCTCAGCAGTGACGATTTTCCTTGTGTGATTTATTTCCAGTTCTCCTCAAGGCATTTGAGGTACGGGCCTTCTCCTGCCAATTTTTTTAACCTGGAATTTACTGTGCCATAATGTTTGAAATGATCATGAGTCGCTATAATAAGTAACAGTGCTTCGTATGGGCACATGAGGAGCCCAAATATCCCACAATGCAAAAAGTAAGGGAATTATTTAATCGGTACAAATTTTATTCGAAGAGGAGATAACAACTGCACTTGAAGGATTTGCCATGGTCGTCGGCCAAACGACCCTGAGAAAAGAGACAGCTCTCTAACTTCATGATATTGTCAGCCCGATAGTATTTGGCGCCCTGGGTGTTGGATAAATAAAATAATCGGGCAGTGAGTCGGGAAGCACGCTTTGCCTTCGATGGACACGTCGGCGGGTACACCCGCCACCACAGTGCCAACAATGCAGGCAGTCAGAGTTGCCTAGCAGGAAGGGCCAACCACCGACAGTACATCACGTGGCAGGGCCACAGGAGCGAAGGTACCATCTGCGGTTACACAGGATGGCCTGCATTTGCAACTGCTGCCAGTAACATCGGATGGCCTACAAACAGTCTAAAAAAAAAGGGGGTATTCGTATGCCATGTACTCCCACCCCTAAGACAGTTTGTCCGGCCGTAGCCTGCAATACCTCCACTGCGGGGCTGAACGCTCTGCGCAGCATAGAGTGTGCGCCCGATCGCTGGTGCCATCAGGAGCAGATCTGGTGCAAGGGCATTCCGGTGCATAGCAGCCTAAGGTTGCCATGACGACCAGAGATTCCGTGGAGGATGATGGAATAGGCCGACTATTTTTGAACTGAGAGTCCAAGGCATAACTCAGACATTATGTGTTATTGTGATTAAAAGATTTATTGCTTGTTTTATTTGTGTGTTAATTTTGTTTACAGTGCAGTTTTTCTGTAAATTTCATTCACACTAGTTTTGTATTGCATTGTTATATTTGTGATTTTAAAATGATTATTTGATCATTAGCATGTTGCAAGGGCAGGAAATGCAAGTCACGAGAGAAAGTAATGCAGTTTCGGTGCTTAGGTAAACTACGCTGAGACCGTGTGTCGAGAGGGAAGTCAGTCTGCACATAGCAATCAATGGAGGTGGAGTGTGTGCCGTGAGCTCTGGCATTTCCCACACACACCGGGCAGCCATTAATTTTTGCATCTGGTCATTAACTACAATAGACTCTCACACATTCTTGGAACCTTCTTTTTATCTTCAGCCGCCCAGTAAGCCAAATTTTCTCCCCGAGTTCTCCATGGCCGGTTACAATAGCCACCAGTATTTTGTGTAAAGTGCTCCCCATCGAGGAAGATGTAAGTAAACTTAATAAATGCATCTGTGAATTGACTAATACCTACTTTATATTCAGCCACATCATGTATGTCTGGGGACGGGCCCTTACAATACTAGCTCACTAAGTTTACATAAGTCTTTTGACCTGCAGGTGTTCATACGTATTGTTTCGCATTGTATGGGCGTGTGGGAGGCCCTGATAGCCCACATATAAAAGTGTTATTAACTGGGTAATTTTTCTGCCATGATCAACAATGTTGGATAGCCGACCGACGGGCTATAATTTAGTCAACACAATTTATCTGGAGCAGTAATCAACGGGGCAGAAGTCAACCACTTCATGGAGAGCAGATTGGTCCAGGCGTACGGCCCACAACCCCGAGGTTAAGAGATGCAACAGCTACATTGACGTCGCCTTGACAGCATCTGGTGCCAACCAGGTATAATTATATCATCGACCACACCTTCACCATCCCCAAATCTCATTTGACCCTTTTCTGTCCCACCACACGGCATCAAATGGCTGGCTCAAGTGGGGCCCTTTTCCTACCACAGTTATTCCTACCTCGGCATCCAATTGACTGACATCAGTGGGATGCATCTCACTGCTGTGCAGGCAGCTAACTTGTTCCCTCCATTACTGTTGTACCTGGTGGTCGTGGCTTCGCAGGGACGCCGTACCAGACCTTTAACTAATATCCACAATGAGTTAACTCTTGGGAGAAAATGATTAAATCAACCTTTGCGATTTACACGATCTAGGTCCCGAAAAAGTGACTTGGTTTTTCTGGGAGACCCACACCAGCGTATTCGGGGCTGATCTTATCGCCCCATTATGCTATAAATGCGAAAAATTACTGTGTAGTACAAATAGTTATTATGATGAAAGTGAACCCTGCATTCACATCAGTGGAATCCGGAACTGATAGAGTTTTTGCAAGTCTAGTTATGGTTATTAACTACTACAATTTAAGACCTTGAAATCAAACTAAAAGGAGTATCAATAATGAAAATTGAGATTAGAATTACGAGTGTTCATATGCCATGTATGAATGTGTTTTCACGACCAAATGGGTCAGTACATGAAAGCAATTTACATGTTAACTCGCAGGGGTTTTAAGGAGATAACACTTCCTCTGGGACCCGTTTCACAAAACTACAAGTTAACAAGTTATTATTTACAAGTGACATTGCTTGAATGGATGATATGGGATTGATTAGGATTTACAAAGGCGGTGAACATAATTAGGAACAGGTGCTAGGAATTGTATATCCGGTAGGCGACAGACGTCGCTGTGGCGGGCAACTGATGTTGCGGTAGAGCTGAGTCCTCGTAATCTCGGGGTACTGCAGGCCAATCACCTGGACTACATTCCTGCATAGATCTTACAGTAGTCCACATGATGTCATGTGGAGGCCTCATTGTTCTCGAAATGAGGGGCTCTTTGGGCAGCCCAATCACCACTTTGTATTGCAAATTAATATGACATTGACTTAATCAAACCAGAGCGCCCTACGCGTGGATTGTCAGGGCCAAACCACACATCCACAAATGCTACTCACGGTGGTTTAGTTAGGTTGGAGCACACACACAAATCAATATTTACCTTTAAAATTCACATGGACACTTGCATCAGGAAATGGTGGGTTTTAAGGGGCCTGTGCCCTGAAACGCCTTTTCGAAATTGAATAAACACACTCATCAATTCATGCGGTTTATTACAAACTTGAACATTCCCTCCAGGAGAATAATTATACAATTGCTCGTTTTGAACCTGCGATGAAGGCTATATATATATATTAGAAGAAGCCCTAGGCTTACTTACATTCAGGTTATATGTGCTGATTAAGTTATAAACTCACCAGGCGATGTAATTCTAGAGGAGATGAGGGGGAGTACCTCAGACAGCTAAAACGAAAAAGGTTCCTGAGATAGTTAACTATTGCTGAAAAATGACCGTTGATGAAGGTTGATACTCGCGGGAATAGCGCGAGTGCGATTTCACACATGCCTCCCCCTCTGGGTGCGACTTGTAGACTGACTTCCTGTTGTGGCGGGAAGGCTGATGGTGGCAGGGCTATGCACCGTGGAGAAATCTACTTGCACACGCGGAGAAACAAATTTACCATTACATGCTATCATACTTTGAAACACTGCAAAAAACACAAGTCAATAATTATTCCTACAGCTTACCTTGTGGTTGAAATGAAATGGGGTGAACATAACATTGGTGGTGGTGAGAGTAAACATTTGTGACAGAAAACAATAATACTTTACAAACAACATTGGGCGTAAAGGCATCTAAACATATTGCACTTCATTGACATGTCACATATCTAATTACATGGATAGAAATGTGCTTGTGAAAAAGCTTCGACCATTTTTAACGTAATACACGCGGTCGTGTATTACTCTGCCCGCTCTCCCGGGCTGATAGTTCACGTGTTACTACACTCCTTGCACTGCACTGGAATGCCCGATCTTGCCACTCCTGCACTCACACTACACAACACTGCTGTTCTGTGATCAGTCGTCAAGAGCACATTTGTGTTGATTTTGGAATCAGCCGGCGTGACAAACGTCCTAGGGCAATGAGTAACACACATAACAAGTTACAAGTACTGCTATTTACAAGTACTACTAAAGTCCATTTCACGAACAGCTATAATATCTACAAGGGCTTGTAATTTGTGTTTCCTGAAAATTTTCGGTACACTAGTAATTACTAGTTCTTTTCTACAATTGTGCTCGTTTATTTTGAAAGTAAACAAAGCATTGAAATCAAATAAAAATAAATTGACTGCACTGAACAAGGTTAGAGAAACATGTCTTGATTGATACTTTTTCAGGTTAGATAACGAAGCCCGAAAAATTATAGAAATGGGAGAATATTCCAGACAGTGCGATGACTTTTGTTCTTAAATTTTGGGAATGATAGGTAACCTATAAAAAAATAACACATTCATTTGGAAAGAATTGAAATTCTTATTTGTTACACCATTAAATATCGTTTTTGTTAGATGCATCAAAAATGAAAATAACTACAATCATTTAGCTGATATGAGTTAGACACACATTTATGTAGAATTTTTTATTTTGATTTGCATGATACTTTTGTCTGTCGATAATGAGATGGATTTACAATTATCATAAAGTGGAAATATAAAACATAAAATAATTCATGTATCCAGGGTTTATAAGCTGTTAGTGGATCTATTATTTACACACAAAAAAACAAACCTACATATCCACTCTTAACATAAATGTTTTTAGATGTCTCTGTTTCCTAAATTCATTATGCTTGTTAAGTATTATTCTGAATTGCTAATAAACATTTGTATTTAAAAAAAAGCAAGGTGTGAGAAATTAAATTTATATTGAATTAGACGCCAGAAAAGTCAAAATTAATAACTTGTTGAAATTTCTACCCATCTCTCCATTTTTGGAAGAAAATTATTTTTGTACAAGTGTTTAGAGTAGGCTTGTATATTCGTGAAACAGAACTACTTGTAACAATTCAAAACTCACTTGTAACTTGTTATGATTGACTCGTAGATACTAGTAAATGTTTGTAGGTTTGTGAAACACAATTTTTCCTACTTGCTAGTTACAAGTCTTTTCACTTGTAACTTGTAGTCTTGGAATTTTGTGAAATGGGCTCCTGGTGACACATTAAATCTTATTTGCGGTACGATGATTGAACTAACAATTTGCGCACTCATATAGAAGATAACTCGTGTCGGAACAGAGCTCTAGTGGTTTGTGAATCAGTTCATTATTCGGTTCCCTCGTAAATAGCTGGGACTTGCGCATTAGACGCACGATTGTGCGTACACTAAACAGAACCGGAACATTAATGGTTTTCCTCCCGAAAGGAGTGTTGCTTTATCTCGGCTTTCAAGACCCTGATTTTATTTGCATTTATTGTGGATAGTGTTGGCCGAGTTGTTATTTTTTCGACAGTAATCGATAGAATAACGATTGTCAACAATGTGTTAGAAGAAAAAGATGGTGGTTGTGTTATGTGTTATAATATATTGCGTGTACCTGAGAACGTTGTGTTGTGATTTTAAGTAACTTAACATTCTAAATAATTTATTGCTATTACATAAGCAATGGGGTAAGACATCATAAATTTAAATTTTCTGATGCAAATCTCTAGTGCGGTGTGCTTGTGTCGGTATACCTTAGTGTAAAATAAGAAAAACTAAGAAAATTATTACTGTAGTTTTACCTTGAGTAGCCTCTCATTGATATTTTAATGTTATTATCAATTATAAGTGAATTGAAAATGCTTTTTTTTTTTTTATAATAACCAATGTAGTTAGGGATTTTGAAGGTATATTGAAATGGTGGTTTAGTTCCCACGTAAACTCCTTATTCTTGAATTCAGCATGAAATTTAAGTATAGTATTAATCTCTTAGGGCCTTATTCATAGTCAGAAATTCGTCCAAGTATGATCCAGAGATCTTGCTGAGTTGGTGTGAGGTTAGTCCAGACTAAAGACCCGGCTACAATCACCGTAAGAAATAAAAAAAATTGAACCCACACGTGTATATGGGACCAGGTACAAGACAACATAATGACATAATATGGCTGCCTGCTTGTGGAAGCCTCGTAAGGAGGATTGAATATTTTCAATTGTCTTACGTCGAGTTCTACTCCGTTCAATCACGAGTCATTTCCAACGAGAGTCAGAGCAGTGCAAGTTTGTAACAAGAACTTTGCAGTGCAGTACCTATTTTCGTTTATTTAAATAGCCAATGCAATTATTAACATGTATACCACCATTTAAATATCCTGAAACACGATTCCCGCAAAAGTTTTTTCATCACAAGTTGTGAAACAAATAAATATCAGGTTAGCTAAGTAAGGGGGTATTTAGAGGGAGAGGAAACAACAGTGAGAAGCTTCAGAGGGTGTGGAGGAGAACAGAGTGGGGTAGGCAGTCCATGCTTGTGAGGGAGTGGAATGTGTTGCGGGAGAAATTGGTATCTGTGAGGGGGGTTGGAAAGTTCAGGAAGGGAGTGGGAGAGGAGTTTAGTAGTGTAAGGGAGAGGTGAGAGAGCTCGCCACCGGGTGGTAGCCTAATTGCGAGTGTATGTATTATTATTATTAATTGTAAATATCCGCGGTACACGTACAGCCTGTCTGTTTTTGTGGTTGTTTCTCATTGGGAGTGAAACAGTTTTCTTACTGCGGTTGTAGCCAGTACATTTTCATACTTCCACGGTAACGCCACTGTTATTTTGTTACGGGAACGCAACAGTGATTGTAGCCCAGGCTTTAGGATAGACTAACTATATTGTATTCTTAAACCCAGACTAGGGTGAGACTTAGGCAGGATTTACAACGTCGCGTCCGTCCGTCATCCATCGGTTAATCAGTTGACCAACAGCCAATCAGAGGTGGCCATTGTATTCGTCCGTCTGTCAAAACCTTCGCAAGCTTTAACTTTTGATGGACGAACGGATGAAATTACAGCCTTCCAAACTTGCACGTTTTGTTACTCATTCATGCTGAGTTCTTTACAAGGCTGTGTAGTGCATGCAGTGTTTTGTTTTGACTGTCTTTTGTTTTTTAATGTGTTTCTTTATGTAACTGTAAAATGAAATTGTTACTTTTTCGTGAAGATTAATTGATAATTACGTTTGGAGACACGAGCTCCTTTTGTGTAATAGTAAAAATAATAAAATCTTGCTTTAAATGCTATTTAAAATCTTATTACATCTATCAATTGCTGTAAAGTACGTGTATGATTGTTTTGGGTACTTGGGAAACACAATACTGCAAAAAAATTCCACTTTTTATGGAAAAATTTTTTCTGTTTGCAAACAGTTTTGTTTTTATTAGTTTTCAGCAATGATCTTATGCCGGATGGACAAAGTTTGGTTGTAAATCTTTCAGCTGAGGGACAGATGCAATGGGTTGTAAATCTTGCCTAACTTTAGTTGAAGGATCATCAAAGTACACTGTTGCCACGTTTACTGCTCATTGCAGATTTTTGTCTCAAGTAAAACCTTTACTACGAAAGGAATGTCACATTTCAAACAACACACATATTAAAAGTAGCTTCAATCTATTCAAACAGATATTGTTTCTTTATGTATTGACAAAATTTCCCATTAATTGGAACTTATTCAATATTTCATTTATGAAGCAATGTTCTGTAATATTTTAATTTGTTAAGCCAAAATTGTATAGGACAGTGTAGAGCAGTGGATAAGTTTCTTACTTTGTATTTGTGAAATCCAGGTTCGAATCTTACTTGTTCATTCAAGTTTTTTTTGTTATGACTACCTGTTTGTTTTGATGGCAAGTAGCTGCATGTTAAAAAATCTACTTAGCCGTAAGTATGTTTTAAAATACTTTTTTTTTATAAGTTCAAAAAAATTTCTTTGAAATTATTTATACTTACATATGATTCTCTATCATATATTGTAATACTGCAGGATGGAGGAAAATAAAATTAATATACTAATATATTATTCCATCTTGATTTATTAAATTTTCATAGCACTCACCTATGTAGTGGTAAAATACTGTCTTTAATGATGTTAAATGTGTATTGCAATGCTAAATACATTACAAAAATGCATTATAAAATGGTTAAAATTGTACTACATTTCATCCATTAGATCGGCATATTTTTGCATACAGATTGACAGAATCTGCCTTAAACGTAATTGTTATGTTTCATGAACTTTATCTAGGTTTCACTGGCATGTAATATTAACGAAACTGTTGTATTTTATGTTCGCCATGTTTTGTTTTGACTTTAATACTTCGTTAGTCCTACCCTCAGTCTGAACTAAAAGTTAGGCCGTACTAAGGATCTTCGGACTAGCAATAATAATGCTCTCTGAATACGACAAATTTTGTTCAAAGGATGTTCTTTCCTTAGTCTGGACTAAAAGCGATTATGGATAATGTGGTGTAAGTGTGAGTAGTGAAGTAGTCAACGGTAGTTTTGTGTACAGCAAAACCCCAACCAACATCACACAAAACATACAAGTAAAATAATAGGTGGTTTGATACCGAGAGCCCCAGGGAGATAAGCAGAACAAGCGAGGAGCATACAAAACCTCCCTCTTTAAGACTTAGGCATCAGGTGCTTTGTGAGTAGAAGTGAGTAAAGGAAGACAACGTGAGAGCTCCACACTTACAGCATTGCAGTAGGTAGAGACTATACTTTGTGTGTATGGGTGATAAATAATTTATAATGTAGTGATCAGCAGTGTGACTACACATTCATGGTATACCCTTAGTTTGTCAACAACTCAACATGTTGTAGCATACAGGTAGATATGCCAACTTTCAAAGCAATGAGTTACAGTAAGAGCATGCATCATAAGTTCAGCATGTAAGTTATAATCTTACTCAGCTGTTCAAATTAGAAGTCTTACTCTCATGAACCAAAGACATTGACATCAACATACTACAATGATAAAGCAACAGAATTAATTAAGAACCTGATTTTATTGAATCTTAAGACATATGAGAACACTTGGGGGAAAAATTCAACACTCAAATAAGACACTGCATTAAAATCACATCAACCCTCTTATATTTAAACAAGCAAAGGACACAACTCTCAAACATGAGAACAGAAACATTCATCAAATTAAGCAGAAGAAAATTAAATTAAGACAAACAGAATCATAACAAATTTCATCAATCAACTTCAATTAGGAATCAATGCTGTAGATCTGATCGGAATGAAAATTATTTAGTGTGTAAGATTTTGATGTAGTATGCTTTCAATTATTTACTCTTGAGACAAAATTAAATCATTCAAATAAAGGTTACAATCTCTCACTGTGTTAATACTAGAAAATGAGTTAGGTACACGAGTCTGAAACAAATTTTAGAAAACTGAAGTTAAAATTCACTTAGCTCAGGGTAAAGCCAAAATTAAGAAAAGTCTTGACAAAAGTGGGCTTCTTGGTATGTAGCAAAATTAAGGCCCTCAGAAAACGTGTTGCAATAAATGGAAAACTCTTCCAAAATTGATTGACCATTTAACTTGCAGATCAGTCCACAGTTTGGATAAAACACAAGACACTCACTTGTTTGCAGGAAGCATAAACGTCAAAAGCAACTGACGGCGTGAGAATGCCAATGTAATACCTCAATTCTGTAAGCCTATCCATGGACCATACCAGAAATGCTGCCGTCTGCGTCTGTCAGTTTAAGTACATCATATTTCATCAAAAGTCTCGCCTGCAGATCTCTTTTTCAATAATCCCAGATCGCCTAACCTGAACACTGACTTTACAAACACATTTAAGCTAAATTCTGGTGCACTTCCCGGTCCAATACTTAAATATCCAGGGACCTCCCTTCAGTCCAACTAGCTTATATGGTGACTGCTTTAAGAAGAAAGAATTCGGGGCCTTCACACCCACACTAATCGTGAATGCAGACGTCCGAACCCTCGTTGTTATCAGCGCAACCAGGATTGGCCGATAACAAATTTGAATTTAACTCCCCTTAAACCTAGGAGATATACAGAATGCATTCAGAAACAACTGTGAAATTAACTGCAAAGTTATGTGTTATACAGGACAACCTATAATCACAAATTTCATCTAAGAAAAATACACTAAGGTGGAAAATTAATTATAGTAAATTGAGGTTATGTTCAAGTGTTCGTATACATACGTGTAAAATAACAGTTTTAAATGTCTCAAAGCGTGAAATAAAGTTTCTTGTAAGATGGGTGAAGGGTAGGTGGAGAAGGCAAGGGCAGGATGATGAGGAAGAAGGGAACTATAGGCCATCAGTGATGAAAGAAATGGGGTGGAGCTCATTGAAGGACAGGAGGAAAGTTGAACGGTTAGTCAGGATGTACAGGATGGTGAATGAAGAGGGAGGATGGGGAGGACTACACTGCAAGCTAAGTAAGGGGGTGTTTAGGGGAAGAGGAAACAACAGTGAGAAGCTTCAGAGGGTGTGGAGGAGAACGGAGCGGGGTAGGCAGTCCATGCTTGTGAGGTCTGTGAGGGAGTGGAATGTGTTGAGGGAAGATTTGGTATCTGTGAGAGGGGTTGGTAAATTCAGGAAGGGAGTGGAAAAGGAGTTGGTTGGGTGAAGGAGAGTTGAGAGAGCTCGCCACCGGGCGGTAGCCTAATTGCGAGTGTATGTATGTATTGTAGTAAATATTATGGTTCGGAAGCAGCAATAATCAATCTGGTGTAAACATAAATATTTCGTGTCAAAGTGATCGTCGGCTAAAGGTAAACAAACATAATTTTCAAAACAATACACAAACTTTACATTGTGTGTGTAAGGACTAGCCTTACAATATGACCCTTAAAAAGCTTTGAAGGTGCCAAAAAGTCTGATTTTTGTAGCCTTTTAGACAAGAGAATTACTTCAAATGTGGCACAGTGGCGTGTGATGAAACTTTTGTGTGGCTAAGCTGCAAGAGAAGGTCGTTACATAACAATGCACATATATGCATGAGCACAAATTTATAGGGTATCATCTATTAAATAAAAACAAATTAACTGTGCCGAAAAAAAAAATGTAGTCGCTTAGGGGAAGAATATCCGTCATCTAATATGCAACAGTAAACTTATCAGTTGTCCATACATCTAAACAAGAAAAGACATATATAACACTTGTACACATACTAAAACTTCTCCAGTTCAATTTTACGAATACTACTGATATTTAAAATTATCAACTTCTTATAGGCTACACATGAAGCAAACCCGACACGTAACATTGATATTATATTTAATGAATAGTTTATCTAACTACAAATCAACAACACTAACGTATAGGTAAGCTTAATTCTTCTCTCGTTCTTTGAAAACTCATCTATTACACAGTCATAAAAGTTTAGTTCACTTTGCATTTTGCTAAGCACATCTTTTTCAATGGACGATAATGCCAATTTTGAAATTCTTGTTGTTGTGTGCTGTGGCTGTACGTCTTTATCTCTTCAGTGCTGAAAAACTTCTTTCTGTGGAGGTGCTAGTAGTGGGAATAGTAAGTGTCAGTTTGCACAACTTAACTAATTCTGAATATGCCTTATCTAAGCTGTTAGAAAAAATGAAAAATAAAACTTCCCCTACATTTTTGCCTGAAAATTCCTGGGATATATAAACTGCAACAAGTTGTGCTCGCAGTGTAAGAACATAAAAAAAATTACCATACATATTTAAGACTGACTGCAAACTAGTTTTGGGAAAACATTCTTGATGTTTTTTTAAAGTTACTTGGGTCTAGAAGTTCTAGAAACTGCAGAGATTCAAAAATCCAAAATCTGCCTTCCATTTGCTGAATATTTGTGTCAATAATGTCATAATGCAGATGCCTGAAAAATGTTTTAAGATCACGACCATCACTGTACTTAAAACTTTTCCTGTTCAACTCTTGTGCTTCAGCTTCTAGTTCTGCATTTTTTGCTCCTAAAGAGTTTCAAAGCTGTTTCGTTTTGTTTGAAGTAGGTTAGAGAACTCCCTTACTTACTACCTAATGTCATGTAGTTTAGTTTGAAGAATACTGTACAAAACATCTGTATGAGGGAAAATGTCGGCAAAAACCTTTAAAAGAAAATTGAAATTGTAATCGTTCAATGAAACTAGAAACCTTAGGCACTTATAACAGATTCCGGGTCCCAGTTTTCTTCACGGTCATTGATTTTCTCCAACAGGCAAATATGATCGTCTTGGTATTCATGTACTGAGCCAACGAAATGCGACTTAAAATTCCAGTGCGTAGCTGAAACTCGTGGAAATCTCTTATTTACCCCATCATTATCAAGGGCCGTTGTTCGTTTTGTGGATTTTGCAAAAAATGCCATTAATCCACTCAATGTACTGAAAAAAATTCTGCATTCTTTCATTGAGCATGAAGATTGTGACCACCAAATTTAACCTGTGAGCCATGCAATGAACAAAAATTGCCTGGAGACACTTTTGTCTCACTTTCAGTTGTAGGCCATTCAAATGACCAGCCATAACAGCAGCATCATCATAGCTTTGAGCTAACATTTTTTTCTCGCAGTTGTAATCAGACACTAATTTGCCAACAACATTGTAAATGGCCTCAGCAGAACTATTTTCAGACACATCAAAAAAACATATAAACCTTTCTTGAACCTTACCATCCTCCCACAGTGTACTGAAATATACAGGAAAGTTGAGCCTGATTGCTCATATCTGTTGTTTTGTTAAGGCTAATTTAAACAAATGTAGCTATTTCTATTTCATTTCTTATGCGTTTGCTGACAACAAAGGATACACTAGAAATCATATCATTTTGTATTAGATTTGACAGTCCCATAAAAACTGTGGAAGTTTCAAGATGATGTTTCGAAGTTAACTCATGACTGATGAGGTTTATAAGTTCAACATAATTCCCTTTGTTTTTTTAATCATGTTCTTCGTTGTGAGCTCTGAAAGGAAGCTCATGCTTTGCTAGATAACAAACATCATCTACAAAGGTCTCAATATTTCTCTGTGCTTTTTAACAAGTTCATTGTGTTGTTGATGACATATTTTTTTTTTTCATCAAGCAAGTGGTCAATCCTAATTTTGCCAAAGGATTTATCACAAACTATTGTTTGCAAATGAGTCTGGGACAAACAATGCTTCTTTCCTGCAGTGTTTATATCTAGAGCTGCATTCTGTCTCCCCACCACTAAAATTTATTTTTTTCTTTTCCAAAGGAAAATTAGTAAAATCAGTCTTCAAAACAGTACAAATAGCACAGTGGCTGTGCGCTTGGCTGGTCCCGGGGCGAGGGTCCCGCTCCATCCTTGACAGCATAAGCTGCGGAACTCACAGTTTACCTTACAGGGAGATGGCAGTCAAAACACTAGGCATTGCAGCGCTCCCACACATCCAAAACAGAATAAAATGCACATAAAACTGACACAATCTTTATTCTACATCTGTGTAGCACATTAAAAACCTTCCTTGTATGAATAAAATGTGTTAATTTTATTATTTGTTACTCGCACCAACCTCCCGTATGTAAACAA
This sequence comes from Dryococelus australis, assembly GCA_029891345.1. Classification (NCBI taxonomy): domain Eukaryota; kingdom Metazoa; phylum Arthropoda; class Insecta; order Phasmatodea; family Phasmatidae; genus Dryococelus; species Dryococelus australis. The sequence goes on from CM056993.1 coordinate 262,679,576, forward strand.
ACTGCCCGCGCAGGGCCAGCTGCTGTGCATTCAGCGGGCCTTGGCTGATCATTTCCGAAGTAGTCTACGAAAGCACACGTTCCCTTCCCCCACATTCATGTTACCATGACAACCGGAACCAAGAAAGGCGAAAAGAAAAAGTGAACTACGGGAAACAAAAACACAGTAAAACAAAACCTGAAACCCATGCCACGCCATAGAGTGCATGGGCCTCTCGGCTACTTCTGAAGTTAGAAAACCTAAATGAGTGTTTTGTGCTGGTTTACTTATAGCGCACAAGGTACACATTTTTACTCTATCTGCAATTCCAACATTTATTCTTTTCCAAATAAAACATTCTGATGGCTTCAATGGTTTTGTAAATTCCCAGGTGTCTACCTTCAGGAGAAGAATGAAAATAGATTTCAAAACATTAGGTAAAACAATGCGTTTCCTGTTGTCACAAGATTTACAAAATAGAACACCTTTGGACAAAAAGTATAGTTTTTGTTCATTACCAGCCTGTAAATTTTGAATAATATTTTTTTAAATTTTGGATTTTGTTCCTGAGTGTGTTTTATTATGTTATCAAAGGCCAAAGGGAATTTGGTCGAAAGGTTGCAACTTAATGAATTCTAAATTGATGTCTGAGATATTCTTATTCAGATAACTGTCTTACTGAGTTTTTGTTATCTTTTTTTTGTGTTATCTGTTTTTGTAATTACTGTGGTGAATATTTTTTGTCTCCATTTTTGTGTAAATATTGCAGTATCATTCTTGCATACTTGTTTCCTAGTTCGGAGTTTGTTTGAAATTAGTTTTCTACTTTTTACATAAAGTTTGCATTTTTATTATTGCATTTTAATTTGTGTAATAGTTGAACTTTTTTATTGGGAAGTAATTTACCAGTGCTTGTTTTTTTCCAGTATCCACCTTCGGCAATGTTCCAGTAAATCTCTGTGTTTAATTTAGTGTATGATTCAATCTCTTTTTCGTATGACAATATAAAACAATGTAATATGCTATAATTGTAGAAAAAAATAATTTTGGCATCTTGAATGCTCTTGGGGTGGTATTCATAAAAATATTATATATTTCGATTTCTCAAAAGACAGTGGGCTTAGTGCTTCAATTAAAGAACAGAGTGCTTCCATGTCTGCCGACATTTTCCTAGTTAGCATCATTATATGTCCAGATTTGACAGTGCCAATATTTACAATAAAGCCTGTATCACATATTCATATAGTCCCACCTTAGCTCAGTTGGAATTTCTCCTGTCTGTAATGTTATGGAGATCTCTGAGCACCCTCATTCATAATAGCTTTCAACTTGTTGTATACCATGCCTTCTCATCCTTCCACACTGCAAAACACACATTGGCCATCGTCTTGTATCCTCAGTCGTCCGTCCTCTCCGCTGATGTCCCTCGCTGCACCTGTCTTTTCCCGAATACCACTCTTCAGCTAGATGGCTCCTACCAAAGACTGCAGATTCTTCCAACCGCTGCAGTAGTTATAGTTTCGTCGGCCATAGCTGATAAATTTCTCCAAATACAACATTGCGCCAAGGGTCCTAGCTCCCAGTATATTCTTGCACCTCCTACCAAGTCGTAGAATTCTCCAGCAGGGGAGGAGGGGCTGTTGATACCAGCCAGGTCAACTGTCAATCATTTGCCAGCCTCCGGGTGACTGAGAAGTGAGAGTGGGTCTTTCTGTGAGAATGGGAGGATCAAGGTGGGTCATCCCCTGCAGTGCCGAACCGCGCATAACCAGGCAGTCCAGTGCAGAAGTCCACACACGTAACAATATCTTGAGTTGTAACTTCAAAACAATATTCTTAGGTGTTTAAATTTTGTATTTCCATTTCATGAACAATGATTAAGGGGCCGGACTACGTAGTTTATCTCCTTTTTTTGGCAGAGAAGCACTGTAGCTATAAGGATTACATTGGCATGCACTACAATTACAACTGATGTACAGTGTTCTCGTAGCAATAGATTTTCAGCTATGACCCTGTCATTTTATTGATGAAAAGTCTGTAACAAAGTTTAATACAGGGCCCTATTGTAGTTTGGCTTGTGTCTGGCTAGTATGTTTTTAAGATATGGCAGTCTGAAAAAGCAGTTTTTAACTATACTGGAGGGCTCCAAAATAATATTTACAGCATTCATGGTAACTTTAAAGTACCATTCCTTTCTTGCCTGGGATGTGATGCCTTTTGTAGGTAAACGTACCAGAGAGGTGGGGGCATGTTTAGTAATTATTATTTAGAAAGATTTTCCTTAATACAGAGGTTTTCCACCAACATAACAATAAACTTGGAACAATTGTTTCGTACAGAACTCGACGTTATCTTCTCAAAATATTTTTCCCGATATTTCGGTATTGTGTATCTTCCTCTTCTGCACCAAATATTCTCTTTGTTATCTGTACATTTTGGAGCCAAGTAGTCATGGGTCGTCCTCTTCTTCTCCTTCCTACAACTTCCCATTCCTGTATAAGTTTTGGTATTCTAGTATCTTCCATTCTTCTTACATGGCCATACCATTCCAACCTTCTTCGTTCTATTGCTTCATACATTTCTTCTTCCACATCCATTAGCCTTATTATTTCGGTATTCCTTACTTTTTCTTTTCTTGAAATTCTGTCTGATCTTCTCCAGAAATCCATTTCTAATGCTTTCAGCTTATTGATATGTTTTTGATTAATTGTCAATATCTCTGCTCCATAAGACTATACTCTCTAATAGGGGTTTAAATATAATTCTTTTTGTTCTAGTCATAACATTCCTGCTTCATAGGATTGAATTGAGCATCCCAATTACTTTCCGTCCATTAGTAATTCTTTTATTGATCTCCATGTTTGTTTTTCCCTCTCTTTCTGAAACTGAACCCAAATAGCAAAAATTATTGACCTTTTTAATTTGTATTTCATCAATGTACAATTAATCCAGATCATTAGTAAGATATTCTTTTTTTTTGATAGTTGATCTTCAAACCCCAATTTTTATATTCCATTGATAGTTGATTACATATGTAATTTGCATCCTCCCCATCTTGAGTTATAATGACTTGATCATCGGCGAATAGTAAATTATGCAGATACTTTCCATCTGCTATTTCTAAACCTATTCTATTACATTTATGAGACCATGTTCTTACACTAACATCTATATAAATTTTAAATAGGATTGGGGACATAGGCACCCTTGTAACAGACCTTTACTTGTTTAAGTTTTTGTGATATGTAAGTGTTTTCTAAATCTATGAAAACTAATCCTATATATATTTTTTTCATTGTACTTTTCCAGAATCTGACGTAATGTGAAAATGTGATCTATATATGATCTACCTGCAGTAAATACACATTGTTCTTCTTGAGTCTTAAAATGAATTTATAATCTATTTTTTATTAGTTTGCCAAAGATTTTCATTAATGAATTCATAATACAAATTCCACGATAATTTGAACAAACTTTGCGATCCCCTTTCTTGTATACAGTAGTAATATAACTTTATTTCCTTAGGTATTGGGTCTCCATGTAATATTTTATTGAACAATTTTGTTGTTAGTTTTACAACTTTGTTACCACCATATTTTATAATTTCCAAAATGATCCCGCCTAGCCCAGGTGATTTGCCATTCTTTCGTGTTCTTAATGCCTTGAGCACTTCATCTTCTGAAATTTGAATGTCATCACCTTTATGTTCATTTTAATCTCCTGATCTTTCTTCTAAATATTCTTCTCTATCCTCATTCAATAATTTTTGAAAATATTCCTCCCATTCCCTTAGTGTTATCAATTATAGATTAGCTTTGGTTTTTGTTCCTTGTCGGAGCCCTTTTAATACAGACAATGCTTCTTGTGATCTCCCAAACCCCAGTTTACAATTAAAATTTGCAAATGTTATTTCCAGTGTTTCATTTCTTGCTATCCTTATTTTTTTAGAACTACATTCCTCTTTTTCTTGTATATATTCCTTGTTTCTTCTGACTTATCGTTCAGCCATTGATTGAAAGCATTCCTTTTTTTTTTTACTCCTAGCTTTTTTTCCTCTGACCACCACTCTGCTTTCTGGTTGTGGTTCTTTTCCTTTTTGCCCAACACCTCTGCTATGTTTTTAACGTTAAATTTTATTTACTCATATATTTCTTCTGTACTTCCATCAAATGATTCATTCAATATTCTTCCCATTCTAGTAACAAATAATGTTCTTATACTTTCATCTTGTAAGCTATCAATATTATAATGTTTATTTTGATTCTTCTCAATTTGATTCCTTTCCGTAGCAATGTTATTATTACCTTCAATTTTACATGGCCAGAAACATTTCATTTTTACTAGGTACGTAGTGATCTGATCCACATTGGGCTCCTCTATATGATCTCACGTCTCACCTTACAAGTGCTTGTTTGTGTAATGATAATGCAATCTATTATAGACGGAAGTTCTCTAGTATTGTGCTACCAAGTATATTTGTGAATATCTTTGTGTTCGAAAAATGTATTGGTAATTTTTAAATCAAATTATTCACATATTTCAATCAATCGTTCTCCATTGTCATTATATTCTATTTTTCCATGTTTTCCCACTATTTTGCAAGATTCTCTTGTTCCTACTCTTGTGTTCATGTCCCCATCATAATCAGGTTTTTCCTTCCTAGGAATTTTTTCCGTAGGTCTCAATTGTCCAGAATGTATCTTTTTCCTGATATTTAGTATCATTTGTGGGAGCATATACTTCAATAATCACAATCTCCGTGGCAATCTGTGTCATTTCAACTACAACAATACATTTGCTAATAAAATAAGTACTCTTTCTCCATTTTTTCTTTATCGCAATGGAAACTTCTGCTTTAGCCCGTACATCTTTGGATACTCCACTCTAGATGTGTACATAATTACCAAGTTCTTCCTCTTCTCTATCTTTCCTCTTAGTTTCAGAAAGTACTGTAACATCCATTTTGAATGTGTCAAGTTCTGCGGGCAATATATTCATTTTAGATTAAATACCTTGTACATTCCAGCATCCGAATGCCATTTTCCTTTTTCCATCGCCATTCCGTCGTCCAAAGTTCCAATTTTTTCGAGGCATATTGTTGGGTTTTTTAATATTTCTTTTTTTTTAACTTGAGTTCGGAGCTGGCCCACTGAAAAACCCCAACTTGGAGGACCAGATAATTTTTTTATCAACGTTCTCTTCCTTTAGCCTTTGATAAGCAAACATCATACTACAAGGCAGCAGTTGCTAGTTTTGGTCCACCCCAGGTATTATATTTCTCCGGTACCCACCATATTTGGTGAGCATTCCCCTATCCTCCACCTGGGGAGGCGCCTGATGGGAGACCATCAACTCCACATGGGATGTTTAGTAATTTAGTCAAAAAAAACTGGATTTAAAACACTGCAACGTAGTTCGAGCATCAGGCAGGCGGAACTTTAAAGCTTGTCTCAATCATGTGCCTTGCACAGAAGGTGCTCTTCACAAGGGCCATCTAATTTTTGTGTGCCTTAAGACAGAATATTTCTGTTACATAATCGCAGCTTGAGATTGCAATTTCAAACCACATTTCATAGCCATCAAGACTTTCTTAAGATGGCAAATAAGCCCATCTTCACCATGTTTACTGTAGAGGACTTTAAACCCTACTTTTTTTAAAACTGTAAATGCTGATTAGATAACTTAGTACCTTGAACTATAGTGAAAATTTCTGCAAAATGATGATAGCAAAGCTTACATTAGGTTAATATTAATGATTTGATTACTATGTGGGTGGAAATCTACATTGTCCTACTATGAGAAAGTATGTACAGAACTGGTATAGGCCTACTGTTAATTATTGAACATAGTTTTTATAGTAGAACTTGAGTATGATTAGATAGTACTGAATGTAATACTACTTATTTATGAAGATAGACCTTAATTATTTTCAAATATAATTGTAATTTCCAATAATATTATACTTAATAATAAACAAAATATACTAAGTGGTGTGTGCTAAATAAAATTACAAGTTAAAATTTTGTAAATATAAATATGTTATAAACAACCAATTCGTAATACAAATGTTATGTATAATGTCTTTGCCTAGTACTTGGTTATGATTATTTTAGTTACAAATTAATGCTCATGATTATGTGCTGAGTTAATCTGTTTGTTCTCGTGGTTATTTCTACTACTGCTCTTTTCACACACTTTCTCGCTCTTTGCCGTTCATGCTACCGGAAGCACTTTTTTGGTTTGGGTGGCAAGAGCACTGCTGTTTCTGCTCCCTAAGAGTCACTTTTTTCTGCTCGTGCTCACCAAGATGGAGCAGAAAGAGTAAAAATGTTCCCGTCCACGAAAATATAAACAAACAGCATGTTTGGTACTTGGCGAATTCAGGATAAAATTCCTTGGAAGAATTATTTATTAGACCTCTCATAAACCATAGTGGTTGTCCTGTAAATTGTGCAAAAGAATATTTTGTTATCAATAAAAGTGAAAGTTCTTACCAGTGAAAGTCACAGGCATTGTTAATTACAGCTACGTGAGCATGTTAAACATATTCATTTTCTTCTTCGTCCTCAGATTACATATTTGCATCAGATAACAAACGTCCGTACAATATTTCTAACTTCGTGTCTTCGTACAATTTGCCGGACAAAAAAAAATCACTTTTGCTCCTTGTCAGTTGTATCGGCTGAAGAACAGCTGCTCTATTTGCTCGTTTCATGCTCATTGGGGAAAAAATCTCACATGCTCTTGAGAGCAGAAGTAGCATATAGAGCATAGGCCTACTATGGGAAAAACCTACTTTTGCCTGCGTTTGTTTTTGTAGTGTTATTTACTTGTTATTTGTGCAAGTGGTTGTTTTTCTTTATATATTTTTGTTTTATGTGTGTAAGTTTAACTTTGTTGTCCAAAAGAATTATGGAATTTTTTAAAAATATTTTTGTTAATGGTTAATTTTTTATTCTATTGCAATTAATTTTTTTTGTCCTTCATTTTGTGAGGTGGGCAAAAAAGAGGTTTACCCCCAGTAAAAAAAATGGTCTCCTTGTGTAAATAAACCTCATCATTCATACAATTTTGTTTGCCATATCGTATCACACTCGTCCACAACATTCCAAGCAACAAAAGTAACTTTGTTTCAATTCAATGTCCGTTCAGGATGTTTCAGCCTCAAGCCCTGTACAATATAGAACAGTTGGCAACCATAGTCCCATCTCCCCTTAAGCTACAACTGCATCTGGGTTGTCCACAGTTGTTGCAGTCATACCAGTGTCTCATGTATGGAAAGTTTAATATTGTGTATGTTCATAAACTGCTGTACTGGTATTACAGTTGTGTGTGAATATAAATTTATATGCAATTGTTTCAGACCGTCGGATACTGATGACTGCATCCTTGTTACAAATGATAGTAAGGTAGTTGGTGAGCAAGTAATAGATACTGCTAATACAAGTGATGGTTTGAAAAAGAAGAAAAAGAAGAAACATAAGCACCATCATAAGCACAAGAAGCATGCAACAGATAAATCAGAAAAGTACTTAGTTTTATATTTCTTTTCACTTAAAATTTTTTTTACATTTATAGGTAATTATGCAAATGTTATATCACAACAGTTTAGATTTGTATAGGTCTAAAAATTTATAGGCCCTCAGCATGTTTTTAAACATTCTGTTTTGTCACAACATACAAGACCTGAAAAAAGGAAAAGGACCATGCAAGTATGAGCCTGAATAAATTGTGGCTGCTAATGACACTCAAAATTCTGGGGAAGACTAATTTCTGTTACTTTCACCAAAGCCAAACTTTGGAGGTGAGTTCCTTATCTGAAAATGTGTGAAAGACTGAAGAAGAAAAGTTTTCTCCAAAAATACCTTATTTTGATTGCAAAAGGTGTTCATGAGTTTATGGGAAATTTTGAGCAGCTCTGGGGTTTAAAAACACAATATTTCTTTATTCGTGCTTACATGGCATGTCATCTCTAACTAGATGTAAACACGTTCGAAAATGTTGGCATAAAATTTGTAGTCTGTTTAGGGCATGTCCGTACTTTTAGAAACAAGCCAAAACAAGCCATCAAAAAATTACACAATATAGAAAGCTTGGTGGTTTTCTCAACTCTTAAGTGTTTTATACTGCCATTGACATATTTTATTTTTGGGAGAAATGAAACTTAAATTTTTATTTTATACCATAAATTATAATAAATCTCTGTAAACAAATTGAGAGAACAGTTAAGAGATGTGCTACATTGATAATGACTTACGTACAGTTTTGAATTTGTAGTCAAAGAAACAAGTTTTGTATTGCTTAGTCTGTTAGCCCAAAGTAATAGTATTAAGCATTGCTTGACCAAGTCAAACTTATTGTGATTTCGCAGTCTCAAGATAAGTTGTACCTTCCTATTTCCCAAGTTAATATTTGTAATCAAAAGAGCATTGCCTATTCATGTAAATTATTTATTAAACAGGTCTGATTAATTGTGAACTTAAGAACTCATTATTTATGTTATGACTGGCTTTTTGGCTAAATATTTTAATTCATAACACTTCTTTCAAAAATGTGACACACACAGAAGCATTTCATAAAATTACATGGGTTATAAGCAAAAATACCTTCACAGAGTAAAAGATGTTATGATTTCACAATAAAATGTGTATTTATAATTTTATTTTCAAGCAAGAATTCTTAAAAACTAAACACATCTATGTCAGCAATGAAAGTTATCATTTTGATAACCGAAATGAATGTATATTGAAACGTCACCCTCTGATCTTCGGTGTTAAATATAGGATGATCATCAAAAGATAAACTACAAGGTGCTAAAATTAAATACCTGGTGGGTTGAGAGTTCACCACATTGGAGAATTTACACTTTAGTTTCTTTACTCTATTTAAAACTGAAGAGAAGGGGGATCTAAACCCTAAGGTAAATCTAACCGACAAAGTTTCCTGATAGGAAACTTTGGTCCTGTTTACTCTTAGCGACATCAAGTAATGTGAAGCCAGTTTCACGGGGAGCATTTGTGGAACTAGACAGGGACCTTAGGTTCCAGAGGTGCTCTGCCGTTATACAAAGTTGGTCTTGTAGGCTGACGAGAGAGTACAAAATTAGGAGTTACGGTAATGACCCTTCGTACTTTTGGTACCTGGTTTTTTATGCGCAGAAGGATGATCTTTCCTGCTGCTGTGCTCGCTTTACAGGTGAGCGGTGGTGTAGATGCTGAAGTCGACTCAGCGTGATATGGGGGGGCGGTGTGAGTGTTTGGGGGGGGGAGGGAGAACTGCATTCGGAGGCTGTGGTAGTTTTCTCCTATGCCAGGGCCAATCAAGACCCAGTAGAGTCTCTTCTCCCTGTCGTATGGTCTCGATGGCCGTATGATCTTTAGAGGGCGTTTTATTAGCTGTCCAAATAAAGGTACTGTTGGTTGAACATGGGATGATGTATTACTTTCACCTTGTGTATTTTCAAATTACATTAACTCACTTAGTTCTCTTACTGCAGCATGCAGGGCCTTTCTACATCTTTTGCATATACTGCCTTTCTGGGCGTATGGCATATAAAACTCTGGTACTACTTGTAGATGAGAAACTGATATTAAACAGCCTTAAGGATTACTTCCAGGACACAGTAGTAACACCCTGTGTGCCCAATGTCCGGCCTTTACAAGCTGGGACTGGACTGAGGGTGGCACAAATATGCTGAATCTTGGGTGAGTTACCCATAAGAGAGGTCGATCAGCCCTGAATGTTGTTTAGTCCTCCTCTGGCCTTTGCAAGCTTGGAGAAGAAAACTGAACACCCAGTCTGGTTAATACTCTTTAGAGGGTAAGTGTACCTAGTGCATTTGGGCACAGCAGAAGGAGGTCTGCCTGTTGGCAGATCTCTGTTGGTTTCATTCGGATACTAGTTTTTACCTAAAATCAATAAATTACTTTTAAGTTTCTGTAGCAGGACAAAGGTTTAAATAGTTGCGTAAGGCAATTACTTAACTCTAAGGAAAAGGGGTTTATACAAATATGTAAAATGACACAAGATATACTCTATAAAACATGTATTTTACTATATGTAATGTGTAAACACGGTGATGCCACATTGTCTCCTGAATATATTTATGGACGCTGCCTAGAATTAAAGCAGGCAAGGATGACCTGTGCAAGAGCTAGATGTGATAATTAGTGAGATCTGAAATAAAATAACTATCACATTTGAGAGTGCCTAGTCTATCCTGGTGTGTTCTTAAGGAACTTGGATAATAACAATTACCTGAAAGGGTAATTGGTGTAGTTGCCCTGTACAGTGGTCTGCAAGAAGTTTTGAAGGGACGTCGGCACGACTTGCTGCCAAGGGAGAGCTGGTGGTTTACCAGGAGGTGGGTGGTAGAAGCGGACAATGTCTTTGGATGCTTCTAATGGGGTTGATCGACAGCGGCAGAATCTGTGGGCTGGCTGCTGGCGATGTTGTGAGCCTCTGGTGCCATCTTCCGAAATGTGTTCGCGAAGAGACCTAGTGGTCAGTATCCTTATGAAAGTTCTCTGGTCTTTTCAAGCTGAGAGAGAGAGGGTTGGCAACCACTTGCCCCTACTGCTATCTTCGGCCTTTGCAAGTTGGAAGGTCCTGCGACTGCCCAGAACCAGAGTTATACTGGCCCTTTTATACTAAATTTCCAAGCTTGTATGCCCCCAGAGGGGTGCAGGGGTGGCTAGCCTCTCTTTGCAGGGGTTATTTATTCCAGCTCTGAAGTGGTGCGTTTCATTTATTATTGCCTCAGCTGGAGGCGTTGGTATTTTTTATCGCCTCTGCATGAAGCTGGAGCTGCTTGAGTACACTGACTGGATGCTGCCCTTCAGTGGTGAGCTGTGGGACTGGCTCGACCTTCCTGGAGGATGCTGATGTCTCAGCGAACAGTAAATTCCCTCGTTGAGGGTTATGGCTTTTTGAAGTGGCTGGGCGAACAGTACATTTTCAGGCCACAGTCTTTCTTTACGTGTGCCACCATACCTTGTAGGCACGTGTCCCATTGTAATGTTGAATGGTAATGACTTGTCCCTGTATGATCGGTGTGTTGGAAGATGGGGCCAAGTCTGAAAGTAGAGTGCACATTCTTGATGTGCAAAATGTGTCACGTTCAATATAAAATAAGTTATTATTATAAAAAATTATGTATATTATATTTTTTCATATAACCATATTGTACCTAATTTTTATAATTGCCCTACCTGACGAATGTTTTCTTGCAGAATATGCTTTCTATTCTAAAGCATGCAAAATATAAATATGCTTAAATTCAATTAAAAATAGACTCTGATTGATTAATTTGAAAGAGAAAAAGTATAAATAAGTAAAGTATAGTAAAGTATTACACAGTGTTGCAAAATATATGCATTCATTCATATGCGGGGGCCGGTGGTGTAGTTGTTAGACTACTTTCCTCCCACCAAGGTGAACCAGGTTCAAATCCCAGCTGGGTCGCCTCCAGATTTTCGCATGTGGGAATTGTGACAGACGATGCCACTGGTTGCATTCCGGCAATGTTCCATACTCACCTTGTTTCACCCTCATCTGCTCTCAACCTCAATGTTAAGAGCCACCCAGATCTCTTCACTCACTTACTCAATTTAATATGCAGCATAAATTGTACTTTTCTAACAACTTTGGTAGCACGGGTACTGCTTTTAATGAGTTCTGCATGTTTGATAGTTGGGTACAGTGCTCCAATGGAAGCCATTCTCCTACGTCAAGGATTATCAGAACAACCCTAGATTAGTAGATACCATTAATGGCATGAAATTGCCATCCCTTAAGTACATGTTATTATGAGTGATATTTTTCAGAACTTTCCACTTTGCATGTGTGGCTACTATGTGTGTGTGCGTATACATATACATATACATACTGCCAATGTACAAAGATAAGTTAGAACTGATTACATGGTTTCAACAATATAGCATACTAAGGTAATATGGCTACATGGCCACCATTTGAAAACAAGAGTCGGACCCACTTAAAATCTTCCAGTTTACATCACTTATCCCAGTACCTACAACTCTCAAATGTATCTATACAGAGCATCGTGTGTCTGCCATTTTGTAAGATATTGGCACATTAAAAAATACTGTATTTGCCCACTTACAAGACCTGCTTCCAAGTAAGACCTACACCTTAATATTCAAATTAGATTTCCGGGAAAAATAAATTTTTTTTAAAGAAAAATACACCCATCCGAAGTAGTATATTTGTTACAAAACTGTGCCCCAAATTTATCTTCAAAAAAATAAAATATTCTGCCAAAGCATTATTTCTAAAAGCTGAACTGGCGAAAGCATGAACATAGGTAGCTGACGAGCAGGACAGCACCCGCAACTTGGCAATGTGACAGCTAAAAGCCAGAAGGGTGATGTGGTGATCTTGCCTGGCAGCTGGCTGTTTACACATCCCATTTACTTTCTCTTCTCATGCGCAAGGAATTTGACTTAATTTGAAGCCGGGTTTTGTTTACAATTTTAGTATGTTTCACCTTGGATAATATTACGCTTTAACAAACTAAAATGTACCACAAGACCATTAGGTAAACTAAATCTGCTTATTTGAACATTGGTACTTACTTATTCCACGGTACTTTTTTCTGCTACTCGTCTGGTGAAAATGAATGGGTTCAAGCTGCATAAGAAGGCAAAAATTGATTTTTCCAACACTAAAATATTATTTATTTCCGTAATGTTGCACTGTTGCAGTATCACGTGTTCGGTGTTGCTACGATCTACAGCAATGTTGCCAACCATAACAATTACCATTAGCCACATAAAGAAAGTTTTTTGCATACCCAGTTTCCTTTAGTAGGCTTTCATTGAAAAATGATTATTACACAGAGAATGGTTAAGTGCTGTATGTTTGCATCTTCAGGAGCACAATAAATGAATTGCGTATATAAGTATTGTGTGAACAAACGGTTACCTGCAAGCATGCACTGGCATATCTCACCATGCAAAACTAACTCACGTACCGCCTGCATACTAAAAGTCTCAATTGGCATCTGACCGTGATACACCTGCACCTTGTTTATGAGAGCTGAATTTTTGGTAAAAAAAAGTGTGGGTCGTACGTGGGCAAATACAGTACATTTTTAAGTCATATCTTTGAAAACATTTCACTTATATAACTATTTTAGTTTACTATGCTATATCATTGAAACCATTTATTAAATTCCAACTTGACTTTGTATGCTGGTAGTATATATTACAACTATCATTGTGTCTACACAAAGTGTGTCTTGTCAGCCATTTTGTGAAATAGCATCGCATGAAGAATATTTTATATCTCTGAAAAAACTAACAGATTCCTATCAAATTTGGCAAACACGTAGCAATATGATAGGCCATGTAAACTGATATGTTTCGAGTGGGTCAGACACTTATTTTCAAAATGGTGGCTATATAAACATTGTAGCTTAGTATGCTATACAGAGGATTCTCTATCCATTGTTTCTCAGAGGACTGAGAAAATATTTCAATACATATGGACTTTCAATGGATGTGGTCTTGAAATGCAGATAAATAAGAAATGGTACCATAGAGTATATTCCATGGATGCGGAATTTCAATCCATCCGAATTCGATACATAGAGGTTCCACTGCATCTACAAAACAACTGAACAAATTTCAACTTATCTTCATATGCTGGTAATATCTGTTACAACCAGGGAATATATGTATACAGAACCTCATTTCTTCACTATTTCGTAAGAGATCCCCAGATAACAAAATAAAATTTTAATGTCATATCTAGGGAAACAATCAACTGACTCCTACCACCACATTTGGCGAAAAAGTAGCATTATGGTAAGCCATCTTAATTTTTATGTTTTAAGTCGGACAGACTCCATCAGAATGGTGGCTATATAAACCTTTTAGCTTAGTAGGCCATATCTGTGAAACTAGGTAACCAATTGTAACTTAACTTTTTATACTGGCAGTATTTACTACAATCATCAAATGTGATATTACATTACCTTTTTGCCTTCCATTTACGAAAATCATTACATGAAAAAATACAGATTTGAGGCCATATCTCCAGTACCAATCACCAGATTCCCACCAAATTTTACCCGCAAGTGCTGTATGACTACAGTAGGGCATGTAAATTTACAATTTTTAGTTGTGGCAGGCCTTATTTTTTAAATTGTATTAATATAAATAATTTATATTAATATGTTGTATCTATTAAACAATTCATAAAAATTCAACCAAGTTTTGTATGTAACAGTATTCATTAGAAGCATCAATTAAGTGTACTGAGACCTTCTTTTGCGGGCCTTTTTGTAAAATAGTGCTAGGTGAGAGAATTAAACATTTTGCCTTATCTCCAGAATCATTAAGCTAATTTCCTTAAAATTATGCACACCAGTAATGCTAGCGAAATCTACGTAAACATACATGATTTAAGTGGGGTTTGGCACTGATTTTCAACATGGCATCCATATAATTAATTTAGCTTAGTTTGTCATAACTATTAAATAATTTAACCAAATTCACCCAACCTTTGTATGTTGTCATTATCTATTAGAATCATTTTGTACAGAACCCTTTTTTTAGGCAATTTTATAAGCTAACAAAATAAAAAAAATTAAGTTTTTGCACCATATCGCAGGAACCAATTAACTAATTTCCACCAGATTCTTCACACAAGTACTGTTATGATAAGCCATGTAAACTTACATTTTTAAGTGGCTCAGATACTTATTTTAAAAGTGATGGCTCTGTAAATATTTCAGCTTAGTAAACCCTATTATTCAAAACATTAGACTGATTATAGCTTATGGTACAAGGTTTTGTGATTTAGAGTTCTTGGTAAGGCATATGTGTGTTTGTAGTTATCTCACTATTGATGCATATGTTTCCGGCTCTATTTTTAATGGTATTACTATCAATGAGACATCAAGGCCTACTTACAATCTATGCTTTTAAGAACTTGATGAAAATGGTTTGCACCCATGTAGAATAAAGTAGAGCCTACAGGATTCATTAAAAAAAAAAACCCTATTATTAGCAGTTTTGTATTATGTTAGGACCACCTATATTTTCCAGGATTTCAGAAATAATTTTTTTTTTTTAATTTTTTGGAAATACAATTTTTTTTACTCCGTGCATTAATTTGTTTTGTTGTAAGTATTTGAAATAGGAATTTACAATCATCTCATAGAGTTGCATTCTGTATTAGTAATAATTTAGTCATGATTGAGATATATTTGTGTTTTAAAACTTCTGTATGACCAATTTAAGAAGAGATTTAATTATTTTGGGGCATTAAAACCAGATTTTTTGCATTATTAATATATATCTGATGAGTTACTTTAATATTTTTGTAATGATAGTTTACCTGTTTGCAACATACTCCAAGTTTTACATTTGATGGGACTTTATTGTTTAGATTTTCTACCTTTTGTATATTTTTTGTTTAAGTTCTTTCAATTGTTTATTTCATATTTCTTGTGAACCCACAAAACCAACCTTGTTCTTGTTTCATCCTACATTTTGCTTCACATTTTTCAAGTAACAAAAAAACTTCCAGTAACTGATGTATTGTTATTTATTCCTTCTTAGGAAACATCGTAAGAAGAAGAAAAAACGGGAGAAAACAGAGGAGAATGGTGAAGAAGTGCAAGTTAAAATTGAGGTAGAGGATAAATCTTACGTGCAGAATAAAAGTGAGGTACAAATTAAACAAGAACCACAAAGCAAACATAATGCACAAGTAAAATGTGAGGTACAAAATAAACATGGGAAACCAAAGGAAAGTTTGCATGAAAAGTTAACTGCAGGAGGTTCAAAAAAAGAAGTAACTGAAGAACCAATTTTGCTTCATAATGAGTTTGATATAGTTCAACGATCATGCATGAATGGAAACAGTCTGTCTCTTCTTGGTGCAAACAATAGTGAAAAGACTGAAGTAAAAACTGTAAATGAGGTCTCAAATGCTGAATCATCAGAGTCTGAACCAGAGCCAGATGACAAGGCTAAAGAAAGTGACTCAGATGTCGAGGTTGCGGTTATTGATGATATAGACTTGGAAGATTTAATGCGACAAAAGGTATGTGGTTATTTTGTTGTAACCGTTTCTTATTGTTGTTTGTCAAACAAAACTTTAATTGCATGGCTGCTTGGTGTTTTATGATATATTTTTATACAAAACCATTTAATACAAATAAGCATTGATAAATATGATTCATATTTTTCTGATTAAATAACAACCTTTATTCCAACTGTTATTAAAAAAAAAGATATCATATGTCTTATTTTTGGCACACAAAAATGTGAGGTCACTGTTTTTCTTGAGTATAAATTTATAAAAAGACCGGGATTAAAGTACTCACAGTCTAGTACTGGTCGACAGGCATACACACAAAGAAGGACGACACATTTTTCACGCGATTGCACAATTTATAAGTTTCGCTGGCTAGACCAACTTCGTCAGGCAGCGAGTTGTAGGGTCTTTGTGTGTGCCTGTTGACAAGTACTAGATGTGAGTACTTGAATTCGTGTCCTTTTATATATATTTTAGTAGCTTTCTTGAGTATAATTAACTAGAAAATTTTTTTCACTGATACCATGTTTATTTCATCACACTATTTTGTAAAAAAAATATGATGCCTCAGCTAGTCATGCAGGGTATTCTCAGAAGACATGTCTTCACGTCTTCCTTGGGATTAACCTGGCTGTAACTTGACAGTAAATGTTTTGCCACCAGGGCTTAGAATTCCTTTGGAAGCTATTGATCTTGATACACAGCGTGATGACCACAGTTATGCCTTTATGGTAGGGGGAACATAGGCAGCAACCTAGGTTTCACTACAGGTGGTCGTCCATTTTACTGTTGGCCCTTGAGGCAGTTTTCCCGTGGGGAGATGGGATTCTAATGTTTTTCTTGCCGAAACCATACTTGCCTCCACCATGGGTACGGAGGTGCACAGGTGAGTTGTGGGTTGTACTAGAGCACAGATCTACTCAGATCTACATTTCAGTGTCTTGTCTGACAAGGGTTGTGTCTGTAGGTGACAGTCAACATCCCTATATCTGGGATCCTGTCTGTCAAATAGTCCAAGAACAAGGGGACACCAAGGGCATGCACTTCCCAAGTGATACGGTCTGAGAGCTAATCTCCTACCATGAGTGTCTTGCATTAGTCCTCAGCACTCATTGGTAGGCTTGTGAGTTTGTCGGTGGGGAGGTGTTATTATGGGACACGGGATTACAAGTTCACCAAGAGTGCCAGTCAGGGTGTATATTTGGCTAGCTTGCATTGAAATACAATCCGTGGGGTGTCTGGAGAATGGCCACTAGTTATGTCTTGTAGCTGTGTGTCTCTCATCATCAACCACCAGAATCTGGAGGGGTCCAGGCTGGCAGACTTAAGTCCTGGTTTATTGATTGACTTTCTTGAAGACTGTGCTAGCTTCCATCTTACAAACCAAGTGTGACTCTTCAGTGATTGTGAATACATTGCAGCAGCCCTGCTACTCAAAACACATGAGTACCAACTATCTACAGTGAAAGTGCCAAGAGTGTAAGATGACTGCCTGTCAAGTAGTACCATGATCAGAATTCCTGGGAACTGCTAATATGTGCTATTTACAGTAGTGTGAGCACTTTCTTCTTATCAGACATTTTTTATGCTTCCACCACTTAAAAAAAAAATATTGCCATTCAAGTAATAAACACAGTGTATATATTTCACTGGACTTGAAAGTTAACGTCTAAAGTATATTTATTGACTTATAATAAATGAGAGAGCTTCAAAAAGTTTCTCACTTTACAGTCAATATTCTATCTATAGCCCTGTGTACTTTGTAGAAGGTGCTTGCAGACAGATACCAAGCCAACAGACAAAGAATGTAGTTGCTGTCATAGCACATTGCACAGTTTCATCAGGCCACACACCTCTGATCTCACTTGCACTAGTTATCTGTCATTCTTCTTGATTGGTGACATGAGAAAACTGGGTGGTTTAATGCATTGCCTACATAGGCAGGTGCTTATGCTGAGCACAGAATAGCCGTTGTGTGGGGGCAGCTGATCTGACCACACAACAGTTGCATTCATAAAAAAATATAAAAGGAAAAAAAATATATATATATATATATATATATTATGCTTCCAAATAAAACAGATTGGACATAAAAAATTAGTTTAAGGTAGTATTGCTTCATTGGTTTCAATAGGTTCGAGGTTTAGTACAATGTATCTCATTAACAATTGCATTGGTAATCTTTCACTTTAGAGTAGAGTTTTGTCTTTTTCAAGGTGTATTTTGGTTATTGTTTATCTTTAGACATTTTTAGAAATGCATTTTAATTGTTTAATTATGTGCTGTGACATAATTCCTGCTAAAATCCATTTTATAGATCATAAAAAAGTCACAAAAATATTTCAACACTTCTTTAGGTCCAGCTGGTGCAACCAGTTTAAGCATATTTTACACGATGCAAAAAAAAAAAAAAGAGAAACTTTTGGAAGAATGCACTCACACTAAATTTCATGCAAGAGCATCTTGTGTAAGACAGATCTCGTATGAAATCAGGAAATTGAACATGTTTTATGTAAACATAATATGTAATGTGAATTACTTTCCTATACTCTGAAGTTTTTTTAGTTTAACGAATTAATGTTTTAAATAACTAGCTTAATTAGCTAAAATTGAAATATAATTATTGTTATTTTAATGTTAGGACAACCTCCCAAAGTTTTAATGAATATTGTGTTTATTTAAATTGTTGTAAAGTAATTTCATCAATTTTATTTTGCTTTAAAAAAAACAGTTTTGTTTCCCCTTGGCTTAAAATTTTGCGTTTAGTTTTAATGATTGTCACCAAAGGCAAGATCTATTATCTTTTCCGCGAAGAGATATTCAAACGGACATTTTATTTTATGTGAAGACATGAGTTTTCACCTAATTTGCTGAATTTCTCTGTCATGGAGAGCCAAAGTAGTATGAGAGGTTTATGTTTATTGTTGCGTTGTGTCATTACATCTTGTGTCCCTGAAGAATGGAGCCGTTTGACACTGTCAACTTCGATAGTGCAATGTGAAGGTTGTAATAATTATCATAATTTTCTACATACGCTCTACATAAATTTATTTTGCTGTCTTTGATTTTGTTCTGGGACTATGATTTTTTTAAAAATTAAAATTCCATTTGAACTCGGTGGTTCGAGAAGCAGAAAAATAATCAGTAATGTTCTGCCGACTTCTAGTCAAGGAAATATAACTTCTTAAAATATTTTGGACATTCCAACGTAGAATGCTAATCTGTAGTTTAATGTACAGAATATGTATGTAACTGCAATAGGTTACATATGAAATATTCTTTTGGGTGCCCTTCTTACTGTAGATAATAACATCACATTAAATTCAAGCATGTAATTTACGAGTATATATCTACAAAAGTAAAACATAAATACGAAAAAAAAACTATTTCATGCATTTTACTAACTACTTTATGGAAAGAGACTGTATATTCAAAAAAATATTTAATGAAATTAAAATAATTTAAAGACAGAATTTGATTGAAAGAAAATGATGCTGATTATGAAATCCTTTAGAAATACTAATGTACTACATCATTCTGTTGTAAGATGTAATTGATAAGTACTCAAGAGAGAAGGATAACAATGGACACTCATCATACACGAACTTACCACCTTTCCATCATGGTATTCACAGTTGCTCCTGGTAATATTGCTGGACTACTTGCCAGATATTGGATACATGCGCTCTGTGCAATGTATAGTTACACGTCCTCACACACTGAGACTGACTGAGGTCTGTAAGATTACACACCCAAACTGTCACACTATGTACAAAATATCACATTTTGCGAACTGGGGAGCATTATACCATTATTGGGTTGGCAGGCAGTACAGCTTGTGTAGCGGTCGGCACAACTGTCCCTTTTGGGTGTGCACTTCCACCACTCTGACGATGTTGTCTGCTCCAGGACGTAACTTGATGACTCTGGCCAAGCATCAGCCCAGTTGGGATTTACGTTCTTCACCTACAAGGACCAAATTTCCCACAGTGAGTCCTGGTTGGTTTGCAACTTGCCTCGAGGTTGCAGCTGTTGAAGATATACCATCATCTCTAAAACAGATTGGAAAGTGCACACACCATTGTCCCTTTCTGGACAGGCAGGTGCACTATCATTGTTCTCATCACACAATTCAGGGACAGCTACAAGGGGTCTACCAATAAGAAAATTCCCCGGTGTGAGGGCAGCAATGTCACATGGGTTGGATAATGACAGTGTTAATAGTTTGGAATTGAGGGTGGCTTCAACCTTAGTACACAATGTCATAAACTCCTCCCAAGTGAGAATCTGATTGCCAATGACTCACCTTAGGTGGTATTTGGCTGACTTCACAGTTGTTTTCCATAACCCGCCTTAATGGAGTCTTGCTGAGGGAAGATAATGAAAATTAATGAAGTGAGTCAGAAAGGAGCTTTCAAAATGGGAGACTTGAGAAGTTGGATAAATGATTTTTGAAGCTGCCTTGTGGCGCCCACATAATTGGTCCCACAATTTGAATAGAGATTGACTCTCAAGACCTTGCTGTTAAGAGCCGCCCAATCTCTTCACACTCACTCACTCACCCAAATAGAAACTTGTGCACAAACCTCGTCTTGACACAAACAATTTTAAGACTGCAACAAAACTATCAGCAGTTAGATCAGTCACAACTTCAGTGTGCACTGTCTTAGTTAGAAAACAAATAAAAATGGACGGGTAAGCCTTCTGAATAGTGCCATGATGTACCTTGTTTAGTCTGATGGAAATGGGTCCAGCATGATCCACTCCCGTCTGCTCAGAGGTTCCAGAGGATGTGACTGTGCCGGTAAATCACCCATAATTGGAGGAGTGTTCACAAGTCGACACCGGAAGCACTACACACACTTGAAGACTCAGGATCGAATAAGGGATCGGGCTGACAAAATCCAGAATTTCTGTGATACGAGAGATTATAGTAATTTTGGTGCTGCATGCAGATATCTCATGTGGTAATGATATACCAATACTTCAACCTCTGCATGGTCTTTCTGCAGTACGATTGGGTGCTTTGTTGCAAACTCCATGTTGGCATTGGACAAGCGATCGCCTGCCCTGAGCACACCATGCAATTCTTGAAAGGGTGCCAAGAACTATATTTGTGTTGAACAAGGCTTTTCTCCATTGAGATATTTCAAGTCATCATGTAGGCGAGCATGTTGTATACATTTGCATACAAGGAGGACAGCCTCCAGTTCCAAACTTAAGGAACCACTGTTGTTTCGGCACGTCTGATGAAACACCTAGCATAAGCTATAATGCAAACCAACTTGGGCCATAATGAAATTTGTTGTGAAACTGGGAGCTCTTTAGGAATTTCATGAGAGTTCAGCAAGGCGAGTTGAGAAGATTTGAGCTCTGGGATATTGTCATTATGCCCCGACACAGTGGACACTGGCCACTGTTCAGGTTGGTGGACTAGCCAACCAGGGCCATGCCACCAGAGGTCAGGAGGGAGGTAGCTACGAGATGCACAATCTGACGGGTTATGTTTAGAACTGACATGTTTCCACAGTTGAGGAGGAGCCCATTCTTGAATTTGAGACACACAATTAGTCACAAATATTTTCAACAAGTATGGCGGTGATTTTATCTAAGCTAGAGCAACAATGGAATCAGTCTACGCATGGGTTTGCAGAGATATGCAGGTACTGGCTGATGAAGTTGTGGCAATAAAAGATTAATTTTGCTAGTAAATGAGCCCCACATAATTATAAACAACGGATAGACACTTGTTTCAGAGGAGCTATCTGTGCCTTAGCCAGTACCAGATGCACACACACATTTCTTTCAGTGTTCGTACTTAGATATAATGACTGCTACATAGGCTGTCTCAGAGGCGTCGGAAAAACCATGTAATTTCCCACTGACCACATCAGGGCATATGGAGCGTGGCAAGCTAAGGGTTTCAATGCCAGGCTATCCACAAATTGTTTCCACTTTGCCTGAGTGACTGGGGCAAGGGGTCATCCCAATTCAGTCGTCGAATCCACAGCCATTGCATTAGAATTTTGGCCCACACAATTACTGGAACAAGCCAACCCTAGGATCATATATACGTGCAATCTGCGAAAGCACAAAGTGTTTGGTAGGACTACCAGAGTGGACCCGTAGATGATAAGAGAGAGAGTTCTTCACTGGATTCCAGTACAGACCAAGGATGTTCATAACAGAACCTGATGAGAAGTCTAGCACTCTAGGACTTTCACAGTGGGTTGCAGGCACATCACTGAGTAACTGAGGCCCATTACTAAACCATTTCCGAATTTCAAACACACCCTGGAGTACAAGTTTGATCAGCTGAATTTTCAACAAATTAGCTTCATGTAATGACATTGCACCTGTGATGATACATCCAAGATGATGTGATTCTCAAGAGCATTGACAGCTAGTAGATATTCATCACTTTCATCAGACGCCAACTGAAGCAACGGATGAATTGCTATTGTTCACTGTAAACTGAGCACTTTTGAAAGCCCTGCTTAAGATCGACTTGTATGCACATTGTGTATTATTCTGACTTTTGTAAAATTAACGTTGCCAAGGTCCTAATCACTTTATTCTTGCGCTGACCAAGGGCAACTGTTAAATTATTAGAAAAGTAAACATTTTATAAATCTGCCCATTTTCACACTTTGATGCATTAAAAAAAACATAAAGCAAAACAAATAATTTAAGTTATCACAAATGGTTACCTAACACTTTTTATTCTACATTAAGATATGTAACTACTTTCCATCTACCATTACTAACTTTACCGGGTACATGTCACTCAGTGTGCCCGTTGAAGTATATGCAGGCATGGGCAGTAACTTTTTTCTAAGATTGATTTCAAAAGTGCTCACTTTAAACAGCCTTTAAGAATAGAGATGGTGTGAAGCCATAGGTTACTGTTATTCAGCTTGGCACGTGCCGCTTTCTAGTGTTATTACTAAACGACTATGACTTATCATCTTAATGTATTTATACGTAAACCTAAGAAGAGTTAACTGGGGTCAATCAACCACAAATGGGTACAGGATTGTTCCCCACGAGAGGAACAGTTACAGATATGTGGCACGGTAAGAGTGTTCCAGAACCGACCACGGTGCCTCACTACTATCCATGTCTACGTAACCCGAGGAAGGGTCGAACCCAGCATAATAATTTACGAATGCCTACAGGATCTCTCCCAGCCTAGTGAGAGATTCCTCACATGTGAATTAATTATATTCCAAGCGGTCAAGAAACACACCAGCCTGCCTGACGTGTGATGAAAAAACCAGGGATGACTCACCAGGGCAAACTGTCACGAAGTGCCTAAACCCCTGATAGGAGCCACCCCACCAGCGATGAAGCGCCCAGCAACTGCCATGAGGCATCCCGAACGAAGGAAGCCTAGCATCGTGGTTTTACCCCCACCACTGCGGATGTCATTAACCTTAGGCAGAGAGCACTATAAAACAGGGTGCGTAGCCGAAGACAGGAGTTATTCTCTCTCTAGTAACTCGCCTCAACACTTTGTGTGCTGGGGCTCTCTACTGTTGACAGCTCTTTGAGTTCTTCTGGAAGAACTCCAGAGGATTCAGCAATGCCTACCACCAGCTCTAGAAGCTGTCACCACCACCTATAGTCCATTCACGCTTTCTTTGGCCTTTTGGAATCGAACCTTTGGAAAATCACCCTAGGCGTAATATGTCAACCTGTTTTTCCAATAACTTGTATTCCACAAATATTTAACACTGTGATTAATTTTAGAGTACTGTATTATTGAATTAATGAAACTTTACCTTAGTATCTAATATAACTTGTAATATTTATTTCGCATTAAATATGAATTAACAACAGCGAGAGCAGCGACATGTTGGCAATGGCCGGTAAGAAATAGTTCACAGTTACAATATTTTTTAACCTCGTTTTCATGTATACTATTTGTAAATTAAACGTTGCCAATTTATATATTTGTTTTGTTAGGTAGCACTGACGGAAACACATTTCATTGTTGCAGTTAAAAATATCTGTGCAAATTCTCGTGCGTAAGCTGGTGTATTTTTTCCTGTCCAGAGGTTCAATGCGTGTGTGTGTGCATGCGTGCGTGTGTGTGTGTGTAAGATCGTACCACCTGTGTATCAGGAATAGTATACATTTTGTTATTTCTAATTTCAGCACATTTCATACTAATTACAGCAACAATAATGATGTTTGAGTTTGTAATTTACAACTGAAACGAGATGTTATTGTTTAAATATGTATTATATGTTATTTAAATGCAGCGACATATTTTAGATGCGATGGCGCGACACAGCTCGTTGCGTGACACTTACAAGTCCAGCAGGTTAGCAGACGTGGTGTGGAAAGGAGATTCTAGAATTTGATCATCTTTCCCCTAGTCCGTGGCGTGCCCTAGCCACGCGCTTGTCCCAATATGGCAGGAGACAGGCAATTATACACATTTTTATGGTGCCTTACCTTACGATTTGCAGTGGTGTGGCGACATGTCAATGACACGTGTTTCTGAACAAAACGTCAAGTTCGTACCCGTATTTTTGAAACATCCTAGGGAAGTTACAATGTTGTGATAAATACGTGTTTCCACGGCAGGGATAATTAATATACTGTAACGAGTGTTGTGATCGCCACGTGTGCAAAGGCGTAGCCGCCATCTCCATCTATGTTGGCTGTGTTGTAATCGTTTGCGCAAGCCAGATGTGTGTGGATTTCAAATATGTGCAAAGTTCATACGTTTTAACCATGAACTGATATGACGAAGTTAATTATTTATATTCACGTCTGTTTATCACAACGCTGTGTTTTTGAAACACAGTTGTGTAATGAGCTTACGTTTCTGTGATTTGAATGTCTGCCACAATCCCAAAAAAAATACTAAGCCCAACCAGATAAATTTAAATAAATAATACAAACCAGTAAATACCAATGCATGTAAATATTAGTGGAAAAAAAATGTTACGGTAGTCCTATGTTTTTGCATGTTCACCACTATCTTTTATGTTTGTCGATGCAACGTAGTACAATAAATAAGCGACAGGAGTTGCGTGTTTGAATTTACTGTGTCGTTTCGTTGGACTGGTTGTCCCTTCGTTTTAATTTTTAATCCAAAAACATATTAATAACAACAGGTTAAATATTACTGTTGTTTCCGCCACAGCTGTAACAAACACTGTTGTGGCAAAATATTAATGTGTATTATGTGCAACGTGCTATATTGTGTGTAACAAATAGTTATAAAGCCGACCTAAGTATTGCTATAGGCCTAAATTGTGAACATTCGTAGGAAATATGACAGCATTCTTCGAACAGCTGTAAACAGCAACCAACGCATTTGACAGTTATAAAAGTAGAAGTCACATGGTAGTGTTAATGTTTACGTGTAGCGGAAGGATACGTAATCAGTAACCAAAAGTAGATATTTGGCAGGGCTTCAGAAAAGGTAGAAGTTATCGTGAATCAACTTTACCAGAAGCTCCAGCATCTTCTATCATTACCAGCTTCTACCAGACACTCTTCTTATAATAAGCCTGCAGACATCAACACCACACCTTCTGTTGCTGTTCGTCCTGGTTCGTCAATTGCCTTTACTTGCTCGTAGTGGCAACTACACCCACTGCCCTTCTGGTAGTGGCCCCCTTTTAAAGTCTCTTCTAGACATCCCCAGATTAGAGTAGCTGCAGCTGAGTTGTTTTTATAGCCGTCAAAGTCATTCACCATCTTGGTTGGTTTAGGAGCAGGTCTCCTTCACCTGAATCAACGTAGGATAATTCTGTTCACGCTTTGCATGGCTAGGAGATAATAGGAGTCACCATATTTAATATTACCTAATAAATACATATTGTTCCTATCCTGAGAGTGTTTATCTTGTAGAGGTAATTCCTATCCGATCACTCAAAACTATATCCTCGTGCAGAGCAAGCAGGAGACCGTGTGTCATCTAACTTTACGGACCATAGAGTGGGACTGCAGATTCCAGTCAGGAATCTGTACTTCAAAAACGCACACATACTTTTGATGGCCACCCATTCTATACACTCGGGTGTATAGAAAGGTAGAGTACTGGTCACTAGGTACTCATCCAATAGGGGCGAGAGAATCAGCCCAGGTTGTACTGCTTCCGCAGTGCCGACTGTGCTGGAAGGGGTATTTGCCTGGACCTGAGGGCCTGACCCCTGTTGCGACCACACCCAGTAGTGGTTGGAAGATGGCCCACACGAGTCACTCCTCTAGATTCGTGCATCAGAAGTATATACTGCTGGAAGTACACCTAGTTAGGGTTCTGCTTACATCGATTGGGGTATAATTAAGTATCAACTAGACCTCTATGCCTTTTAGGAAAAGGCAAGGATCTCAGAGGGAGGAACTAGACAGCGTTTATCGCCACCAAGCGAGTGTACTTCTGACCCTTCTGCTTTTAGCAGAGAAGTCCAATAGGACAGAGCTCAAGCCGCCCGAAGACTGGAGAGGCCTTCCTCGCCAGTCCCTCCCCTTACTTTCTGTCCAGCTACACCAGACTTGCCAACGATTATCACACCGTTGTCCATGCCCTGGTAACTGGCACTGAAGCCAGGTACGGGATGGCCAACTCGTTCTTTGAGAGCAGCCAGTCTGCGGAATGGAACCAGAAATATGGTACAATTCTGTACAGTAATCTAGCATCTGACACCTCGACAGGGGCAGCCGGCCTCAGCCAATCAACACCATCTTCAGAGCTGGAGAATCATGTACTTGTACACCCTAGTAAGTCTGGTATACCGAGAAGAGCCAGTGTTCTGGTCAGGCATATTTTTGTACCCTATACACCCATTTTGTACCATGCTGTCAACCAACACGACCTGTGTTAGTTTTTAGCCAGAGCTTAACCACAATTAATAACTTCAGTTATAGTGCTCCTGACCCTAGCGTAAACGAACCACATTTTCCGTGCCACTGTAGTTTTCCGTAAAGTGACACGCGCCAAGCTTATAAACTGTAAGGGGTAGTGATGGGTCCTCACGCCACAGATCGAGCTGGCATGGTCTGTCAGCCTCATTGACCAAAACGTGGTGGTACATTTGCTTAATGTTGCATGAAAAACTACCCTGTAGAGTCTAAATCTTAGAATTACGTCATTGATGTCATTCTGAAGTTTAGGTCCTGGGAGTAAAATGTCATTGAGTTAAATACCATTGGAGGTCTGTGCGCTGCCATTAAAAACAACCCTCAATTTGGTCATACAGCTAGATGTTTTGAGCACCCCATGATGAGGGATAAAACACTCTGTGGTTTGTCTGCCACTATCCTGTTTGCAAGAGGGCGTATATGGCTCCATATGACCTACCTGAACATAGCCAGTCATGAACTTTATATATATATATATATATAAAATCTGGCTGTGAATTAAGTTTCCTTTCTAGCAAATAGAATCTATGCTTGACAATTTCGTACGAATCCCCAAGAGTTTAATTCTGGTGTTTAAAGGGAAGAGAAACCTTTTATCTCCCAGTATCTACTCATATCTGAGTATCCTTGAAGAGTTTTTCACAATACTTATCTTTAGGTGGCTTTGCATTGACTTGAGGAGGCTCTTCAGTCTCCCAGACTTAAGGATGACATCCAATAAGCTCTCCATACCAGCAAACATAGATACCAACCAGTCCTTTCCCGGTTTCTGTACAGGACTCAGGGTATTCTCCCAATAACACCCCTCCCAACTTGGACTCAAATACTACAGGTATATGTTGTCCCAACTTTAACCGTCCATTCATACCAACACGAGTACAGACATCAGCACCCACACACGTGAAAAGTTGCTAGTAATCTTGTATACAACAAAGAGTGAGTGAGAGAAGGTACACTGAGGTTGCATTGATGACTGAATCTTACAGGTTATTTACTACTTCAAGCTGTTAGCACCATGACAAAGGCCCACGACTCTTTCGCCGGCTTTGTGTATGGGCGATGAGACGACTTCCGTAAATGCTTCATAGATAAAAGATGCTTGCGCTGCACTGTCCAGCAAACACCGCATGACATGAGGCTTATTGTCTGCACCGTAAACCTTCACAGAGGCTACAGACAATAACGCTGATATGCGTTCCCGAGCCGAAACACCTGTGAACATTTCGCGGGGAAGATGTGTGGTGTACAAAATTTTGTCTTGGGGAATTGAAGTTACAGTGAGCTTATCTATGTGGAGCAGGTTATTATGCTTTTCCTGATACTGATAACAGGTGTAAGTTGAGAGATATGATGTTAGTGTATGGGCTGTCCCAAGACAATTGAAAGATAATTTTTTGTTCTGAGCTATTTGTTGTCTGTAGGCATCATAGGACACTTGTACACAGAATGGGTGGTTTGCTGACGAACTGAACAAGATCTTGTTTTAGGTTCTGAATTGGAAATAAATACTACCTTTTGTTGTGAGGTTATATGACTTGACTTAGTCAGCAATGGTTTCCGAGGCATGTTGTTGCACTAACCTTATTTCCTACATCAAGAGCACAATCCATTTTTAATACTCTATACTGAAAAAAATCTATGAGTTCAGAAACCTGAGTAATTGTGTCAGTGCTGTCTGTATGTGAGTTTTTGAACCTTGTGAGCATACACACACCGAAATTGCATGTCAAAACTGTGACCAGTCCAGGGTTATTGTTGGTTATATCTTGGCCTAAGCCTTCCAGAACAAGAGCATTTTCATTGAAGGTGTTGACAAACAGTTTGATTGATTGAAAATTTGCAGAGTTGAGAGCAGCAGTTCCAGAATTCTGTTTATGTATAGGGTAGTGAGTTTCCTGATGCTCTGGTACTGGAATATGAGGAGTTCCCAAGCTACTGTGTAGTTTTCAGTTGTAATCACTAGATTACTTACTAACTGTAAAGCTTCTCTGTTGAGGCATCCAAACAAATACTGGAATTTCTCAGTGTCGGCTAATCCCCGATTATCATCAATCGTCGCCTGGTACAGCTGGGAGAACATGGGTCGTTCATCCTATTGACCGTAAAAGGATGGCAAATTAATTTTTGGCAGATGTACATTTGCAGACGGGGTAGCAAGAGAATATGTGGAAGAATCTTGTACAACATGAGAGGACAGAAATGAGGTTATGAGACATTGTGTGTCAGACAACTGGGCAAACACGGACTCGTGCTTTGTGGTAAACACATTTTCTTCCAAATCTCCAAGGGGTCCATTTGCAAAAGTTCATTGCACAGAGTGTTTGCTGCACCTTCAACAGCATCGAGTTGTGAACCAAACGCATTAACTTCGTGAACAACATTCGGAGTGATTGCGGGGGTCTTAATCAGTGCTTGTACCCTATAATTTATGTGTTTAAGCTTACTTTCTTGGAGCTTAAACTTAATCATAAATTTTTTAAACCCCATGTCTAGGATTACAACATCAAACAAAATAATGGCAAAACGTAAGTAAACAAATATAATATACGTGATTGGCAAAATGTCGAATGAGTTAATATGTTATGTCAACATGTTTGATGCAACATAAATATATTTGCTAAAACACTCCTCAACACACAAGGAAGAAACAGGATACAGACATGTAATTGCTCACCCCATGTGCCAAAAAATATCAACGAATAAGAGACAATGGGAACCCCACACCTTATGTTTTTGATGAAAAATATCTCCAAAACTGAAGATTTCATCACATAATATTGAAGAGGGACAAAAAGAAATCTTAATTTTATCTGAGGATGCTTGAGTTGCATGAGTAGATTCAGAGTGGCTGTACTGTCACTTCACACACGTGGTACACGTTACGTTTACGAAATCTGATCAATGAGGACCAAAATGTTGCAAGACTTGATTGATAAGCACTTGAGAGAGAAGGATAACAATCGACACTCATCATACAGAACTTACCGCCTCACCGTTGGTATTCACTGCTCATCTCGGGAATGCTGCCAAACTACTTACAAGGTATTGGATATATGCACGCTGCACAATGTATAGTTTCAGGACCACACACACACAATATAGTACATGAAAATATACAACAGCCTTCCTTACAGAACAAATCTTTAAGAATGGGGAAAATTAAAAAAAAAGTATCTATATTTTCTTATTATTGGAAAATATGTTGCTTGGTCTCGAGTTAAAATTAAGTTTCATCAGAACTGTCCAAATATTTTAAGAAGTTAGATTTCCTTGGGTAGCAGTCTGCAGAACATTATTAATTAATTTTTCTACTTCTCAAACCACTGAGTTTAAACGGAATTTTAATTAAAAAAAAAATGTTCCCAGGACAAAATCATAGACAGCAAAATTAATTAATGTAGAGCGTATGTAGAAAATGATGATAATTATTACAACCTTTCCATCACAGGCTCAAAGTTGATAATGTCAAAAGGCTCCATTTTTCAGGGACACAAGTGGTAGTGACACCGCAGCAATACACATAAACCTCTCGTCCTACTTTAGCTCTTCATGACAGTAAAAATCAGCAAATCAGGCTACAATCCATATCTTCACATAAAATTAAATGTCCGTTTGAATATCTCCTCATGGAAAAGATAATATATCTTGCCTTGGTTAAAATTATTAACTTATGCAATATATTAAGAAAAGGAGAAACAAAACTGTTTTTTTTAAAGCAAAATAAAATCTGTGAAATTGCTTTACAACAATTTAAATAAATGCAAAATTCATTAAAACTTTGGAAGATTGTCCTAAGATTAAAATTAAAAAATTATATTTCCATTATAACTAGCTAGGCTAGATATTTAAAACGTTAATTTGTTAAACTTTAAAAAAATGTGGGATATAGGAAAGTTATTCACATTATTATGTTTACATAATGTGTACATATTATTAACATATAGCTGTCCAAGCGCGGGGCCATCAAAAAGAACTGGGATTTGAAAACCCTAATTACGATTCAGTATGTCACATGTTTTTTGAGCTCATTTAATGTAAAGAACATGGAAGACGAAACTATACCTAAATGAAGCGAGGTTACAATCCATTGAGCAAGCCACATTACTGTATATCAACACAGGTTTGTGAACATAGATAATGGAGGGGGAGACAATATTATAAATAGAAAGGTCGAGGAAAGTCACATGTACGTTCCCGGCACTGTAAATGATACGGGTAATGTTGTAGCTTTCATGTTGGCAAAGTTTGAAATAACTGGGAATGAAATACAAAAGTTCCAATAATCAATTGAAATTAATTTTTACTGCAAAAATTGAAGTATCGCTGGAAGAATTGCAAAAATCTCTGAAAGTAAATTTTACGAGTTGCAAAAATGCCTCTTATTCGACATGACAAATGGCTCAAACAGAGGGGAAATGCAAGTACTGCTATCTAGCGTCAAAAGTTTCTGCTAGCCTCGTTTGGGCTGGCGTGGCACGATGCAATATAGGGTGTGCCAGACAAAGAATATTTTGATATTTTCAAAACGACGAAACATACCATAAAACTATTCAGACAAAATATGTTCAGTTTCCCGAGCTCTATTCAACGATACTACTTTTGTACCACCTTCCCATTTGAAATTACCTTCATTTGTGTTAAGACCATGACTGCGCTCACCACTCACATGACACGTGGGCACTCACATGCATAAAGAGGCCATAACCTGGACTTTCCCGTAACGGGATATTTATTTGAAGTGTATATGTAAACTATGTCTTTTATTTTATTTTAGGGTACAATGTTTGGTAAAATTTCAAAATGTGCGCTGCGCGAAGAATGACTACTATTCTAGCGTAAACGTCTCCATAAAGAACAATCAATGAACACAGAAAATTTACAATTTAAAAGTTTAATGTGATCATGTATGCAAATTATTTATGTGCCATTTCTTTTTGATATTAAAAGTTCTACTCAGTGTGCATAGCACTTTCGCTTGTGTGAACCCCATAGGCTGCCATGGTAGGTCCGCGCGACGCTTGCCTCTCGGCAGTCCGCCAAGGAGAGCTGGTGAGGTAAGACGCTGTCATGTACGCACTTCAACTTTTTGCACTGATGTAGATTACCATAGCTCACTTCTAGTACACCAGTTAACCTTTACCTTGCGTACATTTTGCCAGACATTCCCCAGCATTATGCTTCCTCTTAACTTAGTAATTTGTGCCCTTGTGGCTTTTTAAACTTAATCGAGGAAGAAGGAGGAAAGATGTCGGAGAGGCTACGTGGCCCACGCAACTTTGAATCAGGCGCCATCCACCTATGTTAAAGGCGTTTAATTGTAATTTCTGTTTAATTACTGCATTCAGTATTAATGACTATATTTCTATGTATGTATTTCAGAGTATTTTTAATGTTTAATTGTGTTATTGCCAGATCGCCCATGGCCACATGGTCAGATATCACCAAGTCCATATCTGCGCCATCCATGTGCTTTAAGGGTATATTTGTGTAATGTCAGTCATGTGAGCTATAGTTAATTTCAGGGTTCTATGTAATATTTTATTCAGGGTTCCGTGTATTTCATGTGATTGATGCTTTTGTTTGTATGACCACACTGTCTTTTCATGTTTGATTTTCCGGTCATCAGGCATGCTACAAGCCTCTTAAACGCTTAAATCTTAATGCACCATGTGGTCCGCTATGCATTGTATCCAGCGCCATCTGCGCCACCTAAACATACTTTCATGCATCTGCATGTTTATTGTGCCCATTCATGTCGTGTCCCATATGGTATCATTCTTATTTGTGTAATTTGTATGGTGACAGTATTTCCGTCCTAGCCGGCTATGTGTAAAGACCGTCACCACTCTCACCATGTGCTGGGAGATGCATCCTGAGAGTCCTTGTTAGCGATGCCAAATAATCACATGTGTTTAAAATGTTCATTTTGTAATTCTCAGTGTCCTATCTCCAGGAAAAACCTACAGTCCACCCTAGTGGCTGTAGACCTCTTTCCTTGTGGGGCTGTTTTTCAAACACCCCGGAGAAATCATCCACCTAGGAGTGCACTAGAGTAATTGCGAGCTGGGGGTAAGAGCCCAATGGAATTCGCTAGACACGTCCAAGTTCTTAATCACTAACTCATTTTTCTGGCACGACTTTGTAATTGGAGAGCAATAAATGGTATGTATTCAGTGCAAACATGTGCATTTACTTGTAGCATCAGAACAGAAACTCTCCCACCTATTTTTCAGTGATAAAATTTTTAGTATTGATCAGTTGTTTGTAAAGATGCTTGGGGGTGAGATGGTCACATAGAACCCACAGTATCCCTGAGAACCCTGAGTCTCACAGTGTGGTGTCTAGGAAATGCTGCTGGTGCCTACCTTCAGTAAGTAAATTGTGTCATCATTCATCTCGTGTCTCACCCGATGGCATCACCTTTAGTTTACTGCGAATTCTAGACACTGTAGTGTTCACCAATCAATTCGTCCTTAAGGGCTGGCTTACTTACCCGAAAAAGTTTAGATTCACAATTTTCGAGAAAAAGGTCTGGTACGGTAGGTCTGGGACATCTGGTATACAAGTGTATACACAACCTAACAGCTCCCATATAGAATGATGATTTTGCGGAAATTGTGTTAGTGCAGTTACCATTCAGTTATCAGGAAAAGATTTAGCTGATTTCCGATACCACATATTGCGACTTGACCAGTTGGAGGGGCAGGTACGCATACACCACCAACATGATGAGACACCACCTAATGAGCGTAATGCACCATTATACCCTAGATCTAATCATGGTGATAAAGTGCAACCAAACACAGAAACATGAAATCCTAACATCCACACATTATATTATCAGTATAAGCAATCCCAGAGTCAAGACCAGATGAATTTACATTTGTCTGATAACAAAGACTTCTGCAGTACTAATAAAAATGGCTCAGGTTTCAATCCAGGGTACAAATGAAATGGTTGGTGGAAGAAAGGGTGTAAGTCATGTGATGATCCCATTGAGAAAGTATTGTAAAATAAACATGTTGTTTATTTGCCCATCTATTTAATGGACTCAAAAACTTGAAACAACTCATTTACCAATAAAGAATACAATCTGAGTTGCACACAACAACAACCAACTTATATCTGGCTGCCATGACTTTATATCTAAAAATTACTGAATGTAAACAAACAACATTAAAACACAAGGCACAATACTGCCAACTGGCGAATATGCAATACAATAGAATGAAACACAATTAACATAGGTATTATCCCAGGGCATATTTAACATAATTAACAAGCTACATAAGTGTCACTTTATGTTCTTTCAATTGTTCTCAACAGAAACATGTAACACAGGGTACATCCAATCAAACTAAAGCAGAATTTGTAACCTTAAATCATTTTTTTCCATTAACTCAGTCCCCACTACTGGCATTCATTTCACAAATTCTGTCGCCACCTTTTCCTAACCAGCCTGTGCAAACACTGCCTAACCAACTGCCTCCTTAACAACCTGTTCCTTATGTAATGTAACCGGGGCAAAGATACTTTTCAAAGAAATGCACCAATAAACCCACTGGCACAGCCTTATTCACAGCCACCACCGCAACAACTGAGCCAACAAATTGTATACAATGAAAGCATAACTGTTAAAAATCTGTCAAACTAAAATGGGACAGCGATACCTGTCTAAGTGTGGGTCACCAAATCTGATTTGAAAGAGACGACAAGTGATTTCACATGCAGAACCACCAAGCAGGAGGAGAAAAATAGTAGTCTGCCTCTGCAAGTACAGGTGAACACCGTAATTTTAAGGGAGTCTGAACGAGAATTTTTTTAAAAGGAATTTGAAGAGAACATTCAAAAGGTAGCAACCAACTTTGCCCTGAAGTTAACTTGACTATTTGTGCGTTGTCAGTACCAACTTTGCTTGATAGTGGAGCCGAGGTCAGCTGCATCTGAAATTGAAATTAGTGGTCATATTTACCTTATTTGCCAGTTCCTTGTTTAACAATCATGGGAGCTACTTCCAGATCTAGACTAATCGTAAATAAACAAGCAATCATCGAAATCAAGGGGTTAGATGAATCCAAGATCATGTCTGTATTAATTATAAAATATCTAGCAAGGCCTCATATTAAGGGGTCTGATTTTATGTTCAGATTTGCAATTATTCTTCATTTTGGAGGTTGGCTAATTACTGCTGCGGATAATATGCAAGTATCCTCTGTCCGAGTCACCGATAATTTTGTGGGCTTGCTCCGACCAAACTTTGGCCTGTATCACCTGTGTCGTCAACAACCTGCAAAGCTAAGCACTGTGACCGAGGAGATTTTGCAAGCAATAGCAATAGTATCAATTATCTATGATTTTCAAAAATCACAATTACGTAATGCTTTGTCCTAACATCAGCTAAGTTTTTCGGAAACGTCTGGATGAAATTTGTTGTACGAAGCTCAAATCAGAGTAGTGTGGAGCATGAACCTTTCCATAAAAAAATTTTATCCTTTGCCTGCCAAGTATCTCAGTGAAGCAGAAGATTACTTGCATCTCATGTTTTGGAAGGTAATGAAGAGGAAAGCCAGCCTGTATTCAAGTCCCATTGTGTGTGTGAGAAAAGAAAGATGGCTCAGTATGTCTCTGCTTGGATGCCATATGTCTAAATAAAAATCACTATAAAAGATCAGGAAGGTGCCATCCAAATCAAAGAGATATTGCAGCTTTATCAGGGCATAAAATATTTAACAATACTAGATCTAACGTGTGGTTACTGGCAAATTCCTTAGGCAGAAACCTCACAACAATATACATGGCATTTCTATTCAGAAACCAGCAATATGTTTTCCAAGTGATGCCATTTGGTCCCTGCAATGCAGTTGCCGAATTTACCAGGTGTTGAAATTTGTAATGAATGCAAAGATTTCGCACAAGCATATGTTGATGATATTTTAATCACATCCAATTTGTTCGAGGAACATCTGAAGTATATAGATATTGTCCTGGAAAAATTAAGTAAAGCTGGAATGACTATCTAAATTCTAAAGTCTCATTTCTGCTGAACAGAGTTACCTGTCCTAGGAGAAATTTTGACCCCGGAAGGGATCCACACCACACCTGACAGGTTACAGGTCATTCAGTATTTCTAACACCAAAAAAGTTAGACAACTAAGGGTTTTCCTTGAGGTTACTGGATTTTATAGTGATTACTCAGACAAAATTGGTGAGGTTGCTGTTTCTTAGTTTCATTTATTAAAAAAAGACCAAATCTGGAAATGGGAAGACTCGTAACAAACTTCTATTGAAGAACTTTGAGTAATATTTCTGTGAGACCATATTATATATCATTCTGTCCAGGGAAGGCCATTCTTGTTGTATCCCAAAGATAATGAGGGAAAATAAAAAGTTGTCGCATTGGCAAGTAGACTGCTCAATAATGCAGAAAAAAAACTCTACTGTTACAGAGCGTGATGCCTTAGCAATAATTTGGTCATTACAAAAGTTTAGAGATTTGTTGTTAAGGGAAAAAATCTATTTGCTGACTGATTATCAGTTCCTCACTTGCCTTAACATGGGAAAAATCATCTGTGATCACTTAATTTGGTGGCGTTTACTACTTCAAGAATTGGACATTGAAATTTGGTACATAAAAAGCTCTAAAAATTAAGCAGTTGATTGAGTCAAATCCTAGATGGAGACCCTAACTGGATAAAACTACTTTAAGGAATTAGTGAATTTATTGTAGCATGTGGCAAAAGTAATACTATTGAACCAAGCGAGAAGCTCAACCAGCTGTTGTAGAACCTGAAAGAAAAACAAGAACAGGATGAGTTCTGCTAAAGAGTTTCACGAAGCTATGAGATGGAATTCTATTTCAACATAGCTCAATGAAGCATTCTTTTTAGGATTTTTGGAAGTCAATGATACCTAGCAACAACAGTAGGCAAGTAATCTATGAAGTTCATGCAATTTTGGGTTACATAGTGTTGTGGTTTGGTTTAAGTTGCCTTAAGGACGACCGCAGAAAGGGTAAGTTGGGGATGCGTAACTTAGATGTAGAAATGAGAAGAGTGCAGATGCTGTATTAAAAGCACAATATTTTATTGCTCACACTGTTATACAATATATTTGCAATATAGTTGCGTCTAACAAACTAAGAAAGCTGTTGCTGAAGGCGCTTTCTTAGTACTGAAAGTGATACAGAAGTCAATATGCTAACCTGAGCAATTAACGGAACCGTCTCTGCCTATCAGTCACTTGATGTACCTGCCTAGTGCCTAAGGAGGGTTGTCTCTGTAGACTCAGCTCACTCAGTGATTGGCAGGGTTCCTGCCGACACCGCTAAACTCGCCTTGAAGTCGTATGTCTTGCAATCAATCGGGGGGGGGGGTGCTGTATGTCATCGGCACATGCTTATATACCCGCCTAGCTGCTTGGCCCCTTCTTTGCCACCCCCTGTTTACACGTTTAGCCCAAACACTGCTTATTGCACCGGGCTGTTGTTCTGCTCTCGCCGGACAAAGCATGGGTAGAATGGCGTAGGCCATTCTACCCATGCTTTGTCCGCGACGATAGGTACCATCAAGCTCTATGAAACATTGCGTAGACAGATGTTGTGGCCAAACATGTTAATGACTGTTAGTGAAGTAGTGACCTCCTGTGATACCATATTTACCACATTGTAAGCAAACACCGGATGCAAGGCGACTCCGTAACTTTTAAACCCTCGGAATAAGAAAATAATATGATACTGAATGTAAGCCAAATTTTCACTGTCCTGTGTACAGTATCAGCTAAGAGAGCACGCGATGATTTCATTCACGTGCCAGAGTTTTCACGTCTGTTGACTGGTTTTTGTCGCCTCTTCCGTCCACGGATATGCGGCTGGGGGGAAAAAATGAGATGAAAAAGAGAGTATGAGTGTGGAAGAGAGCTTGAAATGGTGAAGTAACACAGGAGTAGTGGAGGGAGGAAGGGAGCTTGGTGCAGTGTTTGTGTGGCTTGTGGAAGGAGGAAGGAAAGGAGAGTAGAGGTGTTGCAGGAGGGAGGAAGGGAGTGTAGCAGTGTAGGCATGGCTAATGGGAGGAATAACGGACAGCTGGTAGAGGGGAAGAACGACGAGCTAGTGGGGCAGGCAGGGGCGGGGAGCAGGGACGAAGAAAGGGAGTGGCTAGCGGTGGTGAAATAATGAGACACCATTCCGCGACTGCTGCCGTGACCATTTCAGAGGCCAGGACAGAACTGCGATAAAGGGGCGCTGTGCTTGACACAAAAACAGCACGGTTTTGTGAACTGGGACCAGTTTATTATGTTAGTAGTAGGACTGCAACGGTACTGGTAAATGCACACTGTCCATTTTATCAGTTTTTTTTTTTATAAATACTTGATTTGAACTGTATGTAATATTGTCTGTCTCAATTCTAAGCCCAGGTGTGATTTTGGAAGATTCAAATTTATAAAAAAAAGGTTGCTTTCAATGTTGTAAATATGGTATAAATGAAAAAAGCAAACATCGCCAGGAAAACCTTCAAGGTATCCATTAAGCCATCATTCCTGAAGTGTCATTGAGACTAGTTTCTGTTGACATATTTGTACTACTACCTACAATAAAAACAGGGGTAAAATATGTGTTTGTCATGGTTGATTTTTTCTCCAAATATACTAAATTATTTCCCATAGCTCAGGCAAACACTGAAACTCTACTAAACAAACTGATGTTTAGAGAAGTAGGTAAACCAAGCTAAAGACTTGCCAACTTTTACGATTTTTCCGTAAAATATACGGAAATAATACCCTTTTTATGATTTTACGAAAAAACCTTGATTTTTTTGCCAAATTTCAGTACTGGAAAAAATTTTAGAGTCAATATTTAGTAGGGATGGGACATTTGATTCTTCGATTTCTCATTATCCCTCGATACTGGGATGTATCAAAAGTATCAAATATCGTAACGTACATATTGATACATGTGTGAAATGTAATTTCATCTACCCATGTATGGCTTGGTCCGCCATTTTCCCAATTGTCAGGAAGGAGCACCGTTTATTTTTGTTCTGCAGTGTACTAGTTTCAGAAAGCCGGTGAAGTGTTGTATTTATTTAATGATTCAGCTAATTATTTTATATCAATGGCAGAGAAACGTGTAGTAAGGATTGCAACAGAACAACATGTATTCAGGAGTTGCAAATAAGAATTACAAACAGTCGGTGTGTATTGTAAATAGCATATTTTGAAACGGTTATTAAAATGTTTGGAATGTAAGTGGCCTAGAAAACCACAATTTCAACTCTGTTTTGCTGTGTAAAAATAACATGTTTATTGTATGAAATACTACCTTCGCCAAAAATATTTACTTCTCAAGTGTGTTTAATATTCTAATTGGTATGAACTACATATTTACCACATTTTCTTTTGGTAAGGTTAAAACTGACAGGTCATATATTAATTTGAGGCAGTGTCCGAATTGACATATTCGTTATTTTGTAAATTTGTGATTGAGTAGGTATCAATTCGGACGTTGTCGACAGTCATTGTTTAGCACTTGCGGCAACACATTATTACATTAACAGTGAAAAATATCTTTATCTAAAGTTAATGCTTAAAATGGATGTAATATTTCTACAATCATCACTGGAATGCTAAAAATACATTAATAAATAAGAAAATAATGAATTATATAAAAAGACTTTTGAAAAATTTTGTTGCGGAATATATAAACAGAGCACAACACCTACATGCTTTTTAAAACGTACCTAGTGTATTTAATTTACAGTTATTTGTTTTAAAAATAATTTATTTATGCATGTGATTTTGAAGTAAAAACATTGTGCTGATTTTGTCATTTTGTATTTTTGCTAACATCCGCTAAATGCAAAATATTAAATACCAAATTACCAAATATGTCACCATTTTTGTTTACAAAATCAGGTCACGTGATCATTTTGACAACAAAATCTGCCAATTTGGACATAGCCTCAATGATTCTTTCATTCGTACAAATTTTAGATTCTTCCATTAAAAGAAGTGTGTAATTAAACATGATAGTCTCATAAGAAGAGGTGCAAAACAATGCCATCTCATGAAAGACATTAAACTAAAGTCTCTCCCAACCCCATCCAATCTACTGGCAATAAAATTAATGGAGCTCCAGCAGTATGATTTTGCCATAACAATAGCAAGGTGGGTTCCTACATTGATCATATAATTTGTTTACACTCATTTATTCATAGACTGAGCAGTTTTTTAAGGGTACTATGTACCTGCGCGTCCAAGGTCAAGACGTGAGGGAGTGATACGGGTGGCACATGCACGTCTAGCAACTCATCGCTCCTGCGCGCAAGGCATGCAGTGTTTCCGTCCTAACGCTTTGCTGTGTAAACTAGATCTGTAACTGTGGGATTTTAGTACACGCAATGAAAGTACACTGTCAAACCACCTGTGTATAATCGTACTTTTCTCTTACCGCTTAAAGAAACTTCATAGGCAAGCTTTAAAAATTCTATATTTAACAACTTTTGTGATTTTTTTTTCCTTCATTAATACACTTAATACGATAAAAGTAAAAAGATAGCAAAACTTCCAGACACACATTTAGGCGCAAACAATGATTTCACAGAAAACGTTTCAGTAGATAGAACTCTTAACGGATACATTGTGGCCATGCTACATTTATAGAACTGTCAAAAATTTAGTGAACTTATTTTCGGTATCCTGAATGTGAGTACATATTTTTATTTTTTACATGCCATTTGTGTTTATAATAGGTATTTCATATTTATTTGACATGTTTTGTGTGTGTACAGTCTGCAAAAACGACCAACACAAAACAATTAACAGAATAATAAATTTATCTTGCTTCCGGTAGTGGAAGAATTGCTATTGTTGTTTTTCATCCGGTAATAATTAATTCCCACATTTCCTCTATCTGACTTAATCCAGAAAAAAATGTAATGTTTGTTTTTCTAAATAAAAATTTGTAAGCTTTCTTAGTTCGAAAATTGACATATGGGTATATGCACATTTTTTTGTACTCTAGTTTTAGATGTCATAATTTTTAATGCTTTTATGGCAAGCCTATTAATATTATAAATGTGAATATAAATAGGGCTTGGGAGTTATCATAAATTAATGTATATTTCAGTCAATGCAAGGAATAAGTATATTTTTTCTTTGCATGTCATACTAAGTAAACATGTTTCCATGATGTATAAGTTTTCTCTAGGAAAAATCATAGTTTCTGATCTGAAACACTGAACAAATGTTATATCATATTAAATTTTCATTGTGAAATTATGAGAATTTTATTACTTGAAATTAAGTGTGAATGTTAAGAAAATGAGTGTATGTGAAATTGTCGTAGGCAGTTTACGCCTGTTCTAATAGTTTTTATCCATTTTACTGCCATAATTGAAAACTTTAAAAGTTGGCAAGTCTGAAGCAAGTGTGGCAAGTCCGATCATAGTAGCCAATTTACAAGTGAATTTTGGCAGAAGACTCTTAAAAACTTAAATATTGTGCCCACTACCCCACTTCTATCCGTCATCCTCAGAGTAACCTTGTAGAAAGGGGTATGCAGACAATTGGCAACATCCTTCTCGCGTATTGTCATCAGAATCAACAAGGTTTGTATGACTGAATTCCTTTAATAGACCTGGTTAGAATCACACTTTGCACATTTTTCAACTGGGTTTACACCATATGAAATTCTTTAAAATTAGTACTCTGGGACAGTAGACCTAAACCAATTATCTAAACGGAATGAAAACATTAATATAAAGGAGAATGTAAAGGGACACTCCAAGAAATAAGGATTAAATTAGTTATATGACATTAGATTTCAGCGGCAGAAAAAGAAAAGCATAAGAAAGTTAACAAAAGTGACTAAGTTAAAAGCAGGAGATTTAGTTTTTCGCCGTACATGTCCTATCAGTTCACTGTGGAGTAACATAACCAAGAAGCTATTCGGACTTTATGTAGGCCAGTACCGCATACAATCGGTAGTTAATGAGAACTGCTACACTTTAGAAATGCTGGAAGGAAAAGAAGTGGGCTGCTATAATATAACTAGCTCCGAATATATAAACAACCCTATATTCCACAAACCTAGATTTACTTAAAAATAAATTGAAAGAAAGTTATTATAGTATATATCGTGGAAGTGGGAAATATAGCCAGTTAGTGCAGAGAATGAAACTGAATTATTTTATGTTGCCTATTCTTTTAGATGCCAAGAGAAGAGTTTCTATGGATTATGCTATTACAGTTATATGTGTTATTTATTAATTCTAGGGTTATTGTGTATATAATATTTGTGTTTTATTGCCTCATGTGTTTATGTTTAATATAATAATTGTTTTGCATGCTGCAACATTCTACAAGGGTCACAATTATTGCAGTATGTTTGTTATTGTTTCTTTCCGCATTTTATGCCAGTATATTCCCTTTATGGCTAAATTATTTTGCTCACACTTACCACAATAGAATTAAAAGGAAGTGTAAAGCTAGTAACCAGAAACTTGAACTTGCTAATCTTATAAATGTTGTTTTGGAAATGGAGTAGACTTCAGGTAGTTGTGTAAGATTGTTGGAGTACAAGAAATTCCCTGTTCTATTTAATAGCCACTACTTTAAAACAGTTTGTGTTCATGAGATGTAATTGTTGAAATTATGGTTGTTTAAGATAATTTGAGGTCCTCAACTTTTCTTATGCAAGGAGATATTTTGCTCCAAGTTTTTTCTGTGGACTCGTTTCTCATGTGATTTTTCTTATGTGAGGTCTCATGCGAAATCCATTTTGCATTGTGAAAAAGCAGCTTTAGATTGTCAAACTCAGTTGGGAGAAACATGAAACTTGAAACGTGTAAGAGTGCAGTAAGAAATTGTAAATATGCAGAAACAGTTCACTAATGTTTATTAACAATGTTTCCACTTTTAATCCATTTGCTACAGAACTCTTGTTCAAGGCAAAGCAAAATATGAGGTGGCATAGCAGATTCCAGATTGATTTTACTGCTTCAAAAGAGTATGCGTTGAGGTTTGTGAAGCTTACAAGCCAGGAGGGCCTTTCCTTCCGTGCACCTTAGTAACCTCCTACACGCAGACTGAGGTTTAGCCTGAATTAAACAAAAAGGAAAAAAGTTTGCAGGTGACACCGGTGTGGGCGACAATACAACTAAACAGTTAACATCAATTCTCAGTGATGATCTGATGTAATCTCTGAGATAGTGGACAGTGGCTTCCCCATGGAGTGTCTACTATTTAGAGCTTCACTTTTCTTCTGATAGGCTAGCCAACCACATCACGTCATCACTTCAACCGTGTGATGCAGCCATGGCCAACCACAATTTAACTCACTTTCTGGTTCCTGATGTTTTCAAAACAGCAGTGTAGGCTCTGTCGTATCTACACACACCCTTCTACCTCTCTCCTCCTCTCTCTACTTTCTAGCTGCCCCCTTCCCCAATCCCTTCTTCCTCTACAGAAATTGCATAAAATTTGCTTGATAAATCCCAATACTTAAGACACTAGAAAAATTTTTAATTATTGCTTCTTTAAATGGCAAATTTTGGATTACAAAAGGGGGAAAAAAAAAAAATTAAACTGCACTCACCAACTTATTCTTGTTCCCATTCAGATTTTAAAAAGGTTAATTTTCTTGCATTTTTGATGTACAGTAAAACCTAAATTTTACGTTTTCCACAATTTTCCCCTTAAACACACCAATATATTCAGCCCCCAGCATTTTTCCTATGTTTACAATGTATTAATTCCTGCCATTTTCACTGCAGTTCATTTTGGTTTCCCTTGTTTTACACTTTTTCCAGTCCTTGGGATCAACAAAATTGGGAAATTAATATATTGTATAGAAAACACATACATGCAGATATTCAGAGTGCAAAATGTATGTATAACATAGTTTCATTGGAAAGTAAAAGTGCCACCCCTGAAAATATTTACATTGGAGAAAAATAATTTATGAGATCTGCAGAAGGATTATTGACTACAGGATAACTTAAATGAAGATAAAAAATCTATTACTCAGTGATTTAATTCTAAATACAGTAGAACCCCGGAAATCGGAACTAACTTGAGCTGAGGCCTGCTCGGATTCGTGAAAATTCAGATCATCCAAAAAAATGTGTAAAATACA
Organism: Dryococelus australis; assembly: GCA_029891345.1. Lineage (NCBI taxonomy): Eukaryota > Metazoa > Arthropoda > Insecta > Phasmatodea > Phasmatidae > Dryococelus > Dryococelus australis. The sequence continues at coordinate 262,723,641 of CM056993.1, forward strand.
CAGATAATGCTCCAGATTGTCTTTTTAAATAGAAAATGTTTTATGAATGATGGTTTTATGCAGCCAGTATGTATAAGTAAGTGTAATAACACTTACTTAAGGGCCTATGCTAAAATTTGCCTGTTTTTAAATTTATAATGTACATATGTATTTTGATGATATTATGCTAAATTATTATGTAAAATATTATTTTTAAAAAGGAATTACTTTGGTTTTATTTTTTTCATGTATAACACAATTATTTTTACTGTCAATTTTCTTGAAATGATGTTCGGATTATCCAAAATGTCAGATTTTTTCAGATTTCCAGGGCTCAACTGATAACTTAAAATTTTACTGGCGAAATCAAAGTAAACCAAGGCTGACACTTACTGTTTACAGATAGTATTGGAAAACCTATTCTTAAAGTTGGTAACATATTGTAATGTCACTACAAAACTTATCTGAATTTTAAACAGTGCTTGAAATATACTAGATGTAAGCTTTGGCAGTTTAAAATATTAAACTAGCAGCTTAAAATATTTAACAAGTACCTGTCCTGCACTTTTAACATTGACTGCTCAACATAGTCTTCAAGTTTGTTTCTCTTCGTTTTCACTTTCTCCCCATTCAAACCTTGTCCATAGAAAAGGGTAAATAGAGGTTCTTCTGTATTTTGTATTATTATACATTTTAGTTTTTATGGAATCATATCTTGTACCAATGCAATCTGTAGGCTTATAATCTTCAACTTGGCACTTACATTGTCTGCTCAATGCTGGGCACAGATTGGTTGTTGATGTTACTAAGAATGGTATATTTTTGTGTTTTGTACACTTTATAACCAAAATTGTTTAATTTGGTAAAAATGCTTTCGTGATTGATTTGGGGGTGCGTGACAACCGAGGTCCTAAAAGCTGTTGGGGGTGAAGCAAGTGGAAGAGAGCACTAGTAGAGTGCAATTAGTGTGGGAAATTGGAGTATGTAGTAAAGCCCAATGGCAACACCATTACTGTTGCAACAGTTGGTCTGTCGTGGACCTGTCAATGAGTGCATTTTGCTGGCTAAACTGCGAGCTCTTGGGGCCAACTTGTTCCCCTCCTGTGCCTCACCTTTTTCCCCTCCCACCCTGGATAATATAAAGCAGTGCATTCCCCCTCCTGACCTCCTCCTGCTTCCTCACATCGTCTGCTTATACAATCTGTGCTTTTCATCCAAGGCAGTTGAGCTGCTTCACCTACAGCTATATTCAAGTCATGTCGGCAGATGTCACTTCTTATGGCAATTCGACCCAGCTGAGAGCAAGAAATTGTGGGTTCTTTTACCCATGTTTTTGGTACTGCTTTTTGACATGAGGCTTTGGATTCTCCTATGTAATTTCCGGTTTTCTACTTGCAAATAACTTGAGTTACTTTGGTGGAGTTAAATGGAATATCGGATGGTTTCCTCTGCGTAAATTGTTGCTGTTAAAAGTTTGAATAGTTTTCATTTTTCCTAGTGAGTTTGCGCTATGCATTTAAATTTTTGAAATTGCAAAATGTGTCATGACAGAGAGAGAGAGGCCCTTTTAACTGCCCTGACTCACAGAGTAGTAGGCGGCTGTCTGTGAACGATATTGATTTTCATTTTCACAGTTTTGATTACCGAAGCAAATTTTGCCTGTTTATTGCTCCAGCATTTATTTTCATATTATTATGGGAAATTCCAGGTCTGTAAACAGTGGCTATGATAGGGCATTCAATGTCACCCGCTGATACCGACGTGGAGTTTTAGTAGTTACCCCAGGTTTTTGGTAATGTTGGAGTTTTGGGAAATAATTCTTACCACCTGCTGTGAGCTTTTAATTGTAATTGGAATTCTATGTGGTCCCGACAGGATTTTGTAAAGGTACATTTTCATGAAGTGGAATTTAATGTTTTTGGTTGAGAGTTCACTGTGCAGTTGTTGCTGCCATATCTTTAATCTCTAAGAAGCCTGTGTTTCTGCATTTTCCATATTTTTATGAAGATTGTAAAGGCAGGTATTGATTAAATGTTTAACATGTAGTACAATGACCTTTGTGTCAACGTGAAATGGTGGGTCAAGTGGGACCCGCTGGAAGAAAATCGCCTCGTTAGTTTTGTCATGGTTTTAAGGGGCAACCAGGTATGAAATGTTTTTTTCTTTATTTTATTAAATACTTAATTAGAGAGCCTCATTAATAAATTCTGGTAAAATTGTAATTACTCTGGTTAAGAAGACATGGAATGAGGTTCATGTTTGTTCATGCTTGGATTTTCTTGAATGTAAATATTCTTGAAGGTGAGATAATTTTAAATGTGAGTATTATGATTTTTCTATCTTTTTATGCTTGCTCATTTTTCAATAAACTGTTTTTATTCACTTTCCAAAGTATTAGAAAGATATTGGTACCCAAATTTTTCAAACAGCACCAAGAGTATATAAGAATTGGTGGAATACTAATTAAATATAATTTTATGATTTGGGATCGTTTTATGAAGTTGTGTTATGAGAATTTTTTATGATCTCAATATGGTTGAGAGAGAATAATCGGTAATAGTTTGAAGCCGCTTTTAATCTGATCATATTTTTATATATGTTTTCTAGCATTAACATTTCATGTATTTCTTGTTACTGTAACAGCATTGACATGTTATCCCTAAACGGAAAAATAATCCACGTCTGATTTAGTGTAAAGCGAGCCTTTGCTTTAATGTTTTTTGGCTCAATGGCGGTATTATTTTAAATAGCCTTTATAATATTTGTTGAATGAATGTTGCAGTTGTATGGTCTGCTCTTGACGAGTGTTTTGTAGAAATATAATGCAAAGTTGAAGATATTGTTCCACATGTGAACCACTGTATTTTGAGGTGGTTTGTTACTTTAATCGTTATTAAAGTTGAAAGAACTTAGAGTTCCTTGTTTATTGTTAATTTTCCTTGTGTGTCCTGTGTGTATGGCATAATGTTTTGCACCAGAAAAAATTTGGGTTTGGCTGTGTTGGGGACTGAGTCTCATTCGCTGCGATGGGGGTGAGTGGTTGTCAGTGGCCACTACACCGTTCTGGCTCCTGACTACAAATGAAACTCGGTCAGGGTTGACAGATGGTTTTTGTTGAAGTCGCCTAAATGGCCAATCTTTTGTCACCCACTTTTTATGCACTTTATATAACTGTATTATTTTAATAGATTATAAATTTTTCATGTAAAATTTTATATGCAGTAAACTCTTGTTAATTGTTATAAATTTAAAATATATATATATATATATTTGCATAAAGATTGCGTGATATTTCATTACCTGTTCATCGTCCGCAGTGCGTAACAAGAGTCAAGCAAGAGTCCCTCTTCAAATATATCCATAGTGATCACAGTTACCAAAAATGGATCTTACTTATGAGAATTGATGAATTGATTATTTTGCTTAAAATCACAAAATATATCAATACTAAGTAAATTATTCCAAGTAACCCAAATATCACTAATTCATTACAAAAATCGCCCAAATTGTGATAGTTGTTTTGGTCACAAATTTTGCTTTGAAGTAGTCCAAACAGTGACAAATCCCCAATCTGGCAACCCTGAACTCGGCAACTGAAAATCTCATTATAATAGTGTTACAACCCAGAAATATGTGGTTTTTAAGCAGTAAGAGTATTGCATGAACAGTATAACTTACTCAAACTCATTGTCATGCTAATTTAACCATCACTATTTAAGTTTTAAACCTGTTTCACGAAATGGAGATTTCATGATATTTTGCTTTACTTTTTCACCCTTATTGATACATCTTAAATGTGTGTTCCTGAATAGCAGTTTGGCAAACAACACAGTTGAGTTGTAAAATCTTCCTAGGTTTGGAAGAAGTTTTTCTTCTTTCAGATTTTATCTATGCTATTAAATATCTTGGAACTGACTAAGAGAAGACTTAGCTGGGGAAATGGATGAATTCCAAAGTTGTAATTACAGAAAAAGCATCAGAATTTTGTATAAACATAGTAAGTGCAGTTGGTCATAAAAGTTTTGCAGTTACATAGATTCCTTTTGGATGTGGTTCTTTTTTAAAATGTTTGTTAACTTGTGTAGATAATTTACAGATCTTTTAATGTTGAAACCTTGTTAATAAAACCCTCTTGATAACAAAGTTCTCAGTAATACAAGGTTGTCTTCTTTCCCCTTGGAATGAGATTGGGAATTTAATAATTATTTATATGCTTAATAATATAAAAAAAAATTGGTTTTACAATGTAATGTCAAGTCGACTGGTAGAAGTCGTGCTGGTGATGTCATTTTTTCCATTATGCTAAATCACAGTGTTGCCATTTAAATTTTTTGAGGTTTTTTTTTCATAATTGACACACATCTGTTAATACAAACCTTATTATTACAAACTGCAACAATTCAGGCCCCTTGAGATTTGTATGAAAATATGTTTCACTGTATGTATGAAATTTTCCAACCATTGTGTATATTAAATTCATGAAAATAAAATAGTATCCATACAGTAATGAATTGCTTTGCTGTTTTGTATAATTATATATTTTAGATTTGCGAAAATATTGTTGAATAATTTTGCAGTGTACATTATATAACTAGAGTTGATTATATTATCATAGTTGTTCTGATCATTATTCTTTACATAACTCAGGATTCGTGGTGGTCACGTCAAGTTTCACAACCTATTCTAAAAAGTTTCATTTGCCTTTAGCTTTTGTGCACATAATCATTTGGCATAAATCCAAAACACTTAAGTTTATTGTAAAAAAAAACTAACTGGATTACATTATAATGGAAGACTGTGAATCTTGGGAGTTGCGATGGTGTAGTAAGCAGACTTTGCAGTTTGCCAGAAGGATTTCTTGGGGCACGTCCATTTCCCCCACCCTTACATTATACCACTTCTCCATCCTCATCTCATTTTCACTGTTAATGGCATGGGAAAATACCTCACAAATCAACCATGATTCATATAACTAGCCTATTAAAGAAATTGTTTCTTAAGAAAGAGATGAAAATAAATAATTTGTTCACTATATTGGAGAGTTCAGAGCACTATAAATATGTGATGAAATTTTAAACTTGTTTGATGACAGAAGCAATTAAAATTTAGGGTTTCACTGATTCAGCTAATATAAAAAATTGGGACACTAACTGGTGATATTTTATATACAATTAGATCCAGAGTTTTTTGTAAATAGTTTGTAGGAAATTATATTGCTAATGTCTGTTTACCGACTACATTTTGTGGCATTTTCATTTGACTCCAATGGGCGTGTTTTTAGAGTACCGTAAAATGTATGAATGTGCAATTGTCATGTGAGTGCACTGCAACATTGACTGTGGAGACAGTGTGGCAAAAATTGCACTCAGTTTTACACAACTCATTTTTAGAGCACTCTACAATGGGAAAACGGACAAAGTGTAGAAACTAGCTTAATAGAACAAACTGGCAGAATGGACTGAAAGACCAGTTAGGAGATTGTCTATAGTCCGGTTCATATGCATATATGCAGCATGTGTGTGTAGGTTATAAAGCACAAGCATGGTGTAAACTCAGCATTGCTGTTGAAGAAATTGTAAAGTGCACATTGGGTTGAACGGCATTACTTGGGTTGAACAACATTGAGTTGCTGTTGGATGATTGATATGGTCAGTAAACAGTTCTGTAGACATCATTAAGATGACTTACTTGAGGCTGAATCAATGGGAAATTTAAAGATTGTCAAAGTGTGGCCAAGCAGGTCGGAGTGTTTAGATGTTGTTTTGAACGACAGGAGTATCTGTACGAAGATTTATTAGTGGTCATCCATGAGCAACCATGGCGACAGAGAACTGGTGTATATCCTACAGGCTAGAAGAGATTGATGACAGACAGCAGGTGAAATTGCAAGACATGCAATGAACAACTGGATGCCCAATGTTACATTTTAGTGTGGTCGGGAGATTGCACACAGGTGGTTTGTTTGTTCAGCAACCAGTATGGTGTGTATTGATATCTACCCATTGGAGATGTTTGCTGTGATGCTGGGAATGGAAGAACTGGGGAGCTCAGCAATGGGGTTGAATGATCTTAATGGATGAATCCCTATTTGGTCTAGTTAGCGATTCTGAACTTCTGTATATCTGGAGAGAGCTGTGAATATGCAGTTACCTCTCCAACATTGTCAAAAGGCACCAGTTTGCAGGTGGGGGAGTTCTTGGAGGCATAATGCTAGATGGTCATATGGAGCTCCACATCTTTCTAGGAGGTTCAGTCACTGTTACCGCTATTGTTCTGAGGTTCTCCTTCAAATTGTGCAGTAGCCATCATCAAGTTGTTGGAGAGTGAATATTTTTGTTGTACGGATTGGCTTGCACAGTCTGGGACGTTGTCGGGAGATGTCTGGCAGCATGCCACCGACGACAACTCTGTGCAGCAATGAGTGGTGTCACAAGAGGAATGGGGCCACTATGTCTCGAGGATGTCGACAACCTTATACTGAGCGTGAACAAGCTGCATACCCTGCATCACAGTCAGGGGTGATATATCTGCATTTCTGTTGCCTGCAGCATGTCCCACTGACATTTCTGTCTTCTGTACTGCTGTGTGAAGAATCCACTAGCACTTTTGAATAAAAGTCCTTTTGCATCCTTTTGGATTCATTTCTTGGTCAGTGTTGTTAACCTATTCCGTATTACTTTTCAACAATGTTGTGGTATGATTTTTACCATTTTACCAATGTATGAAAATCTGTTCCATGCTTAATTTTTGCACACAAGAGCATTTCTGAGTCAGAATACTATAGATGACAGTGCTTTTTAAACCTGGTGTAATATTATAACAGTACATTTTAAGTTTTCCTTAAAAATAGTATATTTTTAACTTGTTTTTATATAGTATTTTAAATCTTATACGTTCATTTTGGTTAATTTATTTTGAAAAATACACAGCTTAGTGTTGGAATACAAATTTGTGTGTTTTTATTTGTTGCATTGTTAGTTTTGTTTATGTTTTCTTTATCTAATATGTTTCTGGCCGCAAATTTTGTTACTAAGAAATGCATTTCTCCAAAATGCAAATTCAAGCAAACAGTTTCATGGTTTAGAATTTAAAACTTGTCCTGTTTTGGAACATGTTCCGCTGATGTCGGTAATTTTTTTAAGGCCTTGCTGCAAGCGCGTCTAGGAGCCTACATGTCGGAGGATGATGACGAGGATGACAGCAGTGGGCACAGAGATAGTGGCACTATTGCCCCGAAACCCCCTCAGCTAGAAGTCATCAACTTGGTGGATGATGATTCGGAGCAGGGTGCCAAAGATGAAATGAAAAAGAAGCATGAGCGCAAGAAACACCACCTTAGTCGGTAAAGGCAATGTGCTGCTTTTGTTAACTGCTTCTAATTTGTTTATATCAACTGTGATGTTTTGTAAGCTAGAATTATTTTTATTAGACTTTGACATGATGGAAATTGATTGCAAAATCCGTTCCCATTCAGTATTTGTTTTTCTGAAATTATATAACCATTTTATAAGTATTTTTGGTATGAATGTAAAAGTAAGTTAAATTGATATTTACAGTGCATGATGCAGCACACTTAAAATTTACAAATCATATACAGGCATGTTTGATATAAATCAGGCATTTGCAACAGAGATATCAACTTTTATAGATATTGAGTGGTACTCATTAAAAGATATTTTAGTGCATTTTACTAACACACTCAAAGTATTTTAAGATTTTTGTAGAGAAGAAAAAATCATTTTCTCTATGCACAGGTACAGAAGTTTATTAAGATTATAGTATGTGGGAAATAATGCAGATGTTATAATGCATATTAAAGAACAAAAATGGTTTAATTCTGCGGACTCCTGCTGTACTCTTCTTTTACGAAGGCAACTTTTTTTGACGGTTCTAAGAAAGTAGCAGTAGTCTTGTTTTGTTGATGTATCCCTGCACCTCAGCTGTTATGACATGGGGGAGCCATGCTATTTTTTATGTCAGCTGTGACATTACAAATGACAGTTCAATACTCTAAGCCAGTGACGGGCAGATTTTAACTTAACTTGAGGGTGGAATTTTGTAATAATTTCTGCAAAACACTGAACAAAAGTATGTCTTTTCGGGTATACTATAATTACATTTATTTCTGGTGCACTTTTAACATTCCTCTAACAGGGATGTATGTGCACAGCAAACAAAAAGAACTTATTTAAATAACATTACACACTCACAACAAAACTCAACATAAATATTTGAAGTACAAAATGTAACTGAGGTGACTGCTCACCATGTTTACTCGGCAGCTGTGTTGTCTGAATCTAATTTGTCGTGTCTCCTCTGCTTTGCTTGGTTCATCGTCATTCATCACAGAACATCATTCTCACTGCTGTTGAGTTCTGAAGAGATGCTGGTCTTCTTAAAGCTCTTTACGATGATGATGTCACTTATCAGAGCCCAGCTGTGTTTCACCCATTCGCAGATCCCATTTGCCACCCGCTCTGTATAAAGCTGATGGAGATGGCCCTCGTTTTCAGAAGTGCTCCTGGTTGTCTGTTCATCCAGACATTGACAAGGGTGATGTCCATCCATGCTTTTTCGTGCATGCGCACATGAATGCCTGTCGGAAACTTAACACCCTTTGGTATCATCTTCCATTTGAAAATTATGTTTGGGGGAAGTTTCTGCCTGTCAGCAGTCACAGCCAGCATCACTGTGCAGTGTACCCTTTCGTTTCCTGTCACACAATGTTGCACTTGATACTCCCTTTTCATTCACCATCATATTTTGCGGCATATCAAAATAGACAGGCATCTGATCTGCATTGCTAATTTGTGAATGAATGTGTTAGTTGGCTTTCTGCATTGCTATCGCAAATTGCTGGAAGTCTTGACCTTGTTTTAGACCACTGATAGCCACTAGGAAAGCGAAGTTATAAAGCGGAGAAAAAAATTCTCCCACCACATAAATCTTGTCACCCAGCCACAACTTTCCCTGAACTGGGTATGAGGAGTGTTCTCGATGTGTGAGATTTTGTGCACTTTACATTGAATAATTTCCAATGAAACATAGCATCCTTTATTCTTTAGCTCTCTAATATATTCCACCACTTTCTTGTTAAGTTCAGGAAACTTTCCATGCTTGGGTCCATGAAAAGTAAGCTTGGTTGAAAGTGTGTTCTGTAATTTTTCTTTTTACTTTCTCTACTCGCACATGATTTTTTTCATTAATGCAGTATTCCTGCTCAGCTGTCCAATTCCCATGTTGTTCCACATATGCTATGCCACCCAATTTGAAATTTGCTGTGTACAAATTGTACTTGCTTAATTTCGCTTACAGCAATTACGCACTTAAAAACCTCACTGAACAAGACTCCAAATTCAAACCGCTCGAAACACACAAGAACTAATAAAATTGCGTTAGGTATTATGACCAAACACACACTATCCTCCCTCCAATATTTCCACCTTTAGTAGTGCAGCCAATAAGAATATACCACTCAAGGACCTTGGAATTCCCCACTGTCGATATCAGCCACGTGTTTACCGCTACCTGCAGGGATGTTCAAAATCATCTTTCAACCAACAGGTGCTTCGCAAATGAGGAGTAAAGAATATGCGGGGAAATTTATATACCAAATTCTACCCCATAAAAACACGATGTCGAAAATTACGGGAGTAAATATGGTATTTTGTTAAATTTTAATGTTACAATTTCATCCCGTATGAATCACCATCAAAATGTGTTTGCATTCTGACAAAAGCAAATATTTGGTAGTTTACCTGAGTTATTTTATGTGACACAGGAAAATAAGTTAAAGGTTGACTGGTGCTACAACATGTTTAAAAAAAACAGCAATGCTTAAATTTCAGCCTCCAATAGCCATAATGGCAAAAATCCATTGTTAGTTTATTTTATATTGGATTTCATAATTATCATGAATGCATGCATACACATGGTCTAAATGAGGCAATGACTCAAGACATACTTCTGAACACACGTTGCATTTTTTAAAAATAGTTTTGTACACAAGAAAGTACAACATAAAATTACTAGTACAAAGCAATTTTATATAACTGTATTTATTTATGATACAGGTTCAAGAAGTGACAATTCACATGAATTTGACAAACTATAGTTGAATAACATTTTTAAAAGTGCGTGTCTGTATTTTCACACATTTCAGTTAACACATTTAAGCTAAAATACTGGAAATAAGTATGCATACATAAATATTAGATCATGTTAGGCATAGAAGTGGCTAAGCATACAGAGTAATTTCAGCCTTGTGTAATTACACGTAATGAATATAATCAAACATTAAGTTTGCACATCTTATCTGAGACAGCTGAAATTCAAATTCCGACAATTTACATTATTTAAAATGTGATATTGGTAGAAAATAAGCCTAACATATTACGTGCTCCAAATAACTGGCACTTCAGTAATAAGGAAAATGTCTGTGTGTGTAGATATATGTGTGTGTTCATTCTGTAGGCGATTCATACAGAAAACTTCCATCACATCACTAAACATCACTGCACACGAGGGAAAGAAACACATGTTGCCGGGGAGTTCCATTGCCATCATGAGAAAGTAATTAAATATTAATAACGCACAGAAAACAGCACTGAATGGGAAATGGTTCAATAATTGGTTCACCAACACTGTATAAACAAGGTCTAAAGGAATAAAACGTGATATGGATACATTCTCTAGTGAAAACAGAGTAACCAGACATCCGTCATGAGTGATGTCTGCCGGTCTTGTTTTGCTCACACAGAGGCTAGGCGTGCTGGAGTACTTTTCTTTGTTAAAAATTTGAAAATACAAAGTAGCAAAGCCAAAATATTTAAAAACTTATTATTATTTTAAATACAATATTATTGCTAACTTTTGACAGAAATCTTAAATTTGCTCATTTCTTTTGTGTGCACTATTTTTAGCAAGTGTTACCAAAATGAACACATACACAAACATCTTACGAACCAGCTGACCGCAGGCATTGCAACTGGTGTAATTTGTTTTGACACTGTTATAAAGTTGGTGGTTCTTGTTTTCAAAAAACAGACTTCGTAAATGAAACACTTTGAAGGACCACGTAAATACATTTAGTAAATGGCTTACATGAATGCTTGCTGTACATCTTTTGTACAGCAATTGTTACAACATTAGTTGTTACCTTTGGTTAGAGAACTTCCCTCTGAAGTTTATTGAAATATTTCAAGAATGCTATTGTTTTAGGTTTTATCCGTACCAATAAGAGTGCCTCCATTGGCAGAAATAATAATTTTTTGCATATGTTGACGCATGACTTCTTTTGGAACATTGGAGATTCTACAACTTCCGCTCCATCCTTAGTTCAGTTTAGCCAGTAGACGTTTGCTTTTCCATTTGCCCCGACGTAAAGTGAGATTGTACTGTCTGCCTTGAAGATTGTTTTAATCACTGGCCCACCATAACACTGCTTAGACGTAACAAGTTCTTTTACTCCCTGCTAGATAGCACTAGTTGTGAGAATATCATTTGTCATTTTTTTGTCCCCTTCCAGCCAGCTGGTGACAGTACATAGGCAAGTTATGCATTCGCTACCCCCCGCTCTGCGACTACCCCTCGCCTTAGTGGCATCAGCCTATAAGTGTCGGGCAAAAATTATTATAAAAGGAGAGATAGCCTACGTCTCTAGACCAGTCTTCGTTTGAAGCGCCAGTCGCTCAGGTCCGACCAGATTGAGCAGCCTTCATTCCCAGCGCTTGCTGCTCAGGAATTGACCTGAATACTTTAGTCTTCAGCACGCATTGCTCGGACACTATACTCTGCACCCTGTTTCATTGTTTAAGCTATGTTTACAATAGGGTTATGTTACGTTAGTTAGACTCTCTCCCAGCTACGTACCTTGCTATACCCACTCACCCTGCAGTATACGGACGTATCTGTAGTGGACAGATTCCTAAGTCCTTCTCAGAACTCATCCTGTCATGTCCTTGCTTAGTATACCTAGCTATGTGTCAGTTTCACTAAGTTACGTCATTGTACACAAACCGCACGTACAACAATGCAAGAGGAGTTTGCTTAGACGTTAAGCATTACACCCAGCATTCCCCTGTTTTATCATTTGGTCACCTTTACTGGTCATCACAGCTGTGTATTCCAGCTTCCCGCCCAGTACTCATGCCATTGACCAGGAGTCAGGGTGCATTCACCACACTTTTCTTCCTTCACGAAAATAAAACGTGGGTTGGCTTTTACTGTGAGTTCTTTCCTGTAGACATAGCACTTTTCTGTAGTTACCCTCATGTAATGTGATGCATGTGCGGCCTTGACCAAAGTGTAAACAAACCACTTCGCCAAAACACAAATGCAGTCAGTTCTTAGTACCCAAAATAAAAATAAGGAAACCATGACAAATGCACCTGGAACGTGGTTTCAAAACCATAAACAAACCCAAGAACTGAAGAGTCGATAATAAAACCCAAAGAAGAGCCTAAAAGATCAGGAAGTGATATAAACAACAATTAATTACTGATTCTTGTTGGTCGCACATGTCACAAAATTAAATTAATAGCTTGATAACACTGTTATACACTTCAAATATAATCATAACATAGATATGTAGTAATTAAAGGCCCAGAGGGAATATGCATGTATACCAAATAAAAAGACTTGGATTTGTGGTGTGCTTAAATAATATCTTTTGGCTAAGTTTATTAATTATTTTCTTTTAAAATATAATTCAAATATAATTTGTACAAACATCGCAAAGAGATAAGAATTTTCTTCATGGCAACAAATTCTCCAAACATAATATAATTATAATATAATTATCTGCACTTTACACGCAAATCATTATAGTACCATATTAAAGGATAATTAAACATCCAACGAAAAGTGCAGTCAAATCATTATCTTTAAGTTGAGATTAAGATAACCCAAATAATAGCCCTAGGGTGCACCCGATACAGAATAACTTAATAATTAAACAAAAATACTAACCATAAATACAATAATTTCACCCAAAAGGTCTAATATTACATGTGCATAAAAATATTATTCTTAATAAGTAATGTAATCTATTATCTTTAGCACTTCGCTGTCCATCAAAACCACAGACGAAACAGGACTGCTTTTGGAAAACTTGGCCATGGGATGAAATGTAACACGAGTCCCAACAGCCAACAGACGAGACAAAAAAACTTTAAGGGGTTACGGCCGGCCATTGCCGCAACACGAAAGAAGGAACATATTTTGCAGGTTATGCCATTGCTTTACTTGTAGTTACGGTGAACTATGGCAATTTGGTCCAACCATGGATAACTCACATTCTGTGCATTGTGTACATCGTACACGTACACCCTCTCAAGGAGGAAAAACCAGGAATATTCTCACCTGTCGTAGATGAAGAAACTCCGAAACCAAAAACAAATAAATAAATTAGCACACCACTCTACAAATTGGCTTCACCACACTACGTGATGGTGTTTGTGAGACGATACTAAAGGGGCCTCAGGTCCCCGAAAACACCATCCCGGCCAGCACACGTGGAAAATCTGACATGGTGCCGACAAGCCAAGGACACAAAGTGACGAGAAGACTGGGAGAAAATAGCGTCGTTGCCAGGAACAGCGACGTAACAAAAAAGAAAGAAAAGTAGCAGATAGTTCTGCGATCGCCTTTAGATGTTGTAGGCGACCCACAAGAGGCATGAGCGAGAAAGGTATCGCAGAAAAACGCCAAGTTTCACGTGATAGAAACATGTTTTTTATGTGAAGTCATGCAACAGGTGCGTGACTTCGTGGGGACTTAGCGACGACAGTTGCGCCAGAAACCGAAGTGTGGAAGGGAGTAGCGATGGCTGTCGCGACATAAGAATTTGCGAACGGCCCAGCTTACATCTGGTCAACCAGAAATAAAAACGAGAAATTGCAGCCTGGACGGCTTTAATGAGAGTTAAGAAGTACCTTTCAGAGTACCGGAATAGAACCGAAAATTAAATTAAACTTACAGGAAATTTACCCAAAAGCTAGAACATGTAAAAATCATTTATATTTCCAAATAAAGCAAACATCAAAATCTATAGAAAATATTTAACAACACGAAAACTTAGAGAAATACAGGGCTATTCAAAATGATCTGGACACTTTCAAGTGGTTGTAAATAGCAGTGTTATTGAGATAAGGTATCATATATGTACAGTAGACTCCAGACTATCCGGCCTAATGTGGCGGAAGGTCAGGTCGGATGACAAAAAAGCCGGATAGGCCGGAGTTCTTTATCTACTTACTTCCTGCCTCACCCACACCATTAACAACACACTTTTCATACCAAAATCTGCTCTTATTCATATTTTCTGACCTCTTAGTACAGGTCAGTACTTTATAAATGTTTGTTATGCACTGTACTGTCCATTTAAAAAATATAACCGGAAAAGGAAGTCCAAAAATGAAAATATTGCACACATTGTAAGATAAATTTTATAATGTCTAACTTAATTGCTGGAAACATAAAATAATGTACACTGTACAGTATGTGAATAGTATACTTACAACTTTAAAATAAACAAAACATTAACATAAAACGTAGGCCTAATTTGGATAAGCAGCCATCATTGCCACCCAACCCATCGGACGATGATAAAGAATGAACCTCTACGTCCACCTTCCTGGAAGAGCGGACTTTTCCATCGCCAGGATAAACAGAGATAATCACTGGTAACAACGAACTACTTTGCAGAACCTGTTAGAACACCGGCTCTTAGTGTGAGAAGAGTGGAGACTTCGGAAAGGACAGCACGTCTATCCCCGCCAGATTTTGCCTGAAGTTCATGAAGTGCCCAGAGAAGTGGACTCCGAGCACCATGGAAATATCCTGGAGAAGTCCAGCGGACTGGAGAATGAGCCAACAGCGACTCTGCCAGACTGCCGACACCGGAAGAAACTCCATCAACCAGTACCGCCAGATTGCAGGCGCTGCCAGAGCCTGCATCACGACGGACTGCAGCCACTGCTCAAGTGAGCACCAGCAGCAAGGAACCTTCGACAACGGACGTTATCACAGCTGACCCTGCAGAGCAGCCGTTGTCCTCTACAAGGGCAGCACCCCGAGCAACCAGTGTCCACGTCTAGGCGCCTACGTCGGACCAGCTCACCGCAGAGGCTACGGTCACCCCTGATTGTGCGGCCAACCTCGTTTCACGGTCAACATTTAACGCGGAGGCTGCCACCTTCCAGTATCCAGTACAACACAGTGCAGAGGGCAACTCTCAGGACCAAATACAAAATGAACCCGAGGATAGCTCCTCTGGAAATTTACTTACTAATTCTGTTGTAGTTTGTCCTTGTGTAATACAGTTTAACTGTGCTCTGTCCATGTCCAACAGATCTGAGAATGACATTCCGGAGATCTGTCACAGACGTGAAGGAGAACCAGTCGGAGGTCTTGCTGCCACCCAGTTCCAGACCTGTTCCAAGGGCATCATCAACACGGTTCCTGGTTCCGCGTTGCTGCGCCAACTGCCAGAACGAGTGCCCAGAGTATCAGTTGCAGCCCAGTCAGCCGTGGGGACAGTTCACCTCGGCAGAGAGAAAGCTGCCGACCACACCGTCGATGAGAACCTGACGTCAGCTGGTGGGGCTTGACTGCTGCCGCTCTCCACCCAGCTGTCCTGGCCTACTGCTGTGGGAGAGCCAACTACTTCTCTGGACCAGACATCTCACGCATTACCACCTGGGGCTAGCAGTTCTCAGAGTCAGTCAGCAACTGACACCGCCAACATACCACAATGAGATGGCAACACAGCATCCAGCCAGCAGCAGCATCGAGTCCAGCCGCCCCGCGCCTGCCATGCCGTAGTCATAATAGGGCAGTACAGAGAGACTCCATGGCAGCCACCTGCCAAGTTCCAGTGGCTGTGCCCCCGAATGCACCTCCAAGGAAACTGCGGCAACCCAGCACACAGCAGTGTGTCGACAGACACCCACACCAGTAAAGTGCAAATTATGTGTTAGCTTTGTTTCATCCAGCAACTATGGACTTTATAAGAGAAAGGCTGCGTGAAGATCGGAAAGGGAGAAAGAATTCTGAGATATATTATTTTTGAAGGGAATGTGTTTTTTTTCTCTTTTAATGTTTATTCTGCTTTAAAGTGAGATTGTACTGTCTGACTTGCAGATTGTTCTATTCACCGGCCTACCGTAACAATACTTAGATGTAAAGAGTTATTTTACTCCCCGCAAGATTGCACTACCAGTAGGAATATAGTTTGTATTTGCTTTTCTTCCCTTCCAGCCAGCTGGTGACATCATGTAGGTAAGTTATGCATTAGCTACTGCACCCTCTGCGACTGCTCCTCGCCTTAGTGGCATCTGCCAATCAGCATCGGGCCAGACCAGTCTTAGTTTCTAGTGCCAGTCGTTGAGATCCGACCTAATTGAGGAGCATTCATTTCCTGCGCTTGCTGCTCAGGAATTGACCTGAATACTTAGTCTTCAGCACTCATTGCTTGGATACTGTACTCTGCTCCCCGTTTCATTGTTTAAGCTTTGCTTATGATAGGGTTATGTTACGTTAGTTAGGCTCTCTCCCAGTTACGTACCTTGCTATACCCACTCACCCTGCAGTATATGGACGTATCTGTAGTGGACAGATCCCTGAAGTCCTTCTCTGGATTCATCCTGTTACGTCCTTGATTAGTATACCTAGTTATGTGTCAGTTTCACTACGTTACATCATTGCACATGAACCACATGTATAACGTAAGAGGAGATTGCTTAGACGTTTAGCATTACACCCAGCATTCCCTGTTTTATCATTTGGTCGTCTCTACTGGTCATCACAGCAGTGTATTCTAGCTCCCTGGTCAGTACTCGTGCAGTCGACCAGGAGTCAGGGTGCATTCACCACATGTTTGCTTTCTTCGTGAAAATTAAATGTGGGTCGGCTTTTACCTTGAGTTCTTGCCTGTAGACATAGCAACTTTCTGTAGTCAGCCTCACATAACAATACCACAGGTGATCCCGGGAAAACTACTCAATTGATCCAAGACACTAACTTTACACCCACATGCAGCTAGCCCGTCAACCCCCTGTGACTGAAGGAAAGGAGGAGCCACATCGGTACACTGTCCTGAAAACAGTTGGTCGACTCTGTGTTCGCCGGCCTCTCCAAAGCGGTCTCCACCAAGAGAGTTGGGTGTCCCCTGGGTTAGGAAAACAGGGACAGGGCCACACACCTGTGTGTGACTTTGGACAGGTGAGGCCTGATTTCCATTGTGTACTGTAGTCTCTGCCAGGCATTGGAATAAGGTGTCTGCCGGTCCCCAGCCCACACGTGGTGCTAAACGTATGTCTATCGCACACGTATCAGCCCTCCCTGGTGTCTTGCATAGCTAGTTTAGAACCACAAGCTCAAGCACAAGCCCTCAGGCATCTTCAAGACCCAGAGGAAATGGAAATACCCACAAATTTGAACACTTGAACCACCTACACCAGTCATCACTTACTTGGTTCCTGCCACACTATTGCCTACTTCTCAATCGAATCCTTTGTTCACACCTACCTACCCCACTGTACCAATACCTGTACTTGTCAGAACAAATGCCACTCCAGCAACCCTTCGTCCAGTTTTCACCAAGAAACCAGTGGCACCTAAGTGTAGAATTGTTGTAACCACACCTGATTTCGTTACCTGCTGCAAGGCCACCCGCCCAGTTCTTTATAACGGGAAGGGACTTGTGCCCCGTCATAACTGAAACCCCTAAAATTATGGAAATTCCTGGCTTAACTCCTAGCCAAAAGGGTGGACACCATCTACTAAATCAGACAAGTGAGTATATGTTATCGGTATGTCACGCGTCAATGTTCACTGGACCTATTCATGTTTTACATTCTATACGTAAGTATATCATTATAACATTTCATTTTATAAAATGTCCTGGTTCGAAAATTTCAGGTAAATGTCTTTTTTTTGTCACTGTATGAAGTTAAGAGTGACCGGCCTAAGTTCCACTATAAAAAACTCATTTAAAAATGAAGTTACAGTCAGTTTTTAAAAAATCAAATTAAGTACTACCACCAGGTCTGGAAAAATTTATAAAAGTGGTTGTTTCATTTTGCTGTATTTTTTTTAAAAATTTTAAGTTTTATAGTGTGGAAACATTTGTGGCCCTGCTTTTAAGTACAATACTGATGGTTTCAATTTCAGGCTTTAATAAGAAAGATTGTTAATTCAGAAAGTTTTGTTGGTAACTAAAGGTATTGTGTTTGGTTGTGGGTAAAATAAACATATTTTCTTATGTCAGGATACATGTATGTGTAATTTTAGGTATAGGATGACTTGTTTCATGTTTTTTTTCTTTCAGAAGTGCCAGTAAAGAGAACCACCACAAAGACAGAAGTGCTTCGAGGTTGCAACACATCTCTGAAAGTGTCCACAAACGAATGTACCATGAGGATTCCAGAGATCAAGAGAGGAGGCGAGTGGTAATAGACTTGTCTCGAGAACTTAAACGGCCTCGGGAAGCGGAGTCGGACCACAGGTTATCTCGCAACCGGAGGTCTAAAGAAGTTCGCAAGGAAGATAGAATAAGTAGGAGTCACATGGACAGTAAAGATGTGTCACTTCACAGAGGAACAAGAAGTCGAACTCCCGTTGGTTTGTATTTTAGTATGCATTTGTGTTAGAGCCAGTAATTATTTATTTTAGTGTTTGTTGTGATGAACTGTAATTTTGTGGGCTGTGTTTATTTTTGTTGTTAAACTTGCACTGGACAAGTACATTTAAAGTAGGCCGCAAGGCTACCAAAAATATGTAAAAGGACATGAATTCAAGTACTCACAATGTAGTACTTATCGACAGGCGTACACACGCAAAGAAAGACACATTACACATTTTCCACACAAACAACTCACCACCTGATGAAGCTGGCTTAGCCAGCAAAACATCGCAATTGCACAACCGCGTGGAAAATGTGTCATCCTTCTTTGTGTGTGTGTGCGCCTGTCTACAAGTACTATACTGGAGATATTTGAATTCCTGCCTTTTTATATA
Organism: Dryococelus australis; assembly: GCA_029891345.1. NCBI lineage: Eukaryota > Metazoa > Arthropoda > Insecta > Phasmatodea > Phasmatidae > Dryococelus > Dryococelus australis. Next base: position 262,742,640 of record CM056993.1, read on the forward strand.
TTTTTAGAAAGCCTCAAGTAACTAAGACTTGGTAGCTTAGGCCATGCTAGTCATACCCCCTTTTCTTCCTACTCAACCCTTCGGGTGAGTCTCAATTGATTTAAGTGTCAATTATTAATTAACATAGGGCATAATCCAGGCTTGGTATTTTCAACCAAGCACAATCCTCCTGTCGGTGTCATATCGACGTAATGGACTTCGGGGTGTCCACTGGTAAACATCCCGTGACGCTCAACATCATTTCATCTGTCATGTCTGGGTGTGACCAAAGTCCCCATGACGCCCTCGAGGCAGAGGCACATGCCAATGACCTCCTTGACATACACACTGTGTCCTGTGGTCAATTGTACGGGCACCGGTCTACACCAAATACAATGTACGTACTGCCAACAGCATTTTACTTACATGTGTCTGGGATGGGAAGATACCTCGTTATATATATTGATTGGAGTACCGTTGCCAAACTTGCCGGCAAAGGCAAATAATAACATGGAACCGGCCAGAGTGTGATAGCCTTGGCATATACACTATAAAGTGTATCCTGTGCTTAGCAGAGTACCACTAATGATGTATAGGATGGCCGGATGAGAGGATCACTTTGTCACGGTCAAGTATACCAATGTGAGGTTTGCCAACGCAGCCTCATCCACTGACAATCTAACCCAGGATCGAAGTTAATACTTGCAACCTACCTCCACTTTACTGAGGCCCAACTCTCAGAGTTTAGCGGTCGTCCTCACAAAGACCCTATCATATTTGTAAATGAATGCGAAAGGGACCTACGAGAAATGCAGGTACCTGCCAAACAATGGGTAGGCAGGGCATGCTGCCAACTGTTTGGCAAGGCAAAATAAAGGTGGGATAATAGTGCCAAATTTTATTTTGGATTGGAGTCGGCTACGATCCTGGCTCGCCACCCACTTTACAGGGGACGATGTGGTTTCATATCTTATTACAGAAATTTACACTCGAACATAGCACCTCAAGGATGAGGTCGAGATCTTTATCCGCAGGAAAGAGCAGATCCTCAAGCGATCTACCCCACAGAGAACAAAACAACGCGGGTGAGAAGTATTACAGGCCCTCTCCTTCCCTCCCTACGCAACCTCCTGCTGATCCCTTGTTCACAAATGGTTGACACATTAATGGAGAGGGTGATGGCGCTGGAACAAAACAATCGTGCACTGTCTCAAATAGACACCCCGGCATGCGCCTCTATCAACAGGGACTGCCCGACCCGGTGAGGTCAAGGCCGAGCGACCCCACCCACTCATCCGCCAGGTATGCAACCTCGTGTAATCGCAACGAGAATCCCACCGTGTTCGGTAAATGCCCCTGCTGGGATACCCATGGGGCAGTCTTCCCAGCCCCAAGAAGGGTCTCTTGAACTTAGACAGTTACGCCTAACTACAAACTGCCAAGTGTCCTCCACCCGGGAACACTACCCCGGAAGGGAGACCCCCTCTATCTGAGGAATCTATGAGGAGCTCTCGAAACAGCAACCCAGCCTCGAACTGCGAATTTCAGGGAACGCTACTTGAGAACTCTAACTCATGAAACACTGGCACCCAAAGCAGGTACCCAAGATCCCCCTCCACCAAGACGGATCCAAAGAGGCAAGCGTCATCCAGTCAGAGAGACTGAGACCTCAGTCGTGAAATGGGAAGATTCACCCCTTCCACAACTGCCTAGAACGTATGTTCTACGCCGTGTACGAGGAGGGATGTCCCAGCGGATATTGTCTTCGACATGATGCATGCCCAGGTTATAAGGCTATGGTGCTGTTACAGTTGTTTTATTTTGCGTAGGTCAGCTTACGCGCTTGGGTGGTTTACTTTATTCTAGTGATCGTTTCTGACTGGTAATCTTTACGAGACACGTTGCCCTACGTGCCGGAATGAAGTTTACAATAGCCTGGTTCGCGAGTCTTATGAATAGCAGATTGGTTCACAGAGGTGGTAGTTGGGCGGGAGGTGTTGGCGTTACCTGGTTTACTCAGGGTATCTTCGGCTGATTGAGGAATGGTGGTCGACGGCAGGCTGGAGTCGCTGTTGCAGACAGGTGGTGTTGAAGCACTGGCACCGTGTTGGCCAACACAGTACCGCAGGTTGCAGATGGCTGCCTCGGGACACCAAAACCTTGGGTTAGAGATCCAGTGTCGTCTCTTGGACTTGTGTACAAAATTACTCAAGATGGGGTGGTAGTCCAGGTGCGTACAAGTAGGTGCCGTGAAACAGTACAGTCCCTTACAGGAGAGGTCGGTCTCTCTAGCTGCCTCACTAAAGCGGCGGATCTCCACGGTGATTTCTGGTACCGGCCAGGCGTTGAGTCCGCCTTGGCGGCATGCTGGGTCATCGGGCGTCGTCGAGTAGCACGAGGCGTCGTGGCATCTGCTTCTGCAGCAACTGATGGGGAGGACACAGGAGCAAGGGACGTTGTGGCAGTGTGGGGGAGTGACATAGGGAAGTCCTCCACCCCTACTGCACAAGTTCCTACCCGTAGGGCAGGATGTTTCTGTGAAGTGGCAGTGCGAGGGAGTGGCAGTCGACCGACCTTCACCTTGACTGCAGGTGCTTCTCGTCCAAGGTCCGAGTCGTTGGAGGAATCAACGGTCTCAATGTCCAGGTCCGTTGGCGAGGCAGCATGAGGGAGGAATTCAATCTCAGCTGCGGGTGGTGCATCAGGTGAGGGGTTGTGGGAGGCATCGACGGTCTCGATGCCTGTTGTTACAGTGCAAGGGAGTTGCAGCAGACAACCGCTCTCCACCTTGCCTGCTGATGATGCATCTCGTCGTGGGGCCGGGTAGTTAGAGGCATCGATGGTCTCAATGTCCAGATCCTTTGGCAAGGCAGTGTGAAGGAGAAACTCGACCTCAGCTGCTGGTGTTGCACCAGATGAGGGGTCGTGGGAGGCATCGACGGTCTCGACGCCTGTTGTGGCAGTGCAAGGGAGTTGCGGCTCACTGCTCCCCACCTTGGCTGTGGGTGGTGCATTTCGTCGCAAGGCCGGTTAGTTGGAGGCATCGGCGGTCGCGACGTCCATGTCCTTTGGCGAGGCAGTGCGAGGGAGAAGGGTCTCGACCTTGACTGCGAGTGTTGCACCAGATGAGGGGTAGTTGGATGATTCAATGGTCTCGACGTCTTGTCCACCGGGGGCCAATTGAGCGGGTGGCATAACGGGCCTCTCGTCCTCAATGGCGCAGACGGGTTGGGTTAGGTTGCGACGGAGCACTGTTGTAGTCTATGCTCAACATCGGTGGTTGCCAGCTTACTTGCAGTTGCATTGGCAGTTCTAGGTCTGCAGTGAAAGTGTTGTCCGGTGGTCTAGTGGCGCTAGTATTTCACTATTGGAGCCAGAGATCGATTTCGTCGAAGTTGGAGAATGGCCTTGATCTCTGGCTTCGGAGTTGTACCAGGTGGAGGGGTAGGCGCTCGGGTTGTTTCAACCCCCTCCCCTCACCAATTGCGGTTTCGATTGCTTGCTGATGTAGCTAGATCGGCAGGGTGGTTGGCGGTAGTCTCTGTCTCGGGGGCTACGCCATGACACTTTGCAGTAGCTAGGTATTGGTTTCTCGCATCTTGCTGTTATACTTTCTCTGCCTAGCTATGGGGCATCGAGGGCAGTGATCCGACGGACGTTGCCGCTCAGTGTTGGTCTGTGTCCAGCCTCTATGTTGCTATGTAGCTGTGCTCCCTGTCTGTCTCTGCAGGTCACACCTTGGGCCTCGTTGGCCGTGGTTTGACTTCGGGAGGTGCCATTGACGGCATAGGGCCTCGTTTGAAGGTCAGTAGCCATGAAAGCACTTGGTCTGGGGCCTCTTCAGACTGAGGCCGCTCATGATATCGTCGTGCTCTTCAGGCCTGGCTTCTAGTCTTCGTTGGGGAAGTTAGGGTCGGCTGGTCCATGTACACCTGTAATTGCTGGAGGTGGATTGGGGTATGGGGAGGGGTAACATTCATCTGGCTACTTTCCCAGTTAATCAGGGTACCTCCGTCTCTTCCCAGTTGAATACGGCGTTGTTCATAGTCGAGGACGCACTGTTGCTGATGCAGCCAGGGTTGCTCCAAAATCATGGATTCCCCTATATGGGGTGTAACTACAAAGTTAACATGGGATATATGGCGATGTAACCCCAATTGTTAATGCTATTCCTCCTTTGACGGTAAGGAGATTCAGTTGCGCGAGCCTGACTTTGCTTTTAATGGAGGTCAGTTGGGCTCGTTGGTAGGCGTGAGTAGGTCGCGCCTTATTAAATTACCTGTGGCGGCCATGTCTAGCATCGCCACTGTAGTTTCGTTATTTAGGCGGACCTCTACACGGGGCAATTCAGGGGAATCACGTTCTCTTAAATTTTGGAGTATGACTTAGGCTTCTTCCTCCTGTTCCAGTTCTAGGTTCTCTCTCTCTCTCTTCGCCGTGCAGTTTTTGTGGAGATGTTGCCCCGCGCAATATTGACACTTTGGCGGCATCCGGTAGCGGGGAGGGGAAGTCAAGGTTGGGGTTTGAGGAGGCGTAGGGGCGGGCACGTGGTCTGTCAGTGTTCTCCCCTCCTTCCCCCTTGTCAATCTGCTTACGGTCTAGCGCTGCCTGCTCTTCGTAATTCCACTCTGTTTCCCGGCCATGTTTTATAAGCTCTTCAATTGACTGAGCCTTCTGGGTTTGTAGGAAATTACGCAGCTTCGGTAACAGAATTTACGCAATTTTCTTCAGTTTCCACTGCCGGGAAAAGGCTTTGGTAAATGTGTACCTTTTGCCTTATAAATAGCTCAGCCTCGTCTTCAGGTACCTGTGTCTGACTGTAAAACTGTGTAGTTAACCTCGCCAACACTTCCTCGCCTGTGAATTCGGAAGCCAGCCTGCTGCTAAACTGTTTCCATTTGGTGAGAAATTTGCCGTATTGTTTCCACCATGTTAAAGTTAGGCCCTTTAAATGTAATTGGGCCCTGCCTACTCATTGTTTCGCAGGAAGCTCAGCCTCCCGGAATTCCTTTTCACACTCTTGCATGAAGGACACCAGGATCTTTGTGAGGTCGGTCTGCGAAATGTGTGATTTGGATATGATTGTCCCATCCGGCTGCTGGGTGGCCTGGTGCTGTTCTGGGATGAATGTAAACACAGGATGATTTCGACCGGTGCGATAGGGAGGGGTGTTTTCTACACCTCTCGCACTGATACATCATGCCTGGCATAGTGATGTGCTTGTAGGGCCAAACTATGCACAGGCTGACGTGTGCCGCTTATACTACTAATAAACTGCGATTACGACTCATCGCTCTTTACGTAAAGTATACCCTTACTTTAACCTACGTAGAGTTGTCTACTTCAACCACCCACGTGAGAGTTGTGCACACAAGTAGATATATAAAGGGAGTTCTGGCTCAGTCCTTACGTTCATCAATATTTTGAGGTTTTTTCCTCCAAAATCAAGGGTTTTGAAGCTAAATTTAGGCTGTAAAAATTTTAAAACAGGAGCTCTCCAAAACAAGCAATTTCCCTCGAAAATCATGTAAATTTGTGCCAAAATCAAATAAAATGTTCAATTTTGCCAAAAATGCTGTGTCAATTTGTGCCGCTTGATAAACATCAAAATTCAAGCAAAAAAAAACATACAAATTTCTTGCTTTTCAAGCAATTTTTCACTTTTTTTTTTTTTTTTGTCAATTTTGCAAGCGAGCAATCTAAATCAAGCAGATTTAGCTAAAAATCAAATAAAAATATACAAATTAATAGAATTTCAATTTAATACATGAATGCAATATTATCATGCATAGTTTTTCCATATTTCACTTCTTTTAAACCTTTTTTTGCCACAATAACTTATTTCTCATTTATACATTTTAAATAATTTCTATCAATTATCTCTGCGTAGCAATCTAGTAAAGTAATTTTATACCTACAGTCTAGAATACAATTAGTTTTTTTTACCGAATTTGGATTCATAAATTAAAAAAATCTGTGGTTTCATACCATTTATCAATTTCTAGATATGTTAGTTTAGTGAATTCATATTAATTGTTCAACTTGTTGAGCAGTCTCCATTTTTGTGATTATTTAAAAGGAAAAAAAAAAAAAATGATTAAAGAAAAATATTTTTTCATTCTCTTAATAAATTAATTTTTTAATAAATAAAATGGAAACTATGCTTGAAATGGAAAATAATATCATATCTAAGCAATGTAAAAAATGTGGCAAAGTATTAAACATAGAAAGTTTTGCATCACATAAACACACAAAAGATAAACATATTAGCACCTATAAAATATGTTCTGCTGAATATACCAAAAATCAATATGAGTTAAAAAAAAGAGAAAGTACTTTGTGAATGAGGGAAATATGTTTCTAAACTATATCTCAAAAAGCAAAAAAAGTAGTAAATTGCACAATACAAATTAAATTCAACATGATTATTCAACCAAGACTTGTGTAGCATGTGATGAGAACAAATCTATCAATTCATTTTATCCTGATAAAGCAACTAAAGACAAACATACAACAAAATGTAAAAAAATGCTGTAATGAGAAAATACTGTGTGAATGTGGAAAATATGTTTATATTATATATCTAAAAGAGCATAAAAAAACTTAATCACACAACACAATAGTAGATATTCTAAATTAAATTGAACATGATTACCCAAAAAAAAACATGTACACTATCTAAAGAGAATAAATCTATAAATTTATTTTCTCTTCATAAAAATACTAAGGATAAACATACAACAATATGCAAAAAATACTGTAGTGAGAAATATTATCACAGAAGAAGTTAAATATTAAAAAAAATTATTGTTAATAATTTAAGGACCTTATTCCAGTATTTTCATTTTTTTTTTACATTTCTTCATTTTTTAAAAGTTTATAAATTTTAATTTCTTATAAATCCACAAATATGACTACGAATTATTCAGTAGCAGATCTGAGGGAAAGGAGAGTGACCAAGTTGAGAATTATAGCTAGAAAATTAAACATAATAAAATTATCTAAATTACGAAAAGATCTTATTACAAGCATTATTACAAAAATTCTTCAAGCAGGAGAAAATCTAAATTATTTAACGGTTGCAGAATTAAGAACTAAAGCTAAAATCTTTAACATAACTAATATAAATAATTTAAGGAAAGCAGATTTCATTACAGTTATTATTAATGAGCAAAGAAAAAGAAATTGCAAATTGGCCATTTTCTAATTCTAATATCAATGAATTATATAAGAAAGATAGAAAGTAATTGAAAAAAAAAATTTCCATTCTCTAATAATCTATTTGTAAAACAAGAGAAAAAGGAATGAAAAGAAATATTCCCATTTTCTAATAATGTATTTGTAAAACCTAGAAATAAAAGCCAGCTGGTAAAAGACGGAATAACAAAGAATATTTTTACAAATTTACCTTTGGCTGATGCAAATATCAATTAATTATATCCCAAAAGTAAAAAAGAACTAACAGAAATATTTCTATTTTATAATAATTTATTTGTTAACGAAAGAAGTAGAAGAACCAATAAAAATTACTTCGTTAATAAAGCCTTTAAAAGTAGGATATCAACATATAACATTGAAAATTCTTTTAATTTAGTAGAGCTTAATGAATTTTTACGATCTATAAAAACTATAGTTTTTGTGATACTACGAAACAATCTTAGAACATTTAGAGGGGTTGAAAACCAGCATGAAATGATATGCAGATTGTCGCAAACAAGAAAATAATCAAGTAGAATTATTCACATTTCAATCACCCAATTATACAATATTTAATGGAGGAGATGTTAAAAGGATTTATAAATTCATAAATCAAGAATTACACAATCATCTGAATTTCAAAGAAGAGGCTCAGGATGGACTTAAGATAGAATAATTGGAACACAATTAGCAATGAATAAGTATAATCCATTAAATGGTGCAACGTATATAGAACTACCAGAATTTATTAAGAATAAAAAAGCCTGCATAAATGTAAAGAATAATGATCAAAAATGCTTTCTTTGGGCAATAAAATCTGCATTATTTCCAGCAGACGAAAATTTTGATAGAGTAACTAAATATAGAAATATGGGGCTTGATATTGATAAAGTAATAGATAATTATGAATATCCTATTAAAATTGATGATATACCAAACATAGAAAATCAAATTGATACTTCTATAAATGTATACTCGATTGAAGATGAAGGAAAGAAATCCATGGTATATCCACTAAAACTTACAAAAAGTAAAAAGGATAAGCATATAAATTTACTTTATTTCAAAGAAGGCGATAACGCACATTACTGATGGATTAGACTTATCGAGACTGCTTTCAATGCAAATAAATAATAAGCATGGTAAAACTTATATATGTGATATGTGTCTTCAATTCTTTTATTCGCAGTAAAAATCACTTTACCTTTGAAAGGAGAGCAAATATTTTTCGAAAATTATAAACATACAATGAAGGTTCCTTTTACAATATATGCAGAGTTTCAATAAATTTTAAAGATAATATCAACAGCTAAGCCAAATCCAAAGGAAATAACTAAGTTTAAATTAATAAAAAAATATCCAGTTTTAATAGAAGATGATATCGATAATGGTCTTTATAAGGAGATACTTAAAGAACGATATAATCTTACTAATGAACAAAAAATAACATTGATTTAAAGTTGAATGATGAATCATTACCATGAAATATCAATAGCACAAAGCATCTGGTTTTTGTTATTATATTGAACCTAATTATGGTGATTATAAGCCACCAGTTGTATATTGAGGCCCCAAATGCTTATAAAAATTTTATACAATCAATTAAAAGAAATTGGTGAAATATATTCGCAAATTGAACCAATGCATCCTCTATCAAAGGAAGACAGAGTGACATATAATGGATCTAAAAAAAATGTACTGTATGTGAATGTGAATACCCTATACAGAAGAGAATAAAAAAGTTGGTCGTCATGATAATAAGTGGAAAATTCATTAATCCTGTATGTAATAATTGTAATCCACAATTAAAATAGCCCAACTTTGTACCAATTTATTTCCATAATTTAGTTGGATATGATACACATTTATTTATTAAAGTGATAGGTTATGATGAGAAAAATATAGATTTAATAGCAAATAATTAAGAAAAGTTTATTACTTTTGGGAAACAAATAATATTTGAAGATGAAATTTATAGGCATTTAAAGTTATGGCTTGTAATTTAGCTAAATTATCATCGAATTTAAGTAGAGATCAACTGAAACACACTCAAAAACATTTCCCAAAATAGCAAGTATATTTAGTAACTATAAAAGGTGTTTATCCATATGATTATATGGATAGTTGAAAGAAATTTGAAGAAATAGAACTTTCACCAAAGAGTGAATTTAATAACATATAAAACAAATCTGACATAACTAATGAATATGAGCATGCAAAACTTGTATGGAATCAATTTAATATTAAGAACCTTGGTAAATACCATGATTTATATTTAAAAAGTGATGTATTATTGTTAGCAGATATATTCCAAAATTTCAGAAAAACATGTGTAAATGCATATGATTTAGATCCTGCGTGGTATTTTACTGCACCAGGACTATCGTCTGAAGCAATGCTTAAAATGACCAAACAACCACTAGATTTATTAAACAATTATGATATGATTTTAATGGTAGAAAAAGTTATTAGAGGTGGAATATCGCAATGTTGTAAGAGATATGTTAAAGCCAATAACAAATATTTAGATGATTTTAATCCAAATCAAGAGTCCAACTATTTAGCATATCTCAATGCTAATAATTTACGTTGATGGGCAATGTCTCCATATTTACCATATGATGGTTTCGAATGGGGGAATTATACAGCACTTCATTTTTACAATGAACATATATTAAATTTGGAGGATGATTCACCACATGGTTACATTTTAGAAGTTGATTTAGAATATCCACAAGAACTACATAATTTGCATAAAGATCTACCATTTTTGTCCAGAAAATAAGGTAGTTCCAGGAACAAATCAGTCTAAATTGTTAACAACTTTACATAAAAAAGAAAAGTATGTAATACACTATCGTAATTTATAACAGTGTCTAAAGAATGGATTAAAACTTATTAAAATACATAGAATATTAAAGTTTAATCAGTCTGATTGACTGAAAAAGTATATAGATTTAAATACATTGATGAGAACTAATGCAAAAAATTACTTTGAAAGATTTTTATAAGCTCATGAACAATGCTGTGTTTGGTAAAATGATGGGAAGTATAAGAAATAGGGTAGATATAAGATGATAACGGACAAAGAAAAGTGTGAAAAATTGATAGGAAAACCAAATTTCAAAAGAAGTACTATATTTAATGATAATCTTGCAGCCGTTCATATGAATAAAACAAATGTAACAAACCTATTTATGTTGGCATGTTAATCTTAGACATATCAAAAGAATTGATGTATGATTTCCATTATAAAGTTATGAAACCAAAATGTGGAGATAAAATTGAATTATGTTATTAAAATCCGATAGCTATATACGTAACACAAAAACAGAAGATTTTTATAAAGCTATGAAAACAACGAAAGAAAAAAGTGATACAAGTGATTATCCAAATGATAATACAGTAAAACCCCTCTATTACGACCCCATTTATTACTACCACCTCTCTATTACGACCCAATCCCGAGAAACAAAATGTTTGGGTCAAAAAAGTTGAAAATTTGAGGCATATCTAAAAATAGATGCATTAATCACACATTTATCAAGCTACCATCATAGACTTCGACATTTGTTGTCCCAAGCAGTGTGAAGCAATAAATTACTTCATGCCAGAAGGGGACACTGATGTATTTTCCCTTGAACAGGTTCGGAAAGGGAGGGGGGGGGGAGTTCCAGCGCCCCACCTGCCAGAATAATCTTGTAGTGGGCGGCAGCTGGCTGGCTGGCTGGCTGCTGCCCGCCAGCTTGTATCGACCGACCGACAGTTGCCCAGCCCGAGGATCTAGGACAGATCGACAGATACGAGTCGCCGCGTCCGGCCGCACTGCAGAGGATCTAGGCACTCGCCCAGCTACGGGTGCACGGCAATGTATTCGCTGCTAGCCTCAGCACATGAGTGATCCAATATATCTCCATATATATTATCAATAAATAAAGTTCTGTGTTTTTCTTCAAACACAAGGCTTCTCCAACAGTGTTCAGTTATATTTTAATAATACGTAGTCTAATCTTTTCAGACACTTTCAATGGCCAATTCATACTGTGTTTAGGCCTTTTTTACGACAAGGGGTGGTCCAACATGCCTTTCTTGGGTATCAAATTCATCAGGGGACGTCCAGCTATTAAAATATACATAATACAGTAAAACCCCTCCATTATGACCCCATTTATTACGACCATCTCTCTATTATGACCCAATCCCAAGGACAGTGAAAAGATTGGGTTGAAAATTTGAGGCACATCTAAAAATAGATACAGTAATCTCTCGCCAACTGGGATATCTTGAACCGAAGTTTCAGTTATGTGCAGATTTGTTTTGTAGACATTTTCTCCAACGGTGGTACTAGTTTCTATTTTCCACGGTTTTCAGTCTATGGAAAACTAGCCCTTACTGATGTTAGTGGTCGCGAATTTCTCAAGCTATAGGTTGTTCAAGATAAAGTGAAAACTTTTGATGGCCTGATTACTTTTTCCTTTCAGCCATTTTGTATCCTTTAAACATCTTTTTAAATAAATATTGCCATGTAAGTAATAAACACAGTGTGTACATTCCACTGCACTCGGAAGTTAACGTCTAAGGCTAAATTAAAGCATACTGTTTGACTATTATTCCAAATGAGAGGTCTTTCAAAAGTGCTCACTTTACAGTAAATGGCCTTTACCAGTATAGACTTTGACATTGGTTGTCCCAAGCAGAGTGAAGCACTAATAAATTACTTAATGCCAGAAGGGGACACTGGTGTATTGTCCACGTTAACATGGAGGGGGGAGGGGGGTGGGTGAGTTGCAGGTCGGGTCAGTAAGGATTCTTTGTCCTAGTCACATGCTACCTCTTCCTTACCCTCCCTGTTTTTTTTTTTTCACTTTCATTATCCCTCTTCATTTGCTGTAAAAACAGAGGCACATTACATAGACTAGTTTCTTAATCAGTGTATGTATAACTTCAAATTTAATTCAATGCCACTTTTTAAAATTATTATTTTTAAGTCTATGTGCACCCACGCCTACATAATATGCTAATTTTTTATGGTGGGTAATTATTTTTTTTCTTGCAATGTCAATTTTATGTGTAAAGTGCATAAAGATAAGTGTGTGCAAATAAAATGTGTCCAGCATCGTATTATGGCGAGTGAGACAGAGTGTGTGTATAGGCAATCTCAAAAATTTTTGATGAAAAATTCGGGATAGTTAATTCAAGTAGACCGCACTAAATATTTATATTCCCGTAATCATCGGACCTCATTGTGCCAGTGCAGAGGCCAACACACTGCCTAAATTTCGCATAAATTCAACACATTGAGGTGAATTGCACCTATCAGTATGTGTTCCCAATGCCAGGCTGCTGTTAGGAAGTGAATTGGCCCTGTAACAACAGCAGTGGCGGCGGGCGGCCTGCCATCTTGCAGCGACCGACTGACAGCTGCCCAGCCTGGGGATCTAGGGCCTAGCTTCAGCAGCAAACTGCCACACCCGCACCCGGCTGCGCTGCAGAGGATCTAGGCACTCGCCCAGCTATGTACGCAGCCAGACCAAAGCGATAGCACTTCCTGCAAACACATATTGTGAAACACCACCTAAACTTTTTGATCGCTATGTGCCTCATAGCAATGTATGACCCACAAGACCGGAGTAATAAATCTTTAATAATAACTTTAAATTTTAATAACACATAGTCTTAATCTTTTCACACACTTACAATGGCCTTTTTTACGACAAGGGGTGGTCCAATATGCCTTTCTTGAGTATAAAATTAATCAGGAGATGGCCAGCTATTAAAATATACATATTTATATTAAATTTAATAAGTAGTTTTTTATGCGCTAGAGATGATTGAACATGAACTTCATGCAAAAAATGGCAAGTTTGGGGCATAGGGGTTAGGCGTGGGTCAAAATCGGCCCAAAATTTGGCAAAATATTTATTACGATCCCCACCTCCCCCCTCCTAATTATGACTGTATTCTCAGGAACCGTGAGGGGTCGTAATAGAGAGTTTCTACTGTATTTATAACATACCTCAAATAAATAAGAAAGTTTTCAGAAATTGAAAGATGAATGTAATGCCAAAAAAACGAAAGAATTTGTTGGTTTACGAGCAAAAATGTATGCTTACAAGGTTGATGAAAAAGAAAATAAAAGATCGAAGAGTGTAAAGAAATGTGTAGTTAATAAGAGAATTACATTTGAGGACTATAAGAACTGTTTGTTTAAAGACAAAATACAATATAGAACAATTAATTTAATGAGTGAGAAACATAAAATATATACATTAGAAATTAATAAAATGGTATTGAGCCCATTCGATAACAAAAGGATTATACAAGAAAATGAAATAGATACATTACCATATGGGTATCAAAATGAATAATTTTCAATTATTTTTTTATTATTATAATTTAAATTTCTTTAGTTTCTAAAACAATATCAATATCGTCAAAATCAATCAGTTTACCATTTTTGTCTGTAATTTCCAACATGATATGATTAAACCTCTCATTATTAATTTTATAAAAAATTGGATATGCGGCTTATAAATAATAGAATCTCTAAAACCAATCATCATTTTTGGTCAAAAACTGACTATTATATCTGTTTCTAAATGATTTGATTCATCATATTTGATAAACATACCATATGTTAACTTACAGTGAACATTTATTGTTTTAAATGGGTTAAAATTAGGTAATTTAGTAACCTATAACAACTTTGTCTTTTTCAATAGTAATATTTATTTCTAAATCAAGAATATCAGGTAATCGGTCGTCAAATTTAGTATCAAACTTAGATTTCATATATATACTATTTTTTCATTATCTGCTGTTAATTCAATATTATTTGTTGAAAATGGATCAATCAAATTTATAGTTTCCTTTAACGATTCAGTATCGTATTGACCTCTAGGAATAGTTGTAACTTCATTTTTATCAACAATAGGACTTGTGTGTTTAATTGTCATTATCGTATTGTTGTTTATATTTGGTGATAAAAATTTTGTATGAAAACTATCCAAAGCAATCGATTTTTCATTATGGATAATGAAGTTTTTTCTTTAAAATAGAACTATTATTTGTTAATTAAAAGACTTTAAGATCCATTTATTACAAAAAATATCTTACTTAATGAAGAAAGTTAAATGGGTTGTCGTTTTAATTCATGAAGATAGTTCCGAAACTAAAAAGAATGGTGAATTATTGCCTCATAATATGAGGGCTCTAATATTAGGTTCAAGGAATAGTGGAAAAACTAATTTGATGATAAATTTTATTTATAATGTAGAATGGATAAATTTTAATAAATTGTACGTTTGTTCAAAAAGTTTAAATCAACCAAAATATATTGAGTTACAAAATTATTTTAATATATTATCCAAAAAGCTTAAAGTTAAAGAAAAAAGGCATACTGTTTTAATAATAATGATGAAATGACTCCTTTAGATCAAGGTGAAAATGTTTCTCTAGTTATATTTGACAATGTTATTTTAGATGACCAAGATATTGTTCGCAGTTATTTCACTAGAGGAAGACACAAAAATTTTGATGTATTTTATTTAGCTCAAACATATTAAAAAATACGTAAACAGTTGGTAAGAGATAGTAAAATTTTTTTGTTTATATTTAGACAAGATGATACTACTTTAAAGCACATTTATAATGATTTTGTTGGTGGAGATATGCCTTATAAAAAATTTAAAGATATTTGTGCAAAATTTTGGGACGAAGATTATTGCTTTATTACAATAGATTTGAGTAGAAAAATAAAAGAAGAAAGTATAGAAATAAAACTAAAGACTTTATTATTTTTAAAAAATTTTGTGAATGTAAAAAGTGTTTTATATGAACTTATTTTAACAAATCTGGCCCGTATTTTTTAATTTTATATTCTTTAGTTTTTCATTTGCTTATTAAAAAAGAATATATATATATATATATATATATATATATATATATATATATATATATATATATATATATATATATATATATATATATATATATATATATATATATATATATATATATATATATATATATATATATATATATATATATATATATATATATATATATAAAACACATATTTTCCTACTTACAAGATGGCCAAATCACTAGACAAACAACTAGAGAACTTAAAACTAGAAGAGTACAATAATTTGACTACATTATTTTATTTAAATAATTTAATTTTTAATGATAAGGTAACTGTTGTGTTGGATGATAAAAAATGAAGCTTGGTTTAAAGGAAAAGATTTTGCTGAAATTTTAGAATATACAGATATGAAACAAGCTATCAGAAAGCATGTTAGTGCAAACCATAAAAATGTTAATAAAAACATAAAGAAGAATAAATATAGTGGTATTAAAGATAAAACACTTCTTGGACTTATAAGTGGGGTGCTATGTGGTAGCACCCAAACACATAATTAGCAAAACACAGTTTATATCAATAAGAAACGATTAATACAACTATTGACAAAATCTAGAATAGCTAAGAAATCATTGTTATACAAATTTCTAAGCAGCTTAATTTAAACATAGACTTTTTGAAGGAAAAAAAGAAACAAAATATATCTCCCACATTATTAAATGTTTTGAACATTTATATCTGACGCCGTCAGATAGGACATGAGACGAACAATGACACAAATACTTACTGGTAATATGGGCGCCAACGGTGCTTCCCAATCACCGCACTATTAGGACTCAGGGTTCTCATGGATGCTATGGGTTCTGTGTGTCCCGTCTCACCCATGCATACTTAGAAACACGTAGGCAATACTAAACATCACTTTGAAATAAACACTCAATAGTATATATATGGCTAGGACACTATCACTACTGAATAAAAGAGATAAGTTCACTGTAGACTTGTTTTATTGTTACTATGCTTACACATCAACGTGACAATGAAATGATTATAATCTCTGTCATGACTAGCCAATTCCGTTTGGGTGCTCTCCAGCCTGCAATTAATCTAGTGCACGCTTAGATGGATGATCTCACAGAGGTGCATGGAAGCACAGTCTTCACAAGGGAAGAGGGCCGACAGCAGCTAGGGTGGACTGACAGTTATTCCCTGAAGGCAGGACACATTGAATTACAAATGAAACCCTTGATGAAAACATATTAACATGTGTGATTACTTGGCATCACTAACGCAAACTCGTCGGGGCTCGCCCTCCAGCACATGGATAGTGTGGTGACGGCTTATACACAGAGCCGGCTAGGACGGGAGTAATTACACCGTACACAAATTACATAATTACATAAACTCTCAAAAGATACATGAAACAAGATTGGACACGAGATGAGTATTCACAATAAACACACACGTGTGAAAACAAGTTTAGATGGTGCGGATGCCGCTGGATGAAGTTCGTAGCGGACCACGTGGTGCAGATGGAATTGCAATATTTCTTTGTGAAAATGGCAAATTAAATTCAGACAGAATATTTATCTGAGCAATAAAATAATTCTCTTTATGATTTAAGTGAGTACAGGCTTGTATCATGCCTGATGGCAGAAAAAGAAAACATTAATGTGACCACGTGGTCAAACACAAAAAGCATCCATTTACGTGAAAATTACACGGAACCGGACAGATTTTAACATATAACCCTGAATAAAATATTACACATACAATATTGTGTGTATGTGTGTGTCTATATACCCACACACATGCACACACACACACACACACAGCACCACCACACCCCCCCCCCCCCCCTTAAAATTGTGCATAGCAATAATGCAGAAATTACAATGAAACGCCACTAACGTAGGTGTATGGCGCCTGATTCAAATTGCGCGGGCCGCTTGACCTCTCCGACATCTTTCTCCTTCTCGATTAAGTAAAAAATGCCAAAAGGGCTGATAAATTAGTAAAGCGGAAGCGTAATGCTGGGGAAAATGTCTGGCAAACGTACGCGAGCAAAGGTTAACCGGTAAAGTAACTTGACTATGGAAACCTACATCAGTGCTCAAAAGTTGTAGTGCATACATGACAGCGTCTTACTTCGCCAGCTCTCCTAGACAGACTGCCCAGAGATAAGCGTCGCATGGACCTACCATGGCCGCCTACGGAGTTCACATAAGCGGAAGTGCTATACATGCAGAATAAAATGTTTTATTATAGAAATAAAAGTGACACAAATAAAATTAAATACGGTTTTACATTTTATAATTTTCTTATGAATTTTTAATGTTATTTCACTCTCTCTTTATGACGACGTTTACGCTGGAATATCAGTGTTCTTAATCTCAGTGCCGCGGACACTTTGAATTTCATAGCCAAACAATTTTTAAAATAACAACAAACACTTTAAAACATTTTAAGACATATTAAATCCTGCAAATACATATATAAAATACATTTTACATAGAAAAATAATATTTATGTAATAGTTCAGAATTATTCGCCTCTTTGCGGATGTGCGGTACACATGAAACGTGCGTGGTGAGCGCCATCATGGGCTCTAGCGTCGCTGGCTGTTAGCTGGCTTCAAATTATAAACAGCAATATACTATACACAATTATAGAATAGATTTATATTTTCCTGATCTAAAATGAGCTATTGAGTGTGAGAATTTAACCATCAAGATATAAATGTTAGTTATTAAATAGAAAGACAAAAATATATAAAGACCCAATTAAATTACAATTTTATAAGATTTAATCCATATGGAATAGATTTTGATATAGCAGATGTGGTTAATCGTATTGTAGTGCATTTAAATAAAATGTGAGTGTAACTGGCAGTTACTCCCTTAAGCAAGAATGTTCAAGTTTACACTACATCTGTTTTATTAAACCAAGAGTTATGAGAATGATCAAAACCCAACTATTTTACATAAATTTGATTACCTTTCGTTTTTAAGACTTTTTCAACCAAATATTCATGTGGATAGTCAGTTTTCATAATTTTGTATGCAAAATCTGCCTTTTTATATCTTCTCCTTTGTCATCTTTCAGTTTGTAAGTTGGCACATCAAAATTTAAAACTTCAAAAATGGTAAATAATTCTGTTGACCATTTAGCTGCATAACCCTTTTCAAAGATTTGTTTACTCTTGCTCTCGCGGACAATATCGCCAACTTCATACTTCGGTTTAGTCAATATGTTCGCAAAATTTATTTGCATAAAATTTTGCACAGCGTAGGCTGCTTTAGCTGATTTTTCTTTATTAACTTCAATTGGTTTCATGCCAATGGTTCTGTGTTTGGTATTATTGTATTCTAAATTATCTAATATATTTAGTCATTTGTAATTACCATTCAAAGCAAATTTCTTCCACATTTTGTTCTTAATTTTACGATTATACCTTTCCACACAACTGGCTTTAATTTCACTGAATGTAGAATACTGATTGATGTTATATTTTTGCAAGTTCTTAGAATATTTTATTATAAAATTCTAAGCCCTATTCGCTTTGAATACTGTGCGGCTTTCTTTTAAATATTATAGATTCTAAAGAAATCGCTACATTCTTGGCTGTTTTATTTTCAGTTGGTATAGCAAATGCATATTTTGAAAAAAAAAAATCAATAATTGCCATATGTGTAGCCATTGTTTATATGTGATATCCCCTTTAAATTTCCGATATCCATCTCAACAAGATCAATTTGCCATATATCATCAATTCCATGCAAAATTATTTTTCTTCTTGTAAATTTCTTCTCACTGGTTTGTATAATTAATTTATTATGCCTTCTTTTACTTCGTTTTTTTTTTTTAAATTACATATTGAGCATATACTTTTCTGAACTAACTAACTTAACACCAAGTGTTCTCCATTTAATAGTAACAAAATGTATATAGTTATTCTTTATATTTCACGAATACTCCTTTGTAGTCAACATTCCATCAACAAAATAATTAGATAATTAATTTATTTTTATTTCAAAAGTTAAAAATTCACCTCTGTTAACATCAAAAGGGTTACTGTAATCTATTTTTGTAGTTCCCTTAATAACAGTTAGGGTATCATCATATAAACTATCAGAAATTATTTTATAAACAGTACAATCCATCAAAAAAGAAAAGAAATTTATATCATTGTCTATGTGAAAAACATTATTATTTTTATTCCAATTTCCACGTGAACAAAATATATGAGATTTTTCTTCCCTAAATTCTTCAACTTTTGAGTTTAAATTTTGCAATTTAACATCTAATTCTTTATCGGAGTCTTCTTGCTTTTTTTCAACTTTTGTGTTAACAAGTGTATCGCAGTAATTCAAAACTGATTTGTTTAAATTTTACAATTTATCAGGTATTTCCTTATCAAATAAGCTTTTATTGAGAGCATCATCTCCATCTTTAGGATCAGCCAGACTAGTAATTCTACAATGTCGAAAAGAAACACAATTTTTTGAATAAGTAAAAACTTATTTGATCTTGTAAAGCAGAAGAAATAGTATTGTAATTTGAATCTACATATATTTTACAATCAGAAACATTAGTATTGTATTTTGAATCTACATCTGTTTTTAAAGCGTAGTCAGAAACAATAGTTTTATATTTTGAATCTATATAATTTTTTAATCCCTGTTTTGCATTATTTATTCATTTTATATAATCAGCTATAGTGTTACTGAATTGTAAATTTATATCTTCTTTTAAAGCATAATCAGAAACAATAGTTTTATATTTCGAATCGACATCCTTTCTTAATGCATAATCTGCTATGTATATTTTGAAATGTTTTTTATTAACTGAGTCTTTATTATTTATAGATTCACCTATATTAACAATTCTATGTCCTAGAAAGAAACATAAGATTCTATAAAGGAGAAACACTGGAATTGCATTGTGAATCTTCATATGATTTTAAAGTATAGGCACTAGTGTCAAGAATTTTATTTAAAAATTTGATTAATGGTTTTCCGAATATATCTGTCATTTAATAACATAGAAATTATATTGTTAAACTTAAAACCTCTCGATAAAAGGTGTAATACAATTAAACATAGATGTCCACAGATAACTGAATTAAAATTCAGAATTTGATCATCATTGTAATAAACATTGCTATTTTTTAAATAGTTAATTAAATTACCAGGAGTATTGCTTCCAAATGAATTGAAATAGTAAACATAATTATTTTCTTTGAAATAGCAAACCCAGTGAATTCCGGGATTTTTCGAAATGTCAAAATTAACCACTACACATTCATTTTTTGCATATTTTTTGGTAATTCATCAATAATTTAAACATTTCTGAAAATTTTTATATTAAATATTTTTACATATTTTTTAATGTCGATATTAGATAATGGGTATATATTCAAATTTTTTGGCCTTCCTCTTTTTAATCTGGTTCCAGATTTATTTTCCATTGCTAAATTTTGTCTTTTTTGTTTTTCTAATTTTTTTATATTTTTTATAGTTTGTTCAACAGAATTATAAATTGCACTAGCTGCTCCGGCTAAACCACCAAGTGCCCCTAAAGCAGCCAATATAATTGGTATAATTCCTCCATGATGTAAACCAATGCAATTTTTTCTTTGGCTATCTTTTTGACTGTTGGCAATGATAAAGTCAATTTGAAAGTTTTGCCTTCTTTAAATTTTTTATGTTCTCTCTCAATTGATCCTTTGTTAAAAATTGATCTGTACCCAAATCTTTTAATTCCTCGAAGGGGATATCGAAGGTTATATTTGTTATCTTCATTTATAAGTTAAAAAAATAATTAATAATATTTAATGCCCCATTATAATTTTCTTTTTGCAAACATAGTAAAAGCAACTGCAGCAGAAGCGATTTTTTCACCAATTGGAATATTTTTATCTAACAAAATCTCCTTAGCTTCTTTTTGAAAAATTTTGTCAGCTTCATGTCAAAATTCAATATCTTTATGATCTCTATAAGCTATATTGTGATATTTGCATGCTTCATCTAATTTATTTATGCCATTATCACCTTTCGTTTAATTTTGTAAATGGACCATAATAATTATAGCTTGGCAAATTCATTTCAGGTAGATTTCAATAGTTTGATGTCCAATTTATTATACCCGTACCATGTTGTTCGGAACTCCAAAATATGTGTGGAATTACATTTAAAACTCTTATAATATATGGAATTCCTTAATGATTATTTATAACAAAACCAGAAAATGTATTATTTAACATGTTCATTATGCTTACTTTTTCATTGTAATAATTGTTATTTCCAGAATTTTCTTTGCCATGTAAAATATATAATCTATCAAGTAATTTTCTAAAATCATCCTTCCTAATATATTCTTTTGGTAAACTGTTGTATTTTTTTTATACCTTCTCCAGATCTAGGAGTTCTTGTAGAAATTGGTTTTTCTGGTATGTTTGGTGCAGATTTTGTTTGAGGTTCTATATTATTATTGTAAATTGGTTTAATTATATTAGTATATTTCCAACTTTTATTCGAGTTCATTTTCTTATTAGGATCAAATTTTCGAAATGCAACATTGGTTGCTAAAACAATGTCTGTGTAATTTTCATAGTCATTATTGGTGAATTCACCTTAAAGATCTTTTTCTTTTGTTATCAAATTAGAAAGCCCTTCTGTTAATTCATAATCTATATTTTTAACAGTTAGTATTTTATTTTCTAGCTCTACTTTTGTATCTCCAATGTAAAAATTATCTCCATCTCCTCTTAAACCATACATTGCGTTAATAACGTTAATTCTTTTTGCAATTTCTTTTCCGAGATATAGTAGAACTTTGCATGTGCATAATCCTCAATTGCTCTTCTAAATTGGAATATTTTTGTTCTGAAAATAATTCTCTTTCAAATGATGTTTCTTCTGGAGTTGGTGGATAATAAACATTTTTTTTGCTATAACATGAACTAGTGTTGTTATTAAATTTTTATTTTCTTCATTTACTTTTTTGATATTTTTTATATCTTTCAATGATTAATTTAACTCGAGAAACTCCCTTTGATTCTGCCATTTCTATATCATTTTTTACTTACAAATGAGTTATAAAAGTATTAAGAGTTTCGAGAGGCAAACTTTTCCTCTAACAAATAAAATTAAGGGGGATTTAAATGTTTACAATAGTAGAATCGAGTTTGATATTCCTATAGGTGTTGGCTTTTCTTTCTCAAATGATGCTTATGTTTTTGAGTAATTTAAGTTACTAAAGAGAGATAAAGCGGGGGCTGATGAAAAGTATCAAAAAGAAAACTATATTGATGCTCTAACTTTGTTACATTTCAGTTTTCTAGAGTGGAACTCTCAAAACATGGTAATATTATTGAAGCTCTTGATAATCCTGGATTAACTTCAACAATGATGAATGTTTTGTTAAGATTCCCAGGTGAGCAAATTTATTTAGAGGCTACTAGTTTTGATAATAAAAACCGAGTAAATTCTGTACATAGTGATAGACTAAATGAAATAATTTATCAATTGAGATATTGGTTTGGTTTTATAAGAGATAATGCTGAAATTTACTGGAAAGCTGGTTATAAAATCACTTTTCGTAATTCATCTGATAACAACTATTATTTGTATATGAGGACACAGCTGTCACACCTTCAAAAAGTTATGCCGATCCAGGTAGAATTGGTATTCAAAATTTAGAAATTATGTGGCCTATTGTTGAATACGAATCTAACACAGCCATTGCAATTTAAAAAAAAAAATGTGCAATGAGCCTAAAATTCCTATTAATTTTAATTTTTGGCAATTTTTAGAAAAAGAAGTACCTGAAGGAACAACTTGTAACTTTGATATAAAAGATCAGCTTAATAATTTACAGTTTGATATGCCTGATGTTGTAATTGTAAGCTTTCAAATTAATAGAAAAATTGTGCTGAACATGTCCATGCTTCTAAGTTTGATCATTGTAATGTAAGAAATATTAATGTTAAAATGGACGAATTGAGATTTTTCCAAAGGAAAATTGGAATCTAGATATTGAAAATGCTCTAGGCACTAAACAGTTTCTTGCTTATAATTACTTTAGAAATTCAAAATCAAAACTAGATACTATATATAGAAATAATGAACTTTATTATAAACCTACTATGAACTATGATGGTAAAATCAATTTTTATTCATTTTGGGGGCTAAGACCATTATATGTTATTGATTGTTCATATAGAAAAACAACTGTAGTTAAAGATAAAACAAACA
Organism: Dryococelus australis; assembly: GCA_029891345.1. NCBI lineage: Eukaryota > Metazoa > Arthropoda > Insecta > Phasmatodea > Phasmatidae > Dryococelus > Dryococelus australis. The sequence goes on from CM056993.1 coordinate 262,765,938, forward strand.
CAAAAATTTGTGTTGATTTTAACAAAGCTGTTGAAGCACATACAATTTGTATTGGTGTTCTAGTTAGCCAACGGAATGTAACATATCATTATTTGAAAGAGAGGATTACTGAAAATATATAAATTATGTTTTATTAAATAGATGAACCAGCAGATTGGTTTGATATTTTAATACAATATTTTATACTCGTAGTTGAGTGGTTACAATTGAAAAGTTTCACAAATTATTTGATCGAATAAAAAATTGTAATCCTAATTAAAATTCTCTCATGGTATCACTTTTTATAAAACACACATAAATTTTTAAATATTATAAATGGATCATATTATAGATCTCTAAGAACTTTGGGATGTTGGATATGAAATTATAAAAACAGCAATTTCCATTGATAAAGAATTGGTCTTTGTTCATTTCAAAATTGTTTTAAAAATCAATAAAAATGATTAAAGATCAGATCAATTTTGTAATTTTAAAGAAGATGTTTATGATTTGCAATGTTGTGATGGTTGGGATTATGGAATCAGTAATGGTTATGCTTTAGATTTTTCTTTATTTTTAGACTTTAAAAAGTCTTATTGGTTTTTTACTTTTGTTGAATAAATTTATAAATTCTAATAATCTGTATCTTTTTATTGGAATTTTAGCTTAATTTGCTTGATTTAGATTGCTAGCTTGCAAAACTGGCATTTTTAAATAAAATGTGAAAAATTGCTTCAAAAGCAAGAAATTTGCATGTTTTTTGCTTAAATTTCGATGTTTTTTAAGTGGGACAAATTGACACTGTATTTTTGGCAAAATTGAAAATTTTACTTGATTTCGGCTTAAATTTACATGATTTTCGAGGAAAATTGCTTGTTTTGGAGAGCTCCTGTTTTAAAAATTTTAGATCCTAAATTTTGCCTCAAAAACCTTGATTTTGGAGCAAAAAATCTTGAAATTTTGATGATAATAAGGAGTGCCCCAGAACTCCCTTTATATATATATATATCTACTCATGCGATACTTTGCACATGTTATAAAAATTTTTATTTTCTTCATCTACTTTTTTGATATTTTTTATATATTTCAATGATTAATTTAACTCGAGATGTGTTTATTGAAGTCGCAATAAACACACGGGACTCTTGCTAACTCCTACCAAGTAGACTGGTGGTTGGAAGTAACCTACGTAATCCAGGTGTAGGCGACCTGGTTCTAGGCTAGTCAGGAACTGTAGTAAAAACTGGTAAAATAATAAAAATATAAACGGGCAAACTAATAAACGGGTTGCCTATAAGAGACAAAAGAGTTAAAGTTCACTGCTCTAGTAGCAAGGTGTGTTGAATGTCCCAAGTTACCAACAGAAGAGTTTCTGATAACTGGTTGTCGATTGTCATCACTAGAGCCTCTGGTAGCTGTGACTGCAGAAGCCTCTGGTGATGGCAATGGTAGCAGTCGCTGGTGGCTGCTGAAGGTAGTAGATGACAATGGTGGCAGCCTCTGGTGGCTGCTGCGGCTGTTGAAGTCACTAGTAAGCAGCCTCTGAAATGTTGTCGAAGGGCTTGCAGGCCCCAGCATTGTAAGTGGTGGAGCAACCGCAATGAACTGGAAGAAGACACTTGCGAGCCCGGCTGCGCATGGACTTATATAGTCAGAGAACCAGGGTGCGGCGGCGGGTCATGGGGGAGTGTGTGTGACGTCCCTCTGCTGCAAGGCCATAGTGGGAGTGGGAACCCTCTTGTCATCACTTTACTTCGGGCATTCTCGGTGGCACTCGGTCATGCCCCGATGTGGCTGACAGATTGTTGGCACTAAGCACGGTGGAGGAGGGGGCTGTGTTTTCGCTGGGTGACACAACCTTGATATCCATGTGTTCGGACGCCCGGCAGAATTTTGGTGGTCCGCAATGTCTGTGTATGGGTTTGCGGGTTCGACTCTCACATGGGTTGAAGTAAGAAATACTTGACGTGAATAAGCAATGAGTCGTAATCATTTAAAGTAGAATGAAAAAGAAACCACGCGTCAGACTCTTATCTTGTATGCCCCCTACTCTCCATGACGTCCAACCAGGAGAGTCAGCACAGATTCTGAAATCTCTTGGCCAAGACCATTTGATAGGGCATCCCATTAAAGGCACCCCTTAACCAGCCCAATCTCGGAACTCAGTGTACCTCGGGTGGCCATCACAGTAGAAGCTATTATGCATCCTACTCCCATGGCCTCTCCACTTGCCAAACACCTGGTCGAAGCAGGCCAAGAAAACCAAGAGACAACCTCACCAGATGACATAATCATCTCCACCACCTTCTTTCCCCCAGAGGAAGCCGCGTGCTATCCGGAACACGAATTTGACGAAGTGCAATACCCCTTGCCCTCAGTTCCGTTCCAGTCACACCATCTCCAGAGAGCGTGGGACTTATCCAGGAACAGGACACGCTGTCATGCTACTTGCTACCCTTTCCTCTCCTCTTATCCTTGATAATGAGAGTTCAACTGCATCATCAGGAGGGCATATCGAAATCACAGATATCGCTACTCCTACATCACCACTCCTGACGTCACCAACCCAGAGATTGAGCCAACAGAGGTGCCTCTGGCAACAGAAGTGTCAGTCAAATTGCCCTCTCCCGAGGGCATATCGGCATATCCAGTGCTACCTGGACGCTAGGAAGTGTTGGAACTACGGAAGCAGCCCCTCCAACTTCAGGAGTGGAGAGACACCCTGAGTGTCGAGCAGGGGATTCCCAAGAGCTCAACAGGCAGCAAACCCAGAAAGTGGCGTCAACCTGAGACGACGCTGACATCACTCCCCAGGTAGACTACAGCTCTACCCAGGCCACCGCCCTAGGCTGCAACGACGCCGCAGCCAATCGCCAACTGCACCAGCCAACTCGTGCCAGATGCAGGACACACATCGCCGGCCGCTACCAGGAAACTCTGTGGCAATGCCCACCAAAGTTCCGGTGGCCAATGACATCATCCTCGTTGCCCAAGAAGCGTGGATGTCCCCAGAAGTGGTTCTAAGCTGGAGGGAAAGTGATCTAGAAAACTGAATATTTAACTACTTAACCTGAAATAAAGCTGTCTAATGCGGGTGTCTGTAGGAGACAAAAGAAATTAAAGTTTTAGTAGCAAGGTATATTCGTATTTGTTTGTGATGAAGACTGATGTCGGCACAAAGGGTAGCCACGATGGCTACAGAAGACTCAAGATTTTACTGGAGGCCCCAGCACTCAATTACGAATGACTGCTGGAGCCCCGCTGTGCATGGATTTATATAGTGAGAAGTGTAGGCAGCCACAGCGGGGTGCGGGGAAGCCACGTGACGCCCTTCTGCCGTGGAGGCTGGCGTGGGAGGAGGGAACCCTCTTGTCAACGTTACTTGGTTCGTGTATCTTCGGTGGTGCTCGGCCACGCCCGAAGTGGCTGACAGCTTGTAGGCACTCAGCCTGAGGGGTAGGGGGGAAGCAGCGTGCTCGCTGGTTGTGTAACCTAGTAGCCACATGCTGAGCTGCTCAGTAGATTCTCGGCAACGGAGAACTTATGTGCAAAGTATTGTGTGCACAACACGTGGGTGGTTGAAGTAGACAACTCTTACATGGGTTGAAGTAAGGTTATACTTTACGTAAATAGTGATGAGTTGTAACCGTAGTTAATAAGTTGTATAAGCGGCACGCATCACTTGAATTATTGTCTCGTACTTCACGTCTATTGAAATTATCGTAGGTTTCCTATCTATGGTTTTGTGAAATGGGACAAACTCTCCCATCACCCAGGCTCCGTTCTTGCCGTAATCAATTACTGTTCTTGTGACTGATAAGAAATATTTTCCTAAAATACATTCATTGGGACATGATTCAATTAAGTGCCTTCCAGGTTGACACCCTTGTGATTAATCCTAGTATACACGTCTATAGTTCCCCTTGTAGTCATACATTCTGTGGCTAATCCTCTCAGTTTGGTTGCACTGTCGCTATTTCTCTCAGATATTATTTTGTAACTCAGTGTATTTTCCTTGATGAGGGTTAAATCTGGCCCGGTATCCAGTAGACATTCTCCCTTCCTACCAGTTTCCTTAATATATAGGAAAATAATGCCCTCTTGTGTTCCTGATTTTCCTAATGCCTGTTTTCTTTGGTATGTGCTGCAGCTGGTTACTGTCTGCTCTCGGGGTTCCTCGTTTTGCTGCTCTACTTGGCCCCGTTCTCGTTTCTCTGGTCTTTGTCCCTTTCTTTGTAGGTCAATGGATTTTCCCAATATCTCCCTTGATTACTTTCTGGCCTTCCATACTTTAGGATGTGTTGGAACTTGGTGGATTCTGTCTTCTATACTTTCCCCTGACTGTGACCTGCAGTCTCTAGCATAATGGCCCCATCTACCACATCTAAAACAGGTGTTCTGGCCCCCCTCATACAGTTTGTTATACTTCCTATGATATTTACTGTGGTACCCGTGTTGACCCCCTCCCACTTACCTCTTGTCCTATATTTATTCACTTTTCTCCAGACCATCTCGCCTTCGTCCCTTTGCATAATGAACAATTATTATACCAGTGACCCCGTTTTCCACAGTTGGTGCAAGTGACTCTGTTTACCTGTATAGCTGTCTCTCGACTGTAGGTTGATTTATGGTGCTCCTTTCCCGACAGTATGTTTCATTCTTCCTCTAAGGCAGCTCCAATAGTTAGCCCCAGTGTACCCACCTGTGTGTGTCTGCTTCTGATGATGGTTTAAATGTTATCATTATTTAGGTCTTTCACGAAACGAGCTCGCACCAAGTGTTGAACTAAGGCTAGAGCACCCTCTGCCTGTGGTAGTGTACAAACCCCTAATGCAGTTTCCTTCAAATTGGGGACCATAGTATCTACCTGACTGCCCCAGTTAGCTACTCCTTCACTGGTTCATTGCCTTGCATTACGTAATCTACATGCATAATAATCTATTGTCTGGCGAGTTACATAATTTTCCTCTAAAATTTCTTTTACGTTCTGCCACGTTTACGTACGTTCTATCGCTAATAGTTTATACCTATTTGGCATCCCCTACTATTTTCGACTTTACAAACTTCAAAAGTACTGAATGCTTGGCTGGATGTACTAGGTCAAAAGCAGTTTCTACACTATCTAGAAACTCCTATGATTTCCCTTTACTTCGTGGAAAGGCTGTGCAATGAGCCTTACTACTGATGTAACTGATATATATTGGTCCCTGACCTCACTTCCCTCCTGACTATGTCATCTATAAATTACATTCAAGACTCTGATTAAGCTACTTGTTACTACGAAGCCCCATACACAATTTGGAGTTACAATATTATGCTCTGTGATAACTGCTTTACGTGGAGTCACACTCTGTTAAGATGTGTGTCTAGTGTACAACTAACCTTAACATGTTGAAAACTGGCTCCTTTGCTGCATTGGGACGTCTTCTTTTCTTGTAGCTACCCTGACATGGCTCCTTGCTGGAAGTTGTGGAACTGTCTCCTTGGTCCTCCTCGGCCACCTGCTGTGGTTCTCCCTGAGTTCCATTGTCGTTATCTCGAAGTCCCATTGTCCGCTCCTCATCCGGTATTCCTAGATGAGGTCCCCCTGTTGCCAACTCCATCCTTCGGCACCGCTGCCTTATCTCCTTGATTATGGCTCCTTTGTTGCCGCGTCGCGGATCAACAGCGTCCGTTGTACCGCTGCTTACTCTTGGGTGCATTGTCTTCTTCTTATCTTGCTACGGGTTCCTTACCCTGGTCTGACTTACCGTTGCCTGGTCGTGACCTTCCTTAAATATCAATTGACACCTTATTTTGCACTTAGGAGTATTGTTTCATATTTGCTATTATTACAACCTCACATCTGACACCAGAATTTTTGTCTTTTGAAGTGTTTCGAGTGGCTGGAAAACTCATAAGATTCACGTGAGGTTATATTGGCAATAAAGTGCAATAACACACTGTAATCAAGACATCCCTTTTGACATTAAGTTTATTGAAAGTCATACAAGGTGCAATATACAAGGTCTTACAACTTGACCCTCATTTAGCATTGTTAATATGTGCTCATGTACTTTACTAGTCTTGGGATACATTGCAGTGATTCCCCAATTAGACTTAAAGCCATGGGATGCGTTAGAGTGATTCCCCATAGGCTCGAGCCGCGTTACAGCGATTCCCCTAGGGCTCAGCGAGCTCCTGACTCCTCCAGGAAGATTTCTTACCATTCCTTTTGAGCCTTAATTTATACTGTACAGCAACATGCACTTTGCACCCTAGTTGAGGGCCATGTGGTATACTTAAGGCTTGTGTTCACCATTATAGTGCTGTACACAACAGTGCCCGTGGATTTTCTTTCTCTAGAGATAGCTTACACTCTTCTATGTCTTACAGTCGTTTTACTCTATACATACATATTATGAGTACATACAATACAATGTTATAAATTTTTCAATTACACTGCAAGAGTGTTGAAAAAGGTATAAATAATGGGTTTGAGAATTTAATTATTTCAAAGAGTTGAACATAGTATCCAAAGAATATTTGGAAATATTAAATAATGTGTCTAAAAAAAAATATTGACTGTGTATGTTAAATATAGTGAAGTCATATATTAACAAATTGAAAAGGCTATAACTATGTGGTTTTGAAAGTGCCTTATGTTTCTACCTCTATCTCTATTTTTATGTATGGGATGCTAGCGCAAACTTTTGCGTATAGTATAAAGTCTTTTAATTAATCACTCGCTTTGGAGTAATCTCATATAACATAAACACGTAGAGTATGAGTTACCGTGTGACAATGCTGGCATAAGAAAAATGCTAGTTAACTTCACTCCCAGTATGGGCCACTGTAAACAACCCCCGTCCCCACGGTTCTGCCTCTTCCTGTCCACTGCGAGTGCGATTATTTGTAAACACACACATTAATCTCGAGACCAGAGGATTAGCACAGTATCTATTTGAAGGAAACTTGTGTAACAATACTTAAACTTTTGCTAATTATGTGAGCTGGCACTCGACACAAGAAGTTCAGGTTCCATTCAAATGGAAAGAGAGGTTTCATAAAATGTGTAACCTGTTTCCGCATCCCAACCTTGCTCTTTCCTCCCGCACGAAGCGAAGAGCCAGCCAACCAGCCAGCTAACACGAGTCGCCGTGCCGCCGCATCGGAACGCAGTGGAGAGGGAAGAGAGGAAGAGACCAAAGAATGGAGAGAAAGAAGACCATTACCCTGGAGACGAAAGCCAGATGCCAATCAGGCCGAGAAATAATTGGCCCGCATACGGAACAGGCACCACTTGCATGCATAGACGAGGCGCTAGACCAGAGTTCCAACCAAACTTATAGTCATGAGGCTTAACCCAGAGGAAGTATACACCTTTTGAAGCAAGACACTGTTCTTCACTCGAAGATGGGTCTACATCGTTTCAGAGGGTGGGTGATTAGTGTACGTTGCATTTCTGTGCATTGGATATACACACACTACATTACGACTTTGTCCTATCATTGAGTCACTAAACTCATATGGGCAAGTCACACCGTGGCAGTACAGTTAATTACATGCCTACAGGATTGATCCCAGCATAGTAAGTAATTACAGACATGTAGTGAGCATTTGAAATTGTACTGTCCACCCAAAGTCGACATGCGGTTGCCCATTTCCTGTCTGAGAATTTGTACTGTTCGTCGAGCCATCAACATGCAGATACTAGAGAAGTGAGTTCCAAAGGTTGCTGCAGGAGAGCAGCACCCATCCTACAAGGTCGCCACTGCCACCCGCACCTCATGAAAAGGCAATAGATATGTCAACAGCCTCCCGCCGAGGAGATAAGAAATGGGTAGCACAGCCCACAAGCATAATTAAAACTACTCTCGTGAAGGGAGGATAGTCATCCCCGTAACCCTCTGACAGTCCTACTTGCCAGAATTTTTTTTGTATATAAGGAGGAGCCAAATCACAGCTCAACACAGTCACCGGCCCTCCAGCTTGTACAAGACTGAGGGCATCAGCCAGGGAAGTGGCTGTCACCCTAACCTCGCAGTCTGCAAAGATTGGAGCAGATCTAATCCAGGGTTCATGACCACTAGACCACCCGCACTGAGATCACCACAGTGAAGACTCCGGGGTAGTACTCGTGACGGTCTCTCAAGCAACTCGCAGCGATGCCGCCAGCCACGACATCTCCAGCCACCTCTGGAGGATGCCTTTATTGCAGCATCGAGAGGTATCTCGACGTCCCCACCTGCTCCTTACCGTAAAAGTCTTTTCCTTTCAAACTCCATAGTAGCAGGTCATGCTGACGTCCCTTCTGGACTGCCCCACCCCCTCCTAATTGCGAATAGTTTAAATACAGTTAACTGAATTAGTTACATTTTTGATTGTGTTTACATGCAGGTCGCCTTCTCCTGCCATAACTTTAACTTTTGTACAGAGCTACACATCCAAGTGTACCTTCCAATACATATAAGTAAAATATGTACTTTTAATCTCATAACATTTGACTTACTTTTTCACCCCTAGCTCATTACTACATTGTTGGCTGTAAAAACTCTTGCAAATGCCTACTAATAGGTATTGACAAACCAAGCGATCTTCAGCTTGAAAAGGCAGTGATAATACCAGGACACCGTCCGGGTCGTCTGACCTCCAATAGGATTCATATTGAGTACTCCAGGACATAGAGTCATCCATTATCTCAGTCCCAGTCTGCGATCAAGACCGGAACTAGGAGGGCTTGAATATTCCCTAGTGAATTCAGTGTATGCACTTAAAAATATTAAGCTGTAATCAAGTTATAGTCAAAACTTTCCAACTGCTCGGTACAGTCAAACCGGAAGTTCTTGATTATCCTCGTCCAAAAAGGGTTGGGATAGTATTCCACCGTCTGCAAAAGACCAGGCATACACAAGAAACTCTCCAGGGCTATTGGCATACAGCAGGACACAAACCCAGGACTCAGGTCATCTTCATACCCATTACCTCAGTCCCAGTCTGTAATTAAGACTGGACTCAGAAGGGCTTGGGTATTCACCTGGTGTTCAGGGGAGGAAGCTCTTTCTGTACTAGAATTTATTAAGTGAGATGCCTTACACCACAAAAGGAAAAAAGTGAACCAAATTCATAGAATGGCTCATTGAGCCTTACTTAAAGAGTTAGCTTCGTTAAGTCAGCCTATAGTTCAATCATTCACTAGTAACACTCCACGCACAGATAATATCACTGACCTATTGTTTGGACCAACTGTGAATTTAATTAACAAGGCCACATTTAAATTTTGAAGTGTTAAGGCAAGATGACGACTCATTACTCAGCATTGATGGCCCTGGCACAATGTTGACTACATCAATGCCCCAGCTCGCCCTTTGCTGGTACTTAAGCCTATGACTTGTACTTGACTTGCCCCTCCATACCAGTGCAAGATCCCATCATCACGTGCCAGATTCGCACAGCTGCTTGGAAAACTATTTATATTCGCATACCACCTAGGACTAACAACCCCCGTAAAGTAGTAGCAGTAGAACCAGACTTTGTCCCCCTTCGTAAAACCCTATAGGCAGAAGCATAACTCAGATTCTTCCAAATAGATTCAGACTCGGTTCGTTAACCATTTAATTCCCCTCTTTTTAAATTAACTTGTGATAGCTGGTGGACAACTTTCACTGTCAGCCGGATCATGTTCCCTGGGAGAGAGATACTCGATCCATCTTACCCTAGAGTTTGATTCTCCTCCCCCTCTTAAAGTCTCCCATTCACAGAGGTGTCATCCCATATCTTCCAACAGGGGAATATGCCAGACCCAGCTAGGCATTGCCATTACTCAAACTTTAGACACCCCGAGAAGCATCCAACACTAATATAACAGCCGTGGAATCAGGGTTCACCTTTTTGTTACCCCTTCTCCTGACAAAGTGACTGACATTTATTTCCTGCTAGTCCTTCCCCTTAACCTCTCGTAACAAGAATCAATCATCCCCAGGAAGTCAGAACGTCATCAATTTGTTTTGGAATTTTTTTATTCTTTCGTATATTTTTGCTTTTATTTGACTGTTTCCAAGAATTATTCTGTAAAATCGCTGTATTCGTAATGTTTTGAGTGTGCAAAATTAGGGTTCTACTGTAGAATGTTCTGAGTGCAAACCAGAAGTTCTTGTACACATTTATGTCTTTAAAATTTTAATGCTTGAAATTGTGTTGATTTTTCTGTCTCATTAATAATGTATATAAATATATATTATTGCATATATCAATTATTTTAGTTTTTTCCATCTTCCCTTAAAATCTTGCATCCAAGTTTTATTCTTTCATTCTATGACAATGCTGTTTCCTGAGGTTGAATCCTACACATGAGGATAATAAAATTTGCAATTTTCATAAGTAATTGTTGTCTTCATTTAAAATTTTTTTTCCTTGTTAATAATACTTATTTGTTTGCTGACACATAAATTAAATTTTATTTTAATTACAAGGTTTAAATACATAGCAAGTGTGTTGGTTTATTTAGGCTATTGTTTCCTCCAGTTTATGGGAGAAAACCAGGCTGTTTATTTTTTTAAGATTTTTTTCTTTAGTGATTTTGCATTTTGTGTGTTTCAGGTCATATATCTCATTTCAGCAGGGATAGACCGAGCAGGAGTCACGAGGGCCCCAGCAGTAGAAGTAGAGAGGTGCTTAGTGCTAGAAGCAGAGAAAGGCTTAGAGAAAAAGAGAGAGAGCGGGAAAGGGAACGAGAAAGAGAGAGAGAAAGAGAACGAGAAAGAGAGCGAGAACGGGATAGAGCACGTTTAGAGAGACTAAGGGACAGAGACAGGGACAAGCAAAGAAGACACTCTTCTCGGTCCAGAAGTAGGGAACGTAGACACGCTAGAGCCAGAGGACATGGAAGCAGGTAATGAATTTTTCATTCGTACCTAACTGCTTATGAAACAGAAATTTCAATTTACTTCTTTTTTTTCCATTAATATTTTATACATTCTTGCATTATTCATATATTCATTCATTTTTCCAATTTATATAAAATACAGCGGACTCTTAATATATTGTTGTAATTTGTAATTAAATGAGTAATCTCAACTTAACTCATGTTTTTCTATCCCCATTTTGGTTAAATCTCTGCTAGTTTGACGTATGAAGTTATCCAATCAGCGTCCGCCATTTAAAAAAGCACAGTCTCAAGTCACCCTAGAGTGGACTTGGCGAAGACAAGATTATTTGCCATCTTAAGCAGTGAATCACGATCTTAAGCAGTGACTATGGAACAGAAATATTCAGTCTTAAGGCACACAAAAATAAGACAGTCTTCATGGAGACTGCTTTGTTTGCCTGTGCTTAAGACCAGCTTATGAGATGTTCATAAAATGTAAATACGCACTTGAGACACCAAATAACATTGTCTTGACGAAGTTTGATGCGTGTCCGGCTATTGACTGTAGGCACAATCGTCGAGGTTTATTGCGCTAGACCAAGTGCGTGGTTATAGGTAGCTGACGGAAGGTGTTAGAAACCTGACTTCCTCTGAAGGTCATCGGTCAGTTGGTAACGTGGGTTAACTGGCTAACTGAAACTGTTGCTACAGTCCTTGATTTAGATTACGTTGTACTCCAAGTTCCAGACCTCTGAATCTTTACTCCAGAAGTTAGGATTGACTAGTCTGCTTCAGTCCGATAGACTAGACCTTTCAACACCGGGTGTTAGTCGGTACTAGTTTGGATGAGCGGTAGAAAATGAATACTTCGTACCATGTGGACAGTCGAGACTGCCTGCCTGTTCCGCCTGTCTTTCCTTCATAGGAGGGGCTAAGGTACTTCGCTGCTGGGCAGCTAGATGAGCAATCTTTTGTTCCCTATGCCTTTTGCCATGCCTTATCTTATAAGTCATAGAGTTTGGTTCGCCGCTAAACAAGATACGGTGTGCACTCCAGACAAGAAACAATTCCTTATAATAATGTAGATCCAGTAGCTGATTCGTGGCACAAGCTCAGTAAGAGTATCCACTGATTCTCCACATCCGCAGGCAGATCAGAGACATTGAGCCGCGTGGGCCACCAATATTACTACTGGGTGTGATATCCAGCCAAGGCCAGGCCGCAACATCCAGGCCAATACCGCCCCCAAGCACCTAGGTGCTCTGGTAGGTGATATAATCTAGGTTTGCAGTCTCTCCTTGGTGGAAGGTGTCGTGGCTATTCTGTTCCTTCCCTCCAGCACCTGGGTGTTCGGGGTAATAGGAAGCAACAGGTGGCCATCAAATGGGTGTGTACCAGACTGGAGGTCCCCAGAAGGGGGGCCTCAGTAAAGCTAGTTCGGATTTAGAAAAGTACCGGTTTCTGTTGGTCATGCACAGTGCAACCTATTCGTAGCGGGCGAAGTAGCTGTTACTCTAGAAATAAAAGCGTTAAGATAGAGAACAAAGCTGTATGTATTGAGGACTCAATAAATATAGTGACTCGAGCTATCTCCTACCAGACAGATGGAGTACTGAAGGAAAACTACGCTAGCCAGATGTAGGCCACCTGGTCCTAGGCTAGAGGGAAAGTGAACTAGAAAACTGAATATTTAACTACTCAATAGTAGCAAGGTATATTAGTATTCGATGGGTGTTGAAGACTGTTGTCATTGCAGAGGGTACCCGCAATGGCTACTGAAGACTCGAGGTTTCGCTGGGGGCTTCAGCACTAAGGAGTGCTCGGGGTTTACTCAAGAGAATAAATACGAATGACTCGTGGAGCCCCGCAGCGCACGGACTTCTATAGTCAGAAGTCTAGGCTGCCGCTGCAGGGTGCGGGGAAGGCATGTGACGTCCTTCTGCCGTGAGGCTGGTGTGGGAGTTGGTGGGAGTTGGGAACCCTCTCATCAGTGTTCTTGGTTCATGGATCTTCGACAGCGCTCGGCTGCGCTTGTAGGCACTCATCACGGCGGGAGGGGGGGAAGCGGCGAGCTCGCTGGTTGCATAACCTTGTAGCCATGTGTTCGGCCCTCTAGCAGATTTAAGCGACGCGCAACACTGTGTATTGGTTTGCAGTAACAACTCTTACGTAAGTTGAAGTAAGGGTATACTTCATGTAAAGAGTCATGAGCCATAATCGTAGTTTATTAGTATTATAAGCGGCGTGCATCAAACTAGATCTCAAGATATATTTATTAACACAACCCTTAGAATTAGATATCAAAATCGAGTTTCATTTGCACACATTTAACAAGGTTTACATGACTGTAAAGTTGAATTAACACTTATAAGTTCATTGTTTATGTGATGCTACTTTTGCTGTTGACGGACTCAGGATGAAACTGAGAAGTTATACTATTTTGTTTCTTTCAGATCACATAAACCAAGAGAGAAGGGTGACATTTTTAAAGATAGTTTATCAGAAGGTTTGAAGCATGAGAAACAGTCATCTTCGGACGAAGAGTAAGTTATAATTTTTATTTACCTGTATTTTTGATACTGATAAAATTAATTAAACATAATTGGGCTATACAGAATCACACCATATCTTTTGTGTGTGTTCAAATGTAGAGTAAAAGATAAAGTTTTCACTGTAATGTGTTGCTTATATACCAGGGAGGTTTTGTAATATGGGTATAGAAATATATTTTTTGAATTAAATTAAAAGTGCTGCATGATTTTCTATTACTATTCATATTTCTTACAGCTGTAATTTTTTTTGCCTGGTCTTGAGAGATTTTTTTCTGTGACAATATAAAAATATCCCATTTGTTTAATGTTAGAGTATTAATTACCAATATTTTCAATTAGGGTCTAATTTATAAGGTTAACGAACTGCAAGCTGATAACATGAAGTAATTTGTTGATTGTGAAGTACATCTGTTGTGTACGTCTGTAGTGCTGTTCTATTTATGAAGTCTGTACTCACAGCAGTTTGCAACCGTTGGCTGTAAGTACTGGTCAAAAAAAAATTACTAAGAAATCCTGCCATATAGTATTGAAGTTGTTGCCACCAGACTTGTAGTGTTTAAGAAAGTAATTTGAGTTCTTAGGTTTATTTTATGTTATTACTATGGTGACTGGAATACTGTCTATCTCATATAAGATGGCAAGATTTTGACAGTTAGTGAGTGGCAACTTGACGTATACAAAACAAACAAAGTGCCGTTTACAAAATCGTGTATCAGCTGATACACGAATGAATAAAAGTTCATATTAAGTTGGCTATTCTGAGTGTGTTGCCGATGCACATCAGAGAAGTACAAAATGCGTGATAAAGAGTTCCTAGATTAATTAATATATTTTATTTTATGTGGTCATAAAACAGCGGTTGTAAGTGTTACAAACTAATCTTCGTGCTGAACTAGTAATGTATAGATGTTCAAAATGAAACACAATAAGACACTTCATAGCCATTTGAAATGCAACTTCAAACCTTAGATCTTTTCATGTTGTATTCCAAACTGTCCATCCATGCTTTCTATATGTGCTTGATATTAATTCCAAAAGACTACAGAAATATTGCATCGTAATATTGAATTTTTTTTTCAAATAATTTGACTAAATATATTTCAAATTCGTGTCGTTTCGAGGCAGTAATAAAAGAAAAGTCAAGTTTTAAAAGCAGGATCTAGAGGCAGTGAACCTGCTGCTATCTGTTAGTACCGTGCGCGGCTCATGCGCGGCTCACATGCTTACCGTGTCATGCCCGCCATCTTTGTGCTCTTTCTCGATTCTAACCGTCTACAAAGCTGAAATGAATATGTTTTGTGTGTAAAATAACAAATTTACGAACAGATATCAATAATTTCATTTTTCCGTGAGCTCTGTGTAATTTTTAAAGTAACATATTTCGTGTACAGTGATTTTGATTACTAGTAATTTCTATTGGGCCAGTAATTCTCTGTCTATCTCCTAAACACTCCCATGTTTTTTCCCGGAAACCCATTTCCTTGTTTTCGCGTAACCTCCATTTACGGCACCAGCTGATGGTGAAAGGATATATAAACTAAATGTAAACATTCGTTGAACTGTCAAAATCTTGCCATCTTATATGAAACCGACAGTACGTACACTTTACTGAACACACTGAATATAAGATATGTAGGGGTGGAAAAATGTAATTACAGTGGGTGTGAGAGAAAGTCTCAGCTTGTGGATGTGGAGAGATTTGGGCAGTTCTTAATATCAAAGTCTTGAGAGCTAGTGAGGGTGAAATTAGGTGAGTATGGAGCAGCATCCGAATGCAAAGGCGGAGGAAACTGGAGATCCCAGAGAAAACCCGCTGCTCTGCGGCTTCGCCTGGCACATTTTCCTTATGTTAAAATTAAGGAGTAACGTCAACAGGAAAGGATCCCAGTTCGTCTATGTGGTAGGCGAGTAGTCTGACCACTGCACCACCACAGCCCCATTAAGCTTGTTGTACAGGGATTAGGGTTCCAGTAAGGACACTGATATATGTATGTAATAGCATTATACCATGTAGAAACTTAAAATAAGGAGGTTCATCATAAGATATCACATAACTTTACCTATGTTAAAGTGAAATTACATATTCACCATGTACTATAGTCATAATTCAGTTACATCTGCCTTGTTTGTGTTAATATTAGGCATAGGCAGGTGACAAATAAAAGCGTACTGACATTCTAAAAACTGTAATTCGCTGTTGTCGAATGTGTGTTAATGGACATGTGAACATGCTGAAGGCCTTTGGAAACATTGTTTCCTGAGAGAATAATGTCTTATTTTCTAGCAAACCATAAACAAGCTGTCTCGCAGAGTGCCACATGTTGTGCTGATTCATGGCTTAATTTTAATTTTGTTTTTAATCTGTGTTTATCTGCAGTTCTGTGAATAGTTTAACTGGAATTTGCTCATCTTTTAAAGTTTTCAAATATTGGTTCATTAATGAATGTCATATTTTTTGAGGAAATGGTAAACAAATGGTTTTGTTGGGCGCCCATCTTAGGCCAATTTGTGGCCTGGATTTTTTGATAATTTTGATGCCAATCATTCTTCATATCTGCATTTCTGAAATTCTAACCTTAAAATGTCTGCTATTTAACATATTGTTTTCTGACTGAAAAGTGTGTTATTTTTTAGCAAACTAAATAAATTGTCTTCTCAGGCACTACATCTTTGGCGGATTTATGACCCAGTTTGTTTGCTTAAACAGTTATCTATATTAATATTTCACATTCTAAGGAATAATTTTAACCAGAACATGCTTATCTTTTAAAATTTTCTAATGTTAAATAAACAATGTTTTATTCCTAGCAGGGGCCACAGTGGCCGAGCGGTTAGTTTGTTCGTCTCTTACCAAGGCAATCTGGGTTTAATCCCCTGCCAGGTCACTCTGGATTTTCGCATGTGGAAATCGTACTGGACGATGCCACTGGTCGGCGGGTTTTCTCGGGAATCTCCTGTTTCCCCCGCCCTTTCGTTCCAGCACTGCTCCTTACTCGTCTTGTTTCACCCTCATCGGCTCTCAAGACATCAATGTTAAGTGTCACCAAAATCTTTTCACTCCACTTATTTTGTAGCAAACTGTAAACAGTTTCCTTGGGTGCAGTATCTTAATCTGATTTGTGGCTAGGGTTTATGCTAATTTTGCTGTTTATCACCAGTAATCAAAATCAAAAGATATCCAAAAACTGCATAAATTCAGGTTGTAGTAGCAAGCAGAGACAGAAGTAGAGATCTGCAAGTACTTGAAAATTGAGCAGAAGACCTTAATTTAGCTCGAACTCTGTTAAAAATTAATTTTTAGCCCAAAAAATTGAGCTTCTATATCATCAGGTCCTTCAGCTAGCGAATAATAACACTGTTTTTTAGTCTGTTTTTTTACGGTTTATGAAAAAAAAAAAAGTTTACTGTATTAATGAAACTTATATACTTTAATGTTGGGAGTTTTCTGGTAAAAGTGTATTGAACTAGTACAAATTAGTATAGACAAACACTCAGGTTCAATGCATTTATTATATGACATCAGTTGCAAATACAGCATAATATTTCCTGTGACATGTTCGATGTATTAAATTGATGCATGCCCCAAAATACATTGATCCATTAAAAAACCTAAATGTTGCTTCAATTAATTTAGTGATCAGCACACCGCTGATTTGGGTAAAATACATAAATGACTCTTACCAAACACAACGTATATGAGCCTTCAAAGATTAAACAATAAATAATTTAAGTGGACAGCCTACAGCTGGCTGAATAAAAGAAAATTCATGTAAGGCTTGTACTATACACACCTAGAATAAACCCTTAAAGGTTTAGCAAAACTGTATTAACATGATCAACCAGCACTGCTGAATGAAATAAAGTGCGTGGAAAACTCTCACTAAAACACTCGTTACAACAAGCCATTCAAAACCTAAGCAACATCTCAAAATAATTATGTAAACAGCAAGCAGCTGAATAAAATATTACTCACATATGACTAATTAAAATACAACTAAGGTGCCACAATATCGCATAAACTTATCTTAAAATCTTTTTATCAGTTTGATGTTAATGCAAAGTTTAACTTTAATTAACATTAGTAGTTATAAAAATATGTGGCATTCGTAAAAGTGTAATCACTGACACAACTGGGCCTTTGGACAATGTCACACCCGCATTTAATCATCCATTCTTATTTCATTGTAAAGCAAGTACCACACGAGACTCTCATTAAAAATACATACTCTTTAATAACACTGGTGTAAAAATAATACAGCCATTCAGTGGATAATGACTAGCACACTGGATTCCTGGTAAGGAATGCCACATAAAAGGGCCTACCAGAGTATTCCTATCATAAAATACACACATTAAAAGGATCTTAAAATTTACATTAAAAACCTTGATTCAGCTGGTGTTTGTGATATTTTGTGACTGGTAGGTTGCTGATTGCTGCAACTGTATTGTTCTGTATTGTTTTTTATTTTGTAAGGTTGGTGGTGGTGTTGTGACAAGATGGCTGATGTGTAATAAAGATCGTGTTTGTGATGATTTTCAATCCAGTGTTTTTCGTGTTATTTTGTGCAATCCATCAAACATTACAAACATTTTTGGTCCTTCGTTGCTGTATTGAGATGTTAACAAACAGACTTGTGTTTTTACCGTGAAACTAAATCAAACTGTTAACATAACCATCAGTGCACGTGCCTATCACTGTTAGCCATGACGCAGCAAACTACTGAGCTACAGTTAATCATGTTTGATTACCTTATAGCTAAAATTGAAGAAGTAAACGAGTTGTTAAATGCTGTGGTGCAAGATGCAGAGAAACTTGAAGAGTTCGTGGTGGCTTTCGATGAAATAGCGGCAAAATGGGACGAGTTGTTAGCAAACTATTTTGCCTTGTGTGCTGTACCGCCAAAACCTGAATCAAGACCGCTAAACGAGATTAAGGATACGTTCGTGAACTTTGTAAAGGTTTTCCAGCTTTTACACGTACAGTATAATAGATGTACTATAAAGATACCCGGCATTACCTGTCGGGGTCCAGTTATCAGTACACGTGCAGTGCTGCCGCCTCTGCCTCTACCGCTTCCATTGTTTTCGGGCAACCGCGGAGAGTGGGCAGCATTCTCCTAGCTCTTCAAATCCATGGTGTATAAAGATATATCGCTTTTTGATGTTCAGAAACTACATTATCTGATTGAATGTGTAAAGGATGAACCTAAGGGAACTGTAAGTAATCTACCGATCACTATGAGAACTACAGTGTTGTCTGGTCATTGCTGGAGAAGCGCTACAAAAACTTACGTGTTATTGCTACACTGCATGTTCAAAAAATATTGCACCTTCTGAAAGTGTGTACCAATTCTCCAGAATCTTCGTCATGCTTTATTAGTGTAGTGCATGAAAACTTAAATGCTCTGCGTTCTGAAACCTTTCCAGTTTCTGAATGGAGTTTTTTGCTTTTGAACATTCTTCTTGAAAAGATAGATTCTTCTCTTCGCCAAGAGTTTGAATTATCCGTAGACCTGGACCTGCCAACTTGTGACCATTTGTTGACGTTTCTAGAACAATACGCTGTGGCGAATGAGAATGTTCAATTGATGACCAACCTTAATGCCTCAATCAACAGTAGTACATATGTAAATAAGTTTTCAAAACTCAGTATGAAGGGCAATTCAAAACAAGGTCATAGTAAAAGCACTTTACTTGTTGCAGTAGAAAATGACACCATGTGTCCAGTATGTAAGGAGAAACATCCATTGAGTAAATGTGAGCAATTCTTGACAAAATATATTCTGGATAGAGTCAAGTTTGTGAAAGAACATTCCATGTGTTTAAATTGTTTAGAATCCGATCACAGTGCACAAAAATGTATGTCTAAATTCATTTGTAATCAATGTCAAAAGAGACGCCACTTGTTGCTGCACTTTTCTTATGGCTCATCACGTAGTCAGAGTGTAGATACAGAAAATGCAAAACCTGATGGTTCTTCTCATGAGGGTGCTATAACCAAGGTCCAAACGTTACATTTGTCTAATGAGACTGAAATGCAAACTATAATTTTGTTCTCGACAGCTCTGGTCCAAGTAAGAGATAGTAGTGGACATTTTCAGACATTAAGAGCGTTGCTAGATAGTGCATCACAAGTCTCTTTCATAACTGATAGATGTGTCAACTGGTTAGGCCTACAATGCCATCGTGAAAAAGTAGACAGCTGGGGTTGGGCAAACTCCTGTGTCAGGGTCAAGAGGAGTTCTTTATTGTTGTATTAAACCTATTGACTCTCAGGACATAAATTTTGACATAAGAGCTACAATCTTGAAGGAGATCACTCATCCCATGCCTGCGTCAATAGTTGCTCACGGCATCATAAGTCATTTGAAGGATTTGAAGCTAGTGGATTCAAGCTTCAATGTTCCCGGGCCTATTGACATTTTGTTGGCAGCCAACATAGCGAGTGATGTAATGAGTGGCAGGAAAATTGTAGGTGAGCCCATTGCTTTTTACACCTTGTTTGGCTGGATTGTGGGTGGCAAGATTGCATGTGAATCAGCTAGGAGTCCGTCTGTGTCATTCTTGATACGAGACAATAGTCTGGATGTACAACTACAACGATTCTGGGAGGTCGAAGAGGTGCCGACAACAAAGGTGTTGTCAACTGATGAGGAGAAATGTGAAGAGCACTACAGCAAAAAACACACACGAGACATGGATGGTAGATATGTGTTGCGACTACCGTTCAAACAAAATTGGCCTGAGTTAGGAGACTCGCCACAACAGGCATGTTTAAGGTATGAACATCTAGAGAAGAAATTAACTAAGTCGCCGGAGCTTCAACCACGTACCACCAGTTTCTCAAGGAATATGAAGAACTGGGCCACATGACACGCATCTCAGTGGCTCGGCTTTCTGGTGGCAAGCCAAGTAACAATTGTTTGGGTGCATCAGAGATTTCTGAGGTAGCATATGTTATTCCTCACCATGCTATAATTAACGATACTAGTTCAACCACTAGGTGCAACAAAGCAGACAAAGGCACAGAAGGCTCCAGTGGAAAAAGTTACCTGTGTAATTTTTTATGCATGTCGACAAAGGCTGTTCATCTGGAAGCTGTATCATCACTGTGTACTGAAGCATTCTTGCCTACCCTTAAGCGATTTGTGTCGGTGAGAAGAACCCCGTCAGACATGATGTCAGACCAAGGCACCAACTTCATTGGGGCAAGTAGACACTTGAAGGAAGTTCATCGAGCACTCTTCACTGAACCTCATGGCAGAGTTTACAGGACCAGTTACATGAGCTCAACATTGTTTGGCATTTCAACCTGCCAGCTGCACCTCATTTTGGTAGCCTGTGGGAGGCAGCTGTGAAATCGGCCAAACTCGACTTGAAGCAGGTCATTGGAGAGCAAATGCTTACATTTGAAGAGATTATGACCCTTTTTGCTGAAATCTTGTCATCAGACCCATCAGAATTTGATGTCCTTACTCCAGGACATTTTCTAATGGGTGCACCCCTCGTCTGTCTGCCTGAGCAAGACTTGAGCCTTGTTGTAGACAACCGTCTGGGTCGTTGGCAGCTGGTTACCAAGCTGAAGCAAAGCATTTGGAAACATTGGAGTTTGGAATTTCTCCATACTTCGCATCAGAGAACTAAGTGGAGTGATGCAGAACCCAACTTGAAACCAGACGCTTTGGTGCTAGTGAAAGATAGTAATCTACCCCCATTGAGATGGAAGATGGCCAGGATTGTGAAGCTTCATCCGGGTAAAGATGGTGTTGTAAGAGTGGTGACTGTGAGAATTCTGAATGGTGAACTTGTAAGACCAGTTACAAAAATATCTCCTCTACCTACTGATGAGGGCAATTGACTTGTTTGCAAAGATTTATTGTTGTGTTGATTACTTTTTTTATTGTGTTTGGGACATGGTTCCATGTCATTGAGAATTTGTGTTGGTCACATTTACTTTTGCTATTATAAAGTTGTGGTTGTTGTTTCTTGTCTGATGTCTTAGTATGTTAATTATTGTAATTTGGGTTTTAGTTGGAAAATGTACTATTTTCCAGTGGGCGGTATGTTTGGGATATTTTGTGCCTAGTAAGTTGCTGGTGGCTGCAACTGTATTGTTCTTGTTTGTTTTTTATTTTGTAAGGTTGGTGATGGTGTTGTGACAAGATGGCTGATGTGTAATAAAGATTGTGTTTGTGATGCTTTTCAATCCGGTGTTTTTCGTGATATTTTGTTCAATCCATCAAACATTATAAACAGCTGGGCAGTGGTATTTTCAACCCTAATCCAAAATGCCCAAGCTGTAAAATATGACACAATCAATAAAAACATATGCAACAGCGAGTTGTGGATGAACATAACATAGCAAACCAAGGCTGGGCTAGCCAAATGGGGCGGCGTTGCACAAATCTACACACGTTAAAAATAATGTTACAAGAAACCAACACACAGCAAGCGTGGATTAGTATGCTGAAGGGAATTATGACTGCAGAGAAAAAATACAATTTAGAAAACCCTAACTTACCATGTGCTTGCACCAAATTACATACCAACTACTGCATTACATATTTAAAATTTACAATTCCCACAATAAATGAAATTGTTCCACAACTCACCATTAATCGACGCCATTCTCACCAGCCACTAACATAAAAATATTAGCATGTTGAATTATTACGTTAAAATGCAACTGATAATTTAAGAAGCCTATGCGCTGTGCCTAAGGTATTTGAAACAATGATTTGGTCCAATGATGAATGTAGTCCTAATGTGTTTTGTAGCTTTAGCGGTGGAAGAATTCACAGAGGGAAGGGAGTGCAATCCTATTTATTAACTAACCCCTTATTATGACGCTCATAGTTGGGGAATGAAGGTAGGGGATCAGGGCAAGGAAAACGGTGGGGATACAGAGTCTGCACAGAGACAGAATTCTGGCACTGCCCAAAGGTGGTCGTTATCGAAACTAGTAACCGTAACAGTTGCACTGTTGCAACTCCCTGACCTTAACAAAGCTCATCGGTTAAAAGATCAAAACATTCTGGGAACCCTGACTCTCATCACAGGATAGTGACACAACACGTTTCACAGAAGTACAGTTAAGATAAGTTGAAATCATGAAGAAAGATGGAGTGGGAATTGTCTCCCAAGATATAGGTACAGTCCGTACATAATCATAAATGTTGACAAACAGATGAACACCAACAAACTTTCTTTGTCTCTTGCGGGCTAATATTGAAAGATCTTCACTCCTGGGGATGATCATGGTGGGCAGCCGGATGAGTACACCAAGCGCAACTGTCAGGATCTCTTTGCGAGTGTTGAATTGGGGGCAGACGATTAAGCCAAAGATCCCAAGCCGCAGGGTCCCAGATGGTACACCAATCTCCGCTTCACAGGTGGTGTAGGCAGCACTTTAGTCTTGGCTCTGTGGGAGGATGGGAAAAACCAAACAAATATATGAAAATTAGAAGGGGCCGGAAATAACAACTCAAATGGGATAGGAAACTAGGTAAAAGGAAAAAAGTGTGATCTCCAGAACACAAATCAAATAGCACACTCACTAAACTCTAAGCTATCAGTGACAAATTACGATCTTTGCACATACTTTTTTTTAAATGAGCAACATGCTCTTTCTTGTATGAACGGCTGGAGAACAGTGACACTAAGCTAACTGTATTTGGCACCAGAGGTTTGTGGACCTTGAAGGGACCCACAATTTTCGATAACAGTATGCCAAAAATATTGTCAGTAAAATCAACAAGAGAAAAATTTTTACATAACAGCAGATCACCAACTTTGAACTTCGCAGCAGATCTAACTTGATTTACTCTCCACCTATGCACCTCTCCACCTCTCCAAACAGCTTGTCCTGGTCGGTGTTGCTAAGTGGGGAGAGGAAAGAGGGAATATTCCAGATGTTGAGGAGGGGGTGACTCAAAGGGGGACCCAGAAAAGGAACAGATGGAGGAACACCAGTTGACCCATACAAGGCACTGTTAAAACCAACATTTATAAAATCAAAAACCTGATCCCACAGGGTATGATCACTGTTATAAAAGATTGTGAAGCAAGCCTTGAGTTTTTTGTTAAACCTCTCAACCTGGTTATCCTTCCTGACTCAGTTTCTGATGCTTGAACAGCAAGTTGCAGATGGCTTTCCTCAAAGTCTGTTTTCAGTTGCTGCTAATCGCAGTATGTTGCTTTGAAAAGTCCCGTCCGATTAGAATTGTTATCAACTTAATCAGCCAAGGTCAGAAGTCTGTTTATACGACACTTCACGAGGCGAAAACGTTAGTGCTGAGCCGATACAGGTTTTTACAGATACCAGTACGAACCGATATTTCCTTCCGATACAATGGACATATGAATAATGGGCTGAAAGACTTCTACTGGCACTAAAAGTATTTTGGGAAGCTGATGGAAATCTGTGGTAAAGTCAGTGTCACACAATGCACTATTAGATGCTTTAAGTAAACATACAAAATATTAGGAAAATTAATTTCACATTAATTCTTCAAAATCAGCACTCAAAATGTACTTTAGTAATTTATTTTTAAATTTAGGCCATGGCAATTTAAGCATGTTCTAAACATATAAAATTAAAAAGATTGAATCTACAAGGTCGTGTATCACAGTTCTCAGCATAATTCAACTGTGTTCATATTCAGAAAATAAAAATTTATATATATATATATATATATATCTCTCTCTCTCTCTCTCCCCCTCTCTCTCTCTCCCCCTCTCTCCCTCTCTCCCTCTCTCTCTCTCTCTCTCTCTCTCTCTCTCTCTCTCTCTCTCTCCTCTCTCTCTCTCTCTCTCTCTCTCTCTCTCTCTCTCTCCCCTCCCTCTCTCTCTCTCTCTCTCTCTCTCTCTCTCTCTCTCTCCTCTCTCTCTCTCTCTCTCTGTGCGTGTGTGTGTGTGTGCATTTGTGTGTGTGTTTTTTTTTTTTTTTTTTAAATTCAGCACTCTTTTTTTTTTACTGAGAGTAAAGGGCAAGGGAAGTGTGACACCTGCAAAGGCAGTAATTCAGGGACCCCCCCTCCCATACAAGCTGTAGTATATATATCTCCCCCCTCCCTCTTCCCCCCCATCATCTTGTACCTGTAGATGATTATTTCACAGCAGGGAGGCATGTCCCATCTGCCCTTTGCCATTCTGGAGTGACAATCTGTCAGTTTAATACTTGGAATAAGAATGGCAACTGCTGACTAAAAACAGCAGCAGTGGAGCCCCTCTTACTCCAAATTGCCACCCTATCATCGGGTCTCAATATTGGCTAAAAATAAAATGGGTTCGAACGGGCCGATATTACTATTAGCTGATATTTGACATCGGATATCGGTATCGACTCAGTACTAGAAAACGTGTGTTCAATTGGTGTTGAGACATTTGAACAATTTCTCTTTGTGGTTCAAAAAAATGGCGGCCTGGTCAGAACATAAACAATTACAGTTATGGTTGGTATACTGCGTGTCTAACCTCAAAAAATACTCATTCTCCATGAATCACGAAAATGATAAACACGACACTCATTGTATTCTAGAAGTCTTGTGATTAAATACAGTGGTATTTGTATACATAACTGCCATGGCGCAAAACGAAGTACAGTAGTTACAGTACCACACCAAGCCCGTTTATGCACACAAAAGAATACAGAAAACACCCCCAATGTTTACTGTAATTATAGATTAAACTCTGTTAAGTGGCTCAAATAACAGGTATCATCTGGCCCGGAGGACCAAAAAATGGTTCCACACAATGCATTTTATAACACATTCCAGTTGCGTGACGTCCAGCAACACGGAGTAGCGGTAATTAACTGTTTTACTTCATAGATGGCACCACAAGTCAAGATAGCCACCGGACATGGCACACTCAACAGTTGGCGATGAGTTCGAATTTGAATCCAAGATACATCAATTCACACAAACCAAAACACATGTTGTAAGTTCCATTTCGTTTGAAACAGCTTAACATTATTCTAAAACAAAGTTTAGTTTGTTTCACTAATAACAGCTGTTTTGTAATGACATAAAATAAAATAGTATGTATACATTTTGTCTAAGAACTCATTCCTGCTCACCAGTGGCAGCTGGTGACTTTTGAAACTGGGAGGGCTGTGGCGATCCTAACTCAGATCATTACAAATAGCATTTTTTAAATAGGCACAGTGATAAGTACTGTGGCTACTGGTTCAGAGCTAATCACTAGCACAGGTATTTGTTTATTTTAAGTTTGTGTAGGTTATATATCTTCCAACCAGTACCTACGTGGTGTGGTACATCACACGAGATGAGAGATAAGATGATAATAAGACTAGTTCTGCTATACTAATGGTGATGATAATTTAAATATGCTAAAACAAATATTTTTAAAAACCAATACTAATTTACATACAGCACATACAAAATGCCTGTCAAATTTATATTAGAGGATGAAAGTGGCATATCTTAATATATTTGTAAACAAAATATATTCTTCAACCAGTACGTGCTGTCTAACTGGCAATGAATATTCACTGTACTAATCACTAAAAATTTTATAGCATTTTTTATATGTTGTAAACGGGTTTAATGTCTTTTAACTTGTCTCTCAAATGTTTCAAATCTTTTACCCCATTGACAGTCCATGCAAGATCGTTAGGCTTTAGTATCAAAAAAATTAAACAAAACAATGCATTTCTAACTTCACACCCGCATAGCCAGTCCGCGAAATTGTATGTACTTACATTGATTTTTTGCATGTACGAACCAATGCGTTTACCACCTTGGCTTTGATGTTTTGTTATATTTAACCGTGACCTTGCTGGTTCCAAATTCTTAAGTTCTAGTTTATTCTCGTAATTGAAATCTTTTGTCGTAATAGGGTTTAAAATGTTACTCGCAGAATTATCCCTTATTTACATGTTTACACAACACAACATTAACAACCCTGTTTCGTACCGATGCTCGTGACTCATCGTTAACAACAAACTTATTCAGAATATTACACACTATATTTTAAGCTCTCACGAGTTTGAACAATATCTATAAATAAAAACTATTCTATATAGATTCAAGCATTGTTATGAAATGTGTTTAACAACTGCAAAAGAGCGAGCGCGAAAGTGTGCCTACAAAACATGTAGTGTATAACTGTAGAACACATTCTGTTAAACAGTGGAATTCGAAGTTTCGTATTGGTAGCCTTGTCAAGTTCCAGGAAACCGTTTTTTGTGAGAGAGCAGGGGCGCACCCTGAAGTCTGAAGCCTCTGAAGTCTTCCCTCCCTCCCGTAGCACCTCTCTCTACTCGCTCCACCCACTTCGGTGCTAAGAATCTGTAGCCCCACCACTTGACATTTCCAAAAACATTTCTCTCGTGACAAGTGTATTGTCCATCTCAACGACATTGGCTGCGAAATAACCTCCATATTCATACGCAGTATTATTTTCTGAGTAGCAGATAAGTAGAGGTCTGCATTCTGAGATTTTATTTGGGGGGCTGCACCCCACAACCCTCCCTCAGCAGCCGGCCACTGCTGCCCACGTATTTCTCCAATGTCTGTTGTGCAAAGGCACATCTGTCAGAAAGCCAACATTTAATTCTCTTTGAATTGTTCATGCATAAGCTGATACGGGATTTTTTTATATGGGATGTTATTGATTTCATTTATTACATGTTGCCACACATTGTCTGTCAAAAAATGGAATTCTTCTGTGAAATTGACAATGTGTGTTGTTATCCAGTGAAGATATGGGTCTATGGAAAATGTTTACCGAGCACAACTTAGAGAACTGTGGTTCTCACTGTGAAGTTCAAAGGGGGTAGAATTGTGGTGTGGTTCTGGCTCTCGTAGTAGCTCAATGTATGTTGTTGGTGCTGTGAACTCTCCTGAAGGGAGGAGACCATGCATTAATCATGGGGATTAAGGTAGCTAGAAGAAGAGTATTCAGTTCTTACAAAGACTATTTATTACACAATAAACTATACGAGATCTGGTAAGCAAATGGGGTTAGAATCATACAAGATATTATGTTGAGGCAGTGACACTCTGAACCATGTAATCAAATGAGAAAACAATCATTACAGAGATACTCTGAATCAGGTCAGCAAGTAAAAATGCAATTATTATCTCTAACAAATCCTTCGCCTGTCCCGATACCTTGCGTGCCCTAAGTCGTCCTAACGGGAGTATAATTACCCAGGTATCGTAGTCGTCTACGGCGAGGCTCTCTCCATGGCGGTCGCAGCGAGCATCAATCTCGAACCACGAACTGGTGGTCCTCTCGGCAGTCGTCCCTTGGTCAGGGCCTTCTGCGTCTGGCACAAGATGGTGCAGAGCCGCCATTGTCCCATCCTTATATACTGCTGGCTCCGATCTCTTACTCATTCCCCAGGTATTTGTTTTTACAAACAGCTGGGTCGGCTAGCCGAGGTTGCCGGCACCTCGCGCCAGCTTGCCTCTTAGCAACTCTTGCTGTGGCCAGCTGCAGCATGAACCCCCCTTCTTTGGAAAATCCAGGCGTCCTTGTCTGGAAATATTGGGGGTCAATTGTTGCGGGGGAATGACAAAGTGAGGCCAGGCTGTTGGTGCGGTGAGGCAGCTCGTTGCAAGCGGAAAGGCCAGTTACTCCTGGGCTGAAGAGTTGAACCCGCTGGAAAGAGCCTTTCTTGTCCACGGCAGCTGGCAGGGTAATGTTTAGGAAAAAGTGTGCTTTGTGCACTACTCATTATTTCCCTAGGGCGATGTGAGTCACGGAGGTTCAGGCAGGCATTACATATAAAACATGTTAATTCTAGTGACTTGAGTATGCCATAACTAGTGGAAATTTGTCACATGAAAACTTATTACCTTACTAAAACTATACAGATCAATGTTGTTGTTATACAAGTTTATCAAGGTATCTCCTAATATACCTGGTTGTTAGTGCGACTAGGAAAATATTTATTTACAAATTTTTGAATGTGACCTAAGTTCTGAAGTTCCTAATATACATTAATTACAATGGTATGTTAATATTTACTAGTGTGCCGACACATTAAGGAATGCTTACATTAGGTCAGTATTGGTTTGTGTTGACTATGGGGAGAGGACAGGATATGCTAGGCTCCGTAATATTATTATACCTTCGTATAAGAAATAACGTAAATTGTGAAGAGAACCAGTCCCGAACATGTTGGGGGAGGAAATAGAAATTTTGGTGCACCAATTGCAGTCAACAGTCTGCAATAGCGCCTTAATAGCCTGTGGTACAGCATGCAACTTTACGTATTACTATACTATTATGATATAGTTTTTTGCTATTGGTCATCAGTCTTATTTCTGTATACAAACCATTTATTGACAAGTTGTATACAGTATTTTATACAGTTAAACTTGGTTAATGTATACAATTAATAGTTAGTGTATACTTTTTACTGAGATGTTTTACATGTTAGATACAAGATAATGACAGTAGAGTCCCGTTATAGCAAGATGTCACAGTTCCAGTTTTGATCCTTGCAATAACAGAGTCACTGTTCCCGAATTAGACCAATTTTGATCCCCAGTAGGGTCTACTACTTAAAAATTGCCCTAAAATGGCTTTTAAATTGTGTTCAAACCACCACAACGTAAAAATATTCTGTTATATGAAAACTAATTGTGTGAAAATGAGCAGAAAGTCTGACCAAGCCACGTAAGCATAGCCACTCAGCCTGCAATCAGTTACTCTACCTACGCAGCATTTTCTGCTATCACTTACTTGGCTGCGGAAGCGCTGCCCTGCAAGTGATAACTTGCCCGTCACAGCTCGCACGACCACCTGAAACCAAATACTTGTATTCACTGCCATAATTCTCGCATCTATTTTATAAGATTGTAGTGCAAAAATTTTGGGTGCGTGAATCATGCAAGGAATCACCAAGGCATGTGCATGTAAACATTAAGATGAATTCTACTGTAAGTAATCCCTCGCCAACCACGGGAGTTACGTTTTTTAAAAACACAGCACTTTATTTATTGATAATGGAGATGAAGATGAAGATACATATTCAAAATTAAATCACTCGTGTGGTGGGGTTAGCAGTGAAAACGTTGCCGTATGCACATAGCTGGGCTAGTGCCTAGATCCTCTGTAGCGTGGCCGGGCGTGGCATCTTGCCGCTGTCGCTTGGCCCTAGATCCTTTTTCGGGGTAGCTGTCGGTCGGCCACTGCTGTCGTTACAGGCCCAGTTCACTTCATAACAGCGGCCCGGTATTGGGAAAACATGACATGCACGTTAAACTCAGAAAAAAATGAATTTTTGGTCAGCCTTTCTATTGCTGTGTTCCTCTGCATACGCAATTACCTGAAGTTTAAATGCAGCAGTTTGACTGGAATATTTATCCATTATGCATTCATACTAAACAAAAATTAATATAAATGTAAACTCTTCCCTTTGCATTAAAAAAAAAACACCCACATACAAATAAACTCTGTGACTGATTTTGTTTACATGTTTGCAGCTCGGGCACGGCAGCCAGAAATCGATAACGGGACCAGTGACCTTGAAGTGTCAACAACCTGGTGCAGTAAAACAAGCATGCGCCACGCGGTCCTGTTAGCATTACATGCCTTGTTGAGAGAAACACGCTGCATGAAATATGAAAGGAAAGTTTTTTCCCTAATTCGACACCATAAAAACGAGGGCGTGAATTGTGCCAGTGCTTGAATTATGCTAGTAAATACGGTAGTTACTGGAAAATAACTAACGAAACCTGCATGGTGCGAGACTTACTCAAAACCAGCAAAAATCCAAGAAAACTGTATAAAAATGTATTAAAATTAAGTTCGTTATGGCACAGCGATAAAATGGAGTAGAAGTTGTCCCCCTATCTTTAATTGATATGCCACAGTATGGAAAAAAAAACTGGCGAAAATCTGTTAATATGTAGCTGTATTCAACTCCAGCTATTGTTTGGACTGTTATGTTCAAATTAAATTTGTTTTCATTTAACAATAACGTTCTACCCACATATGCCATATTGTTTGAAACCAAACACAGTTGACTGCACAATGACTGTGAACGACTACGGAAAAGCATAACTGGTTCATGAAAATGGTTTCAAGCTGCAGATTTATCATCATTGAGGCTACGCCTCTCAGCGCGGGGGAAGTACAGACCGAAGCCCTTGTCTTCCCAAGCGGTAGTCATTTGAATGAATCAGGGTTAGGGGCAGCTAACCCATCCCGCCCTGATCCCCCATAGTATAGGCACTTTAATCTGGCACGCGTGGCGCTCGCATGTCAGGAGGGTGGTTTTGTGACCAGTATAGCCCCTGAGCCACGGTTGTTCCAATATTTTTCCCCCTCATTTTTGTAGGCAAAAATGAGGGGAAAGGCGGTGGAGTTCCGTTCCCTACTGTCACGGAATTTTGAAAATTAAAAATGTAGGTCTTTAAAAGTTAGGTAAATCTATTAAAAAGTTGGTTTTATTAATTTATAAAATATTCCCGTGAAGTTAAGCAAGATGTCAGGAAGAGGCAGAGGAAGCAGGGTCTTCTTCTAGCTATGATGTTAATAAATCAATTTTTTTTTTTGTGTATGTTATTAAATGTTGATATATAAGGTTTTATTTGTGTGGGACAGTGGGTTTAAGGATTTGTCGGTGGGCGGGCATTCATATTAAAGGAATTTTCTGATTGGCTGTATCTCAGCCGAGGGCGGGGCTTCTGTCTTTCGAGGAGAGAAGGCAGCACTGCGATTTAATCAGCATGTGTTTTGTAATTAAACATGTCAAAAACTTAGGGGACATAATTAGGGATAAAGTATTTCATCAGTCAGCTCGTTGAGGAAAAGCTAGTGAGGTGGAGAGAGGTGTGTTCGCTGTGAGAGCAGCAGGCGGAGTGATGTGCGCGATGCTAGCGCCAGGTAGTTTTGTTAAACTGACTGGATTTTGTCCTGGACCGATCGGAGAATTTCGGCCAGATGTACGGGTTTAGGAGATGTTAGATTTTTATGTGGGAAGCATTTTAGGGCGTTTTATTCTTCTGTTTTTATCGGGTTCGTAGTCTCCTAGCCGTTTAATGGCGGGATTGGAATGTGAGAGTAGTTTATTGTAATAATTTATATTGCGATGTAGTAATAGTGTATTTATAGTTGGAATTTTTAAACGTTCATGTATCGATA
The DNA here is from genome assembly GCA_029891345.1 of Dryococelus australis. Lineage (NCBI taxonomy): Eukaryota > Metazoa > Arthropoda > Insecta > Phasmatodea > Phasmatidae > Dryococelus > Dryococelus australis. The sequence goes on from CM056993.1 coordinate 262,797,441, forward strand.
GGTTGGTAGTGTAGGGCGCTGCGTTTATTATGATTCTTAAATATTTATTTTGTATGACTTGAAGAGAGTTTAGAAGGAATTTATTTAAGTTCCCCCATACTTCGTTGCCATACAAAAGGGCTGATCTAACTATTGCTGTGTAAATTAATAGTTTTAATCGTCTGGGTAGATTGGTGCTTTTTAACATTGGATAGAGTTGCGGTAGTTTACTCAGTGCTGCCTTTTTTACTGTTGAAATGTGATTGGTCCAGATTAGTTTAGAGTCAATTGTTAAACCTAGGTATTTTGCGGTTTGTGTGAAGGGGATTGGAATATTATTTACAGTTATTTGGCGTGAAGGCTGGATTCTGCGTTGAGTTAACAATAATGCTTGTGATTTAGTAGGATTTGTTTTAATTTTCCATCTTTCAAACCAATGTTCTAAATCGTTTATTTGAAGTTGGGTTAGGAGGATAGCATATGGCAGTTTTTTATCGTGAGTGTAAATTATCGTATCGTCCTCGTACATTTGTACTGAGGCATGGGTTATGGGAATGTCTGATGTGAAAATATTATACAGAAATGGGGAAATTGCTGAGCCTTGTGGGACACCTGCTGTAATTTCGCGAGTAGTAGAGTTGGCATTATCAATACTAACAAAGAATTTTCTATTTTGAAAGTATGAGGCGAGTAAATGTATGTAGCAGTCGGGAAAATTGAAGTTAATTAATTTTTGTAGTAATCCAGGTATCCACACCTTATCAAATGCCTTAGCAATGTCTAGGAAAATGGCTATTGTGACTTTGTGTTTTTGCATTGCAGTTAGGGTGTCTGTGGTGAATTTAGTGAGGGCGTGAGTGGTGGAATGTTGGGCTCTAAACCCGAATTGTGTTGCCGGGATAATCTGTTGTAATTCTGCATGTACTAATAATCTAGTTAGAAGCAGTTTTTCGAAGACTTTACTAAGGGAGTTGAGTAGGGAAATAGGCCGTCTATTTTCTGGGATAGAGTGATTTTTGCCTGGTTTGGGAATCGTGATAACTTTGGTGTTCGCCATGCTATAGGAAAATAATTGAAATTTAATATTGCATTAAACAGGTTGAATATTGCAAATAGTGCATTAGCTGGGAGGTTTTTAATAATTTTATAGGTAATTTTGTCGTGTCCTGGAGCTTTTTTGACTTTAAGTTTTTTAATTAGTACAAGTAATTCTTTAAGTGTTATTGCTTCTGGTTTTGCTGTTATGGTTCTGTTGAAAAAAGCTGTAATATTGGTTTGTACATCTCTGGAAAAATTTGGATCTCCTAGATCAGCATTGGGTGAAAACTGGCCCTGATAGCAATCAGCTATTGCATTTGCTTTGTCCTCTGGGACGTATAAGAGGGTTCCTGCTGAGTTTTTGATCGGCTGGGAGATTGATTTTTTAGTTTGACCTCGCAATGTTTTTGCGACGCGCCAGAAATCAGTGTAATTATTGTTTATGTCGGTAATGAAAGTTTCCCATTTATTGATTTTTAATGTGATGAGTTTATTATGGAGTTCTTTCTTTAATTTGTAGTATTTTTCTTTGTCTCCTTGATTTCTAGATTTTTGATAAATATGGCGGGCGTGTCGTTTTTCAGCTAAAAGAATTTCTGCTTCGGGAAAGGAGTATTTTAAAAATTGTCGACTGTTTAGGAAATTTGTGTTTTTTTTATTTATTTTCAATATTGTATTTTGAATTAATTCAGTTGCCGAGTCGATGTGATCTTTAGATGGAATATTTATTTGGTGCGTTTCAAATAAATTTTCTAGGTCTAGTTTAAAATCCTCTCAGTTAGTTACCGGAGTTTTTAGAAGAGTGGCGTTTGGGTGTTTAAGTATGTTTGCTTCCAGCTGACAAAATATAGGTAAATGGTCGGAATCTAATTCTGCGAGGACTTCAAATGAAATATTTACATAATCTAAATTGGTAAGTGCAATATCTAGTATATCTGATTGGTATTTTGTACAAGCAGGAAAGTATGTCGGTTCTGTAGGGCCCTGTAACTAAATAATTATATTGATTAGAATGATTTGCAAGAATTCTGCCTCTTTGATTGTTTTCTCTACTATTCCAGGAAGTATGTTTCGCGTTTAAATCTCCTGCTAGGAAAAATGGGCATGGCTGTGTTGTTATTTTATCTAATTCAGCTGGGATTAGCGGTTTATTGGGGGAATTATAAATAGCCGCTAGAGTGATGTAACCTGCTTGTGTGCGAATGTTTATGGATGTGTATTCTAAATTTTCTAGGACTGGGACATTATTTAAATGGTGTTGTATGCGGTTGTGAACTAGTATTAATGTGCCACCTCCTTTAGATTTTCTGTCAGTTCGATATGCCATGTAATTTTTGATGTTAAATTTTTTTCTTGGTTTTAAATGTGTTTCGTTAATTAGTGCAATTTCTACGCCGTAAGTTTCTAGAACTCTTTCTAATTCGTAAATTTGATAAAATATACTGTTGGCATTCCAGTAGAGAATGGAGAGGACACAGGGTCTATCTGTGTGGGTTTGGTCTATGACTAATCGAACCCGGAGTAGGTGGTCAAGGCCTGCAGGAGCAGGAGGGTTTTCATCTGTGGGTCAGGTGTGGAGTTGTCCAGGAGGATGTAGGATTTCATGTGAGTCATGAATTGAAGGAAGTTCGCTTCCCGGAGGAAGCGCATAAGGTCTCGGAGGTCGGTGAGTGTGGAACTGATATCGCCGATTTCGGAAGGGTCATGGAGGGAGGGGAGGGTTGGCGTGGGGTAGGGAGGAGGGGTGGAATGGGTTGCTGGTTGGTTGGTTTTTGGATTGAGATCGGAGAGGAAGACTGTTGTGTGTTGCGGGGCTGTGTTTGAGACCGTATTGCCTGTGAGTAGGAAACATTTTCCCTAATAATGTTCCTTGTTGAGATTGGGGACGGAAAGTGTTCCTGCGTGAATACAGGGGGTGCACGAAGTGTGGGGCGTTGGAATTTACGTTTTGCTGCGGCCTCCTGTTGAAGTTGCACCAGGCGGATGTATTCTGGGCAGAGCCTTGAATTGGCTTCGTGCACTCCTTTCCCCTTGCAGTTCACACAGTTGGGGTTTTTGTTCAGGTTCTCACAGGCTGTGTGGGGGTGGGGGCCGGCGCAGTGACGGGAGACAGTTCGGAGGGCACAGAAGTTTTTTGTATGGTGGTAAAGCCAGCAATTTTGGCACTGGGGGATGTCCCCAATCCTCTTTTTGTACGGGCGGGGTTGTACTGCCGTCTTGTTTATGCAAGTGAGGTTGAGAAGGGGAGTGAGGGTGTCGTTTCTTGCAGCTGTAATGCAGAAAATATCTTGAGGTTCGTCCCAGGTGTGTGAAGGGTTGTTGGGGTCTGAGATAGTTTTTTTGAATTGATATACGTCGATTACAGTGTAGTGGCGCGCCTCAAGGTCTTCTTTGATGTCTGAAGTAGGGGTTGTTCGTGGGAGCCTGACTACCACTTTTTGTGGGTGTTCTGCTGCTATACTGAAGGTGTAAAAATTTACGTTGGCAATTTTAAGGAAGTCTTTTAACGAGTTATACGCCTGTTCGTGGGTGCAAGTGATCTGGAGGCCGGCTTGAACAAGGGAAATTTGTGTACCTGTGATGTTCATTGAGCGTATTTTTGCGATAAGATGGTTGTATGTGGAGGTGTCAGGCACGATGTGTTTCATGGGTTTCGTATTAGTTTTTGCGGTTGGGCGCTCAGTGTGAGAGGTGGACGGGACAGATGTGCTATTTTGAGCGTCAGTCAGTGTAGCTGTTTGTGTATTTGGCATGTTGGTTAATGGTTCGAATCGGTTTTGTACCGCGATTGACTTGGGCTGCGGTTCTCGGGTGGCTCGGGATATTTTCCTGCGATTAGTTTCCAAAATCCAGGTTTCATTTTCAAACTGTTGGTCTAACAATGCTTTGCGGCGATTGTGTTTTGCCAGCAGCCAAGACTTTTGCTGTTCAGCGGTGAGATTGTGAGGCATGAGATTATTTTGTGCTGATTCGTGATGTTCTGTTGTGTCCATGACGGCTGCCTGGGATTCATGTGTTTGATTTTGTGATTGGTGAAAATGTATTATTCCTCCTTCTCCGAGTGTGGATATTACTGCGTCGGGTGGTGTGTTATTTGGTGCTAGGATTTCCGCCTCCAGCGAGCCCACATCCCCGCCCCCGGGGGTCGAGTCAGCCAGGATCGTGTATTCAGAAGGTTCGTTTGTTAGTGTGTGTGAGTGTAAAATTTTTTTATTTATTTATTTATTTATTTATTTTAATTTTTTTTATAATAAAATGTCAGGTGTTCCTAACCACTGTAGGAAACAACCACCGTTGACCTTAACAGGCTAGGCTCGAGATGACCCGTTGACCAGAGCAACGGGTCGGCAGTTGTTTCCCTATGTCGCGAGCGCTACAGTCGAAGGCAGCAAGGTCCGCTGAGAAGAAAACAGAAGACGATGCTGTCCGCCCGAAGTCCAGCGACGAAGTGAAGTGAAGTGCCGAGGTTTCAAGCTAGAAAGGGCGGTATTCTATTTATAGAACAATGCACCTGGTTTTGCGGGAGAGGGAAAGGGGGGTTAGGTGGCAAGGTGGAAGAATGTGACACATGAGAGCGGCACAAGGTACTTAAGGGAAACGAGTTGGCTGGGTAAGGGAGTGGAGTTACGGCAGACAGATAACAAAAGTACGCTTCACACAGTCACGAGGCCCGCCGCAAGCCTGCTTCACACGATCTCGCAGCACATGTTTCATCTCATAAAATGACAATTTTTCATGGAATATTTTTGTGATTCTTTGATGGTTCTGTGTTCTTGCAGTTGCCGTGCTCGCTACAACGGGATTCTACTGTATGTATAAATTGTGGTATTGAAAATTTATACAAGGAATAAACACTTTTAAAGGGGTCTCATAAGAGAATGTTAAAAGTTGTGGCGTCTTCGCTGCACGGCTTTGATGTACCATTGAGTGCTCTCTTGAGCTAATTTATTGAACCTTCAGTTGTGCCAGCGTAAGCTGTTGCCCTCTGCAGTTAGATTCTGCACTCTTTGTACTATGGTCACAATTTTGTCAACAGTGCTTTACCTGCCTGCTCCTAGGTAGCACAATGTGTACTGTAGAATTTTCAGACGTGTCAGCATTTCATATGAACTACACATGACTGTGTGAGCAATTTACTAACTTATTTGAGTAGCAAACTGGTTATTCGCTATTATGAAACAAATGAAGCTTGCATTGAAACGAGATCACTTAAGATCTATAACTACTATGCAACATAACTGCTTTGGCCCTATACAACTGACATCGTGCCATTTAATTGCTTCATTTTATTTATCATGTGCACATATTTAGGTGGTGATAATATATGTTTTTACGTAAGTGATTTCTTGCATACACTCTCTTATGTAATATAGTTCTATGCACTGTTACGACCTTGCGGGAATGATTTAACTTTTTATCCTTTAGGCTGTATTGACATAACTGCTGCTCTCTAACTTGCATTAAGCTACTATTACTTATAGTACCTTTAAGCAGCCTGTGCTATACGATTCAATAAGAGTGCAATTCTTATTAATTTATAGTAAATTAGCGCAAGAGCTAAGGTAAGAACCACAATTGTGGAGAAGCTTATATAATTATAGTGCTCTTGCGATGAAATAGAAAACACCTGTGTCTGCCTGAACGAAGACCTGTTTTCAACGTACTGAATTATGGGGGTAGCTTCCAATCCGTATTTAGTCTGATATTTACAGATTAGAACGAGATGCCTTCATTCAACTTTACCTGTTGTGCTTCAAAGTTATTGTTATGGAGCCATTGTATAGACAATATTGTGTGTGAAATAGCAATTTTTGGGCTCTTCATATTACACACGTGCATTGCATGAATAAGCATCATCTGGTTTGACGTAAGTTCGCAGCCACATGGTATATGATTTTCTATGGTACCAACCTTGGGGTTAAGAATTTCCTTCCTTAGAGTTTTGTTAATGTATCTTAGGACTAAATTGCTAGGAGCATTGGTGACAACATAGTGGTGGGGTTCAATAGCTTGAACAGACAAAGGATTACCTGATTAGCAATGAAATTTACAATACTTAAACAAAGTTGCAATGTTGTCTTAGTTAATAGCAGCCTTTAAATACTTTATTTGGGCATTATCAGCTATCTGCTTGGAAAGAAAATATATACCTTTTACCTGTTCTTGGGTGTTGTAAACTTCTTTAGTCTAGCTATATGGCAAGTTTTGTTTTTGTAAAAATATGTGACTTTGTTCGTTTTGAAAAACTGCCATGTATTTTTCTTATTTTTGAGGGGGATTTAGATTTTCAACATTATTTTTGTTGGTGACAACATACATTCTGCTAATGACAAAGTATACTATTTCATAATATCTTTAATGGGGATACTGAGTTGTAATCCTAAGATGTTAATTAGTGATTGCAGCTCTAAAAGGTCATTACTTAAGCTTTGTCTGGAGACAGCTTGTAATAGTAAAAACTTTGGTTGACATTGTTATATATAGCTACTAATTCTAAATTTTGATTCACCACATTATTAATGAATTGTAGAACCATGCATATCATCATTTGTGATTGTACTTTAGCATTTTCAATTTTTTGATTTTGATTATTTACTTGCTCTGAAATTGAACCAACATTGTGTGTGATTGAGTTGATTTTAGATTCTACATAATTTTTGATTTCAACAATACTGTGAACAGTAATGTTCAAATTTGTGTTGGATCTCATGACATTAGCTTGTAGGTCACTGAGTTGTAATGCGAGCATTTCTTCGTTTGCCAGGAGGGATTTTAGGTGGCGGGAGGTGAGGATGTTGCAACACCATGTAGCCACATCCCCCAAGAAGGTAATTGCGTGGTTTATTCTGTTGGACATGGAGATTTCTGACAAGAACTTATCAACTATATTTCTAGTTGGTTCACTGAAAAACTGGCGTAATGTCTCTGCATTGCGGCAGACAGTGCTGTTCTTCTTCGTGCATGCACTGTGGTACCATACGTCAAGATTTTCTGGCATAGTTGGCTGGTGCAATGGTGTGGTGTAGGCTATGGGAATAGTCTCTTCATACTGTAGGTTCTGCATCATTTGCTGGACGTACACTCCGGCGTGGGTTTTGTACAATTGTACCCTCACTGTACCCACTACAAAGTGAAGGACAAGGGCCAGTGAGCTAAATTGGGCTGCATCCATGTGAAGAGCGTGTTACCTGTAACATAGAAAATATTATTAGTTCTTATATTTGCAATATTTACATTCCGTGTGTTGATGGTATCAGTCTTTGTTTGCCCTCTCTTGCGTATTTCTATCGCAATTGTTAAAGGTCCTAAGTGTAGTGCTCTTTGCTTGTTCGTCGTGTGCCCCAATTTCATTTATGTACTGTTCAACACAGTTGTTCATATCGCGCTTGATTGTGTTTGTATTTATTGGTATATCGATAATCTTGTTGTCATTGGATGCGTATGTGAACATTATGTCTTTGGACAAGACTGGCACAACAGTCATTTTTTGTATGAAGTCCACACCTAGTATTATGTCTAATTTAAGGTTGTCAATGAGAAGGAATTCTTGCTGAAAATTGGATCCCATAATACTAATGTTTGCGTAGGTTTTATATTTTGGGAAGTTGTTATCATTTTAGTGGCCCCCACTAGCATGAAGGTTTCTGTTACCGGTTTACATTTATGACTGTTAACAAGTATAGATGCTATGCATGATCGCGAGCAGTAAGTGTCCAATAGTGCGTTATATGTTTTGCCGCCGAACCGGACTAGGACATGTGGTGTTGACGTCTTGACGTAACTAACGCGGCACTCGTCCTTGGCTGTCAGAATGTAGGGTTTGTGTTGACATTGTAAGCAGGGCCGGTGGCTCAGGTTGCGCTCCCGCTTGTCATCATCGCAACTCGGTTCCTTGTTTGTGTTTACAGTGAGTTCGCTTCCAGCACGCTGCAATTTGATCGTAGTTTGCCCAATGGCAAAGCGCTGTTTTAAGTTATGGAAGCGCGCCGCATGTCTGTTTGAAATTCTTTGCTTTGATTGGGGAATAGCGGGCAAGCCGCAGCTTGGTGACCTGTATACATGCAGAGGGAGCACGTGAAGGCTGTCTGTAACCGGGGCCCAACGAAGGCAGTGCGCGCGCCTCTGACACCTTGGAAGTGTTGCGACTTACACATTTTTTCCTGGCAGGCTGCTCAGTGGGGCCGTCGTTTCCGCGTGTGACCTCATGTCATGTTTCACCATGTTTCACGGGCATGTTGTGGTGTTGGGAACTCTGTTTGGCTGTGTAGGTGTCCTTTGTTCTCTCGCCTCGTTTTTCTGACCCGTTTTTAGACTCTTGGAATATGATGCGGTAAGAGACTTTGTTATTTAATTTACTTGTTTGTGGCCTCTGCACGCTGGTGTTTTGTCCTTGGTGTGCTTGGAAAAATTCCCTTTTTACACGTTAAATCTGGCGATTTCTGCATATGACCTGTTCGGTACGTGGTTAGAAAATAGTGCCTGGCATGCGTTGATGACATGTGTTACCTTCTTGTCAGGGGTGGTGATTTTGCGTGTGTACTTTTGTCCGTTTTTTTTTTTTGCCTCAGGCCTTCCTGGTTATTGCGGTGTACTCTTAAGAGATCTGTCTGTCCACGTACGGTAGCCCTTCTTTCTCGCACCTGTTGGTTATGTTTGTTGTCAGGGGAGGTGCCTATTGCCCCTTGTATAGTTATTTTTTGTTGTGTAGTATGTGGTCTTACGGTTCTGGGAAGGAATGTAGTTTTGATTTGTACTGTGTTGAGTTTGTTGCCAGTATTTTGTATTGGTGCGCAAATTTTGGGGTCTGTGATATCGTTTATCTCATGTATCTGGTTGTGGATGTGTGGTGTGGAATTGATTTGGGTAGTTCTTTGGTGATGGTGGCGCATATTGTTGGTTGATAGGGGGTGTTTGTTGGGTGCACCTGATATATGCGTTGTCTTGTTGCTTGATTTTGCGTGGTGGCGTGTATCGTGTGGTTTTATTGTACTTAGGGTATTTCTGATATTGAAGTATCAAGTTTGCTATTTCTTCCCGAGTTATTTCCGTTTCTGAAGTTGCCTGGTTCCCTGAAATGACTTGATTGTACCGAAATAACCCAATTTCAACTCTTTTTATGTTCTCCAACATGTCTGTAATGGTTTTGTTCTTAAGCCCTATAATTTTGTCTGTGATTAAGGGCAGAAGTGATCGCCAGACAATTGTAATGAAGTCTGCATCGGTGATATTTTGGTTGCACGTGCACCGATAGTACATAAGATTTTCAATATGTGTTTGGGTGCTTTGGCCTAACTTTTGTTTTGTAGTGTAGGTGAGCTGTTTGAGGCATTCTTCTGTTTTACGGGGTTGTGAATGTAGTCCTAAGTTTGTTTACAATTCCGTTCTATGTTATTTGGTCCCCTTGTGTTTGTTTGAAGTTTTCAAGTGTGTTTTTCGCTGTGCCTTTTATGTATAATTGTAATCTTTGACACTTTTCTGCCTCGTCTCAATTATTGGTACCTGCGGCCAAGTTGTAGTGTTTGAGAAATTCTTTCATTGTTTCATTGTTTTTCCCTGGAAAACTTGGGAATCGTGACTGGCTGTTGTACCACTATATTAATAGGTTGTTGGTTGGCAATGTCTGTGTTGTTGTCTGTGTTCACTAGTGTTGGGCTAGAGGTGAGTTTTCGTAAATGTGTAGTGTTGTTGTGTCAATGTGAATAGGCGATAAGTAGTTGGATGTTGTAGGTTTTATGTTTTCGTATGTGGGTGATGGTGTTGTTGGCAGAAAGCCGCTGTTGGTTATTTTGTTAATAAGGCTACGAGTAAGCCATGTAGAATTTGCTTCAAACTGTTCAATTAAGTTAGGATTTTGTTGCAAAAGTTTTTCAGCTGAGTCGACAAACTGTTGAAATTTGTCAACGGTGTTTGTATTTCAGGCTTGTATTTTTCTTTGAGTATCTGTTAAATAGATTGTGGCTGCTTCAATATGTTACACACTGTTTTGGCATAGGACGATGTGGAATTGTCTATCATGAAGTATTTGTGTGAACAAAATGGCACTACGTGTATTCTTATATATTAACATGCACACACACACACAGCCTTTATGAAAATTAATTTCCACTTTGCGCAAGCCCTTGGGGAAATTTGCGTTAAGCAAAACAAACGGCCAGAAGAGCGGCACCGTGGTTTTTATCATGCATTAACTAAAAGCGTAAGCACACACACTCTACTTTACAAAACAATGGGCAACTGTACGGCCGCAAATCTTGCGACGCAGCAAAAGTGCTTGCGTGCCCTCGAGTGGTCGCGAATTGCTGAGTAACAGTCCTGCAGGCTTTGAATGAGCGCTTTCAATGCCACTACTGTTTACTACAGCTTTACACAAGTTCTCTGACTGAAGTACATTTTCCTGTATGTTTGCAGGGGATGCAAACCCTGTAGAGAGGTGGGAAACAAAAGGTTTCGCCACTGTATCCTGCCGTATTGAAAATATTACTTTTCTGTAACTTTATTTTGAAATGTGGGTTCACTTAAGGGGGAGGTTGTAAGTGAAGGGGCCTCCACCATTTGCTGTGACCTCTCCTGAAGGGAGGAGACCATGCATTAATTATTGGGATTAAGGTAGCTAAAGGAGGAGCACTCAATTCTTACAAAGACTATTTATTAAATAACCAACTATACAAGACTCGCTAAGCAAATGCTGTTAGAATCAGACATGATATTACGTTGTGGCAGTGACACATTGAACTATTTAATCAAGTGAGAAAGCAATCATTACAGAGATACTCTGAATCAGGTCAGAAAGTAAAAATGCAATTATTATTAACAAGGCCTTCGCCTGTCCTGATACCTCGCGTGCCATGTCACCCTAATAGGAGTATAATTACCCAGGTATCATAGTTGTCTACGGGGAGGCTCTCTCTACGGCGGTTGCAGCAGGCGTCGTTCTCGGATCACCACGAACCGGCGGTCCTCTCGACAGTTGTCCCTCGGGCAGGGCCTTCGGCGTCTGGCACAAGATGACGCCCATTGTCCCGTCTATATACCGCTGGCTCTGACCTTGTACTCATTCCCCAGGTATTTGTTTTTACAAATAGCAGGGTCGGCTAGCGAGGTTACCGTGCACCTCACGCCAGCTCGCCTCTTAGCAACCCTTGCTGTGGCGAGCCACAGCACCAGTACCAGTGGCGATGCGTGTTATAATTTCATGGGCAAGCTACTGCATGCAGGGGGCATTAGGGGCATTGATCTCCCCAATTAGTACGGGGGTGGGGGTCCGGGTAACCTCCCCTGGGAAAATTTGGATTTCATGGTGCAAAATGGTGCTATTTAAGCATTTTGACGTACCTAAATATAAAATACACTGCTTGTAAAAATATTAATATTTTTTTAACATAAAATTTGGCCGAGTGAAAAATATTACAAAGATACCTTCATCAAACCCAGAACCTTGTCCACTTAAAATCAATATTATTTTAATACCCACTTACATACGGAGCAATTTTGTTTGTACAGAAGTGTAGACAGGAAAAATCATTATTCGTTTGTATAAAGATGGAAAGCAGTCAACATGAACGAGCAGGAGGCAGGAAAAAACGAAGCAGGTACAGTGCACATCAAAAGAAAAGATTCTTCTCGCACAGCATGAGGGGAGGAAGCACAGAAGGGGAGGTGTCCAGTGATAGCCTACAGGAGGAAGGGAATGCGAGAGGGAGGGTAGCCGAAGTCATAACAGTCGAGCTGAAAACATATTTACCATTATCCTTGCACCCGTGTAAGTTGCCGTTGATACCATGCAGCTGTCTTTCACCAAAAATAAACCGATTATTATATTTCAACCAGCTGCAGCACGTTGCAAAGATATAGGGACATATGAGCAGATCATGCGGTGTGTGTGCGAAGACCGACCACGGGTATAACAGGTGTTTACGATACCCTAATGTCCTTGAATTGCTAATCAGTGTAATTTGACACACCGACACTGAACATTGTCACCCAGATGGATAGTTCGCGCCACAAAGGTTGTCTCGCAACCTAATACAGATGTAATACGCATAGATTACACAACACACACACATCCCACAGGCCACATCACAGGAAAATGTATCATGAAAAGCTGCCTTGTGCGGAACATGTGGTATTGATACATTCAAACATGTAGGTCTACTTAGTTTTATTGTACTTATAGACCAAATATTTACATCAGTCTTGAAATGTGCATGTAAACTACTGCGTACATGTGTTTTTCCAGTACTGTTCACCTTCTGAATCGACGTTGTAGGAGTACAAATCATAATCACACAAATGCACTGCCGCCCGCCACAACAATCAGTCGACACTTATCAGTCGTGGGAGTTATTTATTTTCCACCTATCTACCTGAATGTCAAAATCGTCACTGTTAGTCTTCATTTGTCGTTACGCTCAATGTTTGTGTGGGGTAGAAAAAGATTTTAATGTACCATCTTTGAACCCTACTTCCTGTTTTATTCTGTAAACAACTGTGGGTGGAACAATTATTGCTGCACTGACACTTCCCACTACCTCAGAAATTGGCTGGCATTTGAATGCATTCCTCTGATTCATTAGTCATGAACTTCAGCACATTAAAATTACTTCCCTGCATTCACTGTGCATAACTTTATCTTGCCATTGTTCCAACTGTTAATTTTACGAATTGAAATATTACAATACGCACGTTAATTTATGCTCGTCACACATATAGAATGTACACGCACTCCCGCACCGCTTGCATATTGAGGTTTTCACTCTAGCTGTTATACACCCACTAGAGACAGCTGAACATCAGATTGGTACGCGTTGGAAATTAACGTTTTTTTGGTCGGATCAGTGTCCGAGGTAATTGATTGTACAGATATAGCACATGCCATAACTTGATTAAAAAAGCTGCAAACTCATGACTGCGACCATATTATAAAAATCACTTTCATTATGATTATTTTTAATTTTCTACCATATATACTGAAATCAAGAATTTTCAAGGATTCATCACTGGTACGGAGTTAGATAACATTTCTGGTAACTGAGCAGAAATTACACTTACAATTATATCTGAAAACATTCACGTCTGTCACAATTAATATACAGTAAATTAATGTTTTAATGTAAAAACCCACATGTTAACATCCTTTGAAAACAATAAACATGGCCAGCAAAACAGTTTGTTTAGGCTGTTACATTCAGCTAACCACAAGTGTTTCTAATAAAAATTTTTTTGGAAATGACTTACAAAATTACCTTTCTTTCATGTTGTTGTGATCGTAAGTTCAGATGTCGGCCTACCCTCTTTTATGATGTCACATCTTTCCTGAAAAGTGAAATCACTGCTGGAAAAATGCTTCACTCGTAATCCACACACACCACACTTATATCCACATGATTCTGTTGCACTCATTCTATCTACTCGGTTCTCAGTCTCACATGGTAATTGTATAATTTTTATGTAGGGTATACATCGTGCACGAATATGTATAACATTCTCAACACCAAAACTAAATTAAATAAAAACAATATGATTTGTGTTATGCGCACGAACTTGCCCACGCATCAATCTAGTTACTGTAAACTACACGATGCCAACTGCCTGGGGCTAGGCCAGCTTCGGCTATCTCTGCTTCAGTTCGGTGAAGAAAGCACTACAATTGTAGCTTCTAACACAGGTTGATGCAGCCACCGCCCCTCCTCTGGTGGTTTTCAAACCCTTCCTCTGGTGGTTTTCAAACCCTTCCGCCCCTCCATCGGCTGGGAAACCATTGCGACATGACCACTTCCCTGCTGAAAGCATTTCTTACAGTACTTCCAAACATCTTGGTTTTGCTAGCCAACGAGTTGTTTTCGTATAATGTACAGTATTGTTTCCCGATTAGAATGTGTATCGCATGAGTGAAAAGTTACTGTAAAGGAAAAATAAGCTATAATTTAATATTCATTTTAAATATAACATTGTCAGCAAACTGTCTGCTAGTTTGGTCCGAAAATTTTACAAGAATTCATGTTCGGTTCGAAAATGTACTAGAAAAGAACATCATTAACGAACTTTGAAATCAACTTAAATATTTACTCCTGTATAGTGCACCCTTTTTTTCCCCAAAATAAAGGGAAACCTTTCTGGGGAGTGGTAAAGTAGTATAGTCCTAAACTGTCCAATCGCAGCAAAACTGTCCAGTGATGTTTAATGGAAAGTGTAGTGGAAGAGTCTAGGGGGGATTTTGCTACCTGGGGGGGAGAAGGGAAGAGGCAACGTGGTTTTTTTTCCTTCAGATAGCCCCCCACTTCAGTGGTTGACATTCTTCTTTTAATGACCATAATGTTAGGTGACCTTACAGAATGTCACAATGTTTTGGCTTTTAGCCCCGTGAGTTATTTAATTCAAATACTAGCAAAATATATTGCAATCACCACAAAATAATTAAAAATAAAATAATAATTTGGTACATACTTACAAACAAGGCGCCACAAATTGCACCAACAATTATTGTTGGTCCAATTTTAGTAAAAAAAAAATGTTTTTTCTGGAATTCGTTGCAAAAATCATGGTGCGCGCTATACATGAGTAGATATGGTACTTCACTTCTAAGAAGTTGAAATATAACAATGCAACACAACAAAAATTACAGAACAAGTCATATTTGACTATGTTTTTGTAGCAGTGATGACATCATATCATCTTGAACTCTATATTGTGTAAAACTAAATGCTATTCTTTATTTAAATGAGTGTATACAAAATAAGTGATTTGCTTAAGTTTTTGAAAAAAATGATATAAAACATTTTTTTGTTTTACTAATTTGTGGATTTCGTATACCTACGTCTAAAATGACTAGAAAGATATATTTCTCAGTATTATGATAGATTATATCATTCAAATCTATAAAAACCAAAAGTTAATATTATGTAAATTTTGTACCTTTTTCCACTTTAGAAAATATTTGGCCATTACATTTTGGAACTATTAGTAGTGAAACTGTGCAGGTTTTTTTTTGTGTGTGTGTGCATGCGTTTTTTTTTTTTTTTTTTTTTTTTTTTTTTTTTTTTTTTTTTTTTTTGGCCCACGTGTTTAAACAATTAGACATGAAATTGTGAATGTGGTTGTATTAGTTTGTTTGTGTTTTATACTTGAACAAATAGGGGTTGAACTATGGAGGTCATACGTATATTATGGTGTTTCCACTTTGCACCTTGTAGCCAAGTCCAGAGATCCAGTAACAAAACTGTCATTGCTTGAGTGGGTAACACTGCCAAAATTATCAACTGGACCACTGTAATTGATGTTAATTTGCAGATATGTATGTGTGCACATACTGATTGCTGTTTAGCATCCATAATCCACAGTATTTTTGGCATCCATAAGCTACAGTATTTTTTAAGGTGTTTCTACATATTTGTTTTTGATTATATAGATATACCAATTTAGGGCTGATCTATGAAGGCATATGTATGAGGATAAGACATTTTAAAGTTCGGTTCGAGTTCAGTTTGAGTTCCACGAACTATAGCATAGTTCGGTTCGTGTACAAATTTAATGGTTCAGTACAGGTTTGGTTTGATAAAAATATTCTAGGTTAAGTTCTAGTTTGGTTCGATTCCAAAATTTGGGTTCATCCCACCTCTAATAAATACCAAAGCATATGAAACACTTTTAGATAATTCAGCTGTTTGCGGACATGGGAGTGGGTGAACTCAAATAGCCACCCAAAACTCCCCCAAAATTCAAATGGCAGTTCAATTCAGCACCTTTGGGATGAGTTTGATCATGTGTTAGAAGCTAGACCAAACTGTTTACAAAACATCACAAAGCTTTTCATGATGCTGAAGAAGGAATGTGACTGGTTTTTTCTGTTTTTTTTTTTTTTTTTTTGTGAGCACATTCACCCTGTCAAACCTAGCTCTATTGAAGGTTTGCAGTGAAAATTACTGTTGCCTTCTGCACACACATACAGTTCATGTGTACAACTCCTGCCAGGGTTTGAGAAAGAATGAGTTGTGCTGTAGTGATAATACCATCACATTGAACATTTGGGTGTCACCCAACAACTTGTCAGCTGAATTTGTTATTATAGGGGCAGTCAGATATCAGTGGCAAAAGGGAGGGGTAGGGTTGGTATGGTGTGCAAAGTGATTGACATGACCCATATTATACTATCAGTATTTGTATATTATTACTTTCCTAATCAGATTAATAATTAGTTAAGTGGAACTAGTAAACCTTAGTTAAAAACCTTAGAATAAATATTGGTTTTTCATCAGTGGTGTAATGTTTCAATATTATGGATAGGTAAAATGGTTTACATTTAATTACTAGAGTTTTGTATTTCTTGTTTCAACATTTTACACTGTGTACAGGATACTTTTTTCTTTGATGTTTGTTGTTTGAGCATATTTTCCTGTGATGTTTGTGATTAGAGCATGTTTCCTTTTTTTCAAATGTTTTGAAATTTTCGTCTATAGGGAGGTTGATATAAACATAGAGGAAGATGAAGATGAAGAGCAGATAATCCAGAAAAGAAGGCAGCAAAGAGAAGAACTGCTTAAGGTAATTGTTTCATATATTATGAAATACTGATAGTAAAAATGATTTATAGTTTTGCAGTGTTGCTCTGAAATGTTAACAGTTGATCGTTATTCAATTAAACAATTTTAGGTAGTGAATATCATTACAAATTAAAATCTCATTACAAATTAATTCATTTTAAAGTACATGTTTCAAATCCCAGCCAGATGTGATATTAGTTCAGTTTAAAGTACGCTTCAGTGTCAAGTAAAAATTGGAAATTCCTTCATGTATTTTGTATTTGTGATTTTACAGTACTTGGAAAATGGAAAATGTTGTACCACTAAATGTTTTATTGTCCATGACGCACAAAACCAAAGAGTTTATTTGTGTTTCTTTAGTTTTGTAAAATAAATTTGTTGCAAACTTAACGGAATGTTATCTTTTAAATACTGCAATGTATTAGCTTTACATTTTCTTTAGTAAAAATTGAAAAATAATTCCTCAGTGCTTTCTGTAATTTTCTCTTTATTTCCTTTCAAAATAAGTAGTTGTCCAGTGGTACTTACTCGAGTCCGGATTACTGGTTGCGGTGCCTTTTGGTCCATCTTTGTTTCTGCAGGTGCCCATGTTTCTTCGGTGTCACAGGCACTGAGGTGGGCCACCAGAATTTTGATGTTGGTCGTCACTGAGCTTCATGGTAACGGCTAGGAAGGTAGGGGTGTGCTTGTCATGCGCTGGCAGGTCCCTCCTTCAATTGTCCGTTGCGGTGCTCGGGTCCTGGGTGGAGGCCTGGATAGGGCCGTTGCATTCCTGCGAACCTCCAGAACTGATGTTGCATGGCGTTGACGTCGGATGGCTCGTCTGAGGTAGGAGCTCTTGGTAATCCTCCGCCCTGGTGTCTCTTTGTTCGTCCGCTCCTGATATGGGAGGGGCTGTTTCCATAGCACCGGTGCCATGCAGCGGCCAGGTATGACCATCACTGGCTGGTAGGTCCTGGGTTATCCGCTGGGAAGGGGTCCCTGAGCTGGTTAAGCTTCTTATGCTCTGGAGAGTAGATGCTGATTGTCGTCTTGGGTGCTAGGGGCATCGTTGCTGCCTCGATCACTGTGCTGGTGGTGGATGTCTTTTTCTTTGCTGCAGTAAGAGCCCGTGGGTCAGGAATGGCGGCTCCTTTAGGCTCGTAGGCTATTCCTGAAGAAGTCTTAGACCCAATATCGCCAGATGCTTGTAAGGGGGAAAGGTGTAGTAGAATGTAGTGTGACTGTGCCTCCTGTTCCTCTGAGATTTCCACTCCCTCCAGGGGTGGCGTGGAGGGAACCGAACCGGGGGGCAGCGGGTACTGCGCCACATCTAGTTCAGGGTCCGGTGTTCACGCTTCTTCCGGCACGGGAGAGAAGACGAAAGATGGTTACATCATCCAATGAGTTTGTCTCGAGTTATCCTGGCCAAGCTCGGATAGGATGCTGGCGGAAGCAGGGACTAAGGGAGTAGGCTGTGTTGCAAAGCCTGTGCTGCAATGGCAGCCTTGGGTTCACTAACTTCAGTGGTTGTGCTGGGAGCCTGGTGCCAACCCTGTCGAGGGGGCTCTGCAAAGAGACTGCTGATTTAGTGTTCATTATCATGGCTGGTTGCAGTGTTGAGAAAGGAGTACATGAGCTGGGTTGAAGAGGGGAGTACCCTGGGGGATAGTCCACCTCGTACCAGGGGTGTAGGGCCATAGTCCTAGTGTAATGGTAGAGAGGTGACTCTCCCCTACCGGTTGTTAGAGTCTCGATCTTCCGGGCAACACAGGGTTCGATCCTCGATGGTGGCTTTGGGGTGACGCTGGTAGTTTCTCCTATTTAGACTGTCTGCTGTTCAAACATTTAAGTGTTCAATTAAAGTCCCCTGGGGCGCGGGTTCCTTAGTTGTGTCACAATTGGGTGGAATATTAGAGGGTCCCTCGGGCGTGATGACCTTCCGTCTGGGGCCAGGTTGCCCCGGGGAATGGTTGTTTTGTGGTTATAATTCAAGCTTAACTGTCTTGAGTTCGAGGGGCCCTTGTGGTGGGTGGGATGGTGGCCCCGCACACACCCCAGTTATGGGGTTTGCCGATTGATTCGAGGCTTTAGTGTGACTACCACATGACTGCTGTTCTGATGTCTGGTTACCTGTTGTATACTTTTCTGCCTCACCCTTGCCGGGTCGGGTAGTCTTTGTTTAAATGCCTCCCCGGACAGTGCCAACAAGGGCAGGGTGGTGGCAAGACAAGAAGGCAGGCCACTCACAGCTGGCTGTCTGTAGGGAGGGGCTGGGGCTGCGACCTTCATAGCACATGCTGAGTCATCTAGCAGAGCTTGGGCTCTGTTTTTCTGTACCTCCCGCACCCTCTCAACCAGTTCATTGACCGTCTGTGGTCTCTGAATTAGCAAGAGGTTACACAGGGAGGGGAGGAGGGTATGTACAATATTTTGTACGTATCCTTCCTCTCTTTCTATAGGGTATATTCGCCTTATGCCTTCCAGCAAATATTGATTTCTACCTCATCCTCAAGGTGCTGGGTTCGAGAGTGGAAGTCCGTGATGTGGTTTGCGATTACTTCTTCCCCTGTGAATTGGGAAGCAATCAGGGTTTGCAACTGTCCCCATTCTGTGACAAATTCCCCATATTGTTCTCACAATTTTCTCGCCTTACCAAGCAGCTGGCGGAGTGCCTTCCGACCCACTGCTTGATAGGTATTTGGTGGTCCCTCATTTCCCTTTCACATTTGTGTAGGAAAGTGATTGGGTCCTCATGAGGGCGCCTGCTGAATTCTGGCAATTGGAAATCAACTTTGGGAATTGAAGTGGTGAGGCTGGCCTTGGAGCAGGGTTTGTGGGCCGATGCGTGCGGATCCGCTGGCATATCTCACACTGGTATACCTGAATGGGACAGTGACTCTCTTGTCCAGTCAGCCTATACACACAGGGGGGTATTCGGCTGCACAGGAAATGCAGCGGATGGTGTGTATGCCTTTGCCTTGGCATTCTGGCCAATTGCACTGGATGGCTTGCCTTTGCTGGCAATCTGTGCAATGGTACTCTAGACTGTCGGTATAGTGAGGGGCGTCCTCCCAACCTAAACAGGCATAGTGGAATTGACCCTGGCAGTGTGCACACTGAATCATATGCAGGCCTGTGCCTGAACATATACTCACTGAGCACCGCTCGCGTACATCTAGTAAGTAGTCTACGGGTGTAACTTGATGAGGGAGACCAGATTTGTGTTCTAACCTTCGAGTGATCTCTAGAAAGGGAACTAAGCTTGCTAGGGCTTGTACCAGCTGTGTAATAACTAGCTTAACCCAAGAGTTTATGAGGTTATGTGTATGATTGCAGTAAATATGTACAGGAGAACTGTGCGCACCATATACATATGTTTTTTGTGCTCATTAATCGCCCAGTTAATGGTTCCAGCACCAGCTAATGCAAAAGGGGGGGAGGGGGGCAGGAGCTCCTTCTAGGGACTGCACTTCCAGGATAGCTTTGTTTTGAAGCTGTCCAGGCACCTTTCTGCTCTAGTAGAGTGACCAATGCAGTTGTGTTCATGGGGACGTGGCTGTTGTAGTCGAACTGCCTAGTCTGAACTATTACAGGTACACCCCATGTTGGGCGCCATGTTGATGCGGATCCCCTTTTTAGGTATGGGACTGTTAACCTTGTCCTCTCCTACAACAATTATTAATTAATGGTCACTAGCAATACAAAAGTTAAGAAGATGATGTCGACTGTTCGAGGGATCTCCCATGTTGGAAGATGAAGCTTTGTATTCTTATGCTTAGTGACTGGCGGTGGAGAGGGGAAGTTAAACCCCAGAGTAAGTTTTATTTGAAAGGTCTCCCGATAGGAGGTTTCTGTTACTCATCATGATGGTTGCCAAATTTCACAAGGAATATATGTGTAAGTGGCAGTGTCCTTAGGCTCTCGTTCTACCCAACCTCGGTAGAGGGTTGGTTAGGTTGGCAAGCGAGAAGGCACAGAGTCGGAGTGATGGGGGTCATTTTCTTACGTTTGGTTACCTGGTTTGGCAGACGTATGTTGATGGTCTTCCCTGCCGCTGTGCGCACTTTGCATGTTGACTGTGACGTATTAGCGGGTTTCATTAGAGAAAGGACAGGTTTCACTTCACTTCTGGGGATACGCAAGGGATGTATGACTGTGATCTCTAGTTCATGCCACGGCCAATCTAATCCTAGCAATGAATCTCCTCCTAGACTTATTGCTTCTGCTACAGGATGTTCACTAGGTGCTAATCTTATGTGCGGACCAAATAAAGGGACTGACTCTGAGTCCGTTGAACAAGGGTCACTGGCAGAGGCAGTATTTTGTAGTATATGCAAAACTAATAATTCTCTATCTGCTGCCAGTAGGGTTTTTCTTTAGACTACTTAAACTGCCTTTGGTAGCGTTAGGCATTCAGCTTACAGCTGAAGGCTGTTAAGTGGGTTAAAATTACTGTTGCCATAGGAGAGCCTCCAGAACACATGATGTTACCGGTTGTCCCGTAGCCCAGCCTTTGCAAGCTGGGAGTACGTCTGAACACAAGACATGGTCTTACCTTGTCACAGGTTTGGAAAAGAAAAAACTGGTATTTGAAAGATCGGCCCTACCCAGTGTACTTCCAGAGCACTGCTTATTCACTCTCTGTACCCACTGTCCGGCTTTTTCAGGTTGGGACTGACGAAGAGTGGAACAAATAGTCGAACCCAGGGTGAGTGACTCTCAAGAGGCCAATCAGACCTGAGCACTGCAGGTTCTCCTCCGGCCTTTGCAAGCTGGGAGTCGAACCGATTACCCAGTCTGGTCATGTCTCTTAGGGGGTTCTGTGTTCCTAGTCTACCAAATTAATGGCAGATCATTATTTTACCTCTTAGTTTGTGTGTTCTCTGCCGTTGGGGCTCTCTTCGCAAATACCAGGTTTAACTTTTGCAGCTTAATGAAAGTTAGCTAGAAAGTCCACACAATCAAATAGTATTAGATTGGCAGACAATAAATTACACACCTTAATTAATTGACACACAAATTCCAAGTAGGATACGTATTTATTAGTACGTATAGAAAATACAAAGTGATGCGTAGCTAACTTCTAATTATTAAATGAAAGCTAACATTTAAAGCAAACGAAGGCAACGTGCGCAGAGCTAAGTGAGGTTTCAATTCTATCAAAGGTAATCAAACGTCACAACCTAAGAAAGCTTAGAGTTTAGTAAGAGGTATTCTTAAGGAACTTAAACTGTAATTACCAGGCAGTAATTAGATTTAATTAGAGGTCCAGAAGGGACGTCGACATGACATATTACGGGGGTGCTGCAATATTTACCAGGTAGGGGACGTCTTCGGATACCTCTAGGAGATAACCAGCCGTGGCAGCGTCTTCAGGGTGGCTGCTGGTGGTTGATGAGTACCATCTTCGGAGACTCTTCCCGGTTTGATCGCTGATTGTTTGTTTTCCCATAACATCCGTTCAAAACGGAACTGTACTTTTGCCACAGATTGCGCACATGAATCGTTTTTAATACTACAAGAATGCAAAACAATGTGGATAATTGATAACTGGTGATATTGATAGTATTGTTTACATCCCGCATCAGTTTTTCATTTTCTATTTCGTACACTTCTTTTTCTTCTTCCGTGTTTACTGCACTCGTAGTTTGGTGACAGTGCGAAAGCATCTCACATGCACCTTCTTCTTCTTATGCGTTTACAGCACTCTTGGGTTGGCAACAACTAGAATGAATCGCACAATCTCTGACTGTTTTGAACATTTTATGATGTTGTTATTCTCAAAAACAGAATTTGGAAAGATGTGGCAATATATGACGGGTATTATTATTATTGAAAGCAATTGGTTGCAGGTTTGTTTACTATTGCACAGGTTTAAAGTTTGTTCAGGAAGTACATAATGGTTGGCGAAAATTGTCGTTAGTAAATAAATTGTGGCAATATTCATTACTGAATTGAACTAAAACAACTGCCATTATAAACAAGGGCACGTCTGCCTACATCACATTTTCCCCACTGGTTCTAAACCTTTTCCAAATGTTTTAATCCATACATGCTTAACTGTGAAAAATGTCAGTTGAATAATTAATAGTAATATAAGACACCAAACCCCCTTAAGATCACAGTATTTGTTGGCTTTCTTAAGATTTTGCGCCTGAAAAAATACGTATTATTTGCGCTAGCACGGACATGTAAATTGAACAGCCAGAATATTGGATTAGCTTGTGGTGTGCTGTTCAGGTTTAACAAGATGGCCGTTATACAGGCAATCAATAGGGGCACGAGTAGATGATGGTTGAACATACGTGAAACATTCTGTGGCGTGCGGCTCAGGTTTCGTTATTGTTAAAAGTGTAGAAATTGCTTGTTTACATGCATGCACACGCGACAGTGTAGGTGATGCACGCTTTATCATAATTATTATAGCTTTGATTAATTAATCTGAACCTCACATACACTTTTGCATGGAATCCAACTTTGAATTACATAAGATACGAATTTCGTATTAACCAAACTTAAAAGCATAAAAAATCCTATTCTACCATTTCGGGGTGAGTAAACACTTTGAATTATGTACAATTTCGAATTAATTAACATCCAATTAACAAGGTTTTACTGTATTTAAGCTGTCGGTTCAATCAAACATGCATTTTGAGGTTATGTCTGTTTTTCTCAGATCTAAAATCTAAGTTTGCATCCATTGTTTTCCCGCATGTCACGTTTTTTTATCTTGGTCCACCGAAAAACGTATTTTAGAGAATCCACTGTAATGTCATTTAGAATTTCTGGTAGTACCTAAAATTTTGGGGGAATAGCTTTCTGTAACTCTGTTTGGCTCCATAAGTTGATAATCTGCTTAAATAATTTTTTTTTTTTTTTTTTCATTAAATTCCAGAGGCTAGGAGCATTGAGTGAAGATTCAAATGTTTCAAATGTTGTTACTTCTGGACCTGGAACACCTCTTGAACAACCAGTAGTGAACAGTAAAAGTGAAACACCCCCGAAAGATGTTCAAGAACCTGAGCCTGCTGCTAGAAAAGAGAAGAGAAAATCCAGATTTAGTTCGGTGGAGCCTACGGAGGAGACAAAGCCAGATAAAAAAGAGAGGAAGGATGGGAAGAAGGAGTGGGACATGTTTGCAGAAGCAGATGCGTTACAGGAATACAATGTATGTACCTACATTTCTAATTTATGGGTGGCCTTTGTTATTCATATTTTTACTGTGGTATTTCAGATACAGGTATCTTGGTTATCAAAGTATCCATGTTTAAGTTTTACATCCACAGGTTTTGGATGGTCTTAGTTTCACCACCTAAATACATATTATAAATATTTTCTTTTTAGTTACAAATAATTGAGATTTTCTCATGGATTTGTTGAATTGTGTTTTTACAATATATGAGATAAAGTTAAGAAATTGTACTTGTAGATCAGTACAGTGGAACCATTTTAAAAAAACTTTCTCATTAAAAAGTTTTGTATTTAAGAAGTTTCTTTCTTAAATGAACGAATTTTACTCCTTTTATATACAGTAGAACCCTGTTATAACATTCCAGAATATAATATTTTCCTGCATATAACATCATTATTTCATGGTCGCACCATTTCTCCATAAGGCTTAATGGTTTAATTTCCTGCATACAACAATGTTCAAATTTTCATTTACTGCTTATAATTACAGTATTACTTGCTGTATCTCAAATGAGATTTGAGACAATAACAATGCAGTAGCCTGCAAACACATAAAGAAACTGTTTATACCTGAAATATTAAGGATTTAGAGGAGTTAGTCCTGAAAAATTACTAATATAACCAAGTGTAGATGAGTAGGCAAGCATCCAGAAAGCATGTCACTGATTGATGATGCTATGGTCCATGGAATTCAGATCACTGATATTTTTGCATCAAATTATTCAGATGAAGAAGTTGAAGAACTTGGCTAGCTACTTATATACAAAAATTATTACTTTAGAATCTTGTTTTGCTAGATGTGTTCCTGCAGGTGTAATACCCACTGTTTTCTGCTTATAACATTTTATTTTACTGGCCCCCTGAGAATTTTTATAACAGTGTTCTACTGTATACACATGTATAATTAAATGCTTTTAATATGTTTTTCTGGTTAATATCACAATTTTTTTCAGTTTCTGCAAGCTACTCCCATAAGGCTAGGGTTCAATGTAATTTTAATCTATTTAATTTTTCACTAGCTTTGCAGTGGGATATGAAATAACTTTTCAACCATTTATCCTTTTTTAGATCTTTCAACCTAATCAACTGGGATAATTGTACGTAAACAGACCTTCAGCTCAATCTGTACCACAGTCTACCTGAGGGTAGTGATTGGGGACTTTCATATCCACATCCTTAAGCATATGCTGTTTTGTCATGCTGACAATTTTCATTCCTACACCCTTTGCGTATACCGGTCACACGTGTTAAGTATGTGGGGGACTCCTGACTTCAAGAGTGAGAGAGGGAGAGGGTAAGGGAGTGTGTGAAAGTGGGGAGGGAGATGGTAAGGGAGTGTGAGAAAGTGGGGTGGGAGAGGGTAAGGGAGTGTGAGAAAGTGGGGAGGGAGAGTGGGATGGATGGATGAACGGATGGACGGAAAGTCCACTGGGCTGTGATTGCAATTCCTCTCCTCTCCCAACTTTATACTTTCCCTTCGACCCTCGTTCATGTCAAGTTGTAGATTGTTATCCCAGCAGGGTGGAGCTTGGGACAGAAACGACAAACTTTGTTTGAAAAAAAGTGGAAGTTGAGTATCTTTTCCACAGGCAGGCACAACTCTACAACCACTCGAAATGGGGATTGTAAATTATTTACAATTTTTGCATTAAGATATTTGAAGTTAGAATGTGAATTTGTAAATTACTATTTGCAGCTATTAAAATTTTCGAATTTTGGCTCACCCATAATATGTAAGTTCGTTAATAAATATTATATTGTTTTTTTTTTTGTTAACAATAACAGTCTCAGTGGTCATCTACTGAATGATATAGTAACCTAAATTTTTTGAACCTGAAAAATATTTTGATCCAACCTCAAGTGGCAAACAGGTATTCGGCTTGAGATCTATTTTCACGTACTCACATACCTCTAGGTAAGAGTAAGAGGTGTAGAGAAGATGAGAGTTGATGGTGTTAATAGCATGTAATTAAATAAAAATGACCCCTGAATTAACTAGTGTGTTTGTAAGTAGTATGTGCGTATATGTGTGCATGTGCACCAGTATACAGTACATCGTTTATATGTTGGATAATTTTCCGAGTTGAAATTTAGCCATCATTCTCATACCACCATTGATCTGATAAGTGGCGACATGCCACGGGCGATGTCGTTAACTATTCTAGCTTTGCCACAGCTTCGGCCCCCTCCCAAAAAGAGACGTAAACCGTACATACCAGAGAGCGCCCTTGAAGCACAAGGTTAGTTTTGGGGTAGCTGCTGCCACCGGCTGGTCTACAACCTGCTTCATGTCATGGTGCGCTCGCCTACCCACCTGGTCTTCTGCCATGGAGAGGAAACATAGCCCAGCTTTGGCTGTCTTCGGCCATCTCCGCCACTTCTCCGCAGCCCTGTCTCTCCGCAACCTCTTTACCACCCATGCTCCCTGTGCTGGCCAATGGCTTTTTGGTATATAAGGGACCCACAGACTAGAGTTCGATGCTGATTCTTGCAGTTCTCTTGCAAAATGTCACTTTCTCCTACCATGTGCCTTCATCTTTCACAGTTGATTCACGCAGTTCTCTTACAGAATTTCACTCCAGTCTAAAATGTTGTGTCGCCCTTCAGCTCATCGGAGCTTCCCACGCTTCTCGACTACTCAGTCACGCATATTAAGCTCTTGAGTCTCAGTACCGTACCACTGGGGTCACTCTCACACACTGCACCTCCACATCTTCCGAGACTAGGCTTCACTCGGGTTGGCATCCTAGGATCAACCCTTCAGATTCCTGTGATGATACAGGCTGGTTACGTGTGTTTACTGTTTCGGCAGTAAACAGACATAAACTGATTAGGCTGATTTACCACTTGCAGCTACTTTTCTTTCTCAACCGGCTTCCTGCTATTTCCTATTTTGTCCAAGTGAACCTCACACACACTTGCAGTAGCAGGCATGAGCTGCCACCTCTATTCCAACCTTAACTTCAAGGAAAACTGTTTCTACATAATATTTGGATCTCTGACGACGTCCCGCCTTCCTGAGTAACACAAGAATAGTCACCCCTATGCTGCTATTGACACCTTCAGTAAGTGCTTGGGTCTGCTGGCGATGTTCTGTCTGCCAAGTCACTTCCTGGGAGACCAGTAGTAAGCCTACCAACCACACCCATCTGCCTATACATTCCTCCTCTCAGGTCATGTCTGACCCCATGATACACCCACTGTCATCCTTTCTGTGCTGTGTACCCCCCTATGCCTCGCCACAGCACTGGGGAGATAAAGCAGCCAAACAGGGCTAGCCCTGTTTGGAGGCCTTGTAGAAGGCGAATAGAGTGCCAACCGGGTGTATTCCTGGAAGAGTGATGAAGCAGCTTGGCAGAAAGGAACATCCATCAGCTCAACCGACAGAAGCAGAAGTCTACTGTAGCATAGCCCCCCATGCCATCATGCTACTGCCTCATGCACTTTGTAAAAAGCCTGTATCTTATATAATTGGCCCTCAGCCAAGCAGAAATTGGACTGATGCCTCGAGTTATCGTCCAATTAATACCTTCCGGAATGCAAACCAGGCCAACACCAATTAGCGCTGCTCTCTGTGCCCAGCGGGCCATAATTGAATTGCCAAGGGAAACCAGTTCCACTCCCAGCAATAACCCCATCAAGTGGACAATTCCTGCTGCCAAGCTTTGGTGGAATGGGGCGGGGGGCTTAGATTCCATCCAAAACCAGAAGCATCCATTAGGAGGGGCATCAAGCATTTTCTTTCTTAGTGCTTTACCTGGGGACTTTGAGGCAATCTAAGGCTATGTGCCTAATATATTAAAGATCTGGAAGCCCCCGAGAAACACCACGTTTGCCCCCACAGCTACTCCGCAACACCGACTTTGGGCAGTCGAGTTAAACACCGCATGGTATCCTCAAACATAAGCAGAATGGCCTCAGTCGAGAATATACAGAGAAAGTAGGGCAAACCCGTATGGTAGAAGAGTGTCCAGGAATGGGTCAATACTACATCTCATGCGTGCACTGCGATGATGCCTTTCATTACACGTACCTGGGATGGTAGGACCAGGAAAGAGATACTAGGGATTAGAGTATCGTTGCTTGAACTGCAGGGACTGACATCACCTATGCTATTATGCTAGATAAGGGAAAGGCATCGTAACAGGATGTCTGTCTCGGATGGAAGGATAAGGCTAGAGACCTAGACTGTTGAGTTTTCAAGTGCCCAGTATGCAGAATTGTGCTGGAGCGGGTATCACTCTGGCCAGAACCTGTCACTATCGTCATACAGCTGCTAGTCCTAGACCAACCTCTGTTACCAGAATACACTGGAGAACCACAGGAGGATCTGAGAAATTTCCTCCAGGCTTGCTTAACAGAGTTGCATGAACACAGCTACCTAAATCCCTATGGGTACTAAAGGTGAAGGCCCAACTCCAAGGGGAAGCTAGAAAATGGTGGCAGAAATATGGGGAATTTGTCACCAATTGGGAACAGCTCACAGAGTATTTTTTGGGTCGGTACACCATGGTCCAACTCACTGTCGAACTGTATGGCCAAGTCCAGAAGAAGGCCGAAGAGGCAGAAATATTCATCCACCATAAGGTCTTGATCTTTCAATGCATGCATTCAGGGTGAGGTGAACTTGCATTGGAACTAATAACCTGACTTTTATTACCAGAGATTCACTTGCATCTCCAAAATCCACAACTGGAAGCTCTAGAGGAACTCGTGAGAAGGGTACGCGTATGAGAAACAGACAAAGCTTAGATCCGAAGAGCACATGCCCGACCCAAAGCTGCACCCACCACTGGGAGAGAAGTAACTTTAACCAAAGCCCTCACACAAGGGAGACAGACAGAATCCACCGCTGCTCCTCCACCCATGTTATTCATGTGCTGGCACTGTCACACTAGGCACTACCACTAGGATTGCCCAGTGCTACAAAAAAAAATACTGGGCAGGCAAATGGGTTCAGCTAGCTCTGCCGGACCTGAGAAGGGTGTCAAGAAAATGAATCTTAACATCATTCAATATTCACAAACCAATATTATTTGCTGAAATTAACAAGATCATGTTTTAGTGCTGATTACAGTACTGTATTTGTTACTTTTTGCTGTTTATTTAATGAGTATGCAGTGGACATATGAGCCAACTGATATAAACTCCAGCTGAAAGTCACATGGCAGTGTTTATTTTATAGGTACGTGGAAAGACATGCAACCAATGGGCAGAAAGTAGAAATATAGCAGGGCTTTCAAAAGTCCTCACTTTACTGTGAAATTACCTGTCAGGTCACGTGCAAAACAGTAGATACAGGTAGTGTCAAATCAAGGCTGTTGGGTAGTGTCAAAATCAAGAACTGTAATAAGTTAATTTTTTAATTAAAAATAATAATTGCATTTATTTGAACTGTTTGCTGAATTCAGAATGACAGTTCATTCTTTGTTTACAGGTTATTTGAAGAAAAAAAATATTGTGTGTATGTGTGTGTGTGCATGCATGCATGTGTGTGTGCGTGCATGCATGCGTGTGTGCATGCGTGCATTTGCATGCACGTGTGCGTGCATGCGTGCGTGTGTGTGTGTAGAGGGGAGAGGAGAGAAAGAAGGGAGAGGAGAGACTGGCAATTATGAATTTTTGTTTTAAGTATAACTGAGAAATTAATGCACATTAATTGAAGTAAGAGATGAGAATTTGTTTTGCTGAGTCAAGGGCATGAACAGCAATTATAAAATTATTTCTTTTATCTGTTCCAGGTGCTTGAATAGGTAACATTTAAAAATTAATTTCCAAATAATTAATTATTAAGCAAAACAAAAAATTAATTGTATTGTACTAAGGGATTTTGATTGAAAGGTTAGATGCTTGATATGCCAAAATTGCAGGACTTTTCATTAAGGTTTGGAATGTATTAGTTATCTCCTTTTTCTTTTTTTTTTATGGTTGCAGTTATTTCATATATCTCAGATCATAGGATAGCAAATTTGAAATATAAAATACAGTTGAATAATTTTTCCACATACTGTAATTTTACACTTTTTAGTTATTCACTTCAAATCTGGCACAGTGTAATGCTCTCCTATTTTACTCTTTTCTCAGTTTTGCGTTCTTTTTCTTGATCCTTTGTAAAATAAAAATAACGGCTGTCACTGTTTTTCTTTTTATTCTGCCATTAGATTTATGTATCTGTGTGGATATTGTTTTACATCATTATAAATTGATACATGAGTTGCCCTGTCTTTTAGGAGTTGTACACAGACAGCAGTAATATTATTTAATTCTTTTTTTTTTTTTTAATCAGAGTCCAGGTGCCCTTGACAAGGCAGCAGGAGGCCCAGAAAATCCATCTCTCACAGATAACTGGGATGATGCTGAAGGATATTACAGAGTTCGCATTGGTGAGATAATGGATGGGCGATATGTTGTGTATGGCTACACTGGCCAAGGAGTGTTTTCAAATGTGATACGTGCCAGGGATGGTGCTCGGGGCAACCTAGATGTTGCTGTCAAGATCATCCGAAACAATGAGATCATGTGAGTCGTACTGGCTTAGTGTTTCCCCAATAATTTGAATTTGATATTTAGTTAAGTGTTCAACTTCAGATTATTGTGTATTGTTCTTCGCGTGTAATGAATCATAGTACATGAACAATATTGTAAAAAATTGGGTTTATCCAAAAAAAAATGCAAAATTACAACTTTCATTTTGGTTTTGGTAAGAAATTTAGTTACTGGAAGCTGTAGCGAAATGAAAATTCTTTATTTTGATGAATATTCAGGTGTTTAAATGTATGTTAATTTAGTGCACCTACAAAAGTTATTGTTGGTTGTAAATCATTTTGTTTGTTTTGATTATTTTATAACTAAAATAACTAGATAAAATATGTGGTAAATATTCATTATCTCCCACTTTTTTTATTTGGTTTTGCAATTAATTTTTCATAATGAGTAAATTGCTATAATATTATAAGATTAATTAAACTTCTGTTAAGAGTAATCTCTTATGAAATTATTTTTCATTTTGTTTCAGTTTCACAAAAGTTCAAACAAATTTTCTTTTTTTCTTTTTCTTTTTTTTTTTTTTTTTTGTGGGGAAAAAGTCTAATTTACACAACCCTGAAAATTGGTTTTCTTTCAGTTTGTACAATGCTTTGATATTGACAAAGTGGAGTCAAGGTAATATGGTAAGTAGTGATTAGTAGGGCCCCACATTTATGGTTAATAATAAAATATGGTTATTTGGTCATAAAAATTTAACAATTTCGTCATGCAAAAATGCACCTGTTATTGTTAAAACATAAATCTGTTATTTTTAAAACAATGACAGACATGTAATTTGTTATTCTTTGATTTTAATCAGTAACTTATGTTTTTTAAGTCATAACATTACAAAAATATTTAATAAGGATGAAAGGACAACCTAATAAGAGTACACTTGGTTATGTAACACACGGGACAGCTGCAACCAATTTTGTGTGATCAATCTTGTAATTCGTCAAGACATTGATAACTGCCTAAGAACACACTCTAGCATTTAAGTTTTCAAAGAATTTTACATCACCCATATACAGCTTCTGTTCATTTGTGGATAATATTTGAAATACTGAAATACAAAAACATACTGTCCCTTCTAATCAGTCATTACATCCCACAAAATTGCCATCCACATCTTGACCTTCGACAGCCAATTTTTGTTTGTACTGATGCATTTCACATTCGGTTTTTTTGGCTGCACTAGGTCAGGTGCGCTGGATCAAGATTACAGAATACTGTCGGAATACCGGGGCCTTGGATTATGTGGAGTAGGTCAAGTGGGCATCTGGTTTGGCACAAAGTCTGGGACTGAGAGCATACCTTACTTACTCGGTCAGGCTCCCTTACCTTACCCACCTGACTCGTAACCTGTTTCGCCTACTTCAGGGATGGTTGGATACCACTGGTGCTGGCCCCAAGCCCTGGTGTCTTACTGTTGATGTCAACTGCTGGAATGCTGGGTTCTACGCTAGGCAGACTGGCTGCTTGTCGACGTGTGGTGCGAGTAGGAAATACACCTCTTGAATAAAAACACATGGGTAGGGAACAATACGTATTTATTACGTAGTAATAAACAAGGTGGCGTGTTTCATCTCCTGCCAAGAAAAACGTGGTCGGAAGTAACCTATGGTAAAACAAGTGGAGGTGACCTGCTCCTAAACTAACTTTGACAGCAATAAAAACCACTCTGTCGCAGCTACTCTAACTCAGGATGTCTCGAAGAGACTTTAAGAACAAAGGTGACGCTACTTTTAATGGCAGTGGGTGAAGTTACGACTACCAGAAAGTAGTTGCAGTTGTCGAACCAGGAGAAACAACAATTGAGAGTGTAGTAGTGGTGTCTGCAGGCTTGCTGTTAAATAGCTGGTGGTAGATGCTGTAGAACCTTTGGAGCTGGTGGTAGCCATTGATGGCAGCCTCTGGGGCTGCTGCTGGCTGGTGGTAGGAGCCACTGGATCTCGTGGTGGCTGTTGAGAGAAGCCTCTGGAGCTTCTGGTTGTTGGTAGTGGCAGCCTCTGGAGCTGTTGGTAGGTTTGGCTGAAGCCTCTGGAGTTCTTGGAGAGGGCAGAGAGGTCCTAATTTTCAGCATAGAGCCCCAACAGACAAGTGTTGAGGCGAGCTATTGGAAAAGATAACTCGTGTCTTCTGCCTTATATTGTGCACTCGGCCGGCCCATGCGACGTCGCTCAGTGACGTCTGCCTGGAGCGAGCGTGGTGGGAAAATCTACCCTCTGCGCTCGGCTAGATGGCTTCGGGCACTTGGCGGTGCTTGGCCCTCTTTGAAAAGCTTCACTGTTGTGGTGACGCTGTCTACCATACCAGGTGCGTCCT
The DNA here is from genome assembly GCA_029891345.1 of Dryococelus australis. Taxonomy (NCBI): domain Eukaryota; kingdom Metazoa; phylum Arthropoda; class Insecta; order Phasmatodea; family Phasmatidae; genus Dryococelus; species Dryococelus australis. The sequence continues at coordinate 262,830,017 of CM056993.1, forward strand.
TGTGGGTGACGTGTTACTGCGGCCGCTTGGAAACAATACTTATTTCACGTGCTAGAACCGCCCCTTAGGCTGGGAGTGATTCCCTTGCATTCGTGAATATGGTTTTTCGGTTTGTCCCTTCCACGAGGTATGTAGATACTATGTGAGGAGTGTGAGACAATTGGACCTTGAACATCAGGAAATACCACGTGTGTGTAACTGTCCAACAATCTATGGTTGTGGTTGGTGGTATAATATTAACATGTTAGGATGTATCACATTCATTTGGTATTACTCATATAAGCAGCACGCGTCAGTACATTTCTTGTATATTGGGTACATGACTCCTATAGTGTTTTTGCAGGCAGTTGCTCTCCACCTATGAAGTATAGTGGCATTACTTTATTGATAAATTTGGGAACGGAACACATTTAATTTGAGGTAGCATTAGTAGTTTAGAGTTGGAAAATGGTGGTGAAATTATTGGTGAATGATAATAAATAAGTTATGAAAAGTGTCAATAACTATAGTGATGAGTTTAAACAAAAATTTAGTGCCTTATGGATGTCTGGAGGTGGACATACACACGTACTTTCTAAGCGAACAGTGTGAAGATAAAAGCATGTTCTGTATTCAGAAATTTTATTTTGATATGTAAATTTCTACGTGTGCCGAATGGTTGACTTTGGAAAATTTATTTCTGGAATGAAAACGTAGTTCATTATGAAATGCCTGTGAGAGAAAATCTAATTCTTTAATGAGCAAATACACATTTTGATTAAAGGCATTTTCTGATTTCCACGGGCAAAAATAAATGGTACTGCATTCCTATACTACTTAGTACTGATTCCGTAGCTTGGTCATATGCAAGATATATCTAAGAACTAAATCCAGACACCATTGTTTTACTTAAAATTTTATTTCACAGTGTGTGTAATATAGAGTTGGGTTAAGATATTTAGTTTTGTTCTTTTTCAGCCATTTTGATGTATTATTGTGTGGTTGCTATTATAAGTGTATATACAGTGAAACTCTGTTAAGAAGTTCCCACCTAAGAATTTTTCTTGCAAATAAGTTGAATAATTTTGCACCTTGTCTATACACACATGTGTAGTTTAACGCTTTTAAGAAGTTTTCCTGGTTATTAAGCATTATTTTTTCAGCCCCTTAAAAAATATCTTAACAGATGTGTGTGTGTGTATACTTTTAACATTGTGGTCATTTTGATTTCTTTACTTGTTATGATCAAGTACGTATATGTGCAGAATATGAGATGTTTTGTATTGGCCTGCATTTTTCCTTTCCTGTTTCTAATAACTCTTGTGTAATGAGTTCTTGTACTGGGTATTGTGTTTATATGTAAATTTTTTTTCCAGGTTTTTACATTACTTAGAGTACATACTTGATTTGACTAGTATTCTTTTTATGCTTGTTGTAACGTTTTTATGTCTTAAATTTTTATATTAATGGTGTAAGATTTGAAGTGGATTGTTTGGCATGTATGACTTGGTGTGTGTGTGTATGTATACATATTTATTTGTTGGTTTGGTAACTGTGCTGCTAGCTTCAGTAAAGGAAGTAGATTGTTTTACTACACAAGATTTTTTTCAGAATTGCACTAATTAGATTATTTTACTACAAATGTTTGTGACTTTTAGAAGGGTTTACAGCTTTCATCTTTCATAAGGAAACACAATCGAAATTATGTTTATATCATTGGTAAGTTGAAGGAAATTATTTAAGTAGCATATTGTGTGTATAAAAGAGGTGGTAGGGATGCTTACTATGTATGTATGTATGTAGTAGATTTCTTTAATTTATCACCAGAAACGAAAACATGTTTACTTTCCATCACATGTATTTACGACCATAGATAACATGAGCGCAAGTGATCATGCACCACTTTAAGTGAACATTCTATTGCACAGCCTTGCAAAAGTTTATTTGTTCATTAGGAAAACACGCATCGCACATTCGAGAAAATGAGTCATGCATTCAAGGAAACGAGTCCGATATTAAAGGGAACAGGTCTGATATTAGAGGGAACAGGTCCGATACTTAAGGGAACATGTCTGATATTCAAGAGAAAATGTGTATTTTTTTGTGTGGACAAGTAGTTTTTTGCATTTTCCTCACCATTTCGTGCAAATCACAAAATTTCCCAGTCCCTCAAAGTAAGATACTGTAATTTTTAAATAAAAAAAAATACTGCCCTTGTATCACATTTATGTACTAAAAATAAATACCCCCATTAAAAAAAAATTGGCACATTGGAAATAAGGTAACTATTGTTATTGCAATGTATGCCGTTTTGCCTCCCAGCTGCGTGTGTTGTTGTCTGCCAGCCTCTGCAGGGCAATCAGTAATACAAGTGTGCAAAAGCTCTCAGTCATCAGGTTTGGTCTGTGAGCAATTCAAAAACATACAACCAGATGAGATATTTATAAATAAAAAACCACTTACCTCATAGCATGTTACACCGTCGTCATAAATATGCTTGTAATTCATTATCCAATGTAATTATTGTTCAAGTTTCTTTTCTATTTAAAATTTTAATATAATTTCATATGTGGACTGCTTACTCACCCATCCATGTGCTAGTGGATTGGCCAGAAAATCACCCTTCTACTCCACCCATATAACATTTACGGTATTTTGGTGTGTATAGGCCGCACATTTTAACAAAAAAAATTACTACAAAAAGTGGGGTCCAGTCTAATTTCAAGATATTGCATAAAAAAATTTTTAACCCTGAAAATCCGTATTAAGTGTTATTTATAACCACACATTGTCCGACATTAAGTTTACCCATGGATCTGGCTGAATCCGATACCAGGGCAAGGACGCTGTCAAAGTTAATGTTGTGTGTGTTCAAAGAATCAAAAATTGCTCTTGAACAACATTTCATGTTAGCTGTTTCAAGAATGTGGATATCCCGTACTACAGCTACGAAATGGTCACTGGCTTCTAAAATCTGAAACATTACTACAAACATGCACCGACCTTTCTTGTCTGTTGTTTCATTGCAGCATACTGCAAACTGCTTTTCTTTAACCTTCTCTGATATTCCCTCCCCTTTCCAAAGTTAGTTGTGGAAGATGCTTTTCTCGCAGTCTTAGTACATGGCAGTACCCCAGCTCCTGTAAACATATTTTATTTGAAAATAAAACCATGTTCATAATAGTTTACTAGCTTGACAGTAAAATTAATTTACACACAGGTTGTTCGTCCCACATTACGAGAAAAGTGCTCTGCAAGCCTTAATATTCAACTGACAAGCATTTTATTTCCACACTCCACACATTAACTTGTAAATGAAAATTCCTAATAAAGATGTTATTTAAGCTTTCCTTACCTTCAATAAATTCATTTGCGAAGTTCTGCATGTGTTCATTGTTCAGTTTCTCAAGTGGTATGTTTTATTTTACAAATGTTTCTGTTACACATCTCCCAAGGTATTCCACCTATCTTTTATTTTTGTCAATGTTATTAAAGAATGATGCAACTGAAGTTTGTAGTTTTAAACTTTCTTCCTTTGTTGCTGCTAATGATGTCACATGCGTCATTGACTTTAAGTATTTCTCAACTGTGTCTGTTAGTTCCCACTAAACTTTTGTGTTACAAAACTTGCACATAACCGTAGTGTTATTTATACAGCAAAATTCTTCCTTTTTATACTGAAATGCTCTGTCCCTTGCATTTAATTTATTCCGCATTTTAACACAATGACACTTTTTTTTTACGAACCACAAAATTCTCAACTCGTTCAATCAACTGTAGAAACCAAAGCACATATGACGACTGCAGCAATTGCACACTAGTGCTATTACACTTTTAAATTATTCTTTTTTCTTTTTCTGTTTCACAGAAGTCGAAAAGTACCAAAAGAGGACCGAAATTAACCAGGTTTTCTTAGGCCGCAGTCACACGAAGCGCTACTTCCTCTTTCCATAAATTTTTTTATCTCGATTTCTGGTGACGTTTATCCTTATTGTATTAATTTTCTTGTCTAATGTACACGGGTTCTGAATGTACATTGTTTTATCCTTTTGTGTGCCTTATTAAGTTACTCGCTGGGTACACTAGATGTAAAGGTCACGTCACCGAAAAAGAAAACACTGTTTTGGTTGCGATGATGATAAACCAGTTGATGAACTTGATTGACATTGGCAGTACCTATTTTTTCACTGAAAATATATTAAACTATGTGATGGTCAATTAATATGTATACAGATGAAGTAAGTTTAGTTCTAGAAAAGCTGAAAAATGCTGAGTAATGATTAGCAGTGCAAATTATTATAACAAAAATTTATAACGACCAATGAGGCATAGTTTTAATGTGTTTTTTAGGTTAAGACTTCCGTTTGCTTATAGTGTGTATCCACACAAACATTTTGTTTAACATCATGTTCAAATTTTCTACAGTTTTAGAACATTCTTTGAAATCTTTAACCGCTGCCTGTTTCTATTAATTTTAACTAAATTAATACAAACGTCATAATAAATAATTTTTTTCACTCATAATTTACCAAAATTTGTGGAAATTTGGTTTTTTGTACAAATTGGTATTTTTCATAGTTTTCCCTTAATTTCTCTTGAATTCATGAAAATTTTGCGATTGTGAAATTTTGTAGTCCCTAGTTATTTGTTTTATTTTTATTCATGTGGCCAACATCACTATCTCAGCCATGTGCTTATCTGCGGTAGGGAAAAGGAAACGTGTTACAATGTAATAATTCAGATAATTAATTGGTCCCAAGTTTTTTTTTTCCAGGTAGTGTGTGGCAAAAAAGAGAGAGAGGGAGTTTTTAAGGTTCAGGCAATGTACCTGATGAGTATAGTTGGTAGCTGGTGTTCCATCATAAGAATAACATATGTACAGACAAGAAATAAAATTTAACAGATACTTTTGTGATCTAAATGTAAATCCTAAATTGCAAAGGGTTTTAGTAAGTACCATCTTCCAACTGTCTGCCATGAAACAGCTGAAAATGGAGCTATTCGGTGAATATTTTTGTGCCTTTTTACCCTACTTCCCGAAGGAAAGAAAGGCTTATAAGAGCACTTCCCTCCTCCCCCTCTTTTTCCTTGTGTTTGTGTTAGTGCTGAGCCGATACAGGTTTTTACCGATACTGGTATGAACTGATACTTCCTGCTGATACAACCGATATCCGATACTGACACAATGGACATATGAGTAATTGACTGAAAGACTTCTACTAGCACTAAAAGTATTTCGAAAATCTGTGTTAAAGTGAGTGTCGCACAATACACTATTAAATGCTTTAAGTAAACATACAAAACATTAGGAAAATTAATTTCACATTAATTCTTAAAGCACTGCCAGTTCTCAGGTTATGAATGTCAGAATCATTGCTTTTAAAAGATTTTAAATACTGATGTGACAAGGTGTAGCTGAGTGTGGTGCCTGCAAAGCTGCTAATTCAGGGACCCCTGCAATACAAGCTGTAGATGATTTCTCCTAAAGTGCCTGTCACAGCAGGTGGCTACAGTGGTGTGGGAGGGTATTTCTCTCTCTTCCTCTCTCTTTCCTCTTCCTGTAGATGATTATCTCACAGCAGGGAGGCATGTCTCTTTCTCTGTTTGCCATCCTGGAGTGACAATCTGTCAGTTTAGTTCTTGGAATAAGAATGGCAACTACTGACAAAAACGGCAGCAAGTTGAGTCCCACTTTCTTCAACATTGCTACCTTATCATCATCTGGTTTAATGGAAAATATCTGTCTCAATATCCTCTAAAAATAAATTCGGTTTCAGTTCGGGCAGGCCGATATTACTAATGTTGGCAGATATTTGACATCGGGTATCGGTATCGGCTCAGCACTAGTTTGTACGTGTGTGTCCGTGCCCTCTTTCAATTTTTGAACGCGTTAACCATATGTCACCAAACTCATTACCCACATAGTACTAAGTAAGCACACCTGAGTTTTATATTTTCCAACTACCCTGGGTACATACTTTTAAAATGGTGGCTATTTTAGAATTTAATGTATGTCATATTGGAAACCATTCTACCGATAAAAAAAAAATTTAGTATTCGAACAGCACCAGTCAGAAGCATTGAATTCAGAGGTAAATATTGTTGTTGGTTTGCCATTTTGGAAGCTAGCACCACATGAAAAAATAAAGCTTTTACTTTATATATCAAAAACTACTCAACCAGCCTTCACCAAATTTGATACGGTTGTTATACTAGGATGGACCAGATAAATGTAACTAATTAAACGTAATTAGGCACTTCTTTTATAAATGCTGTCCATATAATAATTTTAGGTTTATTTGGTATAACTACCATACATGTATTGCTGTTCTCGCAGCCGTTCTAGGCTGAACCTCCTCTACCTGGTCCCAGTGGGTACTACAGGAGACAACTTCCAGAGCATTCAGTGTGCACAAGTCCATTGTCCAGATCTCTAGACACCACACCACCACCAATCACTATTTGCCACTCCAGCCATTTATATATCCGGACTGTGTACACCTACAGGGCAAAACACAGATATACAGCCAACACAAGAATGTTATAGCCGTTAAATTTTCATTGGTTGCAGTTGAATGCAGTCAATAGGAGATACACTCCTTCCAATTGCGGTGGCAAAGCGCCAGATAGCCGCAGCTACTGAAATGACCAGTGAAATAGCCATCCAGGCAAACGCACACCAACAGGATGTCTCCCCCAAGCATAGGGTATCAATCAATGCCACCCAGAGCCGGGGCTTTCACGCTGATCCCCTGGGTCCCCACGACTTAACTCTGCACACTGAGTTTTCACCCAGGAGAGGCCCAATTCCTCCAGGATGCCAGGCAATCCCTTCTTTGGAGCTCCACCACCCCGAGATCTACCACCAGGCCTCAGTTTGGGTTGTGCAACCGGCTCGCGGGTCAGCACCACAGATGAAGAATATATACAGCTTACTGGAAAGCTGCATATAACCTCGCCATGGCTGTACTCCCGTGCACAGGAGGTGCCCCCACATCACCCATAGATCGTCCTCACCCCATCAGCCAGAGTGTTGTCCACTGTGTTTCCAGCCCTTATCAAGTGAAGGTGGTGATGGACTTAAACAGGAGAGGCTGTATATTCTCATCACTGTGCCATTTTCTGGGGACGGGCCTTCACCTGTGACTGAAGCACTTGCTTCCGCCACCAGTTCAATAACTAGCTATTTTAGCGTTGTTCAATTTCAATGAAACTTTGCATACTGGGAGTGTATATAACAAACATCAAATGCATTTTCTCTGAGTCTCTTTTGTCCTCCAATTTGTAAGTTAGCGTCAAGCAAATAAATACAATTTTTGTCATATTTCGGGAAAGGATTGGCTTATTCATACCAAATGTGGCAAACCAGTAGTACTGCAGTTGATAATGTTAACTGATATGTTTTAGGTATGTCAGACACTTACTTTAAAAATGGCGACCATGTAGCTATCTTATTTTCGTGTGTTATATCATTGAAACCATGTAATTAACTCCAATGAAATTTTGTATGATGGCTGTATATATCACAAGTTCAACCATCAAATATGTCCACACAAAATCTCTTTTGTCTGCCATTTTGAAAAATATTATTACATGACAAATTAAAATTAAGTGATGTCTATGAAAAACAACAGATTTCTACCAAATTTGGCAAATAAGTAGGGATGGGCCGATACCACATTTTGCTGGTGATGTCAACGATACAGATTCTAAGCTGCAGATACTGCAGATTACAGCGATGCCGATACCAGTTTTGATGAGCACAATCATAATTCCCAATTCTCAATATTTGGAAAAATCCTTTTTTATTACGTAAGTCTTCAGTTTTGTGAACACTTTTAGCATTCTATATTAGGTGTCTACAGCATAGAAATGAAATACATAAAACACTAATTTTAATAATAAATGATAAGATTGATGTTTTAACTGGGTAAATAAGTGACTTAACAGTCAAGCAAAAACTGTTACCATACATTCATTACAAACTGAGTTCCTGAAAGACAACCTTCAAAACTTCAGGCAATCTGATGTGGACTTGTATTTTAGACCTGAGAAATTACATACATAACCTCAAAATACATTTTTGTTTAAGCCAGCTGCCTAAAGATGTCATTAAAAAAAATAATTTAAATTAATTTAATATTAAATATTTACTTGAAATTGAGTGAATTATTTTTTATTTATGTTAATATTTTTGCTTATTACTCCTTCCTCGGTTAAGTCATACTCATTCCCTTGGTTAAAATCAACAACTGATTTATGTGCGACAATTTTTGCCAATTATTACTTGCTGAATCTTATTCAGACCTTTAACATTCTAACCAAAACCGCAGCCAACAGTTTCCAATAAGAACTACGTTCATCAAATTACCTCCATGGTTATAACCTTAAACTTGTCATAACAACACCACATATAGTTTAATATAGTGTCAAGAGTGTGCAATTAGTTAACACTGCCACCAACTTATGAATGCAATAACGCATTAGAATAATAAGAATACCGGTTGCTTTCTCATTGTTGTAGATCTACGAATGCAATAAAAACGTAAGAAGAAAATAGAAAACAAAAAATTCTTGCGGGATTTAATCAATACTATCAATAGCACCAGTTACCGATTATCTGTGTTGTTTTGCATTCACGTAGTGTCCAAAAACGAATGATGCACACAATTTTTGTTGAATGCACCAACAGGAAATATGTCAAAATGTAAACAACTGGAACAAATCAACAAAATACAGTTGTTCCGAACATATTTTGGGTTTAGGACAGAATATCTGATTGATGAGTGCTGTAAATTAATGCTTTATGAGATTTAGTATGCTGGTTTATTTAACATGGTGTTAAATAAATTAGTGCTATTAATAGGTGAATAATAATTGGTAAATAATGTTCAGATGCCGCCGATGCCGATGGTCGTGGTATCTGTCGGTTAATCGTTGCTGGCATCGGCCCATCCGTACAAATAAGTAGCGCTATGGCAGGCTATGTAAACTGATAAAATTTTTGAGATTGTCACACATACGCACACATATTTTCTCAAAATGGCAGTCATATGAAATTTTAGCACAGAATTTTTTATGTACGAAAATTCAAAACAAATTTCAAGTTAACTTGTATGCTGACAGTATCAATTTTGTTCATCAAAATTGTCTGATAAAAGTCTTATTCCTTCACCATTTTGTAAGATAGCCCCACATGAAAAAATACAATTTTTATGTTGTATTTCAGGAATAAAATTAACCAATTTCTTTCAAATATGGCGAAGAAGTTGTGGTGTGGTTGGCCATATTAATTTATGTGTTTTAAGTGTATAAGTCTCTTAATTTCTGAATGATGCCTTTGCTAACATTTTAGTGCAGTGTGCTATATCTATGAAACTATGTAACATATGTACATTTATTTAACTTTGTATATTGTACTTATGATAATCATCGAATATGATTATAGATAATCTTTTTGTCCTATATTTATGAAGATCATAACATGAATAATGGATGTTTTATGCCATATCTTGGAGACTAATCAACCAACTTCCACAAGTGGCATTATGGTAGGCTTAGTAAACTTATGTGTTCTTATTGGCTCAGACACTTATTTTCAAAAGCATGGCAGTGTAAATATTTCAGGTTAGTGAACCCTATCATTCAAAATATTAAACTGGCATCAACCATAGCACACATCAAGTTTTATTATGCACGGTGAAGTTGGCAAGCAAACTGCCATTTTTGTTTTACGATCTTGGAGGTATGTATATGATTAGGCTTACATCCGAAGTTGATGCTCCGATTCCTACCTCCATGATGCAGTTGATTGCACACTTGCTTAATTTTACAATTTTTTTTGTGAATTCTAATCCCGGGTAGGTCACTCATGTATTTTAAGTGTCGTGGTACTGTTTCACATGTTTCTGGTTTCATCTCTAATGATATTGCTGTCAGTGAGATGTCGACACCCACCTTCCATCTAAGCTATTAAGTATTTAAATAAAAAATTTTTTTCACCCATGTAGAGCAAAGTATGCTCATTATCTAGTTATCAGTAACTTCTGGTTAAGGATACCAAATTTTATCTTAACGTTTATTAAGGCCTTATTTTGTTTATTGTTTCTTAATATATTCATGTGCCTCATATAACAATTATTTCAATGAACCTAATGTCTATGTAGTATCAGTGCACTGAGAAAACAACACTTTTAGTGTCAGTTCATTTAAATAGTACACATTTAAGACAACATAAAACATATTGTTTTAATTTGCAACTTCAAAAGTTCAGACATCAAGTCGCTGTAAGGAATTTAGAACCGTTGCAGAATAAATTAAGTTTCCGCATTTTTTTCAACTATATTTTACTCAAAAGCCATTTCATGTAATTTTAGTTTGTGTCCCATTCATACAAATTGAGAGTTGGTGTGGTGAGAAAATCAAAACCTATATGGTTTGAGACTCACTGTGGTTTATGTAAGTACTTTTACATTTTTGTGTAGTTGGAATGGGAATGCACTTTTTTTCCACTACCTACAAACAAATATTGTGGTACATTCTTACTACATTTTTGCTATTGAATAAATGAGCATTTGCGTGGTGCATATTTGACAAAGAAGGGTAGTGATATATTTAGTGTGGTGTTAGAATTTTAGAAAATTGTTTGTGTACTAGATATTGATCCATTTCTTTGCTTCGTACAGGATTAGGAGAAATGGTTAGCTGCTGCCACAGCAAAGTCTGGATGAGTACTTGGGGTCCTCGGACACTTGATTGCTCATTTGTAAGTCAAGATGTTTTTACGAGAACTTGGATACTTTTTCACTTATTTCCTGTCTGAAAAACACTGCAGTAATAGTAGTGAGATGAAATTGTTGGCATTATTTCTAATTAAAATTTTAGTTAACATTTTCAGTCATATAATTTTCAGTGTGCAAAATATTGAAAATGGGCACGCTTGTGTAAACTCTACTTATACACTACTACACTTGAGCCATAAATACAATTTTGTTACAGCATATCTGCTCAGTAAATTTTTTGCATAAGGTCTTGGAATTGGTTATGAGACATTTTTGTGTAACCTACTGTATGTTACAGTACATTCTGGAAATGTTTTTGTAGTTCAATGCAGAGTTTCCACAGACTTTAGCTTTGAATATTCAAGGTACTCTTCAATCATCTTTGAACAATAGCATGCCCTTCAAAATGACTCAACCATTGAAATGAGTACCAAATGAGTTACTTTGCATAAGAATGGCAGTAAATCAGTTGTGGGAATGTCTGGAAAATTTCAAGAATAGTCTAGGAATTAAATAGATATGCAATGAGTAGAGGTAAGATCTTGTGGTTTTATTTTTAAGAATATTTCTGTGATATTTTTGTTAGATTTTAGTGTTATTGGTTTTATTTATTTTTTTCAACAAAAATTACTTGCATTATATAGTTCTGGATTTAAATGACATTGTTTAGTTTTAATTATCTTGATAAACCGTTTTACAGACACGTTTACAACATAAATTACTTCTTGTCTAGGTGCAAGACACTTATTCAAAAGCAATTATAGTTAACATTTTTTTAACCAGTTATTATTTAAAAGGCTCCAATTTTAAAATACAGTGTAATTTTGGTAAATTCACAAACACTATTTCTGGAATGAGAAAGAAGTTTAAAAAAAAAAATTATTTGCACTATAAAATTTTAATGCAAAGGAATTATGAGATACATAAACCAGAATAAGCAGTATCCACGTAATATCAACATAATACATTCTTTAAAATAAGTCTTCTGAGACAGGTTCAGGTCTATGTTTATATTAATTTATTGCACATTTTACATTCACTTTTGCCCTTTATTTTTACATAAAATGTCCAAATGATAGACATCTTACAATCTTTTACATTGGCTGCAGCATCTTTCATAATTTATGAGACTAGATATTTTATGAAAACTGTCAGTTTAATATGTAAATTTATATATCACTCTTTCGTTTCACGCACAACTGTCAATGTAAACAAACATGCGGCACTGTGGTGATAGATTACTGCACACATTCTACTTGTGTGTTCACTTCACACCATTGTTACTAGCACTTGGAGGTGGTTTGTTGTCAAACTACTGTAGAATATTTCAAAGTGCATATTTTACTGATTGTTCTTTGGAATATGTTTGTTTACATTTTGTTATGCAAGAAAAAAATACTTAACGTATTTACGTGCATGTGTTGCATGTAAAACTATGATTTCTGAGATTTAAAAATTGTCTCGAGACAAAATAGAGAATTTGTTTTCCTCTATTATTTCTCGATATTGCAGAGACTCACACATATCTAGATTTTTTACAGTGCCAAATTAAATTAGTGTATATAACATGGGAGAAGAATTCATTTCTGGTGAAGAAAGCTAATTTTGTGAGACATCGCATATTTGTGTTTATTTCATGTTATGTCACATTTTAACTTGTATTTCGGTGTTTTTTTTTTTTCCGCAATTTACCACAAAATCGGGCCTCTAGCAATGAGTTGTTGGTGAGGTTCATGATTTGTGAAATGGTATTGCTCAAGAAAAAAAATTAATTAAAATCAGTTTAAAAAAATCTTTAAACTGAAAAATACATTCCACCATATTTCTTTATCATGCTTTACTCCTAAATAACATTTCCAAACTAGAACATTGGAAGAGTAAAGTGGACCTCCAATTTTTATTAAACTCCACGGTTCCTGAGAATGACTGTAAAATTAAAACTTACGATTTTGCACCCTTAAAAAACCCAAAAATGTGTTTGAATTGCGTGTTTTCCGTAAGTTTGTGTTGTCTGTGGCATGAAACTAAAACATGATTTTTAATTAACTATCTTAGACGTCTTCAGAATAAAATTATACACCAGATGTGTGTTTTTGACCTCCCCCATTGTCAAAAATGTCAAAACATTGCTCAGTTGAGTGCAAAGTCAATTTTCAGTGGCTTCTTCTTGTAGGAATATCGGAGACTTGTTATTGAAATATTAGTTTTGTGCAATAGATACACATCTTCTGAATAAACTGGTATTGTTGTGGTGAATTTTACACTACTAAAATTAATTGCCACTAGAGGACTGCACAACTAATTTCAGCGAGAAAACGACAGACTGGCAGCAGCTGCACGACTCAACTTACCGCAATGATGGCCAACCCAAAACTGTTCACTTCTTCCTGTAGCTCAGGACCACCAACCCTTGCAACAGCATTGACAATTGACGAACGTGTACCAAATCAGGCATATCAGGAAATTTAAAATGGGTTCCGCACAAGTATTAATGTGTCAGTAAAAAATCTATGCAAAGTACTGCTGTGAAATTACTACTGATCTGAAATTATAACCAGTCCATATTTACAAGGTCACAAATCCATACTTACAAGGTTACAAGTCCAAATATATCACCCACCTTGAAATGGTGAAAGTTCAATGAACTTAGCACTATTTGGGTAATGGGTACAGTTTAACAATTGGATGCTTTTGAGACTCCATTGGCAGTGCACACTGCAGCGACTCACGCAATACAATCCCCTCCTGAATGAAGTTCTTCCACACATGCACGACACCACTGCAGAGGAGGTATTTGGTCGTTCTTGATCAATACAAGTTTATTGGGAGTGGCAGCTACTTGATCAGCTGCCATTATTGAAGCCTGTTTAGGCTCATGTAATCATTAATGGGTTCTGGCACAGCAACAAGGGCATCAAGTATCAGGGCAACAGTCATTGGGTTTCAAACTGAGAGGGCACAAGGGTCTGGAATTCAGGATAGCTTCCACTTACACAATGACAGTGTAGAACTCCTCAAAGGTTTGGATTTTTCCCCAATGATATATACCATGTTGCTCATTAAGGACTTGACCCCGGCCTCCCACAGACCTTCAAAATGAGGGGCAGCAGGCGGATTGAAGTGCCAAGTCACTCCAAGGGGTGTGAAAACATATGCAACCTTTTTCCTTTTGAGAGGATGAAGTCAGAAGCTGCTGGAGTTCCATCACGTAGTTGTGAGCCCGCACAAATTTTATCCCACAGTCATTGTAGATCACAGAAAACCTTCCTCGGCGAGAAACAAAATGTTTGCAGGCAGCCAAGAAGATATCCGTGGATAGGGCAGAGGCAACTTCTACCTGGATTGCCTTCTTGGTGGCACAGCAAATGAATATGCAGAGATAAGCCTTCAATACTGGTGACTTGCGAGTCCTACTGGCCTTTATCAGAATGGACAGTGCATAAACCACTCCTACGTTAGCAGATGGCTTCACCTGTTGAACACTCATGGCAGGCAGATTCCCCATTAAGAGGTGTGCACAATGTTGATTTTGCCCTCCAACAGTGCACTTAATAGCACAATTGCAGTGTGATGGCATTTTATCTGAGAGGATCCAAAAATTTTCCCTCAGAATGCCCTGCAAAATACGAATAACAGGGTGCTTGTTCCTTTCGTGATAGTGTCCAATGATGGGGTCAGTTGACACAAGGGTCTTGGGGAGCAGCACTGATTGCTTGTAATCGAAGAGGAGGTCAGAGTGCTGGAGTGTCTACCGCCCACCGTCAACAGATCTGTATCGTCAACAAATGGAACAAGCTCTTTCTTGTACACCACAGACTGCACATGCAACAATAGAATGTGAAGGGACTTGTCTAACTCACTCTGGATAAAGTGCCCAGTTAGGCGATTTGCACACGAGTTATGGCAATTGTAAATAAATCACAACACCAATGGCATCACTCAAAGCAACATTTGTCAAAGTACTAAAACGTTAAGAGCAGATTTTCAAACTTGTCAGCTGAAACAAATATTCCCAAAAAACCTTCTGTTCAAGCAGAACTGGGTCAGTGACTAAAGTTTCAGAACAGGAGAGTCACTGAGCAGGTTTTTCCTGGAACCATGCTGGAACATCCACTACAGGGGGATGCCCTACTAGGTGAGATGGCAAGAGCCCATGATTTGCACAATCCGCAGGATTGTACTCTGATGGGACATATTTCTACTAGGATGGCCTCGTGAGCTCCTGGTTCTCACTCACCCTGTTGGCAACAAAAGTTTTCAGTTGGTGAAACAAGTTAACCCAACAAAGGACAATCTGCAAATCTGTCCAGGCACTGATAGGTGACAAGATAATGGCAGGGGTGAACAATTCTACCACATGATGAATTGTGGCGATGGGAGAGTGTGGGAGTGGCATGGAGAGGGTTGGTGGTGGTGGTGGTGGTGGCGGCGGCATAGTCAATCTCTGGGCAACCTAAGCACTTCACTCAGAACGATAAGGTAGCCTCCACCATGTGCTTCTTTAGATATAACCAACAAAGGGCTAGCATGACACCCTTCACTACTAAACCATGTATACACATCTCCTGATTCGGACAATCAATAATAAACCTTCAAATACTCCACATAAACTGCCAGACAGATCATCAATTAAAATAAAACGGCAAGGAATCCAGAGAAAATTATTTATAAAAACAAGGGAATGTGGGTAGGGAGGGGGTACTACTTCTTGCTCAAATGCGAGAGTACTAGGAAGTCGCTTCACAGATTTAATACTGTCAAGGGATAACACTCCAAAAGAAAGACTAAAGACAACTTTATCTCAATGCATCCTCATGTCCCACTACTGCTACTTCCTTCAGGATCAATGCTTAGAGAGAGAGTTTCTCTGTGAAAAAAAAGGGATAATAAATTTAAAAGGAAAAAAGAACACTTTAAAAGCCACAATGAGTTTTTATTTGTTGACTTCTAAAAAAAAAATAACATTACTAGAAGCAAATGTTTAAGGAATCTTGATGTACATTAAATAAAATTTCAAATAGACTCTCTTTTTAATACTCTACCATAAGAAGAATAGAAATAAAATACGATGTTATAAAAATCTTTTAAAAAATATAACAAATAATAACAGTTACCATAAGGAGTATTAATTTGTAAAAGAAACAAAAAGGATCCAATAGTGTCTTTTTTATGCTTTTGTTTCCAATAACAATCCTAGAAAAAAAAAAGTAATTTTTTTTTGCTTTGTTGCAAAACAATTATGTCAACAAATCTCAAAAGAAATTAATCTTTTAACTTTAAAAAAATAACAAAGGGATCTATCTTACTTGAGACTTATAAGTCTTGTTAAACAAACTATAATTTTCTCAGAGTTACCAAACAAAAACAGAAACTTAGAAACCATTAAAAAACTCTGATTAACTAAGCAGGATCTTTGCGTCAGATGTTAGGTCGATGTAAACAGCTGAGATAACTTCAATATCAAAAGAAACAATTAAGCAATAGAAAAAAAATTCTCTTTGCACAAAAATGATAAGGATTAGCTTCTCCAAAAGCCACTCCAAACTTATTGTAACAAATATTTGATTGACCTAAAATAATCTGTAAAAAAGTTGAAGGAAATACAGTGACACCAAAACAAAAATAATAAATAAAATCTGCAAGACCGAACCTTAATAAAATGCTTTCGTAATTCACTCGGTGTACGCTACAAGACATTTCTTTCAGCACCTAGTACCAACCTATACGTCCATAAAATACCAACACTAAGAGCTTTAAATATATTTAATTTTCCATTAAATGAATGACAAAAACAACAGCGATAACGTCTCACCACCTATTCACTACTTAAAATCAACTTCAATAAAATCATCAGCAACTTAAGACTAGAAGTTCCTATCATTATATCCTTACCTTTACATTTACTTCACTCGCCCAATGGCCATTACACGTGTCTCTTTCAGCATCTCTGATCCGACTACTTCTAAAACTGCCCCAAAAAAAACTGTTTAAAGGATTGATCAGGGCTATTTTTCCTGAGATCAGGAAAAATATCCTGATCCATCAATACAAACAAACTTAAAAACAATATTTATTATACCCTGTCGACTGTAGACGGCCTCCTCCGGACCGCTCCTCCGATGCGTCCTCTCAATCCGCCTTCTAGTCACCAACAACCACACCACTTGTGACTTTGGTTTGAAGATTGTCTTTAATGAACTCAGTTTGTAATGAATGATGTATTGTCTGGCATAGGCTGTTCACAATAAAATGAGCACTTTTGAAAGCTCTGCTTAAGATCTACTTGTATGCATGTTATGTTATACATTCTTCTATCTTATGTAAAATTAACATTGCTATGAGCCTCATCACTTTATTCATGCATCAATCAAGTGAAACTGTGAAATTTTTAGAAAGTATATATTATACAAATCTGTTAATTTTTACACTTCGATGCTGCATAAAAAAAAAACAGAAAGCAAAAGAAATAATTTAAGTCATCACAAATGGTACCTAACACTTATTATTCGACGTTAAGTTATGAAACTAGTTTCCATCCATTGTTACCAACTTTGCTGGGCAAATGTCACGCAGTGCGCCCATTAAAATATATGCATTAAGGGGCAGTGACTTTTTCCTAAGGTTCATTTCAAAAAAGCTAATTTTATCGTGAACAGCCTTTTAACAGTTTTTGCTTGACTGTTACATCACTTATTTGCCCAGTTAAATTATTTATCTTATCGTTTATTATTAAAATTAGTGTTTTATTTCATTTCTATGCTGTAGACGCCTAATACAAAGTGCTAAAAGTGTTCACGTAACTGAAGACTTCAATTTAATTAATAAAAAGTATAGTATAAGATATTGCGGAATTGAGGCTCCCATCTCTAGCCAGGAGTCATCAAATCTTAACTCAGGCAGACTTTGGGGTGTCCGAAAACATCCCGTGGTGCTCAGCCACAATCAATTTAACCGCAATATTGTGCTCAGAAAGTAGTCTCGCCGACAATCATGAAGCCAACATGGCTGATGCTACTCTTGGCTGCTGCCATATAGATATGTGCCCTGGCACAATGGCACATGTGTCTATAAGTGCACACTGCCATAACAGAACCACAACTGGCGTATAAAGAAGGAAGTATGTCCATTCAGACACTGCCCTCAACACCCAGTAACTTCCTCTGGAGGATGTCAGCCTGACGTAGCCGGAAGTACTCCATGGGATTGGATGTGTCGTGGCGAAGTCCTCTTGGCAGGGGACCCAGCAGGAGACCTCCATGTCCCAGTGCCATCTCTGAGAGAGATAAACATCACCATACTGTTGAGATAGAGGACACATAAGAGCCTCTGCATCCGGCCACCACTCCGACCACACCAGCCCAGGAGGGCGCAGTCACCTGCCACGTGGAGGGAGGAGCACCATCAAAACCACTCCCTCTGACGGCTACTAAGATCTTGATGTCGGACGATGCCGAGATCCATTGTCGGACCCATCAGCCTGTGTGAGAGGGTGAGCCCTGCAGCCACGCTGAGGAGGGAGGAGCATCATCAGAACTGCTTCCTCTGATGGCCATCTGAACCACGATGTGGGAGAATGTGGAGGTAAACTCACTGATGCAACCTCCTATTCGGGAGAATGTGCCTAGCAGCCATGCAGAGGAGAGAGGAGGACCATCAGAAACACTCCCTCTGATGGCCAGCTCGACCACGACGTCGGAGAATGTCGAGCTCAACTCACGGATGCAGCTTCCTGTTTGGGAGGATGTCCCCACCAGTTACGCCGTCAAGGCAGTGGATCCCAAACAGCCTCTGCCTCCGCCCACCATTCAGGCCATGCTAGCTCAGAAGAGCATGGTTAAACTCCAGGCCGCAATGTCTGATAGCACTGAGGCCATCTACGCTTTCCCTCCTGTTCTGGAGGATGTGCAACACCTGGCCGTCGAGGTAGAGGAGCCTCAAAATCCTCGCATTGACCTCAGACGGCTACCTCAAGAGTGCCTCTCCAGGGGGACCAGAATGTTCCCCCGATGCCTGGTGAGCCCGGGTTGGCCATTGCTGGGGATGTAACAGAAGAACCAAGCAGCTGGGCTACCAGAGATGCCAGCCCGCACTTGCCGCAGCACCTCTCAACATGGTTACTATCACGAGTCTCCCTGGCGGCTACTTCCCGTTTCACATGGCCCCATTCATGGACGCTGCCTTGAGGTAGCGGGGTCATCCCAGGAAGGTAAAGTCTCCAACTCACCACAGCCAGTGAACACCATATGCGAGTTTTCAAAGAACAGTGAAAAGTCTATTAAGCAGCCGTTAGCAAGCTGTTATTAAAACCAGTGTTATTACAGCGTAACAAAACTTTTAGTAACCAAGTGACAAAGTGCTACGTAATAACCACGTAACTTTTTGGACGCTCCCTTAAAAATGC
Source organism: Dryococelus australis (assembly GCA_029891345.1). Taxonomy (NCBI): domain Eukaryota; kingdom Metazoa; phylum Arthropoda; class Insecta; order Phasmatodea; family Phasmatidae; genus Dryococelus; species Dryococelus australis. The sequence continues at coordinate 262,849,178 of CM056993.1, forward strand.
CCAAACCAAAAGTGAGAGTGATGCAAAAAAAGTTAGACATCACATGTATCACCTGTGAAACAAAAGACTTCTGAAGGTAAGAATATGAGTGTAGGTCTGTGCCTGAAATAAAAGTTTAGCAAGAAAGAGAAAATAATTTTGTTGTAAATAATTATGTATTAGTGTCTTTGTTGTTTTTTTAATTCAAAGCTGCCAATGTTGTAAATACTACTATAATACTCAGCGTTATATTAGTTGTAATTATTCTCAGGGTTTTAATGATTTGTCTTTTAAGAGTCACATGTTTTCAATAAATTATGTATTTTGCATACGTTTCTTATTAGTGTTTATATGCCTATTTTTCATTAAAAAGTTTACCATGTTCTTTAAAATATTCTGTAGGTGGTCCATACGTAATTGATTAGTTTTCTGAATTTTCATTATTCAAGGGTACTCATGCTTGTGAAAGATATTAGGTAGATAGAGGCTGGCCTAGGTGACGGAAGGCTTAGGTCGACCCCTCACTTAGCATAATTGTGTCACACATAACTAATTACAATGTGACAAGTAGGAGGCTCTAAGGTGAGGCTGCTTTTATCGCGCCCTTTGCGCCATGGCAGTATTAGATAGTAGACGTGATACACTCTTCACAACTGGGGATTGTATATATACCAGTGTTGACATGTGCTCTCATGTAAGTTGTTTGTAACTGTTTATACGTATATAAAATAACCACAGCCCTCAGCTGAGTTTGTGAGCTAACACCATGTAAAATGAAGGAACGCGTGCACTTCACTCGACAGTGGATACTATCATGTGACTCAGTTTATTCTCAAGGGAGCAATATCCTTCCAACCAGCCACTGCTCGCCCTATAAGCTAGCCACAAATGCTAGACAGCGCTACTATTCACACAGCTGCCGTCTAGCGCCACGTCACAGACAACAGATAATCACCCACCGTGCACTACATCACGAACCAGCTGCAACGAAGTCTTTCAAATCTTACGGTAACTCTTTGCCAACAGCTTCCGAAGACGTCGTCAACCCTATTACCTTACCTGCTGGTAACAGCAATTGCGCAGATATTATTAGCTTTGGTAGTCTTTGTCGATGGTCCCTTCAGGACACCTTATGCTCGCATTACCTACTGGTAACAGCAATAACTCACCACTACCACCTGTGGTATATGGTCATCAACAGTTCCTTCTGTACAACTGTGAGTTTTGTTATTGCATGTTTAATAGCTACCTACCTGGATTGCCTTTTCTTCTTCAGGACCAGGTCTGCTTCACCTGGATTCACATAGTATAACTTCTGTTCAACTCTGGAATAGTTAAGAGGTAGTATGGACCATCATGTATATTCTACCTGGATTATTTACATTATTCACACTTATTTCTGAATACTTATTTTATTGTGTTTAGCCTACATAGTATCGAGTCCTTCAGAGTGAAGCAGGAGAAGACTGCAAATTTTGCACTACACACCCATTAGACGTCTACCCGTACAATGCTCCAGGGGTATAGTACTGTAGATTCTCAACCATTAGCAAGACCTCTCTAAGATGGCTAGCCAGCCAGACCAGCCTATAATCCATCCACCACGCTGAACTGTGCTGGAGGGAGTTAGAGTTTGGTTCTGGAAGACTGACCTCTTGGATACCACACTCAAGTCTCGTGGGCGAGCAGCTTGAGGAAACCCAAAGCTCTGTATCCACCACGCTTAACAGTATCAGACAAAGGAGCACCGGGTACAACTCTAGCCTGTTTTGCTTCGGACTTGGTCTCACACACCACTCGGACTTCACCACCTGCTTCACTTTGTTGAGGCCGGTAGTAGTTCATTTCCTTGATGCTCTTTACTCAGGGGAGGGGTATTCTGCGGAAAGTAAGAACTGCAGTTAATAACTCCAAGACTAAGTAGAGTTGCAACCCTGTCATAACTGCACTTTGCAGCCTAACCCCATGGGAATGAGCTCTCGCCGCCTGTAAGCTAGAGAGGCCTCATCTCCCAGCAAACTCCCCACGATTATTTCCAGCACTCATCAAGACCGCCGGACAACCGCATCCACTGGTAGCAGCCATCCGCTGGGGCGAGGACATCCTGTACGGAATCGCAAACCCCTGGTTTGGGGGACTAACAGACCACCAGCTACAGCTCATCAGGGGCTACCTCCAGCATCATCGGTGCACCCGTCCTGGGGCCAGCAGCAGCGGCCACCTGCAGTTACTGCAGCTGAGTCAGCAGCCACCCCGGGCCACTGTCCAGACAGATAAACCCATGGCAGTGTGCTGCCCCATCTGCCGGGCTTTGTCAGGTTTACCACAGTTTGTACCGAGTAGGCAAGCCACAAGCCCTACTCTCTACACGGGCATTGTGCTGGTCCACCAGCACTAAGTTTTTGACCTCACTTATCTAGTGTGACTGGCGACACGAACAAAACTGTAACTGACCATAGCGACCCATCTCAGCCAAAGGCCGTTTGGTATTAATATGTGTCTTGAAGCATACGGAAATACCCAGGAAATCAGAGTTTTTAAAAATTCACAAATGGATCCATCAGTGGCTGATACACTGGTGTAAACCAGTTGAGGCATTTTTTGAACATCAGGTTTATTTTTAGGAGTATTTTCTGGGTATTTTTGTCGGCTTCAAGACCTGTTAATATCATTAAACTTAAATTGAATACTTTTCATCGCTGATTTGTAAAACTCTGCATCAAAATTATTTGTGTATATTTTGGAATGCTTCAAAATTTCAAATTGTGGATGTATTAACTTATTTTTTTCATAGAAAGCATTCAAAAATTAATTGGTTGATGTTTTGGTGCATATTCAATAGACCCACTGCATTTTCAGGCTGGTTGAATTTGTGGATCAATTGGTTCAACTGGACTCAAACGAAACAGCAATTTTCAAACGTCCGGTGTACATCAATGGATGCACCAGTGAATTTTTGAATACGCAGAATATTGTGTCGTGTGACAGACTTCTGCAGTTGTCTCGTCACAAGGTCAAGTTAAATTTGATTGGTGCTAGGCTAGAAACACTTAAGTGGAAATTTAATCCCTATGTGGAATTGGTGCTTGGCCAGTGTACAGTACTGGATGGGTCGGTTATCTGCAAGGGACAAAGTTGGGCTCTGCAAGCACTACTTTCCACCTAGGTGGGATCACTTTTTCAGGTAAACCTGGGCAACATATACTTGGCAGTTTCAGCTGTGTTGACTGAGACGTGACTGGTGGCACACTAGGGGTTGCCCTTGATATGGGTGTGCTGGTTGGCCTGGTGGTTCATGTTTCGGTAATGACTGAGGTTCCTGGTTCTCCGGCATCTGGCAGGTGATGCGATCTAGTGCTATGTCCTGTCCACTGAGGAAGGCCTGCACAATTGGGTGGTAACCCTCAGCTATATTAGGTGGTGGTTTGAAAGTAGCAGGTTTTTAGGCTGGCGGAACTGGTATTGAGAGCTTGTGGAGTTCCGCTGCCTGTTCTTGTGGACTGAGGTATACTGACCTGGCCGGTAGGCGGTGATAAAGTTTTCATGGATAAGTAAAGGCAGCCTTTTTTCGTTTTGCCATCTTACGAACACCGCCACTTTGGTTAAATGGCATGAGGAAAGGAATCTATGATCAGACTGATCCTCCCAGACCCAAGGAAGTGCGCAATGAGAAGAGCAAACCCTATACTGAGAGTCAAATCCTTTAGGAGCGGTATGCTAATGTCGTGGCTCTACCGTTCACCACACGAATACATTGAATGGGTGACGTTCTGAGATTGTACTGTGGCTCTCGTGTCACATGTCTGAATGTAGAGAATAAAGTACCGGTCACCTGCTGTTCCTCGTACGGGCCTGATGTTTACAGGGAAGGGTACTGCGACTATGGGAGCAATATTCATAAGTTGGTAAAGCTGTGTTTATTTATTTTGACGGAAATAAACAGTGATGGTGAAGTACTACCTTCTATCCACGTGAGTTTATGGACACCCTACAGGTGAAGGCTACCTACTTCTAGACTAACAGGGTAGGCAGTAAAGTGACTATCAAAACAACTCTGACTTTAAGCTATACTACTGCTGCTGTCCAGAAGGGACTGTTATGTGTCGGTTGTTAGTTGCCACACAAGACATAGTGAACAGAAGGATCTTCAACTTCCAGAATGTGCGGTGAAGTTTTTAAGAGTGGAAATGTCTTTGGCACCACTAGTGCGCAACGAAGACCAAGTTAGGAGCTGATGGTTCCCGCGGCACTGTGAGGTGTGGTGAAGGAACAAGACACATGTGAATTGCTTGAAGATAGGTCACGAGCCCTGGTGCGGCCCTCTATCAATACTCCTTGGCGGCATGCACCTTGCTCGCCTGGCATAGGGAATTGACTTGGAGAGGGGGTAAGCAGCTGTGAAGTGTGTGCCATAGATTCTCAGTGTGTGTGACATCAGTAGCCGGCACTGGATCCAGGCTCATGCCTTGGCGAAGGTACTGGTAATGGTATCTAGTGGTGCATTGCTATACTCGGTTATTCTCACTGCATGTCTTCGGTGGCTCGGCTGGTGAATAAAATATAATAGCGTGGAGCCTTGGGTAGGTAGGACAATTTCTGACGTCGCAATGCTGGTGGCAGCAACTCAAACTCCGTTGAAGGTGCTGTTAGTTAGTTTGCACGGGCAAAGGCCAGCTGGCGTGGCAACGACACACACAATGTCAAACTAATTAGTTTGACATTACCGTAGTTTCTGTTGTAGCACCGGTTGGCCTCTGCACTAGCACGATGAAGCCTAGTATTATTTACAGGATTACAGAAATTCAGTGCAGCTTATATTTGAAATATTAATTATCCCAAATTTTTCATCAAAAACTTCTGGTACAGCCTATACATGCACACGGCCTATACATGTCAAAATACAGTATGTGATTCAATAAAAAAAATTGGGTTCTGACTGTGTTGGAGACACTGCAGTTTGTTTTGTGTGAATACGTCAACGTTAATGCGCTCGGACGCCTTGGATGTTAATTTTACGTTCCCGGCACCGCTTCACTTGATCATATGTGGTTTCTATGGGTATCACTGGATAGCTTTTGAGATGCTCTTTCCAACCATATAAGATTTCTGTATTTCGACTTGGCTTTTTGACGAGTATAGGCTGACATTGTGTTAAGTTTTCTTAATTTTTTACATTAAACTCGTACAATTTCACCATAACAACGCCACACAAATGTTTTTATACATGCAATTGATTCATCTTGACGAGAGCTGTCAATTAAAACTTAAACAAGCATCGTAGCTTCTCCTAGTTGAAAGTTATACTACGCGGAAGTTATCAGATGCTGCAAAACTAACTCAAAATTCCCCCTCCCCCTCCCCCCTTCTGTCTGCGATGCTTCACAATCCTCACTTAACGTAACATATTCTTTGATCCTTTGGCAATTTGGCGATCGAGTGCTGTAATTGAATTTTGAATATTATGTAGACGATAGATTCGGAGCTGCAATGCCAAAATGTATCTCCTGATTTTATTATATGATTTTCTGGATTGCCTATCGCTACGGTTGCAAATTTAAAGATGTATTCCTGTCAAAAAGCTTCAAAATTCAGGAATAATATTTTATTCTGTTAAAAAATTAATTTTATTTAAAAAAAATGCTAATTCTAAGACTTGTATTGTAAAGCTAAAAAATTAAACAAATTTTTGGCAATTTTATTTAGACACTTGAATTGTGTGTTCCTCCATCGTATTACAGTAAAAAATTCTTCTTTTCTTTTTTTTTTAAATATATTTTCTGGCGAATAACTTACACTTTTGTCCCACAAATGTTGTATAACATAAAAGTGTAATTGTATTTTTTGTTTGAAAAATGTTGAATTGTACAATAGGATGAGTGTGTTGAATTTGGAAGATGATTGTTGTAATTTTCATGTATATGGGTGTTAAAATTGTGTTTTTAGTGTGCTTTTATAATTTATAAACTTTTGCATATTTTGTTTGCAGTGAACCCTGTTGGGAATTTTTTTTACAGGATCCCACTCTGAAGTGTGGTGATTATATTAGCTCGTGTATTAGCGTATTGAATTGTGATGTGTATTATGGATGTGGTTGCCATGTTTAATCTAGCCCACAGGATGTAATTCCATTGCAGGCTGTTTACTCATTGTGAGGCGGCTAAATGGAAAAACACACCTCGAGCAGAAGTCGGCATCACTTGGACCTTGACTATTAAGATAAGTCAGTTAGCCTTCAACAGAATTCATTTAGTCATGTTTTTGGTGGAAAAAATTGTATTCTATGGTGTCTCTTATATAGCTGTAGTTTTGGTGGGAAAATATTCAAAATTTAAATGTTTTCCTTAAATAAATATGAAAAAATTATTTCATTACCATTTGTGCATGGAAATATGCAGGCCAATGCATTTATTAGAAATTTACAATTTGAAACAATACCTGAGTTTTGGAACAGCAGCATTGTCCAAGCCTAATTATTAATAATTTTATTGAAATAAAAAATATATTTGGCTGTTTGTTAAGAAAAAAAAATGTTTAACTTAAGTATTTTGCCTTTTCTTCAACGTGCAGCAGTAACTACCAATGTTGGAAAGCCGCTCTTGGGAAGTGTAATTACTGTATAAACAACCTCCCATCCACCTAGCATCATTTCACACTTGTGTTTTATTGGGTGTCCATTACTTCTCCCCATGGTATGGCAGTGCCATCATGCCTTTGTTATGTGATATGGCAATTAATCGTGCATGTTGTAAGAGTGAGAACAGAAAATATCTTTTGGCATCTGCACCTTAGATTACAGCAGATTTTATGGCGCTGTGTCGTGCTATTTAGCATGGGTATTCATCCATCTCCCTTTTTGTATCATCATGCTATGCTGCCCCTGGGGACAGAGGCAAAATGTCTCGAACTCAAGATAGTGCACTCCTGAAAAGGAGAGGGGTGAAACATTTTTGCATATCTTCTAAATTTCATTTTTAAGTGATCAGAACCTAAATTACATGTTGCACTAAAGGTAGAAAAAGGTAATAACCTAGAAGCGAAGATGTAATTAAGTATCATAAATAAATTATGCATAGTTATTACAGGTTATATAAAATATTACAATTGCATCTGAGGAAAAAAAAAACCATTCTGGCACCCTTTACCTACATTTAGGGAGGGGACAATGTATACCCTAGCACTGCTCCCCTCTTAAGGCTTGGCTACAATTGTTTTGACGTTACAATAATGCATTACAATAAGTTATGAATCCATGGAGACTAATGACTCTGGCTGCAAATGACGTTAAACATTGCTGCGATGCTAAATGTTAAAATGCAACGCTTTTAAAGTTTCCCAACATTTAGGTTGTTGCGTTTAACATTTAACGCCAGCCAATCAGAATTCAAGAAGTGGCAAACAAGCGAAAACAAATTGTATAGATGTTTGACAATAGATGGCACCACCATCATCGTACATTTTTATTCTGTTAATGTTACACGAAATCAATAAACAAATAATGCAAGTACACTAAAAATAATAGCGCGTGACTACAAAGTCTGCGGAACTGTTTTTTTTTTTGCAAAAGTGTTTTTTTTTTTTTTTCATTACGAACACAAATTAAAATATTTATATACAGTATGTACGCCTCCATTATTTTTATTTTTATACATGCTAATGTTGATGGTTGACATATCAGTTTTCTTACGATGATGTTTAGCGTGTAGACGAGGCTTCAGTTAATGCCACTGCCTAGTGAATATAAGATGGAGTACGAAGGCACTACAAATTAAGTACATAGTTTACCTTTATTGGTGTTTATCTCTACTTTCAGTTTGTGGCAAACTGTGGTTTGATAATTCCGTTCTAAAGCCCATGTTAATTTTGTAATAAAGTGCTTGTTGGCAACCAGTAGAATATTCTTAAGAGTAGGAATACTCCACCACCTGAGTTGCAGTTCTACCTAGGGATGGGGTCCTCGATACCGTGATACCTCAATACCCTTGAAACTTTATAGTATCAAGTATCGCATGAGAATATCCAAAAGTATTGAATTTTTACACACATTTTCTTGTGCTATAGTTATGGTACGAGCGTTCCATAACTTTCAAAATGTGCAAAATAATTTTGAAAAGTGTACCATAACATAGCGTAATATTCGCACAGCTGCTAGCACCTTGAGATGTTTTTAGGCAACCCATATATACCACAATTATGATTTTTGCAACATTTCTTTAATTGAAAAATGTATTGAGAGTAGCCAGCAAGCGCCGATAGGCGTGAGTGAGCAACTTGAGTAGTTACTGTACATCCAATACATCCACAATTATATACTGCACTAAAATTTTTCATTTAATTAATTTTTATTCCATTATTCACTTTTATGGTATATATTTCAGGCACAATAAAAGCAGGTAGAGAGTTGCGAGCGAGTGCCGATAGGCACCAGCGAGCAAACTGAGTAGTTTTGTCCATCCCACACATACCAAAATTATCTGATATAACTACATTATTAAATTTTCACAAAATAAATACCATAGTTATCTGATACACCTGTCATGGCCTATCCCGCGCATTCCGTGGGCTAAGCTACGATGGATGTATCAGATAGTTTATTTATATAACATTACAGTAATTTCCTTGAGGTCGCAAAAAAAAACTGCCAAATTGCAAAATAAGTGTGTACTGACCTATCATTGTCCTCAAAGTTTGATTACAGCTTTTACTGTGAAAATATGATTATATGAAATCGAAGGAGACCGTGTAGGTTTATCATTGGTTTAGGACGTTTGGGTTACAAGCTGTCCACCATTTGTTTCCAGTGTGATGTGGTTTTTTATATAGTTGAAGTGTGTGTCAATGACACTAGTAAAATGAGTAATTTTTTTGGCCAAGTTGTTTTGTGTTCATGAGAATTTTAATTTGGTATTGAGAAAGGTATCAGTATCGAGTATTGTGAATGTGTTTGGTATTGAAACTGGTATAGAGTATCGAGAAAATGTATCAACCCATCCCTAGTTCTACCTAAATCTACAAGAAGATATGATTATATTGGTCTATACTTTTGTGTTTGGCTGTTGGGGAAATCTAGAGAATGATAAAGGAAAAATTACACTATGTGGGTATTATCATAGTGTAAAATAGATTGGCGCGCCACTAGCGCTGTTGGATACATATCCAAGCCGCAGCCTCTGGTGCTCTCCTGGTGTAACATAATGCCAACCGTTGCAGCTCATTTGACATCTGTACTGTTCCTATTCACAAGTGGGTCAACTCCTTACTGCCTGAGAGGCCGGCAATCCACACGATGCCGCACTCCAGTCTGTATGGGTGGACCCAGCCTCTCGCTTGCCTTGACCTGGCCGCTAGGCACTGAACGCACACACTTGCCACGCATCAGGAGAGGCTTCCCCCTCCATGCGATTCTGTCCAGCCACCCCTCGCTTGCCATGTCTCTAGGGTATTTATTCCTATGCACGCCCTCCAGACAGGGCAGTTCACAAGCAGATCTGACCAGAGCATCATCTGCAACTCTCGCTATCTTGCTACGCTTACCGTAATGCTTGCTTTCAGTAGTAACAGTTAGACTTCAAATAGAAAATTTCTGTTGTCAATAATTGTGTTTCTCAACACACTAGGCAGAAGCTCTTGTCCCGGAGCCATCTCCTTCATTTTGAGTGTTGGCCACGCGCCTTGTCTGTGCCGGGCGTGGTTTTAGCAGGATCTCTTTTGCCCTCACTTCTATGAATATTATCGTGTTGTCGCCCTTGGGCAAATACCTTAGCAAACTTGGTCCCTCGTCCATCAGACATTAGCAGGCACAGGTTGGGAATATATGTTTTGTAAATTTCTACTGAGAGAGTAAAACACATATCTACCAAACAACCTCTTTGTGGTCCAATCATTCTCTTTCATATCCCGTTTTCTGCTTTCACTACTGTGTGCATATCCAATCGTCTACTTCTAGGTGCACGCACAGTCACCGTGGAACCAAAGAAAATCCCCACTGAAGGGTGCCTCCACCTTTTGTCAATGTTTGGTTAGCTAGTTGTGGTCTGGTAGTGCTGCCCTTTTACCATCGCTGTAGCAAGGGGAGAGAACTGTTCTTTGAGGCTCCTAATTCTTGAGGAGATCACACACACAGAGACATTACTACTCTCAGTCTACAAGCTGGTCATGCTGTTTACCTGAGAACCGTAGAGTCCTACGCGGGGAATGCTGTAAACCCAAAAAGGCAGTTGAGATCTGTAGCTGGTCGCGCCGCTCACTCAACATCTCGCAGAGGGGAATCAGGGGGCCATCTCCCCAAGTCGCTATAGGCCCGAGCACCATCCTTTGTAAAGTTCACGTTCCTACACCAAACGAGCGATAGAACTCCGGCTGCTACATAAATTTGAACAATAATTACGATTGTGCCTGCGCCTCGAGGACACCCACTAAATCCTTTAAATAGTAATAACCTATTTTCTTGTTTTTGTTTTTCTCTGAGATTTAACATAACATCACTGAAAGTGCTGAGCTATGTTCTCACAGCTAATTTCCTAAATGCCACGACATTGGGTGGGCCAGAAAAAGGCTGCCAAGATCGCAAGTGCCCAGGCTACGTGATCTGGTGAACCAGAACCTAATGCCCCCAGGGTGTACATGGAAGAATGCGAAGAAGCCACCATTTTGCGATGGGCCACTTGCATCCCCACGCACAGCTGGAATTCAGAACCTGCACCACCAACATCAGGAAACACCTGGTACAGCATATCTACACCAGTGTCGCCTCTTCCCGCCACACCCCTGAAATGGGCTTTACTCGCAGTCACTAAGCCTACTGGCACACTAATAGCCAGACAGCTGTCATTCACCACCACTCAGCTTGCTACCTCAAATATTGTCCCTGTCAGGACTCATTCAAAGACAGCCCTCCGCCCAACTCCACCATCCTCCGTCCAATATGTTATTGAGCTGCAAGCCCAGACCTCAGGATCCCGAAAGGAATAAGGTATTAATTCTCATCAAGGAGCCCTGTTTCCGTTGTCTCTAGATGGATACTGGGCATGTACACCTTCATTGTCACCACGTTGTGTGTATTAATGTGTCAAAATTTATATGTGTTACATGGATGTTTTCAAAAAAAGAATTAAAGTTAAGTTTTGGAAAAAAAGTTGCATCAGCTTGAAGAGGATGGGCCAAAATTAGGGTTCTATAATGAGGACAGTAGGACATTCTGACTGAGTGCAGGATGTTTTTAAATAAATTATCAGAAATTTTTATTTTTATACTGGAAAAAAATAGAATGCTGCAATTGAATGTAGTAACATTCTTTAAAACCACCACAAAAAATTTTTATATGTACTGAAAATTTCTAACATAGATTTTTACCATACAAGTAGTCATTAGTCATTTTCTCTTCTTTGTGTGTTAGACCAAAATTAATTTAACAATTCAGAACAAAGAAATTAATATTTACTGTTGGATTTTGGAGAAATTTTTTGTCATGACAACGTATGTCAGTGATGTTTCTGTTTTAAATTGAAATACACTTTTATCTTGCTGTTTCATCACCCCAGTTTTTGTTTCACCATTAAATTGTTTTTTCCTTAAAGGTAATGTTCTCACAATCTGTCTTTTCTTGTTTAATTTAAATGGATTTGAATTATTAAAAATATTATTGATTTTACGTGTGTAAAGTTGATAATTAGACTATGCAGGTGGTGAGGAACATTAACTTTAATGATCTCTATACATAAGTGTGTTAATATTAGGGGAGAGGGTGTGGTGTTATGTGTTTAATGAAATTGTTTCTTGCAGGCATAAAACTGGTTTGAAAGAACTGGAAGTCTTGAGGAGACTAAATGATGCAGATCCAGATGACAGGTTCCACTGTCTAAGGTTATTTAGGCATTTCTTCCATAAGAACCATCTGTGTATGGTTTTTGAACCATTGAGCATGAATTTGCGAGAGGTAATGTACAAGTGTGTGTATGTGTAAAATATTATTAGTACAGTAAAACCCTGTTAAGAAGTTCCCACTGAAGAAGTTTACCTGCTTAATAAGTTGAATAATTGTGCATCTTGTCTATCTGCACATGTGTAATTTGATCCTTTTAAGAAGTTTCCCTGGTTAATAAGTATAATTTTTTCAGTCCCTTCAGAAACTTCGTAACAGAGTTTTATTGTATACTGATCAGGTAATAGATGCAAATTTACTTGATGTTTATTGGTCAGCAGTTAAAATGAAGTTCTAATTAGTTTTTTTAAGGAACTACATGCCCTGAAACTCTTATTTGTGGTTTTTTTTCTGTAATCATTGTCTAGTGTTTAAAAAAGAATCCATTCAATTAATGGTGTGATTCTAAAAATGATCTTTATTGACATAACATTACACATAAATAATGTGTATTGGTATTGTAGTGGTGGATATGGTTTACGAAAATTAAATTTCTGTTTTATAAACTTAACATTTTGGACTTTTCAGCAAAAATAGCAAATTTTATAAGACCACAAATTAAACATTTAACAATTTTTTTATGTAAATAACAAGGTAAATCCTTACAGTAGTACTTAAAAACACAAACACAAAGTGCTTGCAGTTATCATGAACACATAAAATTTTTAAAATGAAATCAGTGTTAGGTGTTTTACATTTTTTGGTGTGAGATTTTGCCTTCTGTCACTAACTACAACAGAGTATTTTGAAAATGAACATTCTGAATTAACGGTAATTGTTGGAAACCCTACTGCTCTTAGGCATGCCTCACTAAATTCACTATAGTCCCCTCTGAGTGAGCAAAGAACTTTCACATCATCAACTTGACTGGTTACTTGCTGGTGGTGAGAACCTTTCTTCTACTTCTTTTTTGAGTGTCGTAAATCCATGTAAGAAAACATACAAGGGAAGTTTAGATAATAAAAATATGTTGCGGATGGTTATTTGCAGGTTTTTGCCTTAATATCTGAGTCAACACACACTTCTAGGATTAAAAAGGCTGTCAATGACTTTAAATGTTTGTGGGGACCCCTTGCCCCATCAAAAAACTTTTCATGAACATCAACTTATTTTGAGATCAGATTGAAAATTTATTACAAAAAAACAAAGACATTATACAAACACAGTTAAGTAGCATTAATAACCTGGAGAGCACCAATTGCATTCTATTTCAATGAATAACATAATTGAGGTACAAACAATATTCCTTCAAAAAAGGGTAAATCGTAGATTGACATGCAGGAATACCAAATTCTAAAAATCTTTTCTAACCAATATCTCATATAATAACTCTTAAGCATATTTCAGTTACATTACCAAAACCCATTCCCGTATCATGAATTCCGATTAAACAATTTAAACCTAGAAACACTCAAATAGATTCCAGGCACGACTCATGCTTAAATTCAAACCAACCTCAAATTTTCATTAAATGAAGGTTTTCTTTATGCAGAAAAGGCCAGCATTAAAAAATAATAGTCGCATTAAATTCGTGTTTCCTCTTTTCACATACATCACATCTATCACTTCCTTCCATCATACTTTATTCTAATATTGGTGCCCATTCCAACTCCAGGCGAATCTCGATATGATTCATTCTATAATAAAATTTGCTACTAGTTTTCCCCTCGGGATATATTTTCAAACATATTAAAAATAACTTAAATTAATACCATCCACAAATTACTGCAATCTCGGCGCACTTATAAAAGGCCAACCAAAGGCAGAGAAGTAAAGAAATATTAAAATATGATCTGATGACACGCACCAAATCTTGGCCACCAAAGATATCTAATCAGATCCTTATAAAACAAAACATAGACAGTTCTGATAAAATACAAGTAATTAATCTGGCATCTATTATTCCCAGGTTACAAAAGGGAATCCAAATTCACCAAAACTATGCAGTACCTGGGCCTCATAAACATATGTTTACCCAAAATAAAGGGCCTCATTATAATTTAACATGACCACAAACTTTCTTATACCTAAACATGGTAGTAACCTCTAAACTGTTCCACAGCTGGGATTGGCTCGCTGACGATGGCGCAAGGCACAATCATCAGTTCAATGCGCCAGCATGTAATGAGTAACTTAATACCTCACACTGAATGATAAGTCAGGAGTATTATAAAAAATGTCACAATTCTAATTAAGAACATCGGCAATGCAAACCGAAATGCATGTCTAAACCAGTAGGAAAACTACTAGAACTCCAAAACAAAACCTTTCAAGTTAGTCAAGGCAAATTCAGAACGAGCTGTCTAAACAAAATTTTACCTCAAAATCATTTTATATTTAGCCCTTCAAGAAAATCTTCAAACAAACATTAATTAAAAATATCTAGTGTTAGCTGCCAAATCCACCTGAGTCCTTCACTGTATGTCGGACGACATCGCAAGTAGCATGGCCAAAGAACACCACGACCACCTACACAAGTGACACCGCCGAAGTCCCAGAGAGAATAGGACGAACTCACCACAGCTCGAGTCAAATTACAAAACAAGGAGGGGAAGGCTGGCCAGTGCACATGCGCAGGAGGGAGGGTAAGACCAGTGGTAAGAGCAAAGGAACAGGGATGGGAACATCATGTTCGGACCTTTCGGAGCACGCGGAACTAAAACCAAAGTATATTGCACTGCAATGGGCATAGGTCCCGCATGTTTTTGGGTCTGGTTCACTCTGTATGAGTTTTGAAAGTTTCATTTCAAATTTGTGTGCAGCCAACTTCAGGCATTTCTTTGCATTTGCTTCTTTCACTGCATCTAGTCTGGCCAAACTGTCATTTACGAAAAAATTCCAGTACTGAAAATATTAAATTTTTTTAGATGTCACTTAATTTTGTTGACAAAACATGATCTGTTGGGTAGATTGACTCTTCAAGGAAATTAAGTAAATCAACTAAAGCTGAACAACAGTTCTGCGAAATAAATAAGGCCTGTAGTTTTGCAACACTGATCTCCTCTTCAGTCGTTTCTTTCAAGAACATAACTTCACTATTTCTTCACTGATACTGTTAAGAATATCTAATAAATCCTTCAGGTGTTCGTTTAAATAATCAACCGACTGAAACCACAAATTCCATCTTGTGATGGCTGGCTGTGGAAATAATTTTTGCATGTCAGGATTGTTTAAGTACTTGGACTGATGGAATGCCAGGTACTGATGTTTTAGATTTCTCGTATTAAGGAAGACAATTTTTACTTTCACAACAGTATTTAGTTTTTCTAAATTTGTTTGCAACACAACACCAACCAGATGAAGCTTGTTCTCCCAGCATTGTACATGGAGTAAGTGTTCCCCAAACAAACCCTGTACTACTGTGGCGTATTTCGACGTGAATACGTCTTTAAATTTGCAACCATAGTGGGAGGCAATCCAGAAAACGATAACAAAATCGGGGGATACAGTTTTGCATTGCAGCTCTGAATCTATTGTCGACATTAAAAATTCAATTACATCATTTGATTGCCAAAGGATAAAAGAATGTAACGTTGAGTGAGGACTGCGAATCATCGCGTGTGGTGAAGGGGTGGAGGGGTACCCCAATTTTGAGGGTTTTTTTTTTTTTTTTTTTTATATATATAACTTTTGACTAGGAGAAACTACACTCTCGTTTAGGTTTCGATAGACAGCTCTCGTCAAGATAAATTGATTACGTGTATAAAAACATTTGTGTTTTGCGTGGTTATTATGAAATTGTATGAGTTTAATGTAAATTAAGAAAACTTAAACACAATGTCGGCCTATACTCATCAAAAAGCCAAGTTTAAATACAGAAATTGTATACGATTGAAAAGAGCATCTCAAAAGCAATCCATTTATAACCATATAACCCCATATGATCGAGTGAAGCGGTGCCGGGAACATAAAATAAATATCCAGGCACCCGAGTGCGTCAACGTAGATGTTGACGTACACCGCTTGTATGAGTTATATTAAACACGAATACGACTCATCCTAACGTGTTACATCTACCAGGAACCACAACCATAGATGGCTACAGGATTGTTCCTGTGTAGGGCGATCCTAGCATGTGAAATAAGCATTGTTTCCAGCGGCCACGGAATACTTCAGCCTCCCCGAAGCACCTGATAGACAGTGTCGCCAAGCCTTCCGAAATGGCAGAGCGCAGCTATTTGGTACTGTGTGTATAGATGTGTTTGTAAATATTACTGTTTACAGATTTGAACTTCCTGCCATTGACATCAGTGGCGCACTCGTAGTGCTTCTAGGACCTAGTATATTTAGACACTCGGTCATTTGCAATTCGTTCGGGAGAAATGGTTTTTGGTATTGCCCACGAGTTCTCATATGAACATACTTTTGTGTAATACAGTCCATCACATTTATTGGTCCAACCGCGCCGGATATTGTTCCGACATAGTTGATTATTTACCGCATCGCTGTTTTGTGCTACTTCGATCGTGACTCGTGCTACCTCATTCGCGACTCTTATTACCTCGGTCATGACTCGTATTTTGTCACAAGTTTTCAGAAGTTGTGGTAGAATTTGGTCCCAGCATGTTATCAGAGCATGTATATATCAGTACTTTGCCAAAACGAGAATATTTGCATTTAGTTGTATTGATCTGTGTATCTTGTTCATAGTCACAGTGATCTACATGTACTAAGGATAAGGTTAATTTACATTGAAACAGTTAATAAATCACAGCTACTTAGTTCCACAAACTGTGATAAAATCATAGTTATAACAGCTATAAAACATTTTAATTTTAAGAACTGTGCTAAAATCACTGTTACTTATCACGGTTAGATAATCACTATTACAAACAAGTTTATCAGCGTACACAAGCTTCACACTGCTGTTGCTTTTGGCCTTAATAGTGCGGAATAGTGGTGAACATGGCTGATAAACACCTGGCACTTCAGAGACGTCTCGAAAGAGAGGAAAATCGACTATCCCGTGCATTTACATTGTAAGTTTCTGTGCAAGGTGACAATACTGACGCACACCTCTTCCTTTCTACTTGCCGGAACTTAGCTCAAATCCGGAACGGTTTTGATGGTGACCACATCGCACTGGAAGTTGCGCTCAAAGGCAGTAGTGAGTTTGACACCCAGTCCCATGTCCAACGGCTTATCAAATTTGATGATGAGTATTACGCTGTAATGGCCATACATGACTGTGTCATAGCGAGCAATGGTAGGAATGACAAAGGAGCCACCCAGTCACATTCAAACACATCACATGTCAAGTTACTCACTATTCAGCTTCCCAGTTTTAATGGTGACCCGAAGTCGTGGTCGAACTGTGCAAACCTGTTTCAGTCCATGGTAGCCACCAATGATAACTTATCTCAGGTGGATCGTTTCACATACCTGAAGTTGTGTTTAGCTGCAGAGCCATTGTCGTTAATCCAGTCCCTACCACTGTTGGAGGAAAATTACACTATTGCATGGGAGATGTTAGTGAGGAGATATGACAATAAAAGACTTATAACCTCAAACCACATTGAAGCGTTACTTCAAGTGCCAGTGGTATCATCTGACTTTTCGAGCTCTATGCATGCACTGTTAACTGTGCTAGCCAAAAATATGGGTTCTCTGCGAGTATTGAAAATTCCTGTGGATCACTGGGACTTGTTGCTTCACTTGATGGAGAAGAAACTAGACCGTTACCTACTCCGCCAGTGGGAGCGGACAGTAAGTGATTCATCACTACCAAAGCTGACAGAATTCATAGAGTTCTTAGAAAAGCAATGTCAATTAGCTGAAGCAGTCGGTTTGTACCATGTCAAGACCTCTATGTCAAAGACCTCAATTGTGTCCAAATCCAGCAAACATAGGTCGTACAGTCCAACTACTTCCATGGTGAACATGACACAAACAGCTACTGCTAACTGTACCCTATGTAAGGCAGACCACATTCCTTCCCAATGCTCCCAGTTGCTGAGTATAGGCCCAAAGGAACGTTACGCTCTTACCAAAAGGTTGAATTTGTGTTTGAACTGCCTCAGATCATCACATCGAGCTAGAAACTGTAACTCCAAATTCATGTGTCGACACTGTGGTGCTAGACATCACACATTGTTACACTTTGCTGAATCACATGATACATCGGCCCCTGAAATAGATGGCCCCTCGGATATCACAATAGAACAACATACGGAAGATGGCCAAACTAAAATTGTATCCACATTTGCAGCTCATACCACCATGAGAGCTACCACCACTGTTTTGCTGTCTACTGCTCTAGTAAAAATCCAAGATGCATTTGGAGCTCCCCGACAAGTACGTGCCCTTCTAGACTTGGCTAGTCAGGCTAGTTTCATAACCGAGGCCGGCCTACAGCGATTGGGACCGCCCCGACAGAAGCGTCAGCTCCTGACCCATGGATTATCCAATGTGCCAGTCAGTGTTTCGAAGTCAACCACGACTTGCTTAATCAGTCCTTTAGGACAAACATCATCATTCAGTCTGAATGCCTTTGTTCTATCGCACAGTTTAAGTGATCTCCCTAATGCTCAGCGACCCTCGAGCATTTGTGATGCTGTAACGCACCTGAAACTCGCAGATCCTACCTTTGCCTGTCCATGCCCAGTTGACTTGCTGATAGGTGCCGAGTTGTTTCCGCACTTGATGACTGGCCGCAAAAGGGATGGAAGCAAGGAAATGTCCACCTCATTGGAGACTGTGTTTGGATGAATCCTCATGGGAAGGGTTTGAAACTGCTGTTCCATCGCAACCAATAACATCATGTTGTATTTTATTGTTTACATCATCCCCATCATTTGAATATGTTATCAAAAGGTTCTGGGAATTAGAAGTTCCTCAGAAAACACATCACTCTGCTCAGGAAGCAGTCTGTGAAGAGATGTTCGTAACAGCTTATACAAGAGACTAAACAGGGCGCTACAGTGTTGCTTTGCCCTTTTGTCAACCAAGACCACCGTTAGGGGAATCGTAAGAGCCAAGCAATACATAAGCTTCATTGTCTCGAGAGGCAACGAAAACTGAACCTTCAGTAAGAGCCCAGTATGCAGATTTTATGGAAGACTTCCTGTCATCTGGACACATGGAAAGGATCCCAGAGGGAGAAATCTCTGTAAGTGAGGCATACTACATTCCTCACCACTTTGTAGTAAAGCTTGATAGCACCACCACTAAGTTGCGAGTGGTGTTCAACGCATTGGCAAGAACCACAAATGACCAATGACATACTTCTTATAGGGCCAAAACTCCAAAGGAGCATTGTTGATGTGTTGCTTCAGTTTCTTATGTACCGTATTGTTTTCACTGCAGATATCAAACAAATGTGTCTGCAGATATCCATTCATGCCAGCGACAGAGATTGTCAGAGGATTGTGTGGAGGTCCTCGAATGATGAACCCATCGCGGAATACAGACTGAACACAGTTACTTATGGGGTGTCATCTGCACCATATCTTGCCATACGTACTCTCCATCAACTTGCAGAGGATGAGAAGAGCAGATTTGCTGTTCAGTGAAGATTTTATCGTCAGACATGTATGTAGATGATGTAGCCACTGGAGCTTGCAGTATTGAGGCTGCACTCAATCTACAGCAGGAGCTCATAGCATTACTGAAGGTGGGTGGATTTCAATTGAGAAAGTTTATGAGCAACATTGCAGTCTTGTTGGATTGGCTTCCACCGGAGAACATTCATGCACCATCATCTCACTCATTTGATCTTGACCATGACTTGGTTATTAAAATCTTAGGCCTGCAATGGAACCCTTCCACTGACCCATTTACGTATGTAATCCATCCCAACTCCAATCCGCCTACAAAACGTATCATCCTGTCAGACTTGGCTCTAGTGTTTGACCTGCTTGGTTTGCTAGCTCCCTTAACTGTGTTTGTGAAACACTTGATTCAGATGCTGTGGCTGAAAGGTGTGGACTGGGATACTGAACCACCCCTGGAAGTGCGTGAAAAAGGGGATCGTGTTAGATCTGAACTGTCATTAAGGTTTGTTAGATCTGAACTGTCATTATTGTTGTCCATTGCTGTGGCCCGTCCACTAGTGAATCTGTAATGGTGCACATATCAAGTTCACGGCTTTGCTGACAGTTCCGAAATTGGTTATGCTGCTGTTGTATACCTTTGTGTGAAACCTCGTCAGGGTCCAGCAATAGTTCACCTGTTGGTTGCCAAGTCTAACCAAGGTTGCGCCTGTGAAGAAGGTGTCGCTACCTCACCTAGAACCCTGCGTGGCTCTTTTGCTAGCTCGGCTACTCCGTCTCGTTATCAACAACTGTGATTCGAGGCTGCACATTGAGGCCAACTTACGCATGGACAGATTCTATGGTAGTTTAATCTTGGATTACATCACCACCTCACCTCTGGAAGACCTTTGTGGCCAACAGTCAGTGAAAATCAAGATTACACTTCAACTGAATGGTGGCATCATGTTCAATCAGAGGAAAATCCTTCTGACTGCTCCTCACGTGGTTTGACGCCCACACAGTTTCAGCAACATCATTTGTGGTGGACTGGATCATGGTGCTATATGTCCACAGAAGAGTCCTCGGCATCAGCCTATATCTTTCCTGAACAGAAAACTCTCTCATTCGGCAACTTTGTAGTCACCAGCCCCTTCGAATTATTGCTTGAAAGGTGCAGCAAGTTGAATAAACTTATCCGCATAACAGCATGTGTTGTATGTTTTATTCACAATTGTTTAGTGCCACAAAACAAGGCTACTGATGCCTTACTGCCCCATGAACTAGACAAAGGCTTGAACATTTAGTTGAAGTATGTCCAAGATTCTTGCTTTGAAGCTGATATTAATGCTCTAAAGAAGCAGCAGCGTGTATGACCTCAGATTCAGAAATTGGTTCCTTTTATTGATCCCTGTGAAGTGGTCAGGGTGGGCGGTTGGCTGCCTCAGTCAAACTTACCATTTGAGGAAAAACACGTGGTTTTACTTCCCAAATTGCACTGTTTTACAGACTTAGGAATCAGTTATTATCGTGAAGTAAATAGATTTTGAATGACATCACATTGTTGGGGTTCCAATTGCGCAAAAGGGTCCACAGACAAAATGGGCTCAGTACTAACCTCTGACGAGAGGTGTTGACTTTGGTCACAACCAACAAAAACAATTTTTTCATTAATCCTTACCATGTGACCATTGAGCTGTGAATTCGTACTGTTGCTAACATTGCAGGAAGGAACGCTCACTTTTCATCACAGCGGGACTTATTTTTTGCTAAGAGTTTGGGACAATTAGCTATCAGATGACCAGTCACTGTGAGAAACAGTTGGGGTATCTACTCGATTCTTTTCCTTAATGGTATTACTTGTGCCCACAGCATTCCTGTAAATATTGTTAAGTCACGATTCCGTACCAGCATAGTAAATTCCGACTTAATTTCTCCCCTACAAAACATTTGTGACAAAATATTTTAACTACATAAGTTTTTTTTTCTTTCAAGATTCCTTCCTTTCCGATTTCCTTCCTTTCCGATTTCTTTCCTTCCTTTACAAGTTAAAACATTAAAATGTTCTGTATGTTGACAAATTTCTAAACAAGTTTTGGGGGGAAAATAAACATAATTTTTTTTTTGCCACTATCTGGTATATAAGCCGCACCCCACTATTTATAGTCATTTGTTTTGTAAAATTGTGCAGTCTATACATGCAGAAATACAGTACATGACTAATCATATAGCTTAAAATTTTCCCCCCTGAATAAATGCATTACGTTTAAATTTTATTTTTGATGTTAACATAGAGGTATTTGAAATATTTATAAAAAGTAAAAATAAGCAGTCGGTTGAAATACATTCCCAAATATTGTGTGGGTACTGTTTTCCTTTAGGAAAATGGAATCTTGGATTTGAGTGCTTCTTAATTTGAGGCAACTTGTATTTTATGAGTTACGTGAGGGGTCGTATATTGGAAGGTGTCTTGAGTTGAAAAAAATTAATTGAAGTAATTTTACTTTAGGGCAGCTTTTTTTGGAGTCATCCTATAGGATGGGATTTTTTTAAAAACTTTGTAAATTATAGGGTTTATTATAATTTTAGCATTTCTAGCAACTTGCTATTTTCACACACCTCTAAATATTTACTTCACCATATTAATATGTGAGAAAATACTAGGACTGTTCTGATACCAACTCTTGGTATTGGTTATCGGCCGATATTTGACATCCGAAAACCACGACTAGTACTTAACTTCAAAATCAAACTTGGTTCCACCTAATGCATTCAAATCGACACATTTAAAGTCATACACTAATTTCCAGAAAGATTAGTACGCTAACAATATGTAAATTTCTGCTTATCTGATATAACCAAACTCTTTGTGTGTGGGTATGTGCGTGCCTGTGTGTGCGCACTTGCGCATGTACATGCTGACATGCATGTTGATGTGTGCATGCATGCATGTGGGTATGTGGTTGTGTGTGTGGGCATGCACAAATGAGTCCCACAATATATTTATTATTACGATAATTTACGAATATTTTTGTCAAAATCGAAGATCTGTTACTCAAAATAATTTTTAATTTGCAGTTATAATTTTCATATGTAAACATTGCGTAGATGTAATGGCGATATGTTACCAACACTAGCACTACTCCAGTTGAATTTTACAACAAGATTCGGAAACCAATTCATCTCGTACCATAAGTCATTGTGTCAAACTTTTTAGTATGTTAATAAATAATAGCATACAAAGCTGTGACCATGAACACCTACACCCTATATAATATTGATGGGTGATGTCCTTTTAGTAATGGCGGATCGTCATGGTCGGGTCTGTTTTACTTAGTGTGAGGACAGATACACCAGATTGATTTGACTCTGTCTTATCTAATGGTGTACCGTTGCCGGGCCAGTGTAGAGTACTGGCCATGTGGTCTTCCTATTTGGTATGAAGTCAGGGATGGCAACTATGGCCTTACGTTTAATCAGACATACAGTTAGTTACCTTGATACCTGGGCGACTGATAGCCTGTGGTGACTGCTGCACTGCTGGAGGCCTTTGGTGGGCTGGTGTGGTGATCCCCCCCCCCCCCCCCCCCCCCCCCCCCTGATTCAAGGTTTGGCCAGACCGAATGGAAGTTTCTCAATGCTTAGAATAGCTTTCACTACGTGGTGAGGGATCCCTGTAGTCTTGGTTGGGGCTTCAAATAATGACGGTAGGGGATCTGGGAGGTGAAGCCTCTCCAGGTGTTGGTTGGCCTGAGCTCATTCCCAAGGGCTAGAACTGCAAAGTACAGTTGGGGTTGGAATAAGCCCTTGTATTTACTTGGAGGTGGTAGTTGCCTTTTATCCCTCTTTTATATCACTCCGACGGGAGTAGGACATGAGGAGGAGGACTAGTACCAGACTCGCGAAGGTCAAGCAGGCAATATTTTTCCCTAGCTAGATGTACTTCTAAGTGTTGAAGTTGACAGACTAAAGCTGTACCCCTTGCTCTTTTTGCACCCGTTGTCAGGAGTGCGGTGGACACAGAGCGACGGATTTACTATGGCTGATGGTTACAACTGTTCGGTGTGGGTCCACTAGGGTTCAGGCCCTCATATCCAAGCAGATGCTCTCTCTGGAACCAGAAGCACGTTGGACGAAGTATAACGTGGACTGATTGACTGGCTGCCTTGGGGATTCAATTCCTAGTGGCTGGGGCTCTCCTTTTCCATACACCATGGTGTACAGAATGGGTTGCCATCTAATATGTATGTATTTGATGTACGGGTGTCCCTGAAGAGGAGGTCACAGTCCTGCACTAAGTTTAGTAAATTCAGTATTCCGCTGTCTCCTGCTTTTCTTTGATGGACCTGGTGTCTACTTTAGGAAAACAGTACAACATACTTGGAATAATACTCTGCAGTTGGATAAAAACGTGTTTATTCCTGGAAAGAATAAACTCGGTGGTACGTACGTACTACTTCCTATCAAACTAGAGCTGAACAGAAGTTAAACTATTCAATACTGGTGAAGATGACCAGTTTCTAGACTGCTCAAGGTAGAAATGCTAAGTGACTATTAAAACAACTCGACTTAATTATCAAAGTCTGGAGTCCAGTAGGGACTTGAGGGGTTTAACCTTCAGCCAGAAGGGCAGTGGTAAGTGTTGGCATTTCTGGTATTTACATGTTTGGTGCAGGGGTAGCTTCCAAAGAGTCTCTGGAAGGTGTTGAGATGTCTGCGAAGGTGTGGGAGAGCTTCTGGTAGATCTGAAATACCTGGGTGGCAGTAGAGGGCCCCAGCACACGAAGTGGTTGAACGAGAGCTGCTGCACCAAGAGTGCAGTGAAGAAACAGAACTTCATGGCGAGGTCGTGAGGACCTGTTGGTATCCTCTGGTATGTTGCAGTGTGGTGGAGGAGTATAGACTCTTGATTAAGGGCCGTGCCCCTGTATTTGTATTCATCTGGCTTGCCCTTTTCTAGTTTTTGGGAAGTGGGTTGTGTGACGGCATCGGCCGGCCGGAGTTTCAGTTGAGGTGGCAGTCAGTGTTTATACTTGTGGCAGGCAGAAGTACTACATAGCCATGAAACGTAATTTCAGCGGCTCGGCCGACAGCTCAATGATGCTTTGGGGTTATGAGAGTGTAATTTTACCGTGGGTGAACAGTACAATCTCTTGGCATCTGTAATAGTCCCCGCAACTAGGGGCATATCTTGTAGGCACTTCTGGAAGACTGTACTGTTTCTAACTCTTTTGGGTGTGACAGGGGGGTAGCTAATCCAAGATTTGGGGTTGTGAGCATGCGTCTTCTTCGGGTGAACAGTACAAACTAACCCCGCCGGGTGTTACTGGACGGTTTGCACTGATGAGTAGAAGTCATGTTAAGAGGTTGAAAAAGACAATATAGTGTGTGCAGACCACTCTTCATTTAATCACAATTGCTGACTTATATAATAACAGAAACATGGATATTAATGTAACAATCGGAGCACTTATACTACCATAGTTGTAAAGTAAAATAGCAAAATACCAATTTCCTCTTTATTTAAGCAATGAATGAATGAATGCTATATGAGTTGGCTATTTTTTAACCGGTTTCTGAACTGCAATAAGTTAAACGTGAAAACAAATACAGTAAAACCTGTGTACAACAAAACTTAAGGGACCAAAATTTTGTTTGTTTGTTTTAGAGGGGTTCTTTATAGAGAGGTGATTTACAATGTGTTTCTTTTTTTATCATGCAGTCAATTTTGAATCTAATTGCTGCTGGAATTGAGTAGCATTGGTTCTTTTGTATTGATTTATTTTAGATATTATTAAAAGAATTTTCTTTTGAACACTTATACAGTAAAACATTATGGCGACTATTAATAAATTATTATTTTCATAAAAAAGTAAATATGCCACTAATTTTGTTTGGAGCAACATTATGTAAATATTGCTTAATTCTTAAATTTTTAATACTCTTTATGATAAAAAAAAGACTTGGTACACACAAAGTGGGACAATTCAGCTTCTACAGCAGTTAAACATTATGACTTTTGTTAATTTTATGTTTTATCCTAAATATGTGACAAATGTTTTAAGTAAAGTTTTGTAAAAAAAGAAAGGAGAAATATAAGAGGAACGTAGATATAATCATGCTTTTCAGTCTTTGTTATAAAGAGGTTTTGTGCCAAAGAGGGAAAAATTATTTGTTATGAAGAGTGTAAAATACATTATATCATACAGAGTTTTGACCGGATTAAACACAAATTTTGTTGTAGAGAGGTTTTTGTTATAAAGAAGTTCATTATGTAGAGGTTTTGCTGTATGATTCCTATGATAATATAGTGTGGATAATTATCGGTTTTGGTGTCGGTGGTGGTATCGGGGTATCGGAAATTGTTATTGGAAATTAAGGTATCGGAACAGCTCTAGAAAATACAGGCATTATATTTTATGTAAGTTACTTGAAAATTATATACTAAACTGGACTACTTGTGTTTTATACAGCTTGATTCATCTTGATTGAAAATTGTATTCATCAAACTCACCCATGCCTTTGGTCTTGTAAACTTTTCATTTCAGTAAGTATGTGTAAATAATTTGTTGTAGTAAATAATGAAACATTCAAATTTTTTTAGGCCTAAGTTTTTGTGAATAAATATTGGAGTTTTATGTCAACAGAAAGTTTTGAACCAAATTTGGTTTCATCATTTTTCATAGCAAATCAGTTACTGCTGTTTGAGCCCCAACCATTTTAGTGGTTGTATTAAACTATTTTTGTGTGTGTTTTATAGGTCCTAAAGAAGTATGGAAAGGATGTGGGATTGCATGTGAAAGCAGTGCGATCATATAGCCAGCAACTGTTTCTGGCTTTGAAGTTGTTGAAGAAAGCCAACATCCTTCATGCTGACATTAAGCCCGACAACATTCTGGTGCGTCCAGATTTTTATTTTAATAGGAATTTGTATCATGCATAAAATACCATGTTTACTTGAATTTAGGATGGCACGTTAAATATGATGATCTGTATATTTTTATTTTGGTATTGAAGAACAGTTAATTTTATCATAAATTATTTGTACTAAAGCTTAATGATTGGGACCATCTCTAATGACCTCACTGTTGACAAGACATTAAGCCCAATTATGTACCTACCTACCTTAATGGATGGGGATTTTCGTGAAGGACTCTACCAGTGTCAAAGGCGCGTTCAACCCAGCTAAAGACACTTTGATGGAACTAAAGGCACAGCTGTTACAAGTTGGGCACCAGTTATGAAACCAATTCCAGTGAGGAAAATAAACTGAGTCCTCCTTCCCCTCTGCCCATTTTAGGGTATCTGTGCCTCTACCACCTTGGATACTCAGCAAGGTCGGGTTGACAGAATGTGGTACCTTTGGTACCCAATCAAACTGCCGGCTAGGTCGAAGTCCTCCACGTTAGGAAGATTGGTGTAATCTAAATTTCCTTAAATTATGCTGAGGCCAAGGGGAAAGGTGGGTAAACCTTAGAGTGAAATGGACCCGGTGTTCTTCCACGCAGGAAAGCCTTGTATCTATACACTCTTCAAATATTTCAACAATACTAGTGGAATAAGATTTGTTGGGGCCATATGCAGTCAACATCCTGAATTGTTGGTTGGATAAATCTACTCCCTCTTCAGGGGCTGACCGGTGTACATTGTCGGCCGAGTAGGCTTTCTACTGGGGACAAAGTTTTCTACCACACTTGTTACGCAACGTTTTTCCGGCCACGTACCTGATTTGCTGAGGGAGGAGGTGCACTCTATTTTGCAGGTTGGCTCACCTGGCGGGTAAGGTCCGGGACAGTGTCCGATGTCATTGCGGTGGTGTAGGGCAACGGTTATAGTTGCGAGATGCAAATCGGTTAATGTGAGGTCGTGGACTGTAGATTCCTAATACGGTGTTACCTTCTTGTAGGATCACAGCTATAGCCAGATGGGCCGTACCAGGTAGCTTATTTAAAGGTCGAAACAGCAGAATTGGCAGTTGAGGTGAATTACTAGTTTGAGGTTTGTTGCTCTAGGTTTCAGTCAGACTTAAATTATTTAAGGCTCTTAATATTTCTCGGAGAGCTTGTCTATGTTGTCTGCTTTTATTTCCATGCTCAGTGTAAGGCATTTGAGATGTACTAAAACCAATTTCGAAGATTAGAAAGTACCAATAATGACCCCACAGTGTACTTCCAGGAGTCAGTGACGTCAATCTCAGTTCCCACCATCCGCCCTTTTCAAACTGGAACTGACTTGAGAGAGACATAGATGAACCTGAAACCTGGGAGTGGTAGCCACCCTGAGTCGAGTCAGTGGCAGTGTGTTCAGTTTTCCTTCCGGTCTGTTCAGACTGAGAAGGAGAAGTAGAACATCTGGTCTGACTAACTACTGTGTGTGGATTAGTATTCCTAGAGTGAGACGCTTCATGATCTACCTGAGTGGCAGGCCTCGGTTTGCCGTTTAAAGCAATGTATGTAATTTACCGTAAAGGTGTTTGTATGCATTACTTGCTTCACCTTGATTAATTACAATGAAAATGAAATTACTTTCTGAGTGAAAATAGTTGGGTAACAAACCATGAAATAAATACTTTCCAAGTTAAATTAAAAATAAGTTTTTACTGATGTATATTGAAAAGACAAAGGGGAATCCGTACTTGCTCCGATCGCAATGATTATGTAATAGAAATAACGAATACAAAAGAGGGAGCTCAGTTCTATAGAAAACCAGGCGAAGGCGATCTGGGCAAAGCTAAATATGATTTAAAAGTGATGTTAATATATTATATAAGCAAGGTAGCTAATACTAACTTGTGGGTTACCGACGGCGGGCATCTTCTCTTGGTCTCTTATTGTGTACTTTGAGTGATGTCTAGTGGTCAGCGCTTAACCTGCAAATAGTTTTCAGCCTTTGCAGACTGGAAGAAGATAGGCTTAGCTGCCACTTACCATTTGGCCTAGTTGTCATCGCAACCTTAAGACAATTCTTCGACCTTACGCAGACTGGAAGAGAGGGTGGACATTCACTTATCCTATTGCTCCCTCTGCCTTATGCAGACTGGAGGGACTGCGACTGTCCAGAACCTGGGATGGCTCCTCATGTTTATACTACAATTCTCTGCTTATTGTCTTCCAGAGGGGTGCGGGGATGGCTAGCCTCTTACTGCAGGGGTTGTTTATTAGAACTTCATTGCAGTGCTACCCTTTTCTTTTCTTCTGTGATGGAGGTGCTGACATATCTTATCACCTTGGCGTGAGGCACTGGAGGCTGTGGTGCTCAAGTGGACTGGGTGCTGCGCTCTTATAGGAAATCTTGGAACTTGCTTATTTTCTGAGAAGGGTGTCGATGGCTCGTCAAAAAGTAAAACTCCCATGTTGGGTAGGGACGTCTGCATGACGGCTTTTGGGTAGGTAGTACAATTTTCTCAACCACGTATCTAGTCGCAGATGTGTGATAATTGTGGACCCTGTAGGCACGTGTTTTATTGTATTAATGCGAATAGGAGTTCCCTAATTTAGCATGATGGGGCAAAGTCACAAGTAGAGTGTGTGTGCTAACTGCGTAGGAATGCATCACGACCAAGACCCATCTCGAGCGGAAAAAAAAATTTTGGTCTTGGGTCACCTGGGTCAGGCATCATGACATTATAGGGTGTTTTACATCTAGCGCGGGGCCTGTTCTAAGTGCCCACTACTTGCGGTGGACACATTGAACATATTATCTCTCCCCTCAGCTTGGCGCGTGGCATCTGGCTTGTGTCTGCGGCTGCTAACGGCTTCTCCCCTCTCTCTCCATCTGTCTTCCCCTTTTTCCCCTCGGCTACGGTCTGGAGCGGCGGGTGTTGGGTGGCGGCATCAGCTGAATTGTTTCTTCACTTTTTGCGGTAGGAAAGGGCAGCTGGTTTGGCAATTTGAATGCAGCTCACATTCGTGAGCTGTTTCCCTGCTCTTTTTCCTACCTCGTGTAAATTCATGATGCCTTCGTTTCAAGTTAAGCACCATCTCACACATAATAGAGGAGAATTGAGTATCTAATAAGCAAGTGTCTGAAAATTATTACATTACTTAATAGTCTGGCATCCAAGGTTCAGTGTTTGTTCAAGCACTATGTCCTGCTCATAAAAGGACTGGGATATGCAAAGGCTAGTGGGTAATTTACAGTGGCTCCTAATAAGAGTGAAGTTAACAGCTTTTCTAAAAGCCAGATTTTTGTGGCACTGTAAATGAAATTTAAGTGTAGCCCTACAGCTTCCTTTATTACTTTACGTTCTGTGCTTTCTTTCATAGAAAGTACAAGCAATCAAACAATTAAAACTGTTGTTTTAATTCCCTATAAGTTCACATACGGGTTCTCTTCCCGTAGCACATAGAGCACTGAAGACCGAAAATCAAGACAATACGGTTTCGTTAGTATGATGCATTACATATTAAGACATTAGATATAAATGACCATTACGTACATATATGATTTATCTGAACATTTTGCTTTGACACTATGTAATTTGTTACATACTATTATTACATTTGATGTTTGCTCTGTTTGAGCATGCATAGGCATGAAGCAGTTTCACTTTTTAGGAATAACCCATTTGCCACAAAGGCAAAGCAATTACACCTTAAGAGGCAACCCCGAGGTTGGTCAATAGATCATATTTTGGTAGCTCCCAAAGCACTAGGAATACTATTGCATCCTTGAAATTAAGTTGAATTGGTCGCGTCCTACTCCGCCTGATGGAGGGAGATCTACCATCCTTACTCGGTCCTCGGTGGAAACTCACCTAGTAGTATTTTCGGCCGCACGAACTTCCCATATGTAACTCGTGCTCGGCTGGCGAACGGCTAAGCAAGTTGTACACAGTAGAGATGATGTGGCCAGACATACTCTTAGAAGTGCATGCTAGCCTGCTTAATAATTACTTTGTGTATTTCTCCGGCTTTCCCTCACGAGGAAAATTAGAAGTATTCAAATTGGGGAATGCCCACTCCTCTCTGCAGAGCTAGCCATTAGTCTTGTGTTCAATTCTTGACAAAGCAAGTGTTACATGCATTCATCATCCTGCTTTAGCAACATACTTATATGAAGGGGTACAGAGTATTCATTCCTCACTCCGTTCATGCCAGACTGGGCACCACCGTATCTCTTCATACAGTGGACATTGCATCACTGTACCCTGTGGCTTAAAATATCACGCTTCAAATAATTATGGCGCCCAAGTTGGGGCGTTAATTACATGTAGCCAAGCCTTGGTAGTTACGATCATGTCAGTCACACCCTCGAGAAAACCCCTAAGTCGTCCCCACCTACGTAGGGCACTCCATTCAGTTGAAGGCCAGGCCAATCATGCCTTGGGACACCCCAAACAAGTTGTGGATGTCTGTTACATTTTCTCCAGGTCAGGATAAGTTTAATACGCTTGTCACACTGACCTTACAGTTGGCTAAGTCCAACTCGAGTTCGCATATGCTTGTATTCTTAGACACCAGTGGAGCAAGTAGACCCATTGAAGCGACACAGCATAACTTGACCAGACGGTCATCAATACATAACCTACGGGTTATCAGTGAGTAGATTTCAGCAGCCTCCGCAACCATATAACATGCCCTGATTTAGTCTTGTGACTATACTCCGAGGCTGCTGTCACGCAATTCACGCGGCCTTCCATTGCTTCTTTGTAAGCAATTACTTACTTGCCGGCATTCTTAAGAATCCCGACATCCTTAAATTTCACCAGTACGACCTTATCGTTTAGCCTAGGTTTTGCTGGTCATATACATTACCCTGTCCGGACTTCAGGAAGTCCGAGAAACTAAACACGTGTGGCGCCTGACGTCAGTCGGTACTGCCTTTTCCATTTCAAGCAGGAACGAGCACAAGGATTCCGTGACTCATACACACGAATATCAAACCCAGAATATCATGACTAAATGTGACGTGGATGCCTGTCCCAGCACCGTGGATGTCTGTCCCAGCACCGGGATACACTACATTCATTGTGCACATTGCAGCAAGTATTTCCATTACCTATGCATAGGATGGGAAGATGCTCCCGGTTTACAAATGGCCTAGAATAGGTGCACAGCATATCAACTCAGCCAGTAGCCAGGTGCCACTGGTTAGATTGTAAAGGCCAAGGTACCTTCATTACCAGGTGTAGCATCTGTGATACTGAGTACCATTTACATTGCATAGGTTGGCCAGACGAAAAAATTATTCATCACGCCCAAGTCTGTCAAGACATGTCAGCGTTGGCTGACATATCGGCTTAGAAATCCCAGTTTGAGACACTGCCTCAAACACTCACACACGACTGTGGAATTCCAACTTCCGGAATTCAGCAGCCGACTCCATGAAGATTCTGTTGCATTCGTGCAGGAATGCGGGAGAGAATTCATAGACCATCATATTCCTCGTAGGCAATGGGTGCTGAAAGCACAGCACCAACTGCAAGGAAAGGCAAAAGAGTGGTGGCAAAAATATGGGGATTTCGTCACCAAATGGGACCAGCTGAGCTACCGGCTGGCTTCCCAGTTTACAGGGGAAGAGGTCATGGTACAGCTGATTACAGAGTTTCACACCAAAGTACAATCCCCAGAGCAGGAATTGAAAATATACATTCCATGAAATGTGCAACTATATAAACATATCTACCGAGCAGAAAGCGAAGTGAGTTGTGTGCAGAATATAATGCACACTCTACTTCCTTCATACCAGAACCTTATCACCCCCAAGTCACAGCTGGTGGAAGAGCTCGTTGAGCATGCAAGGGAAATAAAGAGGAACGATAAAGTGCAGGCTTGCTTTGACAGCTCGGCATGCGCCCCGAAGTTCGCAGCCTGTCACCCTCCTTCCGCACGGCAAACAACCGACCGTCCGCCACTCCCTTGTCCCCCACTGCCTGCCTGCTGTTGGCACTGTCTGGGGTATCACTTCAACAAGGGTTGCCCGAACTGGCCCAGCCGCAGAGTGCACAACCGCGCTCGCCACCTAAGGTGCCCGTCCAGGAGGGAAACACCAGAACTGGGGTGTGAGTGGGGCAGCCACCTCA
Source organism: Dryococelus australis (assembly GCA_029891345.1). Classification (NCBI taxonomy): domain Eukaryota; kingdom Metazoa; phylum Arthropoda; class Insecta; order Phasmatodea; family Phasmatidae; genus Dryococelus; species Dryococelus australis. Next base: position 262,881,567 of record CM056993.1, read on the forward strand.
GGTTAAACCCAGCCCCTGAACATTACAAAACTAGACGCAGAGTCTAAGGACTTGCGATACCTGGAGGCTTTCTGAATATCTATTGAAATTAATGGGTGTTTATGCCTTGTGCTACTGGATTCTGTAGCAACTGGTAACTTCATACGGAGCAACCTTTTGTCAACGGATCAGTTAGTGAAAATACAACCCCAGCCGAGTCAGGTTCTTAGTATTGAAGGATAATTAGACCTCTTAATCAGGATCCACCATTTGACTTACGAGTCTGAGTTCGCAGTAGCCTCAAGCATTGAGGAAGAGGTCATACTACGAAAACCCTCGTTAACACAACAGAGATGCCTGTTGGACCATGGAGAATGCATCACTCAGTTCAGAGCAGGGGAAGGAATGACTATACCCTGGAACTGGTGCCAGGTGATGGTAGTGAGACAGACTCTCCCCTCTGAAATCCCCACTGCACATGTAGATAGTGGTAGGAACTCTCAGGAAGACCTATCCAAACCCAGGTGGGGTCTAAACCCAGCCAATAAGGATTTAACTGGGGGTGTGCAAATATTCGAAAATTCAAATATTTTCGAATAATAAATTATAATTATTCATGTTCGTTAAACAAATACCAGATATTGAAATTTTGAAGCAATAGCGCAATTTTGAATATTGAATTTTAACCAACTTGTTACATAAATCTCTTCCTGTACTTGGTTATATGTGTACAAGCCTCACAATATTGTGTAACAGTTCAGTTAATCATAACTAATGCTGAGCTGATACTGATACCCAATATCAAATATCTGCCGCTATTAGTAATATTGGCCTACCTGATATTGAGGCCTGATATTTTCCATTAAACCAGAGGATGGTAGGGTGGCAATGTTGGAGTAAGAGGGGCTCAACTGCTGCTGTCTATAGTCAGCAGTTGCTGTTCTCATTCCAAGTATTAAAGGGACAGATTGTCACTCCAGGTTCCCAAAGGGCAGGCCAGGCATGCCTCCCTGCTGTGAGATAATCATGGACAGAAAGAAGAAAGAGTGAGGAAGAGAGAGAAATGCGCTCCCACTCCACTGTGGCCACCTGCTGTGACAGGCACTTAAGGAGATAATCATCTACAGCTTGTGCTGTGGGTCACCTAGCTTTACAGGTGCCACACTTCTCTTACCATTGTCATATCAGTATTTAAAATCTTTTAAAACCAATGATTCTGACATTCATAACCTCCAAACTGGCAGTGCTTCAATTTTATTCTCAGTAAAATAAGGGAGCGCTGAATTTAAAAACTATACATATTAATAATTTTTAATTTTCTGAATATGAAAAAAGTTGAATTATACTGAGAAATGTGATACACGACCTTGTAGATTAAATATTTGTAATTTTCTGAATGTAAAGTGCATTGAACTAGTGTTTATTAGGAGTGATGTATGAGAAGGGACAGTTTCAGATCAAACCAATCATATGTAAACATGTTAACAGTCCACAAGCAAACAGTAAATATTTAGGGGGAAAACACATATACAGAAGAAACTGTTTTACAACATTGTCTAATTCGGAATATTTTGTTAAAGCCCATATTTGTATAGGCTGTTCATGGTAAAGTGAGCACTTTTGAAGTCCAAGTTACTTTTTCCTTTCAGCCATTTTTTTATCCTATAACCACCTTTTAAAATAAATGTTGTCATGAAAGTAATAAATAGTGTCTGTGCATATACCACTGAACTCAGAAGTTAACGTCTAAGACTAAAATAAACTATATTTATTGGCCATTATTCCAAATGAGGGGGCTTTCAAAAGTGCTCACTTTACAATGGATAGCCTATAATGAGTTAGCACTGTAACTGTAACTGAAATAACAATTTGAATTATTTTTACAGTAATGGGGAGCAAAAACAGGAGTAAAACAACTGCTGGAAAATGAAACAACATAAATTAATTCATACATGGAAAAACACAAGTTAGCCATAACATGAAGTCGTAGGCCTAAATATTTTTGGTCTAGACTTGGTGTACTGTTGTCCTCTCAAACACTGGGGAAAGTATTTACCAAACCATGACCTAGTATATCTTAGGCATCACATGGTCTCCACCAAAATATTGCCTAGTAATTCCAACCAGTCCAGGCAAATCATAATATGGTAAATAAATACATGCACATATTTTGGGTGGTACAATGACTTACTTTTCAGCCGTAACTTTCCAAGTTTCCTCCTCCCACAAAGAAATAACGGTTTTATCGTCAAAACGTTTTCCTCTCCCAGCAAGAGCCGCATAATACCTTTTGCATTCACTCCATACCATTTAAATGGCAATGGTATGGTGGTAAACATAATACTTGGTGACCAGCTTCATGTATGATATGGTCTACCACCTTGTACCTAAAAATAAATTTTTCCCTCTTTCAATGTAATCACTGAAGTAAAATAAGCAACCAGAGTATTCTGTCAATTTAGTTTACCCTTACTTACCTTTTTTGAGGTCAGTACTGCAGGGCAATACCCAACAGTTCTCCTCGGAGTGCTTCTTTTGGGTATTGAATATTTTTATCCCGCAACCACTTAATCAATTCAGGTTTTGTCCAACTTGTAGTTGGTAACCTTTCATTCTTAAACAAATGCCATGTTACACAAAGTGATTTCAATAATGAAACTATATTCAAAGCACTTTAGAAAACAAATGAAAAACATTTTAATAAACCATAAATTAACTGTGACTCCATTTTAATTAGTGTCAAATGTTAAAGTAGACCCACAACAATATTTTTAAGATTTTCCCGAGAAAACTAATGGCACCACTTTCTGAAAAAATTTTTGTGTCCAGTAGATGTTATTTGCTGATCATTATAAAAAGAATTGATAAAATTATCTTTGTACTGGAATTTTCCATAAACCATAAAAACAGTTGTAGAACTTATGTAAAAAAAATGTGTACTTATTTCAACCAACCTGGACACTATGATAAGATGCATTATCAAGTACCACAACAGTTGGTTCTGCTAGCAGTGAGAACAGTTTGTTTTGCAGCCATTTTTCAAACAGGTCTCCATCCATGTTCCCATGGTAATCTGCATCTTTATTTGAAGATGCAAACACCAGGTCGGCACCATCAACCAACCCATTTCGCGACCCTGCGTGAAGCACGATAAATTGTTTCCCTTCATCTAGGTTCTTTCGTTTACATGTTGAAATTGTCTTATTCTGCCATGTCTTTGCCAGAAATCCTACAAGGAGTAGACAACCATTCCGTGCTCACGACCACAAAATAGAAACCAAAAGAAGGAAAAATTGAAACTGTGCATATACACATGAAAATTATCCTTTTACTGATGCTACTTACTAGAGGAGTTCAAAGCCTACAAGTACACCTTCGCGCAGCCAACTATGTACGTTGACAACCAGTCAACCCGGTGATATACAAACACGCACTTTCTTCTTTTAACTTAATTCGTCTCCTCTAGACACCTTTTTATTAGTAGTTTAACTGTAACTCTTATTTTCATCTAGAATCAGCTTTTCCCGTTTATTCAGAACCAGGTCACCTACACCTAGAACCATGCAGTTACCTTCAGCTATCCTTGACTTGGTAGGAGGTAGCACAGGTCACGTGTCTATTGAACTTTCAATAAATATTCATTGCTTTCTACTTTGCTACTTTTATTTCCAGGATATATATCTGCATTTACAGTTGGAGGTAAATTACGCTGTGCACTGCCAACTGAATCCGGGGAAGTTATTTAACCAAATTAAGACATACACATTAGATGGCTACCTGTTTCTTCCCATCAAACACACAGCACTATTAGTGCTTGTGGGGAAGAAACAGTAATGCCTCAACCACTAGTAACACCTTCACACCAGGAGGCACGACACACTCGGGTTGCTTCGCACCACTTGCACTATTAGTTTGCGGTGAGGGTGACTTGCAGTGCTGCCAGGTATTCTGGGTGGACGCACAACCAGTAGAGGCTTGGCGCGACTCCAGCTCAATGTCCCTGATCAGTCTGCCTACGGCGGGGGATCAGTGGGGACTTTTATCGAGCCGGCTGACAAGTCACTATTAGGGTACACTGTTAGTATTTCCGTTTCAGTGCACTGCATGATTTATAGAACTGTTACCCTATACCTCATGAGAGAAGGAGTGGTAGGACATGTAGACAGCAACACCTGGCTCACTCTGCTGCCTGGCCGTGCCACTGAACTCAAACATCAAGCAGTCGCACCTGCATCAGTAATGTTAATAGTGTTTCAAACTTTTGTCCGTACCAGCTACAAGTATCACCCTGTTGTCTATGGCTTCTTAACCGGAGTGGAAGTTCGCTTAGGTTGGGACAACTTGGTCTTCTGGACGAAAGAAGCATGACTTTGGAACATTCATGTAGGCATTCACCGCTTGAGACTAAACTTACCTTAACTACATAACTAGAGGTGAGTGTGTATCAGAACTAGCCAACACTCCTCGCCTCATACTTGCTACCTAAGTCGCTTTTGGTCTAGCGAGTAAAATCTGTAACTACAGTGTCCAGTCAGTCTAATTGGACACTTTGTAGAAATACTTTTCACATAAGCATATCAGACAATTTTTAACAATATGAGTATTTCATGTCTGGTTTTTAATTAGTGAGTAGAAATAGACCGTACTTTATGGTAATTATGTTAGGTATGCTACAATAATTTCTTTTTCTAAAAGAGTGAATGTGGTTATTAAAACGTTTATGTATTGTGCAAGTGTTATTGAACCATTAACAGAAAACAGGAATTGCACTAACATAGTGTTGCACAAAATTATTTACCTTACACAGGAAGTAACAGCAAAACTTAAAGTAATAAATGTTGTGATAAGATTTTTTTAAATTAGAAAAAAGAGTTCGGTAATGCTCTGGATTCTAGCGAGCATGTTTGGTATAATGTGGGATATCAACCATGAGAGTAAATACTGAGGGTTAAAATCTAATTGCTACAGGGATTGTAAATTGGCTATCCTATCATAGTATTCTTTTATAAGCACTATGCTAACAACATTATGTCTGTTACTGTTTTAACTTACACATTATCTTCCTTCTTTGCTTTCAATATACTGTACATAAACTCATAACCTGACTGAAACTAACATAAGAAAAAGGGTATATTTCTGTGGTCACCGATCTAAACTAAAATTGGCTCATGTTAACTGGGCAGGACCATGCTCATAATATAACTGTTACATTGTGAAGTAAAAAGCACATTGTTTTCATTAAAAATTCCCCTGATTACTTTCACAAAACTTTTATTAGGCACCTATCTTCTAGTACATGCCTAAAAGTCGACAATATACACACATATTTCTGTCATACATGCCATATATTATTCTTCTAATTAATCCTTGATCGAACTCATTGACCTCTCCTCGCTTTGTATACTTTCTCTTTTTTTTCCAGGAGTTGTTAGGTTTTCTGGATCTGTTTTCAAGTATCTTAAAAAAAATTTCATTTAGACAGTGAACAAACACAGTAAGAGTTAGGGCTGTAAAATTACACACAGAAATGGTTAATTAGAATTGTAAAAGTCTACTTGTAGCAATTACAATAAAATAAGCCTGTACAAAAAACATTCCTCACAAATGGTGAAGACTGGTAGGCCTGTGATCATTAAGTAATGAAACCTGGTGGCAAATACATCAAACACATGGCCGTATGTACTATTACAGTAATGTGGATATTTAATATACATGCCCATCGTCACCCAAAAAAAAATTTCAGTGCAATTTGTTGTGCTATACGATTAGTATGTATTACCATAGCTAAAAAATTTACCACAGAAAGTAAAAGTACTTTGCATAGTCTTTCTGGACAAACGAAACAATATATTTTAGTTTTAACGTAATTAGGCCTAAATAATTAGTATTTAATTACATCTGCATTCGTGGTTTTGGTCTATACACAAAGGCAAGCAATGTAACCTCAATGTTTTGGTGAAGTTAATACTATTTGTTGTTTATTGACCAAACAAAAATAAATTCAACTGTAACATTAACATACTTTCTAAGAAATTAAATGAATGCTGAATATTTAAATGTTGTTTGCTAAAAACCCACTCACAAACTTAACATGTTTACCTTAATTATAAACGAACTAACAAACGTTTGCCTAAGATCTTTACATTTCCCCATCAAAATACATCACACTCCAAATCTTCAGGTATATAATTTAATGCTACTTACTTTGTGACTGTTTTTGAAAAAATTCCAAGCAATCGGCCGATCGTTTCTAGCACAGAACGACTTTTGAGTTCTCCCATTAGAATCATGTCTTCGACTCATTTGGCAACACAAACTATGTCTTGTTGTCGTTGGCGATTGCATGATGGATTCGGAACTTACTAAACCGATACGCCAACACACGAAAATTGCATCTCAGAATAACAACATGGCCATTCAGTTGTTGGTTTGTGAAGATAAACAGTCCTCCTTTTCCATTATTTATGTTACGCAAATGAGCAAATTTGAAACTATAAACACGTTTAATAACCTTATACAGAATACTGGAACGTAATATTATTTACGTTTATTCTGAAATGCTTACTTATTTTTTTATTTGTACTGTGCACTATTTTCTTTTTCACTGTTGTAAGAAAGAATACATGTTATTCAGGGATACCACCATTGCATAACATGGTGGTCAGCTGACATTCGTTATTTCAAATGCGACACTACTGTATTATCCTTTAAATATGTTGGCAGCAGTAGCTCTCATATTCTGGAAACATTAAATGAGACAGACTATATAGTATTTATTCAAGTAATTAAATTCATTTTTCTCTTTCGTTTTAAAGTGTGTACGCAAACTTGTCGATTAAGTAAGAGTTTATTAGACTTTCTGGGTCCTTTGCCTGTTACAAAGAAAGGTAATCTGTATCTTCTGGTGGCTCAAGATTATTTTACTAAGTGGCCTGAGGTCATTCCTCTCCCAAATCAGGAAGCATGTACTGTGGCTGAGACACTTATAGAAAATGCTTTTTTGAGGTTTGAGGTACCAATAGAATTCCATTCTGATCAGGGAAGAAACTTTGAAGCTGCAGTCTTCCAGGAGGTGACAAGTATTTGGGGGATGAAAAAGATTAGTACTACAGCCTTACACCTTCAGTCGGATGGAATGGTCAAGAGTAGGGATGGGATCCTCGATACTACAATACCTCAATACACTTGATACTTTAGAGTATGGAGTATCGCATGAGAATATCCAAAAGTATCAAATGTTAACACACCTTTTCTAATGCCATAATTATGGTACAATTATACCATAACTTTCGGAATGTGTACGATACTGTTGAAAAGAGTACCGTAGTTTAATGTATCTATAGGCTGTTCGCGGTAAAGTGAGCACTTTTGAAGGCCCTGCTAAATTTTTCCTTTGAATTAATTTCTACCTTTCCGCTACTTTTTAATGTAATCATTGCAATATTACTAATAAACATAGTGTATGCATTTCATCATTCTCAAAAGTTAACGTCTTGAGACTGCAATAAAATATATTTATTAGGGGTTAATGCCTTTTGGGAGGGCCTTAAAAAGTGCTCACTTTACTGTGAACAGCCTATAACATTGATTTTCTCATGTCACAATTATAGGAGTACCATAACTTCTGGAATGTGTACGATATATTAGAAAAGCATACCATAATTTAATGTGCATCGTTCAGGTATTCCAATGCACCCATAAAATTTGACCTAGGTCCTACTGTTGGCAAGATTTTAACAGCAACTTTTAAATGCATACCATAATTATCTCAGCTGGCAGCGAGCATTCCAAAGCTTTCCGCAAGCATTCCAAAAAAACTTTCTCGGGTCGAGATAGAACAAATGGTTTATTACAAGTTATTAAATTTTAAAAGTACAAGTGTATCATAAAATAGCATATTTTATTCATAGCGTAATATTCACACAGCTGTGAGCACATTGAGGTGTTTTTAGGCAACTTATACGTATCACAATTATGATTTTTGACTACTTTTACTTTTATGGTACATAATTGAAGTACTATAAAAGCAGGTAGAGAGTTGTGAGTGAGCGCCGATAGGCACGAGCGAGCAAATTGAGTAGTTATTGTGTATCCCACACATACCCCATAATTATCTGATACAACTGCATTGTTAAATATTCTCAAAAATAAATATAATTTTCAGATATGCCCATTGTGGCCTAGCCCACGGATTCCACGGGCTATGTTGCAACTGCATTATTGAATATTCACAAAAAAAAAAACCATAGTTATCTGATACACCTGTCGTGTCCTAACCAGTGTAGTCCAATATTTATTTAATGTAACAATAATTTCCTTGAAGCCACAAAATAAAATTTAAAAAACTGCGAAATCGCAAAATAAGTGTGCACTGAGCTATAGTTTTCTTCAAAGATTTATTACTGCTTTTACTGTTGAAACGTAATTCTATAGAATCAGAGGAGACTGTTGGTTTATCATTGGTTAAGTACATTTGGGTAACTGGCCGTCCACCATGTGTATCCAGAGTAATGTGGAGTGTCAATGACACTTGCAATATGAGCAATTTTCTTGGCCAACTTGTTTTGTGTTCATGACAATTTTAATTTGGTATTGAGAAAAGTATCGGTATTGAGTATCGTGAGAATGTTTTGGTATTGAGTATCGAGAAAATATACTATCGACACATCCCTAGTTGAGAGGTTTAACCACACTCTTTAGCAGTACCTATCAATCTTTGTGGCAGACAACCAAAAGTACTGGAATTCAATGGTGCCATTCTTTCTTCTTGCTTACCGCTCAGCGGTTCACAAGTCCACAAGAGTAACACCATCAAGGATGCTGTTTGGAAGAAAGCTATGCCTCTCCATTGACCTGCTGTTTGACAGACCGACAGAAGAGGAAGCTGCAGTTCCTGATTATGACAGCAAATTATGTAACGGACTTGTTGGCATTTATGTTTTTGCTCGACAGCACCTCAGAATAAATAGTGACAGGATGAAGACACTGTATGATAGGAGAATGTCGGGTTATGTATTTTAAGAAGTATAACTGGTGTGACTGCACAACCCACAGAGCAGATAAGTGTACTGCCCGAAGCTACAGAAATGTTGGAAAGGTCGCTACAGGATTCTGAAAAGGATCTATGATGTGTTCTTTCGGATTTGTTGCCAAGGTTCTTGGGCGAAGCTGAAAAATGTTCACATCGACTGACTGGCACTCTACGAAGGTCCTGACATTGCAAATTCTGTTCGGGACGAACAGACTTGAGGAGGGGGCAGTGTTGCACACTCATCTCTTTGCCTTCCATGCGAGCAAGCAAAGAGGAAAGACAGTTGTAATATGATAGAGGAAGCAACTGTGGCAGGGGAGGCAATGACGGGTATCGAATTACAGATGCGTGCAGAAGACTCTTGGTTGTTTTGTTTTCGGCCAATTTTGGAAGAATGCTCTGGATTACTGACCTTGTACTATCAGCACATCTCGGGGTGCGTTGAGTTACAGATGGTGGCGCAAAGACTATAAAAATAGCGGCAGGCATCTGGGCCATGAGTTTGAGTAGTGTGGTATCTGAGTTGATGAATGAATGAACGATAGAAGAACGAACGGCATCACCAGCAGTGAGGAAGGGAAGTCGGCGACTGCATCAAGAAGTGATGTATACTGCTGGCAGGCTGTACTATTGGACTAAATGGGTGAGTGAAAGACATTATAAATGATGGAAACAGATAGACTGAACACGTGCTAATAATGCATATGAGTTAATTGACTGTAGCCAACATCCACAATTCAGGTCGTTGATTAGATTTGAAATACACATTAAATATTATGCTCAGTTATATAAAAAGAGTAAAAGTGGATACAACTAATTAATGCTGTACATAATAGTAAGTGAATAAATTAAAAACCAAATTTAGTTTCTTTTATTTTTTTTATTAAGACCTTCATCCCTCACGAACTTAGATATGTCCCTCTGGCATCCTCACATGTATAGCCGGATTCACACATACGCCGATCACGCCAGACAGAGCAGGCAGAACCAATGGTTGTTCACATTTAAGCAGATTTTCTGGGTAGCCATTTTGCTGTTTAATTCGTGATTTGTAATGCCAAAATTCTAAAACAAATTACAGATTATAAACTAGCTGCTGTTGTCTTTCTACTTTAATTTATTAATTTCATTACAAAGCGACTTATTTACTAATTGCTTTTCAAAAGATGGTTATTTTATTTTTATATCCAAAAAACATTTAAACTTTAGCCTCAAACTACGTTTATTTAATTCAATGTTGAATAAAGTTAACGTTTACATTCACGCATCTCATTATAAATAAGTACATTGAACTATTCTATACATTTACATCTATACACGTCGATTATACAAGACATCAGTAGTATAAAATATTTGAACCAGTTGGCTTCTTGGAAATAATGGCGAAGTCTGCTCTTTCCACAAGCAGAAAATATTGGAGTAAGCACAATTTTTCTACGCGACTTGCGCAGAAATCGAGGATGGCTTCTGATTGGCTGTTCTAGTCTTCCATTCTGTCTGTTCAGCATGATCGGCGTACATATGAGTCCGGCTTAACAGAATGAAATAAGCTAAAATTGATAACATGTATAATTTTCCTGCTACTACTAGCACTGCAAAATTTTCCGAAGAGAAAAACAGTTCCTTGGACGACGAAAAAACACCATGTCACTAGGTCCTAAGCACCGTAGCTTGCGCTGATATTTTGAACGGTAACAGTGAAATTTGTTTCCATCAGCGCTGCCTAAAAATTTTAATATTTCAATAAGCAACGTTTAATTTACAAGTAGCATACTAAAAAATTAGTTTGAAACAATATTTCAACTGTGAACTATTTCTTTCTAGCTGTTGCCAACACATCACTGCTTTAACTGTTTTTAATTCATATAGAATATGAAATATTACAAGGTAGAAGGTACTAAGTTAAAGATTCGTTTCTCCAAAAATATAATACTTAGGGTTGTGCAAGAAGAAGATAAGGGCTTCGAGAAATTTTCAAGAAAGAAAAAATTTTTCTTGCAAGAATCGAGATGATGAGAAATTTTCAGTTAATTAAGATATTTGTGACCAGCCTTTAGTATTTTTAAAAATCGTGTGATTTCCTAGAATATGATAAAATTAAAAAAAAAATTCAAATGTCAGGTGACATGAACCATGACATAATGAATACCTACTTTTATTTTGAAACATACATGTTCAATATGTATATGTTTTCCATTGTGAACTGAGCTTAGAAAGAGCAGAGTGACCACGAGTGCCAAAATACCAGTTTTACTGAATTCGCTAATGATTCAATTCCAAAATACACCTGTTGTATTGGTCACTTGGTCGACAATGAGTAGAAATGCGCTGTTCACAAAAAAAGTTGTTGGTTGTTAATTGTTAAATTTGATTAATTACAGTGATAAGCAAATTCTACCATAGAAAGATTTTTCTCGTAGGATTTTTTTTGAAACTGCGCTTGCGCAGTAGGCAGAACCTTTCATTCATCATGGTGCTTGTTTTGGTTGGCATTTCCCAAAAAGAGAATCAAGTACGTGATTCACTTTATGATATAATAAAATATTTGTCTGCGTTAATATAAGGAAGTGAAATTTACTTCCTATATCAGCACACGACTCGGCAAGTTGGCAGTTTGTTTGTTTGTGAGGTGTAGGCCTCCTGGTCAATGCCTTTAATGCGTAATTTATTGTTATGTCACTGCAATGTATTAATTTTAATAACTGTTTGGTTAATGACATAGTATTCAATACAGTATCTCGTACTACATAAAGCAGGATAACCATAATCTCTAGAAAGTTTCTTTGTTTTAATCTTGTATTGTGCTTGAACACTTTGGTTAAAGACGTACATGGAGTGCATTGAAGATGCCTTCATTGCACACTTGTGTATTCAACAAACAAATAATGGTAACTGCTTATTATCATATGTTAAAAATATTTATTGGCATGAAACGTTTTTTGTTTTTTCAATAAAATTAATTTTCTTGCTTGCTGTTCGAGAACGCTGTATTTCTTGACTTGCACAACCCTAATAATACTTTAAAGTTAATCACAGTGTTATATTTTCCTTTGATGGTCTAAAAGTTATTGTAAAATGCAGTTTGACATGCTACTCCTGGGGTGATTTTTCAAAGGTTTGTTTTAAAACCTCTGAAGAAACTGTGAATGGACTTTACCTTACGTGTTCCTATTGTCATTGTCTGGGGTGGGCATGGAGGCCCGACCACATGCCTGCCACTTTAATTAAGAGTGTGATATAGTATGGTTTAAATGCCAGTGCTGCCAGTTAGCCATAGTCTATTAACACACATAAAGCATGAGTGCTCAGGATGGCATAGAACATTTGGTCACTGTGGCTGACGGGCACAGGCGGCAGAAAAGATAGCCTGATTTACATTCCGTGAACTGCAGAGTTGTTGGGATTGCATTACACACCCGTAAAGAACGGACTTGTACTGCTACTAAATAAGAATGTATGTGCTGATGCTTTATCACTGCTTTTATTGGCTGTGGCCACCACAAGGTACGTAACACAACACTAAAATTTTGTGACAAATTTCAAGGCCCTTCAAAAACGTAAAAATAATGTTATGCTGATAGTATACGTTTGTGCCCCTAGGGAATTACGTAAAAGATTGAGTCCTTCACAATCTCTGCTCTTATATTTTAGAAAATTTAGTATTCATGGGGAGAAATCAGTTTTATTAAAACATTTGTAAATTTAGGTTTTTCCCCCCTGATATACGGAGACTTTATTGTGTAGATTATGTGTACTTGAAATCATTAATTTGCTGAATATTCACCACAGCTTCTTCATGTTGCATTTTGTAGTTTGATTTTAAGTTTAATTAATTTTACTTTTACAGGTGAATGAAAGCAAGCTGGTTCTTAAACTGTGTGATTTTGGCTCTGCATCTCATGTTGCAGAAAATGAAATAACACCATACTTGGTCAGTAGGTTTTACAGAGCACCGGAAATAAGTAAGTATTTTTATATGTGTATCTGTATCATAGCTGGAAAGTTTTGGGGGAAGTGGGGATTGTATGCCCCTCCATTTTTATTACCCAAGAGCATGTTGTAAATGATTATGGCTTTTCTTTGAAAAATTCTACCCCATTTCATTAATTTGTGTTTTGCATTTCTGCAAAATGCTGTATACTATATGTTTAGATGCTGTCAGCATGTTCTGTCACACGTATGATCTCTTTAAAACTGTATTTCCATCCTGTTATCTGAGTACTTGAATTTGTAGTTCACAAAATTAGCTTCGCATCATTGTTATCTAGTACATACTTCACAACTTTTGGACTGGCAAATTGACTCACAGTTACTAGTAGAGCCCTCACTGGTTATGCCATCTGTTCATGATGTCAGTTGATGCATGATGGCCCTATTCTGACTAGGTTCTAAGGGTAATTTAGTCCTTGTGTGGCACTGGGGCGTGTTCCATATAAAGGACTGGCCGGGTAGATTTGCGGCAGGTCGCAAAGTCGGGTTCTGGAAACGTAATCTTCCGCTTCAGGCTCTGTACTTTGGGCTGTATACCTGGGTGACGTGTGTTGCTGGTACTATGTCCGGCCTGCGGCAGAACTATTGTGCGTGTAAGTCCTGTAGAGACTGGAGGATGCTGAATACTTGTGTGGTGTCTTGTGGTTGGGGATGGAGAAACTGGTGTGAGATATGTGATAGGATATGTCAGTGGCTGGTCTGGGTGGCTGAGGTAGTTGGCGAGCCATGGGTGTACCTTCTTGCTCGAGCGTTTGGGACTCTGGAACAGATTCTTTGGTATCTCTGGAATGACATGGTCGAGAAGATGGCGCAGCACCCGAGCCTATTACTTGGGTACGAGCTGTCCGATGTAGGCGACTAGGATGGGGGTCAGCTTTTGTAGGTGCCCGGAGGCAATTAGCACCTGCCACCTGCGCTACCTTCTCTCTGAGTCCACTATGACTGGAATAAGGCATCTGAAGTACACAACACACACGTCCTTAAGGAAAAATGCTGGGATTGTATACTTTACACGTGTCGAGCCACGTGAGCGTCTGCCGAGTGAACGGTCACCCTATTTCAATGCTTGGCGTCTAAATGCGGTGAACAATGAAAATCAGGCCTTGCCACCTGCAGTCCCTATATGTGGGTGCTTGCTCCAGCCAAGTCCTTCCCAATCCAGAGAATTTGTAAATGACCGTCTCGGCCACTTTGGAGAGGATGGAGAGGAGGGAGATGGGCCGGTAGGAGGAGGGGAGGTCGGGGGGTTTGCCGGGTTTCGGGATCGGGACGACGATCGCGGTCTTCCAGGGGGGGGGGGGGGAAGTGCCCCCTTCCGGCACTGAAAGAGTGGTGGAAAAGGCCGAGCAGCAAACTGACAAGCTGGTCTGAAGGCATAGTAACTCTGTGTAGGCTCTACCGTTCTACCTACCGCAGTATGCAGAAAGGTTGGCCGTTGCTAGTGTTTGTGGGTAGCAAGCAGTGTCTTGGCTCGATCGAGTGTAGTTCCCAGGATCACCTGCGTTTCTCTCAAGGAGTGAGGTCAACTGGAAAATGTGCAACGTCTACAGAAACGTGGTACTCAGGGATCGGTTCATACACAATGATTATTCCGTGTGATTGGAAGTAAACATGTGGTGATGCACTAGCTCCTATATATAGCAAGAGCTTAGGGGAAGCTAAGCCTATGCAAGCCAGATAGAGGAGACCTGCTTCTGAGCTATATGGGTGAGATAACCGAGCGCTGTGATAACAACTTAAACTGGACTTTAACTCCCTGACTATTGTTGTCCAGAGAGGGCCACAGTGTCTAGTGTGTAGACGACTTGACATAGATTTTTTCTGCATGGTACTTGGATTACTAAGCAGGGCATGGAAAGAGTACAAGGATTGGTTGTCCTTTTGGCTCTGATAGTGCAGTGAAGAAGGAAAGATAGTAGCGAGCAGCTAAGTAGATCTCTGGCGGCTAGCGTGGTGGAAAAGCAAGTGTAAGGAAATGCTTAAGGTGCAGGCTAGTCAGTTCCGGCAGTGAGTGCGGTGGAAAACTCGTCCTTGAGGGGGTTTGAAAACTCGTTTCTCTTGAGAAGGACGTGGGAATGTCCTCGCTAGAGTAATGTGTCTTCCTCTCAGTTAGGGTTCATCTCAGAGGGATGGCTTGAAGCTCATCATTGAGGGGATTTGAAAACTCGTTTCACTTGAAAAGGATGTGGAAATGTCCTCACAAGAGTAATCTGTCTTACTTTCAGTCACAGTTCATCTCAAAGGGATGGCTTGCAGCTCATCCTTGAGGGGAGTTGAATAACAAGTTACCCTTGAGAAGGATATGGAAATATCCCCACAAGAACAATCTGTCTTTGTCTCGATTATGGTTCGTCTCGGAGGGATGGGTTGGGGTCAAGAAAGAAATTCCTTTGAGAGAATGTTGGATTGTCCCCTCAACAGCTATTTTTTTCTCTCCTGGTTTTGCTTCTGTGGCATCCGCTACTCTGTGCGCTCTATTCTGGGCCCAGCATAATCCCGCTGATTTCCTTGACCTTGGAGTATGAAGAAGCAGCTGGGCTGGAAGGTCGATGGTTGAGAGCAGGTGCTGTGGAGACACACTTTTATTTTGTTTCTTAGCTTTGGCAGCTGAAGACATCTTCTGTCTCTCTCTGTTGCATGCAATGCAATGTTGGTCTCATCTTGCTTGAAAGGATAGGATTGCAGCTGTGCCAGACTGTGGCGGTGTTTTGTCATCTTTATTTGTCATGAGCTCGTAATGTTACATGGTTTTATTTATTTTTTGAGTGTTTTGACCCTTATGGGGAAACCAAGCGATGTGCCGCTATCGTCTTTTCATTACAGAATGCTATCCTACAGAACAAACTTTAACGTTGACGCGTGTCCGATTAGATTAAGGCTGGATCATGGTCGTGTGGCTTTGGTTGCACTTTGACTGGTTGTGCTTACTGCCATTTACGGTTGGATATGGTAGCTGAACACGTGGCCTTACATAAGGGAACAAAGTTCTCACTGTTATTGATGAGTCCTTTAGATTGGTTTGCCCTATGGCAAGCCTAGTAGCATGCCTAGTTACCATAGACGACTGGTGGGAGGTTCTAGTGGTAGTAGGCTTACTAATGTGAGTACTAGGACTAGCTGTGTATAGTTGGTTGAGCCCATCGTTCTCTGCCCGGGCTGCAGCGAGGGTTCCGAGGTGTGGCCACGCAGAAACTACCGTTCCACCTTGTAGCTGCTGAGCTCCAGAAATTGTTCGAAACGCCAAGGCATTCCTTGGTTCGTTTGATTAACCCACACACAACAAAGTGGCAGGCAGGATGCATGCATAGAGGTGATGACGAGAAAGTAGCTGGATCCCCTTCTGTAGACGTATGTCGTTCTAATGATCTGAGCAAGGCAGCACAATCTTGTTTGGCTCGTTGACTAGCTGTAAGGGGGACGGAACCAGCCTGCTGCTTGGCAGCAAGGCACGCAACTCTTTTCTCCTCCCTCCTTGCTCCATGTCTCACCATAAATGGCATAGAGTGGGTTAGCTGCTGAGAACTATGAATCAAGCACCACGGACGCAAGTAGTCCTAGTATAGTGTTGCCCAGTAGTGGTTTGGTAGCACGAGCCCGGTGCTTCAGAAGGCCCCCTCCCCCCCCCCCCCCATATTAGCGGCCAAACCAGAAGCGTTGAAGCAGTGTGGGCTACCAAGACTATTACTAGGTGTGGGATCCCAACCAAGGCCAGGCCATAGCACCTAAGCAAATACCCTCGCCAGCACCCAGGTGCTCTGGTAGGGATACAACTCAGGTGTACTGTCTCTCCCTGTGCAGAAAGTGTTGTTAGTGGTTGGGGCTCCTCTATTCTACTCTTTCAGTACCTGTATACTTGGTAGGAATAAAATAGATGGCCGTCTAATATGTGTGTATTGCAACTGGAGCCACCTGAGAGGAGTCTCCAGTTGTAGCTAGTTCGTAGTAATAGTTTCCTGTTCTCGGTTGGCGGTACACGACTTGAGGTTCTCCCAGCAGTTGATTACAAATTACTCTATGAATGAGACTCTGAAGTTAAAAGAAACAAAGCAGTGTTTATTACGAGCTTAGTAAACACTGTGACGCGTGCTCTCCTACCAAGAAGACCTATGGCTGGAAGTAAACCTATGGTAGCCAGGTGTAGGTGACCTGGTCCTAGACTAATTGGGGAAGTGAAATTAAACTGTCCAAAATTTCTTACTACAAATCTAACTCTAATTGGGATGTCTTTAAGAGACAAAGAAGGTAAGTGTGGTATGTCTGGTAGCTACAGAAAATTTCTGATAGCTATTAGCAATTGACGTTGCTAGAGCGTCTGGTCGCAGGTGCTGCAGAGCTCTGACGGTGATGTCAAGGTAGGCAGCTTCTGGTGGCTGCTGAAGAGTGTTGAGCACTTGGTGGCAGCCTCTGGAAGGGCCGCTGAAGATCTAACTGTAATCGGAGGGCCCCAGCACTAGCAGTGGCGGAGCGAGCTCGAAGACTGAAGAAGAGCGACTGGTGAGGTCCGCCACGCACAGACTTGTATAGTCAGGGTAGCGTGTGTCGCAGCAGCTGCGGGGGAGGGCGTGTGGCGTCCCTCTGCTGCGAGGCCAGAGAGGGGGTAGCACCCTCGTGTCATCTCTCTGCCTTAGCGTATTCTCGGTGATGCTCGGGCATGCCCCGAGGTGGCTGATGACTTGTTGGCTCTCAGCGCGAGGGGGTGGGGGTTGACGTGATGTGCCGCTGTCGTGCACAACCCCTCGTATCCACATGTCCGGCTGCATTCCAAGATTGTGGCAGGCCGCAACTTCTGTGTACGGGTTAGCGCGGGATTTGAATCTCACGTGTGTAGAAGTAGTATACTAGGTTGCAGTGAGATGAGTCATAATCGTTGTACATAGTTGGAATAAGTGGCACGTGTCAACGTTTTAGTGCACACAATCAGCACAGCTGAGCTGTGGAATAACTAGCAAAATCCATAGTGGGCTGCACGCGGAATAGAAACAACCCTTGGGAAAATCATAAAATTATGATTGTTACATGAAATTTAATATTAAATGAATAATAGAAATTGCCATAAAAGATCACATTCATTCGGTCATGTTAGCTGTGCTCTGCTGTGGCCACATGTGTGGAAATATAATCTTGAATTCTACCTTAACCTCCTACGTGTTGCACAGCAGGCCAAATAACTTATATATTAAGAAAAATAGCTAAGAGGACTAGTAAATTGAGTACTTCCCAGACTCTGCTCACTACCAAGAGTTGGCAAACGAGTGTGGTGGCATAGACGTTATCTATCCAAGTTCATGTGCGTTCACCACTACAGTATAAAGATAAGAGAGATAGAGAATGAAAAAAACCCTTTGAAATCAAGTATTTACAACAATGTTTTCTTGCAACCTTTTTCTTTTGTTGTGTATAGAGTATTTTAGGTTGCTGGCTGAAATTGATTTTCACATAATCATTACTGCATTTGGATTAATTTTACATAATCATTTGAAAAGTATTCAAGGAAATTGACTCTACACAATTTAAAAATACTTTTAAGGAAATTGCATTATTTTCTGCTACGTTAAATTTAAAAATTAAAAAACAAAATTCTCTACAGAAAAACGAGAAAGTGTTGATTCTACACAAGGCAAAGGTTATGTACAGGTTTCAATATGACTCGAATATGTTGGAACTCTTTAAATTCTTGAACTGACAACATACCAACCTGTTTTACTTTCGGGCTCTGTCGTTATTTAAAACAATATTTACACTCTTCATCTTGATGATTCCACACATACAATATCTTCTTATCATGGAATGTTCAACTGGAACTCATCATCCGTCTCAAAGTTTAAGTCTTTTTTTTACAAGTCTGTATGGCTATTCACAAGCTGTATTACACTGTAAGTTACGTAAGTGAAGGGATGCAGGAGTAGCAAGCATAGCTATAACTTAAGCAAGCGCCTCATTACATGTCATCTTGATGAGAGAAATTGCACTAAAAGCATCCAGAATAAAGTCTTACAATTACACAACTGCACTTTCGTTGACATTGTATGTGTGTGTGGTCAAGTGATGGATAGCCTCTTGGCAGCTAAGTTAGTTCACTGAGTATGTAGTACAATCTCTCACTGTTGCGGGGCCCTTGATTTCTTGGCTGGCCACCCCTGCTTCCTGGGAGGTGTACAGGGTGGGTTTGGCCACGTAAAGCGGGCTGTAGGCCACCATTGAGTTTCCTTGTAGTGGCCCACAACCAGGTGGGTCTGGCAGGCTCGGGGTTGCTGGTCCCATCGTGGCAGCTGGGTGAGCTCCGCGGTGATCTGCGTCGCTGCCGGGGCAGTGTATGGGCTGCGTGACCTAACCCCACTGTCTCTTGGTCACTGCAACTGGAGCTGGATCAGCGTCTTTGATAGGCACTGTCATCGGATTGGCCTTAATAGGCAACCCCTCTCTACCTCGAAGAATAGGGGTTGGGTTGCTGACAGCGATCTCGGCAGAGGCAGTGGTTTGGGTGGTACTGCTACCTCTCGAGATGCCGACATCGGAACCTGGCTCAGGTACTGGGCCTCAGGTTTGACGACTTCGCTGGGGCTCTTCTTCGGTCTGCATAACTGCGTCTCGCCCCACTTGCTTCCGTGGTAGGTCACTAGGGCAGGAATGGACTCGATCGGCATCGCCTGCTGGCTGAGTACCCCAGCAGTGGCTTCCTCCCGTCTAGGAGCAGGCGCTGTGTGTACCCATGGGACTGTGTCTGTGATCTGCATCTCAGCAGGGGCGTCGTCCTGCATGGTCCAGATGCCTCAGGAACGGGCCATGGCATCGTGTGACATGGTGACCTGCAGTCATCCTGAGACTTAATAACAGTAGTGCATGGTATTGCTTGTTTTTCACAAGGCTCGGCCAGGTGAACAGCCACCACTGCGGGGGAAACGGGCATATCCACATCATCTTCTTCCCGTCCAGGAAATGTGGTCCATGTGACAGCTCCAGCATTGGGCAACATTGGTGGTCCAGTTGTGACAACAACTATTGTTGGATATTACCTTCTCGGCATCTAGCAGCGATGTTGGTTGGAAGCTGGGAGCCTTTGCATCGAGCATGGACTCCTCTGCTACAGTGGCTGCATGATCCTGGGTGATTGCGGCTGAAGGTACCAGCTGACCTAAGGCCTGGAGGGTGGCCTCGGTGGGGCTGGCAGTTCTGGTGGAGGTTTCTCCAGATGATGGCAGGTTCTCTTTGGCTGCACCGATGTCGTCTGACGTATACATCATCATGCTGATTGGGTGGGCCGGTGGGAGGGGCACTGCCCGAGTCCATCGGGGCTAAACTAGTGGTTCCGATTGCTCTCTGACGGTGCTATTAGCAGAAGATCTCTGGACAGTGGCAGTCCGTGAAGACTGAAGACATCTCGGATGATGATCCAGTGATCACTTCCAGGAGATTTCTGCAGTGCTGGGAGTCCACTTCCTGGATTGGTCAGCGAACTTCCGATGGAACTCTGATGGTGTCGTCAGAAGTGACCGCTCTGACTCCTTTGTTCTTGGCTTGGGAAATGCTATTCTCGTCGGTGCCAAATATATGGATCCCATCGCTGGTTGCTCTGTTCCGTCCGTCTTCATAGGCTGCAACATCCAGGCTTCCTTAGAAGGAGAGGGTTCAGACAGTGGAAATGTGGGTTGGACAGGTTCCGAGGCAATATCCGGGAAGGGTTGCATCTTTCCCCTGGTTGCCTTGCTATACAACCTCGGCTGTCTTCCGTCCAATATACATTTTCCTGCCGCTCAATGACCCAGTATGGGCTCTCCCATTTTCTGGTGAGTCCCGCACTGAATTTATTGTTACCTTGACTCAGGAAGTGGCTGCAGAGTAGGACTGCTTCCCCCATTTCGAAGGCTTGAACTCCAGTACGATGTGGCTGGTATTTTGTGGGGATATATGCTTTTGGCTTTTCCTGGCTTTGTCTATCTGTTGGAGCGTGGCTAAATGTATGGCTTCCCGCTGAGGCGTTTCTGTGGGCTCATGCTTCCACTGCCAGTCTCCAGGACGCCGTAGCATTTGGCCCAAGATGAGTTGACTAGGGTTTGCATTCATACGGCATCGCAGAGCGAAGAGGCTCTTGGGATGTGGTGGTCCCAGTGTGTCTGGTCTTTTTTGATTCTGAGGCGTAGGTTATTCTTGACTTCCTGGTTTCGGAACTTAGTAAGATTGGCTTGGGGGTGGTATGGCAGAGTTGTCCATGTCTGCTCCTTATTCTTGATGTGCTAGCAGCCATGTTTTACTAGTGATCTGGGTTCCTTTGTCAGTCAAGATGCTTTGCAGGTATCCCCAGCATGGGAAAATTTCTTGGCTGAATTTTCTTATTATGTGATGCATCTTTTGGCTTGGTAGTGGGAAAGCTTGTATCCAGCGCGAGAACAAGCCGGTTACAACCAACACGTACCTATTCCTCTTGGTGCTGTGGGGTTAGGGCCCCATAAAGTCAGCCGTAATTTGTATCCACGGAGTATGTGGCTTCTGTGGTGTGGTTGTAGGATGCCTGGCAGGGTAAGCTTTGTACTGACAGCACATGGTGCACTCGCTGACGTGCTTGCAGACGTCTCTGCTCATACCGTCCCAGATGTATCTAGTGCTGAGTTCAGCAAGGATTTCCGTGGTTCCGGAATGTCCTGCGTCTGAATTATCGTGGAAGTGCCGAAAGATGTCACCATGCAGTACCTTCGGTACCCAGATCTTGTACTTGGCTTTCAGCTGGTTGTGTTGAGACCAAATGACATCGCATAGTTCGACCCGTTGTGGGTATTTGCGTAGAAGGTCCTTCACTTACGGTCTTATTGCTGGTGGTGCTCAATCTGATTTAGGCTGCTCTGTTGTTGCAGGAGCTGGAGCTGTTCTTCGGGACTGTACTCCAGAGGTTCAGGCAACAGGATGCAGTCCATGTCCTTCAGCTAAGTTTGGTTGCCAGGACAGCGCATCTAGGAAGTTGTTGTCCTTGCCAGTGCAGTGTTTACTTCAAAGTCGAACTCGGAGAGGAGGAGGACCCACCTTCCAAGCTTGACTTTACTGTGGTGTTACTCTCTCAACCATTTGAGTGCTTTATTATCTGTCCTTAGGAGGAAATGGGTTCCTTCCAGATGGTAGTGGAATTTCCGGATTGCCCAAATCGTGGCAAGACATTCCTGCTCATTAATGTGATATTTTTGCAGACTCGAAATATATGATCACGTCGTCTAAGTAGGCAAAGCAGAACGGTCCAATGTAGCCAGTTATAACTTCTGTGGACATGAGTCATTGAAATGTGGCGGGTGCATTCTTAAGTCTGAACAGCATGACCCTGAATTGGAGTGTCTCTCCTTCTGGGGATGTGAATGCTCTTTATTTGTGGCTGTATATCCATGGTGCTGAAGATCTTCACCTCGCCTATGTTGTGTAGCATATGTGCTAGGTCGAGGGCGGGTAAAGGAATCTGCAGTGTTGCGTCATTTAAGGCCTTGTAGTTGACACAGAACCTAAACTGTCCGTCTTTCTCAGGTATGAGTTTGACAATGCAGTTATAGGGAGAGTTCGATGGCGTCTTGCTGAGACCTTGTATGATCAGTAGGGACCCCAGAAAAAATGGTAAAATAGAATATCTTATTTTGGTGCAAAAATTGTGAAAAGCGGTGTTAAATTTCGGTGTTTAAAGATGAAAGCTGTATTAAATTTCGGTATTTAAAAATTAAAACGGTATTAATTTCAGTATTTAAAATGAAAACGGTGTCAATTTTGGTGTTTAACATGAAAGCAATGCTAAATTTCTGTAACTTTTTAAAAATAAAATCAATAATGAATTTCTTTGCATTCCTATTAAAAAATAAACCAAATTCCTGTGTTTGAAATGTAAAAAATTTGGTGTTTTAGTGTGTTTTGAAAGAAAATTACTTCACATCTTCAATGTCTGAATAAGAAATATAAAAGTAATTATTGAATACAAGAAACAGCTGTTTTGTCACTGAATAAAATTTTTTCTCCTTCCTTGTGTTCCCTGTCATGATAGGCACTGAAAGTCTGACATTAGCCAACTTCCATCCAGTAATTAATGTAGTATATGATAGTTAGGTTGGCGTTCCAACCTGTTTTATTTTTGTATTTTGTGGGGTTTTGTTTATTTTAAATAGAGGGAATAAGGGAAACTGTGAGGTAAGAGGGTGGGGGGGATTCAGTTTAACATCTTTCATGAGACAGCATTGTTTTGAGGTTCTTACGAGTGTGTGGCCTATTTGAGTTTCACATTGTTTTGATGGAGTAGTGGAAAATATTGCTCATATGGAAATATTTAAATTATTGTAACATGGAAAATTTTAATTTCAATGAAAAAACAAATCGCAATATATACGTCATTCGTATTCGTAATACATACACACAGTTTGACCGAAGTTAACCTTACAGTAGAATTTACTATATAGATAAATAAACAAATATTATTCACACACTATTTAAAGTGTTGAAATTCTGCTTTTCAGGTCACGTGCATTTCAATAATTATAGTAACGGTTTACAGATACAGTACATTATTTACACAACATGCAAACTTACTGTTTGGAAAATTTGCAACCTCGTGAACACGTGTTTTTCCATTGTCACTAGCAATTGGGGTTGGGTCGAATAACAAAAAATTTTGGTTCTGGTTTTGGTACCAATTCTACATTTAAATATCGGTTCCAGTATTTGGTTATAGTATTTGTATGACATTTCAATAATTTCAGACTAAATAACGTAAAAAAATCTCTGTCGAACACTAAACATTATTCATGTATCACGTTCAAAAGCTCTCGCAAAATATATGCACATACTCTACTCTGTTTGTTTACATTTTTTTCTCTCGTATAGTACCCTAGAATGCTGTATTTAGAAGACGTACACATAGAACAATTAGAACGATACAGAGCTAAAAATCTGTACTAAACATCAGCCATTTTGTTTCACACTATACTGAGTGTAGTATCTTCTCGATATTATCTATGACTTACATTGCCACCACGAGACTGTTTACATTTTGTCTCATGAACTGATAGAATATATTAAACCAAATACTGTATTTGATTAAACGCTTGTCCTTAAAAACTACTTTTGCCATCATTGGTACCAAATAAATGAAATATTTATTTGCTTTCAACGTCATAGTAATTTGCTGTAAGGAAATATCACGGCTAAGAAAGAATGCCTGTTACAGGTAAATGAACCTATATTGTTTTGGCCGCAACGCAAAATTTTGTTTGTTTTGATAAGTTTCTTGTTACAGTTATTTTTGTAATGACAGAGTTTTGCCATGACTAGATTAATTCATAATATTTCATCTAAAAATATTACTAAATGTATTGCTGTGTAGAAACGAGAACCGAGTAGCAGTTGTTAATCTAAAACTGGTTCCGAGTCAAACCTCAAGAACCGGTATAAATTGGAACCGAAGAACTAAACCGACCCATCCCTACTAGCAATAAATAATTTGTTTGCAGAATCATTCAATAAAATTAACACTGTGCACGTTTCCTGAAACCAACAAACTTAAATTAGATACAAAAATTATATTTGTATCGCTTTACTGCGGATGAAATCTGTGATTTCAATTCGTTTCCATCTAATCCACCTAACCTGAGAAACTAGAACTGCCAAGTACTTCTTCACAACTCAGCCAGCAAGCACTACAAAATACTATGAAGAGCGGCAAAATTTTCTGTGTTGGCAGTACAATTGATTGTCGAGACACAATCAATTGTCGACATAATCAATTGTAAACAATTACTTACAGTATCTGAAGAAAGTAAATATTTGTGTGTAACATCTTTTTCATGCAAAATTTTGCGTTTTAAGAAAAAAAGGATAGATTTCCAAAAATGGTGAAATAACGTCCAATTTCGCAGTATTCCATGTATTTTGCAGTTCACCATTTTCTGGAGTCCCTATTGATCAGTTATAATATGGGTGCCGTGTTATTCAACAGTATTTCGTGTTGAATGGTGTGGGTGTGACACAGTGTTCCCCCATTTCCAAAAGCCTCAGCGTGTTTGAGTACGTCCTTCAATTGTTGGAATTGCGTGTCCGTAAGTTCGTGGTAAATCTCGCCTTCACAGATAGCTGGTGGCTTCTGTTTGTCAGATTGATGCTCCCAGTGCACGTTGATGCGGCGGTTGTTGGCCAGGTATACTTTCCTTTGCCCATGGGCCATTATACATTATTGCTGTTGAAGCCAAGGTTGGCCTAGTATCAGATCCTGGATGTCGTGTGACACGACATACTTTGCTTGCGTCTTTAGTTGGTTAAGTTCAATGATGAATGTGACAGTGCCATCATGGTTTGCGTGTATTCCAGTTCCGTCATTCTCACAGTTCTGGTCTCTGGGCACAGGTAGGCCCTCTGGTCTGCGCTGAGAATGTCTCGGATAATATTACCAGTGGCATCTAAATCAAGAAGCGCTATCACTTGTTTTCCGTTAACGTGTACTTTTTTGAGGGGCTTCAGGTATCTCCACTTCCTCCTCTTAAGAGTTTGACTGTTTGTTCCTCTTGGCTGACGGGATTGCCACTGTTGACTTGCTGGCGGTGGTATTTCCCTTCTTTGGTGCACTCTTTGGATTCGACTCAACTGTAGTGGGTTGTGGTGCACAATTTGCACCCCCTTCTTTAGTTGCTTGTGCCTTGGCGCAGGCCACTGCAGGCAATCCTTGTTGTATTGGTACTCGGGACAGTACCAGCACTTGGGCAGGTGTGGAGCTGGCGGTGTGGGCGGTTTTGGCTTGAGGTAAGGTACAGATGATTTATCTGTTTCCATTGGTTTCGTAGACTTTGGTGTATCAAGGAGAGCCTGCGCTTGGAAGTTACACTCGGCTTCCTGTGCATGTTCTACGAGTTTGTCCACTGCAAGTGGCTTGGGAATAAGCAGGATTTATTTGCCCATGCAGCTTTCTTCGTCTCCTTCGGGATAGATCCGTCTGTTTATTTGCACCTTTCTGCCGGCAAAGATTTTGACCTTCTCTCCTGGTGTTTGTGTATGACTGTAGAATTCGGTTCTCAGACGTATGAGCACTTTTTCGCCTGTGCAGTATTGTGCTATATGGCTACTCCGTGGCTTCCATTCGCCATATTTATTCCACCATTTGAAGACTTTGTCCTTTAGTCTGGCTTGGGCTCTGGTGACCCATTGTTTCTCAGGTACTTCGTGCGTTCAGAACTCGTGCTCACATTCCGACATAATACTAGTGGGTTCTCGTATTTGGTTTACCCACAAATTCCAGCAGTTGGGGCGCTCCTGAGCAGTGAGCCGTCCTGCTTAGCGAGGCCACTCTGGGGTTCGGTGATTCGCAGACCTCGCGTTGGTATACCATTCCTGGTCTATTGATTCGCTCATTTGGCCATCTGATGCAGGCATGGTGGTACGTTTCACCACACAGAATGCTCCTTTGTGGATTCCACGCCCGGGGCATGTGACCCAGTTACAGAACACCGTCTGTCTGGTTCTGCAATCCTCACATTGAAACTCAAGGCTGCCAGTATAACGAGGCTCATCTACCCAGCTGAGGCAGGAATAGTAGCTCCATTGTTGGCAATGGGTGCATTGTATCAGATTGATGTCTGTGTCGGGGCAGTTCTTTCTCAAACAGCAGCTTTGTTCATTTGCAGCTGCAGTGGTGTGGTCGAGCTTGTGATCGCTCAGTTCAGTTGTCATTTCTACTGTGGTTAGGGTGCCATGAGCTGTTTATGGCACTCCCCAAAGTCCGCACAGTTTTTGAGTAGGTCGGGCTTATTTGTCCGTGCTGCCCAGTCGGAACTATAACAGCAAAATGCCCAATGTCGGGCACCAGAAAAGCTTTGTCCCTACTCCCTTTGACGTGTGATGGCTCGTTGACTAGGAGAAAACTATGTCTAGTTGGGTTGGTTTTTGGCCAGCGCTAAATCAGGTGCACCCTATTCTGGCTAGGTTCTCAGGGAAAATTAGTCCTTACATGGCACTGGAGCACGCTTCATATAAAGGACTGGTCGTGTAGCTTTGCTACAGGGTAAAAAAGTCTGGTTCTGGGGCAACGTAATCTTCTGCTTTAGGCTTAGTGCTTTTGGCTGTATACCTGGGCAACGTGTGTTGCTCGTACTAGGTCCAGCCTGTGGTGGAACAATTGTAGGTGTAAGCACTGTAGGTACTGGCTGGCTGAGGTACTCTGCAAGCCTTGGGTGTAAATTCTTGCTCAAGCATTTGGGGCTCTGGAACAGATTCTTCGGTATCTCTGGAATGATGGGGACGAGAAGATGGCACAGCGCCTGAGCCTGTTCCGTGGGTGTTAGCTGTCCGATGTAAGCGACTAGGGTGGGGATCAGCTTTTGTAGGTGCCCGGAGGCAACTATCACCTGCCACCTGCTCTATCTTCTCTCTGAGTCCAGTGTGACTGGAATAGGGCATCTGGAGTACACAACACACACGTCCTTAAGGCAAATTGCAGGGATTGTGTACTTGGTACATGAGCGTCTGATGACTGAGTGGTCACCCTATTTCAATGCTCTGCACCTAAACGAGGTTAATAATGAAAATCAGGTCTCGTAGTCTGCAGTCCCTACACATGGATGTATGCTCCAGCCGAGTTCTTCCCAATCCAGGGAATGCCCCCTTCCGACTCTGAAAGTTCAGTGGAAAAGGCTGAGCACCGAACTAACAAGCTGGTCTGAAGGTAGAGTACCTGTGTGTGGGCTCTACTGTTTTGCCTACTGCAGTATGCAGGAAGGTTTGTTGTTGCTAGTGTTTGTGGGTAGCAAGCAGTGTCTTGGCT
Organism: Dryococelus australis; assembly: GCA_029891345.1. Lineage (NCBI taxonomy): Eukaryota > Metazoa > Arthropoda > Insecta > Phasmatodea > Phasmatidae > Dryococelus > Dryococelus australis. The sequence goes on from CM056993.1 coordinate 262,909,325, forward strand.
CGTTCGAGTATAGTTCCCAGGATCACATGTGTTTCTCTCAAGGAGTGAGGTCCACTGGGAAAGGTGCAACGTCTACAGGAACGTGGTACTCGGGGATTGGTTCATACAGAATGATTATTTCATGTAATTGGAAGTAAACATGTGGTGATGCACTAGCTCCTATATATAGCAAGAGCTTAGGGGAAGCTAAGCCTATGCAAGCCAGGTAGAGGAGACCTGCTTCTGAGCTATATGGGTGAGGTAGCCGAGCGCTGTGATAACAACTTAAACTGGACTTTTAACTCCCTAACCATTGCCCAGAAGGGGCCGCAGTGTCTTATTGTGTAAGATGACTTGGCATTGATTTCTTCGGCATGGTACTTGGATTACTAAGCAGAGCGTGGAAAGAGTACAAGGATTAGATGTCCCTTTGGCACTGATAGTATGGTGAAGAGGAAAAGGTATAACGAGCAGCTAAGTAGATCTCCGGCGGCTAGCATGGTGGAGAAGCGAGTGTAAGCGAAGGCTTAAGGTGCAGGCTGGTCAGTTACGGCAGTGATTGCAGTTCTGACTCCTTTTATACTCTGCTGGGTGGCTGCGTCTATGTTCATTGGCTGACATCTCTTGGACTAGGGGTTGCTGCTGAGCAGGGGATAATGAATGCATAACTTCTCTAGTGTAATGGTTGTTAATAGTACTCAATGTCTTTAGTGCGTAGCTTCGGGGGGCCGTAAACAGTACAATTTACTGGCTGGAAGGTCCATTCTTACTGCAGTAAACAATACAATATCTGACATCTCGTGGTCAACGGTAATACAAACTCGGTGATCAGATGCATACTATACTATGGTGATGAGCTGAAGTCTTCTAATTACCACTTCTGATAGGCATCATGCATCATGGTAAACTATGTGAACTTGACATGGAATCCGTTTAATTTTTATCCAGAAGCCCACTTTTTACGTGAATACGTCTTTAAATTTGCGTCCATAGTAGGAGCCAATCCAGAAAATCCAATGATAACAAAATCGAGGAATACAGTTTGGCATTGGAGCTCCGAATCTATTGTCTACATTCACAATTCAGTTACACCACTCAATTGCTAAAGGGTCAAAGAATATGTTACGTTGAGTGAGGATTGTGAAGCATCGCGTGCAGCATTCGGCCCGGTTGGTGGGGGGGGGGGGGGGGGGACCACAATTTTTTGTCTAGCAGCGTCTCACAACTTCCGCGTAGTATAACTTTTGACTAGGAGAAGCTACGACATTCATTTTAAGTTTCAATTGACAGCTCTCGTCAAGATCAATCAATTATGTGTATAAAAACATTTGTGTGGTGAATGCATTTAATGTAAAAAATTAAGAAAACTTCACAATTTCGGCCTATAGTCAAAAGCCAACTCGAAATACAGAAATTGTATACGGTTGGAAAGGGTATCTCAAAAGCAATACTGTGATATCCATAAAACCACATGTGATCAAGTGATGATGTCCTGGGAACTTATAAAAAGCATCAAGGCATCAGAGCTTGTCAACGTAGATGTATTTACGCAAAACAAATGGCAGTGTCCCCAACACAGCCAATCACAACTTTTTACCCAACTACAGCGAAGCAAAGGAAGGGTTATGATGTTAACACAATGTATGTATGGATGTTAACACAATGTATGTATGTTAAATTTTTTATTTTTCAGTGTAGCTTCGCACCTATGGCACCAATATTAATAAATTAGGTGTCCATTGATTCCTTTTAATAACCTGAGTGTCATATGTTATGACACAATTAAGAAAATTCAAGATGGCCGAAATGATAAACTAGATGGTGCCACAGGTAAAGTTAGGTCGTGCAAGTATTTCATTTGTGGCTTACGTAAAAAATTAATTTCCCCTCAACTAAACTAAATGGCACCATAGGTAAAGTTAGCTCGTGCTAGCATTTCATTCATGACTTATTTTGTTTGGAAGTATGTGTCATTAATTGTTTTATGATAGTTTCACTTTAAGATTAATAATATGTAGGTTAATCGTAATAATTATCATTCTAAATTTGCATAGGTAGAATTTCAAAGGTATTCAGAAATATATTTATAAAAAATGTCTGTAGGACGTGAAACAAAAAAGAAGTTGTCCAAACAGCAGCAAATCATTGTGTTGAGTCACCAGATACAAAAAATTATATTTTCCAAAGGTCAGGTATACGTTGCCCTTAGCATGATAAAAAAATTTAATGGTCTCTTCTTAAGTGAGCTTGACCCCAGAAAACTACTGAATAATCCACGTGACCCTAATTCTCTAGCAGAATTAGAAAGGTTCCTTAGCCTTTAAAATGTCGCTACTACTTATTTCACAAAAAATTTGTAAATAAAAAATAGTTATAAAAAATTAAAACCAGACTACTCAAAAAAAAAAAAAAAAAAAAAGTCTTCATTTAAGTGTACGAGTATAATCATAAAGCCGTAGTCACACGTGCTGTTTAAGAAACTACATAAAGAGATGGTACAAGGAAAAAATTAATTTGCAATTTGATGTCGCTTACAAATTCTAACTAAGTCTGGCTCTAGACAATGACATATGGAAGGCAGAGGAGGAAGCCTTTACCCTGCAATGGGACACAATAGACTAATAATAAAATAAGTATCTATAATGCACAATTGATTGGGCATGTCTTTCCATTGAACCACACATATCACTTTACATAACCGCACCTTTTTTATGGAGCCTTTATAAGATCATCAGGTCCATCCGTTTGTCCAGCCAGGGATGTCACAGTGATGTAGTTACTTCAGCATTGAACCGAAATGCATGAAATTTAGTACATAGATAGCTACTTTAGTTAGATTTTTTCACCTTATCTCCCCTATATGTAAAGTGACTTAAACTGCACGATGTGTGACTCCAGCTTTATGATTGTACACATACACTTAACGGAAGACTTGTTTTGGCTTTTGAGTAGTTGGGTTTTAGTTTTTTATAACTTAATTTATTGTTATGGCTTCATGTTTATATGGTAAGGAGGCACAGTGACTTAATCTAAACATGGAACACCTTTACTTTACAATACTTCCGGTTTCAGCAAACATGTTTTTTACTACAAAAATTAGACTAAGAATGTATTTGATTAAGATTTAGCACTACAAAGTGTACACAGGAATATTTCTCAAATTGTTTATACTTTCATTTACAGAAAGTTTAATGATTGCGAAAGTTTTGTGATTGAGAGTCAAAGGTAAATTTTGTTTGTAAGCAAGTGCAACTGATGTTAAATTTCTTGTAATTTTTAAATTCAAATTGTATGACTACAGGAAAAATGGTTACTTTGTTGTTACCCTATTTATCACCATGTGGGGTTGAATACTGTTTATAAAGTTTCATCAAAGTGGTTGAACATGGAGAGTTGTGCTTTCCTTGAATTGAAATGTAATGACCAATTAATCAGAAGTTATTAGTACTGAGTGAAGATATAATGGATATACCGTAAATTGGAGTTCTTTGAAGTCAGATCTTCCTTTCATGTAGCATTCGTGTACACAACAATAAAATGTAAAAGCCAGATAAATTATTTACTGTAAAATGTACAAGTCCATTAGTTACAAAATTATGTTAGGCTTTTATAAATTATGTGTGAAAATATGCTACATTAATGTGTTCTACATGTATTACTATCTAGTATAATAGTTGACATGTGTTTCTTCAGTTCTAGGTATTCCATACGATTTTGGAATTGATATGTGGTCTGCAGGATGTACGATATATGAATTGTACACAGGGAAAATAATGTTTCCTGGAAAAACAAACAATCAGGTAACTTTTAAAATTACGCACCAAACATATTTCATAAGTAATTTTGGGTCCTTTGTTAGTCATTTCAAAGCATTAAAGCTAGGAAGAAATATGGAAGTTTGAAGAACTTTAATTAACCTCTTTGTGTAACCCATCTAGCAGTCAAGCAACATTTCAATATTCTGAAGTTCTTTAAAATAAAGTTTGTAATTATTGGCGATGACTGATGTGTTATAAATTATGCTACTGAAGTAAGACTTTATTCTTTCGTTCCCACAAAAAACAATTTAAAGAATATGCACTTTGTAGCTGTAACACACGTAGGTGAACAAGTATGTAGATGCTGTAGTTAGGAAATAGCTAAATTTCTCATCACAGTCATTAAACTGAACATTTGGAATTTATATTAGAACCTCACTGTAACGACCCCTTGCGGTTTTCAGGGATGGGGCCATTAGTGAGGTGTGGTCGTAATAGATTAACGTGAGACCAAGGGGAGTGAAAATTATTTATGGTGGCTACAAACAATGACTTAAGATGTCTCAGGTTAAGTGATACGCAAACTCTTGTTACGTAACTTTTGAGGGAGGATTTAGACACCATAGTCACCTTTACAGTTTTGACTCATGATGTCAGAATCACAATGAACATTATAGTGCCTTGGTGTTTAACTGTCACATGATTAATGTACAGGACAGGTCTTGTGGCCTGTTGGAGGGGTACAAAATTGGCGCAGGATGCATTTCGGTGCTTCTAGCAAGTGCGCTCTACTAAACCCATCTTGAGCAGCATTCACCTGTTGGGCAAGTCACACCTCAATTAAAACAGTAATGGAGGTGCGACACGTGCCTACATGACAGTACAGACACGTGATCTCAGCTTTTACTTTTCACTGCATCTCAAAGATTTTGTTATTTACCAGATTTCGGTTCCCTTTAGGACAGTTGAGCTATGTCAACATTGCGCCGCTGGAGGGTAGCACGCATCCCAGTGGAGTTTTAGGGCTCCACGAGCGCATAAACTTTAAGATATGTCCTCACCTCTGCACCAAGCAGATAAGGATCCAGGCACCCATGTGTGATGTCAGAGCTTCCAACCCCCTAGAAGCTGGATGACTTCCCTCTTCAACCTTCTGAGATTCAACAAGCTGGATAATTAAGTATAAATAGGAGCTCCAGCGCAGGCCTCGGGGCAGTCCGCTACACCTCTCCGCTGCAAAGGCCTAAGGTGTCAGCTCCAGGCACGTGCCATGCCATCCTTTCTCCTCTGCTGAGAAGGCCTGGAAATTATCTGCAAGGGTGTACCAGCACTAAACCACAACCCACGCCGTTGATAGCTGTTGTATCAGTGGCCGTCGACGACTCCAGCAGCTCCGAAGAACCTCCGCCTTCCAGAGGGTCTTCCACCTCTTCAGCCACTCCAGCAGCTCCTGAGGGCCTCAGATGCGAACCAGAGGCTCATGCCGTCATCGTCCTCTACCTTTCCTTAACCTCTTCCTAGCTAGAACCTACCCAGGTACATTTAAGTCATGGCGAGGAGGTCCCTTCTGGACACTAGCCAAGCGTCCGCCTTCTACCTCTTGGTGAAGACTACCTCTTTGTTCTTTGTCAATTAGGTCCTTTCAGGCCAATCCCATGAATTCAATCAGAATTAATTAATTAAACGGATTAATTTAATCTTTCTTTTGCCTGTCGCATTTATATACTAATCACAACACATCTTTGCAATTATCCAGGTTGCTACCTGGCTTTAACGAAAAGTCAACTTCCGTTATTTTCAATTAAATAATATTTTAATTTTATTTTACTTCTGGAGAGTGTGGAACCACATGTTTGAATTACATATTAATAAACGTAATAATTTTCCTTTAACTTGTGTGCGCAGCGGTGATGACGGGAAAGTAGTTGGGTTAATTTCAGTTGATGTAGGTGGATCCAGTGACCGGAAGGCGGCACAATCTCGTTCGGTTCGTCGACTAGCTGTGAGTGGGGTTAGACCAGCCAGCTGTCTGGCAGCAAGGCACGTAACTCTTTGCTTTCTCTCGTGGTGCCGTGCCTCACCTTAAGTGGCATAGAGCGGGTTTAACTACTGAGAACCTCGAAAGGAGCACCACGGATGCAGATAGCCCTAGATTAGTGTTGCCTGGCAACAGTCTTGCCTACACGAGCTCCATTGATTCAGAAGATCCCCGATTGTTGCGGTCTGATCAGAAGCGTTGGCACCATGTGGGTTGCCAAGACTATCACTGGGTGTGCGATCCCAACCAAGGCCAGGCCATAGCACCTAAGCAAATACCCCCGCCAGCACCCAAGTGCTCCAGTAAGGATACAACTCAGTTGTACCGTCTTTCCCTGATTGAGAAGTGTTGCTAGTGGTCGTGGCTCGTCGATTCTACTCCTCCAGTACCTGTATACTTGGTAGAAATTCAATAGCTGGCTGTCTAATGGGTGTGTAATGAACTTGGAGCAGCTGAGGGGGAGTCTCCAGTTGTCACTAATTTCGTAATAAGAATAATTTCCCATTTCTGGTCGGCGGTACTCAGCTCGAGGTTCTCCCAGTAATTGGTGACATATTACTCTATGAATGAGACTCGAGGGTAAGAGAAACAAAGCCGTGTTTATTAAAAACTTATTAAAGACGGTAACACGTGCTCTCCTGCCAGGCAGACCTGTGGTTGAAAGTAATCCTAAGGTAGCCAGGTGTAGGTGACGTGGTCCTAAGCTAGTTGGGGAAGTTAAGTAAAAACTGTCGAAAATTACTGAAATACAAACCTAACTCTAAATGGGAGTGTTTCTAGGAGACAAAGAAAAATTACCTGTGGTATATATTGTTGCTACAGAAAGCTTTTGTTAGCTATGGGCGGTAGCGAGGCTGCAGAGCTCTTATGGCGATGTCAAGGATGGCAGCCTCTGGTGGCTGCTGAAGACTGTTAGGTCGTTGACAACAGCCTCTAGAAGGGCTGTTGGATGTCTTGTAGTATTGTAGACTCCAGCATCCATGTGCTCGCAGAAGACTGCAGGAATAAATGGTGAGGACCGCTGCGCACTGCCTTATATAGCAAGGCAGCACGTGTTGTGGCGGCTGCGGTGGAGGGCATGTGACGTCCCTCAGGTTCTAGGCTGGAGTGGGGGTTAGCACCCTCTGGTCATCTCTTGGCCTTCGTGTATCCTTGGTGTGGCGCTCGTGCATGGCCCGAGGCAGCTAATGGCTTGTATATGCTCTCAGCGAAAAGAGGGGGGGGGGGGTGACACGCCGCTGTCTTTTGCAACCCCCATGTGTCCGGCAGATCGTTACTTCCGTGTACAAAATGGCGTGGGGTTTGAATCTCACGTGTGTAGAAGTAGTACACTAGGGTTGCAGTGAGATGAATCGTAATCATTTGCAGTTAATTGGTGTAAGCGGCATGCGTCAGCCTGCTCTTCTCAGAGCAGCACAGCCCCGACAGCTTGCTCCACCACTGCGTATGCTAGGGCTCTCTGCCAACCTCAACGTCTCCCAGACAACCAGAAGCTATTCAGCAGCAAATCCAATGCCTTTCAGACCTTCTATAGGATCCATACCAGCAGACCCCAAAGAATTCATCAATCTCTCTTGCAGATTACCACTGGTAACGGCATACCCCACAACCCTTCAGGATGTGGGCCCCTCAAGTCCCTTCAGAATACGGAAAAGAATAGATAGGGTTAGTTATCTAGCTACCTAGTCGAATGTGCCTTCCAGCTTAGAACCAGGTCCCCTTCACATGGCACTTGCGTAGTGAGTTATTCTGGTCAGCTTAAGGTAGTTAGGAGGTAGTACGAACCACAGTGTTTATTCTGCTAAGGAATAAAATAAAAGTTCTCTCTTCTAACTTTCAATTTTTTAGGTGATGGAGCTGCTCCATGTAAGCACCACGGCTGCCAGAGAGGAACAGGAGACTGGGTATTGCAAACTGATTTTACCACACTTAGTGTAGGGCTGTGAGCTCCCCTTCAGGAAGTCATACGTCGAACAACACACACGCTAGATGGTCACCCGTTCTGTGCACCCGGGTGTACCGAAAGGTAGAGCCACAACCAGGCCAGTTTGTACTCCGTCCACCACACTGGCATGTTGCTGGAGGGAGTAATTGACTGTATCTGGGGGTCTCACCCCCTTTGGGCCCACACCCACAGTTGTCATTGGATGACTCCGAGAAAACCAGTCTCTTCAACCACCCTGCCATTTGTGTTGCTAGTTGGGGATAGGATACGGCTCAGCTTTGGCTCAGTTTCAGCTGTGGCTGAACACTGTAGCTAGGGACTATTATCGCCTGCTCCCCCTCTCGCGATGCCGATATTAGTACCTCTCCATGCCTTAGACCAAAAGGGGGGGAAGGAATTGTAGGAGAGAAAGGCCATGGCCACCTACAAATCCACCTGGTGCTGCACTCGTCCTCTTGCATTCTGCCATGATAACCCCCGGGACCGAGCTCACGCTGCCCATCAGCTGGAGGTGCCTCACCTCCCAGTTCCCGCCCCTTCTCTGTTCACAGTCTTCAAGAAGATGCCAGAGATGCCCCATCCGTCGAGGTGATTATGTACTTTTGGGTATCGCTAACCCTTGATTTAGAGGGCCAAGTAGCACCAGCCAGGTGAGAACCTACACCAGTTTTGACAGTCGCAGCTCCACCGGTACATTCAGCTTCTCAGGCAACCACAGCAGCCGCCAGCCACAGTCACAACTGGGTCAGCATTTCGGCCAAACCAATGCCTTTTCAGGTAAACCTGTGTCTGGGAGTCACTTAGCCCGTCGCATTGCTCAACCAGCCATTGACTTTGTTCCCATGCACCAAGTTACACATCTCACACTGTACATTGGTCAGGCCCCTTCCTACCAATAAGTGAGAATGGCCATTAACCCCGTGTGACTGACCTGTATGCCCGAAACTAACATAACGTCGCCACCAGCTGTTCCAGAGCCTGTTATGCATCAACATTTTGCAGTTAAAGTTATTCCTCATAACTGCAGATGGATGTAAACACACATCATCATAAACACATTATTTCGTGTGTAACAAAATAGCTTCAGCTCAAGAAGTTTTCAGTAGGCTTGTTTGGATTTGGCTTGTCACTAAAAATATCAGTCTTGCAAACAGAAGGTAGTGTAACTGCAAGCAAATTACACTAGAGCTCCAAATTTTCCACCCCTGGATATTGCGACAGTCTGCAATAACATTCTCCGTAACTGACAATAATATAAGAAAAATAAATAATTTAGGCAAAAATGCAAGAAAAGTCACAAACAATTCAAGTTCATTGCAAAATGTGATACCTTTGTTAGCATGGAGCCGTATAATATAGGGATTGTGTCACTACTGACTAACTGCTAAGCCACTATATATATATATATATATATAATATATGGGGGGGGGGGTTGAATCTCCCCCCCCCCTTTTTTTTTTACCCAACCACCCACATGACAAACAACTCACAGCGAACACCGCCCTTGGTGGAATAAATGCATCCTTTGCCTGGAAAATGCAGTATTTTGTAGTTATTCTTGCTTGAATGCATGCGACCATCACAGCTCGTTTCTCTTGTGTTTCTCTCCCTTGGGTGCTGTCAAGTCCAGTGATGCAGATAAAAAAATAAAGTTCCGATAGCAAGGAGCTAAACTTCTGACGAGTTACGGAGTTAAATACCACCACTTGCGCCGTGTTTGCGGAAATTCCTTAAAAACTTTGACTGGCCATTCCGTGTTCATTGGCTGCCAAGTTAGCCCTTGCGCGCTTCTAGTGACACTATTTTCTATTGCATTTGCAGACTTGCCTCATGATTTTAGCATTAACACTGTTATTTCACGCCACAAAGAAAATATAACTCAATACATAAAGATGAAAAGCTTTGTTTATTATTAACCGTAGAACATGCTGGTCACATCACTCAAAATGTAAATAATTCATAGGTATACACATGGCTGTAATATACACACACCAATGCAAGCCGATTCACGGGCAAGGAAAAAAAATGAACATTAAAAATGTGATACATGAACCATTCACTGCAAGCACTACTGTCATGTCTGCCATACGTTCAGCCATTTCGTATAAAGTGCATCATGAACATGGCACACCTATGGTGCATGGAGTTGTTTACAAAATATTAGGTACGAAAAATATCTTATATTTTGGTAATGAAATAAAACTAAATGGAAAGTAGAAAATAAATGCTTGCGTGTTTTGTATACTAATAATGGTGATAGCCATTCTCCTTTCTTTACAAGAAAATTTCATTGTTTTAAATTTTAGTGTACAGAGTTAGGTATTTTTATTTGCGTCAATGTGAGGTTATGGGGCATCATTTTAGTCTATAGATGTATGCATATTGAATTAAATTAATGATTCATTTTAATTTGTTCTCATTTCATTAGGTCTAATGCCAGAGATGATTAAAATGCAAACTCGGTAAAACTTTGCATCACACTCAATGTTTTTAATATTTTTGGTCACAAGAGGTGGTAACGTATATGCTTATCTCATGTAATTTTATTCTGAAGATGTCTGTCTAATAAATTAAAACAAAATTTGTATTTAAAAACATGCTACTTTTATGCCAGCTTCACATATAAAATACACTTAAAACATAATTTAAAAGTTTTTTTTATGGCTCAAAATGTATTGGTTTTGATTTTGAGACACTGGCAATTTTGCATCAATATTTTCGACAGGTTATTTTTTGTGGTGCCTTACCTTACGAGTCGTACGTCATTGCATTGACAAAAAAAATGTGCTCAAATTTTTCAACTTTTTAAAACTCAAATAAAAGGGATCAAAACACTAGGTTCTTCTGTACGATGAACAGTAGATTCCTGTTATAATGTATCTGAAGGAAACACTTTGTGTTCACTCTAGAGAGGAAATGTTATGCAGTCAAAACCCTGTTAAAACGTTAAAAAAAAATACTGAAAAATATGTGCTTATTATTATTCAGGGGAACTTCTTAAAAATGTAAAATTATGTATTTCTATCAGACTCTGTGCAAACTTTTTATCCCTTATTAAGCAGGAATAATTTGTAAGTTAGCAGAAAACTTAAAAAGGATTTTACTATCTGGGAAAGCATTTTTACAACAGAATTATATATGCAGTATTCACTGTTCACAAATAAAATTGAAATACTATACACCCAAGTCAGAACTTAACTATATTTAATACTATAAATAATGTTGTACATTTTTGATAAATTCAGCCAGCAATCTTTATGTCGAAATAGTCACTGTACATTTTTAATTAAATAATGTTATACATTACATGTATACTTGTCTTGAAATAATATACAAAATTTATGTACCAAATTTACATATATACAGTAATTGATATCTTGGTAACCTGTGGGGAACCTTTTTGTAATCGAAACACACACAAAAAAGTTTCAAAATAAACAAAATTCAAAACCTAAATACAGTGGAATCTGTATGGATAGTTTTTTGAATGATTTGATCTCCATCTTGAGTGGTTTTCTGGCATGGTGTGTGTGGGTGTAATATGTGACAGAGTAATAGTATATTTTGTAGATGATAAAGTCATCAGACCTGTTAAAAGTCTAAGCTTCAAAAATTTTTGAGACAAAATTGGCATTATATTTTTGATTTTTGTATAAATAGTAAACATTAGGTTAATTTGGCTATACACCTGATACATTTTAGTCATTCGGAACTTATTCAATAGTAAATGCATTGATAGGCCAACAAAATCAGCAGAATTTGCGACACACATATGGTATTGGCAGAATCAGAAAAAGTGGCGATCGGCCCAGCTCTACTGCTAATGATATGTATTGGAGGAAAAGAATACAAGTTCCTTAGTGCTAGAATTGTAGAGTATAATGATAAAAATTATGAAATTTTTTCTGTATCAGGATTTGAACATAGTACTTCAAAATTTTATAAGCTTACTACCATAACCCTGCTCTCAAAACCACACGACTACCTAGTACATCTTGCTAGAACAGCAGAATTTCTACACTATTTTTTCCTCATTTCCTGCCACTATTCATATTTTTAATTATTGCCGTTTGTTGTAGGTTTTTGTATTCAATTTTTAAATTTTAAAGTATCAGTTTTAAAATTTTACATCAATGATGAATTATGCCTTGGCAGAACATATTGAACAAATTATGAAATATGTCACATTTTTGTTTCATTTTCCTTTAGTACCGACTTTAGTACCATACACATTAATATACAAATATTTTTAAGAACACACGTGCTCTTCAATGAATCCATTTCAGCTAAAACCTTGTTGTTAACTGCCGATAGCTGAAAGTGTGCTTTGCATTTTTAGCCTTGCACACAAGGCTCAGAAAATCATGGGACTCATAAACTCTGTTCATGAATTCAAACTCAGTTTACGAGATATTTCAGAGACATTCTCCTCTTATACGCGACGAGTTTTCGGTACAGCAAGTTAATTGTTTAAGAATAGTCATTTCAGTTAATAAAATGAGTGTTATTTCACAAAATTGTATTTTTCCTTAAAAATCAAGTATAAAATGGTACTTCCAAAATATGAAAATGTGCAAATTAGTATGCAAACAAGATTAATACGTGGTTTGCAAATACATACTGCTTACTTATTGGTGATGTTTCCTTTGAAAAAGTCATCACTTACACTTAACAAAAAACACTGAATTAAGTTTATTCAAAATATGTTTTTCTTTTGAAATAAATTGTATCAAGTCTCTATTTTTTGTCAAGAAGCACTTGAAAATGATTGCACTTTGGTAAAATGCACCACTCGATGTAAATAAACATTTTTAGCAACAAGAGGGATAAAGATATTGATTTAAATTAATATTTCATATAATATAATTTTGATTTGATGTGGGAGATGTTTAAACACTGTGACTTTCACAGGAGGTGAAAAAACACACTTTTGACATACAATTTCTATATTTTTTGGGGTTAAAATTTATCAGTTTGAGTTTTACGAGTGTTGTGATTTTACAGTATTTCTCATAAGGGAGTTTAGTGTATGTTATGAGATGCTATACTAAAACACTTTTACACGACTTCCCATTTATACGTTCACGTTTTTATACATGAAAGAATTTATGCTGGGGCTGCGCTTCGTGTCATCACTATAAATCTATGTCTGCACATGACAATCGACAGCAAGGATCAATTTTTTTTCAGCTTATACGTAAATGAAATACAGAATGTATTTCGGTAATCTGCGCAATTGTTTACACTTTATATGAGGTAAACAAAACCCAATTTATGTTGGAAATTGTTAAACATTCAATACTTTTATGTAAAGCGTGCTTATGAACTTTTAATTAATCCTATTTTGGAAGACACAAGTTGTAATTATCTTCATTGTACTGAAAGTTAATGTAAATTTCATATCTTAAAGTTGAAGCGTGATGTCTTTTCAAGCGTAATTAAATCGACTTTAGGGCTGCACCCAACGGAGTTTGATTGACAGTACAATCTCCCAGATGCCAAGAACTTGTACTGTTTACCCAACAGTAAAAGAAGCTCGTTTCCCAAAGAATAAATGAGCTACTGGCTAAGCCACCACGTCAAGGCCCAAGGCCACCTATTACAATAGCGCTATGAGGGATGGCACTAGTAGTGTTAATCGCAGACATGCAGCAGCAATGACTTTGGCCGGCTGGTGACGTTGCATGCCCAGAGGATATAATGCCACCACCTCCCACCATCTGGACAAGGGCGAGCCGGGAGTGTATATGTAAATACCAGTGCATGGCCATTACAACGCCTGTCTGTTCCTTCTGCACTCCTGGTGCCGAAGGAACCATCAGCAGCAGCTGGCTCTACCACCTCGTGTTCTGGGGCTCTCTTCTGCCACCCAGATCTTCGTCCAAGCCTTCGTAGACATCTCGGCACCTTGCGGACAGTGGGGAGGCATGATATTTTCAAAGCAACTGGTTCAGAACAGAAATAGTGCTCTCTCCTCTCTCTCTCTCTCTCTCTCTCTCTCTCTCTCTCCCTCTCCTCTCTCTCTCTCTCTCTCTCTCTCTCTCTCTCTCTCTCTCTCTCTCTCTCTCTCTCTCTCTCTCTCTCTCTCTCTCTCTCTCTCTCTCTCTCTCTCTCCTCTCTCTCTCTCTCTCTCTCTCTCTCTCTCTCTCTCTCTCTCTCTCTCTCTCTCTCTCTCTCTCTCTCTCTCTCTCTCTCTCTCTCTCTCTCAGTTTGTTTCAATGTAATTCCCTTCAGGTATTATACTACTTACGCTAACAGTATACGTAGTTGATATCTACTACTAAGCAAGTTGTAAAAAATGCCATTTAACTCAAGGATTTAACAGCAAGTTCCATTCAATTTTTAAAAATCAAATTGACTACATTTTAAAATGGTTCTTGGAAAAACTAACCAACAGCACTAAACCAATAAGAGATTTGCGTGAAAAACATGCATACATAAATCTGCAACACTAACCCTTGTGAGGCACACATGCCAGAGACAATAAGTTTACAAATAAGTGTCGTTTTCAAACAACTAAAACGGTATACATAATGCACATTCCAAAATTCCTGTTCCCCAGTTAGCCATGAGACACTTAACGAAAAGACTCGGACAACATAACATAAAATATATAAATAAAATGATGTACTGAACGAATCTGTATTCAAGCAGGGTTGGCATTTGTAGAGTATATACTTATACTTCAGACATATTCTAATTACATAATCATAAAATTTATCCTATATTCATAGCTAACTAAAAAGTTCTTTCTCAATACTTCACATCCTAAGTTTCGCAAATAAGTTTTTGAGTGGAAATTAAGGTATCATCCTGCTGCTATGCTTGTACCAGAACTATAATTGTGAAAATAAGACCAGATAGTTTAATGCTTTCTTTGTTAACAATGAGTCCAAAGTATGAGATTTACTTATTGGTCTAAATTTTTTAAAAACTTTCAACTCACCCGCGTAAACACGTTTATAACTTGAGTGGTATTTAAAATGAAGAGTATAAATCTGTAACTTAAAAAAAAACAGACATTGCCACATCCTGTGTATTTTTTTCTGATATTACGTAGACTATCACGTCATTTTCCAAAACAAACTGTTCTGTAGAGTTCTAGTGGCAACTCGCAAGTGTGATACTGAACAAAACTTTGCGAGTTTTCCTAATGTATTTACAAAATTCAAAATAATTTTTTCCATTTCATGATTCCGACAATTCACCTTTTGTTTCTATGGTTTGACCACAAGAATATAATGTACTAGTAGTAATTATTGTCAATTAAAGTGTGGCAAAATACACTTTATTCACATAGACACATGGAAACGATAACAATCTAAAATTTCTGTTATAATGTATGGCCAAGCACACACTGCACTTACCTTAAGTATGTTCAAATTAAAATAAAACAAGGCATTTCTCAACTTCTTGGAGAGTAACAAGTAGATGCACATTACCATCTCACATGCTCCCGTATGTATCCACTCGCACATTTAGTTACATCATAGGTACTTTAAAATAAGTTTAATGTTATCTCAGAAATTAGGTTCCAGAAAAAAATTAATAGCATCACAATACTATCACACACAGTTCATCAAGACGTGCCTTAATAAACATAAACCATAGGGACAACACGTAGTAGAGTTAGTTAAGTCTAATTGGTCTAATAACCACTTAGTCTTCCTACCTTGCCAATTTAGAACCAAGTCATCTTCACCTGTTTACCGTAACCAGCTTCCATTCAACTCTTGCTTGATAGGAGGTTTTACAAACCACAGTGTTTATTTCCATACAGAAATACACATTTTTAGTATTATTTGTATCCTTCCTAGTAGACATCAGGCCCACCAAGGGACAGTAGGAGACCGCAGAATAATTTTCAACTCGGTTTTCCCAACCTAGTGCACGACTGTGAATTCTCCTTCAGGGATATTCGTACATCAGAACACACACACATTAGACGGCTACCTATTCTGTACACACCGGTGTATAAAAAAGATAGAGTCACAACCACTAGAAATTCAAACCTCTCGTGGCTAGACGATATGTCCAGGTTATACTCCATCCACCGCGCTTCTGGTGCCGGAGGTAGTATTTGCGTGGGCCTGAGGGCTTGACCCCTTGGGGACCACACCCATGTGTTATGTATGATTGTCAACCATTGTGAAACCCAACGCTCAGTGTCCATCACGTTTCTGGTGCCGGACGCAGGGAGAGGGGGGGGCAGCCTTAGTCTATCTATTGTGATACACGGAAGTACACCTAGATAGGGACGAACGTCACATGCTCTACCTTCATAGGGCTGATAGTTGAAGTCTTTATCCTCATGCCCTACACTTGTAAGAGTGGTATTCAGAGAAGGGATGAAAATGTTTCTACTGCCTCAAAGTACAAACAATGGCTTATTTCTAACCGGGAACGAGCTCAAGCTGCCCATCGCCTGGAGAGGCCAGTCCTCCCAGCTTCTCTTTCATATCCGTTCAAACCACCCACCAAGACCAATGGAGAAATTCACCCCATCATCCAGGCCTCCCTCAGGGGTCAGTAAGTCTCCTAGAGTATAGCTAACCCCTAGATCAGGGGACACCAGCTTCCCAACCCACCTAGGACAACCAGCAGTGCCAACGTCAACCTGCCCGTCTGCGCACCAGGTCCCAGGGCCAGCTCCAGCTCATGACCACCAGTGCCGCAGCAGGTTCAGCAGCCTTCGCAGGCTATCAGTCGCCCAGGTATACGAGTGAGAGAGGTTCCACCTAGATTTAAGATTTTTCTTGCCGTCCCAACTTTGTGCCCAGCCAGAAAGCCACACGACCTGTCCTCTACACTAGTTGGGCTCCTGTTCTGCGCTGTAATTCAAGTTGAAACTCTGCTGTGTCTGCTTTCAGATCTACCGAAACCATTTAGGCCGTAATGTGTCTCCATTATAACTAGGACGTTGCGCATTAAAGTGGTATATTTTTTAATAGTTGACATGCTGTGTCTGGGCTGTTATTGAATGTCTTACGTTAGAGTGAAAGAAGTGTTACTGTGAAGTAGTTTGTAATGGAATTTTACTGTGTAGGTGCCTTGGGTGTGTCAAAATCCGTCCAAAATTCCCCAAAACATCTAGAGCGACTGGTGGTCATAACTAACTTATTTATGGGAACCATATAAGGTTGTTTTATCTGTGCTTTTAATGAGTTTTTTTTGGCCTATTTCATTAAAATTCACGCATGCACATGTGTCCGCATGTTTTTGTGTGTGCGTGCATGCGTGCGCACAGGTGGGTGCATGCGTGCACAGGCACGTGGGTGGGTGGGGGCATGCGTGTGTGTGAAGAAACTGTAAGCATCTTGTTGTAAGTTGCAAAACTTGGCAACACTTCCGTCTCTTAAATTCAATTATTCACAGTTTTCCAAAAACTATTATTTTTAAGGGGGTCAGTATTTATGGGGTTGTAATGTCAAGGCTAGACTGTATGTTTATTTTTGTCAAAATTTTATTTGCTACTTTTTAATTGTGTGTTTTGTGAAGTTTTTAATAGGGATAGGCCGATACCATGATTTGCCAATAACGATACCGATTCTCAACTGCATATGCGGCTGATTACAGCAATGCCGATACCAGTTTTGATGAGCACAATCATAATTCCCAATTGTTAATATTTGGAAATTCTTTTTACTACTTAAATTTAAGTATTCATTTTTTTGAACACTTTAAGCACTTTATATTAGGTGTCTACAGCATAGAAATGAAATAAAACACTAATTCTAATAATAAATTATAATATAGACAATTTAACTGAGCAAATAAGTGACTTAACAGTCAAGGAAAAATTGTTACCAAACAATATAGCATTCATTGCAAACTGAGTTCATTAAAGTCAGCCTTCAAAACTTCAGGCAATCTGATGCGGAGTTGATTTGGAACTGAGAAATACCATACTTAACCTCAACATGCATATTTGTTTAAACCAACAGCCTAAAGATGTCATTAAAAGGAACTAATTGAAAGTAATTGAATATTAAATATTCATTTGAAATTGAGCAAAATTTTTTTTTATTTATATTGATATGTTCGCTTAGTATGCCTTTGTCTGCCGAGTCATACTCAATCCCTTGGTTAAAATGACAACTGGTATATTTGCGACAATTTTTGCCAATTATTACTTTCTGCATCCTATTCATACCTTTAACACTCTAACCAAAACTGCAGCAGACAGTTTCCAATAAGAACTATACCCAT
Organism: Dryococelus australis; assembly: GCA_029891345.1. Lineage (NCBI taxonomy): Eukaryota > Metazoa > Arthropoda > Insecta > Phasmatodea > Phasmatidae > Dryococelus > Dryococelus australis. Next base: position 262,927,254 of record CM056993.1, read on the forward strand.
CACTTTCCATTTTCAGTAACAGTGTCATAGAATGTGTGATTCGTTTTCATTGCCGCCAACCTACGAGCAGTATACGCATAAGAATAATACGAATACAGGTTGCTTTCTCATTTTCGCCAATCTACGAATGCAGTAAAAACTTAAGAAGAAAGAAAATAAAAAAACTCGTGCGGGAAATAAACAATACTATTGATAGCACCAGTTGTCTATTAACTCGTTATTTTGCATTCACATAGTGTCCAAAAATGAATGATGTACCCAATCTTTGGCGAATGTATCAACAGGAAATGCAGTAAAATGTAAACAACGGGAACACATCATCGAAAAACAATTGTTCCGAATATATTTTGGATTTCGGACAGAATATCTGATTGATGGATTTTATAAATTAATGCTTTACAAGATGTAGCATGCCAGTTTATTTAACATTGTGTTAAATAAATTAGTGCTACTAATCTGTGAATAATAATTGGCAAATAATGTTCAGATACTGCAGATGGTCGTAGTATTGACCGGTTAATCTGTATCATTATTGGTATTGGCCCATCTGTAGTTTTTAACATTGACTTTTTCTCTTCATAGGAATATACATGTCACAGGTTACATTGTTATACATAAAATTATTTGTAACACAGTTGTGCTGTAAATTTTAAGCTCTGTGTGTGTGTGTTCACGTGTGTATGCGTGCACAGCGTGGTGTTGCGTTGTATGTGTTGTGTTGTGCGTGCATGTGTGCATTTTTTTGTATGTATTTGGTAGATGCTCATGACATCTGAGAATTTTGATGCATGTTCATAAAAATTTTATTATTTTTTAGTAGCAATTGTGTTACATTTGTTGACGAGTTTATATTTTATTTTAATTCCGAACTGTGTTTCCAAATGTTTACACTATATATTTAGGTTCTTCAAGGCAAACTTTGGTATAAAAGTAAAATTTTTATTCAGTTTTAAGGAGATAAAATACAGTAATATTAAATGTAATATTTTATTACGTTTTTTCTCAGGTAATGCAAGAAAAAACGTGAGATATGTACAGGAAACAAATATTTTAAGTTACAATACAATTAGGATAAATCTGTATTGCTAACTGTTCATCACATTCACTGTTATATCTAATTGTGTACATGTGATGCTGTCTTCAGAGGTGTTTGCCAAGGAGAATTAGAGTTTTATTCATGAAAATTAAGTTGCTGGCTTTAGAATTCAGGTATTATGACTGCTGCACAAAGTTAGTTTTTTTTTTTTTTTGCTATTCTCATTGCGTTATTCATTTAAAATGATAAATTATGCTGTAATAGCAAATATAAAGCCAATATAGGCATGCAGTATATATTTGTCTGTTAAAATAAATGAATATTTCTCCAAAAAAATCTAGGATTTTCACATCGGAGGTGATTACACTGACATTGCTGCTTATGGGATGCTTGTAGGACATGGTGTTGTGAATTTATGTTTAAGTTTTTAAGCTGTTTATTTATTTCAAGTAACTGAAGAACATGTCTGGAGCCATCTGTATTCATGTTTCATAATTTTCTTAAAATGTTTTAGATGTTGAAGTTTTTTATGGACCTGAAGGGAAAAATGCCCAATAAACTTATAAGGAAGGGCACTTTCAAGGAACAACACTTTGATACTAATTGTAATTTCCTTTACCATGAGGTGGATAAAGTTACAGAGCGGGTAAGCTGCTTTGAATTATTTTATTGAGATTATTATTTTTCTTCATAATAAAATATGTAAGTTTTGAACATTCATAATTTACTGTAAGACCAACTGAAGTTGTTTTAATTGTCACTGTGTATGGACCACTTAATAGTAGAGAGGTGTGGTTGGATCGTAAAAGGTTTTAGTTGTTACTAAATATCACCTACCAAGGCAGGTAGGTTATTCCTGATGACCATGTCTGTACCTAAAAATGGTTATTAAGAGAGCTATGCACCCTCAAAAATTGTTTTTTTGAAATTATTTTCATTGCGTTGATTCATAATGAAACACAAGTGGGCAACCCCTATTTTACTGATGAAAGGAGGTGTATTATCAACCGTCTTTTCACAGTTGTAAGATTTTGGTTCTACAAAGCACTTCAGCAATGTGTTGCTTGATCTCAAGTGGTTTCTGATGTTTGTAACAAAAATCATTTCAAAACTCAGTTTTTGAGGACGTATAGCTCCCTTAATATCACTCTAAGGGAAGGTGGTATAGGCTATTCACGGTAAAGTGTGCATTTTCTGAAGCGCTTTCTTTTGTGATAATAGTGAATAAATATATTTTATTTTAACCTTAGACGTAAACTGATATATTCACTGTGTTTTACTTACATGGCAATATTCATTTAAAAAAGTGGTGGAAGGATAAAATAAATGGTCTATAGAAAAAAAGTAACTAAGGTCTCAATAGTGCTCACTTTAACGTGAGTAGCCTATACTGTTATGCTACTTGCCTTCATTAAATAGACAAAGATCTACTACCTTTGTTTTGATTAAAAATAAAAAAATATATCAAGAAATGGTGTGCTGGATAACATGGCAAGTCATAACACGATTGTAACATAGTCCCCTCATAATTAAATGTGATTAAAAATAATTTAAATCTTACTCGGAGGTATATCAACAAATAAATAACATGAGAACTTAACAAGTTGATGGCCAAAATATATAAAAAAAATTAAGTACTAAACAAACCGCATTTAACATAAATAGTATGAATAAATTACTGAGTATTAAAATCAATATTTTTTCTAGTGGATAGAGACAAACTTATTAAATGTACATGATATAAATAAAATCTTTGAATTAATTATGTTGCTCATAACCTGATAACAGAATGAGATAGGGGTTCCTTACAACCAAGGGAAAACAGAGAACAATACAAACATTTGATTATACTAATTACTGCCCTGACTAATTACCTTAATGTGCTTTGTGCAAGGACAAAATTATCATTTTAAGAACCACATTAAAAGTTTTTTTTCTGCTCAGACTTTAACCTTTTGTGACAAATCCTGGATTGCTGCCAGGAAACACTGGTAGTCATAATGCAAGCAGATATAGCATGCTACCACAGTCATGATTAAGGATGACAGAAAGACTCGAACAGGTGAAATATCAGCCAACGTGATGTCCAACTACAATCGCAGCCTTGATAAGAAGGGAATGCCATAAAATACAAGTAAACCTTGACTCTCCATAACATAAAAAAAAAAAAAAAGGAAAATCTGCGTAAATTAGCGACCTGGAATTCGTTAGAAAATTATTAACAGAAATGGTTGTAACACACACTTTCCCGAAAGGAGGGTTCACAGATATCGTGATGAGGAACACATTCCTTCACCCAACCGGTCACTTGATAACCACCATAAAATAAAACAGAAGCCTAATGTTTTACGATGTTACTACGCTACAGCATGACTGGCTAGGCTGACTACAAAGTAGTCAGCTCTGGCTGGACTCTAGACTACATCCTTGTGTGTTGTGACACATGGAAAAAGCAGCTCACAAGCTTGTACTTTCTCATATCGTACACACACTACATTGCGCCGAGCAAACGGCATCAGGCAGAGAGCTGCGCTAGAAGTAGCGCGGGCTAAGAGAAAACAAACTAAACTTTAGTACCGTTTGCTGTACTAGGTAGCACTGGCATGAACAAAAGGTTTTTTCAAGCTGTCTATAAACCACTTTTCCATGGTGAAGTGGAAAGTTTACTGCGAGGGCGAGCCGTGCTTGAAGAGGACAGCAATGTCTGAAATTAAAAACTCGAATGTGCCTGAAAGAATGGTGACAGCATCCCGTGGTTCAGTTAACAGTGTGGGGAAGCTACCTAATCTGCCCGTGTGCCAATTGCCTAATTGCCTTGCCAGGCCGGCTATCCTGCCTGAGATTAACCGAGATGGAAAAACTATAACAGAAAAGTCAGAAAAGAAAAAAACTAATGCGTCAGTCATCACCAATTTAACTAGATTAAAATCTCCCAAAAATAATACCTGTTAACTAACTTCACTTTCTTATAAATAAAAAACCAAACAAAAAAATTTAATCACCCCAACTAAAAAAAATATCCAGCTGATCCCCAATAAAGATCTCCTATAACTAGATTCAGCTCAAAAATGAATATAAGCCAAACTAACAAATTGAAATCCCTAATAAATACTTTTTATTATGTTCCTTTAGCAAATCACTGTCTAACTTGGAAATTAAATTACCTTTGACCTAAACTGAATTAAATTCCATTGTGTGCATGCAAGACTGAAATAAAGGACCTTTTTGAAATAATATAACAGTCTTAAATTGGAAGAAATAAATATTGCACTAAACATTACCCAAAATACACACACTATTAAATATTCAAAATATACCCAACTTTATGAAAACTGAAAAATGTTATGCCCCGAAATTTTTCAAAAGTTTCACAACGGCACTGTAGATACATTTTCGTCAGGAATAACCTGCTGGAGTTTGTCTGTGATTTTTAGTAACTCTTTGTTTCCATGTAAGTTAAGATTGTGATAGGTTTCCTGGAATTGATGTGTATCCCTAAAAAAGACACTTTTGAACTTCTAATGAAAAAATTTTCCGGAGATTATTTCACAGGTAAGGATTTGACGTATGACTCTTCCTAGCATTATTCATTTTCTTTCCACTTATCATCACGTGCGCGCCATGTCTCCAGGAGATTGAATCCAGACTGGGCACCTCCAAGGCCAGACCATCATCGCCCCTCGGGAAACTTCAGATACTGAGGGGCTGTGTAATAATAAAAGGAAGTCACGTCACCGCCCCTGCCTATTGTAAAACAGCTGAGAAAAAGCCGCTGGCAAGCAAGATTTGCACATAAGTGAGCGGTTAATACTTCCCATAAAGCTGCCTAACTACCCTGCCGCTACATGGCTGAAGAGATGGCAGCAGTGTCGCCGTCTGACTCAAACTCGAAAGGTGGTGGCTGAAGATAACTGAAATACCCAAGATACGAAAAACACCAGTTGTTCTTGTAGCTCGTGTTCGCAACAGTTGTGCTAACACTCTCTATTACAGCCTCAGTCCTCCTGAGGACTCTCCCGTAAGCTTCCAGAGTTGTACCAGCACCTTTAGCATCTGACGCCTTCATATCCAGCATAGCTGAATAGTTGTTGTTACCCCTGGCACTTGCTGTCAAAGTTCACCACACCTGATACGTACACTACATGTGGTGCTCCGAATCCTTTCAGGACTAAGAGCTGCAATAAGGGATTAGCTTTCTCACTGCTACTTAATTGTTGCTCTTGTCTGCTCTTCAAGCCAGTCTTTTCCAGCCAAGTGGCTCCTTCTCTTTTCTTGCCCTCCAAAGAAAGTCCATTGAACACCCAGTGTGTGTTAAGAGAGGAAGTAGTATGGGTCACCATGTTCTATTTTAAATAGAGCCGGTTGGGATCCCATCTTTTCGGGAAAAATATTTTCTCGAAAGGTTGGTGGGAAATAATTTTCCTATAAATTTTTCGGGATAAAAATTTTTTAGGCTATTTTGTTATTATTTCTGTGTTCTACGACACACATGTAAGCGTGGGCCTTCATGTTCCTAATATTGCCAACATCAGTAAATAATAAATAAATGCAAGTCAACGTACCGAGGAGTATTAATGGTTTCATGTAACTAAAATGCATACGAAGTTTGCCACCGGCCGTCATACGTAGACAAACTTTGGTGTACCTTCCTAATATAAACATCTGCTCATTCCACATAATAAATGGTATTTCTGTTGCGCACGTGGTATTTTTTCTGCCGTCCATCGCTTTGCAAGGAAACTTCCTTCAGAAACGTGGATTAGACCCTATATATTTTAAAAACAAATGTATTTCTTATTGATATAATGGCATTCAGTCGTGTGTGAGTAGACTCTTTCCTCTGCATGTATTTTAGTGGCTGAATTAATGCACACTGCTCATAAGCATTAAGAAAGTAACATTTAGAGTTTTAAGCTCATTTTAGGACCACTGTGACTTGAGCGATTAGCACGCTCGCCTCCCACCAAAGCAAACCGGGTTCAATCCCTGGCTGGGTCACCGGATTTTCGCAAGTGGAAATCGTGCCGGACGATGCCGTTGGTCGGCGGGTTTTCTCGGGGATCTCCGGTTTCCCCCGTCCCTTCATTCTGGTGCCGCACCATACTCACTTCAATCACAATCAGCTCTCAGGACCTCGCTGTTAAGAGCCGCCCAAATCTCTTCACTTAACTGTAAGCCCATTTTGTTTAAGAATCGAGATAGCTATGAAATGAGTCTTTTATTTTCATGCACTCTTAACGTTGTATATTTTCGCAAACTTCTTGGAAACGCAACCAAATAATTCCATTGCGGTCCGAAAGGCATATCAAACGTATACATGTACAATCACATTTTAATTGGCAGGGATGTAAATTCATTTCCATGTAAGCTCATGATAATCAGAATGATTGTTCATTTCTACGGCCACGTGCTTCTTGTTCTTGTAGGTTATACGGCGGAACAGTTGCCGAACGCAACACATCTTCATCTATGGTGATATGTTATTGGCCAGGACATAGAATGTCGCCCAATGATAGTCGTCATTAGGAACAGTACTGCTCGTGTCTTTATTTTGTTAATCACGCATACATGAAATTGCATGATGTAACACAATTAAATTTTCATTTAACATTATTTTTTATCAATAAACTTGTAGTTTTAAATGAAAGTTTAAATACTGTGTAATTTGTAGTGCGGTAACCTAGATCTATGGGTGCATTTACACTGTAATAGTAGTGCGTGATAGTTCCTATCGCAAGAGCTACTCTTGCATTACTATCGTTGTGTAAACTACATGATAGTTACTGTTGCACCATCATGATAGCTTGAGCTAGATAGTGATAGTAACTGTCATGACAGAATATGCAACTATTGTAGTGTAAACCATGTAGCATCTCACTATCGTGATAGTGCAGGTTACAAATTTGTGCACATGTTCATTTTGACAGTACCATTGCAGAATTATGTTGATTCTGTTAATATCTGCCGCGGTTCTTGCACTATGTGGCGGTATGACAGGACGAATATTATCAAATAGGTATGACAACAGTATATGTGTTATAATAAACCACGGGAACATAATATGTTTAGGCCTACATGTTATTACTATCCTGTCACGATATTTAACTACCCCAACAAATACCAACCTCTTGACAAATGGATATAAATATAGGGCCAATTAATGTATTTACACAAGTGTTGTTGGACATTTCCCTTTTGAGGTTAACTATCACAGCATGTCTCGATCATGTGTGTAAACAGGACATATCTCGGCAGTTCCTTTCACACACTTTCGTGATAGCTACTATCGTGGTAGCTACTATCGTGGTAGCTACTATCGTGGTAGCTACTATCGTGGTAGCTACTATCGTGGTAGCTACTATCATCGTGTAAGCGTGCCCTAAGACACGTTAATTTGGTACTAAACATTATTTTATTTTACGTTTGTTTTTAATGTTTAATTTACTCACACTACCTTGTGTTTACATAGTTTGTTAGAACCAATATGGACATAAAAAATACTGGTGAGAAATTCAATGTGTCTATTTGGCGTTTTTACGAAAAAAATGCCAGACAACGTGTCAGTAAAATTCAAGGCTTGTTCTAAAGTATTGAAAACACATTTTGGTAGTAGATTAATCTTAACTTTCTATATGTACATTTTGTTAATTTTATAGTGTACCAACAAATTCCCGTTCCGTTTCCTGCGGGAAATTATTTTTGCAGCCCAAAATTTTCCAGAGCTCAAATTATCTATCCCTCCCAGCTCTAATTTTAAAGAGAATAAAACACATATTCCAGCTAATTGATGTTTCCTTGCTTTCAAGTGAACGTGTGCCCTTTCCCCCAACCTGGTAAGTGTCATAATGGAAGGGAGTGGCAGGGAACCACGTATTTGACTACTGTTTACAGACAGAGTAGGACTGCTGGCACATACGTCACACACATAACAGATTCGATGGCCACCCATATTGTGAACCTGATACCTCGGTGCTAGGGACATATGTACGTTAGAGCCACAGCTACTAGAAAGACAAACGACTAAGCATTTGGGCCAACCAAGTCAGCTAACCCACTCCCTCCATAGCGTATAAACTCGTCGGTGGGGGTGCTATGCCTGACAAGGACTGACCCAGGCATTTCTTGTTTACATGCTAACTAGGGAATCTTTTGCCTGCTGGTACAGGTGTGAATATTGGAACTCTCTCACTCATGATGTTGGCCATCGACGAGGAAGCAGGAGGAATTCCCGATGACAGCTGCTATCCTCTCTTCTAATCACCCCCTATGTATTCAACCCAAATCAGCGTTCAGCTGCTTAACCCTGTGGAAAAGAGCACATACCACCCGACACCTAGTGAAGCATCACTTCACATTCCTCCCCACCAACTCTTTGGCCCCCCCAGAAGCCCACCAGTCCATCAACACGTCACAGGTCATGATGTCAGAGCCAGCCAACCCCATTACTGTCAGTACACCCTCACGTCTTCCCATGGGACCGGATGGGGAATACCGTCCCCAGGGAATCGGCAGCAGTGGTAAACAAGCAACCCTTACAAGCCACCTGGAGGCAGCACCTCAGCACCTTGCAACTGCAGACTTCGTGCCCTGCTGGTGGCCTATCCCCCCTACCCTCTTCAAGGCACCAGTGACAGGTCGATGACCCACTATTCAGACGTCTCCTCAATAGAGTCCACCCTAAGCCTGTGCGCCTGACTGTGCAAAAATAAAAACCTGTTGATGTGATGTCTTGCTTCCTTGGCTGTCATGTGTCAGATTTGTCATATAGTATTACTCTATGACGTTTTTTTCGTTATCTTCTTTGTATTTGTGTTGTTTCATCTGTCTGCAGAGGTTTTTTTGAAAATTGATAACAGCAAAATAGAAATACACTAGTTATGGCATTTTCTTGAAATGGGCCTGGAAAACCACTTGTGAAAAACCACCCCTTAAATGCTGCTGTGCAGTTGATGTTAAACTAGGGGTGGGTGTGTTCCACTTTTTTTTTTTTTCATTCTCCATACTTTAAAATGGTATGTTAACATTTTAATGATTACTGATTAAGTAATTATGCTTTCTTGATGTGCACTTACATAAATTGTGTTTGAGTTTCTGATCTTAATATAAAAGTTTTTTTTTTTTTTTTCATAATTTTATTCATATACTACAAACATGTAAGGAAATTAGGATATTTAGCCATTGTGTTTTGGCATAATTATTCTAAATTAGTTGAAGATCATGATCTAATAGGTATCTGCCATGTGATATGTTACATTTGAAAAATGTCTGCAGAGAATTTACTAATGCAGATTTCTGGTCGAAATAAAGTGTTCAAAACAAAACATTTCACCCCAACTCGTTTAAATAAAGAAATATAACATCTCAAAATACTGTATATAATTGAATGTAAATTCCAGCTGCCTGTGATACATATGCAGATCTGTGGCAGTGAAGGTCGTTTAACCTTCCCACTCGGTGTCAGATCGAATTTTTCATCTACCATCCACATGCAATAAAATTATTGCACTTGATCTTTAAAAGGTTTGTTGATATATGCATCCAGTAGTTGTAATATTGATGTCAAAATGCCTAGTATAGTGGCCAAGTCTGTTTTATTCTCATTTAGAAATATTTTAACGGGTTGAACCAGATGGTCCCTAAAATTGTCCAACAACAATAATGCATTTTTCCACAATAATGAACCCGGCCGCCTCATCTATACACTTTTAATCCAGTCCAGTATTGAGTTGTTCATCCATCCATCCATTTTCTTGGACACATACTCTTACACCACTAGGAAAATGTTTGCCTTTTGTTAATGTTGGCCTTCAAAAAATGATGTTGGGCAGATGTTTCCTACCATCAGCAGTGCACACAGCGTAACACATTATTTGTGCACCATAATTGTTTCCTTTGGTTCGTACTGCTAACAAACTTCACACCCTTGGTACCAATGGTGGAATTGCATGGCATGTGAAAAAATATAGACATCTGGTCTGTTTTTTCTATCTGTTCTAATATGTAACACTTTTCTTGATGCTTTCACAGATTTAAATCACTGAAAGTTTTGAACAGTTTCTGAATAGCCTGCAGGCAACTTTTGACAAATGGACATTCTCCAATCACACACAAGTTGTTTCACCTTATAAACCTAATGACCCAGCCACAATATGCCTAAAAGTCTTTTGATGAATGTCCTTCTCATGCATTACTTCCTGCTCTTTCACTTGGATAATTTTATATGAAACACAGCCACCATTATTTTGCATTTCCCATATATAATTTAAAACAGCTTCATCTATTTCAGGAAATTTCCAGTGTTTCAGTCCATGTAAAGTTTTCCTTCTTGGATTTGTTTCCTTCAGTTGCTTTTAATTTTTGTCAGTCCCGTACAAGTTTTTCATTCACTGAACATTCTTGACCATCAAATCTGTTCCCATGTTCTGCGAGCGCGTCATTTTCAGTTAGAAAGATGCTGTGTAATGGCTTGCTTTATTCATTTCTTACAGTTACTAATAAATGTTCTTACAGTACTTTCAAAAAGACAATAAAGGATTAAATAAAATGTAACACACTTGCTCACTGAAGCAGCAAAGATTAACAGAATCGGAAGCAACTGTATTCCATAGACATAACAATGAAGTACTCTCTACTAGTGCTCAGGATGGCAATGGCGTTTTCAGTTATACAGTTTGTGTGAAAACGTTACCCTTGGCTCGTTGGCAAATGATAAAAAAACATTCCCTGAAGTTTTAGTCTATAAAACATGGTTGCGACTGTTATGCAATGCATTTGGGTATTACTTTCTAATGGCCAATAATTTATTAATTGCTGGTAACAAAAATGTTGACATGTTTAGTTTATTTTGTAGTCAATGTTAGCATAATATTTGATTTGAAACATTTCGTGTTCATTATGATGATGGGCTTGGTATATGATTATTACATGTAGTTAAATAAGGGGAGCTTCATACAGTGAGAAATACAAGTCTCTGTATTTACTTATAAAGCACAAATATTTTTTGGTTTAAAATGTGGTACTAATTTTTTTTTCTAATGTCACATTTTATTTACAGTAACAAAATTAAAATCAAAGCTGTTTCAAAATAAGTTTTGAAAGCATGCTGACCTTGCACAAGGATAACATTTTGATTTCAGCATTACATTTTATTCATGGCCTTTCTTTGTGGGTTATTCTTGTTTAAGACATAATTTCATTTAAGGTTTCCCCTGCATCTCAGGTCACCCATATAGGTATTTAGAATAATTTTCTGTTAGTGGCGGGTCTTGCAAGATAGCTGTATACTTAAGTGGAGTGATTATTTTCGTTAAGCTGTATAAATCCATTAATGACAAGTTTCTTGTGAAAAATGAGGAATTCATGCACTATAAATATACTGCAGAAGTGCCTTTTTAATTCTGTGTGTACTTTTGTAGGAGAAAGTAGTTGTGATGTCTACTTTAAATTCATCGCGAGAACTCCTGTCTGAACTAGTGGGCAACCAGAACCTCCCTGAAGATCAGTCTCGGAAGGTGAACCAGCTCAAAGACTTATTGGAGAGAATACTCATGTTGGACTCTTCTAAACGTGCTGCCATCAACCAAGCACTGACACATCCATTTATCCAGGAGAAGATTTGATCATAATAGTAGTGTTCTATGAGGTAAACCTGTGAGCTGCTACCTTAGCAGCAAATACCCATGTTGGGAACGTGCTAACATAATGTGGCACTGTATCACTTGTGCCTTCCCCACCTATGCTGATGGACATACGTGTCGTGTCCAAAAAAATACTATTTTTTTGTAATGTAATTTTTTTGTTTTTCACCCCATATTTAAATTAAGAATTTGGCCATGTGTTTTTTTATTTGGCAAGCAGTGTACTATGATATGTTGTTTTTATTTTATTCACATCAGGTGCAATCTGATAGACCGATAATCCTTAGCCAACAGGTGATAAATTTGCTGTTGATTAAAAGTGTTGAAGCATATATCTTTTTTAATGCGTTCACAAAAATTATTACTTCTGATTATACAAGTTTTTGTTAGCACGTTTCCTGTTGTGTCTGAATGGTCTAATTTTTACATGAATGTATGTAATATATGACAATATTTTGTGACTTGTTAATATATTTTGCATTTATTTAAGACTTTTGTAGAGTTACTAAGCGAATTTTGCGATCAGATTTATTGTATAAAGTAACTATAATAATACCTTTTGGAAAATGAAATCTAGTAAATCTAGTTGTTTTACAGTGCTTCATTCAATGTAATTTATCAATTTTATTACTGTCATTGTGTTCAATTGTTTGGTAGTGAACAAGGTGTAGAAATTTTATTTAATCTGTGAAATGTCCTAATAATGAGTCAATAAATAGTTTCTTGTTGTGTATATGTGATATTCCCATACTCTTTAGTTAAACCTCCATTAAATTCCAGTAATAATACTGCTCACTTATAATTTAGTAAGGATAATTCTAGTTTAGATTATTAACAACTTATGTTGCAAAGCTGTACAAAATCTCATCATACAAGCAGGGCAAATTGGCATGGGTAAAAGTAATGCGTATGTTGTATTCGTGAACAGTAGATCATTCATAGTGAAACTTACACTGTTGTCATGTTCTGTTACATTTTGTATGTAATAACGTATACTCTAAACCATAGCAGGCACAACAAGGCCTTGTACTTAATGTAAGGAAAAGTGGATAACTTAAGCATTTGGACAGGTTCTGGTATTGTGTTATTGAAAATAACAACACAAATGTTATCTGCCTTTGTGGTAGTTTTTGGCAAGCTAGGCACTAGTTACCCCAAGCAGTGCTGAGTCAGATGTCTGTGACCACATAACGAAAATTATTGCTTCGTAAGATACTTGTTACTGTGGCCATGTTTGTTGTGTGCTGCATAGGTATTTTTGAAGAAACTTTGTGCAGGAGGAAAACTATAAATGTGACAATAGTTTTGTAAAAATAATGAATTAACCTTATTAAATTAAGTTGTGATACATTGCGGATGCGAAGTGCATAATCATTCAAAGTTTTCATATCTATGAAGATGTTTGTTATGGGAAAGATGATTATTCCTGTGTATTACTGACACTTATTATTAATTTATTATTGTAGCAATAGAATTATGGAGCTGAATTTTTTTGATGGTGCTATTATCACTCCATTCACTTTAATGGTAATGTATGCTGAAAAAGTGTGGTATAGTGTGTGTTCCCTGTGCGTCAAACTTCAGTTCTAGTACTTTCAGCCCATTTTGGGACACTGGTCAAATGGATTTTGTATTTAGGAAATTGTAAATGTTTAAATATTGTCTACTTATTGGCTCAGATGTAAGGAAGAAGCAAAATCTAGGATAATTTCGGAAATTTGAATTACAAGTTATTCTTTTAATAGTGAACTTTGTAGAGGCTAAGCATAGTGGATACAGCAATCCTTGAGAAGGTACTAGTTTAGTGGCAAAAGGGTTTTCCTTTTGCATATTGATATTAGGTTCTCCATTGTTTTAGATTGTTGGTGTTTTCCAGTTTAATCAATTTTTGTCAAATATGTTTATCTAAATATCGAAGGAGTAATCAGTGTTAAAAGAAAAAAAAACAATGTGCCAGATTTTATAGAAAATTTTCCTTATCACACTTCCCAAAGTTGTCAGATGTGTCAGATGTTACACCCTAGAAGATACGTATTGTACTAATACTTTGACGCACTCCAACTGGAGTTTTGTTCCCACTTGAGGCAGGGAGAGGAGGAGGGTTTGAGAGACCCTACCTCCATCTGGGCCTAATCAGAGAGTTGGGCTCAGCTTGGCTGATATGAGTGCTGATTCCGTCGGGGGTATGCCTAATTTTCCTTTCTGCGGTGACGATTCTAATGGGTGTTTCGCCTGGCGGGTCTGGGATTTGTCCATGTTGAGGGACCTAGTGGGGCACCGATTGGTAGAAGGGCTGGGGGTGGATGGAGAGGAATCAAACCTCAGGGTGAACTTGATCATGTACATCTCCCTCCTAGGGAGCTTGATCTAGCTCACCGTGAAGGCCGTCAAGAAACGTGATGTCAGCTGTCAATAACTAAGAAAATTAAACTAATAAGAAAATAAGTTAATGGAGATGAGGATGATAATGAGATAGAGGTGAATTTATTATGATGCTGGATGATGACCTAGTCGACTTCGCGTATGCTACCAGGGTGTTTGTAAGGGGCTGGTCTGGTTGGCTTGCATGGTGGGACAAAGTCAGCTGCCAAGGAAACAACCTTGTTACATACTGATTAAGGGGGGGGGGGGGTGAATATATTAATGACTTTCCCTGCTGTGGTGCAAATATGGCAAGTAGTTAGTGGAGTTTTTTTTAATAGCTTTCTGTTGTGTCTGTTTCACTACCGGCTTGGACACTGGAGGAATTAAATAACTTATGTGCTCCAAGTCCGCCACAGCCAACTGATTCCTAACAGTGGGTCCAAGTAAGAGTTACAATTTTCGTTGATTGAAGGGACTTCCCTTCTAGGGACTTCCCTTCTCACCACGAGTTGAGGAGGAAGTAACTTAAGATAACGGTGGGGTTCAACAGGGTTTATATTGTATGACTGAGCTAGCTCTCGTTGCAGTGCCCGTCAGGCCAGTTGTCTGATCCTGCTATTGTGTCCACCTCCTTTCTTATGCATCTGATCATTGAATGTAAATTTGCTAATCCAATAATTGTTTTAATGGGCTCTTAAGCACAGTAATGAATATGGTAGCGTGCTCGTGACCTAGATGTTGGCTCTCTAGCCCTTCTGGGTGTGGTCTTGTAGAGACACTCTGAGATAATGAGCGTGATATTTGACTTAACTAGATTTGGAGCATTTCTGTGGGCAGACTCGGGTGTACCGGACATACCTCAGGAGTTCCCGGTCTTGTTCAGACTAAAACCTTTAGCAGGTTTTAGGATTCCTAAGTGATTCGGTCCATTCGTGCTTGGTCCGCAGAGGTGACTAGTTTAGAAATGAGCCACAAATTGCAAGGTATTAAAGTACAATTAAATTAACAAAAGTACTTGAGAGGAAATTAAATAACTATCTCACCAAGGTTGAGTTTAGCACGGCGTATTTATTGCTACTTCGTGAAAACTAAGGGATATGCGACTCTGTATAAATAAATTCAATAAATATATAAATTACTTTGTGTTAATTTACATCAGGTGAAGGCAAACCTGAATATTTAAAAACCAAGAAAATCTCCAAAATGTCTAATCGCAATTTATAGCGAATAATGAGGAGTGAATTTGTCCAGAAGGGATGCCATTATGGCCTTCTACAGTGGAATACAAGGATTGACTCAGGGAAGGGTGAGGAGGTGTAAGGATGTCATGATACCTTCGGATTTTGACCAGGGGTTTTCTCCGTGGGCTGCGGGGTTGATGTGGTAGCTTCTGGAGGAGCCGTCTACCGGCTACTTTGGAGAGGAGAGCCTTGGCAAGCTCGGATTGCCTTCTTCAGGATGGAAAGTGGATGGCATTCTTCAGGCTGGAGAGTCTTCTGCAGACCCTGGAGAGCCCTCCGACCTTATATAGGTCGGTAGGCCGACTCAGACTGGCGACTAACTTTTTTGCTTCCTCGTATATACCCAAAATTGCAGCTTGGAGGCTGTCACAGAGGTGCAGGGGTTGCTAACCTTCCATCACAGGGGTTGGTTATTACAGGGCAGTGGGCTGCGCTACTTATTTCTTATCGCTCTGGCTGGAGGCTGTTGACATATTTACCACCTCCTCTACGATCGGCGGCGATGAGGTCACAGGCAGCAGGGATGCTTCTTTCCTGCGGTGTCTCTGTGAACTATCTTATCTTTCTCTGGCGTGTCCGTGGCTCGGCGTGTAAAACAATTTTGGTTTTGGGGGTGGCGACCACATGCCGGGCAGTACAATCTCAATAATATCCACGTGTCTAGTCATCCAAATCTGTGTGGAATCAACCCTGTAGCCATGGTATTGTCTCCTGTTGTGTGACTTTCACCGTAATACAATCAACGCGTGATGATGGGGCGAAGTCGAAAAGTAGAGAGCGCAGGTGCACTGCGCATCAGGGTGGCATGCGCTCATTCACCCATCCCCTGAAGCGACGTAGACCCATCTCAAGCGAGATCACTTCTACTCCAGGTACGAGGGACTACTCCTTGGTCAATCTGTTGGCGATATACCTCGGTTGCGGCTCTGGACACTCATCACTTCTGTGTGCGCGTGGCCAGTTGAGTTCCGGAAGCGTGTTATCTGACTGGGCGGGCAGATGTTCAATATCACTGGGTGATATTGAATAACCCTCTCTTTCACTCTTCTGGCCTCTCTGTTCTCCTTCTGCTGCAGGCTGGGGTGGCAGCGCGGCCTCTCTTCCCCGCGACCTGCTCATTCTCGTTTCACAGCTGGGAGAAGAGACTGAGGCGGGAATTTTACGGGAACAGATCATTTGGTTACGAATCCTAACCCTCCTGTTTCAATAGCCAGCTCACATTCCATGAAAGCTGTGTAATTGAAGTTACAATTATGTTATACAAGTTCATTTCTTTGTAGTTTTAATGAATTGATATAATTTTACCTCTGGCTTCGAGACGAATGTGTAGCTAAAAGAAGTCCCACTCGCAAAGACTAGTAAAGGGATGTTTACCGTGGCCCCTACGGGTCGATTTTATCTGGCATGTTTTATGCCAGCACTGTCGCATGGTAAGACAATTTACGTTTGAAAAGCAAAGAGAGTTCTTTACTCTAATAGTTTTAAGTCCTAACATGGCACCGATATTACCTTACAGTAAAAGACATAGAGCGAGAAGGTACATGTTGACACTTACAATAATCACACGTAAGACACTGTTTACTTGTGATTGCAATACATATACATTCAACCCTTGGCTTAGTTCTACGTACATTTTGTAACTAAGATTCGTACATTACAGGTAAACATCTCTCTGGCACAAAGGCTTAGCTCTATGTTACACATATTCCTTTTGCAAGCTTCTCTTTACATAGGTTTAGGCTTGGCTACTGCCTAGTTTTCAATTTCATTATATATGAAATTATGTTTGTTATATTTGGAAAGTTACGTACGTTACACAAAACTTTAAACCATACTGTAAAAAAAATTTTATGCTAGGTCTAATGTAATGCTCCAAGTGTTTTCGACCAGTTGTCTAAACAAAGCTGATAAACACACTTTCTCAATATTTCCCTTCTCTTAACTTTATTATTCATAGGTATTTTTGCCTTATCTTACATGGCACTTTGTTTGAAGGTATTTACAAAAGGTTCTCTTCCTACATTTTACGTGGGCACACTGGCCTTTGGCTTTGTGTTTGTGTACCTCTACTTACAAGTCACTATTCTCTCTTAAAGCATACAGGGGGGACAATGTACTTCTTGTGGGGTTGTAGTAGCATACTAGACCTCATTTGAGTTTTACTTGTTTTGCCTTATTACTGGCGAATATCGTACAACTAACTCTCATAGCGACGTCATTTGCTGCAAGAGCACATTAATATTACTTTACATTGGGACTCTTCATATTTTTACTACTACAAGGCATGTGTTCATACGGAACTCCATTCTTTCTATATCATAACTTATTTATGGGAGCATAATTACTAGGGATGGGTCGATACCACATTTTCTCTATACTCGATACCAGTTTTGATTTCAAAACATTCTCACGATACTCAATACTAATACTTTTCTCAATACAAAATTAAAATTGTCATGGACTCAAAACAACTTTGCCAAGATTTCTCATTTTACTAGCGTCATTGACACACACTGAAACTATATAAAATTCCACATTACACTGAAAACATATGGTGGACTGCTTGTAACCCAAACGTCCTTAACCAATGATAAACCAACACGGCCTTCTCTCGATTCTAACGACATGTGTATCAGATAATTATGGTATTTATTTTTCGGAGTATTTAATAATGCAGTTGCATCAAATAATTATGGTATGTGTGGGATGTACAATGACTAAATTTGCTCGCTTGTGCCTATTGGCGCTCGCTCACAACTCTCTGCCTGCTTTTATTGTACCTGGAATATATACCGTAAAAGTGATTAATTGGATAAAAATTTTCAGTGCAGCATATAATTGTGGTATGTATTGAATGAACAATAACTACTGAAGTTGCTCAGTTGCGCCTATCGGCACTCGCTCACAACTCAACCCATTTTTATCGTACTTCAAGTGTGTACCATAAAAGTAAATGTTGTCAAAAATCATAATTGTGGTATGTATGGATTGCCCAAAAAAACCTCACGGTGCTCGCAGTTGTGTGAATATTATGCTATGAATAAAATATTTATAGTGTGGTACATTATACTTTCATTCTGGTACGCTTTTCAAAATTACCGTACACATTCTGAAAGTTATGGTATACTTATCAAAATTGATGCACATGATCTGAACATTATTATGGCACATTTGCACCATAATTATGGCACATGAAGTGGGTATTAAAATTCAATACTTTTGGATATTCTAATGCGATACTCGATACCATATAAAGTATCGAGGGTATCGCAGTATCGAGGATCATATCCCTAATAATTACATAAGCGTTCCCACAGAACTCTCTCATTAAAATTAGTTTCATTCAAACTTATTACCTAACAATTTTGTATATTTTGGTTTATGCATTTTTCTCCCTTTGACACATTTAACCTTGGCCAATTAGTATAATTTGTTTTCTTAGTAAGGCGGGGAATTTCCTTGACATCTGTTATGACATGCTCACAGTGAGTTTCGCCTCATGCTCTTACTGCAATTACATATGATACTAATTGAATGTCACCCAGTTATGCATTGTTAGGAGGGGTGAGAATTATGGTACTGGTGTTTACGGACCTGTTAATAGGCCTTGTTCTCGCTCATCTCACTTCCTAGCTGTGCTCATGGTTTTCGTGACTCTATGTTAACCGTGTCATACAAGTACATTTCATAATAAGAACAATCTTACATTTATTAGTATTTTATATTTTACCTCAGCACTCTTGGGGGAGGGGGGGGGGTGGGAGTAGGGTCAATCAAGCATGAATTTTCCAGCTTGTTCAGGATTGACGCTACGTTAATTTCCTCCGTGCTTTTAGTTTCAATCTAAGGTCCAAAAAAATTAATTGCAAAATATTGACAAGTCTTTACATTTACGTTAGGAGGTTCCCATTGTCAGGAGGAAAGTCTACATTTTAAACAGAGCACTCGTTTGTGTAAAACCTCTATTCCTGGAAATGCGTGTCAGAATTCTTAATCTTAAACAAATAAACGTTCTATTCTAACAGATACAGTTTTATTCAACTCTGAGCATTTTCACATTCTCTTTCTTCTTCAAGGGTCAAATAATTATCTTTTCACTGCCTAGCTAGATAGGTTAGGATTTTTGTGTTAGAACGTTCTGTGTCACCTAACCTTCCCTACTAAGCTAGACTACTATGACCTTCCCTACTAAGCTAGACTACTACGACCTTCCCTACTAAGCTAGACTACTACGAGTTCTTGTACTCATGTATTCGGTGTTTCTTTTACGCTATTACTCCAGTGACACTGGGGCTGTGCGATGGCGTTTCGAGTGGCGGCGCTTCGGCAGTCGTCCTCTTTCGCTGCAGTGCTGCTGTCGTCGAAGGCTGTCGGAATGTTGTGGGTGCTCGCTGAGACATCTCTTTGTAGTGCCCCTGGATGCAGCTTATGCTCCTGGCATGCAGTGGAGTAACTCGTCGTTTCTGGACAGCGTCAGGTAGCAGCTCTGGGACTGCAGCTTGGGTCATGGTGCTGTCTGCCAGTTGGATGATTCTAGTAGCTGCCTGGTTCGTTGGTATAGGTGGGCTCGTTCTCTCTCCTCTCTGGAGACTGTGACGCAGCACTCTGTTTACCTTTCTCTCCATGCATTGCAGGGGCTGTATCAACAGTGCCAATGCTCTCGGGCATCCGAGAAATTTTTTTTACGTACTTTGCGGTTCGTGTTACCCATTTAGATGTCTCTCCAGCCACTGCTTTCCAACTGCATCGGTCGCCTGGTTGACCGATGCCGGTGTGGCTTCTGTGGTACATGGTGGGGTCCCTCCAGTTGCTTGTTCAGTATTACCATTGCCGTTGGTGAGTTGGATGGATGGGAGGGATAGCAGAGTGTGTGTCCTCGTATCCCTGTCCTTCAAAATTTCCACGCCCTCTTGGGGTGGTGTGGATGGAACTGAGCCTGGGGGTAATGGGTACATCACCTCATCCAGGTCAGGTTCCTTGGGCAGCACTTCCTCCTGCATGGGTGTGAAGGTTGGGGAGACTGTCTCGCACTTGTGCTTATAAAACAACTACCATTAATTTATTCTTGTTACTGATCTATTGTGGAGTACCAAAATGTTCTGTGGTGGAAAACCAGAAAGGGACAACACTACATTTAAAATGTAGCGCTTGGCAAGGACATATACCTAAGCAGCCACCTTGAGCCTGCAACTTTTGTCTTCTGTTGAGACACAAAACTTTTTTCTCATCTCCTTGCACACTTTTTAGTGCAAGGACACAAGAAGTGCTCAACCAGTTAACATTCAAAATACACTACATATACACAATATGAAATGCACAAATTTAGTGTAACCAAACAGTGTTTATAGTTTGAATCAAAAATTTTCAAACATGCTAGTAAAGTAAATTGAAGGAAGCGATTAAAGAAAATTGGGGAACACATTTTATTAAGAGGTAGGAACTCTGACCAACAACCCTCTGCACACCTGGCATATTTCACTATGTTCTGGTTTATAATCCTTTCTCACTACTAGGCCTTGTTTGACTATTAGGTTGTTCAGGAACCATCGTGAATTAATTTGCAAAGAAGTAAAGTGTCTAAATGAATGTAATCCACGATACATAATTTCATACAAAAATTTTAGTTTACAAACTATTTCAGAGAGGTGTATTGAATATAATGCAATATCCTGCTCTGTTTAAAAATAAATGAAAAATCTAGGGGTTGGAGATAAAGTTTCTATTTTCTTAAAAACATCTGTTTTAAACACACTGACTTTAAAAGCAATATTCGAAGTTAATTTATATTGCATTATATAGAATGTTTTGAAATCAGTGTTTTCAAATAGCTACATATTTTATTATTTCAGATGCCGAAGAACATAGGTGTGAGTTCACTGAGTTCCTGAAGAAAAAATGGCTATGACTATATTGACTGGTTTCAAAATGTTTGCAGTGTATAAGATGTAGGAACAGTTATACTATTTAACAGATTAATAGAAGCAAAGAATACAGTAGGTGATAAATAACCATATGTACAGCAGAGAACTTCAAGAACTGGGACACATGTGAAGGTTTCATTGTGTTAATTGAAGTACATCTGTGGATATTGGCTATAAATTCACACAAATTAATTTTTGCACAGAATAAGTGCCACTCTTGTGTTATTCTGAGTTGTTTAAGATGTGTGTGTTCATTATGTAAGAAAATAAATTGAAAATATAAAAAGCATAAAACAACGTTGCAAAGCAGTTCATTCTCCTGGTTATTGGATGCCTCATGTATTTAGCATATGAAATGTGCTGTTAAGGCAGCCATCTCTTTGTTAGCTTATGTGAGTTGAATTAGTGATAAAGTTTGACACATTGGTGTCTGGTAGCTACTGATACGTATTGCCATTATGGTAATTGAGTGCAATCTTGAATAAGTGAAATGTTGCAGAACAGTTTGACATCTAAGTAATTTTGCATAGAAATAAATAGGGTTGTGTGAATGTGACTTTTTCTCACAAAATAAAAAAGAAATATATGTAATGAACTTTTGTGAAACTGAAATGAAAATGAAAAATAATTAAATTATAGCTCAGCCTTAACAAAAGATTACCGAATTTTATAACATTTTAGCAAGTTATTCACTATGGTAATTTTGTTGCAAAATCAAAGTAAAAAAAATTGTAGGTTATGGAGTATTTACCACAGGGGTCTTGCCTAAATTAAAATTTTTGTTTTATGTGGTTATTTCAATTATAAAATAATGAAAACAAACACAATTATTTACAGGCAAAAAATTTATTTGGTGGTGCACTATATGAACTTTCATTAAACACCTGAAAATTCATCAAAATTGAGATTCTTAGTTTCGTTACTACTTTCGGTAACCAAATTTCTTACCAAAACAAAAATGAAAGTTCTCATTTTTTGTTTTCATTTTGGTATAGTGAATATTCGCACAACCCTAGAAATAAGTATTAATGGTGTATCAATATTACTTCAATCTATTAAATATTTTAATTGTGATTAAGAAACCAGTAATCTGCAGATAATGACTTAGTTATAGATTACTGCAACTTGCCTAAAGTATTTATTATTTTCATTAGCACTGCTTAGTTTTTTTTTAGACACTATTATTGTATCCATATATCAGCAATGCAAGACATTTTGCTTTAAAATGTGCGGTTAAACTATAACAATACGATAGTTTTCAAAAATGTTGAACTTTATATCGGGATAATTGGTAGAAATATTCATAATAATCACCACATATCATCACATTATAAAAACCCAATAGTATTTTATGCAGGTTGTTAATTTGTGTTTGAATTAGAGAACCTAATGTTAAATGTATAATTCATTTGTTGGTTTCTACAGAGTACTTAAGTATGCGTAAATTATATTCAAATCTCGTGGTGTCATCATTTTCACATTAAAAATATACAAATTTTTAAACAGCAGTAGCGACGAATCAAAATTAATTTTGCTTGCCTTAATTGTTATACATAATTCTTCCGAAATTTTAACAGGGAATGTTTGGTTAATTTTTAGGAGACTGAGTTTGGAGGGAAGTGCTCCGTGCTCCCATCCTGACGGAGGCAGTGAATGCCTGAAGGCCCCATTCATGTTTAGACTTTGTGTGTAATGCTGTGTTGCAGTGTGTGATGGTGGTTATTGGTTGTTGCAGTGCGAGAGATGCTGTGTGGGGCTGGCTGTAACCTTGAGGCAATTTTTGGGCTGCTGCAGGCTCAGAGCTGTCCAAAGGTATTGCCTTCTATGGCTGGAGGGCGACAGATCATAAAGATTTTTATGTACTGATTGCAAAAGTAGTGTATTAAAGTAGCACTTCCATCTTGAATAATTTGTGGTGCAGCATTATTCTATAAAAATGTTTTAAAATATTAAAAGACCTTGAAGTACTTATTTTCTAACCCTTTTATTCTATATATTTAAAAATGGGAGCATACCACTGGTGGTGCATGTACCTGATGTAGGAAGTCTTATGTAAGTGGTTTGGAACCCACTAAACTGCATGCCTCACTATCTTAATGTTACCATACAAAATTCATTGTTTATTGGAATAAATAAGAAATATATTAAGGTTAATTTAAGAATGTAGATCAAATTAATATTTGAAAAACATACATTATTTACGTATGTTAGTTTGCTAGTAAGCCACTAGGCTACTAAAAATATATAAAAAGACAGAAATTCAAGCACCCACAGTATAGAACTTGTCAACAGGCATGCATGCATGCACGCACGCACGCACGCGCACACACACACACACACACACACACACACACACACACACATATATATATTCTCTCCCTCTCCCTCTCTATCTCTCTCTCTCTCATGCTGATGCACAATCGCTACATTTTGCTGGCTAGGCAGCTTCATCAGGCTGTGAGTTGTAAGACACTGCAGTATGGTGGAAGGGTGCTGTCGGTAGTAAACCTAGTAACTAGGTGGCGAACTAGGGTGGGACAGGAAAATTGAAAATTTGCCGGTATAGTTTGACACATGACACGTTTTTCAACAGTGGTAATAAGACAACTTCAGCTCATGAGGAGAGTGCACAGCGCATCTGATTATACAAAGTTTGAGTTGCCATTAACAGTATGTGATGCCGGAAGATTGTACTATCTACCCTGCAAAAATGTATGTTCCAGCCAGCGGAGATAGTTTTATTCACTAGCCTGGCGATGCTCCTCAAGGCAATGAGTACTACTAACCACCGCTAGATGGTACCACTAGTATGTTTTGTTGTTCGTCTGTCACATTCTTCCAGCTGGCCAGTGATGTCATGCAGAGAGCTTTACTTTTTGCTATCTCCTGCTCTGCGACCACCCCTTGCCCTCGAGACGCCAGCCAAGGAGCACAGAGGAAGCCGTCTGGCAGAGTATAAATATAAGCAGAAATTTTCATTGAAACAGTTTTTGGTCATCCACTGCACTCATTGCCGGAAACTGACCAGTCTGTTCTGACAGTCTTCACCGCACTAACAGCCAAAGTCTCGCCAGCTTCATTCCTCGCTTAACCTACCTTCCCTTCACCGCACCTTTGTGCCAGAAGGAGAACCTCTCTATAGGTCCATTGTTGGACGCACACACGTCGCCTACACTCTAGACACCGTGGCCCCTTCAGGGCAACAATAGCATTAGGTATACAATCTAGTTCAAGTTGTTTTAACGGCACTATTCTGCCTCATATCCCAGCTTGCCTAGAAATGGGTTGCCTCTACCCGGACTGCGTATCTTGTCTTCCCATCAAGCTGTTGCTAACAGCACATGGAAGTACATCACCACATGTTTACTTCCTGTAAAATGGAATAAACATTGGTTTGGAATTGATCCTAGAGTTCCACGATTTCTGTAGACATAGCACCTAGTTCCCAGTTGACTTCACCCTCGAGTGAAATGTAGGTGATCTCAGGTATTGTGACTCAAAATGAACCAGTACACATTTGTGCTTATGCACAAGCACTCGCCTGGCCAACCTTTCTGCTTACCATGGTAAGTGGAAAGACAGAGTCTACACAGGTACAGTCTCTGAACTCGCTTGTCGGTTTCGTGCTTGCTCTTTCCATTGCGCGTTAGTGCTGGAGGGGACGTTCCCTAGACTGGGAAGATGTAAACAGAACTAATACTGACGTGTGAAACTGTAGACTGTGAAGCCTAGTTTTATCTACTCACCGCACCTTTGTGCTGAGCACTGAGATTTGGTATCCGCTTATTGGCATCCTAACATGTGGCTCTACACTGTAGAGTACCAAAAAAACCCTGCTTTTCATATCGTGTACGTGAGAAGGTGTGCGACTCCAGATGCCTTTCTCCTGCCAGAGTGGCCTGAAGGAGATCAAACAGGTGCTCATTTCTGCTGAGCGATTGTACAAGTTGACTCCTACCCTTTTCGGCGAGTTAGGACAACTTATGTCCAAGGACCAAGCTCAAGCCCTCTTGACGCCTGCTCGTCCCGGTCACACCGGAAGTCCCACATGACGTATTTCAGCCACCTACATGCGTGAGTAATGAAGTTCACTCGTGGCTCTGGGAGTACATCAGACAATCGGAACATTGGCCCGCTTCACCAATAGCCTTTCTAACACACTCAGTATCAACCACACATAAGTCAATCGGCCAGAACCACGCCCTAGTACAAGCAGTCTCTGTCACCCAGACATACAGCCCAAGGCTCAAAGCCTGAAACGGAAGATTGTTTTGGCAGAACCAGAACTTTGTGCCCTGCCGAAAAGCTACCTGGCTAGTGCTCTATAGATGGTAGGTGCCGGCCCCACGTAAAGAGTAACTGGTTTCAGTAACCTCCACATACAGGATGCGCCTGACGTAGCACCCAAACAAAAATTTACTCCCCCTCTTACACTAGACATGCGCTTAGTGGACAAGACATCACGCATCAAGCTGATGAGTGTGGTTCGGAGCTGTGATTATCTTATGTTGAGGTTTGGTGGCTGCCATACTGCAGTGTCCTACAACTTGCTACCTGATGAAGCTGGTCTAGTCGGTGAAACGTAGCGATCACGCAACTACGTGGTAAATGTAATTCTTCTTTGTGTGTGTATGCGCATGCACATGTGCCTGTCGACAGTTACTACACTGTGAGTACTTGAATTCCTCTCGTTATATATATTTTAAGTATGTACCTATGGTTTTATAAACAGTATACTATTGACATTGTGAAAATGTAAGGGAGTGAATTACCTTATTTACTCTATTCTGAACTGCACATATTTTCCCAAAATATTTTTTAAACAGAAACATACAGCTAAGAATGTTGAACCTCAAAATTTTCCCAAAACAATTAATTTTTTGTTAAAATTATTAAATTGCAGGAATTGGAATATCTTCCTTTTATTACTCTGTTAAACATAACGTTTTCTGGTTGTATTTTAATAGGGATGTCAAAATATAATTTTTTCTCTATTCCGATTCTTGGTTCCAACTGCAAAACTTTTGACTCGATTCCACCTTTGTTCCGATGTAAATTAGGATATAGTTACTATTAACATATGTCTACAGTTAATGTATCCTTTTAAAATTTTTTTTTATAGGTCAAATTAGACAGACACAAATATGAAGACAATTACAGGAAAGACTTTCTGGTCTGCTAAGTGAAGTTAATTTCCTATATTTATGTAAGATTAAAACTTATCTAATTAGGCCTAACAAGTTCATGTCAGTATTTTTGGTAAATCTATGATTTATTTGAAATGAATATAGACACAGTATTATACAAAAAGTTGAACAAATTTCTCAATTTTTCAATGCAATATTTTAGGTCAACTTATGAAGCTAACTAATATGTACTGAAATACACGTAACCTTCAATTTACCATTGCTAAATGAAAATGCTCCGACCAGACATTTTAAGTTGCAGGAACACTGGATGACGTGCTGCTACACACATCTTAGCCCAAAAGATCTTCTGAAACATTATTATTGGCAATTTTCTTGTGCTTGTGTTTACTTAAGTATTTTCTCAACCTATTAGTTGTATGACTAATCCCACCTCGTAAAATTTTTGCTGAACAAAAACTACAAAATGCATAATTTGCGTCATTTACGTCAACTGAAAAATAATTCCACAAATTGCTAGACATTTTCTTCACGTCTAAGTAAATTAAATCCTCAGTACAATGAAAACTTTAACACTACCTACTTTTAGAAAAAAGAGATGAATATTTTTGGTAAAGGTAAACACAAAAAAAATTGCTTTTAATTTTGACTACATTAAAACAGAAAATGCCACAAACATGAAATATTGTGTTCTTTATCTAATATACCTTTAAATAATAGGTTTAAAAAAAAAACCAGGATCCTTATGTTCCCACTACTCCTAACTATTGCGCAACAGACTAAAAGCCATTGTATGTTCCGAGGTCAGTGACCCATTACTCTAGGAGCTTGCCATTAACAAGGGTTCTCTGCAAACCACATCTGGTTGCAGACTGAGACAGGGACTTCCAGCTCACAGCTTATCAACTAACGCTGATCCCCAACCTCACACAGCACATAGTGATGTGGGAGTGAAGTGAGGTAGCCAAATGCTGATAATAGCCATCTGCCATATGTCAGCCATTAAGATAAAAAGACTCGTTTAACCACGAGTTTAGATATTCGGACTCTCTCTTCCCCTGCATTATCTTAATTCTTTCATAGTCAAACCATCATTGAATGCAACTTTTAGTGATGGGAATGAATAAATTTATGACAGATAGAAAAAAAAAAATTTGGCAATTGATAATAGCGGACATTTTCAACTTTAACAAATAGGAATATTGCTAAGTAGGGAAAAGTATATGTTAATTCTGGTCAACACATGCGAATTTGGTACAGGTTCAGCCTATTTGGAAAACCCTAGGATCTGTTTCTGTGCAACATAACCTCAAAAATACATGTGATGGTGGACGAGAATTTATAACAATTAACTGTTCAATTCTCGATTCTTCGATACGTGTAATAATTGAGGGTATCGAGGAATCGACTTTGACATTCCTACTATTAATTTGAGTAAACATTATTGTGAAGAGCCTAATGTGTGTATCCCCGTGTACCTCCTAAGTTAGGCGTGTGCTGAAGGTTAGCTGCATGACCAGCATTGCACTTTGTGATAGTTTCTAGTTGAGGCTTTTAAGAAGGAACTCGGGCAGTATAATTGAAAAGGTTGGAAGTACATAATATTCTTTGTGATGAGACATTGTAAATGAAAGAACTGGAACGTTTAGGAAGGGAGAGTGAATGGTTGATGGATAGTGTGTGTGGAGAGTAGTTAGTACTGAAGTTGGCAGCCTTCACAAAGGTGTTGGTGGGGACAATATCCCCAGCCTGCTTTGGTGGTGTGAGTGGAGTGTAGTTAGTGCTGAAGTTGGCAGCGTTCATGAAAGTTTTGGTGGGGACAATATCCCCGGCTTTCTTTGGTGATGTGAGTGGAGTAGTTTGGGTCAAAGTGGAATTGAATGTAAGGATTTGTAGTTGGAATTGAGAAAAATTGATATTTTGACATCCCTAATTGTCTTTTGCTAGGGCTAAACTCCAACACGGCCGTTCATATGCCTGTCGCAGGGAATCCACAAATAAACAAGCTCACATGCGAGTTCAAAATATACTAAGTTTTTATTCATTCTCATCGTAGAAAATCAACAAAGTTCCATACAGGACATAGCCAAAAACAAAGTCTTTCTCTCGCAAGCACATGGGAAAAACACTAAGTCCAGTGGCGCCTTTCTCCATAATCAAAGTCATTAAGCATGCCTCCCAGAAAAATTCTATCAACAACTCCTAATGGCGAGAAAAAACACTTGTCCAAACGATCTCTCTGTGAGAAAAAGTCTAAGTCCCGATCTCAGCTGGCCAAAAACTATCACCCTTCATTATCTCCTCGCAGCAATATTCTAAGACCCCAAATCGTGAATATTTTCTAACTCCGAATATTTCATAGTACTAAGCTTGTCGTTCACAGGCTCCTCAACTCGTAGATACTCTGGGCGGACACCACTCACCACAGAGTACCAGCACACCGGCTGGGTCTCGTCTTTATTCTGGGCGAACACCACTCACCCAAGAGCACCAACACACCAGCTGGGAATCTTGAGCTCCCCCTCCCAAGAGACTCGTACCTCAGCACATCCTGTACAGGCAGCGCCCTCTTTATTGCCAACATATTCTGAGTGGCGTGAAATTTGGACAGCCAATGATTTCTCACGACGCGCTTCAACAAGGAGCCCCTGTATGAGTGCAACCTGCTACACATGACAGTTGAGCAAGTCGTCGCTCATTCCTCCGCAGGCATTCACACTTATCTAAAAGGAGACATTCCTGATCACTTTTTCAACACTTAAAACTAGGGATGTCAAAATTGATTCCTCGATACCCTCGATTATTACAGGTATCAAAGAATCGGGAATCAAACGTTTAATTGTTTTAATTCTCCGCCCACCTTCACAAGATTTTTGAGGTTATGTTGCAAAGCAACAGGTCTTTGGTTTTCCAAATAGGTATGCGTTGACCGAAATTAACCATTCAATGATGGTTCAACTATGAAAGAATTAAGATAATACAGTAGAACCTCGATTATCCACGATAATGCAGGCAAAGAGATAGTCATATAATCGAAATTTGCAGTTAAACAATTGGATTTTATCTTGATGGCTGCCATGTGGCAGACTATTTTCAGTATTTGGCTGCCTCATTTCACTCCGACGTCACTGTGACGCGGCTGTAATGAGAATACTGCACTGTTTTTTTTGTGCACACTCTGACATGATTCAGTACTACTTGTATACTGTTGCAAGAATGCTACAAACACACATATAAATCAACAGCACAATATATAAATCTGTAAAGGTCCGTGTAGATGAAACACTAAAACAAAATGTCAGCCACGGATGAAAGACCACCACTGCACACTCTGATACTGTTGGAGATAGCACTTTGTTGCTCATAAGTGTTGCGATCAGCGTTAGTTGATAAGCTGGGCACTGGAAGTCGTCGGCGGTCTGCAACCACATGTGGTTTGTAGATAAGAACCCTCCCTAGTGGCAAGCTCCTAGATGCGGAACATGAATATGCTTTTAGTATGTTGCGGGATAGTTATTAGTAGTGGGAGCATAAGGATCCTGGACCAGGATTTTTAACAATACCAGGATTCCTGGTATTTTTTGGATTTTAAAATTTCTTTACCTATTATTTAACTGTAAATCAGATAAAGAACAGGTACATTTTCCGTAACATACATATTTCCTGTTTGTGACATTTTCGTTTTTGATGTAGTCGAGATTGAAAGCAATTTTTTTTAGTGTTTACCTTTACCAAATACAACCATATCTTTTTTCTAAAAGTGGGTAGTGTTTAAAGTTTTCAATGTACTTAGGATTTCCTTTAGTTAGGCGTGAAGAAAATGTCTAGCAATGTGTGGAATTATTTTTCCATTGACGTAAATGATGCAAATGCGCTGGGCAAAAATTTCACGTGGTGGGGTTAGTTGCACAACTAGTAAATTGAGAAAACACTTAAGTAAACATGACAAGTACAAGAAAATTGCCAGGAATTAATTTTCTGAACATCTTTTGGACAAAGATGAGGGTTGTGTGACATTCTAGCACTACAAAAAAAAGATAGCCCGTCACTGCTAAAAGGAGAAAGGAGAAAACAGAAAAACGAAGCTGGAAATGTTGAGTAGTAGGAGAAAGAGGTTTCCGGAATATTTTTTATTTAGGCTTTTTGCACCCAAGTTATTTAATTAAAGTATTTTCGAAAAGTATCACAATCACCACACATTAATGTAAAAAAAAAGAACAATTTGTTCCATACTTACTAACAGAGCGCCACGAATTTTTGGAGCAGTTTTATTTTTAAAAAAAATTCCCTGGAACTTGTTGCAAAAATCATGGTGCGTGCTATACATGAGTGCGTGCTATACACGAGTAAGCACATTCCTCACGACAAAAGTATTTTTGGCGAAGTTAGTTTTCCTTAAAATAAACACATTATTTTACACTTCAAAACACAGTTGAAATGGTGGTTTTTTAGGCCAGGTGCATTTCAAACATTCTAATAACTGTTCCAAAATACTTTTATTTACAACTATCTGACTTGTGCGACTTCGTTTGCATGACAGTTAGGACTTGTTTTCTAATTTTTGAAACATAAATTTTGATTTGCTTATATTTTATGAAGTTATTAAAATAAAGCCCACCATAGTTTCACTAAGGTTTTATGTTTAAAATAGTAATATTTCTTCTTTCAGGTTTAATGAAGTTATTAAATTACACCCTTCCATCGATTAGCACATGTTTTATGGTTTTAATGAAGTAGATAGCTATATACCTGGCCACTACGGCCCCACTTTGAATAGCTCTACCCACTAAGCCACTACTGTTCCACTTGGAATAGCTATAGCTACTGGGCCACTACAGCTCTTGGGAAGGAAAGGAGAACAGCTCATATACAAATAAGAAAGGATAAATGACGGAACTTTTATTTTACAATGCTTTTTTTATGCAGTAATCCTGATAAAAGTTTAATCGAGTACCTATGTACATTCCTGAATACCATCATATTTTTGGAACTGTCTTGATGAAACAAAGATTAAATTAGTCCGGGTGTTATTATCTATTGACTATAAATTTCAAGTCGATACATTCAGTTGTTTTTGAGTTAAATCCGTTCAGACAGACACACGAAAAACATTAACATTAGATATGGCTTAATTATCAATTATACTATATGATAAAATAATGAAAAATTTGAATATCACAGACAGACACTTCTATTTTATTTATTTTAGGGATGGTTCGGTTTGGTTCATCGGTTCCAATTTATACTGGTTCTTGAGGTTTGACTCGGAACCAGTTTTAGGTTAACGATGACTACTCGGTTCTCGCTTCTACACAGCAATAAATTTAGTAATATTTTTTAATAATGATACACTTAGTACGAAACATTATGAATTGATCTAGTCACAGTAAAACTCTGTCATTACAAAAATAACTTTAACAAGAAACTTATCAAAACAAACTAAAATTTACGTTGCTGCCAAAACAATATAGGTTAATATACCTGTCACAGGCATTTTTTTCTTGGTCACGATATTTCCTTAGAGCAAATTAATATTGACATTGAAAGCAAATAAATATTAATTTATTTGGTACCAATGATGGCAAAAGTAGTTTTTAAGGACAAGCATTTATTTTAATACAGTATTTGGTTTAATATATTGTAGCAGTTAAATGAGACAAAATGTAAACAGTCTCATGGTTGCAATGTATGTCATAGATAAATGTATATACAGAGAAGATACTACACTCAGTATAGAGTGAAACAAAATAGCTGATGTTTACGTACATATTTTTAGCTTTGAATCATTCTAATTGTTCTACGTGTATGTCTTCTAAATACAGCATTCTAGGGTATTATATGAGAGAAAAAAATGTAAACAAACAGAGTAGAGTATGTGCATATATTTGGTGAGAGCTTTTGAACGTGATATGTGAATAATGTTTAATGTGTGACAGAGATTTTTTACGTTATTTAGTCTGAAATTATTAAAATGTCATTCAAATACTAGAACCGGTTACTGGAACCAATATTTAAATGTAGAATCGGTACTGGAGCAGGAACCAAAATTTTTTGTTATTCAACCCATCCCTAATTTATTTGTATAGATAAACACTGACATACTGTTTGTAATTCTTATTTGCAACTCTTGAATTCCTGTTGTTCTGTTGCAATCCTTTTTATACGTGTCTCTTTCATCAATGCAAAATAATTAGTTGAATCATTTAATAAATACAACACTTCACTGACTTTCCGAAACTAGTAAACCGCAGAATGACAAACAATGCCGCTTCGTGAAAATAGGGAAAATGGTCAACCCAGCAATATACACATGTCAATAAAAAGTATAGAATAAAAGTATTGATATGGACTTCGGGATACTCAATACTTTCGATATAGCCCAGTATCGAGGGGTATTGAGGTATCGTTGTATCAAATGTCCCATTCAATAAATAATACATTAACAAACATGTCACCTAAATTTGTTTAAATATAGAAAATTTAAATACAGTAACGTCTCAAAATAGAGTATATAATTGATTGTAATCCAATACCAAATGCAAACAGTCCTAAAACTTTCAAACTCTCTGAAAATGAAAATTATATGACACTGAATGCAAGTCAAATTTTGAATGTCCCACGCACACTCATTCAGCTTAGAGCACATGGATAAATTATCGATCAGGCAGTGTGTTCATGGAGGATGATGAGAGAGGGAGGGGCGACGGCGGGAGCATTAACGCTCCACGCCGCTACTTGTTGCTGACTGGCGACACCTTGCGCCCGTGGCAAATGTCTGTATTTTTAAGTAATTATTTATATTTTACCATATAGAAAACCTGTCATTTTGAGACAGAAGTAAATTAATAAGGCAGTTATAATTGATTTCTTCACTGTCTTTAATAATTAATCATTCAAAACCACTTCCTCTGATTTTCCCTGTCATGTTTTACACTGCACTCAGCTCGGTGCTTACCTACGCATTATTAGTCGGCAAAAGGTGTCGAATTGGCAGTTACATTTTATCAGTTTATTCAAAAGACTTACGTATTGAAATAAATTAACATAAATCCTCTGATTTCCCCACAAGAAGTTACTGAAAATGAACTTTGCACTTATAATACAAGTCGCTTGATGTTGAAACAATTCTTGGTGACAAGGGGAGGTCAAGAATATGCTTCTGGGCATAAAATTTTATTCGTAAAGATGCTGCCCCGTGAGTTAAATGAATATTAAATTTTTAAATCATGTTAATTTTATACTGTATACAATGAAACACCAACCTTACGGGGAAAAAACTAAATCTAATCACGAAAGAAAAGATCTTTGCAAGTAATAATTCCTTGTTAAAATGTTTTGCATAACATTTTCAGGCGAAACCATTTGCTTTGAAATACAAGTGATGATAGGTGCAACTATTTTGAGCGACACATAATCTTGATAAAATGTCGACGTTCGCCAGGCGCACTTTATTTGCTCTGCTGCCGCCAGGCGTTATGTAGAAGGCAAGCGAAACAAGTGTGGAGAGAGAGAGAGAGTTGACTTGCTTGTTCTTTTGCTCAACAACAACTTTCCCTCTCGGTAGGCATGGCATGTGAGGGGAGGAAGGAAGGTGCGTGGCTGAGAGAGGCAGAAAGGACGCTAGGTCGCCACGCTCGCTGTAGGTAACCACTTCTTCTCTTGGAGGTATGCAGGGGAAGTAGCATGCCAGTTTTGCACCATGCCACACAGCCTCAGTTTCGACAGACATGTTGGGGAGACAAGACACTCAACAGTGTGCTGCAGAGCAGTTATAAACTACGGCACATGTGACGTATTTCACATCCAGTTACTAGATGTTTTCATAAACAACCAGCTTAAAAATGATGGTTGCGGGAATTATTAGATGAAGGGACTCAAAGTATAATTCTATCGTTGCTCCATGCGATAAACAATTCCAGTGGTTTATGTTAACATTATTTACATAGGGATTTCCCTGAAACAGCAAAAAATCGTTGGATGCGGTTTGTCGATACATGCAATAATGATACATTGAGAGTCAATTGTAAGCTCAATAATTAATTCCTAAATTACTGTATTTCGGCATGTATAGGCCAACCTGAAGTTTTTTTTAAGAAAAATTAGGGATAATTAATATTTCAAGTAAAGGCCGCAATGACTTTTTGTATTCCTGTAAATATTGTTGTCACAATTTCATACAAACATAATAAATTCTGACTTAATTTCTCCCATACAAAACATTTGTGACAGAAAATTTGTGTTGTGTTGCAATGTTTATGAATATACATTGTGCGATTGCTATTCCATAGATGGTAATGTGACTTGAGAAAGAAAAATAGCAACATGTTACACAAAATGGTGTCTTATCAATATGCATATGTAGAGCCACGGCTGCATGCAAACTATGTAAGATATCTTTCTCTTATACAGTAGTGAAATTATTTTCTCATGTATGACATCTATGGGCGAGCTCCAACATATTTACATTTTACACGTGCGGGATGAAGGTTATTTTGTTTATGAATGCAAGTGAACATGTAACTGCCCTTTTTTTTTTAATTGTTTCCCTTTGCTTCCTTTGTGCTTTTAAGAATTAAAACATTAAAATGTACAAATGTACTGTATATTGACACATTTCTAAACATGTTTTGGGGGGGGGAAATAAAAATTTTTTTATGACAATATTTCCACTTTTGTATTAATTTTCTTTTTGTAAAAATGTGCTGCCTATACACACCGAAATACGGTAATTAAGTGGGTATGTCCGGACGGGACCTAAGATGTGGTAAGTCAATGGGGGTGCTTCACCCAAGTGGTGAAGACGTGGCTGGGCTAGAGCCTTAAGGGTTGTCCAGAGGGGACGTTGTCGTCATGATCTTCAATACCTGGTAATAGAGAGGAAGGAAGAAGTGGAGGAATTGATAAGGACGATGTTTGCTGGCACACTGGTAGTCATTGACGACTCTAGCGGCTGTAGACGGCGGCCGGAGATGTTGATGCCTTCTGGACAGCGGTGGCTCTCCAAGGTTGCTGGAGGCGACCAAAGAGATTGAAGGCCCGCTGGGAAATGTTGGTCTTCTGAAGCTGAATGGTGTCGTCATCGATCACTAGTACTGCCATGGTCACTGGCACGTGTGAAGGTGCAGCAGAAGTCATTCCTAAGGCTTAGGCTGGGGTGCCTTTTATACAGATTTTTCCAACTTCTCAGTGCCCGGAGGGGTGCGAGGGAATTAGTCCCACCTCTCGGGGGTGGGTCCCTAGATCCTTATCTGGAGCAGCGCGAGGCATTGACACATCCTGTCCTTGTGCACTCGTGGAGGCAGTTACTTTCTGTAGGGCGGCTTGCTTACCCACAGCGGCGCAAGATTTTAATTGTGTGCCGTTCTTCTAGCAGGAGCGGCAAAGTGAAGAGGGCTGCTTCTTCAGGAAGGGGCGATGACATGACGGCTTCTAGTAGAGTTGAGGCAACTGTAAAAGCAGAGAGCACGTGGGTTAAGGTTGTGTTAAAGCTTTGTCAACTTAGTTACGCCACGTGTTCTGCCTCCATTATCGGGTTTTATTGGAGGTGACTTACGTGGTGATTCTTACAACTTTCAGATGGGGCGAAGTTGGTTATTTATTTTATGCTTTCTAGTGTTGGGCGAAGCTGGAAATTTCATTTCAAAGAAAATTGTTTAAAATATTTGCAAATTCGGTTTGAATAATTATCTAAAGAGTTTTGTTGTTGAGTACACATTGCATCAATTACATTTTTTTTTTTAAATTAGTTAAAT
Organism: Dryococelus australis; assembly: GCA_029891345.1. NCBI lineage: Eukaryota > Metazoa > Arthropoda > Insecta > Phasmatodea > Phasmatidae > Dryococelus > Dryococelus australis. The sequence goes on from CM056993.1 coordinate 262,963,352, forward strand.
TCATACATTTTCAAAAGTTAGGTAAAATGCAAATAAAAAAAGGTTTTTCAGTGATTTGCAAAAAAAATTATAGTTCTTTACCATGTAAGTACACACATTACCTTTCATGCTAGACAAATGTAAATAACAAACTGAAAATTAATCCAGGTTTAAGGAATATTTCAAATTGCATACCCATTACAAAAGACTTAAAAATCATTTTCATCACATCAGCATATTTTTTGACCTAAATGCAAAATAATACTATATAAGTAACTAAAAATGTTTTCAGCAAAGTGTGGAATATACAAAACAAAATAATTAATTTCAGCGCTCGTATGTTTTATACCCCAGTTTTTACCGTTTATTCAAATTGTGTATCTAAACAGTGTGATTCAATATAACATGGTTCTATTACTTTGTGTACGTTATAGTGGTGTGGGAATGGAATTTTGCCATAAAGAAAAATTTGGGTGCAACTTCACAGCAGTTAAGTCTGTAAAACTTGCAGTTTAATCTCCTATTTATAACACTGTATTGCATTAAGACGCTGTTGGACGCGAGGAAAATAAACATATAATACCGATTAAAATCTGAGGTACCGAATTAGGTTTGGAATGATAATGAAGTGCTGGGTAGTTTAAAAAGGGAGTTGTTTTCCCCGATAATTTTGTTTTGCTATATTGTGAGTAAAATTAGATATTGACAATAATTTTACTCAAAAATGCAGTTTGGACTAATTTGTGGGCATTCTGTTCACATGAGAGTATGCACTTGAGAGTATATTTTCATGTGGCAAGTGTGGAATAAGAACTTTGATGTTATTAAGTCCATGTTGTCTTCTTTTGCTTTTTGGGCGAATCATAGTAAATATTTTAAGTTACCCAAAAGCATTTTTTTTTTGTTTTGAAGTTCAAAGTTAAAAATTGGATTTTGAATACGAAGCCGAATATTTAAAACATTCTATTCAAATTGGAATTTTCAAAGCTTCGCCCACCCTTAGCGCTTTCTCTAGGCGTAAAATGGGTCACGTGTCAAACTAAAATGGATCACCCAAAGTGAATTGTTAAAAAAAATTATTAATTGAATGCATATACTGACGAAAAATGATACACATTACTCATACTTATCCTGTATATTCTGCTGAGGTTTTTATCCTCTGCGGTGGTGTGAACTTATTAAACTGGCACTTAAAAATTTTTAAAGTGGGCACAAAAATCTGCTACGTGTGTTAATACTTCATAGCTATAAATGTAATAGGAAAAAAAATATTCATGTATGAATTTCTCTTTAGCAGCAACTTGTATTTTGTAGTTGCGTAGTTACAGTAACAGAATAGTAAAAATTTAATGCAATTTAAAATCCTGATTCAGAAAAAGTGATGTTTTAAAATTATTTTATTCTACTCTTTGCCATTATACCTTATTGAAACTTTCATTATTTTCCGCAAACACTATTATTAGGAACATCAATAACAAAACTTGGTTACAGATTATACGGAAAGTTTCGTGGACTTCGTGGGAAGTTCTTTCCTAGAACAAAAGAAGTGCTCATTCAAAGATTTACAACAGTTTGATTCCTAGTTTCACAGAGTTTTTTCACTATATTTATTTTGTGGTTGTTAAAAATAAAAATACTTATGCTGCATAAAACCACAAGAATACGAGTAAGTGATAAGGTTTTTAATTTCCAGTATTAAAATTTTACCTTCTCTTCATTACTGTGAGTGAAGAAGATTACGTTACTGTAAAATAATTGTATCTGCCAGGGTACTGCCTGCATATAAATTATTAAAATTAGAGTATGCCATTTTACGAGAACAAGGAGATCAAGATCTCTTGGAACTTTGGGTGTACTTGCCACTGTAACCAACATGCAAACAGTGTGATAATCATGTAAGAATCTGCTTTCTTGCCTAAATATAATGGCGTACCACATATGACTTGCATCTCCATTGCACTGCAGCCACGGTGGCTGAGCGGTTAGCCTGCTCACCTCCCACCATGAACTGGTTGCAATCCTGGTCAAGTCACACACTGATTTTCGCATGTGAGAATCGTGCTGGAGGATGCCACTGGTCGGCTGGTTTTCTCAGTAATCTCCCGTTTCCCATGCCCTTTCATTCCAGCACTGCTCCATACTCACCTCAATCACCCTCATCGGGCTCTCGAGGCCTCTCTGTTTAGAGCCGCCGAAATATCTTCACTTGCTCAATCCCCATTGCAACAGTGTTTATAAATACCAGCCTTAGTCTTGTTGGCTGACAAACTTTCAAACATCTACTCTCCATATTGTGCTTTCTCCATTTTATAATAATTAAAGAAACAAGTTTCCCTCAGTCTATCCTATTTTAGGAAATCAGATGTGCTATGTGCGTATCTGGAAATGTGATAGCACTCCATTCTGTTTCAAAGTTTACAATAAGGGACACTGCTTATCTTATAACTACATTAAAATGATAACTATTGCCTCTAAATTGTGTAAGTTGGAGCACCCTTATTTTAATGAGGCCGTCTGACCTGCATTTAAAATTGAAGTCTGGTACTAATACAAAATTCAAGTGGGTGATATGCAGGAAATTACAGCCTGCAAATAATAAAAATAAGTGCAGTTTTCGATAGGTGGCAGTTTATTTTAGAGTAAATATGGTATTATGTGCCCATGGTAGTTAAGGAAGGTGTTAAGGGAAAATGGGTTCTGCTTAAATAGTAAAGCTGCAAATGCCAAAAAAATTTAACACCAGAGAAGTTTACATTATTTTGCAGTCATCAGATCTCAATATATGGTGTATACCCTGGTATCTGACACACTTTTTACTAACAATTTTTTTTTTGTTCAAAAGATGAGTATATCTAGAGTAACATTTTTTGCACATTTTTATGAATATTTTCAACAAGAAAGTGATCGGCATGTTAGCTGTTATAAGATAAATCGTACCCTCTATTTCTCTCTCTATCTCTTTATCCATCTCTAGCTCTCTCTCTTTCACACACACACACTATATATATATATATATATATATATATATATATATATATATATATATATATATATATATATATATATATATATAAGGGTAGTCGCTACGCTAAAAAGGTTTGTTTTGTCAGGTGTTAGGTTATGCACACCCTCTGGTGGCGGATTTTAAATTCTCTCAGTCTCTACGTGATACTGGTGCACGTCCAGTGTAGAGGACTGACTTGGTTGCTTTGTGACAGGGCAAGAAATCGGGTTCAATCAGCGTAATCTTCCACTTCGAAGGATTGGCTCTCAACGGTATACCTGGACAACACGAAACCTCTGACGGTGGTTTAGCCTGGATCAACTCAGTCTGACGTGAGTGTGAGCTAGACTGGTGTATGGGCAACGTTTCAAATGTTGTGCTGGTCGTCTGATTAGGTTCCGTTGGTTCTGATCCGCTGAAGTAAGAGTTGGCGAGCCCCAAGGACTGGTCCTGTCCGCTGATGTAGGTTGATAACAAAGGGCGTGTTTCCTTGCTCAAATGGACAGGGTCCTTTTAGTATAACTGGAATTTGGAGACGGCACAATGCCTGGGTTTGATCCTTAGCAGTGAGTTGCGTGATCGTAATGATGAGGAGGGCGGTAAGCTCTTGTAAGCATCCAGAGGCATACCACTCTGGCGGGAATAGGGCATCTGGACAGTCACACTCCCTCATGTCCTTGAAGTGACTGAAGGTGACTTATTGTCCCACCCTAATGTAAGGCCACCTGTAGTGTCTGCCGACCGTAACAGAATCCTTATTTAGCACTCGGCATCGTAATGCGGTTAGCACTGAGAGTCAGGTCTCAATGGTTGACAGTTCCTGCACGTGGGTGAGGGTCTCGGAAGGGAACAGTCTTCCCAATGTCAGAGAGTACTAACCCCTGGCACCTACTGGCATGGTGGGGACAGTTACCATTGAGTAGGCAAGCTGGCCTTAATAGACAGAGTACTTAATAATGGGGATCTACCATTCTGGACTCTGTGGAGCACAGGATGGATGGCCGTCCAAAGTGTGTGTGGTACTCTGTGAATATGTTTGGCTTGTATGCATAAGTTTCCTGGGTCATCTTCAATCCCTTGAGCAGCGAGTGGTCCACTAGGAGTGGTTCTAGGTCTACGGGAAAGGATACACACGAGTTGGTAAAATGTCTGTTTATTCCGTTTGACAGGAATTAAATAGTGTGGTGTCGCAATACCTCCTACATTTGGCCAGAGCTTAAGTAAGCTAAACCTACGTTTATCCAGGTAGAGGCAACCTGGTTCTGAGCTGACAATGGCAGGGTAGACTACTACTATGAAAATAATTTAAACTGCTACTATACCCGATGCATGTGTTGCGCAGAGGGGGCCGCAGTGTCTGGGTGTGTAGACGTTAGCATTAGTTAGATCTTTGGCACAAATGCGGTGAAGCTAGTGTGAGAAGGATGTCTCCGGCAAGCCAGTTGTGGTGATGAGGAGGAGTTGGAAGTTTCTTCAGCACAAATGCGTTGAAGGAAGGGTAGGTAGAGCTAGGAGCGAAGCGAGCAGGGTGGTCAGTTTTTCCAGCAACGAGTTCCGGTGGAAAAATGAGGACTTGTCCTGAGTGGGGCGAGTGTCCTGCAATTTTACTCTGGCTGGTCATTTCCCTTCAGTCAGGTGGTAGGGATGGTGGTAGAGGAAGGGGGTAGCTGTAGCATAGCTTCCTCAAGGCGTTATGTCACCAGCTGACGTAGAGAATTGAGATGCAGCGAATCGTACTGCAGGAGCTATTTGGCTGTGTTTTGTGGTACTCAGTGCCTTGGATGCATAGTCTCGTCTCTTTGGCTGGTGAACAATACTATCTTCGGCTGGAATGTCAATTCTTACTGGGGTCCACAGTTTGTAGTTTTAAAAGTCTCTTTCATACATAGTCAACAATAAAAACTCTGTTACAAATCAGCCAGCAAGGCTTGCTCACTGGTGAGGCAAAGTCATTTATCCCATTGTTGCAAAGACGTCATGCGTATATATATATATATATATATATCAGGGCAGTAGTCCAAGGGTAGTAAATGAGCAGTACCAGAACCTTAGGTGAATTGCCAGCTTCCTTATCCTCCAAGAAGATGACTGACAGCAGCACAGACAAAAGAAAATAAGAACCTTATAACAATTTTGAGTGAATGACAAAAGCTACCTGTAAACGTATGTTTGGGCAGCCACATTTTGAACTTCCATGTGTGTTAAGATACACTGCAAAATGTTTTTTCCTCAAATTTGGAGACAGTAATACAGTATCTGTCAGATACTTTGGTAAATACAGTAAATGAAGAAAAGATTGCAAATGTATAGTACTCAGTAGTTTTCTTTTCATTAGAAAAACTTTTGAAGACCTCAAAATATGAAAACCTTTTTAAATGTTTTAATTTATTTAATTATTTATCATGGTAAATTTAATTATTTTGGTATACTGTTTAATGTTGAAAAATATCACTGTCTTTGTAGTAACTGAGGAAAACTGTGGTGTAATAATTAGGGGTATGTATTTAGAAATTTACGTAATCTCTTTTAACTTCCATGAGTCCCTAGAATTATCTCTAATTTCAACTTTCTTGTTTTAGCCATACAAGTTGGTAAGCAGTTGGTGTCCAATGGAAAAGTCATATTTTCAAAAGAAAAGTTACCTTTTAAAAATTACTCAAAAACATAAAATTTGAGCTTGAAATGGTAAGTAACTGAACTTAATATTAAAAGAAACATTGCCGTTTGTCACCTAAATAGTTTAGGGAAAGTACTTGTGGAGATTATGTACTTAGTTTTAGAATCTTTGATAGTTGTTTTCTTATAAGTTAATGAGATTCTGAATGATGATGTGAATTTCGATTGTAGCATAAACAGAGCTGGCTACAGGAGGACCATTTCTGAATAGGGGTGGGCAAAGCTGGAAATTTCATTTCAAAGCGAATTCTAAACAAATTTTTTTAAATATTCGCCAATTCAAATTGAATATTGAATCAAATATCAATTCAAAGGGTTTTGTTGATGGGGGGGGGGGGGGGGGAGACACCCTCCCCCTCCCTTCCCCCTTCCTTTCCCTCTCTCTTTCACTCCCCCTCCCCCTCTCCCTCTCACACACACTCACACACAAAATACCTACATTTTTAGAAGGTAGGTAAAAGGCAAATAAAAAGAAATGTTTCCCACTGGTTTGAAAAAAAAATTTCATAGTTTTTTTACCACACATATTGCCTTTCATGCTAAACAAATATAAATAACAAACTGAAACTTAATCCAGGTTTAAGGAATGTTTAAAAAGAGCATATCTATTACAAAAGACTTAAAAATAATTTTTCATCGAATTTTTCATCGCATCTGCATATTTTTTGACCTAAATGTAAAATAGTAATACTATACATAAATAAGAAACTAAACAATTTTTCCAGCGAAGTGTGGAACATACAACACAGTGCTCATGTTTTACACCCCAGTTTGTACTTTTTTTTTTTTCCTTCAAATTGTGTATCTAAACAGTTATTCAATATAATATGGTTCCATTACTTTGTGTGCATATTAGTGGTGTGCGGGAATGGAATTTTGTATTCACAAAAAATTTGGGTGGGAAACTTAGATTTCCCGAGGGAATACGGGAAAAATTAGGGAAAAAATATGTTGGGTTAGGGAAATAAGTTTGTGGGTTGCTAGATGTAGTGAATAACATTCTGTCATGACTTATTCCTTTAAAAAAAAATAAAACACACAATAATCACTGTATGTGCTAAAAATTAGATTCGAGCTAGAAAAGTCATATTGTTTTATATTTTTATACACTTAGTTGTTGCAGTACGAATTAATCCTCTGGGTTTGGAGCACTTATTAAAAATACTTGCTTCAATTCTAATAGGAAAATCGTTTACAAAGTCGTTTAAATAATAAATAAAATTGTATTTACGACATGATAAAACAAAAATTTCACTTTAAATTTGTTTAAAAACATTGCCTTGTTGTTTTCAGTTTGCTATTTTCTTTATAATTTCATGACGTGTACTAAGGAACTATTAAATTTTTTGTTCCATTTTATGTAATAAGGTGTGGTTTCTTTGACATAAATTTACTCAAATAACTTTCAGTGAAAGTTTTATTGTCCATGAATACACACACTTCGAATCACGTGCAACTGCAATTACAGCCTAGTCACATCTGGCAGCTTATGAATGCAACATACCGAATCTGTATGGTAACAAAGATAATTGCTCTATCGATAAAATGAAAAGTAGCTAAGTAAATTAATTATAATTTTCTCTTACAAAATTTGCTATGTTGTGCGTTTGACAACTCTCGGCGATAACGAGTGAGTACAGGCCACAAACACATTCCGAACAAAAAAACAAAAACAATTTGTTGACATTCTACGAATATTTTTAACCAAACCCATATGAAAAAAACACCATGTTAGATCTCGGTAAAATAATTAAACCTTTGGGGTGGAATTAAACATTCATCGTGCTCATGCTTATTTTAACATGAATGTTCAGGTTATGTAAGTATATCAAAACTCGCGTCCCACATCAACCAGCAATCGATACTTGCAAGTTGTTGCGCTGAACATCTTGATGGACTGTATTACACATAAGTTTGTTGATATGAGAACTGGCGGGCACTACCAAACACCATTTCTCCTGAACGAATTCCGAACTGTCTAAATATACTAGTTCCTAGAAGCACTACGAGCGTGCCACTGATGACAATGGTGGGAAGTTTAAACCTGTACACAGTAACAATTACAAAGACATCTATACACACAGTACCAAACATCACTGCCCACCTTGAAATATTCATTTCAACCCTGAAAGGGCAGTGGGCACAGTTTAACGGCAGGACGTTTAACGGTTACATCCACTGTGCGGAGGGTGGCTACTCTAGGCACTTTATCACGACCAGAGTGTAGCTCAACGATGTGTCAACGATGCTGCTGGGGGTGAAGAGGTTGATTTTCTTCCTACCACTTTGGACGCTGCTGTAAGATGTGAAGAGAGTCCTGATGCCAGCGTTTCCAGAAATCTTGCTGAAGCTTATCCACGAGCTGCCAGCGCTGTAAACGATTCAGCTGGATGTCTTACAGGTTTGGCTCTGGAACTGTGACAAGTGGCTCAAGAGTCAAAAAATGACCAGGAGTAAGCATGGACAAGCCATTCGGGTTCAAGTTCAGTGGACAAAGATGCCTGGAATTGAGGATGGCATCAATCTGCACTAGAACTGAGAATTTGCCCTCCAATAACATGCCTCATATGGGACTTGACCGACTTAACTCCAGCTTCCCATAATCCGCCAAAGTGAGGTGCTGCGGGGGAATTGAAATGCCAAGTTACCCCAAGGGTGGCCAAGGAGATTGCCATGGTCTGTTGGTGGTTGGGAGAAGCAAGCCGCTGTTGCAGCTAATTCAGATGGTTATTAGCACCTACAAAGTTGGTTCCACAGTCACTATATAGATCAGATGACTTGCCACGATGGGCAAGAAAGCGTTTGTATGCACCTAGAAATACATAGGTAGAAAGGTCAGATGTCAACTTACGGTGCACTGCTTTTGTTACAGAACAAACAAATATGCAAAGATAAGCTTTTAACAACACTGGGCATCGAACTCGGGCGAGCTTAATAGTAAACGGATCAGCATAGTCCACCCCGGCTTTTGCAAAGGGTTTCTTCTGCTGAATCCTCATGGCAGGAAGGTCTCCCATAAATGGTGCCGAAGAGGCAGGTCTTGTCTTAAAGCACTTGAGGCAGTAGCGAAGACAGCAACGAATGGCACATCTGCCTGCAAGTATCCAAAATTGTATCCTAAGGATGCTCTGAAGAGTTTGAACACCTGGATGCTGCTTGACTTCATGATAATGTCTGATTATTAAGTCTGCAAAACAGTGCAATTCGAGAAGTAAAGCCGGGTGCTTTTGCTCAAATGATAAGTTTGACTGAGGCAGCCTACCGCCCACCCTGACCACTCCACAGAGATCAATAAATGGAACCAATTTCTGGATATGAGGTGATACACGCTGCTGCTTTTTTAGAGCATTAATATCGGCTTCAAAGCAGGAAGCTTGGACATACCTCAGCCAAATGTTCAAGTCTTTGTCTAGTTCATGGGGTAGTAAGGCATCAGTAGTCTTGTTTTGTGGCACACTCGACAATTGTGAATAAAACGTACAACATATGCTGTTATGTGGATAAGCTTATTCAACTTGCTGCACCTTTCAAGCACTAACTCCAACGGACTGGTATCTACATAGTTGCCGAATGAGAGAGTTGTCTGTTCAGGAATGATGGAGGCTGATGCCAAGGTCTCTTCTATGGACATATAGCAGGGCCAGTGATCACTGGTTTCCTTCAACCACCATGGTGCAGTCCACCACAAATGATGTTGCTAAGCTGTGCAGGCGTCCAACCCCATGAGGCGCAGTCAGCAGGATTTTCCTCCGATTGAACATGATGCCACCATTCAGTTGATGTGTAATCTTGAATTTCACTGACTCGGTTGGCAACAAAGGTCTTCCAGAGGTGAAATGATGATGTAATCCAAGATAAAACTACCATAGAATCTGTCCAGGCGTAAGTGGCTTCAATGTGCAGTCTCGAATCATAGTTGTTGATGACAAGACGGAGAAGCCGAGCTAGCAAATGAGCCGCACAGAGTTCTAGGCGAGGTAGCGACACCTTCACAGGTGCAACCTTAGATTTGGCAACTAACAGGTGAACTATTGCTGGACCCTGCCGAGGTTTCATTCAAAGGTATACAACAGCAGCATAACCAATTTCGGAACCGTCAGGAAAGCCGTGAACTTGATATGTGCACCCTTGCAGATTCAGTGGTGGACGGGCCACAGCAATGGATGACAATAATGACAGTTCAGATCTAACACAGTCCCAATTTTCACGCACTTCCAGGGGTGGTTCAGTATCCCAGTCCACACCTTTCAGCCACGGCATCTGAATCAAGTCTTTGTCAAACAAAGTTAAGGGAGATAGCCAACCAAGCGTGTCAAACACTCGAACCAAGTCTGACAGGATGATGGGTTTTGTAGGCCGATTGGAGTTGGGATGGATTACATACGTAAATGGGTCAGTGGAAGGGTTCCATTGCAGGCCTAGGATTTTAATAACCAAGTCATGGTCAAGATCAAATGAGTGAGATGATGGTGCATGAATGTTCTCCGGTGGAAGCCAATCCAACAAGACTGCAGTGTTGCTCATAAACTTTCTCAATTGAAATCCACCCACCTTCAGTAATGCTATGAGCTCCTGCTGTAGATTGAGTGCAGCCTCAATACTGCAAGCTCCAGTGGCTACATCATCTACATACATGTCTGACGATAAAATCTTAACTGCAACAGGAAGTCTGCTTTTCTCATCCTCTACGAGTTGATGGAAAGTGCGTACGGTGAGATATGGTGCAGATGACACCCCATAAGTAACTGTGTTCAGTCTGTATTCCGCGATGGGTTCATCATTCGAGGACCTCCACACAATCCTCTGATAATCTCTGTCGTGGGGATGAATGGATATCTGCAGACACATTTGTTTGATATCTGCAGTGAAAACAATAGGGTACATAAGAAACTGAAGCAACACATCAACAATGCTCCTTTGGAGTTTTGGCCCTATAAGAAGTATGTCATTGGTCATTTGTGGTTCTTGCCGATGCGTTGAACACCACTCGCAACTTAGTGGTGGTGCTATCAGGCTTTACTACAAAGTGGTGAGGATTGTAGTAGGCCTCACTTACAGAGATTTCTCCCTCTGGGATCCTTTCCATGTGTCCAGATGACAGGTAGTCCTCCATAAATTATGCATACTGAGCTCTTACTGAAGGTTCAGTTTCCGTTTCCTCGCGAGACAATGAAGCTTATGTATTGCTTGGCTCTTACGATTCCCCTAATTGTGGTATTGGTTGACAAAAGGGCAAAGCAACACTGTAACGCCCTGTTTGGTCTCTTGTATGAGCTGTTACGAACATCTCTTCACAGAGTGCTTCCTGAGGAGAGTGATATGTTTTCTGAGGAACTTCTTCTAATTCCTAGAACCTTTCGACAACATATTCAAATGATGGTGACGATGTAAAGAATGAAATACAACATGATGTTATTGGTTGCGATGGAACAGCAGTTTTAACCCTTCCCATGAGGATTCATCCAAACACAGTCTCCAATGCGGTGGGCATTTCTTTGCTTCCATCCCTTTTGCAGCCAGTCATCAAGTGCGGAAACAACTCGGCACCTATCAGCAAGTTGACTGGGCCTGGACGGGCAAAGGTAGGATCTGCGAGTTTCAGGTGTGTTACAGCATCACAAATGCTAGATGGTAGCCGAGCATTAGGGAGATCACATGAAATGCGCAATAGAAGAAAGGCATCTAAACTGAATGATAGTGAGGTTTGTCATAAAGGACTGATTAAGCAAGTCGTGGTTGGCTTCGAAACACTGACTGACACATTGGATAATCCATGGATTGGGAGCTGAATCTTTTGTTGGGGCAGTCCCAGTTGCTATAGGCAGGACTTGGTTATGAAACTAGCCTGGCTAGCCAGTCTAGAAGGGCACGTACTTGTCGGGGAGTTCCAAATGCATCCTGGATTTCTACTAGAGCAGTAGACAGCAAAACAGTGGTGGTAGCTGTCATGGTGGTATGAGCTGCAAGTGTGAATACAATTTTAGTTTGGCCATGTCCTGTATGTTCTTCTATTGTGATATCCGAGGGGTCATCTATTTCAGGGGCCGTTGCATCCTGTGATTCAGCAAAGTGTAGCAATGTGTGATGTTTAGCACCACAGTGTTGACACGTGAATTTGGAGTTACAGTTTCTAGCTTGATGTGATGATCTGAGGCAGTTCAAACACAAATTCAACCTTTTGGTAAGAGTGTAACGTTCCTTTGGGCCTATACTCAGCAACTGGGAGCACTTAGAAGGAATGTGGTCTGCCTTTCATAGGGTACAATTAGCAGTAGCTGTTTGTGTCATGTTCACCATGGAAGTAGTTGGACTGTACGAACTATGTTTGCTGGATTTGGACATGATTGAAGTCTTTGACATAGAGGTCTTGACATGGTACAAACCGACTGCTTCGGCTGATTGACACTGCTTTTCTAAGAACTCTATGAATTCTGTCATCTTTGGCAGTGATAAATCACTTACTGTCAGTTTTCACGGGTGGCGCAGGTATGGGTCCGGTTTCTTCTCCATCAAGTGAAGCAACAACAAGTCCCAGTGATCCACAGGAATTTTCAATGCTCGCAGAGCACCCATATTTTCGGTTAGCGCAGTTAGCAGTGCAAACATAAAGCTCGAAGAGTCAGATGATACCTGGTACTTGAAGTAACGCTTCAATGTGGTTTGAGGTTATGAGTCTATCGTCTTTTATTGTCATATCTCCTCACAGATAGCCACATGACCACGCATGACAAAGGTAAAGTGTTGACCACTCATAGTTCTTACCACTGTGGATTTTGTTCCAACCCGGAAACTAACTAGACCACAATTGTACACGTGTAAAGTACCCAATAATTAGTTCAACATTTTACAAATGTCCTTTGTGTCGTTGGCATCACGATGGTCTGCATACTCCTCCTTGGCGGGCACTACCAAATACCATTTCTCCTGAAGGAATTGCGAACAAATGTCAAAATATACTAGTTCCTAGAAGCACTACGAGCGTGCCACTAATGACTATGTAACAATTTCGAGTAACCTGCCAATCCTTGCCAGTATACTGACTTTATTGTTAGGATGATTGATAGACGGGGTTTCGAGAGATAGCCGTGCAATCGACTACTAAGCCGATGTTGCTCATCCTGTTGTAGCGACTAGGAGCCCCTCTAGGCCTGGGCAGTGGAGTAGCCTTCAGTCTTCAGCCTCGCTGAACCCTGGTGTCGTCGGCTCCGATGATTGACACACTGATTAACTTCTTGCACGGCGGTGAGCGTCTGGTGATTGGCCGGGGGTAGTGCATCGTGGTTCCTTTTTATACTTCCATATAGACTGGGTCAAGTATTTTGTTTGTAAATCACGGCTGGTGGCCCAGCTCTGGCCGCTGCCTCTGCAGTAATTATGACTTATGTGAGTGGCTCCAGCTCTGGCCGCTACAAAGTGATTGCATAGGTAAATCTAGAATTAAGGAAAACTGCAAGCACTGTCTACCATGATACAGCGCTTCAGTTATTGCTGAATTGAACATGACCAGAACAATGGCTAGCATCATCCTAAAGGTCTACTGATTTTATAAAAAATATGTTAAATTTACATAATTTGAGCTAAAAAGCTGTGTTTGTGTGGGTAAAATTTGGTCAGGGTTCAACTGAAAAATTATCTTTGAAAATCATTTGCACTTTAGTGTACAGTATTTTTGTTGGGTGTCATATTTGCAGTTCATATTAACCTTCTCACATTTGTAGTAGTTACACCATCATATTAGTGTCATCTTGCCATTACTGACATTGCACTGCAATATTAAGTCTTCCTTGATAAAGTAACTATAAATGGAAAAATACTGTTGACGTACCTTGTCTAAAACAGCATTAAATGTTATCCTTTAAATTAAAACATTATTATTATTATTATTATTAGTCACTGGTTTTTAAAGCTGAAATCTGTGCCAGCTGAAGTATTATTATTATTATTGTTAGTCACTGGTTTTTAAAGCTGAAATCTGTGCCGTCTGAAGTCTAATTTTGTGTCTTGTGCTTCAGATGACTGAGGGTTGATGTGTTGTGCTAGCAAGGTAGTTCCATAATGTTATGGCGAGTAGTATACTGTGTAGTATACTGTATTGTACTTCAAATCTCACAGCAAAAGTATTGAAATTGAAGTAACCTCAGATCTTCACCAAACTGGGCAAGTATTGGAAGTGAGGTAAGCATATGTTAGCTGACATTTGTCTCATTGCTGTTAGATACATTTGTGATGCAAACACAGTTACAGAGGAACATGTGTTGTTGCAGAGTAGTGTCCAATAGGGGGTAACGTATAATGTACTTGCATTTTCAGGAACTACCACTGCAAAGAAGGGTGGATTATGAGAATGTAAAATGATTGAACTCATTCTTCTAGTTTCCATTAATTAGTCTGTTTTGTAACGTGATTATTTCCAGACTTGCAGTTTTTGGAGATGATCAGTCCAGGGGCAGACTGGCAGTGTAGGGGCTTCTGTTTGCGACAGTGGTGAATCCAGACTTCAGTTGTGTTTTGGGAAGGGGGTGGCATATAAGCTGCCAGGTCTGAATGTATGAAATACTCGAAAAATGTTTAAAATGAAACCTCTACAGTAATTTTTTTTTTTTTTTAAGTTTCTTTAAGGATTCCAGAAATATGTACATTAAGTTAGAGTCTAAAGTTTATCCAAATTTAATATTCCGTACTCGTCACTCTTTTTCCATCTGTGCATTTCTATTATCCTGAGGATATTAACTATGGTCCTGTGAACACTTGGACCTAACATTTCCTAGTAATTATCTCCTTTTTTTGTGTAGGTACAGTATAACCCCTATTTTACAATTTTCTGAATACAAATGTAAAATGTTGTAAATGGGGGGAAAGTGTAAATGATGGGAAACAATCTAACCTGAAGAAGACCATACATTGAAGAGTTAATGTTGTTGTAGAGTAATGGGTTGAACATGTAGCTTAAGATGCCTAATCATATATATTAAGTTTCAATCACTGTTTTATCTTTGGGTCAGTTTTTGTAGTGAAGTATTTTCTTAACTTGAAGAATAGTATTCCTTTTTTGTTACTGTGTCTAACATTAACTGTAAACTTTTTTTTAGTCTTTGACTTTCCCATTGGAATTTAAGTTTTATTGAGAACAAAATCACAGAATAATATAGGTATCTTAATTTAGGTTGACGTGTGAAGCCCTTGGATGAGAGAGGTACATCACGTCAAGGATGGTTTTTGGGGGGTAGAGGTTAAATGCACCTTAGGGGCGAGGGGAGGGGGTGCTTGATTTTTTGAACTCTAGTCCTTACGAGATACCGAAACTCACACAAAACTGGCTTTGTGGCCTTTCTGCAGGGCATAAAATCAGGGGTGATCCTATCAGGGATAGGACAAATTCCCCTCACTGGTATACCTGGGCAATGCTAGATTGATTGAGCTTGTGGGATCTCAGACCGTGCTATGCTGGGGTGAACTTTGGTTCCTGATGGGTTGCAGTGCAGGGACTCATTAGTGCTGTTGGCTGCGGGTTTAGCCTGAGGGTAAGGCGTTCCCCAAAACCAAAGGTGGTCTAGTCCAAGAGACATGTCTTGCCCGCTTAAGAATGCTACTATGACTGCGTGATCCTCCCTTATGAGCTTGGTAGATGGTTCAAAGTGGGCTGGTTCGTAGGCAGGAGAAACGGGTCTTGCTAGCTGGCAAAATACTTGTGTCTGTTCGTGTGGACTGAGGTGTTCGAATCCAACAGGGTGGAGGCGAAGCTCCTGCTGATACCTAGAGGTAGTCCCAGCCCTTTTAGACTCTTATTGATACCACTGCAATGGGAGTACGGTATAAGGACACAGTCACTACTACTATTGAGCCCGCGGAGAGGGTGCAGGTAACGTGTGTGTTCTACTCAGTGTTCTTCCACGTGCTGCCTTCGACAACCCAATGCAATGCCCTATCTCAGCAGCCGATACCAGAAGCACGGTGTGGAAAGAGCAAGTGCCAGGCAGACAAGATGACCCAAGGGAAGCAGTACCTAGTGTCCAGGATCTACCGTTCACTACATTATGGTTCAGAGAATGGGTGGCCGTCCAATAGGTGTGGAGTGAGTATCTCTAGAAAAGTATGACTCCCCAGACCCGAGGAAGAACTTCTTGCATTAGAAATGCGGTGAAAAAAGTAAAGCCCTAAGGAGATGTGTTCCTAGTGTCGGGACTCTACTGTCACTACACTGGTATGCAGAGAATGGGTGGCCGTCCAATAGGTGTAAGTTTTGATAGTTGAGTTTTGCTGGGGTTGGATATAATTCCAGGTCACCTGTTGTCCCTCGGTGGGACCAATGTCTACTAGGTAAGGTTCTAGCGTTACAGAAAATGTATCTTCAAGTGAGCAATACGTGTTATTCCTATGATGGAAATAAACAATGGTGTTATGGCACTACCTCCTATCAACTAGAGCTTACAGAAGTTCCAAGCTACATTAATATAGTTGAAGGTGACCTACTGCTAGGCTAGCAGGATAGGTTATAAAAGTGACTATGAAAGTAACTCTGGCTTAACTATCACTACAGTGTTGTCCATAAGGGACTTGAGAGTGCCTAAGTGTTCAATAACGTTAGACGGCGCGTTCTTGGGTGATGAAAACTTGGGGTTAAGGCAGGACTCTTCGGCACCAGGAGTGCGGTGAAGAGAGAGGTAGAGGAACCAAACTTCGGCACCAAGATCGCAGTGAAGACCAGGGGAGTCTATGGTTCCTTCGGCACCTTGATGCATGGTGAAGGAACAGGATTTACTGGCTTACAAGGGTTGTGATCCATTGTTTATGCTCTGGCTGGCATTTCCTTGGCTGAGTTGAAGAGGAGGTATGCATCATAGATCCTCCAGCATGACGTCACCAGCCGGCGCTGAATCGAGGTTCAAGTCTCAGCGATCGTACTACTAGGGCCATCTGGCTGTACAGTGGCGTACTTTGATGATCTTGATGCCATAACTTGGGTGACTCGGCCGGTCAATACAACCTTCCGGCTTGAGCGTGCATCTTTATCATAGCAAATACTACAGTTCTTGTGCATATAGTCCATTCCCGACTAGAATATATTTCTCGGAGCCCTGTTAAATATCTACTTGCAGGCCTGTTCTGTATCCTTCTGCCAATTGTAAACAAACATTGCCATGTGACTGCCATGTAGTATCTGTCAACATCATTGTTTCTATTCCATTGTGTGTACATGTGTTCATATATTTTCGCTACACCTAAACTTAAACATTGAAATTTAACTTCTACTTTCATACCTGTCAAATGCGTTGTTTACTGTTTACAGCTTTTCAAAGAATTCTGTCATATTCCAAAAACCATTCCGTACGAATATTCACAGTTTATGCCTATAACATTATTTAGGTCAGTTTTATGATGTTTTAAAAATGCCTGAATTAACAATAGTTCTTACGGTTGTTTTACATTGTTAACATATTTGTTTTCCACAATATAGTACATTACATGTAATGCACGTTAATATGTTGCAGCGGCTGTTTTTAACACTTACAACTGCGGGGTAATGAACTGTAGTATTTATCTTTTTTCTTACTGATATGTGTTTGGTTATTTATTTAAAAGGATGGGCTCAGTTGGAATAAATATTAAAATGAAGGATGTTTGGTTATTTATTTAAAAGATGGGCTCAGTTGGAATAAATATTAAAATGAAGGAACAACCAGTCCAACGAAAAAGACACATTAAAATAAAGCACGCAACTTTTTGCTTAATTTTTGTCATACAAAGTTCAACTATAGCGGTGAACATGCACACAAATAAGCCTACCATAACTTTTATTCCGCTCATATTTCTATGTATTACTACTGTTTATTAGGTTTATTGAAATTTGTTGGGCTGAGCTTAGTATTTTGTTGGGATTGTGGCAAATCACATTACACGGCTGTGTTTCAAACATCTAGGGCAAAAGTACACCGTGATAAATAAACAGATGTGGATGTAAATAATTAACTCGTCATAAAACAGTTTACAGTTAAAACGTATAGTGCACATCAAATATTTGAAATCACGCACACACACAGGTCCAGCATAATGACCACCACGCAGCAACACCATTCCCTTTCACATGCAGTGGTATACGAAACACACGTAACGGTATATTTATTACTGTTTTGGAAACACAGATTTATCACAACACTGTAACTTGTCTAGGTAGTTTTAAAAAACACAACGTCTACAAATGTGATGTGGTAATTTGAGTATTTTTTGAAGTAAGAATAATTTATGCTTTGTTTGGCAAAAAACAACACGCCATGTCATGGCTCGCTACGTCTGCCAACTTTAGATGGTATCCATCCCGCCTTCATATCTAAATATATTAAATTAAACATTCAGATATTAAAATCTCTTTTCAGTTGTAAATTATAAGTTTAAAAAATCATTATTTAGCTGTAATAAGTAAGAAATATGCTACAATTGAAAACATGTATAATTTCAATGCTTAAATGCGAAACTCTCTGAGTGTGAGAGAGACAAAGAAGGAGAGAGAAGGGGAGAGCGACAAGCTTCGCCCAGCCAACAGTTGCTTCCTCAGTCAATGAAACAAACACTGTGTCACTATGGCCTACGCACAATATTCAGAAATCCAACAATTATGTCCATAATCTTTTCAACAAGAACTTGATTAGTTTATATATAGTTGCACACGTGATGTCTTCTTATACATTTGTTACGTGGCACAGTCACTAATGGGTGTCCAAAAGTGTTCATGTAGAGAATTTTATGGATGCCATTTGACGAGCCATTACTTTCACTAGAAGTAATTTAATCTGAGATAGGGTTTTAGTTCAAAGAGCAGCTGATTAATGGTCGAGTGCCCAGAATAGTTTATTTTCACATAACTTGTAGTACTGTTTATATTACTACATACGTTTGACAAGTATGACTAAACAAATAGCTTGTTGGTGGCTATTGAATTTTGCACCAAACAAGATAGTGTAAAACTGCTATCGGAGTTTATCTGTTCGTGCATGCCACTTTCACTCACTATTTTCGGCATCATCCACTTCTTTGGTGGCCACCCCTGCTTACCGAATGCTGCATGCTGTGGATACGGCCAGGTGAAGCGGATGGTGGGCTTCCAGGGAGCCTCTCTGTACCGGCCTGACGGGAGCGAGGTGGCTGCACTCGTGGAAGGTTGGCCATCATGGAAGGACTGTTCACAGCAATGGTCAAGGGCTGACCTCAAGGTGCCAGGGAATGATTGGCGGTTGCATCGTCATGATACTGTAATGTCATCTGTTTTGCCATCAGGGGTAATCTGGAGGCTTCGTGGCCTACCCCCTCGGTTGAAGTCACCTTCGCTGTTGACAGGGTAGCTGGTGGAGGTGGGGGTTCTGTTGGTGCTAACACCTCCTCTGCTACAGATGCCAGAGCCGGAAGCCTATAGATGGCATCTAGCTTTAATAGCAGATTTGCTGTAGATCCTCTTGCTCCGTCCTCGTACCTGTGCTGGTGGCTTGGTCCGTGTGTCAGGCGACACCAGGCCCTCACTTGGAAATAATTCACCATATTTCTGCCACAATTTGAGGGCCTTGCCCTTAAGTTCTGCTTACATCCGTGTGACCCATTGTTTTTCCGTAATTTCATTGCCTCGGAACTCCTCGCATTCGGCCGTGAATGCAAGAGGGTCCTCATGTGGGCACCCTGCAAATTTGGGTATTTGTGGGTCGCCTGATCCTCGTGTAGTGTTTGGATGAGAGACTGGTCCTGTGTTGTGTGGTCTATAGTCTGCTGCCCGCCTACATATATCTCATTAGTAAAGCATGCCTGGTCTGGTTACTCTCTCATCCGGCCATCCTATGCATCCGTGGTGGTATGATTCCCCACATAGTATGCACTGCACCATGTGGGTACCATGTCTCGGGCAAGTGATCCAATTACAGAATGCCGTTTGTTGGGTTTGACATAGATCGCATCTGTACTCAAGACCATTGGTAAATTTGGCTCTGTCTACCCAGCTTAGGCAGGTGTAGTTAAACCATTGTTGGCAGTGGGTGCATGGAATGTTGTGTATCCCTGTGCCAGGGCAGTTGAGTTAGAACAGCGGTCGGGTCAGGTTGCGGCAGACTCATGCTCATTCCTGTTGGTGCCTGACATTGTTGTGAGTTGGTTGAGTACCTCGGGGTGTTTTCAGACTCCCCAAAGTCTCTGCGATCAGTAGTTTGGCTCCTGGCTAGGTAGCTTAGATCAGGGTCATGCTGACCTTGTTCTGCTTAAATAATCCCCCTTAATTAAGGCATTATGCCCCACGTTGGTTGCCAGAAAAACTTCATCCTTTTCACTCATGAGGACCTTGGCTGAGAGAGGTACATCACCATGTCAAGGATGGTTTTTGGAGGGGTACAAGTTCTGACGCACCTGGGCAGAGGCTTGATTTATTGGACTCCAGTCCTTACTGAGACCCTGGAGCACGTCCCGAACACTAATATGTTCTGCAGTGCACAAAATCAAGGGTGGCTAGAACAATCCTGTGTTTAGGTGGAATTTTCCTCACTGGTATACCTGGATGGCACTTGACTGATTGAGGTTGCGGGACCTCAGATTGTGCTACACTGAGGTGAGCTTCGGTTTGTGGTGGGTTTCAGTGCAAGGGCTCGTTAGTGCTATTTGCTGCTGGTTTAGCCTGAGGTTAAGGCGTTTTCCAAAACCAAAGGTTGCCTGGTCCGAGAGACCTGTCATTCCCACTTAAGAATGCTAGTACAACTGAGTGATCCTCCCCGACGAACTTGGTAGGTGGTTCAAAATGGGCTAGTTCATAGGCGGGAGCAACAGGTATCGCTAGCTGGTGGAGTACTTCCGCTTGTTCCTGTGTACAAGGTGTTCGAATTCGGCAGGGCAGGGGCGAAGCTCCCTAGCCTGGAGGTAGTCCCAGTCCATTTTACCTTCTTACTGATACCACTGCGTTGGGAGTATGGCATAAGGATGCAGTCACTACTACCATTGATCACGCAGAGGGGGTGCAGGTAATGTGTGCATGTTCTACTCATTGTACTTCCATGTGCCGCCTCCGAAAACCCAATGCAATGCCCTACCTCAGCAGCCGGCACCAGAAGCGTGGTGGATGGTGAGTGTCGGATAACAATGACTGATGATGCCAACATGTGGGTGTTGTTCCATACCAGTGTTCTCAGACCTAGGGAATGCACCTTCCAGCACGAGAAGTGCGGTGGAAAGAGCAAGTACCAGGCCGAGAAGCTGACCCAAGGGAAGCAGTACCTAGTGTAGGGGCTGTACTGTTCAGTACACCATGGTGCAGAGAATGGGTTGCCATCCAATAGGTGTGGAGTTAGTATCTCTAGAATAGTCTGACTCCCCAGACCCAAGAAAGTACTCCCTCGGGCACCAGAAGTGTGGTGAAAATAGTGAACCCCAAACTGACAAGCTAACCCCTAAAGATATGTGTTCCTAGTGTTGGATCTCTACCGTTCACTACGCTGACGTGCAGAGAATGTGTGGCCATCCAATAGGTGTGGGTTTTTATTGTTGAGGTTTTTTGCTGTTGGATATAAATCCCAGTCACCTGCTGTTCCTCGGTGGGACCGATGTCTACCAGCTAAGGTTATAGCGTTATGGGAAATATATCTATAAGTGAGCAAAACATGTTTATTACTATGACGAAAATGATCAGTGGTAGTATGCCTCTATCTCCTATCAATGAGAGGTTACAGAAGTTCCAAGCTACGTTAATGCTAACAGGGTAGGATAGAAAAGTGACTATGAAAATAACTCTGATTTAACTATCGCTACAGTGTTGTCCCGAAGGAACCGGAAAGTGTCTTAAGTGTTTTACTATGTTAAAGGGCGAGTTCTTTGGTGATGAAAACTTGGTTAATGCATGACTGTTCGGTACCAGGTGCGGTGAAGAGAGAGGTGGAGGAACTGATCTTCGCCACCAAGAGCACGGCGGAGACCAGGGGAGTTCATGGTTCTTTCGGCACCTCGCAGCGTGGTGAAGGAACAGGACTGACTGGCTTACAAGCACTGTGACCCTCTATTTATACTCTGGTGGGCATCCCCTTAGTTTGAGTTGAAACAGGGGAAGGCATGACTGATACAGATCCTTGGGCGTGACATCCCTGGCCGGTGCTGGATCCCGGTTCAAGTCATTGCCCACCAGCCCTGAAGCTGAAATCCTGTTTCTTGCATATAAAAATCCTGTAAAATCGTGGAATCATTGGGTCGAATCCTTTTAAATCTTTAGAGTAAAAATTGGAAAATTACAGGAAGAAAGTGGATATAAAGTTAGCTTACATATTCAGTGTAGTAGTTTTGGTTTGAAATGTACAAATCAGGGTAATTATTTTCTCCACTCACACTTTTACTTTTATACAATGACCGTATCTGTGATAATTTTCATTTCATTTCCATTGTGATATCAATGCCAAATGCAAAACACAGTCACCAAATTCAGATTGTGTGCACAAAAATGGCAAAGGCAATGCATGGCAAAGGTTATTTTCAATAATGGACTTGGCCTTTGCATGTGATCATACAGCCATGAACACATATGTAGATAACTGTATACCTGAGCCAGTGAAAAATTAAGCGAAATATTTTGGATATACCCTATTGAAGCAATGTCGTATGTCCAAAATATTTTGCTTAATTATTTACCTCTGTTGCATGCATCAGTGAAACTGAAACAAATCACTGCGTGCGCTAGTGTCGCATGTACACAGCAGCCATTTTGAGTAAAGTGCTATGTTCATACACAATATCTTTGGCACGTGAAAAATAAAGATGTTTGTTGTCTTTTTACATTTATGAACGTATCACTATTTTGAAGTTTTTAGATGACACTTGTATGATTTGTATATTAATAATACACATGGATATTCGTTGTGGAGATAAAAATTTCACAGTTGTGAACGTAATATATTTGTGTAAATGGAGGTAAATATGCCTTACTGCTCTTTAAGAGCTTTGTGCGAGACTTGTTTACATTTGTTTATACCAGATAGTTTTGTTTCACATTATAATCGTTCAGAGATATTTTACACGCTATTTAAACATTATAGTGAAAGTTCGATGTAACTAGTAATCTTTATAACAAAAAGTCCACTGTAACGATAACTTTTATTGGCACCGTCAGTAGTCCATATACCCAGTGAGAAAAGAAGTCCGTAATAACGAATGCAGTGTGGGATTATTTTTTTTATAATGATAGCTTAAAATGCACTCAGCAGTTTTGGTTTCATTACATAAACTTCGTGGTTACGCCTAGTCCGAAAACATGGCAACATCACTGTCTCCAGCTAGAAGCGTGCAGACTTAGCAACGCCGCACAGTTTGCCTGCCGCTGTTGTGATGTCCAGTCCGGCACAGCAACACTCGGCTGTGCTACATTGCGTGCTTGTTCTGCGCTCGTCTGTGTATTTGTTTAGACTCAAAACTGGAGGTTTCAATATTGACCAAAGCTAATAGTGAATATCTGTCCCTAAAGTAAAATCGAATGTAAATTTACCTACGGCTTAGTGTTTTTACGTAAACTTATTTGAAGGTCCCGCATTGTTGGGGAATAGACCTGAGAGTACAAGTGAATTATTTATACGTGCTATTTTTGTACTGAACAGCTGCTAAGAAATGGGTAATCTGGTCACCGACATATTGTGCAATTGAGTCGCCGGCAAAAACGTCTGCCTTAGATTCTGTTGCGGGAATGTTTTTGTTTGTTGCTATTCTTCCGACTTCAAACTGAAGCATTTATATTGTGACAGAAAATCCATTATTTCTAGCGGTGTCAACGTGATGAAACAGCCATTATTCCAGTTCCGGGTATTTACATATTTTGTCTTGCAAAGTACTTTTTTTTTTTTTTTTTTTTTTTTTGCAATTTTTCCAACATATTTTTTCACAGCACCAACACCATTCATTTTTATCGTCAATGCCAAATTATCAACCAGGTGCCCTTTCTCTATGTTCACGTGATATATTCCACAACCATCAACTTGAATTTTGGATAATAATTTGCTTAGTTTTCTATTATCATAAGGCCATGATCCAATTGCCACTTATTGTGAACAAAATGGTCATGTGACCTGTTTGTCTACAAAATCTGTGACGTATTTTTGTAATTTGTGTTTTGTCAACTTGGAAGTTGACAAATTACCAAATTGCCGCCGCCATATTATTTTTTAATCATCATATAATATCACCAAAATAATATAGCATTTCATGCTAGACAGATTAAGAAAAGTGAAACTATAAAACAAATTGGAACAAGGTTTCACGTTTGTGGTGGGAAGCACGCAAAACAGAAGAGAGAGAGTAAACTGAAGCGATCGATACCAGCACAAGCACAGGCACTGGCACAGCTGTAAACTCGAAACCACATAGGAAGGTCACACGCAGGATCACGTCAGTCACACGCAACCACAATAATTTGTGCTGTTACCAAGGATGCCTGCAATCAGTTCACGGAAGCATGTAGTTGCCAAATGTCATTACCATACGCGGACAAACCTCAGGCTTTAAAAAAAGCTTGTTTTGTTTGTTTTATTGTGCCAATAAGATTTTTTCTCAATACATATCTGTACAATGATATTGGACTGCCTGCGTACGAGATTTTTGTTTTTCCAGTTTTTAAGGCTCAAAATCATGGTGCAGCCTGTACATGCCAAAATATGGTATACACTGACTGTGGTACTACACGTAGAAATTGTTTGGCTAACACTATCTATGAAAGTTACCTTTTCATAGTGCTGACTATGCATTTGTGGACATTTTTGTTCCTTGATATTCAGGAAACATGTTTTTTATACTAATATTAGAACGTAACGTAAATTAAAATAGCAACCTGCGGGGCAATTTTAAGATTGCCATATATTTTTGTACTATCATATAATATAAGACGAGTATGTGTAGAAACTTGACCTAAATTGCGTAGATGCCTTACACACCTTCAAATACCACACATAAAATTGCCACTGCTGTAGTGTTGGCCCTGCAACTAGCTTTTCTTAGCAGTGTGCCAAGTGTCAACAACTATGTTGTGTTAAGTACTATTGTTAAACGTCAAAGTATCAAGTGTTTGTGCACAGTCGTCTTCTTGCTTTTTCAGACATGGATAAGAAATGAAAATCTGTTGATTTATCCACAAAATTAAAAATTGAAGAATGTGAAAATCCATTTGTGAGTAAATGTGAAATTGGAAGACACTCCACTTTGTTCACTATTTTAAGAAATAAGGATTAAATAAAACCAGCTGCTTTCAAAGATTGCGCTCAAGGAAAAACAAAAAAAGCTATGTGCTGCAAAACATATTGATCTGGAGGAAGCTTTGTTTACCTTTTTTTTTTTTTTTTTTAAATGTGTGCAAGGTGTTCCGATTGAGTGGCACAACTAGCATTGACAATGAACATCAATGACGATTTAAAATGCAGTGATGGCTAAATGGATTTAAGATGCACAGAGGAATATCGCTGCACAAAATTTTGGGAGTGTCTGAAATTGACAACAAAGATGTGGTCAACGACTGGCAACCAATACCTGCATCCATACTACAGTGGATTCTCGAAAGTACACTTTCAGTGGACCAAGAGAAAAAATGTGGCATGCGGGAAAACAATGGATGCAAATTTAGATTTTAGATCTGAGAAAATCATACATAACCTCAAAATGCATGTCTGATTGAACCGACAGCTTAAATGCAGTAAAACCTTGTTAATTCAAAGTCGATTAATTCGAAATTGTATATAATTTGAAGCGTTTACTCGCCCCAAAAC
This sequence comes from Dryococelus australis, assembly GCA_029891345.1. Classification (NCBI taxonomy): domain Eukaryota; kingdom Metazoa; phylum Arthropoda; class Insecta; order Phasmatodea; family Phasmatidae; genus Dryococelus; species Dryococelus australis. The sequence continues at coordinate 262,988,753 of CM056993.1, forward strand.
AGAAGAATGGGATTTTATATGCTTTTAAGTTTGGTTACTTTGAAATTCGCCTTTTATGTAGCTCGAAGTTGGATTTCATCCAAAAGTGTATGTGAAGTTCAGATTAATTAATCAAAGCTATAATAATCATGATAATAAATGTGCATCGCCTACACTGTTATGTGTGCGTGCACGTAAACTAGCAATTTCTACACTTTTAGCGATAGCGAAACCTGAACAGCATGCCGCAGAATGTTCCACGCATGTTCAACCAATCATCTGCTCATCCTCGTATTGATCCAGTGCGCCGATATAACAGCCATCTTGTGAAATCTGAACAGCATGCCGCAAGCTAATTCAATATTCTGGCTAGCGCAAATAATACGTATTTTATCTGGCACAAAATCTGTAGAAAGCTAACAAATACTGTAATCTGAAGGGGGTTTGGTGTCTTATATTACTATTAATTATTCAATGGACATTTTTCACAGTGATGCACGTAGGCATTAAAACATTTGGAAATGGGGTAGAACCTGCGGGGAAAATGTTATATAGGCGGACGTGCCCTTGTTTATAATGGCAGTTGTTTTAGTAAAAAAAAAAGTAGGGTTAGGAATCACGTTTTATTTCTGCATATACAATGTTTTTTATTTTACCATCCAGTTTTCTGACACTTCCTTTGTCTGCCGAGCTATGTTCAATCCAGCGTTGAATGTTGCCACAATTTATTTACTGACAACAATTTTCGCCAACCATTATGTACTTGGTGAACAAGTTTTAAACCTGTACTTTAGTAAACAAACCTGCAACTAATTGCTTTCAATAATAACAACGCCCGTCAAAATATTGCCATATCTTTGCAAATTCTGTTTACGAGAATAACATCATCATAGAACGTACAAAACAGTCGGAGATTGTGCGATTAGTTCTCATTGTTGCCAACCTACGAATGTAGTAAACACAGAAGAAGAAAAAGATGTGTACAAAATAGAACATGAAAAAACTGCTGCGGGAGTTAAACAATACTACCGATATCAACAGTTATTGATTATCTGCATTGTTTTGCATTTGTGTAGTGTTAAAAATGATTGATGCGCACAGTCTGGGATGAAAGTACCATCTGTTTTGAATGGACGTTATGGGAAAACAAACAATCGGCAATCGTTGAAAGCGGTTATTAATTAGTATTGTTTATACAGGAATTTTGGTGGGACCAATGAAAACAAAGTAAAGAATGACTTACCGTATTTCTATGTGCAAACATCGAAGTGAGTGACAAATTAAAGCATTTTGTCATCTGCAAGTCAAAAAATCCTCTGGCTTTCAAAGGTGCTCATAACATTTCATGCGTATATGAAGAGTGGATGACATCTCAGCTATTTAAACAGTGGCTTCACAGCTTCAATGCGAAAATGGGTGTTAAGAACCAAAAAGTTGCCTTGTTTGTCGAAACCAAGTGCTTCAGTGTATGAACCCGGCGAATTGACAGATGCCGAACTGAAGAGGATCACAACGACGAAGGTATAAGTGAAGCAACAGCTGTTCCATCGTAGGCTTCATTGATGGAGGCGTTTGACATATTAAACAACTTTAACCGTAAAAAAAAAGCGTCCATCACAGATTTGCTAGCTTTCCAAGAGCTCCAGTCTTTTGTCATGAGGGAAGGCTTAGTTAAGTGAAACAAACAAAAATGTATTCTTATTGCAAGAATGAATGATTGTGTGAGTTTACTTTTTGGTGTATTTTAGTCCTAAGCTATCGCACATTTTGTAAATTAATGTTTATCTCGTGATTCAATCTGCATTTTTATAGTCACTAGCATGTAATAAAATTTCCTCACTTAACTTTAGCTAATAAATGTACCAAGTGACAGTTGTACATAATAACTTTGCGTCTTTGCATGCACATGTCGTCCATTTGTCTCATGTCCTAGCCCACAGCCATCCATGGCGTGGCCGTGGCGACAAGCATCGCCATGACCTTGGGCGACCTACTGCATGGAAACAGCAGCGTGCATTGCCAGTTGCCACCCATCCCGCCCTGAACCTGTCATGCGTAGAGGTGGTGGAAAATAGCATTAATTTTGTCTCCTTATAGCATATTCAAAGTGTGTTCATAGCATTTATTTTTATATTTATGTAGTAAACAGGATTTTACCAGCAATATAGGTGGTAGGAAATGGCATTCCTTTTGTCTATAGAAGGAAAACACACGCTCAAAAGAAGTCATTATTATACTGCTCTAAAAAAATTATTTTCTATAAACAGGTATGTTATTTGTAGAAAATACCTTGAAAAATATCTCTAAATTCATTCATACTACTTTTTAATGCTGAACCGATAACAGATTTTTACCGATACAAGTACCAGCGGATGCTTCCTTGCCGATACAGCAGATATCCAATACTGATACAATGAAAGTATGAGTAGTGAACTGAAAAAACTTCTACTAATACCTAAAGTATTTTGGAAAGCTGATGGAAATCTGCGTTAAGTCAGTATCACACTATGTACTAAAAATAGTTAAATAAATTTCATATAAATTCTTCAAAATTGGATAATAAAAGCAGCTCTCAAAAAATACTTCAGTAATAATCTTAGGTCAGGGCAACGTAATTTATGTTTTAAATTGGTTGAATAAAAAATATTAAATTTACAAGGTTGTATGCCACATTTCTCAGCATGATTCAACTTTGTTTATATTCAGAAAATTAAAAATTATTAATACGTACAGTTTTTTTAAACTCAGCACACCCTTATTTTACTGAGAGTAAAATTGAAGCACTGCCATTTGTCATGTAGATGCCAGATTTGATAATGCTTGTAAAATATTTTAAATACTGAAAGAACAAGGTGAAGTTGCAGTGTGTCCCTGCAAAGCTGGTAATTCAGCGACTCCCAACACAGCCTACTGATGATTATCACAGCAGGTGGCTGTGGGGGTGAAAGCGTCATCTCACTCTCTTCTCTTCCAGTAGATGATTATCTCACAGCAGGGTAGCTTCTCCCGCCATCCCTTCCAGTTCCATGAGTAACAGGCTTTCAGTTAGCAGTTGTCATTCTTATTCCAAGAACTGCCTCAAAACAGCAGCAGTTGAGCATGTCTTTCTCTAAAGTCGCCACCCTATTATCCTCTGGTGTTAATCCAACCAACAACCGACCGACCTCTTGCTTTCTTCTCTACCTCCCTCTAGGCCATTCCTATCAACCACTCTCCACCCCTCATTCATGACCCGCCCGTTTCTGCTCCCTCTTACTTGCACACTCTTTCCTCTCACTACAAGTCGGCTGCCTCACTCGCCCTGACAAGGTTGCCAATCCCAACAGGATGCAGCTGTCAACATACTCACCCACCTCACTGCTCCCTTTATCTATTTATTGACTACGGCACCGCCCGTCTGGAGAAACAGGCGCAACAGGGAAACCCAAGTTTGCCACGCATTGCCAATCAATTATGTTGTGATAACCACTGGCTCATAGGTAAACAGTTTCTTCAGTTTCTACAAGTGTACTCTAAATATACACTATTTTGCAAATATTTTGACAGTAAACATTTTCTTATTAATTCCTTTTAAATTCAATTATAGCATTTAATCGTAAAAATTTGCAAAAACCATTTTCCACCACCTCTAGTCGTGTGTCGCGTCTGTTCACCGCTAGTGAATTAATTTAACTCCATATATTTTATTTTAATGAGTTTTATTATCAATCTTTTTACTCTTTTGTATTGTGTCATCAAAGTTAAGATACAGCACAAATAAAAAAATGGTAAATATCTGCCTTTTTAATTTTTCTTTGTAACGAAGGTCCGTTATAGCGATAATTTTTGTACCATTATAAACTATCGTTACAACGGACTTGCACTATAGTTATGGTGGCCCAAGTATACAACATAGTTGGGATATAAAAGATCGCAAGAAATTATTTTGTACTCCTCGATGGTATATATTACAATAATTTCATAGAGATTTTCCTAGAGTTAAAAATCAGTTAAAACTGGTAAAATCCATTTAAATGGCAGGACTGTACTAGGGCCATCTGGCATCGCGCTGGCGTACTTAGATCTCGATGCAATAACTTTGGTGACTCGGCCTGTCAACAATACAATCTTCAGGCATGAGCGTGCATCTTCATTGTAGCAAACAGTACAGTACAATTCTTGGAGCACGTGGTTGTACTGCCACTCAAAATCCATGGAAAATGTGCGGTTGGTTCATGCGCACTGATGAGCAGAATTTGATTTAACAATGTAGACAAGATGTCGCACATCAAAGTTTTCCTTTAGTCTATAATCCTGCTGCAGATCTGATAAATACTTTTTTCCCCAGTGTAGACATTTGCAGGGGTTATACTTTTGCTGTCAATGAAATTGTGTTGTATGCATATTATTGCACTCTCAATATCTGCATTAATGTGTTTTATCAACAAGACTACAATATATGAATTAGTGTAATTTAAGGGAGACCATAGTGGATTGCAATGTAAATGTCAGGAATGTATAGGCCGTTCACGATAAAGTGAGCACTTTTTGAAGCTGTTTCATCGGACATAATAACCAATACATACAATAAATTGTGGCATTGGACTTTTGGTTTTGGGCATTATGAATGTATACACTATGTTTATTACTTGGCAGGGTTTTCATTAACAAGTGTTGGAAGGATATAAATTGGTTGAAAGAAAAAAGTAACTAGTGCTTCAAAAGTGCTCACTTTATCATGAACGGCCTATAATAATTGTGAACATTGGGAAAATGGTGGGACCTGAATAGATTGGATAATTTAGTGGAAAATGTAAAATCGAAGTTCTACTGTATAAATTGCCTCTGTCTGTGAGGGTCTGTCCGCCTCTCGATCAATTGTTTGAAATGTCAAATTTAATCTGCCAAGGTATATGCACAGATTTTAAATGGGAATTGATGGTATAATTTTATATGTGATATGTGTGTGTACATTTTTAGATATACAATTATGTTTTGTACTTGTTGAATAATGAAGGGTCCTTATTCACACTAGCAGATTCCTATAGTTCATTAGGTTTTTCATTGACATCACAGATTTCCCAAAGAATCTGATTCAATGCAAAATTGGATTTATTATTTACTGCCACTGATGGACATATTTTATCTTGTACCATTTTTACTATTGTCATGTTAGCTGTATTTTCAGAATTACAGGAAACTTCAACTTTACATAAGGGCTGCCATGGAACATGACAATTTCAAACTGTTCCGTAAGTATGCATGCATGCCAAAGGATTTTTAGAATGGCTGCGATCATTTTCAGAATCATATCCTGGATTTCTGTCGGTACTGACAATTACAGTTCCCTAAGAGAGATTATTTGTTATTGATGTAACATATCAATGTGGGGAAACAAAAGGTAAGAAATAAAAGTTACTTGGGGCATATGACCTCTTGGAAACTTGAGCACAATGGTGGTATGCAGCTATTAATTAGGCTGATTTACAGGTTACAGTAGGTTGTGCTACAGCCTAAGTTGAGCAGGGATTAGGTTCATGGTAAAGGGAGCACGTTTGAAACCATTATTGAAAAAAAAAAAAAAAAAAATCACTGCCTGTTACTGCGTAAAATTTAACAGTGACATTGGTTGTCTTACCGTATATGAGTTAGCAGTAAGTTATGAAGAGTAGGTAGTTCCACATATTAACATCTTATTGATTGTATGAATTAGTGACACGTAAAACAGATTTATTTGTGTTTACAATTGTTAAATAGTAAAATATTTAATTACATGTTTAGGTTTCGAATGATTTCAACAATTGAACTAGTGTAGGTATAGTGGGCAAAGTGCTAGAGGTGGTATATTTTGTCTACTGGTCTGTAAATAGTGGATTTAACACCTTAAAGTACTAAAACTCATCCCTTTGTGAAAATCAGTGCCAAAAGATATAAACTATATAATTGATCTTCATTTCATAATGCTTGTATTTGTATTTCTTTCTGACCGTGAAAAATCTAACATGTTGAAACTTCGTTGTTGAGATCCCTTTTATTTTGTTTTCCCGTATCAGTCATGGTTTTTGGACGGTCCTGACAAATATCCAATAAACTCCGTATCTATCATTATCCAGGGGACTGCCAAAAATTTTTCCATATATACGGGATTCCAGTGGATGAGGTTTCTGACATGTTCATCAATAAAATACTTCTTCTTATCTTATAAAACTTAATGTACAGCTCTTACTATACTCAACATAATCTCTGAATAAAGTTTAGCTAATAAACACAATAAAAATGGGAATTTTAGGAAAAGTATTACTGTAAGTAATACATACAAAAGAAAAAAAATTTCACTTAAACTCTGTAAATAACGTCTTAAAATACCATATATAATTTATTGTAATCCAACACCAAAGGCAAGGTGGCCTAAAACTTTCAAACACTGTGAAAATAAAAATGATATGACACAGAATGCTTGTCATATTTTCCTCTGAATCAGTTGAAAGCTTGCAGAGAAGTTATCGATCGGGCAATGTATTCACCATGGCCGAGGGCGGTGGGACGATTGCCTTTTCACGCTGCTACATGTTGGCGAGACCTTGTCTTTTAAAGTAATTAATCATAATGCAAAGGAAACTTGTAATTTTGAGACAGAAAAGAATAAATAAAGCAATTATAATTGATTTCTTCACTGTCTTTAATAATTTATCATCCAAAACCACGTCCTCTGATATTCCCTGTTGTGAATTATGCTGCACTTGGCTTGGTGCTTACCTACTCATTATTAGATGGCAAAAGTGTCGAATAGACCCTTAAATTTTTTATCAGTTTACCTATTGAAATAAATTAATATAAATGCTCCTATTTCCCTGCGAGAAGTTGCTGAAAATGAACTTTATGCTTATAATAAACGTCACTCTATGTTCAAACAATTTTTGGCGACAAGGAGAGGCCAAGTATGTGCTTCTGGGCATATAATTTTATTTGTGAAGATGCTGCCCCTTCATTTAAATAAATATTATATTTTAAAATCATGTTGATTTTATGCCAGATACAATAAAACACTGACCTTATGAGGAAAACGACTTTTATTCATAAAAGAAAACATCTTTGCAAATAATTGCTTTTTAAGATGTTTTGCATAACATTGTCAAGCAAAACAATTTGCTTTGAAATACAAGTGATGATAGGTGCAATTATTTAGAGGGAAGTATATTCTTCTTGATAAAAATAGGAATCATGCAGGAACCGAAAACATTTAATGGTTGATGCAATTTATCAGTCCATGCAATAATGATACTTTGAGAGTCGACTGTATAAACAATGTTTAAAAAAATCAGCATGCTATGGCCCTTAAAATAAAAATTAACCACATCAATGGATCAGATGTTCTGTCCGAAAACCAAAATATATTCAGAACAATCATTTAGCTATGAAATACAGTGGATTTCCTATGATTCGTTCCAGTTATTTACATTTTAAATATTTCTCTTTGGTATTTGCCAAATATCACATAATGCGTTTTTAAACGCAATGTGAATGCAAAACAAGATGGAAAATTGATAACTGGTGCTATCGATAGGATTTTTTTTACGTACCACAAGAGTTTTTTTTTTCTTCCTACATCTTTACTGCATTTGTAGGTTGGCATCTATGAGAAATCATCTCGAAATCTTATTCTTATGTATTTACTGCACTATTAGGTTGGCAGCAATGAGAACGAATCACATAATCTCTGACTCTGTAAACAGAATTTGGAATGAGGATGGAGCCGTGGTGGGCGCTAACTTAAAGGGTGTGATTATTATTGGAAACTATTAGCTGTGCATTGTGGTAATTCTTACCAAGGGATTGAGTATCGCTCGGCCGACAAAGGAATACTGAACAAAGGAAAATACTAATATTAATAAAAATCAAATTTTACTGAATTAAAAAAATTGAAGATTTTTAATTTAAAGTGAATACTTAATCATAAATTGACTTGAATAAATTGTTTTAATGACATCTTTTGGTTGTTGGTTTAAACAAAAATTAATTTTTAGGTTATGTACAATATTTCTTAGGCCTAAATGCCAAGTCCGTATCTTTTGTTTTCCCCATATGCTTCATTTTTTCTTGTTGGTCCACTGTAATTTGGTTAATATAGCACATGTAGTTACTAGTTGTAAAATACTTTTAAAAAGTTTTCTGTTAAGTTTCCTGCTTACTAAGCTCCAGAAAGTTTCCACTTGATCTATTACAAATACACAATTTTATGCTTTTAAGAAGTTTTTCTGCGTAAAAAGCACACATTTATTCACTATTTTTTCGGAATTGTCTTAACAGTTTCACTGTAATTTGCCTATAGGACAGTCAAGGTAACAGTTTTAAGAAAATGTGTATGGAACTTGAAAATACTGTGACTGTATGTAATGCAATGGACATGTCAGGTGGCATACATCAAAAAGATCAGTTTGTTTAGCTCAGCTCTGAGCTCATACACAAAAGGTGCCAAAAAAAATTTGAGGTGGAAGCATAGTTGATATATAGTACACAGGTCCATTACGGCAGTGGCACCAAAAACACTTTGTGACAACAAACAAGGAAATACGAGAAATAATTTCAGTATCATTAAAGCTCAATCAAAACCACTCACATTGTGAGGAAATTTATGAAGATAGATGAGAGATGAATTCTCTCCTGCTGCCTTGGACGACACCTTATGCTGGCAGAAAGAATTTTGTAGTTCGGCTTAAATATAAGTTAAAAGAAGGAGAGGTCATGGGTGCTGCCGGTGTGAGTGACAATTACATCTTGCATGTTCTGCACTGAGTGGAAGTTTGCAAATTTCTGCTGCATGACGATAGCCATGTCTGTTGTAAGTACTATTGCCTGCTTCATTTCAAGTATTTATTTGAGTGGTAGTATTGTGCTGCAATCCTGTGATGTTAAAAGTGCTTATGTGTATCTACATTACATAAAATGTAGGGGATAGTTTATCTCACAGTGAAACTTGTGTGCCACTCATTTTGGTAGGAAAAACTGCACTAAATCATTAAATGTGTCATACCCGATATGAAAGTTTGAAGTTAAACCCATTGCTACAGTTTCTTGGATGTTTCTTCAGTCGTTATTGTATTTGAGTTGATATAAAGAAAAGTATTTATACTGAAATTAAGTAATAATGCACATCACTTACAACTGTTTTTAAAGAAATTTTTTGTTATTTCACATATTCTACAATATGATGGCTGCTTTTTGATGTTCTAGTTAGCTCAAACATTTTATGTATGAACATCTTATTCTGTTCCTGTGACGAGAAAATTTTCACCTTGATAGCAAATTGGTGTGACTAATCCAGCTGCTAGCATAAACATGAAGAGATATATATATATATGGGCAGGTTATCAGAAGATTACAATACAAAATTCAGCATAGCATCAACTCGCTATGCTACAGTACAGGTTACAGATCTTCAACACTTAAGTTGGGTTCAGCTAGCCTCAGCCAACTTGAGCATAAAAGTTGTTCACCAGGTTGATGAGAAACAATAAGAGAAAATATCAGTGTTGGAATCAATTTGTTGTTCAAGGTCGAAAACAGTTACATTTAGATCAGTACAACATCACACAACCTGTCTTCCTCCTCATTAAACACTCACAGGTAGGTCACTGTAGCGATTATAGAAAGTATTATACATCTCAACCTGTGAGGAAAGTTAAGAGGGCACAGGGGAGGAAAAACAGAACCCTTCCCTCCTTGACACCTATCGGTCTCCCACACCTACAGAAAGAATTTAGCAGTTGTTGAGTTCCGAAAAGTACTTGTTGAACGAAGATTGATTTAAGAGAATAAAAGAGAGTTCTGGCCATCTGCGCTTGCGATTGTGGGCGAAATTGGTCCTTCATGAGGTAGTTACATCTACTGTGGTTGTTATAATAATAAAGATCCCTGGGCTCTCAGCTTGGTGTGTGCAGCTACCCCCACTCCAAACTATAAATCAAAAAATACACATTTGGCCGGGCCTCACGACCTCCTATTAGCTGAACATTACATCATGGCGTGGCTTCAAACTACAAAACTGCTGATGGTAAAAAAAAAAAACAACCTAACCTCAAAAGTTGCATCACCTTGCTCCGAAGGAGCCACGTAGTACAGATAACAATGGAAATACAGCAGATACAGCCCTTCTACCCGTGACATGAAAGGAAAAATTTGAACAATTACACTCACCGACAATTGAAACTGAGGATTTTAACTAAAAGTGAAACTAAAAAACAATTATAGAAGCAATTAAAATGTGTGTAAACTGCAATGTTGCAAAAAGAACTACACTTTATAAAGACAAACATCAAAAATCCATATTGTAGACACATTAATTTGTACGTTTTATAATGCGCTTTAGTACATTATCACTTGTTTATATATATTAAGTAAATAAGAATGTGTTATAAAAGAAAGCCATTGAGTCGACATATTTGTACTCTACACAAAAAATGAATATAATTGAAACCCCTCCTGTCTTCACAGCATAAATGGGTACAATTTTTTACTCTGTATTTAAAAACATTGTGGAAATGTGCACATTGATTGAAAGTGAAAGTTAAGCAAGTATTTCAGAAGTGCCTGTAGGAGAACTGCAAAATATTATATTAAAATACATGCTCCTTATTCCTTATGGCTAGTCGGTGCACATTTATTATCTTTCCTATTCCCGCCCTACCAAAAAAATAAGTTTTTTTTGGAGAAAAAAGGGAAGGGGGGATTATCTTGTTTGAAAAAAAAAATACATTAGGAGATTGATTACAGATGTCTTATCCTCTTTTCTCCGTATTTTTCCTTTACAGGAGACCCTTAATTTTGCATTTGTCCAGAGTGCCCCAGAATTTGTTGCAAAATTACTACTGGCCAATTTTTAACCAAATAATTGTGTGTTTGAAGTGAGTTTTTTTTTTGCATGAAATTAGTCATCTCTGGTGTAAAACCAACATTTTAAAAATGAAATATTAATTTGATAGGTTTGTATTTTCCGAATGAAGTGATACCAAAGAAGTGTATGTTTAACGTCCCTGTGTAAAAAAAAAAACTGAGTGATAAGAAGTTGTACCAATCATTATTTGTCTCTGGCACAAAGCCACAGAAATCTTTCAAATAAAATAGTACCCCAGATGTGTTTACCTGACTTCCTCTTTTAAAAGAAAAATTGTGCAGCATGTATTAAAAACTTTCATTTAACTGTCCACCACTGCTTAAATGTGTTTAGGGTTTTTACATTAGAGACTATCATTATTTCAAAATTAATGGTTAGGATACGAAAAGTTTAAATTTTTAGGGATTTTGCAAATACAACTTTTTCTTTACAAACAGAAGGCAAAAATATTGTTATAAGCTTTGGCAAAAACTACAATGGAAAATAATATTGTGGGATATAATAATTAGTGAGGAACAAAAAGTTTTAGCATTTTAGCAAGTTATTTATTGTGTATTATCAGCTAAAGGCAACTAATTATGAAATCAAACTACTCCATACCATCGTTGTTGTAAACTATTTGTAGAATAAATGAAGAAACAAAGAGTGTTTATAGACCATACCCTTCTTAGATATATACTTGCACAGTAGTATCTCATTACAAAGTACACACATTGACTTGAAATGTTACTCTTAATACTGGGAGAAAAAAAAAACAACTTTATACGAAACATGTATTCAATGATTTTAAATGTGGTGGGGGTTTTGGAAGATGTAGTTAAATGAGAGGAGTATTTTACAGTGAAGAACTTTATGCTGAGACTTTACTCTACATAGTTCCACGCAAACATTTTATTCTATGTTTAATCCACATTTTTTTTTGTACAGAATAGCATATATTTCAGAATAATAGCTTAATAAAAATAAGCAAGTAGATGTAGATAAATTTTATTATGAGGCAATTAATAAAAATTAAAAATTATATTGTGAATATCCGTTGAACTTGATAACCGATTTGTTTACCACATCTGTAGTGAAAAGTGGGACTTTTATGTTTATTTGGCTTGTAACAAATAATTTTAAAACTGTATATTTAATGTTGAAACTATTGATATTGTTTTTTTAGCTCTCTGTTTGTCACAATTAAAAGAGCTGATTTCAGAGCCGTGCCCCAACAGCGCAACTTCAAAAATTTCAACATGCAAAAGTCAGCTAAGGTCATCATGTGTTGAAGAGGCACATTTTGTAATGCAATGTTATCGTGCTATATAACTGGTAATAAAGCATATTTTTTCTCATAACCGGTTTTATTAATTTTTCCCATATGACAGTATTTCTTTTAAACACCAGGCATATACTGAAGTAATTTATAACTGAGCTGCTGCCATATGGGTTATGGCAATATAATAAAGCTACGGGATTGAATAATTAGTTGCACGTGCTCAGGTCTGCCCAACCTGCTCCAGCTGTGCTACCGCACAGTGCATGATGTGTTGCAGCGTACCCCCCCCCCCCCCCCCGCCCATGGATGAAAGCTTGCCTAAGTGTTGATACTGCCCCGATCGGAACATCCAACCCCAACTGTCCCACGGTCCAAGGCAAGCATAGAGACGGACAAACCAGTGGCACAAAGCTGAAGAAGCCTGGCAGAGCAGAACCGAGGCAGAGTGGAGGTGCACAGAAACTGGCAGAAAACGCTGGATCCTGGGAAAAATTGAGTGTTACAAGGCCTGGTGAAGTAAGCCAGGCCAGGGATTTGTGTGTTACAGAAAGGAGAGATGACTGGGGAACCTTTTCAATCAAATTAAAACAGCCTGCTCCAAAATTCAGTCTACGCTAGACACTGCAGCTAATGCCAATTTTTTTTTTTTGCCAGTCTGCCCTACCCAAGCACAACCGAGCTGCGAATATGGCCCAGGAAGGGGTACAAATAATGATGGAAAGGGCATTGTCTCTAGTAAACCAACTCGGAGGAGAGGCAATCCCCACAAAGATTTGTGTAGACGGTGGATTGAGAGAAGCCATTACATTAGGACAACCCTGGCTAGCTAAGCAGCAAGCCATCATTGACTGCCAAGAGAGTAAGGTCTACATAAGGACCGAGAAGCAGAGATCAGTCACCTGGAAAGAGCCAGAAACAATATGTGACAGTGCATAAAGTGCACAAAATCAAAACTAGTCCTGCAGGTGCTAATTTTTGCAATCTAATGCTGCCCTGATCGACTAAATGGACTCTCTATCATCTGTGCACCTGGTGAGAGCATGGAGGAGACAGAAGTAGATGAATAACCACCAAGCACCCGAACAAAGAGCTTACCATACATGGCCTTGAAGCACAGCTAGACCATGAGAAATTATCTCAATGTCAGCAAAATGACCAAGACATATGGGTCATGCTAAAAATGTACCCTCACCAGTTCAAGCTGGAACAAGGGTACGTATGGGCTCACCCTTATGCGCACACAGAGGACTGAAAGCTGTGCGATCCACCAACATTACGGCAAGACCTAAGCTACTACTTTCATAAGCATCCCCTTGCCAGCCACCACAACGCAGGGGGGGACCTGGGAAATTTCAGTCAGGTTCACTTCAGAAGAAGTGAACAAGTATGTGTGCCACTAGCAAAGCTCATGGGGCAGAACGTGCCAATGGTATTCCACGGTGAATCTATATGGCTTTTAATACAGAGCACAGACATCAAAACTACCTTGAAAGGGTAGATAAAGCTCGCACAGCTTGACAACAATGTGTCGCCCACAAATATGGTGTGCAGGATAGCCAGAAGCCATCCATCTACAAGCTGGCGATACTGTGTTAGTATGCAGCCACCCCTTGAGCAACAATGCACTGAAATTTCACACCAGGTTTTATCCAAAATGAGAAAGCCCATACACTAGTACAACTATGTGGAAACAACCTAAAATATACGGGAGAATATCCGTAAAGTGCACGTCATGCATGTAAAAGTGTATATCTTGCACGAGAACACGTAGGAAGTGCCTTTAAGCCTAGCAGCTGCCTGCTCTTACGCAACCAGACGAGGGACGCTGACCCAGTTAGAGAGCAGTGCAGCACAGCAGCTGCGATCGGAACAAGCCAACCGCACGAGCACCAGGAGGCGGAGCCCATACCAGACCTGCCATCCTCCAGGTGGACAGCAGCTTGGAGACACCGCTCACTCGCCAACCATCAGCAGAGAGGGCCGAGAATGCCACGCCCCCTCCAGGGCTGGCTTGAGATGTAGAGGAGCCAATGTTCATATGACGGCTGATATGCTACCTGCACACGACAAACCAGCCCAGCCCAGTTGAGAAGTAAGGATGGCAGCATGATGTCACTTGCTGTGTCTTCCAGCATTCTGCTGCCAGCTGTGCCTACGATAGCCCAGACAAATCCAGACGCAAAGGATTTCTGCCCGGCCGTCTTCACCCAGCAAACGGCAACATCAATCATGAGGTGTATACTGCATCGCCAATAGATCAATAGGACTCTGGCAGGGGTTAACCCCAAGGCACCGGCTCCAGGCAAAGTCAGTTAATTCCTGGACGGACCATGCCAGAACCTATCTCCCCCTCCTCCCCCCCGTGCTGCTACATTACTGTACTTACAGTTGTGCTTGCGTCTACAGGACACCCACTGAATAAACTAAAATAGTAATTCTTTGACTCTTTTGTTTTATCCTCTAAAATTAGTGTAACATTTGGGACTGCCCATCACAGAGCGGGCCAGAAAAGGGATACATAATCCACAGTTACCAAGCTACTCAGTCTGGTGAGCCAGGGCCAGATGCCCCCAGGGTTCAAATGTATCGACCCATATTGCTTTTAAATACCCCATTAGAGAGACTCCGTTTGCCTAATCTCTTGAGGAATACTGTGACAGTGCACCATCACCTCGTTGCCGACTGGCATCAATTTGTGGCATTTTAATCATATCCTTTGTTTTTGGAAACACTAAAATTGTAATGAAGTTGTGTTAACCTGGTTAGGGAAATTGAAAATATTTTCTGTGGCTACCCTGTTTTAGAGCTGACCCACATGAATAACCGGGTGAGTGCAAGGTGAAATGTGATGTATAGCACCCACATCTGCCTTATTTTTTTAAGACCTGTTTTCCTCAAATTCTCTATCTTTCCAAAAATAATTTCTTCAGGATTGGCCAAAAAAATAACAGTTTTAATACAACAAAAATTATGAGATTTGATTTATTACTGCATGTATGTACATAATGCATACTTGGGAATTTTGCAGTAAAGCCAGAGAAATTCATACTACTCTATTTCAGATTTATGATTTACTACAATTCAATGTAAGACTTGTGGTTTGTGTCATGAACAAATCTGATTTAATAGTATGTATATAAGGCAACAATCCAGTTTGAGAAATATGTGTGCAAAGTAAATTATAGGTACCATAAACTAGGGTTACTTTTGGATGCTAATTTCTAAACATTTTTATAATGGTTTTGGTGTGACTTGTTATACCTGAGACATCTGTATTTCAGAACATTATAATGTCAGCCTATTCTATAGTTAAGCTATGGCCTATTCCTTAATTTTAGAACACCAATTTTGTTGATTTATCTGTGACCTAAACCCTACGCATGCGCAGAATGCCCATCATTATGTCAGCATTGTGACTGATATGAATATACAATATGGCATGTCCAGATCATAACATGTTGTGATGTACGTATTTATTAATAAATTGGGAAACCAAAAAAGTTTAGTTGTTTGTAAATCAAAGTTAATATCAGTAAAATAAGTAAATGTATGAGGTTTCTTAAGAGATTGTCTTATGTAAGGTTTCCAGAATTTGACAGCTACTGCTGCCAACATATTTAAAGTGTAATACAGTAGCGCCGTATTAAAAATAACGAATGTCAGCTGACCACCATGTGAAGCAATGGTGGTATCCCTGAATAACACGTATTCTTTCTTACACTGCCGAAAAAGAAAATAGTGCACAGTACAAATAAAAAAAAAAGCAAGCATTTCGGAATAAATGTAAATAATATTACGTTATAGTATTCTGTATAAGGTTATTAAACGTGTTTATAGTTTTAAATTTGTTAACTTGCATAATATAAATAATGAAAAAGGAAGGTTGTTTATCTTCACCGACAAACGACTGGACGCCATGTTGTTATTGTGAGATGCGATTTTTGTGTGCGGGCGTATCAGTTTAGTAAGTTCCGAATCAAATTAACGAATGTTGTGTGAATAGTTATTTAAAATGCAGCTACTTAAAAATCCTTAATGCAATCGCCGACAGCAAGACATCGTACATGTTGCCAAAGGAGTCGAGACATGATACTAATGGGAGAACTCAAAAGTAGTTCTGTGCTAGAAATGAACCGCCGATTGCTTGGAATTTCATCAAAAACAGTTGCAAAGTAAATAGCAATAATTTATGTAAGTGAATATTTGGAGTGTGGTGCATTTGGTGGGGAAATGTAAATATCTTAGGTAAATGTTCATTAATAAACATATTAAGTTTGTGTGCGAGTTTTTAGCAGACAACAGTTAAATGTCGCCTGCGTGTGTAGACCAATACCACGAATGTAGTTGTAATTAAATACTAATTATTTGGGCCTAATTACGTTAAAACTGAGAGATATAATGTTTCGTTTGCCCAGAAAGACTATGTAAAGTACATTTTCTTTCTGTGGTAAATTTGTTAGCTATGGTAATAAATACTAATCATATAGGACAACAAATTGTACTGAATTTTTTTTTTGGGTGGTGATGGGCATGTATATTAAATATCCACATTACTGTAATACTAGATACGGCCATGTATTTGATGTAATTGCCACTAGGTTTCATGACTTGATGATCACATGCCTACCAGTCTGCACCATTTGTGAGGAATGTTTTTTTGTACAGGCTTATTTTATTGTAATTGCTACAAGAAGACTTTTACAGTTCTAATTAACTATTTCTGTGTATGATTTAACAGGTCTAACTCTTATTATGTTTGTTCACTGCCTAAATGTGATTTTTTTAAGGTACTGGTGACAATGCCTTTACACAGAACTCCGGCAGACTTTTGTTTTTATCATAGTTTATTTTACTGCTTAGTTGTGAATTATGTTTTTTTTCGGATCACATCAGCTATTTGTTCCACATTCTTTTTTTAATGAATTCGTTAAATTTTTTAAGAGCGTATAAAAAAGGCATTCTAATCATGCTTTGATTGTTTAACATGTGTGATTTCATTTTTATTACAGTGTTTGTTGTAACCAACATCAATGTCTTTCTATCTTGCCTTAAATATTTTCCTGTTGTGAGAGTTGAAACTTGCAAGTCCAATGAAATTTCTTGATTTAAAGTTTTTTTTTTTTGTTTGTTTGTTATTATTGACTTGATAGTAAATAAAAATATATGTTTAATTAATTGTAAGAATATGAATATATTTTATTGATAGTATTTTGATAACTCAATGTAGGTGTTACCATCAGAAATAAAATAAAGATCTCCTTAATCACATATTTTCCTCAGTTGGCATGTTTGAAATGTCAAGCAAAAATTCCCATGATATTGACATGTTTTGACAGTCACGTGGAAAGCACATGTTGGCAGAAGGATACGTATTCAGTTTGTTTACAAGGTACTACTGTCATACAATCTGTCAAAATCTGGAAACCTTACACGAGACAGACTATATCCAACATTAGAACAAAGCAAAAAATTATAGGTAATCGCTGAAACTGTATATACATTATTTAACCACATTCACTTCATGTATGTGCAGTTAGGGTGATTTGTAGAGCATCAAGATACGAACTAAAAGATTTGTGGGTTCAAATCCTGGTCAGGTAGGATTTTGACGTGACTAGGTCTTTAAATTTGCAACATAGCGGAAGGCAATCAAGAAAATCAGATGATTACAAAATCGAGGGATACAGTTTGGTATTGCAGCTCCGGATGATCTATTGTCTACATTCAAAATTCAATTACACCATTCTATTACCAATGGATCAAAGAATATGTTATGTTGAGTCAGGACTGCGAAGCATTGCGTGTGGCGCACCACAATTTTGAGTTTGTTTCGCCTCATAACTTCCGCACAGTATAACTTTTGACTAGGAGAAGCTACGACACTCGTTTAGGTTTCAACTGACAGCTCTTGTCAAAATCAATCAACTCAGTGTATAAAAACACTTGTGGCATGGTTATGTTGAAATTGTATGCGTTTAATGTAAAAAAAAATAAAACTTAAAAACACAATTTTGGCCTCTACTCTGCAAAAAGCCAAGTCGAAACATAGCAATTGTATGCGGTTGGAAAGAGCATCTCAAAAGCAATCCAGTGATACCCATAAAACCCCATATGATCAAGTGAAGTGATGCTGGGAACATAAAATAAACATCAAGGCATCGGAGCGCATCAAAGTAGATGTATTCATGCAAAACAAACGGCCCTGCCACACAGCCAAACCCAATTTTTTTTTTTTGTTATTTTAAAACTAACTTAAGTTACACACTACCATGTGTATTGTGTTGAATAAAGAGAATTTATTTTAATAAGTTTGCTAAATATTAAAATATGTAATATTGCCTTGTTTACTGTAGATATAGTAATAGCTATTATTCACCAATATGGGGGATTTCATAGGCGATAATTACTTCTGAATTTATCCAAATCAAAACACATTATTTACATACAGAATATATTTTGCTTTCCAGTTTTATTAATTTACAGGCATTATTACATTACAAAGGAAGGTAGTATTTAATATTATTCACATCCGGAAAACATTTGGCTTTTCAGTTCTATTTATTTACAAACAATAAATTACAAAAGAAGGTAGTATTTGATGTGTGAGCAAAGATAATTATATTTGTGAGACCACCTACAACAACATTAAAACTTCATCCTTAGATATTACAAAACACATAAAATGACGAGTATTCAGTTTAATTATTTCACACTGCACAAATGTTCTTGTTCAGTGTTTTTGCAGTTTCTTTATTATCACTGATTGATTTCTCTGCTTTTACCAAATACAATGTTGCCCATATTTTCGGTACAGCTAAATAATGTATGAAAAATATACATCAACAATTGACAACCAGAAAGTTGCAGTTCTGTTGTTCAAACACAAGTTCGTCGTTTAAAATTTAAGTTTCTAATTTCCAATTTACAAAAAAAGGGACATAAACAATAACAAACATAAAATTACCAACAGAGGTATTTGGAATCACATTTTGAAAAATTTTCATTTAGCTGTATGCTGTGGAAACATGATAAGTAGGCAATCAGCACTGTGCACAAATTTAATCAACAAGTTATATTTTAATCAACAAGTTATATAAGATAGAACAAAATAAATGTATCATGTTGACACATGATGCTATATGGATCAGGGTGATTTAACTCAAAGTCTGAAACAGAATACTTTGCTAGTGCTCGTCATGAACACTTACTAGGGGCATTTTGGCTGATATTTTTATGTTCCACAGGCCATGTCAGTTGGCAGCTGCTACAGCCTTGGCTACTGGCCGAGGTGCTGGCTTAGAGGCCTGCGACTTGTGTTCAACGACACTTGGTTGGTTGGAAGACTGGGTAGATTTACTGGTCGAGTTCTGTTTATTGCAACTACTGCTGCAACTCCAGTCTGCTGGACGTCCTATGTGGGCTGGGATGGCGGCAAATAGAGAACCAGTGGCAGGCAAGGCCGACTGCTACCCGTTCTCGATGGATGACCACTATCACTGGATGCAGGTTCCGGCTCTCTGGAGCCTTTCGGGAAGGCCGAAACAAAAGAAAAGGAACATCGATGCAGCGGATGCAACATCGTCTGGCACTGTAGTCTTCTTGCTGGTTTGGCCCTCCAGGGCCAGGTTTGCTAGTCGAGGTAGCAGCTCTTGACATTCTGTTGTCTCAATGGCTTTGGGTTCTTCGTTCTTCTCCCTTACTGAACTCTGCAGTGGCTGTCTACGACACGGCTCTTGATCCAATGGGTTGCGCCAGGAGATATCTGTTGTGGCATGCAATATCTGGGTGTACCAGGTGGTGGCTTGACGTAGATAGCTGCTGTGTGTGGAGGGTAGAGATCTGTGTGACATGATGGCTCGTGGTGCAGGAAACTCAACTCTGATGGAAGTAGCCTGGCAACTTCGAAGTCGAATTTCGTACCCATTTCGGTCCTTGGAGGTGAAGGTGATCTGGCAGTTGTGGGTTCATCTACTTGCTCCCCCTGCTTGTCAATGATTGCTCCTTTAGGACTTGTGGCGGGTTGTGATGCTTCTCCAGGAAAGGGGTGTGTATGCCTTCTGGTGGCGTTCCTGATGCAGCCTGTGGCATCTTCGGCCCAATAGACATCTTGGTGGCCGACAATTCAGTAGGGTCCCTCCCATTTCTCTGCCATACCTACACTGAATTGGCCACCTTTGCTCAATGGCTGATTTCTGAGAAGAACGGCTTCACCCATACTGAAGCTATGTACCCTGGTGCGTGGCAGTGGGTACTTCTTGTCAATATAGCGAGCCTGGGCTGCTCGCACTTGGTCCATTGGGCTGGTGATCCCACTGTCAGTCCTCGGGCCTGCGCAGTGTTTGCCCAAGGATGAGCTGGCTAGCATTTGAGTTAGTGGCCTCTTTTATTCTCCTGCATAGGGCGAAGAGAATGGTTGGGATGTGTTGGTTCCAGTGGCGGAGGTCGGTACCCACACTGAGTCAGAGGCTTTTCTTTAGCTTTTGGTTTCTCCACTTAGTGGGGTTGACTTGCAGATGGTAGGGAGGCATCATCCAGTCTCAACTCCCAGTGAATTACAGGCTTTCAGCCAGTGCTGGCTGGTAAATTGTGTTCTGTTGTAGGTTAGGATGCATTATGGGTAGCCCCATCTAGGGGCTGATTATGTGATGGGGTTCTTGGTTTGGCAGTGGAAATGCCTCTACCCAACGGAAAAATAGGCTACCAGCAAGTAGTGGTTTCCTCGGGTGCTCTGAGGGTTGGGCCCCATTAGGTCTGCTGCAATCTGCATCCATGCAGTATGTGGACAATGGGGCTTGGCAGCTGGCGAGGGTACGGGGTATGCTTTGCTGTGGCAGCACATCTCACAGCTGTTGGCTGTACTGCTGGACATCTCTATTCATCCTGTCCGAAATATATAGGATACCCAGATCTCATAGCATCTCCTTGATACCTGGGTGTCTGGCTTGCAGGTCATTGTAATAATGTTAACAGAGGTCTGCTCTCAATCCTTTTGGAATCCAGATCCACCAGTCTGCTCTAGGTTATCTGGTCCGGGACCATACGGGATCGTCACCGAGCTCAAAGCACTGGGGTTAGTCTTGCAGGAGTCTCTGGATGTCAGGATCTTGGAAGGTCACTATCCAGTACTTGCTCAGGCAGAGTTGGAGTAGTTTGATGTGTTCTTCAGGGGTGCGCTCTGGTGCTGGTGGGGAAACCATCCTCTCCCATTCTTCTTCTACTTTCTTGTCGCTGACCAAGTCTGGCTGGCGTGATAGGGCGTCGGGTAAGTAATTGGTTTTCTCAGGGCAATTCTGGACCTCTAAGTCGAACTCTGTGAGAAAATTTTCCCACCAGCCTTGCTTGGCTTTGGTTTCTCTTGGCTGCTGGAGCCACTCAAGTGCCTTACTATCTGTTCTCAGGATGAACTTCTTTCCCTCCAGGTGGTATCTGTATTTGCAGATGGCCCATATCATTGCTCATTGATATGGTACCGTTGTTCCGTGGCATTCAGGTGGTAATCTGGGGGTGGCCCTCAGCGGCCTCTTGGTAAAGGACAGCCCCAAGTCCATTCTGGCAGGCATATATTTGCAAGATAAGGGGGCTGTCGCCCTGTGGGCGGTGAAGTATCTGGATGTTGCGGAAGCTTTCCTTCAGGACCTGACATGTTTGGTGCTGTTTCGGTCCCCACTTTCATCTTGCGTCCTCTAATAGTGAGTGTAAGGGGGCCATCTTGCTGGCAGTGTTGGGCGCAAAGTCTCCCAATCAATTGCAGAGCTCTAAGAGCAAGTGTTTCTTGGTAGCTGGTTCTTTGGCCTCTTCAATGGCCCGTATTGACGATGCTTGAGGGTAGTTGCCATGTAGGGAGACAACGTGGCTCAAGTAGTCTATTGATGTTTTGCCAATTTTCCAAGGACATAAGTCGTTGGAACGTTGCTGGGGTGTTCAAGCAGAAAAGCATTACCATGAATTTCAGTGTTTGTTTCCCCTTCTGGTGTGGTAAATGCTGTGTACTTTCGGCTGTATGGGTGGATGGCAATCAGCCAATACCGCAATCGCATATCTAAGATGATTAAGATTTTGGGTTCCCCAATGTCTCTCAGCATGTTGGCGAGGTTGATGGCGGGCAGTGCAGTTGGATGCGTGATGTCATTCAGATCCTTGTAATTCACATAAAAGCACAGCAGGCCGTCTTTCTTTGTTACCAGTACGATGTGGGAATTGTGAGGTGAATCCAATGCTCGATGTTCCCTTGTTTCTTCATCTCCTCGACCTGAGTCATGATAAGATGGCATCTTCTAGTGAATACCTGGTACGGGCGGTTGTAAATTGAGCTGTTGGTGGCGATCCAGATTTCATGGTGGATTGAGCGGGTTTGGCATAATTGGCCTTGTTGTCCACATGCCCAGGCATGTTTGTCGAGATTTTGTTCCAGTCGATCAAACTCTGGTCCGCTTAGGATGTGATTGATCTCGCTTGGGTTGATTGATCTCGCTTGGGTTGATTGGTTGGAGGCTCACTGCAATGGGACTGTTCCCAGTTTACCGTAACCCTGTGCTTGTCTCCCAAATATACTTTTCTTTGGCCATGATCAAACGCACACTGTTGCTGGTGCAGCCATGGGTGGCCTAAAATGACGGCTACAGATACATCCGGCAAGACTACAAATTCAACTGTGCCGGTGTGGTTGTACTTCTAATGTGGCAGGGCCTTCTACTGGGGGCATGGCATCATACTCCGCCATTTGTTCAATATTCTTCTGGTGGCATAGTGATGCCCTTTGTTGAGCGGTGAGGACATCACTGCAAATAAAATTTCTGGTGGCGGCAGAATCTAGCAAAGCTACTACTGGTAGATTGTTTGTTGTGACTTATATGTGGGGTGCTTCGGGTGGTTCCGATTCATCCATTATTTCTTAAATGTGGGGCCCTTGATTTCCGGATGTGATAGCCCGCGTTTCGCTCCGGTGCCAGCATTTCCTGGCTGATTTGGCTTGGCTTCATTCTTGGGTGGAAGAGGGGCAGGTGCTCTTGCAGTTTCCCCCTTTTCTGTCCACCCCTGGGTTGCTGGTCTGTCTGGAAAGTCCGGGTTGAAGTGGCATCAAGGACAATACCAGCATCTAGGGAAGGGGAGGGGGGTCGAGAGGCAGCAGTGCTGGCAGAAACTGTGGGGAGGAGGAGCGATTCCTCTCATATCTGTCTGTTTCTCACGTTCTGCTCGCTCCTCATGTGATTTGTCGAGTGCTGCCTGGGCTCTATAATTGTGTTCGCTTTATCGTGTCCTCTTGACTAATAATTCTTCTATGGTTGTAGACTTTGGAATTTGCAAAATAAATTTTGAAGTTTTGGGAGGAGCATTCTCGCATTATTTCTTATGCAACTCTCTTCATTGGCAGTATAATTGCACTTTGCGGCGAATAAACAACTCGGCCTCCTCTTCTGAGTGTTGGGTTTTCTCGTAAAATTCCATGGTTAGGTGGGCCATGACTTCCTCGCCCGAGAACTGGATGTTGAGGCAAGTGCACAGCTAAATCCAGACCATCACGATTTCACCGTATTTTATCAACCACTCTAAGGTGCAGCAGCGGATTTGCTTGTTTGTTCGGGAGACCCATTGTTTGGTAGGAATTTTGTGCTCTGATAGATCCCTTTTCTCATTTGTCTGTTAAATGAAACCAGGTCTTCATGGGGCAGCCCACAAATCCTGGCAAAAGAAGTTCACTGGAATGGCGTGCTGTAGCTGGATTTATCTTTGTCCAGGATTATTCGGCCTGTATTCGGTGGCTCGTCTGCATACCTTGCATCTATAGCCTAGTCTGGGTTGGGTGACTTGTTCCTCCAGCCAGCCTATGCAACTGTGATGGGATGGCTGAGTGCATAGGATACAGTGGACTTAATGCAGCATTCTGAGCAGGTGATCCAACTAAAATAGGCTGATTGGCATGTTCGGCATTCCTGGCATTGAAACACTAGCCTGTCCATGTACCATATCTCATTGGCCCACCCTAGGCATCGATAATGCACTACCTGCTGGCAGTGAGCACACGTGATAGAATGGACACCTGTTCTGGGGCAGGTGGCTATGACAGCATGTGTCATTTGTTTCAGACATGGTGGCATCTTGGGCTTCATGTAGGCTTGCATCGCTAATTGACACAGCTAGTTTGGTAGTTGGGCGCCATGAGGTTTTAAAGACTCCCCCGAAGGCATGGATCTTGTCCTGATACTTGATTTGCTAGATGCCAGTACGCCGCACATTGGGCACCAAGAAAGAATTTACTAGAGCAGTTTCGCCGACTTATTTGCGTTCCACAGGCCATCCTAAATATAACACAATCCGTGTTGTTTGGCAGCTGGGTTCGAAATCTGCTACAGCCTTGACTACTGGCCGGACTTGGTCAGCGACAAGAAAGTAGAAGAATGGGAGAGGATGGTTCCCCCACCAGCGCCAGAGCGCACTCCTGAAGAACATCAACGACACTTGGTTGTTTGAGAGACTGGGTAGGCGTACTGGTCGAGATCTGTTTACTGGAACTACTGATGTGACACTGGTGGTCTGGCTGCTGCTCCACGGGCTGCTGGAAATTCTCTGTGGGCTGGGATGGCAGCAAATAGTGAATCAGGGGCATGCAAGGCCAACTGGTATCCGTTCTCCATGAAAGATGGCCACTATCACTGGATGCAGGTTCCAGGTCTCGGGAACCTTCCGGGGAGGCTGAAACAAAGAAGGGGAGGGATCCCCACTAACTTGTGGGCGACTTGAATTTGTTCCTGTGGTATTTTGTGGCAGTGTGTTTAGCTGGGTTTAGTGCAACCCCTGGTAGGCAATAGCTACCTTCCTCTCTTTCACTTCCCTCCAACCTCCCTTGGTGAAGGGCTTCAGATGCTAAACCTTTTTCTCGGGAGATAGGAGCAGGCAATGTGCATTCCCTATATAGAAGCGTTGGGTCAACGAGGCGCACCAGAACGACGTTGAGTTCAACCTTATTCTTCAACCAGCAACACAAATGGTGCAGTGGTTGAAGAACAGGTTTCCTCGGAGGCACTGTAATAACTTCGATGGATGAGCCACTTGAGTGGACAGGTCTGACCCAGAGTCAACCAAACATTCCCTTCGGTAACATAAACAGTATTGTGGATGCGTGCAGATTAGTCTGGCAACATACACTCTCAAGCAGGGGTATGACTAGTGGTTGTGGCTTTACCATTCGGTACACCTGGTGCACCGAATGGTGTGTGTTCTTATGTATGAATTGCCCCATCCGGAAGAGCTAGCAGTACTACACTAAGCGGCAACTGGGGGGCACTAAGGGCATGTGGGGGAGGCCATTGCCAGGGGCAAGCGGCTAAAGTGGCAGTTGACTTGGAAAGTTTCCCAGGGGGAGGACTTCCGAAGTTCTGCAGTAGGCGGCTGTGATCAGAAAGATGCTGTGAACGAGCACGGTGGAGCAGACTGTCCAGCTTGTGAAGCGGCTCCCAGAAGAGCCGACGATCAAGTGACGATTTCAGCCCCTGCATGGGAATAAATTCTGATTCTTCCAAGGGCTCGCCAGCCCAGTGGTGAGAGTGCTATGCGCACGCATCTTGGGTGGAGGTAAGGGTGGCAACTGTTGGCATATGACATCTCTATGCACGCCCTTGAACTTCTTTGGGGTTGTAGCTAGGCATAAATTACTAACAATCAATTATTGGCTTCTTCTTGATGGAAGGTAGCTATTTGCATGGCTTACTGGCCGGCGGTATTGTTGAAACATATAATTCGGACATGTCTGTAACTATCCCCGGTCCAGGGAAAATCCTGAATGCGCTCCGGTAGAAATTATATAATTCCAATCCCTGTTCATTGTTGCTTGTAGATGAAGCTAAATTGTTTATTCTTAATAGCCAGTAAGCACCAACTTCCAAAAAATAATAAAAACAGTGAATAATTATTTCCTGTTTTTGTATGCAGAGGTATTTCAAGTTTAGAATAACTGCCATCAATACTGATAAAGGTTACAAATAAAATGTTCATATAGGTTTTTTTTATAAACTAATGTATATAAATACTATACAACAATGTTGCTTCCATTTGTTTATAGCTTTGCATGAAGCAGCGAATTACTAAACAGTGAATCTCAGAGCACAGAGAACTAAATTCATAAGTTAAGTACTGGTCATTGCTTTATAATTGCCCGAGATGGTTGCAAATATGTAATGCCAAACTAAATGTTCTGGAATACTGGCCTTGAAGAATTTTATTCACACAAGTCACAGCTGTGCAGAGTAAAATAAAACATTATGCCCTGTACAGTCTAACAGAAAACGACTTTACGAAACTACATGACTAATTCAGAACTGCCACATGTGTAAACCAAAGTCCTTTGTAAGTGCCCCAAGCAACTCAGTTCATGGGAAAAAAAAACTATTCAGAGACTTGTTAAAAAAAAAAAAAGGACAAAATACACAAGTGCTTGCAGGTCAGTAATCGTGGATACACACACACCAACTAGGTCTTTTGATTTGAAGCTCTCAGAAGGTGGAATGAAATAGAAGTGGAGCAGCAACAGAAAGGCAGGTGGGTGAAATGGGACAACTTCGGCAAATAAAGACGAGAGAGTTTGAAATGTTTTTAAATTATACAACTACAAAAGATAAAAATCGACTAATTGTAGAGTTATCCTCTTACTAGGTGAAAACAACTATTTCAAAAATGAAATTGAAATATAATTGATATTTTTTGTGTATACAACCAAGCATCCAATTGCATTATAATATCTACTTAAAATTAGAGGTATTAGAATCATCCATCATAGATTCCAATTAGCCCAGACAAAATTTTAATGAACTTGTACCAAACATTTTTTTAATTTTTCTAATGGATTGTGACCTTTTGATTAATGGCAGTGACACAACCCCTAAATTTGATTGATGTGTGCAAACAAGCATGTGATTTTTTTTTTTTTATAAACTTTGATTGTGACTTCTCGCATTTATTACCTACAATTTTCATTTTGTTTTAAATCTTTGTGATTTTATTTACGGTTCCCGAGTACATTGCTGTAAAGTCACTTGTGTAGCAAAATTGTGGATTTTCTGTAGTAACACACTATCGTAACAGCTTATGCAGCAGTGGCCTCCTGCACGTATCACAGTCAACTGGGACACACTTACCAGCTGCCCTAGTTACAAAATCAGGCATGCAAACAACTACTTCCAATAGAAATTCTCTGATAAGGTACTTCTAAATCAAGTAGAACTACTAAATCACCCTCAGTTTTAATGAAGGAAAAAAAAAACATGATGCAAAAGAGAGCTGCAACGTAAATTGTTTATTGTTTCTGTAGCAAAAAAATACTTAGGGCAGTCTTAAAAAAAAAATTTTATATGCAGATAATAGTTTCTTGCATTCTTATTTACAAATGGAAAAAAAAGTCTGTCTGTTTACTCAATTGTCACAATAACTTGTATTTCTTCTTTCTGGAACACTCCAGTCCAAGTTGGCATAATTTACAAAACTGTGTAGTTCGCCTTGCAGTACACTGTAACACCAAAGAAAGAGCAAAAGTTATGTTAGTTTAAAAGTTGCTAATGATTTGAGATGACCAGGAGCGAAGCATTCTACTTTGACTCTTAATTCTGAAGTTAGATAAAATTCTCATAGTATAATGGTCAAGAAGTATGAACAAAACACACACACACAAAGTGAGAGGAGGGGGAAGCGGAAGCTAGGTAAGCTACATGCCTATGGAAAGAAAGGCTTACAAGATCACTTTTGCTTGCTAGTGCGTAGTCCCATTCATGGTTTAGTCAAGTTTTTTTTTTTTTTTTTTTTTCCCCAAAAAACCATCCCAAGAATAACATGTTAACCCATTATTTAAATATAACTTTTATATAGGGGCTAGAAATTTTTGCAACTGCAAAATATGGAGAAATTGCTCATTAAATTGCTTGTAAAACCACAATGCTGATTATTTGAGACAAACTTACAGAAAAACCCCGTTTAAACTTACTGGGGATAAAATAAAAAATTGTATAATTAGGGGAAAATGTAAATGAAGGGGAAACACTAATATGAAAGTAATTAACGTTTTGTTTAAAATAATTTTATATAAACAATGTTCGTCACCTCAAAATATTTTTTAATTGTATATACTAAAACTGCTGCTACTACTGTAACACTCATAAATATATTATATATATTTCAAAAAATGATTACATCTTTTGCATATGAAATTATTACACGGGGAAAAAAATGCTTGGCTTACTATTTATTGTACTTTTTTTTTAATAGTCCAAGATTGTATTTTGCTTTTGTTTTTGGTTTCTCAACTTCCTGTTGTAGTTTGTACCAATGGCTAAAACCTTGGTCACTGCCACTAACTTGTTAAGTATCTATTAACAAAGTTTAGGGTTTCATCTGCTTCTCTGTAAGTGGGTGGTGATAGTTTGTCCTTGTCATCATTATCATCATCCTCATGCTTCGTCACTGATGCCCTTGTTTTCCAAATGCTGCCCTATAACATCAATAGACTGCACTTCAGATGTCATAATATCAGCATCAATGTTGATTAACTCCTCAAAATGAGCATCCCACTCAGCAGAAATGACCTCATGCTCTTCCAGGATAACATTAGTTTTCTTAACAGGAAAACCAGTTTTTTCGAAGCAGTTTTGCTTAATGCCAACTTCAACTTGAGACCATACTCGTGCAACGTAGTGCAGAGCAGTCAGCACATTGGTTCTCATGTTGGATGTTCCATTAGAACCACATTCGACCAAATGCAGTGCTTTTTACGTCAGTTTCTTTCTATACTGAATCTTGAAACTGTGAATGATACCCACATCTAGAGGCTGAAGCTCACTGGTGGATGGGAAATTAAACTATTGTTTTTTTTTTAAATTTCAAAACTATGTTTTCAGAGTGGGTTAAGCAGTTATCTATAAACAAGATAACTTTACTGTACTGCAGCCCCCTCTTTGTATCCAGGGCATGTAGATGGGAAGAAAACAATTTATTTGTCAGCAAAACTTTCTTGTTTGCAAAATATTTGGTGGACAATGTCTTCACTACTGCAAAACATGCAGGCCAAGCAATTGGGCCACCTCGACCAATCCACTGTTGACCAAAACGACTCCACTAGACTACTTCCTGTGGAGCCATATGAAGGGCTTAATTTACCAGACCTCTATGGAATCGGAGGAAGAACTGCTGGCATGGGTTATGGCTATGGCAGATTTTGGACGTCCAGATATTGGTGATTGTGTGTACCAGAACATGATACATAGGTACCACGTTTGGGTAAGATGTCACTGGTCGTCACATTGAGCCCTTCTTGTAAGTAGACCCAGAAGAAAAACAACATACAATGTGTTGCAGATGTGGGGGAGTCAACATGTGATGTGGTGATATTTTGTTTTTTTTGTGGGGAAACGGTACGTTTCTGCACATAAGTTCCTGTACAAAACGTAACCATTTTGGTCCCAACTACAAGCCCTTATAATGTGTAATGAGAATTTATATACCTGTATATAAGGATGTCAGTGGTATGCCATTCTCGTACTGGATACTGCACGTTTGTCACAGTAATCCAGGTGAAGCGAATATGCCTGAATGTTCATCCAAGATTCTCTTTAATTCAGAGAAGCGCTTGGGGTCTAGATTACACAAGGGTCTACAGTGGATGCTTCAGGCATATCGGGATTACATCCCCAGTTAATCGTTACCCTGTCTTTTTCCTCCAGATGTAGTCTCCTTTGACCGTTGGTCAATCATGCATTGCTGACTAGCATGTCAGGGTTAGCCCAGGATTACCTCTTCGATATCTGAGGATACTGAGAATTCTGCATCATAGGGCAGGTGATGGACTTTGAGGTTGGGTAGGACTTTGCCTATTACCCATAATGTTTGGCTCAGTTGGGCCATTCTCGCCATAAGTGGTTGGGGTCTTAGGTTAGCTTGTAGCTCTTCTGACAATAGCTTACTTCGGACGAAATTCCCTGTTGCCGCAAAGTACATTAACGCAACATGCGGGCCACTGTTTACCTCAACCAAGATATGCGGGGCTTCAGGACGGCTCTCGAAAGATGATAGGTCTAATTGGGCGACTTTAATAAAGCAGGGGCCACCTGCACTCTAGTGATCCCATTGCCTTACTGGTTCGGGACATTAATGTTATTGCCATAAGACTGCTTGTCTGGTGGCCTGGGACTATAACGTTTCTCTGCCTTGCCCTTGCCGGATTAAGCTGCCATTGTTTAGATGCCGCCCTGAGTAGCGCCAATAGGGAGGCAGAGTAGTGGCGGGAGGAGGAGACAGGCCGCGTGCAGCGTGTAAGTATGAGCTGGGGCTGCAACTTCATGGTGCACGCCAAATCAGCTAGCAGAGCCTGAGCTCTGTTCTTCTTTTCTACCTGCCATGTCCTTTCCACTAGTTCGTCGACCATTTGCAGTCTCAGGGTTAGCAGGAGGTTGTGCAGGGAGGGGAGGAGGTTGCACACAATATGACGTACGCATCCTACCTCACTTTCTGTGTGATGTATTTGTTGGTGCATTTGCTCCTGTCTGCAAATATAAATTTCTACCTCATCCTCAGGGTTCTGGGTTCGAGTATGAAAATCAGCAATGAGGTTCACTATCACTTCTTCCCCTGTGAATTGGGAAGCAAGGTGATTTCTTAGCTGTCCCCATTCTGTCATTAATTCTCCATATCATACCCACAACTCTCGAGTAGGTGTGTGCGGGAAATCTAAATTACCCGTCTGGAAAAATTGGTGTGGGAAAAATTTTTTCACTTGGGAAATCGGGAAGAAATGGGAAAACATTTTTAGCTGACTCAATTACAAAAGTAATCAATTTGTATTTAGAATTTGACACACAAGAAACGAGCATGAGGCAATATAAAATAATGCTTGTATTACAAAGGAAAAAGGCATGACAGAGGAGAAACATGGATAAGAAAATTACAAGTTGACTGACTTGTTGCGACTGAAATTTTAGGTTAATAATGGAAAAATAACTGACTGACAACTGTGTGTCATTGCCTCGACAGTAAGAGTTCACCAACATAACAAAAAATACAAACTGTGCCATTTTCATGTGCTTTAAGTTGCCTCGATTTTAAACAACTTGCGGTATCTTGCTTGCAAAGCATAAACTGGAAAGCACCCCATTTTGTATGCTGCAGTAGGTAATACAGAGATTGGTGACTCTGCAACTTTTTGTTTACTTTTTTTTATTTAAGTTTACACGTATAAAGCACTTATAACTGATGTAAAGTGTGTCTAAGTGAAGAGAAAATATAAAAAATTATTTATAAGCATTAATGTGAATTTATTTTTACGCCGGTACACGTAAATCTTCACGTGGCTTATGTTTCAAAGTTATGTACTTTGCTTTTTCCAAGTGTGTGATTCATGTGCTCTTCCGGTATATTCGTAACTCATTGAAATGTTTCTTTTTCATTTATGTTTACTGCTTCAAAGTTTGTGTCAACTTTAGGTTTAACTGTAAAATATCCATCCCTACATTCTAGGGGAAAAAATTTTTCCAGCCCAATGGGAAAATGGAAAAATTTTCTCTGAATATTTCCCGATCAGCGGGATCTCGCACACCTCTAATCACGAGTTTTACCAAGCTATTGGAGGTGTGCTCTTCTGACCCATTGCTTTATAGGTATGTTATGCTCCATGAGTGCCTGTTTACATTTGTCCAGGAAAGTAATGGGGTCCTCATGGGGGCGGCCGCTGAATTCCAGCAATTTGAATTTAGCAGCGGGAGTTGACATTACGAGGCTCGTCCTCGGTTCTGGGCTCGATAGTCAGTGTGAGAGGTTCCACTGGTATACCTCACATTGGTACACCTGACCAGGATGAGTGACACACACATCCGGCCAGCCTATGCAGATGTGATTGTATTCGGCTGCACAGATTATGCAGTAGATAGTGTGCGTACCTTTTGAGCACCACAGGATGTTTATGAATGGACTCCCTTAAGTCCTTTGGCAGGGGGGAGACCCGATTAGGTTGCTAATCATTATGGTCTTGGAAGGGGTAAACTAGTTAATGGGCTGGTACAGGCTCAATGATTACTAGTTTACAAGGAAAATGGGTTACGTATGTGAATGTAACAAATATATACCTGATGAGCTACATGTGCTGTATATATTATGTGGGTGCGCATTAACCGTCCCAGTTAATTCCTTGGTAGCACCACTGAAGGGAGTAATTATCTTTACAAATACTCTATGACACAATCTAACCACTTCAGTTAGATGTTGACAGTTAAGGTCTGGGGAACTGAGAGCGCTCTGGCTCCGTCTGAACAACTTGGCCAAAATATTGTTTTAGTCCTTGGTTCGTGCACTGTGTGATGCACACAATATATGCACTTCCCTAGGGATAAGGGCTGGACTGGCTTCGTCCAAAGCTATCCAGGCTACCTGGAGTCTACACCCTACGTTGATACCACTTGACGTCTGTCATTGGTTATCAAAGGGGTGTGCTATAGTAGGAGAGACATGGCTAGCGTGGTCTTAACTTCCAAGTCTGAGCTACCTGTAGTTTATGCCCCATGTTGGGCGCCACTTGATGCTATTCCTGGTTTTAGAAAGTTAACTACCCTCTCTTAAATAACAGGGAATTAATGTAAGTTAATTTCCCTGTTAAATTAATCCAGCCACTAAATATTTGTGAGAGCAGAATACGGATAAAGGTTGCCAGCTGGGTCAGGGAATTTTCCCACATTGGAGAAATTATTATGCTTGGCTCTCTTAAGAGTTCATGACTGTTTAAGGAGGAGGAGAGTTAAATCCCAGGGTAACAGTAATCACCTTTTAAGTTCACCAAAATTTGTGATACCAGCTTCACGGGAGTAATAAAAGAAAGGGGATTAAACGGAGTCCTTAAGGTCCTGTATTGCCTAGCTTCTATATAGCATTGGTCTGGTGGGTAGGAACAAAGTCAAGATGCACTGAGACAATCTTTTTTGCGCCTAATTACCTGCTGCTGTAGTCGCATGTGGATAGTCCTTGCAGCCACAGTGTTCACTCAACACGTGGGTTGGGGTGTAGCTGCTGGCTGGACAGGGCATGGAGGGACTGGCCGCACTGGCATGGTCACAATAGGAGTAAGAGGTTCAGGTAGTTCGAAATCGTGCCATGGCCAATCTATTTGTGAAAGTGATTTCCTGTGGTACAGCCTCACTGCCTGGGTGTTTGCCAGGAGCGAGTTCTCTGCCTGGGCCAAACGAAGGCACTGTGTCAGTATGGGGCGAGGTAATATCACTGTTCGTAGAAGGGGGTTCTAGTGAATCTAATGTAATTAGCTCTTGTAATTAGCCCGTAAAGAATTTATGCATAATTGACTAAGACTGGCTTTTGTTGCATAAGGCATTGAAATTGGCAGAAGGCTGTTAATGAGAAGGTACTTTCATCGTGAAAATACCTCCAGAATTCAAGGTGATACCCATTGTCCCCTAGTCCGGCCTTTTCAAGCTGGGACTGAACTGAGAGTGTGATAGATGACTGAACCCTGGGTGAGTAACCCTCAAGAGGTCAATCAGGCCTGAGCACTACAGGTTCTCCTCCGGCATTTACAAACTGGGAGTCGAACTGAGTACCCAGTCTGGTCGTGTCTCGTAGGGGGTTCAGAGTTTCTGGTGTTTTGGATGCAACCGAAGATCTACCTGTTGGCAGTATCTCGGTTTGCCTCTCACTGTTAGGGTATTCTCACATATACCAGGTTTACCTTTGGGTGGCAGATTACAAACATTGACTGAGAGCTTTTAAACAACACGATTAATGTAATTTAATTTTAAAATAATAAGCAGAGCGAAGTTAACACAAGTCACAAGGAAGGTACATGCAAATTCAAATCAAAATACATATGGAAAAATACGTGCTGTGTTGCTAACTCCTAGAAGTAAATGTTAAAGGAGGTGAAGGCAAGTTGCAAAAATAAAAAGTGATCTACTTAAAACTTTTAACATAAGCGAAACACAGCATAATCCTAACTTTTATAAGAAGGGTTCAGAGGTAATCTAAATTAAATTACAACACAGATAATCGAGACTGACTCAAACAAAAGAGGTCCAGAAGGGACGTCACTGCGACCTGCTACCACGGAGGGTGCTGGAGTAAGTTACCAGGTGGGAGTCAAGGGGATGTCCTCCGGAAGCCTCGGGCGTTGATGGTCAGCTGTGGTGGAGTCTTTGGGGCATCTGCTGATGGCAAGAGCGGAGAGTCTTCAGAGACTGTGACCAGAGTGTGGTCTAGTCTAGTGGTAGCTACCCTTTTAGATCAGTTCTCCAGCCTTCGCGGGCTGGAAGAGAGAGTTGGCAACCACTTATCGCTACTGCTATCCTTGACTTTATGCAAGCTGGAGAATACAGCAACTGCCCTGAGGCAAGCAATGGCTCCTTGTTATATACCAAATTTCCACCTTTGTAGGGTCTCAGAGGGGTGCGGGGGTGGCTACCCTCTCTACGCAGGGATAGTTTATTTTTGCTTGGTGGCCACACCAGCCTTTTCTTATCTTCTGTGTAGGCGGTATTGACATATGCTATTTCCTTAGCATGAGGCGTTTGAGGCTGAGATGCTTCAATGGAATGAGTGCTGCACTCCCGTAGTAAACTGTGGAACAAACTTATATTTCCAGGAGGGTGTCGATAGCTCGTCGAACAGAAAAATCCAACGTTGGGGTTAGGGTGACAACGTGACAGCTTTTGGAGTCATGGTGAACAGCACAATTTTTCCGGACCATGTGCAAGTAGTCGCTCTTGACGCGCAGTCGACTGGACTCTTTAGGCACATGTCCATTGTACTTTTGGAGTGAGGACTTGCCCATATGAGTGCTGGTGCTCGATGGTGGGGTGAAGTTGTAAAGTAGAGTGCGCACGTCCAATGCGCAGGAATGTGTCACAGTCAATATCAATATTGGACAACTTGTCCATAGAAATAGGAACGTTTGAATTTAAAGCAGCATGCAAAACGCTTCTAAATGATGCTGCAATGTTTTCAGGTGCTTGTACACCTCAGATGGTTCACTCATTGTGACATTCATCCTTTAACAGAGTTCTGGCACAATACAAATGGCCAAGGTACCACACTATAATATTACACAACAAAACCTACTTAACCTAACTTAAATGTAAAGACACTGAGCTCTCACCAATACCATTTCAGAATGCCCAAGTCTCAAAGAGAGACCTGCAATAAGCATGCACAAATCAAAAAACTCCAATCTACATATGGGAACTACCAGCTACTGCTATCACATGTTATGTAGCGCCTTCGTGATGCAAACTTGAGCACTCATAGGTACTCTCATTACATGGCACATAATTGGAAGGTGGGATCTAGATTCTTGTGTAGACTAGGGTTTACTACTGAAAGCAAAAAATATGGGCCCGCTCCTGTTTAACTTATTAGATAAATATAATAAATACACTCATGGTATAGCTCAAATTTTACCAATCACAACATTATAGTTATAAAATTATACTATCCATAGGCAATTATTGAGAAAGTAATTAAGAAAGAAAATAAACATTCTTCTTTCTTTTGAACAACTGTTCTATTAAAACCTTTTTCACCACAACAGAGATATATATATATATATATATATATATATATATATATATATATATATATATATATATATATATATATATATATATATATATATATATATATATATATATATATATATTCTATAAATAAATCAATTTTATCATGAGCATATGTATGCATTTTTTTTTAAATTAACTTCTTGTTTATTACACAATTTGTTTTTGACAAACTATAATCTCCTTTTATTTTTATTTATATGGCCATGACTACATCGTCAGTTACCCATGATTGCTTTATTTGAAAATAAACATTACTTCATATTTACTTTTTAAAAAAAAGTTGGAGACAAAAATAATTCCGTAGTGAACAGTCCATTGACGTCACATCAGAAGACAAAAAGTTTTGAGTACTCCCAAACACATGGAGCAGGAAAAAAAAAAAAAAAAAAAAAAAAAAAACCTAGAGGTTACTTGATTCCAGATTCAGAAGTTACTGCGGTGCCAGCCGAAAGATGTGGAATCATGGTCAAAACGATCATGCCACGATTAGGTGTACAGCTTACATCACATCAATGACGAAATGGCTGGCCACAAGATTAAGCGACCATGCAATGAACAGATACAAAATATGCAAAAATAAAGCTTGAAAATGTTTGTAACAACAAAAATAAAATGACCACGTCGCAAAATAAAATAGCCAATGATAAATAAACTGAAAATCAAGAAAAATATATAATTTTTCACAACTTAGATTTTCATTTTAATAATCGTAAATTAAGAGTTCACAAAATATTATGTATGTACATAATTAATAAACATAAAGAAAAATATTATTTAAACAATACAAAATTTTCATGTTATAAAGTTTGTTTCAAAAGTGAATAAACCAAAATATTAAGCAGAACTAGAGCACGTTCCAATATATAAAAAAAAAATTTAAAAAAATAAAAAAATAAAATAATAATAATAATAATAACAATTGACAGAATTACATAGTAACATGAAAAAAGTGGCAACGCAATTGGCACAAGTAATATTTAACCGTGAACAGGCATTTTGTCAGTGTTTGCTGTTATTTTAACTTTACCTAAGTTTTATTATTTTCCTTTTCAACAGTAGTACTATACTTTGCAGGTGGATGATAACAAATTTGTGCAAAAACACTAATGGAGTCACATACTCAAAATACACTAAGGCCATGTTTGAAGTGACCATTTAGTATAAGTATTTAGTAGCGTTCAATTCGGACACTGTCGATAGTCACTTTTTCAAAGATGGTTGCAATTTTGTAATTTAGTATTCTAGTAAGTTTCGTTACACACTAAATACTAAAATACCAAATAGGTACGTCCACCTGAAAGTGCTAAGTAAAATTATGAAATTTCATCATTTAAAAAGGGGAAAATCAGTGCTAAGTATCACTTTAAAATCTATAAAGCAGTGTTTAATTATGTTAAAAAGAAATGAAACACTGCAATATTTTTCCTTAAAAAATAATGTTTTTATATCTACAAAATAAATTGTATTTATACACACCTCTTGAGCCAAAAATAAACACAACAAATAAAACAGTGACACCACGTATGATTTAACAGGTCTGCAATTACACATAAATGTGTAATGTAATGTTAAATTTAACACTTTTCTGCATCTCAGAAAAGCACTGTAAGTATTACTTTACGATCTTCCACTAAAATACTTTGTTAGCATAATTCAATGTTACTCGTTTTTAAACCAGTGTGCAAATCAGAAAATATGTGCCTGTATGATGAAAAGCCCCTTTCACAGTCTACATTTGAAGCTGGAATCCATACAATGGCAAGGGCCTGCGACACGAAATTGGCATGATCATTATTCAGTCCTTGCAGAACCTGGCAAACATCAACATTAGGTTCTTCGTCCAAAACTTTTGCTGTTTGTGCTTGAAAGGCAAGAAAACCTTCCAAGAATTCTTTCTGTGTTAGTGTGGTGACAATCGTAAGTGTTTTAGCAACTGCAAATAACTTCTCACACATTTTGGACAGCGTAGAGATTTCCAACAGTGCTAAAAATGGTTTTGCAGTTTTGCTGCACATTTCAACCCGACGTGTTTCAAATTCTCAGTCATATGACACTTCTTGATAGCTGTTGGGAGCTTTGACAGGCCAGCAGATGTTTTATCTCCAAAAATCTCCCTACTGACTAGTAAGAAATTATTCTCCAAGTGAGACAATAAATGATAGAGTTTACGACTTACAATGTAACTTGAGCCTTCAAGTTCCAGAATGTGTTTAATGAGAGGAGTTCCATGTTCCATAAGAAACTCAGCAGAGCACTGAATGATGCACGTTCGCAGTTGCTCAAGATTGTGAAATATCCCGCTGATACACCACAATCCACCCCTGTTAGGAATTCAATCAAAGCCTCCAGGTACTCTGCAATATATTCAACAGAATGGAACCATGAATTCCATCTTGTCATTACCGGTGATGGAAACAATTTTGGATTTTTTTCGTCTTCAGGGTACTTCTCTTGGAGAAATGATCTGTAGCTGTGCTTCCATTTTCGTGAATTGAGAAAGGAATGTTTGACAATACTTACATGTTCAGCTCAGGCAAATAAAGACCCCACATACATGCAATAATATTTAGTTTGTGGGCTCAGCACTGTATGTGAACCATATTTTCAGGAAATAGCAACTACATTTTCGTACTTGACATGAGAGCATTCTGTACCATTTGCATTGTCTAGTTCTGTCACACCACCCACAAACAATCACCACTGGCACTGGTTAGTATATGAATCAAAATAATGAAAATACACCGTCCTTTTTTGTCTGTTGTTTCATCGGCAAGAGGAACAACTTTCTGGTTTTCAACTGCCCTCTTTACCTGGTCACAACTGGCCTCACCAATTTTTGGTAAGTATATATCTCTTAATACTCCAGCAGTTGGAATATCACCAGCACCGTAAAATAAAAGAGAAAATGTAAAATCTGCACATTTAATCATCCATAAACATTAGTATGTTTTTCAGTAATAAAATGGGCCAATAGAGTTGAAAAAATTGAGTAGTTCTTCAAAAGTTAAATAAAATTACATGTGTTGAATTTAATTCTTCTTTTCATATGTAAAAAAAGCTAGGCCTAAATTATCTCACACCTGGGCTTGGTCCAAAAACTTAAAATTTTGCATCACAAATACATTGCCTGGTATTTTGAAGTCATAATAAATTGTATTTCAAACCAGGGGTGTAATATTTTTAGATGATATTTTCCCAGTTTGATTTTACTTGTTTTACCCTATAATTTCCCTGAATGTACTGCTGTAGGTCTTCTAGTATGTAGGCTGAATACAAAAACCAACAGGTTTACAATGACTACTGAAAAATTAAAAAAAATTAAAAAAAGTTACCATTTTTTTTTCCTCTCAGTAATACCGAAAACCTCTTTCCGAGATAATTGCCACATTCTTGCTTACTTGGTACGTATTTTTGAAGCCAGATACAGAGTCATCATCAGCCTTTTCCAAGGGTATGTTGACACCCAACAATGTTTGTAAAATCAAGAATAAATTCTTGTTTATTTTCTTTGCTGCTCTGTCCCTGATCAATTGCACTTACAATGCTGAACTGTTTTGGGCTCACACTAATTTTGAGGCGGTGTTCTTTTTCCGTTTGTGAAAATTCACTTTGGACATGTTTCTTGCACGTGTCTTTCCTCATCCACTCAACACTACTGTCACAAAATTTGCAATTTTATAATTATTTTGTTCTTTTCATCAAATATATAAAAGCCATCACTTTTGAATTCTCTCGCACGTTCATGTAACAATAGAAATTTTGGCATGATGAAACTTACAAAAACACCATTTACATCAACAATCATTAACCAAACATTTTGCAGTTTTATTAAATAACTTCCGAGATGAAAAATAGTGAAGTAAACAAAACTTGGGTGTGATCAATCATGATAGTCCGTCAACTCGATTAACTCATGGCCAGGAAGCTCAATGTTATTAGTTTGGCAAGGGACAATTTCTGCCGCTAGTTGCACTGGTCTCGGGATGTGGTCAAATTTATGCCGGTGCTTATGGAGAAAACTTCACTCTATGCAGTCACTCTAAGCAAGTCTATGGGCACGTCGGAATAACAACAGTCAACATGGCTGGTCACATTAACTGGAAAATAAATGTGTGCGAAAGGACAATTCCATTTGTACAGCAGATTTATTATTTTAAGTTTGTATGTATAGTTTGACATTGGGAAGTTTATTTAACTTATTTATCTGTAACTTGAAAACATTTCTTTGGAAGTAGTGTTTCGCACATGTCGTCTTTGCTGCATGCGAAGGTGTAAGCAGTTTGTAAACAATATTTGCAAAAATATTTTTCGTTTTTGATGTGATGCGTGATTTCTTTTGAGCTTCACAAAGATTATTTTTTGAATAAAAACACAATATACATCACGAATTTGCAGATAGAATGCTTCTGCATCTGTAATAGTGCAAATAAGATGTATTTTGTTGTTTTTAAAAGTTTTCTGTGTTTAAGTTCAGAACTAAGTAAATTTCGCTTAAAAACACCATTTTCAAGTAATTTCGCGATCAAGAAAATCAGACAGCCCTACAAATAGGTCATCATTTTAGTTGAGTAATTCTGGTTATGTGGTCATTTAATAAACTAAAAGTGCCAATTCTGACACCACCTAAGTGTAAAACAAAAATTGAAATACTCTGTCGAGGGTCAAAATATGGTGATTCTGTGGGATGTAACAATGGATTGAATGGGAATATGTGTTTTTGTTTTCTAATTAAAGTTTTGTTACCTACATAGGAACAGACACTGTATGTGGTAAATTAATTCTTAGCAAACTCAAATGATAGCGAGTGTTCTTAAACAGTGTCAAAATACATCGAGAACAACACCAAAACTGACTGTGACAATGTGTGTTACAAGACTAAATGTA
Source organism: Dryococelus australis (assembly GCA_029891345.1). Lineage (NCBI taxonomy): Eukaryota > Metazoa > Arthropoda > Insecta > Phasmatodea > Phasmatidae > Dryococelus > Dryococelus australis. The sequence goes on from CM056993.1 coordinate 263,029,329, forward strand.
CTCTTGTCAGATTATGCTTTCATTCTTATTGTTAAATATTTTTTAATGTTTTCATTGAAAAAATGTATTGAATAATACTAATGAATAACAAGATCATTTAGTTTTGATTGAAATTGTTACAAAAACAGCAGATTCATGTAATAACAACATATTAATTTTTTCTATAGAATTTATTTGAAGAAATGAGCTCATTTTATTTACCATGAATGTAGGGCCCTAAATACAGGATGCTTAGAAATTCCCTTACAAACGCCTAGGACTTGTAGAGGGGACTGAGTAGACTATCTTTTGATAAGAACCCATGCCTGGAAACGTGCTGTTTCCGTGCTACAGCCATTTCAAATCAGGTGTATTACTCGTCCACTTCCGCTGACAGAAAGAGCAATATCTCAGGTGTGCCTGTGTTGGTATGCAACCGGGTAGGCACTAGATTACTTTGGACAATCACGTGATGGCACGCGACGTCTACCCTGCCTCGAGCCCCATTCATGTGCCTTTGTGATTCCGATTAACATGGTTAAGTACCCATTTGCAGAATACACAGATATGTTCCTTGTGTTTGGCACAACTGAAGGTAATGGAAGGGCAGCTGATCGGCTGTATCAAGAGCGTTATCCAAAATGTGCGACATCATCGCATACCCTTTTTTGCTAAGCAAACAATTGTGCGTGCAATGGATGTTGCTCCTAGCATAGTCTGGGAGGTTCTGCATGAACAACAACTATGTCTTTACCACCTCCAAAGAGTAGTCTTTGGGTCCAGCTGATTTTGCACCATGTGTTAACTTCTGCATGTGATTCCTGCAACGCTGCTATTGTTTATATTTTGTATTCAATATGAATTTAAAACAGTTAATGCAGGACTGTGTCTGCAACAGCTAGTAAGAAATAGGTTGTTCACAGTTAAAATGTTTTTCTAACCTAGTTTTCCATATGTTCTTTATAATTAAACATTTCATAGTGAAATATTTATATTTTCAAGTAGCACTCATGGAAACATATTTCATTCTTACTGTTAAACTATTGTTGCAAAATACGGTGCATAGGCCCTAGTGACCTGGGGATTATTTCCATCCAAAGAAGAAACTTACATAGGCAAAGTGGAGCTTGTCGCTGTTTTATAAGTTTTGTTGGTGTAGTAGCTAAAAAAAGATACACATGTTCAATTTTAACATTCTTCATACTTATTATAGCTAACATAAAGCAAAAATTATTATGTATGAATTTGTGATCTAAAACTGAAACAAGATTTTAATGTTTGAATACTTTACATAATATGAATGTAGATGTGATGACAGAACAGTTACAAATTGAAAAGTCGACAGACATGGTGATAATTCATGGTGTGTTGCTGCTTGATAAAACAAGTGTTAAATGTTCATCCCACAAAAAATAGGTACTTAAAATCATGAAATCAAATTCGTACACATTGTTTTTCAACCTATCTAGACAAGTTACAAGATTATGTTAATCTGATTTCGTTTTCCACAGCAGGAATAAATACGTTACGTGATCAAACATATCCAGACATCCCACAAAACACGTGTTTAACATAGAAGAGAACATAGTACTCCATCAACTGTGTGTAACACATGGTCACGGATAGCATTAGTCCACAGACATCGCAAGACAGCAGAATAGGGCGGTCTGAGGAACTCACAGACTTTCGTGATCAGGTGCTCCTTGTGTAATAAGCCTGCACAAGATTTCCACATACTTTAATATCCCTAGGTCAACTGTTTCAGATGTTATAGTGACGAGGAAACGTTAAGGGGCTTGTACAATCCAAATGCATGCCAGCCACCTCCCATGTTGACCACCAGAGATCATCAAGTGTTGAAGAGAGTCAGTACAGAGTAATCATCAATCATTTATTGCCACCATCACACAGGAATTCCTACCTGCATCAGGATATACTCCAATCACCGGGACTGTTCAATGCAAGGTGCAGGAACTTGTTTCCATGGTTGAGCAGCTGCCCACAAGCCACACATCACAAAGGCAAATGCCAAACACCATCTTGCATAATGTAAAGGCATTGAAACTGGACAACAGAACTACGGAAAACCATTGTGTGGAATGACGAATCAAAGTATACAATGTGGCGATCCAATGGTAAAATGTGGGTGTGACGAATGCCTGGTGAAATTACATCTACCAGCCTGTATGGTGCCGACTATGAAATTTGGGGGTGGTCATAATCCTCCCGGAGGGACTTGGTCCCCTTGTTGCTCTACATGGCACTGTCAAGACATTTTAACTACTTTTGTGTTGTCTTCCGTCAAATACCAGCTCAGGGATGACCATTGTGGCTTTCAACATGACCGAGCACCCATCCATACTGCAGAAGGTGTAAGGAGGTGGTTTGAGAAGAACGTCCTACTAATAGACTGGCTTGTTCAGAGTCCTGATTTGAATCAGATAGAACATCTCTTGGGGATTTTGGAATACCGACTTTGTCCCAGACCACACTCGTCTGCATCTATACCTCTTCTCATTTTGGTGCTCAGCAAGGAATAGGCTGCCATTCCCAGGAAACCTTCTACCACCAATTGAAGTTATGCCTGTGAGAGTGCAGGTTGCCATCAGTGCTAAGAGTGGGCCAACAGTGTACTGACTGCCAGTATTCTCAATGGTAGGCAGCCCAAACTTGTACTTCATTTCCAGGTGGGTGTCCAGATACATTTGATCACGTAGGGTACATATACTGTAGTGTGTGTTGTGTCTGTTGCAAAAGATGCTTAGGAAATCTAAATTATGTGTGTGCGTGTGTGCATGTGTGGAATAACTAAAATGGAACCTGTGAGAGCGAGATTTACATGTTTTGATTGTGAACTATTTTTATGACTAAATAAACTATTTGAAAGTCACAACTGTTAATCACAACTTTGTAACTTTACCCTAGGGGTTTGAAACACAATTGTGTAACGTGCTTATATCTCTCTGAATTGAATGTTTGCCAAAGTCCCAACAAATTTCTTAAGCCCAGCCAGAAATTTTTAATAAACAACTAAAAAAACCTATTAAAAAAAACTAAGTACGCAAAGAAATATGAGCAGAATAGAAGTTATGATACACTGATTAGTGTGTATGTTCACCCCCTATCTGTACGTTTGCCCCTGCTACGTTCCGAAATTAATTGACACAAGTTTAGGCCGGGAACATATGGCAAGCTCCACGGGTCGGGTCCGGCCTGTCCAATTTTGATGATACATGGAGAGGCATTGGGCAACACACATGGGCACGGGGGCCCGGCGCAACGCTAAAACGGGCCCCACCAGGCGTTTCCTGGTGCAGTGTGTTCCTGGTCATACTGTCTTTCGTTGCACTGGTTGATCCTTCATTTAAATATTTATTGCAATCAAGGTCATCCTTTTAACAAAATAACCCAACACACACAAATAACAAGAAGTTAAATACTACAGTTTAATGCCCAACAGTTGTAACAGGGTTGAACATGGTTGCAGCTAAATATTAATGTGTCTTATGTGTAAACTACACCATTAATAACAAAAAATATGTTCACAATATGTAAAATAATAACCATATGAACTATCATCAATACAGACATTCTTAAAAAGTAATAAAGCTGACCTAAATATGGTTATAGACCTAAATAGTGAAATATATATATATACACATACATACATATATGTATATATGTATGTATGTTGAATTTTTATAAATATACCAGCATTCTTTGAATAGCAGTAAACAGAAAACAAAGCATTTGACAGTTGAAATGTAGAGTTCGCATGGTAGTGTTTTTGTTTACCTGTATCAGAAGGATACATAATTGGCATCCAAAAGTAGAACTTTAGCAGGGCTTCCGGAAATGGCCTTTCTTTCAATTGTGCTCCCGCTCTCTCGGTATTCATGCGCACCTCCACCCCCCAAGGTCCAAAAATATTTTTGAACACATTAACAGTACAAATATAGAAATGAGTAAGAACATCCTACTTTTATGGTTTTGTACTACATCAGGTGTTTGCTTTCAAAATGGCAACTATTTTAAAATTCGCAGTGCTGCCTATGTCATATCTAGGGAACCATTCAACATATTTAAATCAAATTGTATATGCAGGTGGTGCATCATGTAAGCACTAAATTTTGAGACATATATTGGTTGCTCTACCATTTTGGGAGGAAGCACCACATGAAGAAATATTTTTGCTAAATGTATAACATATTAAAAACTACTGGACAGATTCTCACCAGATTTAGCTCATAATACTCTGATATGCCAAATGCAGTGTAAATTGGTTAGGCACTTATTTTCGAAATGACAGCCATACAAACATTCTAGATTTATTTGGTATATCTACCATACCGTTTGGTCAATTTCGAACAAATTTTGTAAACTAAAAATATTTATTCCAAGTATCATAAAAGCTAACAAAAAGCCACTTTTGTCCATAATTATGTAAGATACCACCACATAAAGAAATGGAGATTAATGTCAGAAATTTAAGAGGGGGGGGGGGGGGGAACTTGGAACAATTCCTACGAAATTTGGCAAACAAGTAGTATTATGGCAGGTGATGTTTTAAGTGGGTCAGGCACTTACGTGGCCGCCATATTGAAAATAATTATTTTAGTTTATTATTTAAATTGTCAAAACCATGTAAGCAATTCCAACTTAACATGGAATGTTGGCTATATACAGAATAGGTGTTCATCCCAAATATCTTCCGAGCTGCTGAAGGTATTGGAATTTTGATCTTGAATTCAAGAATGGAATTATGGGGCTCATAAGTGACAGTCTATGCCTGTTCCAAGATGTAATTGATTATGGAGATTTCTATATCAACTTCAATTTTTTTTAGTGGAAATATACTCACTTCTCCAAACAGAATAACATGTTAGTAAGCGTTTAGTGACATGATTATTTTGAAAATCTGATGAGCACTTTTTGATATATAATGAAATGTTTATAAGTGTGTACATTTGATTGTAGCTGTAGCAGGGTAGGCTGCATCATCCGCTGGAATGTTCAACGGAGTGTTCCTACACAGGTGATGCACATGCTAGTGATACAGTAACTATCGAACACATGCGAAAGGTTGTTTGTTAGTGTTGGTGTTATTGATGTAACAAATAAAACATGTGTTTAATTTGATGTTTATGGCTTAATTACAATTAATTCACAGAACATTTGTGTCTGTTTCACAGTCCACATTAATGCAACAAAAGCATCAAAACCTAATAGTACATTGTATTTTGCAACGTATGGTGTGTGTTTATATATTTATTTTTTCTGTTCAATGCGTACAGCAAGTATGAGAGAGAGATAGAGAAAGAGATGGTGGGAGGGAGGGAGGGAGGGAGGGAGGGAGGGAGGGAGGGAGGGAGGGAGGGAGGGAGGGAGGGAGGGAGAGAGAGAGGTGTGTGTGTGTGTGTGTGTGCGTGTGTGTCAGCTACGCTCTGCCGACATTTCTTGCTCGGTCAACAAAAATAATGCCATGTCACTATGGCCTACCCACTCGTAATTTGCACAGATGTTTTTAACTGTAACAATAAAATATATTTTCATCAGAGCTACATAAAAATTTAAATATTTCAGTAGGCAATGTTAAATTTAAAAACAGTATACCAAAAAAACTTGGTTAAATCAATATTTAAATTGTGAACAATTTTTTACTAGTTATTGCCAAAACATCACTGCTCTCACTGTTCTCAATTTGTATTGAATAATAAATAAAAATGACAAGTTATAGAAGATACTACGGTAAACTTTCATTCATGCAAAAATATAATACTTTTAAAGTTAGTCAGTGTTATATATTTGTGGTATAAAAGTTATTAAAAAAACAGGTTAACATATTACTCCTAGGGTGATTTTTCAAAGGCTTGTTTCCAAACATCTGAGGAAACAGTGACTGGACTACAATTGGGATTGTTTAGTGTGGATGAAACCTTTTTTGTTTTATGTAAAATAAAATAATCTTCTAAACATTTATAAAACTGAAACAACAAATGTTAACATTTAATATATTATTAGCATGAAAGATGTCAATTAAACCCAACATAAAAAAATTAATCAATCTTCTGAAGTACCAACAGTGCTTACGTAGAATGAAAATATATAAAAACATTTCATTTATTCATTTGTTGAAAAATAAAAACACTTAAAAAATGAAGAAATGAAAACAGTATCGCAATTCCCTGAAGAACCAAACAAAGAGGAGGCTATAAAGTATTTAATATAATGGTTCTTGCTTACATTTCAAATTCATTTGTCAAGTAGAAATATTATAAAAAACAAGAGGATATTGATGACATTGTTCATCAACTAAATGAATCTCTTGTAATATTCATTAAAATTTTTTTGGTTAAATACAACTTTCAGTAACCAAAGGTGCTACTGAAATTAAAGTTTAAAATACAGCCAACTCTTGTTTTAAGGACCCCTGAAATAGTGATTCAACTCTCTCGAAATAAACACCCTTTTTTGGTACCATAAAACAAATGTCATTGGAAAAAAAAATTATTTCAATAACAACCTCTTTGAAATTACAACACTTTTCCTGGGAACTATGAAAGGTCTTAGAATAGAGAGTTTATTGTAGTATTGCACAGAATAAAACACTTACCAATAAATTCTGAAACAGTGTCATTTTCACCATCTCCTCTCATTGTGCCTGTAATTTCATCGTTCTCCACCATAGGCAAGAACAACTGCACAAACTCTGGTGTATATGGGGGAGAAATGGCTTCCAAAACCTAATGGCAAAAAAACTTCTATCAACCAATATATTATCAAAAAAATGTGTAACAATAAAAAAACCTGAAAAGTGCTAAACAAATTTTTATATAGGCCAATTTAAAAAAAAGAACATGCTTAAACCATTGATGACAGTGCACCAACGACTCAAAATAAAATAACCAAATGAATTAATTAAAGATATCAATTAGGCAATTTTTTTTAAATTAAAGTACAAAGAAAAAATTAGTGGCCACCAATGCTGAAATTTATTCAATGATAGAGATTTAACAAAACGATACAGTTCCTGAGAATCTTTACTCTATTTTGCTGGATTTATTAAATCCAAATTTACCTATTTTAACACCCCAACACCAACACGTCATTATGAAAGAGTGTTCTTTTACATTAAGGCAGTGTTTTGTTAACAGTGGCATAAAAAAAAAGTGATTTTTATTTTAATTAAATAGAAAAAAAATATTTCACTAGGTAGATGTTCTGCAAATGAAATGTTACCCCCCACAAGACCATAAACAATCTGTAGTTGACAAGAAAAAAGATTAAACATTGTGCAATGCAGGCTATATATCATAACGTAACACCAGGAAAAATTTTAAATACAAAAAATTTAAATAAACATAAACCCATTAAATTACTATTTTTGTATGTACGTACATACTCTAAACTATAGATTTACGAAAGAAATGTTGAAAACAATTAATTTACAATAATTATATGTACAAAAATTTTTTTTTTGCAGAGAATTTAATTAGCTACTAAATTCTAGGCGAAAGACAATGCTTTCATTGCGAAGAGTTGGGCCATGTTTGGCATTTTTGCAAAAAGGCGGGAAACAGGTAGTGACTGGATTGGGACGTGGTCGTACAAGTCGTGGATCTTGTTCAAATCCACATTGTTAGAACAAGTATATCGTGAGTGTCACCTGTGGTGAGTGTTAACTTTCCGGCATTAATTGATACCGGGTCAACGCATTGCATCATGAACCAAGACTTTTTAAAACATCTTCTGGTTTTGAAAATTTTGTCTAATGGGTTTGTTAGTATGATGCCAAAAAAGTCTCTTTGCATTGCTAAATGTGATATTGTTAGGTCCGACATTCTCGTTAAAATGCATTCTAAAGTCAGCAGATATGCCTGGACTTTTCCCTTCTGGGTGTTTTCCCACCTTTCGCATAACCTCATTTTAGGGCTGGAGTGTCTGGGGAAGACCAGGGCCACGGTCAATTTTGATGGTAATCTTCTTTAATTTGGCTTTGTGCCAAATATACGTGTTGGGCTCCACATGGATGATGTGCCGGCAAATTTTTCCAACATAGTTTTGGATGACGAATGAGTTGCCAAATTCAAGGTTAACTTCGAAAATCTTAGGAATTATCGGACGTAATAACATCGAGGATTGGAAAGTGTGATGTCTTGCCTTACACGTTTTCCTTGACGGATAATATTCCCATGCGTGATTGCCTTTTCAAGTTTCTCCCCCCCCCCCCCCCCCCAAAACTTCACAGGCCTTTTGAGACATCATCAATAAATTATTGGAGGTAGGGGTTATTGTAACATCGTCTTACGATTACTGATCAACGGGGTTTTTTGTCCGGAAAAAGGTCAGTGACAAATATCGCCTGACAGTAAATCATTCTCAGGTTAATAAAAAAAATCGTAATGACCCATTTCTATTACCCACAATAGATTGTGCCCTCCAGTACCTTAGTATGGCCCAAGTGTTTTCAGTGTACACCTAAATAGAAGCTTTCACCAGTGCCTGTTAGACCCTACCTGTAGGAAATATACCGCCTCCAGCACTCCATGGAATCAATAGGAGTTCACGCGGATTCCAATGGGTTCAAACTTTGGAAGTCAGGCCCTGTCCCGTGTCCTCGATCACATTTTGTCTAATTTAAAGTATAAATTACTGTTTCATTATATAGACAATATTATTGTGATGAGTCTCACTTGGTTCATTTGAGGCAGGTTTTAATAAGGATGCATGAAGTTGGACTCACAGTTAATCCGGAGAAGGTCACCCTTAGCTCGGACAAAGTAAAGTTCCTTGGATATTTGTTGTGCGAGGGTTGTTTACTTATTGATTCCGATCGAGTCGCCCCCATTTTTAATTTCCGATACCCCAAGACCATTAAGGGTGTTCAAAAGTTCCTGGGAATAATGGGGTATTACTCGTGCTTTATTGACCATAACTCCAAGCTTGCAGCCTCTTTGAATCATCTTAAGAAGAAGGGCATTTCTTCTGTCTGGGGTTCTGAGCTAGAAAATGCTTTCCTTAATTTAAAAAAACTGTTGTCACCACCTGTTCTCCATCTCCCCGATTTTACAAAGCATTTTGTGATCCAGGTAGATGCGTCTTCTATGGCTTTGGGAGCTGTTATGAACCAGAGGACTGAACGCGGTTTAGCATCTGTAGCCTTTGTGAGTTGCACCTTAACAGAATGTGAACGTAACTTAGGGATTTATGAGGAGGAGACGCTTGCCTGCATTTCCGGCCTAGGGAAATTTGCGTCGTATATTGAACACAAGAAGTGTGATCTACTTACCGATAACCAGGCCTTGAGTTGGGTTTTAAACCACCTCCAGCAGCTGGAGAAACTGGGACGACGGGTTTAACGTCTCTCTAGGTTCTGCTTTAAGTTGCATCACATTCGCACCGTGGAAAATCACATCGCTGATGCGTTATCGCAGATGTTCGACGCCGAGAACTTTGAGGTGGGTCAGAGAGAGGTTCCAGACACTTCCATAAACCTAATACAGGAGTTTCCTGTGTTTTTCATAAAACTGCGCCAGGCACAGACAAATGATTTTTGTTCGCGAGTGGTTGATGGTTTAAAAATGGGTTAAGTTCTTCCTTATGTCCTGGATAAGGACGGTCTCTATTACACCAGGAAAAGCGGGAGCACTCGTAAAATTGTTGTCACACAGTCATTATGTATGTGTCATGATAATAACCTGCTTCCACGATTCAGTGTTTGGTGGGCAGTAAGGTATTGATAAAGTGAGTAAGTGAAGAGATTTGAGCGGCTCTTAACGTCGAGGTCTTCTGAGCCAATGAGGGTGATTGAGGTGAGTATGGAGCAGGGCTGGAAGGAAAGGACGGGGGAAATGGGAGATCCCAAGAAAACCTGCTGACCAATGGCAACGTCCGGTATAGTTCCCACATGCGAAAATCCGGAGTGACCCAGCCGGGGTTTGAACCTGGATCGCTTAGGTGGGAGGCAAGTAGGCTAACTGCTCAGCCACAGTGGCCCCAAGGTATTGGTAAAACTTTCCAAATAATTTATAACTATTTTTCATGGACAACACTGATGAGTGATATTGTGGTGTTTGTGCATTCCTGCGAGGCCTGTCAAAGTTGTATACAGATGAGGAACATGAATGTGGGGCAAAATATGTGTCAGCTGCGGGAAGTCCCTTGGGAGACCATTCACTTGGATGTGTTCGGTTCCTTGGTTCCCTCTCGTTTTGTTGGAAACATTTTCCAAGTTTGTGATTTTGCTACTGCTCAAATCTTCTACAATCGTAAGGACACTCAGCGAACAGGTATGGAAAGTGTTTAGTGCCCCGGTGGAAATCCTAACTGATAACGCCCGGTACTTTACATCAACCATATTTGGTGACATGCTTAATGTGGGGGATGAAATATTTTACATCTAGCGCTCATTTTCCTAAAGTGAATAAAGTGGAATGGTTCAACACAGATCTTAAGGTTTGCTTATCCATTATTTATAATCAAGATCACACCCATTGAGATGAAGATCTCGAGTTTATTAATGTTGGTTTTAATAGTGCTCTGCACAGTTCTACAGGTGTTCCTCCATCTTTACCCTTCCTTGGGGGCCCCTAACACATCCACTTGTATACTTGTGAAACATTCCACCGTTTCCCTCCCCCCTTTCAGAAACTGACCGGGATGAGTTGTTGGGCGAGGTCTGCCGGCGTTTGTGTTCAGCCAAACAGACTGTTAATGATAGGCTGGATACTACTCGTTCCCCTGCTTCCTTTGTTACTAGTGACCTCGTACTCGTGAAAAGCTATCGGCCGGCAGATCTCGCAGATGATGTGACTGTGAAGGTATTGCTGAAGTATGACGGGCCTTTTAAAATCAGTAAATGTCTGGGCCCGAACACTGTGAAGCTTGCATTCCCGTAGTCAGGCAAGCCTTTTCGTAAGGCACATGTTACGCAACTTTGGAAATATGTCCTGGCGCATGCCCCTCTTGGGTCTTAGTGAATAAGAGGTTTGGACGCTGACCGCCCTCTCAGTCTCTAAGAGTGAGAGGGGAATCAAACACCAGAATGAGATGAAGTCCCTCCCAGGGAGTTTCCCTCTCCTCGCAACCAAGACTGTCTCAAATTAAAAATATTTTAAGAAGGTTGTGAATTTCCTGGGTGGCGGGCTACAGCGTGCTCACAGCGAGCTCTCACCTCATGCTCTTATGCAAAATACAGGGGTTAATTACTCAATGTCATATAGTCACATTACTAGGAGTGGAGAGGGTTTCGTTGAGGTTATGTTCACGGGCCTGCTGATAGGCTTCGATTACACGTTCACACTTCCTAACAATGGTCACCGAGTTCAGTGACGTTACATTAAACATGTCGTACTATATTTCAAATAGCAAAAAAATTTTCATTTTTAAAAAATGCTTACGTTACGTGAACACATAGTGGGATTTTCGGGGGAAATGCAAACACCAATTTTCCAGTTCGCTTACCGGTTTGAAGCTACATTAAATTTTCCCCTGCAAACAAATCTTTCCTATTTGACAAACTAAGCATCAAAACCATTTTGATAAAAGTTCATTTGTAGTACTTCTACTTTATTTGTGCCAATTGATAGGTAGGTTATTGACGTTAAATTGGGTCACTTTTTCTTTATAGTGTGGGGCCTCATTTCCTTACAATGCATTTTAAACTTTTAGAATTCACAACCTTGAAAAGCAAAATATAAGTTACATGACACTCAAATAAAATTTGATTCTTGCGTGATGATGTGGACTTTGTTCATCGCACTGCCTAATCCTATCTGGTTAGGATTCTCATGGTGCCTACTGACACCTAGCCGTCCCTACTAAACTAGATAATGATCTCTCATATGCTCATTTTGTTTTTGGTATCAAACTTTCCTAACGCTATCACTCCCTACTATTAAATACTGGTGATTATATCGGGGAGATGCGCTAGGCTATACTGGCATTTCCCGGTACTCACTCAGGTGACGAGGTTGAAGCAGGTGGTGGGCGTTGGCATTTGGCGAAGCGGCGCTTCAAGGGGCAGGCCAGCGGAATGCAGCAGGTGCACACCATGGCGTCTCTCTGTAGCGGCCTGGCACGCAGGGGGGCCCCTCGTGACGTGGGCCCGGTGGTAGTAGACAGTATGGGGCCAGCATCCTGAGTGCTAGCAGCATCGGCTGTTGCTGGACTGCTGGGCACATCTGCTTCTCTGACTGTAGTTGTACTGTGGGTGTTATCTGCTTCATCTGCTTCGCTGCGTGTCCTCGTGACAGGGTTCCTCGTAACTTAGTGGCCACGGCGCAGGTGATTGGTACTCGATACTGACTTGCGCTATGTTCTTCCTACAGCGGAGGAATATGACTGGTGGCCGTAGTGCACACGGGTGACTGGTTACTCACGTTCACTGACTTCGCGGTTGACGCGGTATCTCTCTCATACTTCGCGGTTGGCAGGGCATCACTCTCCTCCTCTCTCGACGAGCTGCTGGGGCGGTCACCAAGTTGACCAGCGGGTCCACAGGTGGAATTGAGGACTGCATCAGGCTTTCTTCCTCAGATCGCCCACTTTCTCCATTCTTGCCTGGGAAGGGATAGGATGAGTAGGATAAAAGGGGGTGCATCCTAGAATCCCTATCCTGGAGGGGCTCCGCCATTTTAGGGGGAGGTGTGGCCGGGACCAATCCTGGTGGTAGTGGATATGCAACTGCATCCAGGTCATCATCCGGCTAGCGCGCTTCTTCAGCCGTCGAGAAGAAGGCCAGGGAAATGCGCGGCACATGCGTTCGAAGTCTCAGTTGATTCCTGGCGCTTTACAGCCAAGGAAGAGGAAATGGGGGCGCAAAAGGGTCGCGGCACAACCACAACGCTCATAGTGGAAGGAGAAGGGGGGGGGGGGTATGCCTTTGTTGTTTCTATGCTCTCGAGTCGGCTTCTGGGGGTGAGGCGATCTGCCGGGTCGCACCATGACAGCCTGAGAGGAACACGAAGTGGTGTCTGCCAGGGTCTAAACTGGGAGCTACTGTTTGAACTGGAGGACTCTGGGGAATGAGCTGGGAATACCTCCTGCGGAAATATCCCGGGTGATGTACGTGGTAGGACTGGGGTGGAGGGCTGTCTAATTTCCCAGTCTTGCGAAGGTGACCTACTGGTGCGAGGGGGAGGGAGACGCTTCATCCGCCTCAGTGGCGTTCGGGGTTCGAGCCTCGCAGGGAGTTCTTGTTCTATCTGGGTCCCTTTCTTACAATAGTAAGGCCTTAGTTGATTATAGGGGACCTTACGGGTATGCCACCTATGGTCACCTACCCAATACACATTCCCTTGATGCCTTTCTATGGTCGCAGGACCTGTCCACTTAGGAGCCAAACCGGGGGCGAACTTGTCAGTAACTTTGCAAAGGGGTGGTTTCAGACCAACACTGATGTTCCGGGGGGGGGGGGGGGTAAATAAATCCTTGATTCTTTATGGGCGGTACTTCTGGGCAAGGTATCGCCTTTGATGTTTGTTTGTCTGTCGCTCTCTGTTCTGGACGGCTTCCGCGATCCGATAGGGGTTGGTGGGAGCCTGAGTAAACGTTTCCCATTACCAACCTCCCAGTCAACATAAGGTATGGCCCAACAAAAGGCAACTAGGTGTCGAGTGTGTGGACTCGTTCTCCCTACGGCGTAAGGCAAATAGGATCCCGGGAACCTCTCTGTCCCAACCCGCCTGGTTATCGCCTACACTCATGCACAGGCCTTTTTTCAATTCTTGGTTCCTTCTTTCTGTTGGGTTGGACTGGGATGATAAAAGGGGGTGGGGGGAGGACTGTAAAATCAAACTCACTTACGAATAGCTCCCACCGACCGAGTTTAGCCCTTTGCCGGTAGGACTCATGTAGCCACTTCAATGCTTGGTTATCTGTCCTTCATATGAACTGCTTACCTTCCAGGATATATCAATATTTGCGCATCACTCAAATAACTGCTGAATATTCTTGTTTGTTGCTGTGGTAGCGAGCCTCCGTGTTATTGAGTCTAATGCTGGCATATGAGATTACCCGAGGTTGGTTCGTATCGTCCACCTGGTAAAGGAATGCACCTAACCCTACTTGACTGGCGTACGTTTGGAGTATTAATGGCCTTCCTTCGGAGGGTTGGTGCAGTCACCTAAGATGACGAAAACTATTCTTTAATGCGTCAAACGCATTCTGGGCCGTGGAAATCCATCACCAAGGTTTAGCCTTGCCTAGTAGGAGGTGAAGGGGGGCCATGAGTTGAGCGGCGTTCAATAGGAATCTCCGAAGCCAATTACATAGTCCCAGAAAACGACAGAGTTGCTTTTTTGGCCTGAACAGATCCTTCCTGGGGAAAAATCCCTTTGGGGAATAAAACGTGCCCAAGGTATTCTATGTTTCTCCCCCGTAGTGGCTTTTACTTACCTTACATATGAGCCCATGCATTTCTAAACTTTCCAGCACTTGGGTCAGGTGGTGGTAATGTTCTTCCAATTACAGGAGTAAATGATTATGTCGTTCAGATAAGCGAAACAAAACTTACCGATGTACCCGGTCAGAACTTCGGTGGCCATGAGCTTGAGGAAGGTCGCCGGGTCATTTTTGAGCCCAAATGGCATAATCCGAAACTGTAGGGTTTCTCCTGTTGAGGTAGTGTACTTCCGGCTATCAGGGTGCACTGCAATCTGCCAGTACCCAGACTGAAGGTCTAGGGTACTGAAGATGGCTGCCTCTCCAATCTCGCGGAGAGTATTGTGGAGATTGATGGATGGGGGTGCGACGGGTAATGTCTTTTCATTTAGTCATTAGAAATTTACGCAGAAACGTTTCCCGCCATCCTTCTTAGGGACTAGAACTATTGGGGAGTTGTAGGCAGAAGTGGAGTGTTCTATTACCCCCTGTTGTTTCATTTCTTCAACCTGTTCTAGGATCTCCCACAGTCGGTGGGCAGATACTTAGTATGGGGGAGGGGTGGCTGTACATAGGTAGGGGCATCCTGGGCCATATCTTGTGTTGAATACTCCTTGTTTGGTAGAGAGGGCCAGAGTTTGAAAATACGTGGGAATATTCGTTTAAAGTTTCCTGGAGTTCCTGGAATTGGTTCCCCTCAAGGTGATGTTGGATGTCGGTGGCAACAAGAAGTGATGGGGGGGGGGGGGGGGGGGGGTTACTTCCAGGATCTACGTGTTCCCAACGGATAGTCACCCACTCTGCGTTCCCTACATGATTTTCCCTTGACCGTGGTCGACTATGCACTGTTGTTCTTTCAACCAGGGTTGGCCTAGGATGACTTCCTCGCCTATATCAGGGACTACCGTGAACTAGGTTTCCTGTGACAAGTGACACAAATCTATGTCTATAGTCCATTCCCCATTGGAAGCAACTTTCTCGGAGCCCTGCTAAATATCTACTTGCAGGCCCGTTTCGTATCCTTTCACCAAATGTAAACAAACATTGCCATGTGACTGCCATGTAGCATCTGTCAAAATCAATGTTTACATGCCATTGTGTGTGTACATGTGTTCATATACTGTCGCTACACCTAAAAAAAACCATTGAAATGTGACTTCTACTTTTATACCTGTCAAATGTGTTATTTACTGTTTACAGCTTTTCAAAGAATTCTGTCTTAGGTCTATTTCAAAAACCATTTTGTACGAATATTCACAGTTTAGACCTATAACATTATTTAGGTCAGCTTTATGATGTTTTAAAAATGCCTGAATTAACGATAGTTCTTAAGGTTATGTTACATTAACATATTTGTTTTCCACAACACAGCACATTACACGTAATGCATGTTAATATTTTGCTGCGACTATGTTAAACACTGTTACAACTGCGAGGTAATGAACTGTAGTATTTAACTTTTTGTTATTGACATGTGTAAGGTTATTTCTTTAAAAGGACGGCCTCAGTTCGAATAACGAAGGAATAGACAGTCTAATGAAAAAGTGTCAATAAAATCACGCACGCAACTCATGCTGCTCATTTTTCATTACAGAAACTTAAAATATAGCAGTGAACATGCACTCAAATAAGCCTACCGTAACTTTTATTCCACTCATATTTATATGTATTGCTACTTACTGCATATTAGGTTTATTGAAATTTATTGGGGCTGGGCTTGGTTATTTTGTTAGGATTGGTGGTAAAGTACATTACACGACTGTGTTTCAAACACCCAGGGCAAAGGTACAACATTGTGATAAATAAACATACGTGGATGTAAATAAATAACTTCGTCATGAAAACAGTTCACATTTACAACGTATAAATAGTTCACATAAAATATTTTTAATCAAGCACACACATCCAGCATAACTATCACCGAACAGCCACGCCGCACTATTTCACATGCAGCAGTTAACGAAACACACCATAACAGTATATTTATTACTGCCGCGGAAACACACATTTATCATAATATCGTAACTTGCTTAGGTAGGTTTAAAAAACACGTCTATAAACGTGATATGGTAATTTGAAGTATTTTTCGGAGTAAGTATAATTTACGCTTCGTTTGGTAAAACAGCAACAAGCCATGTCATGGCTCACCACGTCTGCCAACTTCACTTCGTTTCTACCCTACTATCATATGTAAATATATTAAAATAAGTATTCAAACATTAAAATCTCTTTTCAGTTGTAAATTACAAATTAAAAAATCATTATTTGCTGTAGTAAGTATGAAATATGCTACAATTCAAAACATGTACAAATTTATCTGCGTACTAGCGAAGTGAAACTTCCCGAGTGTGAAAGAGACAAAGACAGAGAGAGAGTACCAAAGCTCGCTCAACAGACAGTTGTTTCAAAATTGCTCTTGATCGATAAAACAACACCGGACAATTACTGCCTACTCACAATATTTTCTGGTTATTATAAACTGTAAAAAAATATATGTTGCCATCGGGGCTACCTAAATATTTAAATATTTCAATAGGCACCGTTTAATTTACAAACAGTATACTAAAAAAACTAGGTTAAAATAATATTTTAACTGTGAACTATTTCTTACCGGCCGTTGCCAACACGTCACTGTTCTCGCTGTTGTTAATTCATATTTAAAAAGAAATAAATATTACAAGTTATAGAAGATATTCAGGTGAAGTTTCATTTATCCAATAATATAGTACTCTAGTTAACCACAGTTAACTGTATTTGTGGAATACAGGTTATTGAAAAAACAGGTTGACATGTTTTGCCAAGAATGTTTTTTCAAAGGTTGATTTTCATAAGTCGCTTCCAATTGGGAATGGACTATAGTTTGATTTCTCCTTGAGCTTGTAATGTGCTGCTGGGATATACCATTTGGATGTCCATAGGTTGTGGTCAGAGCCCCGCCCTTTGGAAGTCCGTGAGGATAGTGGACCGTATAAAGTTTCCAGTGGCCCCGGAATCTATCGAGACTCTTCGAGGGATGCGATTAATCTCGACGCGTATTTGTGGCGACTAGGAGGGCCTGGGGTCCGCCAATTGCGTAACTGTCAAGGGTGCGTTTGCATGGTTTTTCTAGTGAGGTGGAGAGCCACAAGCCTCCTGAGATTCCGGCCTTGGGCAATCTTCGTTGAAATGCTGCCCTAGGCAGTACAGCAGGGTGGTAACGGTGGAGCGGGGCAAGGTGTGTCGCGCCCTGCAGGCGGTCGGGGGAAGGGGCCGGACATTAGTCCTGGCGCATGCCAGCTATTCCCTGCCGGGGGAGGGGCACTCATTCATCTCGAGCTCCTCGACCGTTTGAGGCAGGGGCATGACTAATAACTTGCGTAAAGAGGGGAGGAGGGTGCAAGTGATGCACCTGACCTTCTGCCCTTCATTCTGTTCTCGGTACACTCATTTAGGAATGCATTCCTTCCACCTAATAAACAACTCTACCTCCTCATCGTGCTTTTGCACACGGGAGTGTAAGTATGTATTGAGATCACTTAGAATCTCGTATCCAGAAAAAGTGGGAATTTCACTGGGCTTTGAATTGTGGCCAACCTTCTACAAATTAACCGTATTCATCCCACCATTTCCTGGCAGGGCTGGTGAGTTGATGGTGAGTTTATGAGGGATGAGGTGTTCCCTCAGTTCCTTCTCTCATTGATGTAGGAATTTACCGGGGTCGGCATAAAGTGTCCCGTTAAATTCCAGCAACTCTAAATCACAGGGTAGCCCTGGGATAACCGGGCTGTGCCTGCGGGTTGGATTTCTCAATTTGTGTGTCTGCTATCTTCGGCAGAACTCCCATTGGTAAACTTGTCCCGGTTGTAGGATGCGTTCATCCGACCAACCGATACAGGCATGGTGAAAATCCCGGTTAAACAATATGCAGCGTACCCTATGCCTACCTTGGCCCTCGCACTCCAGCCATTGGCATGTCTGAGGTTCGTCTTGCCGGCATTCCTCACAATGGTACTGCAGGCCATCAGTATATCGAGGTATATCCTCCCATTCGATGCATGAATAGTGATAATTCTTTAGGCAGTAATTGCACTGTATCACTTTCAGGCCTGTGCTTGGGCAAGCGGAGACTGAACAAGGGGCCTTGCTAATTCCGGGAGCATTTACTTCAGCTAGGGTGCCGCAGGTGTCGGGTTGACTTGCCTCTGAGTCGGACATGTTTACAAGTTAGTTGCTACTGGGTGTTTCTTAAATCGGCTCCTCTTCAAGGAGTCGACGGCAGAAGGGGGGACTGGCTCAGTTCTTCTCGCCCTTAAGGCTGAGCTACTTATTAGGGCTTTTTGGCCCCATGTTGGGTGCCAATTGACGCATGCCCCTCTTGGGTCTTAGTGAATTAGAGGTTTAGATGCTGACCACCCTCTCGGTTTCTAAGAGTGAGAGGGGAATCAAACCCCAGAGTGAGGCGGAGTGAGATGAAGTTCCTCCCTGGGAGTTTCTCTCCCCTCACAAACAAGGCTGTCGAAAGGTGGGATGCCAGCAGTCCCAGGAATATGAACAAATATCAGTTGGTGACCAGTTGAGTGAGATGATGGCGGTGGATGATCTGGATGGAGTGACTAGATTTATCCACAGCGGCCTTGTCGGCCGTCGGGCGGGGACAAAGTTAGTCGGGCTTTGGTTTCCCCGGGGTTTGGGGACAACCTTCGGTGGGAGTCGAGCCCTAACTATTTTCCCGGATGCCAACTTTATTGTGCAGAAGTTAGGCAGATCTGCCGTAGGCGGGTGTAGAACCCGAATTAATTTGCCAGTAGCTAGCTTAATGATGCTAGAGTGAGCTGGGTTTACCTGAGCGGGGGTACCTGATGGTCAGGAGCAGGTATAGGTGACGACAAAGCCTCTGGTTGTTCCAGGGAAGTATCCTCCTGCTCGTCGTCGTCTGATGGACACCAACCTAACCAACATTTTAGTAGGCTCTCATGTGGTAATATTGTTTCATAACACAGGAGTAGATCAGAAGGTTCACTTGGTAACAACTCTATTGGATTTGATTGAATTAGAAGGCTGTCAGTAGTAGGCTGTCTACCTAGGGCATGTCTCTCATGGCGCCTTTGGTGGCTCCTAATTCCTCTGTGTTTATGGTGCATTGAATTTAGGGCTGTCTACCTTTCTGCAGATGTAGCAGTCCTAGATTGGATTGGCTTTACAATCATTCCCAAGGACCTGCCGTGTGATGGGCAGTCAAGGTATTGAGTCGTATGTCGAGCAAGCGGCTGAGGATCCACTGAAAACCCAGAAGCAGCGGCATGCCCCTTTTGGGCTTAAATGCCAATCCCTACAGGCCCCGTCTCCTGTGGAGTCCAGCACACCTCACAACTGTTTACTGACATGTCTAACAAGTGCACAAATCGTATTACACACACTTGAATAAAATTATACAGATATTAAACCATAAGAAAATAATAAACAGGGAAGCTACGGCTACAATTGCTGTAGGCAATACACAAGGTTTCTATTCACGTAATATTTATTATGTCTCAAAAGGAAATATTGCGGAAAGTACCCGGCTGATTAAATACAGAGTAAGGTTGAGCTAACACAATTACAATAAAATAATTATTATGTAACAAGCAAAGGCAAGCCTGATAAATAATTAATAAATAATATACAAAATGCTACTTGATGCAATTTACAGTGTGACGTTAGGGGAGAGGTTGTCCAGGAGGACGCTAATCACACAACAACCTGCTATCGCAGGAGTCAAGATAGTTGACTGAAGTAAAGGGTAGTGGGCACAGGTGGTTGGATTACCATATGGAGAAAGTGCTGTCCCTGGCAGTCAGCTGGTGTGGACAAGCGTTTTCAAGCCAAAGGGCTGGAGTGCTGACGGTCTTCTGAAGCTGTCGGCTGGAGAGAGTGCTGCCTTCCCAAGCAGCGGGCTGGAGTTCGAGCCGTGTTTTAGGCCACTGGAGAGGAAGGAGAGTCTTTGCAGACTGGGTCAGGCTTGCGATCCACTTCGGCCGGCGAGCCTGGCGTCGTCTCTGCTGGACCACGGTGCAGGACCTCTATTTATACTTGAAAAACTCAGCATCAGTGATTCTTCGGGGAGCGGGGAGGTAGCATAGCTTTTCAGCCCAGGGGTTAGGTTTATCGGGTGCTGGAGCGCCACACATTCCTTATCTCCCCGCTTGGAGGCGAGATGATAATTTTAAACACCTCTCTCTGAGGCTGGCTGGATATGATGTCACAAGGTCAAGGGGGGTGCTGCCATCTTAGGGGTTGATTGGAACTGTTTCCACGGCTATCCGAAGGGTTGTAGATTTTCAAAATTATTTATTTTATTAGTAGGGGTGGCGCCTGCATGCAGGATTCTGGGCAGGCGATGCATTTCATAATTAATCACGTTAATTATTGTTACGTAGTCGGTCATTCAATGTCTGGCGTCTGCTTGCTCGACACGTGAAATCATTTTTGCCTCTGAGATCAGGTCGCTCATAGATGGGGTGAAGTCGCCCGTAGAGAGCACATCTGCGCTGCGCAGCGTGTTGGCATGCGTCAGTCCCAAGAACTTAGATTGTACTTGATGCCACTTTTTAAAATGTGTTTATTGGTTTTTGTAACAGTGTTTGTGATAGTACCTGCCTTTGGTCCTTTCTTTTTTTCCCAGCTTATATAATTTTGTTTGGTTTATTTCCTTAATCTAATTATCCGACGTATGTTTCTGTATGAATCCGTATACCCCCAAGTTGTGCAGTGGAGACCCTCGGACTCTCACAATGAAGACAAGTGGCATGGCTGCTAGAAGATATTACTGCATGATGTCCGTCAAACCCCCTCCCCCCCGGCACCACCCATATGAATAGAGAAGAAACCTGGCTCTTGGCGCCTGGAGAGTGTCCTGGCTCCCTTAAGTGTCTTCCCCACGGAAGGACCTTCTTCGTTAATAAAATGAAGAGACAAAGAAATTTGTTACGTGCCTATTTCTGTGCTGTGTTTGTAAAACTGTACTGTACGTCTGATTTGGGAGACTGTTCTCTGTTTCAACTTATTCAAGACTTCTTCTACCTTATCTGATTTTTCTGCTATGTACATGTTTTTGGAATATGTGCTTGTTGATGAGCCAGGGTTGCCAGAGTATGGAACTGAACATGCCCCTTTTTTTTTTACTCTAGGAAGAGTTGTTTTGGGAGGAAGGTTGCAGCGGTACTACACTTCCAGTAACTAGTTCTCGCCACCCCCATCACCGCCAGTGCACAGAGACAATTTCCATGGGCGGCTTGGCCTACCTTCCCTTCTCCTTTCTCTTCCCCACCCCTCTTTTCCACGCCTGGGACGTCACTAATTTTTAATTGGAGGGGGTCACATGATTACTGGAGACTAGGAGCGCTGACATCTCCTAAGTTTATTCTGGTACTGACCACCGTATCAACACGAACAGCATTACTCAATGAGGGCATCATATATTCTTCATAATGGATATAACGTTAATTCCAATTGTAATATCCATTCCTGCTTATTAATATTTTTAAAGGAAAGCTTGAATTTTTAGTGAATTCTAGTTTGTGAGCCATGACGAATAATTATTACCCGTGAGTGCTGGACAGTTTGTGGGTAAATAATGGGTCAAGTTTTGTATGAGTTTGGTAGTTGTAGAAACTGCATAATTTTGGTGGTGAGCAGTCTAAATTAGTAGGGTTTGGAATTTTGTATTTTAGGCTCCCACATTCTAAATTTAAATGGTAGTCATGTTTTTGAATGGTTTTGCATCACTGCATTCTGAGATTCAGAAGCGTAGTTTTGTTTGATAGCTGCTGCCCTATTTGCCCGGCCAAGTTTAAGGTTCAACAGTTGAGGCGAACTGTCCTCGCTACACTTGATGGCAGAAAATTAATTAATGTCCATTTCCTTATTTTTAATTTTAAGATTCCACAGTGCTTTGGAAGACCCATAAATCTAAATGGGTGCCGCCATGTAAGTTATAAGCTTGTTTCATTTCTTTTAATGAACAAATTTTAGTGTTGTGTTTTATGGTAAATGCCCTTTGATGGGCCATTCGGTTGCAGCGTTTGCCCTTTTTTTTTAAATTCAAGTTGTTGTTGGAGCAATGCAATGTTAGTTCATAATTTTATGTATGCTCCATTGCCAAAAATGTATATTACGTTCATTAAAATTGGTTTACCTGAAAGTGAGCAGATAAATATGTATTGATTCTTGAATGTTTTGAAGAAATTCATGAATTATCCTTATTTGTGTGTCTTAAATATTATTCATGCTGGTGAATAAAGTTTTGTGTGATACACATCTTAATAACAAGCAGTTGAGAATACCTGTAATAATTTAAGAGATTTGTAAATATGAATACACATTTTGTTGGATGTTGAATATAATAGTCAAATGCAACGTGTAGGCTCGCAAGAGTGTGTGTTTCCCTATGTGGTCATCATATCCTGATGAAGTATTTGTGGTAGGCTATTACAATTTTATATTGCAAATATTTTGTGTCCCACTTTTAATGACTGGTACGTCCCAGTTGATTTGAGGTACACTTTGAGAATTTCCCAACGTAATTCTGTTCCTTTGAAAGGGCTCTTATTCTATTCGTATTGGCTTGTCATATAACTTGCTTTGCAGGTGCTATTGTAAATGTTATTTTATCCGCCACTAAGATTTTTATGGGCACTGGGTAGTCATATACATGTGGCGTAATTTGTTTGGGCATTATTTTAAACTGATTACTGTGCCCTGAAAGATTATTCTTAGGAACAGTATTGTACCTTATCAGTATTATTAATTTGTTGAGCATTTTATTCTACTTTATTTATCCCTGCATAAATTGAAAGTGTTTCCATAAAAGAAAAACATAATTGCAATTAACTCAATACTCACTATACTGTATGAAGGGTGTTTATGCAAATAAATTGCAAAACTTTGAAGGGCTGTGTATAATATTTTTATGTGAATGCGCTGATATATCAGTGCATCCTTTATAATATGAAAGCAGGTTACGAGAGGACACATGAGAGATACAATGTAAATAGGAAACAAAATCCATTTAAAGTAGGGTAAGCTTAACGTCTCGTTGACTACCAAGTCATTAGAGACGGTGCAACTTGCCAGGGGAAGTGGGGAAGGATTGGGAAGAAATTGGCCGTGACCTGTGTTTAGGACCCATCCCAGCATTTGCCTGGAGTGATTTTGGAAAGCCATGGAAAATCAAAATCAGGATGGCCGGCCCGGAAATTGAACCTGGGTCCTCACGAATGTGAATCCTGTAAGTTCCTACTGCGCCACCTCTCAGTGTCAGGTGAATTAGTATTGTTGAAAACTCATCCTACTACTAAAGCCATAGATAAGAGAGTACCAAAGTTGTCCTTTTGTTGGGCTGGTCCGTATCGGATCCAGCGGTTTTTGACTCCTGTAAGGACCAGACTGGCTGACCCTGAAACTGGAGCTTGTGCTACGAGCACACACATCTCTCTTTTAAAAAAATTTCATCCCCAAGTTTCGACTTAATTTCTTTTGACAGTTTTAGGGTGGTAGTAGTATAGAAATGCCGATTCGGGCACAAACACAAAAAAGTGGCTCAAAAAGTTGCATTTGGGAGCAGTTGCAAAAAAATGACTCAAAAAGTTGCGTTTGGGAGCAGTTGCGAAAAAGTGGATTAAAAAGTTACGTTTGAGCACAACAGCAAAAAAGTGACTCAAAAAGTTGCGTTTGGTTAGATCGTAGTCTTTAGAAAAAAATTTGTGTTAAACTTTGCATTTGAGTGCATCTGCAAAAATACGTATAAAAAGTTGGGATTGAACACAACCGCAAAAAAAAAAAAAGTGGCTCAAAAAATTTGAATATGTAAAAAATAAAATATTTATATAATAAAAGATGGATCAGTTGCTAAATGTATTCAACGGAACCAAACAATTTAAGAAACTTTCCGAACTTACAATTGGACAGTCCTATCCCATAAACCATGCCGAAATAAATGATACACGGTATGGATACAAAGTGGTAATTACTTCTGGAAATTTTAAAGTAACCTTACCAGACAGATATGTTCAGATTTTCAGTGAAAAAGTTTTAAATGATGTTAATCGTGGAGGTATAAGTTTTGCATATGATGGAATGGTGGATTGTGGCGCTAAACAAATGCATTCTATTCGGTTTTTTAAAGATTAAATGATCGTCGTCGTATAATTAGACATCAGTTGATTTTTATTTGTGCTCATATCTCTATAAAGTTTTAATGGTTATCCAACCATTAAAACATAATTATCACACTGACTTCGGCAATGTGCTACAACATAATCTAATTAAAAATTAGATACACATCTCCAAATTCGACATATTAAAGTAGCCGAAACATTGAATTCTTTTTCTAAAACTTTCATTGCACTTTCTATAGAAATATTATTCATCTTTCTCACATTAAACTTTAATAGTTTTTAAACTATTAAAGTTATTATATATAGAATATGACTACTTCCAACCCAAAAAATATTTATGGTCTCATCTCTAATACCACTGTTCTTTCAGAAAAATCAAAGTTAATTAACTTACCTTTTTCATCCTTAATTCCAACTATTATTTCATTAACTTGAATTGTTTGCACTGGAAAAAATAATGGATAAGCTGGTTCGTAATAGATTGTGTCGCCAAATCCAAATGTTGTTCTTGGTTTAAAAGTGGTAATTATATTAGTTTCTCTATGATTATATTCATCATGTTTTAATATCATACTATTTACTATATTACAATGTATATTTATTGTTTCAAATGGAGCAAATTTTGGAATTGTATCACCATAATGGTCCACATTTGCTTTCAAAGATTTATTTTCTATGAAACCCAAAAGTTTTCCTATTGAACCCCGTTTTCCAAACTGTAATTTAAGCGTACATTTTACTTTCACTCTGTTTGTTATTTTATCCAGCTCGAAAGATATATAATTTTCTTTCCCATCCATTGAATCTACACTAAATGAAAAAATTGCTTTTATAGTTTTTTTAAGATCTTTTAATCTATATTGGCCAACTGGAAAATCAATTGCTGATTCATATCATTCTGGCCTACAAAATATAGCTTATTTTTCCCAGAGGTAATGTTATGCATTAGATAAGTAGTTTAGAACTAAACTAAAGCCAATGAGTGCCCCTCTATCTCTAAAGGGTAATGTAGTCTTTTCTTCAACACTGATGTGTTATCTGTTAGTTTGAATACTTTATTAATTTATTACATCATTAAAAAATCTATTAATAAATGAGCAAGAAAAACATGAAACATGTAGACTGGGATATTAAAATAAGAATACCAGACAAGACTGTATCGATAAAATGCCATGGAGAATTATTATCTAATAATATTAGATGTTTGATAGTGGGTCCTATTAACTATGGAAAAATTACAGTTATGATAATTTTATATATGCTCAGGGATGGTTGGACTTTGGTACTCTCTATGTATGTTCAAAAAGTCTGGACCAACCAAAATATATCAATTTAAAGAAAGATATAGATGTAGCATCAAAATTATTTAATGAATTGATAGCATACTTCTTTCCATCAAATGAAGAAATGGTTGATGTAAATGAATGTCATAAAGAGTCTGTAGTTGTTTTCGATGATATCATACTTGAAAATCAAAATATGGTAACGGATTACTTTACTCACGGTAGACACAAAGATATTGATTGTTTCTATTTAGCCCAGGCATATTCAAAAGTACCTAAGCAGCTTATAAGAGACAATGCCAATTTTCTTTGCATATTCAGGCAAGACGATACAAATCTTAAACATATTTATAGTGATTTTGTTGGTGGTAATATGTCGTTTGAGAAATTTAGGAAGACTTGTTCAAAATGTTGGAATAATGAATATGGTTTTGTTACAATAGCTATGACTTGTAAGTTAAATAATGGTAAGAACCGTAATAAAATTAAAGACTTTTTAAATTCTTAGATTATAAGTAAGTTTTGTTTATAATGGAAGTATTTCCATTAAAAACTAACATAATCTGATCTTTTTTAATGTATTCATATATCATAACTATTTCAATAAACACAATTGTACCTTCGGGTACATTGTAGGCTTTTGGTATCTAAAAATAGATCATATCATCAGGGTATACTTCAAGAGGACTATACATGTCAATTTCTTTCCATTGATGGTATAAGTTGATAACTCTTTCATATTTTTCTGGTTTTATTATTATTTCAACTATAGTTCCATGTCTCATAAAAAATTATTCTATTCGATTATCAAAGTAAAATACTTTTTCTTTTGAACTGTATTTTCCAACTAAACGAATAATGTTAATTCTGTTTTTCTTATAGTACTCTAAATTGAATGCATCCATTGGTGCAATGGGATCTGCCACATGTCTTAGTCTTTTTTGTTCAAAATCTATATTATTATCTACTTCCAAGTAAGTAAGATACGCTTTATCCAATGATCTTTTATTTCTTGTCATTGTGGCTATAAAGTCATTGAACTGTGTGTAGGAAACAAAATCATTAGGATTGATCTTCTCAGTAGTTGTATCATTGCCCGTGTGTTCTTTAATTTGATCTTCAATCCAAGAGCTCATTAATGCATTTCCACATATATCCATTGTTTATTAATAGTGAAACAATTTTTGGAAATTTAAAATTATGTGAAAAGTGATTTAACACAATTACACACAAATTACCTCAAGTTACTTGATTGAAATTTTGAATTCTATCATTTTTATAAAAAAATATTACTTCCGAGATATGATATTCATTGTCGGGGTGGATTTCCACCAAATAAATAAAAATAATATTTGTTGTTTGCTTTTTTCCAATAGCATACCCAGTGTGTACCAGAGTTTGTAGAAACATCTAGATTAACAATCCCACATTCATTATCGAGTGGCATGTTAAATAGCTCATCGATCATAAATACACCTCAAAAATTTTTAATGTTTAATTTTTTAACCATTTTATCAATATCAAAGTTACTGAGTGGAGTTACTTTTTTTAAACATTCTTACCCCACTTAACATTCTTCAATCCCTTGCCGTATTCCTCCATAGATATGTTTTTTACTTTCATTTATTTAACAAATATTTTATCATTTCATTTTAATTCCCCAACCAAGCCTACGTTTAATATACATCATCGCAGATCCAGTAACACCAGCCCACAATCTCTCATTGAGATCAGCATCTGAACATAACAATCTTTTGAATGCTTTCTTTTCTAGTTCTTTGTCAGCTACATGTCTTTATGATGATGATAAGCTATATCATGTTCCATTGCAGCCACATCTAGTGGATTAATGGGTTTACTGCCACGCTCAATTCTCTCTTTTAGTCTGGTACCCAGACCTAAGTACTGATAACCGGGTGCATGCAACTCAAAAGGTAGTGAATTTATTATGTCATTGAGTAACCCTGTTCCATGATGCTCCGACTCCCAAAAAGTATGTGGTATTGTGTTTAACATTCATATCAAATATGGTATACCTTTTGAATTATTCACAACAAAGTCACTAAACTTGCTGTTGAGCATATTCATTATTCCAACTTTTTCATTGTAATAGTTATCATTTCCAGCATTCTCTGTCATAAATAACGAGAAGTCTATCAATAAGCATCCTAACATCATCTATCCATATGTATTCTTTGAGATAGTCCGTATATTTCTTTATACCTTTCCCCTTTTTAGGTGTGGAACGTTTCTTTTTGATTGAATCTTAAATAGGTTTAACAATAATTTTCCATTTATTCCCTTTACTCGATTTTGGCGTTCCCAAGTTTGGATCATTGTTTTGAAAAACTGTGTTTGTATCTGCTAGGATACAACTAAAGTGTTCATAGTCGGTTGCAGTGTAGTAACTTTCTGTTACTTTCTTACTAGTTAGTAATTTCATCAGACCATCAGTTCCAGTGTATGTTCGGCCTTTTACAGTAAATTTGTCATTGTTGAATGTTACTTCACTATCACCAATATACAATCTACCTTTATCAGTCTTTAGTCCAAAAACATTGTCTTTACAGTCAATTAAGAAATCGGCCACTTTCTTATCAATAAATGTTGTTTTGTAGTTAGTTAACTGTGAGATATCAGTTTTCAAACACCCCAATGCTTAGTCATAGCGTTCATCTGCGTCTGTTTTACCAAACAGTTTTCTTTCAAAAAATGTTTCTGTTGGTGTCTGTGGGTAGTCAAGATTCTTAACAGCAAATGGAACAAGTTCTTTTATTAAGTTCTTATTCTCATTTGTTACGTGTCCAATTTTTTGCCCCAAATCTTCTATCGCATCTATCAATGGTAGATTGTGTTTTTTATTTTTATCATATTCATCTTGGCGAAATTTTCTAAACATTTTAAACTTTTCAATTAGTGGTTTTCTTCTCTCTATATTGTTTACAATTTTCTGTTGTCTCATTTATTATATAAATAAATAAAATGAACTATGATAACTTTGTACACTGTCTCAAATGTATGAAAAAAACACTAAGTTCATATGAACTTACAAATAACAAAGTAAGAATTAAATGTGTTTGTAGATGTTGTCTTACCAACAACTCAAAATTCACTCGTGGGGGTATAAAAAACGATATTGTAAATGAAATTCATAAAACAATGCGAAAAAACTTCCCCAGGAGAACTGTTCTATCTTTTGGCATTGATAATCTTTGGCAAGCTGATTTAGTTGAGATGAATTCTGGATCTTTAAAAGGTATACACAGAATTAACAAAGGGTTTTAATATATGTTAACCGTGATAGATGTTTTTTTCCAAATATGCATGGGCAATACCAATCAAAGATAAAACTGGTGAAAATGTTACATTAGCATTTAAAACTATTTTGAATGATCGCAAACCCATGCATTTACAAACAGATGAAGGGAAAGAATTTAAAATAAATCATTTAAGGCATTAATGGCCAATAACATCATAACACACTATTCAACATACAGTGAAAAGAAAGCTATCATTGTAGAAAGATTTAATAGAACATTGAAGGAAAAAATGTGAAAGATATTTACTGTGCAGGGACGCTATAAATGGGTGGCTATATTACCTAAATTAATAAATGAAAACAATAACACTGTTCACAGTACAATCGAAATGAAGCCCACCAATGTAAATGCAAAGAATGAACATTGTATTCTAATCAACATGTATGGAGAAGAAAGAAAAATCGCTAAACCAAAGTTTGCGATAGGAGATAAAGTTCGTATAAGTAAAAGTAAAATTTGTTTGAAAAAGGATATACACCAAATTGGTCCACTGAAGTATTTGAGGTGTGTGAAGTATTGCACACAAACCCCACGGCATACAGAATAAAATATTTAAAAAATTAATTTATTAAAGGTATTTTTTATGAGCCAGAGCTGCTTAAGACCAAATATGATAAACACCACTTAGCGGAAAAAGTTCTATGAGAAAAGGAAATAAGCTGCTAATTAAATGGTTATGTTTTGATAGTAGTCATAATTCTTGGGTTGATAAGAAAATAGTAGTTGTTTAAGAAGTTTTTTTTCTATATAATATATGGGTCAACAAAAAATTGAAAGTTATGAGCATCAGTCATTTCCGCCAAATGACCAAACAAAAAATAATTTGAATGAATACAACAAGCGCATTGAGTTTTATAATCCTATTGGTGATGCATTTTCACATCCAAATGAAGCTTATGTATACCAACAGTATAAGCTAACTAAAAGAGATACAAATGCAGATTATGAAAAAACTTCAACTATTGATCTTTATAAGAATTTCTGCCCATTCCAGTTCTCAAGAATAGAATCTCTAAACATGGTTGTATAATCAAAAGTATTGACAACCCTGGCATCACTTCAACAATGATGCATACATTGCTAGGTTCGGAATCAGAATCGCAATACTTCCAAATGTCTGGGATAGAACTAGGTAAATATGTTAGGAAAGATAAGCATAATGAAATTGCCTATCCATTAAAATATTTGTTTGGTTTTAAGAGAGATTGTAATGAAATATTCTGGAAAGGTGGGTACTAGATCACATTCATTCGAAATTCTAATGATGATGTTTCTTTTTACAGAAGACCCCCAAAGAAAGCAGATGGATCTGATGATGAAGATAATATACTAGATGCTGGTAAAATTGTTATTGAGAAAATGGAAATTCTGTGGCCAATTGTTGAATACGATCCTATTTATGGAGACGAAATTAAAGCAATATTATACAAAGACCCCAAAATTCCAATTGGTTTTAATTATTGGCAAATGTTTTGAAAAACCAGTACCTATTAATGCAAACTCATTTCAGTTTTATATAAAAGATCACTTCAATTCAATCCAATTTGATATGCTAGACTTTGTCATTGTTGGTTTTCAGCAAAACAGAAAAGAAGATCATGGGCAATTCACACATGGTTCAATGTTTGACTTTTGTTTTGTCAAAAATATTTCTATTAAGAATGGGCGGAATGAAGTGTTTCCCAAAGAGAATTGGAATTTAAACATTGATGATAAAATTTTCGATAAGATGTATATTGCTTACACTGATTTTAGAAATTCAAAGACTAAACTAGATACCCCTTATCGTAATAATGAACTCCGCTTCAACTCTGGGTCATTTATTGGGAGAAGACCATTGTATGTTATTGATTGTTCTTACAGAAAAACCACTATTATAAAAGATCAAACTAATCTGAAACTTACAGTTGATTTTAATAAACCAATATTGACTACAACTATTTGTCATGTGGTACTAGTAAGCCAAAGAAACGTAATTTATGATGTTAAAAGTGAAAGAATCACTGAAGTCCAATAGTGCGCAAACATGTATGGTTATTAGTTTTTAATGGATGGTTATCCATTAAAAACATTTACTGTTATATAATTTATCTTTAAAATTATATAATACTACTATAAGAGTGTTTTTTTTAATGTGAAATATCCCATTAAAAACATAATATTTAAGTGAAATTTAATGTATGGAGATTTTCTCCATTTGCATCACTAGTTTTTTGGACTGATCAAGAATATCTGAGTATGAGGATGGTTAAGTAGAACACTTTACATTGAACATTGAAAGATCAAATCTGTCAGCTATGGTCAACATGTTTGTAAACTCACTGAATTCATAGTATGTTGTGTTCTTGAAGAAGTATAATAATCCATTGGTGTATCTAAAAGCAGAATCTAACCCAGCTGGTAGGCCCGGAAATTTCTTCGAAATTAAACCGAAAGGTTTAGATCTGAATAAACACTCATCCAGTTCCACAAAATACATTTGATCGTAAAATACAAAAGTGCAACCAGAGTAGGTGTTTACAACTGCTTTTATTTTGGAATTCTGAGGTATACCCATATTATAAATAACCTTTAATATCCATACATGAGTTGCAGACTAGGATATTCAAATATATATACATTTGACTCTATAAACATTACAATTTCCCCCGATGATTTCTGATAAATCAATGTAAAGCTTTCAAAATTAGCGGGTAAGAAAAACAGCCAGTTAGTGATAAGCTCTGGTTTACTAACTATTTTATCTACTATGTCATATGTCCAAACACATTTTTTATAAAAAGTATACATTACTTGGTTGACTACTAAAAATGTGTTGATTTTTTTTTTAAGTCACACAAATCTACTTCTTTTGTAGGGAATAATATGTTTTGGTTTAGGAGGGGATAACGGATGCACAGATCTTTTAGGTTTACCACATAGACTGTGTATTGCCAAAATATCATCAGTTTGTAATGTTAGTCGATCTGAGACATAAATTGGGTACATAACAGACTCGTAGACATTCGAATGATGTATTCCTAATGCATGTCCTATTTCATGCAATAGCATAACGAAAAGATTTATTTTTCCTTGAGATTTGTTGTCATGTTTAAGATACCAATCTTCTTTAGCATCAATGAGAATTTCAACTGGTGAGTTATGATTTCGGAAAAAAAGCATGACCAGGTATTCCCCCATTCCCTTCTAATTTACTATTACATAAATGCCGAGACTTTTGAAATGTATGGATACTATGTTTATTTGATATTATTATGTGTGGGTTTTGAGTATCATGTTTAAACATATTGTCAGTATGTTTGGTCCACGTATGAAACACTTCTTGAGTTAGTTGTAATATGTCATAATTAGCCAACACATAATGCCATTTTATTACTTTCGTTGTCCATTTGGTAATAAATGTAGAAAAGCCAAATATATCATCTGGTACCCCACATCTATGAGTTATGATTAGTGCCAGTGTTTCTTTACTTATTTCGCCACTAATTGTTATGTTGTGATACTCTTGGAAAAGTTGGAGAGCGTTTGAAACTATTGATGAATTTGCATGTGTAATATCTTTGTCAGATACTTTTAAGTATCCAAAATCAATTAAATATTTTATTGTGGAAAGTGTTTGATTTTCGCCTCTGCTGGAGGTTATCAAAATTAAGATGATAATAGTAAAGGTAATAATTTTATTATAATTTAAAAAATATTTCATAGTATAACTCTTTTTCAATTTTGTAGTGCCCCCATGGTAGTGTATTAATACAATCTTTACGAATAAATCTTTCATCATCTTCGAAACTTAATGCTTTTTTTCTCCACTCAAGCTTATAGAGTTCATGTTTCTTACTTTTAATAAGATTCATACTTTTGTACAACACTTTTTTTTATCAAACAAACACTTTTTTGTAGTCAGCAAAACTTTTTTGTAGTCAGTGTTTTTCACAACCCTTGATCTTTTCTTTACACCACCTTCCACATTTATTGCATATATTTTTGATTGCAATCCAATAACTTTTTCCATTATTTTTCCATTACATTCATCTTTCATTTTGCTGATAATCTTTTTGTTAACTAATGGTATACCATATGGATGATCTATTTTATAGTTAGAAGTATCAAAATGATCAACCATTTCTTTCATGTCACTGTAGAAGTCTGATGTTTTTATATAATAGATGTATGAATCAGTATCTTGGTAGCACACTTCAATATTTTCCCCATACTTTGGTTTCATTATATTATAGCGAAAATCGTACATTAAGACTTTCGATAGATCAAGTATGTTCATTCCGACATAAATGGGTTTGTTAAAACACAGTTTTGTTTTAATCATATGAACTGCAACCTAAGTGTTAGTAAATATAGTTCTATCTTTAAAGTTTTGTTTAGCCACTAGTTTATCCATTTGCTTAGAACTTGTGTATAACCGTATATATACTCTAATTCAAATATTTTCCATTGTTTTTCCAAAAACAGAATTGTTCATTAATTTGTAGAAATCTATTTCAAAGTCATTTGTAGACTTTGTTTGCATATTTGTGTTTAGATTAATATAGGACTTAAGCCAATCTGATAGCTCAAACTCCAGAACTATATGAATCTTTTTCAACTTCATTCCGAGAGATAAATATTGCTTAAGATTTACATAGTGTAATACATATTTTTCTTTAACATACAGAGTAGTTAAGAGTTTGGGATTTTTTGAACCTTCTGATATTGTATTCTCTGGTACAAATGGTAGATCTTTGTGGAGATCGTGTAGTTCATGTGGGTATTCCAAATCAACTTCCAATATATAACCTTTTCTATAATCATCTCGTATTTTTGTTGCATCTATATTTGTATTTCCCCACTTAAACCCACCATACGGTAAATACTAGCTCATAGCCCATCCATATAAGTTATTGGCGTCCAGATATGTAAGATAAAAGATTTCCTTTGTACTATCATAAGCATTCATATATTTATTATTTGCTAGAGCATATCGCTTACAACATTGTGAAATTCCACCACGAACACCTTTTTCTATCATCAAAATCATGTTGTAATCTGTTAATAATTCTAGTTCTATTTTAGTATGTTTGAATATAGTATCCCACGCTAAACCTGGGGCTGTGAAATACCATGCTGGATTTAGCTTATATGTTTTGAGACACACATCTCTAAAATTTTCCATTATATCAGACAATATAAATACATCAGATTTGTTGTAGAATTCTGTGTACTCTCTTAGAGATTTTATGTTGAATTTTTCCCACACCTTTCTCGCAAATTTTTAATCTTCGTCTGTAATGTCACATTTATTGAGTTTGTTGTAAAATGCATCTTTGGATAGAAGTGATGTCTCACAAAATTCTTCAGCACTATCCATGTAGTCATATGGATAGACCTCTTTTCTTATAACAAAGTCAAGAAGTTAATTGGAAAAATGCTTACACGTTTCTCGGAATTGGCTTCTGGATAGGTTGCTAGAGAGTTTATCGATACTACTAGCCATAAATTAAAATGAGTCAATAAATCTTAGATTTACACTTTCAAATACATGTTTCGTAAATGAAATATATTTTTCTTCATTGTTGGGAATTAGATCAATTTTATTTTCATTCATGCCAAGATCTCATGAATAAATGTGTGTCATAACCAGATAGATTGTGTATAAACACTGGGACAAAACATGGATTTCTATATGATAAGTTACTATCTCTATGCGCAGCTCCCTAAATTTCCCCGTAAGATGATCATGATCTCTCACAGAATCACCATTCAAAGACTTTTCACATATATGACAATGGGTAGCTGTATCATAAATAATTTGTTCTTTCTGAGTTAGCGGAAGCATTGGTTTTTCATTTGTGTATATATCACCAATAGACTTTGCTTCTTCCATTAGCATTTTAACGAATACAGTTGCATCAGATCCTTCATAAGTTACTGGTGGTTTATAGTATCCATGTTCATATTTTACATAGTAACAGAAGCTAATAGGTTCGTGTTTTTGGTATGGTTTCGTGTAGGATTTGTCGTGGTTTGTTTGGCAAGTTTCAATTTTTGTCAACAAACATTCAAAATCAGCATATATCACAAACGGAACTCTCAAAGAATAATTTTTGTTTTTAAATTTTAATATGTCATTTTTTTCCTTTCGATGGTAGTGCAACTCTAACACCATCATGATCTCGGCAGACTTGTTCGTGATCTTTTAGTTTACTTACAGAGTAGAAATATTGCAAACATCTATTGCATATATATGTTTTGTGACCATTATTTGTTACTTGTGATGTGATAAGTATCGAAAGACTTTTTATCCAGCAGTCGTGGTCATTCTTTTTGTCTTTGATATAGAGTAGGTTAATATGCTAATCTGTCTTTTTTTTTTTTTTTTTTTTTTTTTTTTTTAATGGGGAGATTATATATTTCTTCTCACCATCTTTTTCTTCGTATGCATATACATTAATAGAAATTCCACTTCTTTTCTCAAAGTATGGTATGCTATCCAATTTCATTGGAAATTCCAAACCCTTAAGTGCATCATCAAACCCATGTTCGTAAGCTATGTATTTATTCATTCTTTGAGGGTTTCTTTGTACTTGATGCAATACAGATAGAACAGGCCACAAAAAACATTTTTGATCATTATTCTTAACATTAATTACCGCCTGCTTAGCTTTGATTTTTTCTGGGAGATCAACATAAGAACTGCACTTGAATGGTACATATTTATTCACACTTCTAGTTTAAATATTCTGTTAAGTACCCACTGAGATCCCTTTATTTCAAAAGCCCCCATCTCAGCTATGATTTTTGATATGCTGTTGGCATAATATTCTTCCAGATTAGTCTATTTCAGTATAATTTCGTTCTTTGATTTAAAGGAGCTTTCTACATATTCAATATTATCACCAATTCCCCTTTTTTACTCAGTGAAGAGTTTCATGTTCACTTTGAGTGATTTTAAATGTTTATTAATTAGTCCCATGACAGATTCTTTTACATCGTTTAGGAAATGATTTGGGTCTTTGTATGTATTCACATTCTTTACAGCATAAGTCTTGAGCCTAATTTGAAATGCTGTTTCGATTTCTTCTACACTGAATCTGAGTGTGTACTTATGAATTTTACTTCTCAAGTGACTTCTTATGAGAGATGGTTTGTAAAAGTGATTACAAGTTTCACACTTGACATACTTCTCTTGAAGTTTCTTCTTTCTTTTCCCAAAAATATCTTTCTTAAATTTATATTCTTTCCAAACATTACCAGCTGCATTAGCCTTTTTCATTGCCATGGTCATCATATTGGACATCAGTTGATTTTTATTCGTGCTCATTTATTATTTACAACATTTTATTTCTTACGTATTCAAATTTTTTGAGCCACTTTTTTTGCGGTTGTGCTCAACTGCAACTTTTTACACTTATTTTTGCAGATGCACTCAAATGCAAAGTTTAATGCAACTTTTTTTTCTAAAGACTAGATCTAACCAAATGCAACTTTTTAATCCACTTTTTTGCAACTGCTCCCAAACGCAATTTTTTGAGCCACTTTTTTGCGTTTGTGCCCGATTCTGCAGTTCTATACTACTTAGGGTACTGCAGGCCTTATCTGCCATTTATTGTTTAATTACTCGGAGTACTCCATACATGCAACACTTGTAAAATTTTGTGTTGTACCCTGACTCCATCTCGGTAGTGGACTGATCACCCACTTGCCAGAGTCTTCGTAGGGTCTTCTTCTTATTCTTGTGCATATCTGTGTTGTTTTATAACACTAAATGCAAAGAAAAATCCATGGTACTGGTTGTAAAAGAACTTTATTGGGCAAAAATTGAATGTTATTTTATTAAAGTTATGTGTGCATTATTTTTTTCTTTTTTTTTGGGAATTACAAATGTTACCGTCCACCACACTGAACTGTGTCGGAGGTAGTGCCTGCCTGATCCTGGAGGTCTGACCCCTTTTGCGACCTACACCCAAGCATCGTCACCTGTCAACCGTAGCACAATCCAACGCTCTGTGCCCAACGCGCTGTACTGTGCCAGACAGGAAAGGGGCAAAGGGTGCCGCTTTGGCTTGTCCATTATCGACAATTTATTGGAAATACACTCAGCTATTGACTTACCTACTCACTCTTGCGAGACAGAGTTAAGCACTATCACCTCTCTACGCTGTACTCTCGTATACGAGTGGGGCTCAATGGAAGGAGAAAGAGGCAGCTATTGCCACCGCCAAGCAGGGTTGCAACCCTAAACCAACTGCACTTTGCACCGAAACCCCGCGGGAACAAGCCAGCCCACCCAACAACTGGAGAGGCCTCAACTCCC
This sequence comes from Dryococelus australis, assembly GCA_029891345.1. Taxonomy (NCBI): domain Eukaryota; kingdom Metazoa; phylum Arthropoda; class Insecta; order Phasmatodea; family Phasmatidae; genus Dryococelus; species Dryococelus australis. The sequence goes on from CM056993.1 coordinate 263,066,734, forward strand.
AGTTCCCTCCCCTTCATTGTTTACAGATCCCATCAAACTCGCCGACAGGCAACATCTAGCCATCAACGCATTCCTCCATGATGAAGAAACCAGGAATGGTATCGCCAATCCCTGGTTCCACGGAAGCCGAGCAACTAGTCCACCTAGGGCTAATACTAGTGATCATTCCTCCAGCTCAACCACCTACTCACCACGACCTGCAGCCAGCATCAGCCATCGACCACAGTCGTCACGCTGGGTAAGCAGGTACCAAAGGACTTTGGTAAGCCAGGTAAACCTAAAAGAGTGCGTGTCCCTGTCCATAGGATTGCAGTAGGCGTCCCTGACTTTGTACTACGTTGAAAGACCACGTGTCCGGTGATGTACACCAGCAGTGCCCTGGTACATAAAAACTAATCTGACGTTAGATTAAACATGCACCTGATCTAGCATATCCAAAACAACCCTGTCCGTGATGTACAACGCTGGCTCCAGAAAGCATCCCGCATCAAGTGTTTGTATTTGTGGCAACATTTATATATACCTCTGTGCATGTGCATGTGCATGTGTATGTGTTTCCCAGGAATGACTTTGTAAAACTGTTATTCTCTTAAAATCTGGACGTGGAAAATAAAGGCTCTACAGCAAACAAACATACAGATGGTCAGCCAACATATATTTACAAGCAGATGCACAATTAAGTCATTTCACTGCCTAGACCAGCTTTCTCAGACAGCCAGCATGTGATGGCCAATGATACACTAAAACACGAAATTCACAAGTAATTAATCATGACTATACCTCAGTGACAAAATAACGAATGAGCGATACATCTGTGTCGCCTCGCTGCCAACACTGCTTAATGTACTTGACGACTGGAACCACACAACCACGACTCAACAGGTTGACCATTCGGTCCAGTAGCATCTTCCTCATTTCAAGCTGCAACAGAAGAAGAACATACAACTAACTGAGCTACACTTCTTAAACTGTCCAGCACAGAGAATATACATGGTTAATACAGTCAACTGTCAATTCTAAAATTCCTGGAATAGGGACCCTCTTGAAATAGCAGCTCTTTGTTAGGGAAACATTAAAAAGAATTTAATTGAAAAGGCCTTTCCAATAAAGACCCCTTCAAATAACAACCCTTTTCCTGGGAACCATCAAAGGTCTTAGAATCGAGAGTTTACATTGTACATGTAAAGTAGTGTACCATGACCTCAAAGACTATTAGCAGCAAAACAAGCTGTAACTAGTGTTATCAAAGTTGATTCTTAGATATCTTCATATTCACCAGTACTCAGTATATTTTAAATTTTTGAAAACCTAAACTTCATGGGCTAACAAACAGATTTCCTTAAATGACTTGAGCTCCAATTACAGCAGGCATAAAGGAAATGTTTGGACGTAAACTTAAAATACCACACTACTTTAATAACCACTTCAACCACAGGTCAGTACTTCCATTGTGGAGGAAGAGAATGGAGTTTGGGCATCAAGTGAATTGTGGATATGAGAGATGCAGGAATGATAATTTCCCTGATGGCTGAACAAGTCCCCCAAACCCCCCCCCCCCCCCCCTGAGCCCTCTGCCAATCCTTTCCCAATCCTATGCTATAGTAAAAGGAAGCATAAAGAGGCTAGTTTCAGATCACTACTGTCCAGTTTCTAGTAAACAAAAAGTTCCCACTAGTCTTGAAGTTCTAATCATTTCCAAACAAAATTCTTTACAGCTCTTCCCTATGCTTGTGAAATTTTGGTTAAGAGTCAAGAAGAGTAGGACAAATGCCAGAAAGCAGGAAGTTTCTTACCTTGACAGAGAACCACCCTGACAATACAGTCGAACCTCATTAATAAAAACCTGTGGGGACCTAAAAATTCAGCACATTGTAATAACGCTGACGTGTGATGCTTATACTACTATTAACTACGATTATGACACATCGCTCTTCACGTGAAGTATAACCTTACTTCAATCTACGTGAGAGTTTTTACCGCAAACCAATACACGGTTGTTGCGTGCCGCTTAAATCTCCCGGGTGGCCGAACACGTTGCTACAAGGGTACGCAACCAGCGAACACGGCGTTAACCCCCCCGCCCCCCGGCTGAGTGCCTACAAGCTGTCAGCCACTTCGGGTATGGCCAAGCACCACCGATCCATGAACTAAGAATGCTGACGAGAGGGTTCCCACCTCCCACGCAAGCCTCACAGCAGAAGCACGTCACACGCCTTCCCGCACCCCGCCACTGGGGCCTAGACTTCTGACTATATGGGCGGCGGGGCACCAGCAGTCATTTCTATTTCTTCTCTAGAGTTAACCCCGAGCACTCCTTAGTGCTGGGGCCACCAGCGAACCTTGAGTCTTCAGTAGCCATCGCGGCTACTCCCTGCAACGACGACAGTCTTTGACACCCATCGAACACAAATATACCTTGCTATAGGCTGTTCGTGGTAAAGTGAGCACTTTTTAGGGCCCTCACAAAAGACCTTAACCTGTAATAAATATATTTTATTGCAGTCTCAGATGTTAACTTTTGAGAGTGATGAAATGTATACACTGTGTTTAGTAGTCATATTGCAATGTTTACATTAAAAAGTGGTGGAAAGATAGGAAAGAAAGGAAAAATTTAGCAGGGCCTTAAAAAATGCTCACTTTACCGTGAACAGCCAATAGTTTTAACTTTAATTTCTTTTGTCTCTTCCAGACACCCGCAATTAGACAGCTTTACTTAAGTAGTTAAATATTCAGTTTTCTAGTTCACTTTCTCTCTAGCCTAGGACCAGGTCACCTACACCTGGCTAACCTAGTTTACCTTCAGTACTCTGTCTGCTTGGTAGGAGATAGCACAAGTCACTGTGTTTATTGAGTCCTCAATAAATACAGCTTTGTTCTCTATCCTAATGCTTTTATTTCTAGAATAACGTCTACTTCGCCGAATAAGTTGCAGTGTGCACTACCGACATGAACCGGGTACTTTTGTAAATCCGAACTAGCTTGAGTGAGACCCTCCTTTTGGAGACCTCCAGTCTGGTACACACCCATTAGACGACCACCTGTTGCTTCCTACTACCCCCAGCACCCACGTGCTAGAGGGAAGGAACAGAGGAGCCACAACCACTAGGAATACCTTCCACCAAGGAGAGACAGCAAGCCTAGGTTATATCACCTACCAGAGCACCTAGGTGCTGGAGGCGGTATTGGCCTGGGTGTTGCGGCCTGGCCTTGGCTGGATATCACATCCAGTAGAAGCATTGGTGGCCCACACGGCTCAAAGTCTCTGATCTGCCCGCAGACATGGGGGATCAGTGGAGACTCTTACAGAGCTTGTGCCACGAATCAGCCATTGGAACTACACTATTATAGGGGAATAGTTTCTCGTCCGGAGTGCATAACATATCTTGTTCAGCGGTGAACCAAACTCTATGACTTATAAGATAAGGCATGGCCAAAAGCGTAGGGAACAAAAGGTTGCTCATCTAGCTGCCAAGCAGCGGAAAACCTTAGCCCCTCCTAAGCAGGAAAGACAGGCAGAACGGGACTGTGCCGCCTAACTGGGATTACGGGCAGTCTCGACTGTCCATGTGGTACAATATATTAATTTTCCACCACTTGTCCGAACCAGTTATGAGTACCACCCGGTGTTGAAGGTCTAGTATACCGGACTGAAGCTAGGTATGGACTAGCCAATCCTATCTTTTGGAGTCAGAGTCAGCGGCCTGGAACTTGGAGTACGGCGTGAGACAATTCAGTACAACGTAAACTAAACCAATGACTGTAGCACCAGCTTTGCTCAGTCAGCCAACCCACGTTACCAACAGACCGAAGACCTTCAGCGTACATCAGGTTTCTAACACCTCACGTCAGCTACCTATAACAGTGCACTTGGTCTAGCACAAAACCTCTACAATTGTGCCATACAGTCAATAGCCAGGCACGCGTCAATGTAGTTTGTAAATTAAACTAACAAGACAGAAAATGAAAAACCACAAAAATATCACTGAATAGCCTAACATTTTTTAGTACGTGGGAAAGTAAATTTTGGCACATAGTTATATTATTAGAATAAGATTACGAGCTGCAATACCTAATTTTGCCACAATTTTGAGCTGTGTCCGAATTCGACATACTTGTGCGTACCTGTCCCCGGAAGTGACATCATAAGTGCTGTCGAAATTGCAAGTGAAGTATTAAAGTATACAAAGATGTACACTTCTCACGTACTTGCAGTTATGTGCTTCCAATTTGAGAAGCAATTTGTAGGTTACAATTTTTTGAACTGAGTAAATAATTAACCTTAAAGAAAGGTGTAAACAATAAATTCCCACTAGGCCTACGTTTATAACCTACAAAAGCTAAGGTAAAACACGCACTCAAAATTGCAAACTTACATACAATCAGTAAGAAAACAAATGTTATGTAAATGTAAACTATATTGAAATATTATTTAAGACTTTATTAAACCATATAACTTTCGGCAATTATCAAGTTATTTGTAGGAATACATACCTATTCATTAAAGTGATCAGCTGGCTAATAGATGTTGCCAAAGCCAACACGACAAGACTGCCTGTCCAATCTCGTCAAGTTTGGTGCCAAGGGTAAGTAAAGTATGAAAGGATGCCAAGTACACCAGCATTTACCTGAATTCAGAAATGGCCTTAATTATCATCGACAATGATGATAAAAGAAAATTGAACTGCCTTGTTATTTCAGATTTATTTATCTTCCCGCTATACTCTTCATGTATGATTTTAAGTTTTTCTTCCAATGTAAACTCGTGTCGTTTTCACTTTGTCGTCATTGCACTGCACTGCCGTATGTAGAGATATCACAAACTAAAATCACTATTTTATTAACTTTGAAGTTTGCATGTTTTCAGATAAAAACAATGACATTGATTAGGAAGAGAAACTGCGGCAATGTCATAGGTATTCACTGAAGCTGACTCCACAAAGCAAAATGCACTCGTTAAACTATTTAATACCATGAGATTTTGGTCCATTACGTGCATTAATGCACTAGAACATGATTATAACCAACTTTCTTCATGTACCATGTGCACAGAAGAGGTTACAGAAGGTGACCGCGCACCAAATACATGCAGCCAACATCTTTAGTTACAGATTTTGACGCTTAAGGCACAACATTTTTTCACACTGCGTAAAGTAGCGCTGTTTGTTTTGTATACAACTATGATGCCATGATTGTTTACATTAATTTTAGTGGTTACGTTTTTCTTTGTATTAACAATCTGAATTAAATATAAATTCTTTTCTGCAGGACATAAACCGACTTTGCATTACATATTACAGTAAAACTCTGTTAAGAAGTTTCTGAAGGGACTTAAAAAAAAAATGCTTATTAACTAGGAAAACTTCTTAAAAGGGTCAAATTATACATGTGCAAATAAACAAGGTGCACAACTATTCAACTTATTAAGCAGGAAAAATTCTCGAGTGGGAACTTCTTAACCGGGTTTCACTGTAATTGTGTTTTGTACAAAATTAATTATATAGCATTAAAATACCTAGTATATTTTCAGGAACCACAAATTTCCTTTGTATAATCAGGCACTTCTTATTAGCGGGTTTGTACTAACGAGATTCAACTGTAGCAGTAGTGACATTAGTTAGTGTGTCACTTTTTTTTTTTGTTAAAAAAGCCTTCGTACTAGAAAATGGGTGAAAGAGCTTTCCTGTCTGCCTCAGTACTCAGGATTGAGAGACAGTGGTGGAACAGGGAACTGCCTTGATGGTCACCTGATACACTGTGTTCTTCTAGACTCCAATCGTGGACCATGTATCTAGCTGCTTGCTTTTTCTGCTGCTGGCTCGCTCTTCTCACTTTGGCACACAATATAATGTGTTCTAGGTGGAACGTACACTGGGTTGCAAAATACAAGAAAAATAAATACAGCGAAATCCCGTACCTACGAGAGTTCAAGTGTGACAAACCGACTTAATTACGAGTACTTGTAACATCAGATTCATCACAAAAAAATTGAATATTAATTTTATGGAAAACGTAGGGTGACACTGCTGATATAAAGATGGCGGGAGTTACAAACATAGCCAGATTATGTGAGCTATCACTTACATAGTATAAATAACAATGTCTGAATTCATGTTCCATACTTAAAACATGATTTTAATGTTAAAATACGTACGTATAAAATTTATATTCAGATGTGATAGTGGGGACGTAATTACAGCAGCAAAACTTATTCGCAAAAAGTTACTACTCTATACCGTATTTACTAGCATTATTCTTGCACCTTTTTTACAGAATTTTTTAGTCTAAAAAATTAGGGTGCATGAATTATACAAGGAATAGCCAAGACACGTGCATGTAAACGTTAAAATGAGGTCTACTGTACTTGCATGTTGTGGCCTATTGCAAGCTGCTTCCTCTACATTGTCAGTTGAAATAATTACAGGAACAAAATACAGAAATAAAGGGCAATCGTTAGTATTAGTGCACATTGTTTTTATTTTACCATGCAGCTAAATGTAGAAAAAGATGTGTGTAAACATCTGTAATGACAATGCAACTGTTTTCAACATGGCGGCTTGTAGGAAAAAACAAAAAATATATATTTAAGCTACGTACATTTCAAAACATCCCACACGACCAAAAGATGATCAAAATGTCAGTGTTCATGTAAACATTATCAGCAAATTTAACTCCACACGTAAACCAGCAATTTATAAGCTTTTATCGATAACGAAACCTGAGCCGCACGCGGATGTGTGTTCCACAAATGTTCAACCAATCATCTGCTCACACTCGTATTGATCCAGTGCCTCTGTTCTAAGTAAATGCCAGTACCTCTATTATACCGGCCATCTTGTGAAACATAAACCGCACACCGCAGAACCTTCCACATATTTTCAACCAATCATCTGCTAGCACTCGTATTGATTCTGTGTCGCTGTTCTAACTAAATGCCTTGACAAAGGATACGAGCGCGGTCGGACAAGGCATGCGTCGTTGCAACATCTACTGCACTGCAGCGTTGCCACTTCTCGTGCAGTGTGGCTCATACACGTTTTACGAGATTAACCCTTCTACTACCAAGGGGGGTAACATATTTACCCCACTGTTATATTTTTGTTCATAGTTTTGATATATGTTATTGGTTTGGCTTAAAGTTTCATGTTATTTTTTTAGGTTGTTTTATAAGGGAAACCAAGAGAAATATAAGTATGATTTGTTTTATTGTTTTTTTTTTAAAGGATTTGTTAGTGGGGTAATTTTGTCACCCCCCTTGGAATACTATGTTTCCGATATTTCTGTTTATTTGTCTCTTTTTGCTATTGAATTTCTATGTGAAAAACATTCAAAGACAATGCCAAAAACAATTCCCCATTATATTTACATCAATTACCAACCATTTTTTATTTTTTAAAAATATATATATTTTTTTTCTTTCTTTCTGTTGGTATTTGTTCCGAAGAGTTGTGTTGGCATTCACTTGGTATGGCATGCTTTACACTTCTCTACGTAGTGTATAAAATGCCAAAAACTACAGTACGGTATTGAAGAGTTTCAAAGTATAGTAACTATTGAAAATTCAGATAATTTGTGTGATGATGATAGGGAAATACACTATCTATCCAAAAAGTAATTGGGCACCCGTGAAGATAGGTAATTCAGTAAGTCAGTTGACTTGTGTTTCGTGGCCTTCGGCGTAGAACCGCTGGGGTTTGTCCGTAGTAGCATGAACACACAGGCCTATTGTAACATTCTGGATAATGAAATGCTCCCAACATTGTGGCGTTTTTATGAAATAGACCAGTGTTACGTCCAGGTTGACATTGCCAGGTGCCATGTTTCAAGGGCTACTTTGCAGTGGTATGCGACAACAATGTTCGCCGATTGGACTGGCCCGCCCAGAGCCCCGACATCATTCCCTATAGAACAGCTTTGGGACAAATTGGAATGCCGGGTGAGGACTCGTCAGGCGCGGCCAAAATCCATTGCTCAATGGTGACAAATCCCCGTGGATGTCCTACAAACACTCGTAGAGAGCATGCCAGACAGGATGGCTGCTGTTATAGCTGCAAGAGGTGGCCCTATGAGATTCTAACGGGGTGACAACCACCGAGCAAACATTGTGGACAGTGCCCAATTACTCTTTGGTAGATAGTGTATATGACTTATGGTATGACAACGAAAGTGATTGTGAAGATAATGTTGAAACTATTGAAGAAGTAGGTGATTAATAACTGAAATGACAGAAGCTAATGAATAAAATGGCAGTGAAAGTGAAGAAGAGCAAGATAGAGACACAGGTATGTTCACAACTAAAAGTGGTATGAAATGGTCACCAATGCCTCTTTGTAAAAAGGCTGAAGACCTGCCTGTAATATTATAAGCTACAAACCTACCACCATGGATGTGAGAAAAGATTCAATTCTAGGATTGTTTTCTCTCTTTCTGCCACCAGAGATGTTGGATACAATTTGTAGACACACACATGAAAAACGTAAACAAATATTTGAGCTTTTCAATCAACAACATCCAGAGAAGCCCTAAGAATGGAAAGATGTAAATGCTCAGGAAATGGCAGCTTTTATTGCATTACTTATAGCTGCAGGTAAAATACATGGTAACCAAACAGCTATTCCAGAATTATGGACCAGCCATCCAGCTTTTTGCAACCCATTTTTTACTGCTGCAATATCAAGAAGCAGGTTTCAATTTCTCTGTGTATTTTTGAGATTTGATAGCAAAATCACAAGGTGCACTCAAATTGAAGAGTCCGGGGATAAATTGCAAGCAATAAGGGAAGTATTCAATATACTTGTAATGGCCTGCATTCAAAACTACAGTCAAAAGGAAAATCTGACAGTTGATGAAAGACTTGCATCTTTTCGTGGCAAATTCCAGTTTAGAGTTTATATGAAGTCTAAACAAGGACGGTATGGAATTAAATTTGGATATGTTCTGACTCAGCAAATGGTTACGTGTGCAATATTCAGGTACTGGCGTACGCAAAAATCAATGCGAAATAAATCAAATACCTATGAGAGTTGTGATGGACTTGGTGGAACAATATTTAGAGTCTGGTAGGGGTAACTACGAATAATTTTTTTTTCTTCCATCCACTTGCTGAAGCTTTACTTTGCAAGAAACTAATGCTTGTTGACACATTGCATGCCAATAAGAGAGAGATTCCTCAACAGTTCCTACTAAATCCGCAAAGGAAAGAGACATCATCAATTTTTGCCTTCGCGAAAGATATTATTATTGTTTCTTATGTACCGAAAAAAAGAAAAGCAGTTGTACTTTTATTAACTCAATATCACGATGCCACAATACATGAAGACGAAGACAGAAAGCTTGAAATAATACAGCATTTTAAAGAAACCAAAGGAGGGGTTGACTTGGGAAATATGATGACAAGCGAATATAGCTGTGTGCGAATGACAATCCGGTGGCCCCTGCGTCTCTTTATGGAAATAATTGATATCGCAGATCTCAACGCATATAATCCGCGGACTGGCACAAAAATAACCCTAGGAAGAGAAGATCATGAACTGATGTTGATGTTGGCAAAACCACATATCGAGGAACGAGCTCAAATGCCAGTGGGCTTCCAGAATAACATTGTTAGTGCTATTGAAGCAATGAAGCAGTGGGTATACCTGTGACTAAAACACGGCGAACCAAGGAAGGTACTGTTGCAGAAACTTCAATAATGGAAACTGGAAGAATATGTAACTACTTTACGTCCCAGGAACAAAGACAGAAAAACACTACAAATGTGCAAATTTTGCAAGACGCCTGTTTGTCAGATACATCACAAGGAGCAATTAGTCGTAAAATGGGTGAACTGTGAATAAATAAAACAAATAGCTCTCTATAACGGGAAATGATAGACATCCACGTTTCAAAAATTGCAGCATGTCAGCCAAGAGGCAGGGTATGAATTGTAAAAAGTGTGGACTTTGACAAGTAAATTTGGAGTTGTTAACATTTACTTCTATGTTTTGTTTTTAAGTGTCAATGTTGAAGTGTATTTCCTAATAATGTGCATTTTCTATGAGAATAAAAAAATATTTTGTAACAAAATGAAGTAGAAATATATGTAAACTGAAGTAAATAATATATGTTTACATTTCAGAAGCTTATACAAACACATACAAGTAGTAAAATTACTAACCAAATAAAAATAATAAATATTTTAACTGTGGTAACACCATTACCCCCCTTGGTGCAAGTAAGGTGTCTAAATACCTTCGTAGTAGAAGGGTTAATTATACTAAATGCACAATTTAAGCAATTTAAATTCACCAAAATTGTTAGAAAAGGCAAATACAATTAATCAAAATGTATTCGAATTGCTCGTAAAAACGGAAATACAAAATAAATCCTCCCTAGCTGTAACCAGATAATTTAACCTTGGTAGTATAGTACTGTATGACGCTGTATTAAAAAACTTCTGTAAGACGGAATTCTCGTAATAGGCCGTATTCGTAGGTACGATTTCACTGCAAGCAAAATACAGGCTGGGTCGGGGGTTTCCCACATTGGAGAAAGCTTATGTTTTGGGTTTCTTTGATTTAGTGGCTACCAAAGATGAAGGGCAATTAAACCCCAGGGTAAACATGATTGGTAGATCTCCTGGTAGGAGACTTTGGTTCTGTTTACATTTAGGGATGCCAAATATTTGGCATCCCTTCAGAGGGAGCATGAGAGTAACTAGGCAGGGAACTTAAGTTCCTGGGGTGCCCGGCCTTTATAGAGAGTTGGCTTGGTAGGCTGATATGTGGGTACAAAATGAGGAGTTACAGGGATAACCCTTCGGCGTTTCAGTACCTGGCTTTAAAGACATATGTGGATGATCTTCCTAGCTGTCATGCTCTCTCTGCAAGCGGGCGGAGGCGTAACTGTGTGTTTGACAAGGTGGAGGGAGACAGGATGCATTTGTAAAGTAAAAACTGGGTTGGGAGGTTCTGGTAAATCAAATCTATACCAAGGCCAATCAAGTCCTAGAATAGCTTCTCCTCCCTGTCATATGGCCTCGATAGCAGTATGTTCACCGGGGGCATATCTTGCCCAGATTGAGAAGTGTCATCATTATCTGTAGTGGTTTCCACTGGCGTTAAGGTAAGTAGATAACTGACAGTGGTCCACAGGGCTTTACCCTGTTTGGCATAAGGCATTTATACTAAGTTGTGATCTGTCTGAAATAAATTACTAATAAGTTGCCTTAAGGGGAGACTTCCAGGACACAGTGTACTACCCGATGTTCCCAAGTCCGACCTTTGCAAGCTGGGACTTGAACAGACGGTAGCTGTGATAACTCGTGTCCTGAGAGCGATACCTGCTTGAGGTTGGTCAACTCTGAGAGCTGCAAATTCTACTCTGGCCTTTGCAAGCTGGGTGATGAACTGAGTACCCGGTCTGGTTGTATTTCTAAGGAGGTTATAGTTGCTACTGCTTTGGGTGCAGCCAAAGGTCTACCAGCTGGCAGATCTCTATTTGCCTCTTACTGTGTGTGTGTATTACCCTAGTTGTTACACGTGGATACCAAATTTCCTTGAGGTAGTTAATTACCAAGTATGAGATTCAGAGCTTTGACAAATTACCAACACAAATTAATTACGGGGTTCAATAGTTACACAAATTAAGTTCAAAATTACACACACACAGTTAAGGTAAATAACATGAATTTTATTGATATGTACTAAGTAAAACACGGTGATGCTTTGCCAACTCCTAAAATGAATTAGTGTAAAAATGGAAGCTACTTAGAATTTAATGCAGACGAAGGTGGCCTGTACAATGTCTAGAGATGGTTATTGCAGACTGGAATAAAATGATTAACTAGCGCATTTGACAGTGCTTAGCCTAATCAGGATGTATTCTAGGAGAACATAATTAAATTCAATTAATGGACTGGTAATTGGAGTAACCTAGAGGTCCAGAAGGGACGTTGGGGCGACCTGCTACCATGGGGTGCCCTTGAGGTTTACCAAGAAGGTGGGATGAGCAGGGGAGCACATCTTCAGGAGCCTCTGGATGATGTTGACCAGCAGTGACAGGATCTGTGGGGTGGCTGCTGGCAATCATTGCGAAGTGGAGTGTCTCAGGAACCTTCTAACGGCACGCATTCGCGGAAAGGCCTAGCGGTTAGCGCCCTTAACAGAGTTCTGTGGCCTTCACCGGCTGGGAGAGAAGAGTTGGAAATCACTTACCCCTACTGCTACCCTTAGCCTATTGCAAGCTGGAGGATGCAGCAACTGCCAAGAGCCAGGTTTGGTTCTTCTTTTATACTAATTTTCCATGCTTGTTGGTTCTCGGATGGATGCGGAGGGTGGTTAGCCGTTCTTGGTAGGTGATGTTTATTTTGACTCTGAAGGGGTGCCTTTCATTTCTTATCGCCTTGGCTGGAGGCATTGACATTTTTTATTGCCTCGGTGAGAGGTTGGATGCTGGATGCTGCTGGAGTAGACTGGGTGCTGCCCTCCAGTGGCAAACCGAGGCACTAGCTTGACCTTCCTGGAGGATAGCGATATCTCATTCAACAGTGAAATCCCATGTTGTTGGGTAGGGCGACAGTGTGACGTCTTAGAGTTTCGGCAAACAGTACAATTTCCGGTCACGTGTCTGTAGTCCCACGACATGTGCTAGCGTACCCTGTAGGCACATGTGTCATTGTAATGTTCAGGAGTGATGACTGGCCCTGATGTGAGTAGCGTACTTGAAGATGGAAAGATGAAGAGTAGAGTGCGCTTCCCGAATGCGCAAAATGCATCACGCATCAGTTCACACCCACTGAGCGCTAGGTTAATGGCATTCTTGGCCAGTGGCTCAAGAATTGTCTCATAGGTGATTGTGAATTGGATTAGTTTCAGCCAGTTCTTGGTGATCATGGGTCCTTGAGAGCCCATGTATGGAATTGAAAGGGGAGTTGGATTTAGATACCTATATCTAAATTTGGCTGGGTATTAGGTTGGGACCACATGTCATCACACACTTTTTCCAGCATGTGATTGGATGATAATGTGGAGCTCATTTGTAGCATGTAATAGTCTCACTTTATGAGAGCTGTCACATTTATTTTGTATTTTATTATTATAGAAGGACAAAGTACATCTCATTCCATTCTCATCATCTTGACCCTAGTATCAGAGTAGACGTCATGTGGAACATACAGTAGTATGAACCTAAGAAAATAGGTATGCCAGGTACATAATTAGGGATGGGATCCTCGATACCGCGATACCTCGAAACCATCTATACTTTGTAGTAACGAGTCGAGTTGTTTCAATGCTGATACTTAGGGACCCCAGAAAATGGTAAAATAGAATGCCTGATTTTGGTGCAAAAATAGTGAAAATCTGTGTTAAATTTCCATGTTTAAACATGAAAGCGTTGTTGAAATTCTGTATTTAAAAATTGAAACTGTGTTAAATTTCAGTATTTAAAAATGAAAGCAGTGTAAATTTTGGTGTTTAAAATGAAAGTGATTCAAAATTTCGGTTTTAAAAAAAAAAAAAAAAAAAAATGAATTTCTTTGCATTCATATTAAAATATAAACCAAATTTCTGTGTCTGAAAATTAAATAAATTTGGTAAATTAGAATGTTTGAAAGAAAATTAATGCACATGGTTTCTGAATAAAAAATAGAAAAGTAATTACTAAATACAAGAAACAGCAATAAAACCATTAATTAATTAATTTAAGACATATGGGGTAAATTTAGACAGTTCTAGAAAAGTAGCACGGCCACAATGTATCCTTCCACCACATATGTTTTTCACTGAAGAAAAAGATGTTTGTAAACAAATGTGAGTCTAAAGCACACTTGCATTTTCCTCTTTCCTCATGTTCCCTGTCATGGCAGGCACTGAAAGTCTAACGTTAGCCAACTTCCATCCAGTAATTAATGTAGAAGGTTATAGTTAGGTTGGCGTTTTAACCTGTTTTATCTTTGCAATTTTTTGGGGATCTGTTTAAAATGCCTTTTAGTGAAACGGCACTGTTTTGAGGTTCTTGCGGGTGTGTTGCCTTTTTGAGTTGCATCGTGTTTTGATGGAACAGTGGAAAATATTACTCGTTTCGAAATAACATTTAAATGATCGTAACTTCGAAAATTTTAACGTCAAAGAAAAAACAAAACGTGATATATACATCGCTGTTCATATTCGTACAGATGCAGCAATACACACACACAGTTTGGCCGAAGTTAAGCTTACACTCGAATTTACTATATAGACAAATAATAAAATATTATTCACACACTGCTTAAGTTTTGAAAGTGCAGCTTTTTCAGGCCACGTGCATTTCAATAATTATAGTAAAGGTTTACAAATACATTATTTACAAAACACGCAAAACTTGCGGTTTGTAAAATGTGCACCTGTTGAACATGTGTTTTTCTATTGAAATCCTTGCAAGTTTACATCACAAAAATAACATTAGTTTGTCACTAGCAGTAAATAATTTATTTGCAAAATCATTCAATAAAATCAACACTGTGTACGTTTCCTGAAACCAACAAACTTAAATTTGATACAAAAATGAAATTCTTATAACATTACATTTTATGTCTTTGTTTCCACCTAACCTCAAAAACCAGAGAACATCCAAGTACTTTTTCACAACTCAGTCGGCACGCATGTTACATAACATGGACGTCATTATTTTATTCCTGATGTCAAAACTGTAGAAATATGCATTATGCACTCGCAATCAAAAATAGTAGCTATTTTCTGCATCTCACTACAAAAATAATCACTACAATATACTACAAAGAGCTGCAATTGTTGACACGCAATTGATTGTCGAATCACAATTGATTGTAAACCATTATTTACAGGTTCTGAAGAATGTAAATATTTGTTTTGTCTTTTTCAAGCAAAATTTCGCATTTTGTAAAAAATAGGTCGATTTTGCGAAAGCTGTGAAATAACGTCCAATTTACCGGTATTTCGTGTATTTCACGGTTCACCATTTTCTGGGATCACTACCGATACTATGTATTGTATCGGCAGATACTTCATCTTTTCCCTATGTATCTGTATCGGGTATGGTATCAGGCCGATACATTAGTATCGGTTGTAGACAATGAAGTCAGATTATTAATTTCTTTGGACACAAAAATTAATGTATTTCGGTGTGTATAAGCCACACACAAAAAAAATAGTAAAAATAAGAATAAATTGCAACCACCAACAATTTTTTGTGGTTCCGGCGAAATTCCTATTTAAATAATGTTAACATAACCTTCTATCGTTTATCGTCTGTTGCGCATCTCAAAGTATACTTAACGGCTAGTTAACTGGATGTGAAATACGTCACGCACGCCGCCATAAAACGGTTCAGTGGCACTTTGCACTTTGTCTAGTGTCTTGTCTTCCCAACATGCCTGTCGACACTACAGCAGTGTTGCTGTGCAGCATGGTTTTGTGTGTGTGTGCATATATATATATATCTATCTATCTATCTATCTATCTATCTATCTATCTATCTATCTATCTATCTTTCTATCTATCTATCTATCTATCTATCTATCTATCTATCTATCTATCTATCTCTCTATCTCTCTATCTCTCTCTCTCTCTCTCCTCTCTCTCTCTCTCTCTCTCTCTCTCTCTCTCTCTCTCTCTCTCTCTCAACATACACACACCAATTTAGGGCTGAACTATGAAGGCATATGTGCAAGGATAGGACATTTTTTAAAGTTCAGTTCGAGTTCAGTTTGAATTCGACGAATTATAGCATAGTTTGGTTCGAGTTCAGTTTGTGTACAAATTTAAAGGTTCAGTTCAATGAAAATATTCTGGGTTAAGTTCTAGTTCAGTTTGTTTCCAAAGTCTGGGTTCGTCCCATCCCTAATTATAAGTGTCAAGTTCATTTTGAGCAACTTCCTGTGGGGAAATCAGAGGATTTATATTAATTTGTTTCAATACACATCGTCTTTGAATAAACTCATAATATTGTTACAAAAAAAAAAGGGGGGGGGGGGGGGGGACATCCACCACCAGATTATTCAAGAAAAATTTGGGCTATCCGGAAGCCCTGAAAAATATAAAACAAAACTAGTTGACTTGTAGCTCAGATTAAAAAATAACCCTAAATTGACTCAATAGAATAATCTAGGAATTCACTGAGAGACACTGCAGGGTAAAGCACTATTATCTTCACCAAATCAAGAGGTGTACACTGGAAATACTTCATGTCAGTTAAGTCAGTGGCGGGGTATGTTCAGAGTGTGGGAGACTACTCCATGAACTAGTATTACCATGGAGTCTACTGTTGTAGCCCTTAACACCAAGTGAATGTTCAATGAAACCATATACTACTTAAAACTAATCCACTCTATATGTTCTACTCTATTGCGGAGGGGAGAGGTTCCTACTAAATTGTGCTTCAATATGATGCAAAAATACCAAAGTTAAATCATTGAAATACCAGAAGTTTAAATTAACACTAAATATTTATTCAAAATTAAAGCAAAGTTCATAACAAACGCAACATAAAGTAAAAGAGAGATGTGTGGGTCAACAAAATTTGTATAAGTTTGGACTAATTACCACAACAATTAAGTAAAGAATTAACAATATGGAGAAGAATAAAGAATTAATGTACAATAGGTCAATGCCAGTTACAAAAAAAAATAAATAAATAAAATATTAATGTAGCTGTCTGAGTATTACCATCATTACTGGTCTTGCTAACATAAGGTAGGCATAACCTCAAAAGTTAAATATTCTATATCTGAAAAGAATTTAGAGGTTTGAGTATTTTGTGAATACAATTTCCATTTATCTATGCCAGGTTCATTTGATTATCCTCTTAGAGCTACGAGGATGAGTATTCTCCAGGTAACACAATAATCAACAACAGTAACTGAACTAATAATAAAAATGCAATAATAAAAAAATAATAATAGTTAAGGGTAGACACTATCAAAATTAATAAAGAGCCTTCTGAGTTTCACAGTTTCTCATTAAAACCAGAACAATAATAAGAAATATAAATTTTTTTAAAGAATATAGCAGTACAATCAGACCTAATTCCAAAATGCGTACTAATAAGGATTCACAATAATCAGCCTGTAATTTCTGTTAAAACATCTGAATAGAAAGCCTCATAGTTTTCAAGGTTAGGAATCTAAGTTACAATTCTCAATAATCTTTCTGTGCTTAGTAAGCTTGTATGAAAAACCATGGGATCTTTTTCTCCCGAAAACTACGCATCGTAAGCTACAATGTACACCGGGCAACGAGCAGCCTGAACAAAACACAGCACATTTATTCAACACGGTGAAATAGTTTTCAAACCAACCAATTATAGAAATGGCGTATCTTACGAAACAATAAAAATAACACTTAGTTGGTGCTAAAATGGGACTTTTATTAAAATATGTAGCTTTTTTTTAAAAATAAAACTGATGAAATCAAAATGTTTACAAACAGGCTGCATAAAAGGGCAAAATGTACTAAACACCTCAGTCTAGCCAACCTACAAATGCCCAACCTTGCCTATCTCTTAGGTTATCACCACAAAGTCCTTTCATATTTCATGTTTTATTATTTGCTCCTTAAACTACCCCTTTAATTTTAACAACAAAAAAAAAAACTGGACAGTAAAACTTATGCATTGAAAGCTACCTCAGATCGTAACCATTTACATGCCTACAGGCCTCCATACCTCTACAGTTCCACTCTTCCTCTCTGTGGTCTTACACCTATGGACTCCTCCACTCTACTAATCCTCTGTACTCTACTTAAAACAAGTATTTAAAACCTCTAGACCGGAACATTTTTCCTGCCAGGCCCCGACCCAGCAGAATTCCCTACAGTTTACAGTTTACATCTCTACTTAGCTGCTTATCCCATGGTGCTGGAATCTCCCTGCCTCCTCTGGACTGACGTTCAATGAATGTCCGCTCTCGACAGTAGCTGGGCTACAAACTCTTTCCGCACAGCTGCCTACTTTTGACGTCACTTCGACCACGCCACTGTGTCTGCCAATTAGCATCCGCCACTCGGGCGTGGTGACTGTGCGACCCGACTGTTCCCCCCTTTCCCTGCAGATACCTACTTTTAGTATAGCAGTGCAACTCATTTCCACTCCCTGTCCCCTGAAAGAGCCTACAAGCTTAGAGTTTACCGCACCCACTCCAAGAAGTACAGGGCCACGTGCACGGCACTACAGAAAAAAAGTGCTGAATTTGGCCTAACCTAGCAACGCCGCAGGGCAAACACGAACATCTGTGCCTGGCCGGTGCAGGAAGAACTGCTGAGTTAAGGATGGGCTAAACTGCGAAAACACAGCCCGTTTTGGCGGATGCAAGCTGTCATAGAAAGAAAAATAATGCGCGTGGCTGTAACTAGTAAAGAAGTGAATGAACTTGAGTTAAAGTATGAAGAATTTTAAGTTACCCTCAACTAATAAATTTCGAAGAGAACAAAACCAAAATCTCAGCAGCAATAAAAACTACTGTACCACCGAAAAGTAAATAAAAAATAGTAATAAAAAACATAGCTTCGTGTAGATGTGTTAAAAGAAATTCCAAAAAAGAATGAAACAAAAATAAAATAAACCAAACAAACTATCTACCTGTATACATGCCTTCATAAATAGACAACAAACTAACCTAGCAAAATTCAGTCGGCTGTGTAAAATAGATCCTCCAACAACAATTTGTGGTGTACTGTACGGAACACAGAGAGAGAGAGAGATATATATATATATATATATTTAAACCTCCACTGATTAACGGAACTGTCTATGCTGACTAGCCTTAAGTTTAAGTGGGCATCCTAACAAAAAAAAGGGCAACAACATTATAAAATATGAGGTTAAAAAAAAATAAGGGTTGCTCCTAAAACAAAAATTATAAGCTGTTTTGAACAGCAAAACTATGTAGAGTATGTAGAGTTAATAGGAAAGGGAGTAGAATCAACTTTAACTCTATATCTTAACAAAAAAAGCATAGATTAACTTAGGAGAGAAAAAAAAAAAAAAAGGCAAAGAAGTCATTTTCCAGGGTCATAACAATTTGTAAGTGCCTATTCGACACCTTTTGCTGTCTAATAATGGGTATGTAAGCACCGAGCTGAGTGCAATATAAATCACAACAGGGAAAATCAGAGGACATGATTTTGAATAGTTAATTAACAACAGTGAAGAAATCAATTACAAAGGCCTTATTTCTCTGTCTCAAAATTGCAAGTTTTTTTTTGCAGTAAAATATGATAAATTACTTTAAAAGACAGACATTTGCCATGTGTGCAAGGCATCATCAACAAGTAGCAGCGTGGAGAGGAGAGGTAATAATCTTTCTCTCTCTCTCCCCCCCCCCCCCCGCCAATCATTTGGCCATGACATTGCCTGATGGATAACTTCTGCGTGCGCTCTTAGCTCATAGTGCATGCGGGACATTTAAAATTTGACTTGCATTTGGTGTCATATTATTTTTATTATCAGAGGGTTTGAATGTTTTAGGTCAGCTTGCATTTTGTGTCGGCTCACAATAAATTATACATGGCATTTTAAGACATTATTTTCTTTATTTAAACAAGTATAGGAAAAATGTTTTCTAATGTTATTATTAACAGTAACACTTTTTCTAAAACTCAGTGTGAAGCGCATTGGTATCGAGGCATCAGCAATGGTATCTGGGTATCGGTATCAATATTGGGAAACATGGTATCGGAACAACTCTAGTAACGAGTTACGCATGAGAATATCCAAAAGTATCAAATTTTAACATTATGCTAATGGTACTTACCAAGCACATTTTTTCATGAAGCACAAAATTACAAAATTCCCATAATATTTGCATAATCATTGTTGCCGCATAACAGTTGCACTATAATTTTAAATACTGAAAAAAGGAAACCATCTACAAATCGTTTGTAACTCCAGCCGCATCACAACACAAGGAACAGACGGGACGGGAGGTGAAGAACCGAAACTGGAAGTACCGTGACAAGTTGTAGTTCCCCTCCCACAAGAAGACACGAAAGAGGAAAGGGTGTCGGGGTGGTTGCTTGACAATCATTTCCCCTCTTGCCAGGCATGTAAGGGGATGAAGTGACATTGAGCCAGGCTGTGACAAACTACAGCAGAGCGTACCCAAGGGTAGCAGACATCCGCCAACACAGAGAGAGAGCAAGAGAGAGAATGAAAGGATGCCATGGTAATTGCTAGGCAATCACTTCCTCTCTTGCCAGATGTGTAAGGGGAGGAAGCAACATTCTGTCTGGCCAGGACAAACTACAACCAAGCATACCCGAGGGTAGCCAACAAGCATGTAAGGGGACAGAGCGAAGCGAAGCCACCCACATCTTGCGCTGAGCACTGGACTGGATGGATGAAAAGTTGCGGCGCTTGTCATTCAATTTATTCTCAGTTATCCAATGTTTTATTAAATAAACACTACAGTAATTTCCTTGAAGTTGCAAAACAAAAGTTAAAAAAAACTGCGGAATCACACAGTGTACTGAGCCATCATTTTCCTCAATGTTTGATTACAGCTTTCACTGAGTAAACGAGATTTTATAAAATCGAAGCAGACAGTGTTGCTGGTTTATCATTGGTCAAGGACATTTGAGTTACAGGCCATTTACCATTTGTTTCAAGTGTGATGTGGGTTTTTATATAATTTCTGTGTGTGTCAATAACACTAGTAGAATGCGAGATGTTGAAATTGACTGAATCTACACACAACTTCATCTCATCTCTGAATGTGCTTTCACGTCACCCAGGCAGGGTTGAAACAGAATTACTAGTTACCAGAGTACCTAGAGGATATGCCCATTTATCGTAGGGGCTGTTACGGACATGTTAGCTTGACTGTTCACCCAAAGTCAGACGTTACGTCAACCTCCCCATGAGTGAACCACCAGCCAAGTACCGAGACTGCATCCCAAAGGTCACATACCGTATTTACCTGAAAGGAAAACAAGGTTGTTTGACAGAAAAGGAATAGAAAAAATAAGGGGTTGCCTACAATTCGGGGTCATCTTCAATTAAAAACCAAGGCATAAATACCATGAATGTGCGACACTGCTAGTTCAGTGTTTAAGTTTGTGTTACATGCACAAAATTACTACAGGCTTCTATTAACAATTTTTTACTCAGGTAACAGTTAGTCTTCCACAATTGGTGTGCCATTAGAAAGAGGATTTTGACAAAGGCTTTTCATACTTAAATATCACCTGCTGAGACTGTACCTGTCAACTTTGACAAGGGTCCCCTTATCTGATGTCACTGGGGTAAAGAGGAAGCGCTTTGCTGGGAAGCAAAATGGCTGAAACCACGAATATTAACACCCACAAAAGTTCTACAGTGTAAGAAAGATGCTGCTACCATACAGACAGGTTAGACACACCCATTTCATTGTGACTAGCTTTTCTTTAAAAGTAAATAAAATAAATCATATTATTCATATAATAGCATTTCTTCTTGAAGGTTTGCAGTAAATTCATGCAAAAATACTTTCAACCTAAATAATTTTTTCAGCACTTCACAGGGGTAGTCTTGAATTCAGGTTTAAATAATTTTCCCTCAAAAATAATTTTTAGGACGGGGGTCGTCTTAGATTCAGGGTCATCTTCCTTTGGGTAAATATGGTAGTTCCAGAGCAGACCAAGGGATGGCACTAGCATACAGCCTCGCTCATGAGGCAAAGATCACACCACCGCATCACAGAGAGCCCGTGGGCAGGGGGAATATATGTCCGTGCACAGACCAGAAACACCAGTTCATCTCCGGCAGCCTGCTCCACCACTTCCTGTGCTGGAGCTCTTTGCCGCTCTCGAAGTCCTAGCGACCTACCAGAAGTCCTTCAGCTACTTTATCAGCGACCTTCCAGAAGATATTCAACCATGCTCTGGCAACCCTCGAAGACGCCTTAAACACTTCTTGCCTTGCCTACCCTTCTGGTAATGGCAATCACACTGCCCCCTCTGGCAGTATTAACACCACCACTACCCCTCTGGTAATGGCCTCTGCAGGACCCTTCTAGACAACTATTAGAATTAGTTAACGTCAGTTATTTTCATAGCTACCTAGCCGCATTGCCTTGTTCTGCTTAGGAACAAGTCCCCTTCATCTGGCATTCCGTAGTCTAACTTGCGTTCAGTTCCTGTTAGTTAGGAGGTAGTACAGGCCACCATGTTTATTCCTCATGGAATAAATACGTGTTTCTCTCAAAACCTCAGAGTTCTATTTTCTACGGTAACTGTTCAATCCTCAGTAGATGACAACCCACCAGAGCAAAGCAGTAGACAGCATACTTGACTTTTAATTTACCGAACTTAGTGTAGGATTGCGGGCTCCCTTCACCGGGTGCATGTACGTCAAACACACAGAAAGTCGATGGCCACCCATACTGTACACCTTGTGTGCAGTAAGGTAGAGCCCCAACCACTAGTCCAGATGATCCACTCTGTCCACCATGCTGTACTGTCACCGGAGGGAGTGACATACTGGGTCTGGAGAAATGCCCTCACTTGGACCCACACCCACTGTCTTCGTCTAGCACCCAGAGGACACCCAACACTCTATAACCACCACGTATCATATCACCGGTAAGAGGAGCACTGGATACAACTCTGGACTGTTCAGCTGTGGTTTTGATATTACACCCAGCCAGGGAACTTCATCGCCTGCTCTCCTCTTGTGAGACTGCCCCTTGTACTTGCCTTATGCCATACACCCAACTAAGTGGTACCAGGTGGCATAATAGAAAGGCAACTGCAAGGCAAGGAGCTACAACCCAGTTCCAACTGTGCTTTGCAGTGTAATCCCACAGGAATAAGCTCAAGCCGCCCACCAGTTGGAGAGGCCTAAAATCTCAGCTCCCTCCCAAACTTTATTTCAGCATTCTATAAAGACCACAGGCTGACCTCACACAGTGGTAACTGACATCTGCCAGGGACATGACGTACCGCTGGGACTCATCAACCACTGGTTCCAATGCCGCCCGGCCCAGCAGCCCTCCACGGGCCCAACTCAACTATAGCTCCAGTTGACAGCTGCTACACCAGCAGCACACTAAGGAGCTACCCCAGTCCCCATCAAGCACTGGTAAACCAGTGGCAGTTTGCCAGCCCATCCACAAGACTGTAATACACCTGACTGATTTTATACCTTGCCGCCAGGCCACGGGCCCAACATTGTACACCGGTCAGGCCCTAATCAGTCAACAGTAAGGTCAGCTATTTTAACTCACCGGTGCTTCTGACCACGATAAAACCTTGCCAGACCATGACATACCCTATCAGCCAAAGACAGTCACACATTAAGTAAAATGTGCAATATTTTTGACCAAGTTGTTTCGTGTTCATAGAAATTTTAATTTGGTATTAAGAAAAGTATAGGTATAGAGTACTGTGAAAATGTTATGGTTTAGAAACTGGTATAGAGTATCGAGAAAATGTGGTATCGACCATCCCTATATACAATCTCCTTAATAAACCTTGTTTATACTCTCTGTAATAGGAAAAAACCTAAGAAGTAAATGATCCCATCAAGATTCACATACAAACACAGGACATAGAATATGTGAAAATTTACCAGACAGAACATCAACAGCAAATGGAAGTAGGAGATGAAAATAACAGAGATGACAAGTCTTACAAAATGAAATGATAAAGCTTATGCAGCAAAGAGGGAAAAGGATTAGATTACAAGAGTGTTCAGTGGCCACAACTGCTAAGGGTAGTGAGGTGAGAAGATGGTGTGATGGTTGAAGTCCTATCCCAGTATGGCTTACAGTAGTCTATTTACCAGCATATCTTATGCCTTTGCATATCGTATGTATACTGTATTTCCACTTCCAAAATTATGGGGAAAAAAATTGCACCAAATATCTCACGCATGTGGGAGTCTCAAAATGTGGCTGTGAGATGGGGCGGAAACACATATATACAGGTAGCTATTGTCCTTCATTGAAAAATGTGTTTATGTTTATAATTTTCTTTTAAGAACACCACTGCAAAACTGCCATTTGTGTAAAACAGAAGGTGGTTAGCACATTCCCTCACATTCTTGGAATCTCTCTTTCTGTGCCCTCCCGCCAATATTCCACAATCTACTTGGCTCCCATCATGGGGGGGAGGGGGGGAGGGAGGGAGGGAGGGAGGGAGGGAGGGAGAGAGAGAAGAGAAACAGAGAAAGAGGGAGCGGATAGGAGGAGGAGGAGGGGGAGAGAGAGAGAGAGAGAGAGAGAGAGAGAGAGAGAGAGAGAGAGAGAGAGTGTGTGTGTGTGTGAGTGTGTGTCTATATATATATATATATATATATATATATATATATATATATATATATATATATATATATATATATATATATATATATATATATATATATATATATATAAAGAAAGTGTGAGAAAGGAAATAAATTTCCCTTTCAAGTTTCGTTACAAAAGGCAGAGAAATGACAGGAAGTTGCAGATGCTTTTAACATAGTTAAAGATGTAATCTGTCCATAGAAATATGCACAAAAAGTTACCCTGAATATAATATGCACCCCATATTTTGAGGCCAAAATGTGATAATAAAAAGTGTATTAAGATACAGGGATAAGCATGGTATTTAATAATGGAAGAAAGTGGTCCATGGTTTGTGATGAGAAGCTGGAACAAACCTGCACAAGTATCTCGAGCTCGTCCTGCTTGGACTCGAAGAGCCGCACAAGCAGCTGCAGCACCCTGGGGTGCAGCAGGATGTGGCAGGTGACCACCTCGTCAAGCACAGCCAAGTGCACCGGTGTGTGCTCTGTGCACAGCTTGAAGTAGCTGGCCTCCATCACCGTGCTCTCCACCCACCGTACCACGCCCACGCTCACCACCGGGAACCTGCCGCACACAGTCCTGCTCGACTCCCCACTACTACACTGCCCCGCATGCACACAACTGGTCCCATATGGTTAAGGAGGAGATTCCTGCCATAAGTTTACATATATTCCTCCATAACTTTATTAACGGATTCAATGTTTATAAACCAAGCTTGTTGAGGCACAGGGAACATCTTAACAGTTATTTCAAAATTCCACTTATTTTCCCTACATTACTTATTTCACATCTGCAACTTAATCAATTTTGGCTCACATTGGAAAATACAGATATAACTGAAATCCTACTAAATTAAAAAATTCTGTTAAGTAGTCTTCTATACCATGTCAAGTTTTGATTTTTATGTCTGGTCATGCAGTTTATTACAAAGATTAGTCAAATATTCAAGGTGGATGGGATCTGTCTACTTTAACTGAACACTTCTCAAAGAATCTGATTTTTATAATTTGTAATCAGTGAGCTTTTGTGTAATGCAATGACAGTTTTGTCACATCAAGCAGGATAGGAACACACAATACAACTCTCTGCTCACAAAACAAATTTTTTGATATTTAATAGAGTGAAAAGTAGTTCTGTTTCCTGTAACACACTCACAATTTCCAGAGTTTGGCAACATCTTGGCAACTGATTTACTGTGTTATTTTGGCTCTATATGTTGAATTATTTTACTGTTATCTAATTTCAATAATTTTCACTTAAGGGTTTGCTTGGTTTGACACGATTGTCATTGCATTATACACAACAGCTTACTGGTAACAAATTATAAAAAGCAAATACTAATCATTTATCTGAAGGTGCATTACAGCTAAGCTGTGGTAATGAACAAAATAATTTACTGACAAAAATTTAGTCAAAACGTTAATAATGTTTTGAACATGTTTGACCTACAATTCTATTGAAAATGGAAACCAGCTATTTGATAGTTTGCTTGATACATAGGACTGATACGTAGCCATAGCTAAGCATATAATGTAGAGTGTTAAAAATATTATTTTTGGCTTAAATTTTTAGTGCATATAGCTATATGCTCAGATTTAATGTTATTTTGCTGACTTGGAATATTGTGGAAGAAATTGGAATGTTCAAAATACTGATACTATAATAATACATTTACTTTTTATACATACAAACTAAGACCCCCCCCTTCCCACCTACCCCAATCCCAAATTCCCATGGGAAATTTAATTTTTCTACCCAATTATTTTTATGTTTAACTTTTTTTTTTTACACCTACAATTTTAAAACTCTATAAATAAGTCATAATGTCATACCTGATACACTGATACAAAGTGCTTAGCTCTGCTAACAGTTCTGTGGAGCCCTTATTTACATTACAAATAGTGTGCACCTTCTCAACAGCCTGAATTGTCTGCTTCAGTTCATCTTTGTTGAGAGTTCTAGTTTGTCCTTTTTTGCCAGGATTTTCGTACACACTTGCTGCATATGCTAACAAGTACATATACTTGGGTTTGTGCTCAGGATTCAATTTGACACCAGGCTTGAAGAGGGCATCTACCAACAACTCTAAAAAAAAAAAAAACATCATCACTTCCCTGTTACATAATCTTCTCTTCTATTACAAGGAAACCTTATTAACCAGGAATATCAAAATTTGCATTTCACTGATTTACCATTCAAAACTTTGAAATGTTAAAGTACAATTTATGCTTGTTAGACACTGGGGTATACACAAGGTCATGGGGCATTGCAACTTCCATGTGCCATTAGGCTTTGAATACACTTTTATGCAATGCAACAAGATGAGTTATAAAGAAAAAAAATGCTTTTAATGTGTGTGGTTACAGTGAGCAAAAATTATATCATATTTAAAAGAAAGTGACACAAATTAGTGTGACCATCACTTGCCCTACTGAGGAGACAGTCTGAATGCACATTATGTGCACATATTTACATACCATTAATATTACAGACAGCAAACTTTGATTATAAGTCTACAACACTAAACAAAATGTACAAAAATGAAGAAATACACTCTCACACAATGAAAATAGCATACCACAAAAAATCATGTGACAACCATGAAACAATATAAATAATGAGAGTACGGACAGGTATGGAGATGATTCCATGCTGGTGTGAACGCATTTGACTGCATACCCAGCAGTGGCACTGCAAGCACTGACGAGCAGTTGTAGACACTGACGTGTAGTCAAAGCCACATTAGCGAGAGAAACACCGGTGATAATACCAAGCAAAGGTACAGATTGAAAGAAGAATGGCAGGAAGATTCCAAATATGTCACTATATGCAATTGACGAACTTTGAGCGAGGACTCATAATTGGGCTGAAAACCTCACAGTTGTGGATGTGGATCATTCAGACCATACTGTCCAATGCTGTTGAAAATGGTGTATACGTAAAGGTAACAATACATAGAAGACCGGTTCAGGAAAGACAAGGTCACCAGGGCGACCTAGTCCACAATACAGACCAGTGTTAGGACTCTGTTTCCCACAAACCATTTCCAACACTTCGCAGAGGTGAATCTGCAACCCCAGCGAACATTACATGTGCTGCCATTAACTATGCAACAGTGGTGGCTCCATTTGCAGTGATGCCAGGGCAGAGCAATATGGGACGCCACAAGCTGGCAATGTGTGGTGAATAGTGATGAGTGCCACTTCATCATGGAGACTGATAATCTTTCTGTCCAAATGTAGAAGACCCCAGGTGAGTGTCACAATCCCAACCTCACCTGAAGCCGCACACTTTCCCCACGCAGGCATTATGGTCTACAATAGCCAATCTATCGTAGTGTTACATGGAGCATTGATTTTCCAGTGATAAATTAATGAGAGCCTAAGCCCCATCTCCTTCCATTGCTGGCCCGGATTCCAGGTGCAATATTCCAGCAGGACAATGCCCAAATGCGCATAGCACAGTTCTTAGATTGCTGCCATCAGGTCCAAATGCTACCATGGCTTGTCTGCTCCCTTGACATGTCTCCGACGGCACATGTGAGTAGTACATAAAAGTATGTTCTAGGCCTAGAGGTTCCTGGCCGAGGACTCGGCCGCCATTTCGAATGTTGTCACGAGGGAAAAAATTAGCATTGCACAATCTGCAACAATTTTTTCGTTTTCCCTCATGTTCCCAACTGCTATCTTGGAGCGCAACCTCCTGCCCTGTCTTTCCAGAACTGGGGGGTGCCCTCTGCGTGCTGCAGCGCATGTTATTTCCAAAACAAAAATGCAAGCAATGCACTCTTGCATTCCAACCAACCGCAGTTATCTGTGAAGCACCTCACTGACCCGCAAGACGGCAGACCCTTACACAATCTGGCGGGGATGATCCCACAATTTGGCATTTGGCTCATGTGGGATGTGGGTTCGGGGCCACCCTGCTTGACGTCCATCATGGACCTCCTGCTCCGTCATTCCAGAGCAGTGGTTCCTCGCATGCTGTGTGATTTTCGTACTAACCAATGTATGATCATTACACCCTACCATTGTACTTCTGCCATCTTGGATGTCAAGCACTCCATTGAATGGCAAAATGGCTTCCACTGCACAATTCAGCAGGGATGATCCCATAATGTGGTGTTTGACTCACGAGATGTGGCGTCACCCTGCCTAATATCCTTCATGGACCTCCTGCTCTGTCATTCCAGAGCAGAGGGTGCCCTCAGTGTTCTACTACTACTACTTTCCCTCCTAGGCAACTCATGTGGGATTTCACCACATCACTCACCAACATTCAAGGGCTGCCATCTTGGACTCTAGCTTCGTGCAAGGTGCTCACACACAGTCTATGTCTTGAGGTGGTGGAAAATAGCATTCATTTTGTCTCCTTGTAGAATTTTCAAAGTGTGTTCATAGTACTTATTTTTATATTGACATAGTATTTTGGAAAGCTGATGGAAATTTGTTGGAAGTATCACACTATGTACTATGTGATAGTTTCAGTAAACATACAAAAAATAGGTCAATAAATTTCACATAAATTCTTCAAAATATGAGAATAAAAGCAGCACTCAAAAAAATAGTTTAGTATTAATCTTAGGTCAGGGCAACTTAATTTATGTTTTAAATTTATCAAATTAAAAATATTAAATCTACAAGGTTGTGTGCCACATTTCTCAGCGTAATTCAACTTTGTTTATATTCAGAAAATTAAAAATTATTAATATGTATAGTTTTTTAATTCAGCACACTCTTATTTTACTTAGAGTAAAATTGAAGCACTGCCGTTCGTCAGATAGTCAATGTCGGATTTCATATTGCTTTCAAAAGATTTTAAATACTGAAATGACAAGGTTGGGCTGAGTGCGACCACTGCAAAGCTGGTAATTCTGCGACCTGCTACACAGGCTACTGATGATTATCAGTGCCTGTCACAGCAGGCCGCAGTGGGATGAAAGCGGCAGCTCACTCTCTCCCTCACTCTTTCCTCTTCCCGTAGATGATTATCTCACAGCAGGGTAGCTTCTCCAGGCATCTACCACTTCCCTGAGTGATAGGCTTTCAGTTAGTTCTTGGAATAAGAACGGCAACTGCTGCCTCAAAACAGCAAGAGTTGAGTACGTCTTACTCTAAAGTTGCCACCCTATTATCCACTGGTGTTACTCCAACCAACAACCGACCAAACTCTTGCTTTCTTCTCTACCTCCCTCCTGATCATTTCTATCAATCACCCTCCACCTCTCCTAGACCATGAACCGCCCGTTTCTGCTCCCTCTTGCTTGCATACTCTTCCCTCTCACTTCGAATTAGCTGCCTCACTCGCCCTGACAAGGTCGCCAATCCCAACAGGATATAGCTGTCAACATACACACCCGCCTCCTAGCCCACACAGCTCTCTTTATCTATGTATCGACTATGGCGCCGCCCACCCGCCCAGTCTAGAGAAACATGTGTAGCAACGGGAAACCCAAGTTTGCCATGCATTGCCAATCAATTATGTTGTGACAACCATTGGCTTATAGGATAACAGTTTCCTCTGTTTCTACAAGTGTATTCTAAATATACACTATTCTATAAATGTTTTTGACAGTAAACATTTTTGTATTAATTTGCTTTAAAATTCAATTATAACATTTAATCGTGAACATTTGCAAAAAAAAAAAAAAAACGATTTTTTTTACCACCTCTACTATGTTGTCCAGCTCTCTCTCCATTTGGGATTCTCCGAGCAATGTGCCAGCCACACGTGACCTCGCCACCGGGGTCTCTTCGAGCACTGGGTCAGCACTGGCACCGCACTCGAACTTACCATTCACATGACATTGTAACATGTCATGTGGATGGCTTCTGGATTTGTGACCAGCAATTCAATATTAGGACAGCACCACCAACAATCAATTATTTTTATCCTGATATACACAATGTATATAAGGTAAAAATAAAAAAACTGTCTGTGATGATGTCAGAACATTGAAAAAGTGCCTTCCGACGTCGAAAGATAAATAATGCCCAAAGCTAAAAAACAAGGAAATGAGGTAAGAGCACAGATGGATAGATAGGTGAAGAGAGATGGGTAGATAGGTGAAGAGAGAAGGGGGGTAAAGCACATTGTGTATAAGAAGAAAAGCAGCTTCGATACGGACAACCACACTCTACAATGTTATGCGGTGCATACACTAGTTTCCACATTCACAGCATTCCCGACAGAACAAGCATTGTGTCCCCCAGGGAGGATGAAAAAACAGAGATCCCCAGGTCGGAGACACAACATAAACACTAAATCCCCACGCATATGAAGTATTGTACAAGTAGTGGTTTGTAGATAGTGACTTATATATATATGATGTAGGAAGAGAGAGGTTATGCAGATAATGTAGAAACAGAGATTGTAGTGACTGAATGTGAAATAGTACATGTATCACGAGTAGTAGTAACATACCCTCAAAAAGGAAAAAGTTGACAACCCTTGCAGTAGGTGCCAGTATGTTACTAGTTGTCATCTTCAAAAGTAGCAGCAGCAATAGCATCCCTAATAGCCATATTATCCAACTACTGTATGTGCTCTAGAGTGTCGTCAGTGAAAAACATGCACCAGGACATTTGTTGTACGTCTGCGCAGGATTAGGTCTCCTCCCCATGTTCTCCAGCGCACGACCAACCAGCATACTTGACAAAATAGTTCTATCTCTTGTATGTACTCTGGTATGCTGGAACCAAGCCACAAAGAAGTATAACAGACATGTTGAAGATGACTTGTGTGTGGTATACCGAGGGAAGCATTGCAGTGGGGATAATAAACGGTCAAATCCTTGGCGCCATAGCGTACGGTCAGCTAGCACACCTAGCACACCTGACCTGTCTGTAGTATGTTCTCCAGTGTGCTGAAAAACGTCACAACACAGACATACACTGACACAGGATGTTCATTGCGGGAGAGGCGAAAGGAAGCGCTTCAGCTTCGACAATTCTGGGGCAATGAACTGCCTCCCACAATACATCCACACTCAGTTGCCCTCCCGAAGACAGACACCTATATGATGATATGTGTCTGCCCCAGAGGTGTGTGTCTAGACTTAGTCACCCACGTAGCTGTAAGGGATGGTATAAATGGCTTCATCCAGGATCTGATGCTTGTCGTTCATCCACAACAGTGCAAGCTTAATGCTACATTCTGTGTGGATGTCGTTGTGGTGCGATCGAATGCTGATGACCAGCACCCTCATGAGTTGGTGGTCCAGAAGAACTTGCATGTACTCCTTGATGGTGATATGGCGATGGACGAAGCTCTTCTGGACCCCCTTGGCATGCATAATGACCTTTTACCTACATCTATATGTGTAGAGCTTCGCCTTCACCCCAAAAAACTCGATCACATCGTTGCCTCCACACTCATCTTTAAACTTGCCGATGTGGTTGGTGAGTAGCAGGGATGACTGGGAGGGTAGCTGCTGGTGTCAAACTCAGACATGAGTGTCGGGTGTGAGGCCAAGTTGTGTTAGAAATCTAAGCATGATATGCCAAAATGAAGGAATCAGTATCCATGTATACCAACCCAACGTCATGGCCATACCGTGCCTGCATGACATCGTAATAGAAGCGGTACATGAGGGTCTTGGGCAGGTTCAAGTAGGGCAAAGTCAGCGTATATCTGCTTTTTGAACAATATGCTCTAATAGTCGAGCTTGACAAGTGATAGTGATGTCTTGTATATTGTCCAACAGCGGAATGCTGGCTTGGAGATGAGCTTCTTCGCTCATGGTTCCTTGCAGACGAGCTCCATCCACTGATATTTTCTTTCATTCTCCATCAACTTGCCAATTGTAGTATTGTCGATCAGCTTGAAGAAGTCCTACTCTGAGGTGTTCGTAGCAGCTTGTTGTTTCACAGTGTTCATCTCAATGTATGACTTCAGTCATGCCTTCTGGTGGAACTCCACGACATGGTGGATAGTCTTCAGCACTAGCCCATTAGCTATTGCCTGATTTAGGGTGAAAAGTGCACGATGTAATGTGTGTTACCCTCATGGGTGTGGTCATTAGCTTGGGCTGTGTGGCCCCCGGTGGACACTCATTGACAGGCAGGAATGGAAGAGCTCTGTGTTCTTCGTGCAGTGTAGCAGGGCATTCTATGTCCACCCCCAGTACATAGCCAACTGGGCCATCATCCGGCATGGATATCATGTCAATATCCACGCTGGTCCATTCGAAACCTCCATAGGGTAGTGGCAAGGACATTGCCCATTATATAAGTTGTTAGCATTGACATACTGGATGTAGTTAGATGGTCAAGTGACATTGTACGTAGTAGGCAGGTCCTTATTGTTTGCCACCATGTGACGTGTGATGCCCCGGACCACCCCTCCCTAGATCCCAACCTCGTTAAACAGGTGAGTGTTATAGTCCACTACAAGTTCTGGCTCCACACCTGTCTTGCCAACATTGTATCGAAGGAGAACCCTAGAGTACTCACATATTGAAAACAATCCCGACCATACACCATCAAACAGAGTCCCTGGAAGTTCTCGAAGACTTCATATAAAATCAGAACATTGGTCTTCAGGTAGGGTTCTACGTACGCCTTCAGCAATGGCTACTGAAGGTCACTCAGACCGTCTGTGCGTGGCTGTACTCATCCTCACTGATGGTTCATCCGGTGAGCTGGTTGGCAAAGGAGGTGATGTCCGGCAGCTCTGGCATGTAGAGCGTCCCCAACAACATGACAGTCATAAGGGAACACTCCCTTACGAGTCACTAGATCAAGCTGCTGGGGACCTGTAAAATATACTGCAGTGGTCTGAAACTCACTGGATGGCAGGTTCTGGCCGAGCATTGCGAGGATGGCAGACATGAAGCAATAGGTGTCAATAAATTTTATCGTGAAATTGTTACTCAACCATTTACTGAAGGTTAACAGTGTCTTCTCTGTATTCAGAATGATATATATGTCCTCCATGTTATATCCAAGCTGAGTGAAAATAAAATGTGCATCATACGTCAAGTTGTAGAACAGGATCGGCAAGCACTTGGAACAGCATCGAAGCTTGTTGCAGTTATTGCATGCTGTCCCAATAAACACACCGGTGAAGAGGTCATGATCACTAAACCTTCCAGTTCTCTCCAGTGAAGGGGCCAGAGCAAAAGTAGCAGGTGTCGGCCGAAGTATAGCCAGCCCATTCGCCTGCAGTAAGTAGACGCATCAGCCTGGACTAGATATGTAGGCCTATCTCCTTCACCAGAGTGCCAGTCCTAACGACTTCCACCATGAATTTCTCTGCAGCGCCCTCCCTGGTTGTAGAATTTGACATCGGTGGGGATGCTGATGGTCTTGGTGGGTAGTATTATGTAATTGTCCACCTAGACGTATACTCCATAGTTATAGGGCACGTGCTGTTGGCACCTACAGGTATGCGCAATATCGCCAGGTTTGGTTGGCATGTCTGCACTAGTGCCAATAGCGCTTTAAAATTTGTGTACACAACTATAGGTACCTTATCGATGTTATAATAATTCTGAAACCTGAGCACAGGAGGCTTGCCATTCTCCATCGATGGCATGTCGGCTCGGCAGCAGTGTGGTTGTTACAGTACCCATTCACCTACGGCTGCTCATCATATGCCTGCAGACACCTCTTGCAAATGTGTAGAACCCCACAATGCCTTGTCACCTGCGAGCATACGAGGCAGGAGAACTCAGCTGTGTAACAGTAATGCGAATTGCTATCTTCCATTTCCATGAGGAAGATATCAAAGTGCGTTAACCGTTCTTCCTTTGATTTCCTTATTGGGAGGATCTTACAGTCTTCGTCATGAGCGTAGATATTAAAGCCGACTTCTGGGTTCTTCCTCTCAAACAGGGGTATATGTCGCAGAGGGGCGAGAAAGTCCAATCCAGAGAAGACTAAAGGCATCTCTAGGTCGATGTAGTGCTGTTTGACACATTCCAGATGTTCACCCTCTAAATAGCATGCCAGGATGGCCCATTTAAAGCACTGCTGATCATTGTTATGAGGATTGATGATTACCTTCCTAGCAACCATCTTAGCAGGCAGGGCAATGAAGGAGAAGGCATACAGCAGCTCCAGTTTGTTGCATGCAGCTGGAGCCTTTCACAATGGTCAAGCTCCAGCCGCTGCACTTGCCCATGTACTCCTCCTCCTGGCATATCTTTGCGATTGCGGTTGTCACAGTGTCTTCCAAGCTGGCTATGTTCAAGAGCGGAACGTTCCTAGTCTTGAATGCAAGCTGGTCCATCTCTTCTTCTTGCGGCTCGTGTTTACCGTACATACACTCCAGGAAAATGTTAAATCTCACAGCACTCTGGTTCGCTATCTCCTGCTCCAGTTTGCTGACGATACTAGCCATCATGTGCTCGAGGTAGCCGAAAATGTCAACAGCATAGCTCGACATATTCTGATGCACATCCTCATATCTTCATCATGCTCCTAAATGTGTTCACCGCTTCCACTAAACAGTGCTCGTTGGCCTTGCCGGCCCCAGTAATGTCATCCGAGCAGCGACAATGTCCTTCTGTGGTGATCTGTCATGCAGGCACGACGGTGAGGGCTGCGAAGCATTGAATGGTCCAGGCTGGGGTTCTGACAAGCGAGCACAATTAGATGGTAGACGGGACAGGTCCGGTACACTTTGTGCTGTACGCACGCAGGTTAGTTTTACGAGTAAACTGCCTTCTGCAGGCTCCATACTCGAGTGACTCGGTGTTTGGATTAATTCAACAACTATGCTCATGGCATCTGGCATCACTGACATAATTGAAAGGCTTGTTGCAGAACTGACAAGAGTCGATATGGATGTCTGGCTGATCAATCCTGTGCATGTGAGAGAATGTCTGGTGAAGTTGTCATACCCTGTTCCAAGGTTCTCCCTCTCCGTCTCAGATCCAGTGACCAATCGAAGTCTCTTAAGTGCCCCACTCCACAGCTCATAGTCGTACAGAGAAGATGCTGTGTGGTACTTGCATAGTATCCCCCACTACTCATTCTCTCTCTTTCTCTACACTTCATGTGAGATACACCAACTTTCTCCCAGACAAGTCTTACGCAGTACTTGTGTGTGTATAGTAATCCCTGGCCAACCGCAGCATCTTGAACCACGGTTTCAGTTATGTGCGGATTTGTTTTTGTAGACCTTTTCTCCAACTGCAGTACAAGTTTCTATTATCCACGGTTTTCAGTCTATAGTAAACTAGCCTTTACTGATGTTAGTGGTTGTGCATTTCTCAAGCCGCTATCATAGACTTTGACATTTGTTGTTCCAAGCAGCGTGAAGCAATAAATTACTTCATGCCAGAAGGGGAAATTGGTATATTGTCAGTCGATACGAGGGGCGGGGGAGAAGTTGCAGGGCGGGTCAGTGAGGATTCTTTGTCCTAGTCACATGCCGCAGCCTGTACCTTACCCT
This sequence comes from Dryococelus australis, assembly GCA_029891345.1. Classification (NCBI taxonomy): domain Eukaryota; kingdom Metazoa; phylum Arthropoda; class Insecta; order Phasmatodea; family Phasmatidae; genus Dryococelus; species Dryococelus australis. The sequence continues at coordinate 263,102,390 of CM056993.1, forward strand.
CCCTGTCTTTTTTCGCTTCCATTATTCCTCCTCTTTTGCTGTAAAAAAAGTGGCACATTACCGACTAGTTTCTTAATCAGTGTATGTATGATAACTTCAAATTTAATACAATGTCCTTTTTTTAATAATTTTTTTTTAAGTTTATGTGTACCCATGCCTACGTAATATGCTAATTTTTATGGTGGGCAACTGTTTTATTTTCTTGTGGAGTCAGTTTAATATGTAAAGTGAATAAAGGTAAGTGTGTGTAAATAAAATGTGTTCTTATGTTACAATATTTTAGTGAGTAAGGCCATGTGTGTGTATAGGACACGTCAGAAGTTTTTGATGAAAAATTCGGGATAATTAATATTTCAAGTAGAAAGCACTAAATTTTTATATTCCCGTAAACATTGCCGTAAACAGTGCCGGTGCAGAGGCTAACACGCAGCCTACATTTTGTATAAATTCACCACATTAACATGAATTGCATCTCTCAGCATGTTTTCCCAACACAGGGCCGCAGTTACGAAGTGAACCGGCCCCGCAATGATGGCAGTGGCAGCGGGCGCCTGGCCGCCAGAGTAATCTTGCAGCGACCGATTGACAGCTGCCCGGCCCGAAAATCTAGGGCTATGCTACAGCAGCAAGCCACCATGCCGTTGCGCTGCACAGGACCTAGATGCTTACCCAGCTAAGTACACGCAGCAATGTATTCGCTGCCAGCCCCAGCATGCGAGAGATTCAATTTTTAATATGTATCTTTATATCCATTATCAATAAATAAAGTGCTGTGTTTTGTTTCAAACATAAGGCATCTCCAACAGTGTTTAGTTAATGTTTTGTGCATGACACGTACGATTTTTCAGTAATGAAACGCCAATAGTTGGCCGAATGAACCTATACCCCTTTTCCCCATAAAAGCTTGTATTCTTCTACTGCAGTTTTTTCAACTGCTGTGTTTTTAAAAAACGTATCCCCCGCGATTGGTGAGGGATTACTGTATGTGCCGCTCCTCTACCATTCCGGTGCTCAGTGCAGAGACACAGGTCAGTAATGTATCTGTTTTGACACTCTATCTCTTCCCCTACATGTCAGTGTATGTTTATTGACAGATTATGTATCCTAGACTCTCCACAGAGCCATATGCAGTAATGTTAATGTACTTAAGTTAATTTCGCATCACAGAGGAATTGTTTTGTATCACTACACCAGACTGTTGCGTGTTCCTGACATGTATGAACACTGCAATTACACTTCACAGATAATGTATGTTTTGGGGTATGAGTTCTTATCACTATGGGACATGACGGTTGTTTTTGGATAAGTATACAATGGAATATATTCCTATAAACATTTTTATTTAGCTGTTTACATAGCTCTCACACACCAGTACAGGTTTATAGCATCAACATTTTTAGATGGATACATTTTTGTGAACTACAAAAGCAACAATTACACATATATAAAACATGGAAATGAAGTGACAAAAGCACTACTGACATATTGCTACTACACTTTTATAAACTATAATTCAATGTCACACATATCCTGAACAAGAAGTGACAAGTAGTAGTATTACTATACAACCTTTTTCTCACACAACACTGGTACAGGTTTATTATTGTTAACATATACAGAACATGGAAACAATGTGGCAAAAGCACTATTGATATATTACTTACTTACAACACATTATAATTCAATAACATACACCATGAACATGACAGATAGAATATACATTATTATTTACCAACACACTTTGCACACATTGTTACATCTCTCTCTGCTGCTGGTACACACATGTTCGCAAGTAGCGACTCAAACTGACAATACAGCAGAACTTTCCTTTTGTCCCGTCTTAGATGGATGTCTGGTAGTGTCTGCAGACATCTGGGGGCAGCCATCTGGGTAGCTGCTGCATGCCTGGTGACAGGGGCAGGCGTCCGGCTAGCTGCTTGCCTGGTAGTGATGATGTCATGGGTGGCTGTGGAGGCGTCTGCTTTCACCAAATGCTTGCGCCTTGGAGGCTCGACAACTGGTCTCTTGCGTTTTGGCGTTGGCGGCTGACAGGTAATATTATCCAACAGATCTCCCAGCTCTACTATTACCTTCTGGGAGGTGTTCACCTCCGACCGCTTACGCTTCGGCTGGCTGGTCCTCCCAGAGACTTCCATCAACAGTGGGCGGCGGCACCTTCCTCTGGCTGACTAATGTCCTCCAACCATCCTGGAGTCAGTTGGGTGGTGGTGGCATCCTCGTCCACGATCATTATCACCGGTGGTGGATAGGTGAGGTTGCCCTCTACAATATCAATCATTGGTAATGTTGAGACTGTCTCGGCCAGGGTGGCCGAAGCAGCATGGAGGGTGTTGTATAGTATAGAATATGCCCCCAACTCCTCGTAACTGGACCGCAGTGGTGTGTCGGGGCGAAGGTAGAACACTGCATACCTCCCAGGAGGTGTGGAGTCCACCCACTACTTACTGCATTCGAATATTGATTGCTAGTAGGCCAGCAGCAAATTCTCCACGCCATCACATTGTTCAGAGTAGGTACGTCGCTCCTCTTTCCCCCTCCCGATGTCATAGGTAACCGTTTCAGCCCAGCACAATGCTGAAGTAGCTTGACATTGGCATGAATGGCAGATTCATGGCCGGATCACTGATGGCAGCGGGTTGGACACACAGGGCTTATATAGTTCACATGTGATGTCACAGACACTACTTCAGTTGTTCGGACATTTGCAGCAGGAGGCATACAACAAGGGCGCGAACAACTTCCCAGCACCTACATTTCCTGTTACATACCAGGTCTCCCTCGACGCTCATTGCAGCAGCTTCAGCACCCATAGTGTTCACTTGAAGTAATTACTCCCTTATATATCGTACACACTCTTGCTGAGCAGGGCCTGCACCATTTGCCGTCTCCCATTGTAGTAGTATGTATGTGGCCGGTAAACTCCTTGGTCCATCACCAGATCTTACCACTGTCTTCGTCACAGAGGGCAAAGTCTACATGCCTGTCTACATACTGACGTTCACTAATATCTTCAAAGTCTGCAAAACTTTGAGAATAAGTCCATTGGACGGCAGCTGACTGTTGGGACTCAAGTTGACAACGGAACATCTGTCATACTTGCTGCATGGCATCACCTCGCTGTGAAACTCATCCCAGGCATCCTGATAGCGCCACACAGTTTTGTACAATCACACACCTGTACTTGCACGTACCCAAGCTCTGGTATGAACACTAATCTCCGGTAGCCCATATAATATTGTTTGTAGAGGCTAGTATTATCTGGCCGGAACTGCACAATCATGAATGTCGAAGCCCATGATGGTGGCGGTTGTCTCTCCTGGAAGCTGTACTGACAATGACTGCAGGTCGAAGCTCATGGTTGTCTCTCTGCACTGCCACTGAATGCAGGTGTGACATTCATTGCTTCTTATATGTACTTGGCAACTAGAAACACTTCACAGGTGAGTGGAGAACCCATTGTCTTCCATGTCACTGTGCCACGCTTCACGACCATTGTATACTGTTCGCCTGTGCAAGTCTCGGTCCAGCAGGTAATTCTGGCAGGATGGTAGAACTCACATACAATTGCCATACCTGAAGAATATTCTCTTCGTTTGCACATCCCATCAGGGCGACTGTGGTGCATGGTAACTCGGAATCTGATCTCAGATAGTAAACTGGATAGGTGACAATACTGCATGGCATAGGATAGAGGACTAGGCATTCCCCTTCACATTGACTCATCCAGTGTTCAAGCCCGGTACAATATTCTACTTGTTCCGGACATCCAGGAGTTAGGAAATGGACATGTCAGTAGCCGAATGTGATGTTACAATACTTGTTCATGTCCAGCAAATTAAATGAAGTATTCATCATTAAGTTACAAGTGTGAGAGAGCCGGAGGTGTGTTTATGAAAACTCGAGAACGTGTATTGTCTTGCCATTCCCTATTGGCTTAATCCTAATGTATGCTATATGAACTGTAGCTTCATTCATTGATAGCATATCAGGTCCGATGTTAGCTGTACATACCAAGATGGTAGTAGCACATGGAACGAACCGTCCATCAGACACGTGACACATTTACCATATGTTGTTTTGGCCTGCCGGAAATCCTCCACCACATACCTCTTTCCTATAGTGACGTCCAACATCGCCTTTTACTGAGCCTTACATTTCAGTTTTACGAATAGACCTTCCATTCTGCTAGTGTGCGGTACAATGGTAGGTCCTAATCACCAGTCATGTATTTATACATTCTCGTGATTACACACAGTCCAAACATTTTATTACGCACACTTGCATACCGAGCCTTCATAATTACCTTTAATGCATGTACTGAGAGGTGGTTATACACCATGAACCTTGTGGTAGTGTGATTACAGGCAGTCCTAACATTTTGTTACGCGGTCTCTGTGCACTTCTGTACCAAGTTTTCGTAATTACCTTCAATGTGTGTACTTAGAGGTGGTCATACGCCATGAACAACACAGTAGTGTGATTACAGGTGGTGATACTCTGAACAAGCAGTCGTAATTACCTTCAATGTATGTACTTAGCAGTAGTCATACACCATGAACAATGTGGCCTTAGCAATGTGATTACAAGCGGTCCTTATTACATGCAGCTGAGCCTTCATCTCTGTACCGTCAATATACTTAGAGGCAGTCATACTCTACACTCATACTTTAATGCCCACCACTGGAATCCACGGTCCAAGACCACAGCAGTAGTGAGTTTATACATGGACATGACCTGCCTCACTTACACTCGACACGCATGTGATTTGTCATGTACCGATACCTCAGTACGCGTAAGGAGAGACTGTCATACACAGTCTGTACATCACAAACCTCTGTGTTGCAATGAATGCTCAGCCATCGCTTCTATTCTGGTCCGGCGATGAAGACAAAGCCATCCGGCTCAACAGTCAACAGAGAGGTGGTTATGTCATATATTTTTTCACATTCAGCATTATCATCTCTCAAATTAAGAGTGTTATGTTTTTCCAGCCATTTTTTGTCATCATACTTTTCTCGTTGAGCTCGTGCCAGGGGAAGGGTGGTAGGAAGGAACTTGTAGCAGTTCCATAATCCTCGTATGCTAAACAGATTTGTTTAATTATAAACCTGCACTGTGACATACAGCCCTGGACGTTCGTGAACACTTTGACAATTGGGTGAAGGTGAATAGCCTATAAATATAATTTATGCCAATATCTGAACTATACGATCGCGAACATTATATGTTACAAGTCAATAATGAATTATCAGAGCATAGGTCTGAGTGTTGGCTGGGAAATTAGCTGCAGCTGTCGATTTGATTCTACAGTCAACAACACTGCTCTATATTCTATCATCCTGCTTACTCACGTCGAAAATGAGCAGAGGGGCCGTGTTCAAGAACTCGGTGGGTGTTAGCATCAGAGACTATGTGTTTTGTCCATAGTAAGCTCTCTGAAATTCAGCATACATTTCATATAGTACCATGTACATACCATTTGAATAATCAATATTTAGATTGCCGTAAGGATAGCATTCAGAATTCAGGTGAACTTTCACATTTCGTATACTAGCGCGATCAAATTTTGAGCGGTCTATGTTGATAACATTTTGCTTGTCTGTCTGAAATGTTACTATTATATATCACGGCTTCCCAATCTGAAAGCTTGTTTTATGTTCTAGTTTATGCTCATAGATTGTTGGACACTAGGATATATATTCAAGACTCCAACTCCGGAACGCTATGTTGATGTTCCTACCATTCCTGCATGTTTCCAAAATTTCACTCGTTTTAACATTTTTAGTTGAACATGTGGTAACAACCATTCTATAGAATGAACTGCCAGTGTCGTGACTTCTGGCACTGCCGTGGTATCCAGCAAGGCTTTGGTTTGCATACTGCACATGAGAATAACTAGCTCTTGCTTGGAATTAATTATTAAGAGCCTGTAATGCTTGGCAAAACCCAGCAACATTGACAGTGGAATACAAACTTCAAATTTACTATTTGGATAAACTGTCACTTTATGGTTTTCTTCAATTCCCCAGCCAGCCATTTTGGCCACGAGAAGTTCACTGTCATTTAGCAAGAGGTAAATTTTCATAGTTGCTGTAATTCAGACGTCTTGAGTCGCATCTACTTCACTCCCTTAAGCTCTTATGCAATCCAGCTTATCATGTGTAAGATTCCATTCCTAGCTATCCTAGTCGTTACAGGTACAGTGTTTCCAGCCTTTGTTAACATCCTCCAAAACCTCAAATAGGAATTACACGGTACAGTGTAGACATCTTGATTTTGTACTGCGATTCGAACCTCCGGTAAGGGGAAGTAGAGACCTGGCAAATACGATGTGTAAGAGTGGATTTCCGCCTTGGTGATCGAGTCTTCGAACCCTGCTGGCTCTGTCACGTTTAGAATATCCCCATCCATAACGCTGGACTGATAATCCTAATCTCTGCAGAAAACTCAAGTTTGTAGATGTTAGCATACTAAATACTCACAGTGTACTGATTTCTGGTTTAGAAAGGTAAACTGCTTTTATAACTTTTGTCCGCTTAAATTTCAGAGCCATCTTTCTACAGGTGAAGTCAAACTGTGATTTCTTCAACTCGGAAATTTATCAAAGACTGTCATGGTCAATGACAGACTAGCACCTTTTGTACGCTCTCTGTGACAACTGGGACGTAAATGGGCATCTCCGGCACATCAACCAGTTTAAACCCCGGCAGTACCGATGCAACAAATTTGTGCAGAGTTTGGCTAGGCTGTCCATTAAGATATGAGCCAGTAACTAAATTACAATTTATTTTTATTACGTTCACAGGGAATATATGTATCGGCAAAGTGAATTTGTGCAGTTTATTGGCTCCGCAAATCGTGTTCAGGAACCCCAACATTGCATCTAACATGTCATTTTGTGTGAAATTTATCTGAGCAGTACTTGACATCTAGCTGTGTAGAGTATAGGAGTATCCCTGCAGTTTAATTGTCACATCAGGTCCCAATTCTCGCTTAAAATTGTCATTTATGCTTCTTTTTCATACGAACTGGAGGGAATATATGCCTCGACTCTCTTCCATTCTCCTTAATGTAATGGAACATACAATTGCGTTCATTGATATTCGGTACGGAGAAATATGTTTGAATATCAATTAGCAGGATTTACCCACACCCCCTCTAATTTCAGAGGTGGGAAGTGCGCGAAGACAGTTCCAAAGTATTACCCATAATGATCATTGTTAGAAATATCACTGATTATTACAGGCAGTGCACTCTCATTAAGTATGTGACAGGAAGTGCAGATATAAACGTCCGCAGTTCTATTCCCGGGGCTGCTGTTGTGCCTCATAATGGTAGTATATTTTCGTGCCTCTCATGTACATTTTCAGTTCAGACAGGGCCCTAAGTTACCAAACTGTCAGAGTGGTCTACTCTATTTCCAAGTTTCTTATATGCTACCCAGTGCATTCTATGTCCTCCGCTAGTATCTAGGTTGATTACTCTCATCTCCAATCACCATGGATGAGACGGAAGTCCGTCCACCATAAAAACACCTCTAAAATATAGCACTTTTAGTGTCCGAGTGCATGTTTGTATCTCGAAATTCGGAAGTGGTGCGTTAAGGCAGTTCCTTTAAGATTTACCAGGCACTTAGGGCTATATCTTTCTTTGTTTATCTTCCCACTGCCCTTTGCTTCCTCCTGCCTCCTCCGCCCTACTTGTACGGGCGAAGATACAGGTCCTGTCCTTTTTTTGCTCCCTGAGTGATTTCTTTCATCCTATTATGCCTAATGGATTTTGTAAGTCTTTGATTCTCCACTTTAGCCGTGCTCACAGCGCTGGCAATCCCGCAGGCTTCGCCGATAAAACTACAATGTAACCCAATTGCTGGCAGGAGGAATTTCAATATCCCACCACGTTTAACTTGAAGGCAGCTTGGTTTACTGCCAACTTTCCTCCTGAATTGTAACCCCATTCCACGCTTAATTTTGGCAAGCATTATCTTACCAATACCCCAGGCGGACAGTTGTTCACCGAATTTGGTGCAGGTGAAATAACTATCATTCGTGCTTTTTCCACAAGGACAGCATCAGCCTTATGTCGATCCTCTAGCTCACTACTCGTAACTTAGGCAATATCGTGCTATCGATGCACCCTATCTAGCAAATCAATAGGAACATTGCCACATTATAATCTCCGCACCAGTCTGATCCCGGGCCCCTAAATTGATAGCCAGGAATGTGTGCTTCGAAGGGGAGGTTGTTGATTAAGGAATTGACAACTCCACGTCCATACTTCACCTTGATCCCACGATGCATTACAGCATACTAACACTAGTGGATCACTACACTTATTTTATATATTTTTTCTTACACTTGGCCCCTACTTTAAGTACTTGTGGTTTAGCATTCATGTCTCAGTGCAATGAAGATCGCCTCCAGACCACCCCGCTGCCAACTAGCATCATTGCAGGGAACAAATCTACAGCTCGTGAATAGTGCCATGGCAAACTTCTGCCAAACACTGTTTGCTGTATTATAGCTGAGCTGAGCAATTGTGGGAAGACATGTGTGCTTCTCAGCTTTCTGGAACATCCTAATGGACTTTGCTTCGAGAATGTGTACCTCTACTCAAAATCTCTCTAACAACTGAAATACCTGCGCCTTGCACAAGTCCTACAGGCAGTGGATGGACTTCAGTATTTTCCATTCAGTAATGATGCAGATGCTGTGCAACCAAGAGAAGCCCAGCCGAACTCTGTGTTATTTTAGATGATGTTGCATGAGAGAAATAGAACACAATGCAACAGTACTTCAGTATGGGATGGCATGTCACTGTGGACTCTATTTATCTCTGTCAGACATATTCGTGCATGCCTAAGCAACTTCTGCATGACAATGCTAATTTCCTCGTTTTGTTTCCTATGAATGGCCTGAATTTACATCATGTATACTCCACCCATGTGAATACCAATATGACTTTTGACAGTTTTAAGAATATGTGCTCGTGTTGCTGGAGCAACTCGCATGGTTTTTTTGTAATAACCAAGAATTTTCCACCTCTTAAGGGCCGGTATTGCTGGGGCTTTGATCACTTCATTATTGCACATCAGTGAAGAGCTACGTTGTGTCCAAGTTAAGCCATAGCGGCCTGAAACGTGCACCGGAAAATTGTATCATTTCTATAAATGACGAGAACTGCAGTTTTGGGGGCAAACAGACCAAGCAGCTTAGCAAGCCTAAGCAGCGTGGTGATGCGGCGAATGTCTTCTCTGTCTGCAGCATCACTTCCGAGGCCTTGAGACCTCTCATTGCACTGCAGACCACATCTACAAACACTGAGGTTCATCTTCGCTCGCTCATGTCTGATATGTCTCAGGTTGTGGCACTGGAGCTGTTATCTCAGTTTGTGGCACTGGAGATGAAGCTCAAAGGTGTGGGAAAGAAAATAGTAGGCAAGGTGACTACTGGCCTCCAAATATTGACTGAAGATGTGCGCAAAATGACAGCATTAGATGAGAAGCTGGTTGCTTTGGAGAACCGAATTTATGACACAAATGTATTGGCAACTGATATGGACATGAGACTCGCCAAGTTGATAGACATGGTGGCCAGTCTAACCGATTTTGCATCTGGCGATGCTCTCAAAGTCATGAAAGGACAAATATTGACCAACACAAATTCACTATCTGCCAAGATGGAGGCCTAGATTCGCTCATTGACTTCTACCGATGCCGACACGCTGACCACTTTCGGTGGTAAGCTTAAGACTTTCAGAAGGGACTAGATGTTGTGTGCACACAAGTTGCCAACAGCAGCCTTACCGACCTTACTACAAAAATAGGCAGGATCCTTAATGTCGGTACTGTGGGTGCAGGCACGCTGGCCACTTTGACTATGAAGCTGACTGACCTGGAATCAAACTTCACGATCGTGAAGAAGAAACAGGATGATGTATGATTGCAGGTTGCTGTTGGTGGCCTTACAGACCTGCCCTCCAAATTAGACAAGACCCTAACTGTGGGAGTTGAAGATGCTGGTGCGCTTGCCACTTTAACTAAGAAGCTGATCGACCTGGAATTGAACATTGATGCTGTTGGTAAGTCGTCCAGTCAAACAAAAAGTCAAATTTCAACAACTCCCAATGTGCAGAACCTCAACAGTTTAGGCAGTACCCTTGCTACTCTCAAGAAGAAACTGAATGACTTGGGCGGTCATGTTGACAGCAGAGGGTGCTCTAGGTGCTAATCAGAAGGATCATCTGCTTGTGGCAAAGGACAATACACACAAACTGGCTGCTCTGAGTACTCAAATAGAGCATGTATAGGACACGGTCACAAACCGTGGCGACCTGACAGTTAACCTCTCCACGAAGCTTGATGCTCTTGGCAGCAGTGTGGTGGTGGAAAACAATATTATTACTGACCTGTCTGCGAAGCTGGACAGGTACATGACCCTTTCTGCAGCTAGCGTAAGCAGGTTAAGGTCTCTGGCCAACTTGGAGGTGAATCATAGCTCTGTCATGTCAGGCATTAATGCCATTAGTGATAACATAGTAGACAAGCTCAGATCACAAGACAGTCCCTTGGGTAAGCAGATCACTGATGTTGAAGAATTTTTGTGTCGAGCGATCATTCATCAGATGTCTGACATTCACACTGAGGATAAGAAATGGGTGCATTCCAAACATGTGCGCGATGCTGTTATTCAACACATCAGTAAATTGGCAAACACACTTAAGAAGCTAATTGAGCGGTGTCACTAATATATATAAATAAACATACACACACAATGCACTTTTGACATATTTCAGTGCTATGTGTGCCCACGTCAAAGATCTGCAAAGTGTAGTTGCAAGTGTTTGTCATAAGTGTTTTCTCACCAAGTGGACATGAATGGAAGGTACTGCTGTATTGGTAGATGTATTCTGGCCGATAATGTCTCGCCTCGACCAGCAGCCTCTCGGTCTGAAAACTGAACCAAGCATCAAACCCAAGACGGAGATCAAAGAAGATGATGTGCCCCTGGCAACTCTGAAACGCCAGAGGGAGAGGTCTAATTAATGCAAGATCCGCCACTGTTTGAAATTACCTTACTTCCTACACACCTCACTTCTACGATTCGACTTACAGAGTGTATAAACAACGTAAGAAGTCGTTTCTGGGTGATACACAAATTTTCTTTCTGCCCGTTGATGTTATGCAAGTAGGTGATTATGTAAGACTCGCCTGGCCTCTACGAGCTGCTATTTAAACACAAACCAGGGGATTATTCTCATGCTGCATTGCATCAGTACAAGCGCTTACTTCAACTTGAGAGTGCGCATTTGACTGGGAACAATGCTGACAGCAACACTTATAAGGATGAAGCCATCCCAAATTCAACATTATCCCCAATGTGTTCCCCCACCACATGTCAAGTGGCTCAGGTCTGACTTTGAAGCTTGATGGTGACTGTCAGCTGGAATACATCTACTGGGACATCAACGAACTTGTAGACTGTCTACGGCTACTCATTTCATCTCAGCAAGCTGGAAATACATCCCATAAGAACAAAATTGTAAATATCTTGGCGGAACTCCGAGAATCTGGCTATATCCTGTGAAGGTCTACAACATCACCTGACCTAAACTATGTCACGGGCACAGATCATCAAAGAACTACATCACCCCGCACGGAGGAACAATCCCAGGCATAAGGTGCTAGCTACTCTTTGGTTTATAATACTTCTACCAAGCAGATTTAATCAAGATGCTTCCTTATGCCAGTGTCAATATGGACTATAAGTACATTTTGACTGTGATCAACTGCTTCTCAAAGTATGGCTGGGCCATTCCTTTGCGCAGGAAGCATGGTGCTGACGTAGCAGCTGCAATGAAGTTAGTACTAGCAGAGAAAGGAACACCGAAGAACATTCAGACGAACCGGGGGAAGGAATTCTACAGCCCTGCGTTCCGTGCGCTTATGGCAGCGCATAAAATTGATCTCTACTCTTTCCGAATGCAAAGTTTCAATAGTAGAAGGAGCCAACCAAAATGACACAGTTCTCGGCACAAGGCAGCTATAAGTGTTGGGACATGCTTCTTCACCTCCTTGCTCAGTACAACAGGCGCAAGCATCATATAATTTGTATGAGCCCAGCTGAAGTTACTACTGAAAACACCTCCTTTCTACTTCGCACTGTGTACAAGACCTTCAAGACGTTGGACTGACGCAGACCAAGAGCTAAGGTTGGAGACTATATCAGAATCTCATGGGGGAAAGGTGCCTTTGATAAAGTTTACTTTCCTTCATAAAGTGTGGAGGTATTTCGTATCGTCAAGGTGAGAGGTTATGAACCACGTACCTATATGGTAGTGGATATGGCTGGACAACCGATCAATGGGTCTTTGTACCACTTTGAAGTATAGGTTACTCGCTATCCACATGACTATCTGATGGAACGGGTCATCTGCAGATGCAGAGACACATTTTATGTGAAATGGATTGGTTTTCCATCTCGAATCAATCAACGGGTGTCAAAATCATCACTTAGGACTGTGTAGTGTGTGCTGTGTTTTGAAACTTTTGTCTGGAATTTCTTGATTTAACTGTGTGTGTGTGTATTATTTATAACCTCTGCTCTTTCCGTGTACCCTCTAAGTGAGTAGGATCTCTCTTGTTTCAAAGGGAGCAGTACCTGAACATAAATTTGTTTTATCTCCTCTTCTCTCTCTTCTCTGGGGGCAGTAGACCTGGCTGTCGGAAGAAAAGTGCATGAGAGAGAGAGAGAGAGAGAGAGAGAAGAGAGAGGAGAGAGAGAGAGAGAGAGAGAGAGAGAGAGAGAGAGAGAGAGAGAGAGAGAGAGAGAGAGAGAGAGAGAGAGAGAGAGGAGAGAGAGAGAGAGAAAAGAGAGAGAGAGAGAGGAGAGAGAGAGAGAGAGAGAGAGAGAGAGAGAGAGAGAGAGAGAGAGAGAGAGAGAGAGAGAGAGAGAGAGAGAGAGAGAGAGAGAGAGAGAGAGAGAGAGAGAGAGAGAGAGGAGAGAGAGAAGCTGCCTGGAGAGGCTGGGACCCAGTGGTCGAGAAGCATCGGCCAGAGATTTTTCTCTCCAGTGAGCTAGCCAGACACTGAGACCGTATTCCAGACAATCTGGAAACCAATGAGCGAGATGAGTTGGCTGTAGCCAGAGTTTTTTGCTCTCTGCAAGCCAGACACACACTGCGAGGTGAGTCAATGCTTCAGCAACTTGGTTTCTCGTCGGACCTGTTCGCCAGTAAGGAAGGAAAGGGGGAGCATGAAACTAAAGTCCAAAATGTCGGCCCTCAAATGTCGGTGAGTGCTGTGGTGAAATTCCACATCCCACATGAGTCAAACACCACATTGTGGGATCCTCACCGCCAGATCGTGCAAGGGTCCACCATATTGTGGATCAGAGAGGTGCTCTTTACATAACTGCGGTTGATTGGAATGCGAGAGCGCAAAACTCACACTTGTGATAGGAAGGAAATAGTGCACAGCAGCATGTGGAGGCCACCCTCTGCTATGGAATGACAGAGCAGGAGGTTGTGCTCCGAGATGGCAATCGAGAGTGTGAGAAAAATACGCAAAAATTTGCAGGAAAATCGTGCCAACACAAATTTTTTACCTCATGACACTATCCAAGATGACGGTCGAGTCTTGGCCTAGAACAGGCTTTCATATACTACAATGTGTGGGACCAGTTGAAATGCTGGCTGCCTCCATGTCACAGTATCCATGATTTGGATCAAACCATCCAACAATCAAGGGCACGCCTGTCTCAGGACGCCATACAAAATCTGCTTGACTCCATGTTAAAGTGTGTTGTAGCATGTATCACAGTGCGACGGGGTGCAATACACTTACGTAAAAAAGATGACCAGACGGTGTAACACAGATCCATATGTAATTGTCCTGCTGCTCTGTTTTTGTGATAACGTGTATTATTCATCTTTATCACAACCTCTATAAAATGTGTAAGTACCATCTGATGCATCCTTCTGTGTGTGCCATTTTTATTGTCAGACAGTCTAATTAGCACTAGTCTAGTTTATTGGATTGTAACAAGAAACAAATTTTGTAGTGATGGGCGAGTTTGATTTTTACAGCTTTGAGTCAAGTCAAGCTATATGAAACTCACGTCAAATAGAGTTCAGTATACAATTTCCAAGTTAAAATCGAGTTTACACCATAAAATGCCATAAAGCCTACTCCTTACATAGTCTATTTGCAATTTCTTCACACTTTTAAATCAAAACTTTCAAAAATGCTCCATGTATGAGGTTTCTGGATATTTCCTAAATATGTAATGTTACACAAGCATTTTATACTTGTATTAATGTAAAAAAAAATTTATGTTAAACTGAAATTTTGCTTATATATTATCAATGAGTTATAATATTTCAATTATAATTAATATGAATACAAATTGAGAAAGTAGATGTGTTGGTAATGCCTAGTAAGATATACTTCTTAAGCAAAATATTATTTAACTGAGTTTGCACAAAAGTGGTGTGCATTGTCCCTTTGGTGTAGCCTAATTTTCTTGACTTGGTTATGTTTTGTTTTACATGAGGCGGAGGAATATCCTGGAAGTAGAACCTCAGCAGGGCCTCAGAAAAGTTGGAAGTAACCGTGAATAGACTATAACTTCCTCCTCCTCTTATAGGCAAGGTTTACGACGGAAAAAGTTTGGGACTAGTTTCTGCCAATAAGAATAATCATTTGCTTGGTTAAAATATTCACACCGTTGCCTTTTCTCTTCCTCCGAAGAGTGAATTACTACGATAGGCAAAGAAGGTATAAAAGGAACAGTAACTTCAGCCACTTGATGATGATAGAAAAATATAATAACAGTTACAAGAATGGAGTGGGAGGGCAGCTTTCAGATTGGTCTGTATGCATGTTGCCCAGTGAGCAGACAGGCAGTTATAATTAAAGTTTTTATATGTTAATACTGATGCATGCTCTCAAAAATAGTTAATAAACGACTACGACTCATCTACTTCACGTACTTTTATATAACCAGAGAAAGGGTTGAACCCAGCAAGTCATTTCACAAGTGCCTACAGGATTGCTCCCAGCCTAGTGAGTGATTACAGACACATGGAATAACACCAAGTAACTCCACTCACGAAGAATGCCTTTAAGATCACCCTTGTTGTGGAGGGTGATTCTAGACACGTAAGCAGGCAAGAAACCTGCCAGCCTCCCCGAAGTGCCACGAAGCATGCCGAAGGTCACCCACCTCGTATACTGGGGCCCTCTACTGCTATCCACTCCTCTCCAAAAACTCCAGAAGCTTCAACATCACATACCAGCAGCTCCAGAGGCTTCTACCAACAACTACAGAAGCTCTGTACCAAGAAGCTCTCCATACGTAAGCATGCAGTCATCTGCCCAACACTTCCATTATTGATCCTCCTGGTTCGACGACCACCATTACTTGCTGGTAGTGGTAACTACAATCACTGCCCTTCTGGTAGTGGCCCCTTTTAAAGTCTCTTCTAGACATCCCAAGATAGAGTAGCTGCGACTGAGTTGTTTTCATAGCCACCAAAGTCATTCTCTACTTTGTATAGAATATGAGCAGGTCTCCTTCGCTGTCAAACCGTAGGTTACTTCCGCTCACGCTTACTTGGTAGGAGATAGTATGTGACAACATATTTATTTTTATGGACTAAATATGGCTTTGTTCCTAACCCAAGTATTTACTCTAGAGATAATTCCTACAGATCGCCAGACATCATATCTATGTTTGGCGTAAGCAAGACACCGGGTATTGTGAGAAATTTATGAATTAGAGTAGGATTACTGGCTCCCCTTCTGGAATGTCTGTACATCACAACATACACCTTTGCCGGCCACCCGTTCTGTATACCCCTGTGTACAGAAAGGCAGAGCCCAGCACTAGGAACTCCTCTCAAAAGGAATTGGACAATCAGCCCTGGATTGTACTCCATCCATCATGCTTACGGTGCCAGAGGGAGTATACCCTGGGACTAGAGGGCCCGAGCCATTTGGTGAATGCACCCAACAGTGGTTGGAAAGCAGCCCACACGATCCATCGCTCTATGTCTGTACGCCAGTGGTGCACGGCTGTAGAAGTACAGGGTCCGGGTGTCAAAAGCTGTTGGAAGTACACCTAGTAGAGACTAGTCGACTGCTTACCCCATACTAGATATTGTGAAGTGTCATACATATCTCTATGCCTTACAGTGATAAGAGCGGAACTCAAAGAGAGGAGAAAAAGGCAACGGCTATCACTGCCAAACAAGTGTGCACCTCTGAGTTCTCTACACTTAGTAGAGAAACCCAAAGGGATCAAGCTCAAGCCGCCTGCCAACTGGAGGGGCGTCACTCCCCAGTCCCCTTCCCTTCATTGTATTCAGCACACACCAAACTTGCCGGCAACTCTCACTCCATTCTCAGTGCCCTAGTGGGCAGGCACTGAAATTAGATACAAGACAACCAACCTGCCATTCTGGAGCCACCATCAGCTAGTTGGACCAGGATGCATAACTACCTTCATCCCGGCCGAGCAACCACCTGCTCATCAACATTTGGAGGCAGAACAAATCGGTGACCATCATCACCAAAGCCCAACAAGCTGGTACTAGTAAATACCAATAAGTCAGGTATACCAAAGAAGGCAAGTGTTCCTGTCCGGCATTTTGCAGTGCTATCAATACTAGACTTTGTACCGTGTCACCAGTCAACGAAACCCGTGTTAATCTCAGGCAAGGTATCAAAATGCAATTAATAATGTAAGTTTATATACCCAGCGTGCCTGACCTAGCGCACCCAAAACCACACTGATCATGACGTAGTAACTCATGGAGCGTCATGCGTCAATACCTAGTTCGTCTTTTTTTTATGTATACGTTCTTAAAACAGTAATTATGAGAAAAATAATGGCAAGTATACCATATCTACGCGTGTTTCTGCTGAAGTCATGATGTGAAATGAGATAAATAAAATAGGGTTTTCACGTTTAAATGTCATATGGTTGTAGGTATCTGTGTTGTGCTGAGACTGTACCTGTCGACCTTGATGTTTTCTCTCACCTGCAGCACCACTCACGCAGCTACAGAGAGGAAGCGACATGCCATAACTAGTTAGAACAATCGAGCATCAACACATGTAGCAGAGTTGTTATCATTACAACGCAACTTTAACGGTTTAGCAACACAAAATTATTGATTCACAAGACACGAAAATCAATTGTTAGGTGTGAATATCTGTTTGTTTATAACCTAAAAACACAGTAACTCAAATTGTGTGTCTATTAGTTCAATGCATTCTAGGGAAAAACTAGACTCGAATGACGAGTCAATCTTTGTTAGTTTGACTCAACTCAAGTTTTCGAAACTCAACCCATCACTACAACTCTAACAGCCAATATGTATACAGAGTAGAGCAGGGCAAAACTGCTCACAGGGCTATGGCACTTATTTCAAGAAATTGCATTCATTAGTCAGTCCAAGTGGACAAGATAGGAATTGTAATGGCATATATTATATTCCCGCTTATTCGTGCTTCGCTCAACCGGTTTTTGGCTTATCCGTGTGGCAGTAAGGCGATGCTGTAAAGTGTGTCGTTTAACAAGCAGCAGTACTGTACGTCATCTATCGCTGTGCAGCGAGAGCTGATGTTTATATCTTTAAACTGTCAGCTTGTCACAGAGACCTGCATGAGACATCCATTTCCATCCATTGAAGCATGTCTGACTCTGAAACATCTCAGACAGTGTCCGAAATGGCAGAATTTGTTGACAAAATGATATCACGTGACTCGAGTTTGTGCTTTGTTTACACATATATTTCATAACAAATGTGTCAAACATACTAACTGTCCCTAATATACTCTTACTAAACACTGGCATGGCATTAACGATTGAGGTAACGCTGTGAGCACAGCGGTTGAAAATTCTGTAGTGTGTGATCTGGCTCAGCATTACTTGTAAGTCCAAGGCACTTCTAGTCCTATTCAAGAGGAAGAGTGAACTGAAGATGATGGTCAATTGATGAACTGGTATTTCTGAGGCCGGCAATTCAATATACAGTACACAAGTGTGATGGGCCAGGAGCGTGCAGGGGTGATAGCATGGATGACCACCCTCCACACTCCACCAGAGCTGTGTAGTGGTTGTCCAACCATCCCTGTGTATGCCTTGGCAAGTTAAGACTACTGTAGCCGGGAGACGTCTGGGCACGCAAGTCCCCTCATACTCCCTAGACTGTGGCTCGGCACGGATGCAGTATACATGCGGACATAAAAACATTCAGCAAAACCGGACACGGAGAAGATTGACTGGCGACAACAGATAGCAGTGCTCTTGTGACAGTGTGCTGGATGATGTAGTTACAGTCTGCGTGCGCTGTTTGACAGAAGTCAACTGCTTTTCTGTTATTGAGTACAAATTTTCTGTTAAAATATTTACTAGTATCAAATTATATCACGTTAGATAAAAACAACAACGTTGGAGGTGGAATACATTCTGTGGTTTGATGATTCAGCAGATTACTTGTTTCGTCTCCACATTTGCAGAACATGAAGACAAAATACATGTACTATAAACACTTTCACCTTTAAAATAAGGAGGGAGGGGGAGGATGTAAATAATCAGTGTGAAGATTTACGGCGCAGTGCGAGAAATTTCTTGACGAGAATGCATTACTGAGAAAATAAAATTCTTGGAATTGTGTCACGTATTACTCTCTTGTTGCACTCTATAGCAATACACTCTTTAGTTTTGGAGCAGTGAATAAATCTGTAATAAAGAATAATAAATTGAAAACGTCATTAAATATAATCATGTTACATTAAATGAGACATGAATATTTAGAATAATCAGTGCTATATAATAGCACAAATTAGAACTGACAAAAGATAAAAACAAATTGTTATTTATAGTTATATTCCAATGACAAAATTTATGTATGAAGTTCAAGCTAAACTACAAATGTTTTACATCAACGTTCAAAACTCTTCTCCAATAACTGCATTTAACTTAGTGCAAATATAGGTAAGCAAACCCAACCAACATGATAGCAAATCATAAAATATGGAACAATCACTTAATATATTACGTAAATTGAAACTTACAAATTATCTCCAATATAATTAACAGTTTCTTTGTTCACTTTAAATAAATTTGTATTACCACTGACAGTGTTCTGGTTAACCTATTGGCTGCCCTCTGTGGTGCAGTAGGTTGAGTGTTGAGCGTGAGTGGTTCCGGTTTTGAATCCCGGGTAGGTGATGTGTGTGATTTATGCTCGTCCGTACGGGTCACCCTTCCATGGGAAACATCACTTCCAATACGAAAACTGTGAGAACACAGTTATCACAGAATTAAGAAATTGTGTGCTATACATCTGGAAATATATTTGCATTTTGTCTTGTACTTTTACAAGTAAAATCATGGATACCAGTACCCAACTGAATAATTACTTTTTCTTGTAATAAGTACATTAACCGACTAAGTGGACTTGCAAGATACAGATTTTCAACATTAAAGTTACGCTTGCATTCAATTACATAGGCATATAGTGAATATAAAAATATAATACGTTATCAAAAATATCCTTATTTGTACTACAACTGTAATACAGTACAAAGATTATCTTTTATACTATATCTAAAACAAATAAGCTAGAACTTGAAATTGAACCTGCACCTTCTTGAGCAAATACGTGTGAACTTAACTGCAACCTCAACAAACAAATTTACTTGCCTTACGATAGCATAAGTTTTGAATCTGCTTGTCTAGTAATATGGAAGGTATATAATTTTAACCTGTTAATTTTTTAATTTTTAATACTTTTCAAATAGGACTACGTATTTGCACATTTATTGTTTTATAACCGAGAACTTATTTTCTCTTGATGAAAGTTGCGTTTGGAATAACATTTACTGGTATAAATCATAGACTAAAGCTTATTACGGACTGTTAAATTAGTACAAACAATTATTTTATCATAAAGACTACAGAAATATTTTTGCAGCGATTACACCATGCTGCCGAAGTCAGCATTATTTGGGAAAACATCTTTACAGGTGGCATTACATTTGCACATGAATCGAAATTCAAGAAATAAAACATAAACCGACAAGGTAATTAAAACCTTTTTACATAAACTCTCAATGATTTACCATGATTTGTGTGAGCTTTATAATTTGAACACCTAGGCGTAACGAGACCACAATTTCACATAAACTACCATTAAACACGGCAAGAATACGTACATGTACATTAATGGGGTGGGATTTGTAAAGTATATGTATAGTGTAATGTGTCATAGCGGCGGGCTTGTTTAATTTTCATTATTTTATTTCTTATTTTATATAATTTGTGTGCAGGCTTTCTCTATACCGCAGGACAGTCCACCACTAGTAAAAACATCCATTATCGCGACTTTGAACACATAAAGCTATAAATGCTTCTATAGTTTCCAATGAAATTCATTGGCCTAAAGTTACTGTTTAGTTACAGTTTGTTCAAATGTACACATAAATGAATTGACATGATATTGCGCCGAGTGTTACAAACAACCTGCTATTTAAGTGGTATCATTTTTATGATATGCGGCCGTTCATGAATATCGTGGGCAAGTGTAATATTGTAACACTGGGGATAACTTTTCCGTACCTCTGCAAAGGTCCTGCATCCTCCATTGCCTTACATACAACTGAGCCCGCCGTAACTGATGTTTGTGGAATAGATGATAGCGGCCAAACCTATGCACGCATGTCGTCCCCCCTTGCTTGGCTTACCCTGCTTCCCTGCGCTCAGACATGTCAGGACGTCTCCCGGCTACAGTAATGTGGGTAGGATCTGCACCCAAGTAGGAGCATGCTATCTTCATTCCTTAACATGCCCTTGCACTTTGACATCTGGTTTAAATGCAGTAAAGTGAGTGGATTACAACTACAGGTGTACAAAGTCACAGTCCAACATGCCCAAGCAGAACACAAGCACTAAATTTGTTCAAAAGCAAACGTTTTTTTCTAGATTGACACACACGCTTTCTTGCCTTATTTGGCTTTGAGGTGGGAGGTGGTACCCAGGCTCCTTCCTAGGTACTTCCAACCGGCACTGAATATTTAGAGCGCTGATTACCCTCCTGGCGGGGAGGGGGGAGGGGATTATTGAGGGCTCTTTGGCGGCATAAAGCGAGGGACCCTTTTGCCTGGCGAGTCGAGGTTTGCCCACATTGGAGTTGTTTCTGGGATACTGCCTAGTGGAAGGGTTATAATGGCTCGAAGGGGAATAAAACCTGAGAGTGAGTTTGACTGCGAACGTCTCCCTCCCAGGGAATGAAACCTTACTCACCATGATGGTTGCCAAAATACAAGATGCCAGCTGTCCTAATAAATGAATAAATAGTTAAAATTCAGTGAACGACGATGTATACGATAATGAAATGAATAGGGTCGTATTACTTCGAATAGTTCCTACTCAGGTCATGTCCGCTACCTGGATGTCTGACGGGAGTAGACCTTGTAGGTTTACGAGTGGGGACGAAATTTTGTGGAGGGGAAGTTATTCGGAATTTCAGGGTGGTTTTGGGAGGTATAGTGATTTTGAACACCTTCCTGGCTGCCGTACAGATTGTACAAGCTGCGGATGGCTTCGAGTCAATAACTGGGGAAGGAGTAGGAGACTTTGCTACCAGCGTTGGTGCAAATGGACTGTAAATGCTTACGTTCTCATAGCTGGGCCACGGCCAGCAGATACATAGCTCGAAATCTAGCTCTGAGTCGTGTTCACACGCTATAAACAGCGATATTGGGCATGGTGCAGGAGCAATGACTTCAGGTATGGGGGACGGGGGTGCAGCGTCGTGAGGGGAGTTAACTAGCGGTGCACTCTCAGGTTGTGACATTTATCTCTGCAGAGCCCATTGGACTCGATGATTCTTACTAGGTAATCCCCCTCCTTTCCTAGTCATTGGAAGATTTAAATTGACAGTAACTGATTAATTGTTCTATTGGTATGTTTTATCTCTTCCCCATATAGGACTCTTCTCATATATTGACTAATTAAACTCACTCCTCCCCTAGCAACCAGAGGACAGTCCACGTGGGAGTGTCTTCTGCAGTCATTCCTGAGGCACTATGAGTATAAAATAGTGCGCTAGAGTCAGGATGTTCCCACAAACAGGTGTAGGTGCTCCAGACATTCCCCGGAATCCCAGTATGTCTTTTCAGACTAAAGCCTTCTTCAGGCCCTGTGATGCGGAAGGGTTCGACCCACGCACACTTATTCCGCAGTGAGGAATTAATTTTGTTATTGAGCCCATTTGAAAACACTTTATTTATACGTTAAATGAATGAGGGTATTCAAAGAACATCTCCAACCAATTTAAAGTTTAGCGTAGCGTTTTATTGCCACTAGTGAAAACACTGGGGAATTCGGTTCTTGTACAAACTAAATAATTTAGTATAAAATTAATAATTAACTTTATACCAGGTAAAGGTGAACCTGGTCTGAATTTCTCCAATTCAACAAACTCCTAGAAATGTTGCAATTTACAGTGAGTTAGTTTTGAGAGGTTGTTGTCCAGAGGGGACGTAGCGACGACCTGCTACTGTGTCAAGGAATGACGTGGGTGGAGGGTACAGACAATGAAGTCACCTCTGGAGAGCCTTCTAAAGCTGCTGGAGCTGTTGGAGACAGAAGAGCCTTTTCAAACTGCTGGAGCACCGGTGCAATGATAGAAGCAGTTACTAACATGTGATCCTAGCTTGTAATGTTCACCCAGAATCACCAAGAAGTTGTCACGTCAACACTCCCCAATGAAGATTGTACTGCCTGACTTAGCCACTGCTCCTCCCAGCGAAGGTCACACTAGTTCTAGAGTGTGCCACTGGAGGGCAATACCCATTCTACCAGCGCCCTGTGGCAGAGATAAGGGATGATAGTACCCGCCTCAGCATGTTGGAATTTTCAACCCCTGCGGCCGAGGTTATTTCTCCCCACACACCTGGCCCTCAAGCTCCTATGCGAGGTTAGTATAAAAGGGCTGGCGTGACCAGCAATCTTCAGTCTCTGCTCCTCCACTGTCTTCATATAGGGCTGGAGCTAGCCATCAGGGAGCGGGCCTGGCTGGTACATCCACAGATTCCACTGCTCTTCTGGTGCCAGAATCTCAATCAGCTGAAGACATTGCCGATGAGAAGTCACTTCTGCAGCAACCGCAGACTGCTTCTGGGAAACTTTATCCTCCAGAGGCTCCTGAAGACGTTGCTCCTTCCTTAACATCCCTGGTATTGATCCAGAAATTGGTAACAGCTAAGTCAAATCCCTTGAGGACCCTGCCTCACGGGACAGTGACTGCAACTTCAACACTACCCATCCGGTAGATGTTCACCATTTCTTTTCCTTCAGAACAACCAGTGATAGTCAGACTAGAGTTGTTGAGCACTTTAACTAACAGGATTATCATATCTAATTTCCCCCAAGCTTTTGATCCAGGTTGCCTTCATTTGGCAGTTTACGTTAGTCTGAACTTCCGTGTCAAGTTCAATTAGCTTAGAAGGTAGTACAGGGCCACCGTGTTACTATTAGTTACCTAATATAACACGTGAGTTTGAAAATATTCTCTGCATACTGATTTTCTTGAAGTACTGTGTTGTTCCTACGTAAGCACAACCGTCAAATAGAAGCCGGCAAACCAACAAGCACAAAGTTAAATACACACCCATTAAGTGGCCCCCCAAGCTCTGCCAAACTGGTAGAATTAGGTAGAGCCTATACCAATAGCAACTCCTCCACCAGGTGAATCGAGCAGACTTAAGTCATCCCATACTCTGCGACCGCTTAAGGGACCGGAAAGGGGCTAGAATTAACTTGGATTGGTTGACCCTCTGTGGATAACACATCTGGGTAGTTCCTGTCAAACAGTTCCAGCAACGCCTAATGCTCTGTCCACCACTCCTCCAGGGGCTGAGCGAAAGGAGCAAAAGGCAACTGTTCTTGCCTGGGAGACTAAATTATTCATAAGTACACAGTAGGGATGTGAGTTACTGGCTTGCCTTTCATGAGAATGTATTATTTCCTGTTCCCACTTACGCCGTATTCCCGGAAGGGTGGAGTGCGGAGAAGGTTGAAAAAGGCTGCATACATCTCTGAACGTACCACATTTCGGTGTGTATAGGCCACACATTTTTACCAAAAAAATTACTACAAAAAGTGGGGTGTAGCTTATATACAAGATATTGGCATAAAAATTTTTTTAGAAATTTTTTTCCCAAAACATGTTTAGAAATTTGTCAACATACAGTGCATTTTAATGTTTTAACTCTGAAAGGAAGGTAGAGAAGAAGTTTAATGTGGGGGGGGGGGGGGGGAACTACTGCAGTTTTTTGTCTACGTGCATTCGTAACGAAATAACCACCGTCCTGCCTGTGTAAAATGTAAACATATTGGAGCTCTGCCATAAATGTCGTATATGAGAAAATAATTTCTCTGCTCTACAAGAGAAAGATATCTTGCATAGTTAGCTTGCTCACCGCTGCTCTAGAAGTGCACATTGATAAGATGCCACTTTGTGTAATGTTGCCATGGTTTTGCTTTCTCAAGGCACGTTACCATCTGTGGAGTAGTAATTGCGTGATGTATATTCGTAAACATTGCAACATAACACACACTTTCTGTCACAAATGTTTTGAAGGGCAGAAGTTAAGTCGGAATTTATTATGTTTGTACAGAATCGTGACTTCACAATATTTACAGAAAAACAAAAATTCAGTGCAGCTTATACTTGAAATATTAATTAACCCTAACTTTTCATGAAAAACTTCTGGTGTGGCCTATACACGCCAAAATACGGTAATTCTACTTGCAAATTCCTATCTCCTACTGCCCTCAACAGTAGTTCAACCGAGTGGGGCCGAGTTAAAACCACCCACATCACATAGAGGCTTCACCCCTCTGCTTTACCAAACCTATTATTTTCACTGTTAATTAAGTTACCAGGACCGTCTCACCAAGTGGTAGAGGCAATCTTGAGAGGAGAGGAACCCCCTCTAGGAATTGCTAACCACTGGTTTCACGGTTCACTACTCGGCAATCCCGCAGCACGCAGCAGTAACCCACAAACCAAGAATATTTCCCCATCCACAAGTTTCCAAGGCAACCAGCAACCCTCACCATACCAAGGAAAGAGTCTCCAGCCATGACCACAGCAGCAGAAGACCAGCATACTCCAAAGTAACCATGTGATCAAGCGTCAGCCGACTTGTAGGGCCGTGACAGTGCTTCTGGATTTTGTGCCCCTGAGACAGGCCACCAGACCTTTTTCTATACACTTGCAGTCCACCAGTTTAACATTAAGTTGCTCAATATAACGATTATAGCATCAAGTATTAAAACTGTAAAGGTGACTAAAACCTCCACTTCCTTACTTAAACATTGCACGACACAAGTTACCATTACTTTTCACTCCAAAGGTTTTAAGTCATTGTTTGATGCGACCATCCCCACTAAATATTTAATGTTTCAATTATCTTTCCCCTTGGGAATGAGTCAGTAGGTTCAGCCAGCACCTATTATCAGGAGATACCTCAAAACAGATTAACCCCACAAGACAAAGACCACTAATTTATAATAGTAGTTCATAACATTTTATGAACTACTATTATAAATGATGGCCTGTCATCATGCTATGTTAGGGTTGATACCATAACCATCGGCATCAGCTGCATCATAACGTTATTTGACTATTATTATTCACTGATTAGTAGCACTAATTTATTTAACACAATGTTAAATAACCCGGCAAGACTATGTAATTTACCCCATCCATCAACCAGATATTCAGTCTAAAACCCAAAATATATTCGGAACTATTGTTTATAGATGATTTGTCCCCGTTGTTTACATTTTACTGTATTTCGTGTTATTATATTCGCCAAAGATTGTGTGCATCATTCATTTTTGGACACTACATGAAAGCAAAACAATGCAGTTAATCGACAACTGGTGCTATCAATAGTATTGTTTATAACCCGCAAGATTTTCTCCTTAAATTTGTACTGTTTTTACTGCATTTGTAGGTTGGCAACAATGAGAAAGCAATCTGTATTCTTATTCTTCTTATGTGTTTACTGCACTTGTCGGTTGGCAGCAATGAAAACGAATAACTCATTCTATGAAACTGTTGTTATTGAAAATGGAAAGTGACAGTAAATACACTAGATTTTGATGGTGTAGTTCTTATTGGAAACTGTTGGCTACTGTTTTGTTTAGAGTATTAAAGGTCTGAATAAGACTCAGCAAGTAATAACTGACAAAAATTGTTTAAAATATATCAGTTGTCATTTAAACCAAAGGATTAAGTATGGCTCAGCCGACGGACGAATACTAAGCTAAAATATTTATATATATATATAAAAAACTTTTAACTCAATTTCAAGTGAAAATTTAATAGTAAATTGATTTCACTAAGTTACTTTTAATGACATCTTTAGGCTATTGGTCTAAACAAACATGGATGTTAAGGTTATGTATAGCATTCCTCAAATCTAAAATCCAAGTCTGCAAAGTTTTGAAGGTTGAATTTAATGAACTCAGTTTGTAATGAATGCTGTATTGTCTGGTAACAGTTATTCCATGACTGTGAAGGCACTTACTTGCCCAGTTAATTTGCCTATCTTATTATTTATTATTAAAATTAGTGTTGTATTTCATTTATATGCTGTAGACACCTAATACAAAATGTTTATAATATGTTCACAAAACTGAATACTTACATTGAAGTAATAAATAGTATTTCCAAATATTGGGACTTGGGATTTATGATTGTGCTCATCAAAACTGGCATCGGCATCTCTGTAATCAGTGGCATTGACAGTTAAGAATCGGTATTGTTGGTATCTGCAAAATGTGGTATCGGCCCATCCCTATGATATGTTCCACTAGATGTTTCAATTTGTATGGTAGAGTGATGCAGGTAGTAAGGAGTGCTTCAAGGTTGCTGTCCTCCAAGAACTCTCTACCTGTTAAGGGAGTGCTGCCAGTTCCAAAGCTGATGTACAACTGACCAATATTTAGGTTTTGCTGCTCACCTTTAAAAGAACTACTGACAGTGGAATGAATGGTGGAAATGACATCCAACTTTCAAATGGCAAGAAGTTGGGTGGAATGAGCAGTCCAAGCCCCTAGTTACGATGCACAAGCAGGTCTACTTGATACTGACAATGCACTTGGTGCATATAGGCAGCATTCGTTCATGAACACAGGGAGGACGTAAGTGATTGATGTTACATGCTCAGAGGTGACGCGTGACGCTCCACAGCTAGTGAGAGGCAGGTGAAGGAACATCTCTACGTCTAAAAAGGAGTTTTGGTGGGTGCTAGTTCAGACACACCCAGCGGGGTGTTGTGAAGGAGCCTACTCCTTTCTTGGTACAGGAGCCTTGTATCTTTGTAGCACAGCACAAAATCTGATTCTGTGAGTATGATTTTGCATTTCGACAGGTTTGAACGGGTGGGTATACCTGGGCGACAGTGGGAATTGGTAAGGCTTGCGGGCAGTGCTTGTTGATGTGGTCAGCCGCAAGGGTTGGTTCCTCGAGTTCAAATCCCCACCAGAGTGGGTTGGCAATCCCTAACGACTTGTCCTGTCCACTTAAGTAGGTGGTGAAAACAGGGTGTGTTTCCTCCTTAAGGTGAATGGGGGCTTCAAAGAGGTCCTTGGGAATCTCTAGTGTGGTTGGTCTATGCAGATGATGCAATGCTTGGGCCCATTCCCTAGGCGAGAGATGCAGCAAGGAAGGGGTTAAGTTCCTGCTGATGCCCAGAGGCAGTGAGTATTTGTTTAACACTCTATCGGACACCACTTAGACGGCAGCAGGGCATGAGGACCGAATCACACTATCAAGCCTGTGGAAGGAGGAGCAGGTGACATGCTGTTCTGTACGGGTGTACAACCACGTACAGTGTCTGCCAACTGAATGCGGTATGCCTATCCCAGTACTCTGTGCCAAAACGTGGTGAATACTGAGAGTCAGGCCTCACTGACTGACAGTCCCAGCACATGGGTAAGTGTCTCTGGAGGGGCAGGGAGCAAGAAGCATGGTGGAGAGAATGAGCATCGAGCTGACAAGCAGAGAGGGTAGCCGTCCAGATTGTGTGTGGGTACTCTAATGGTGTATTGCGGTTCTGGATATCTGTCCACCTAACTTCAGCAGGAGCTTAAGGAAACTAGTCCTACATTAAGCCAGGTGAAGGCAACCTGGTCCTAGGCTAACTATGGGTACGGTAGTGTCCAGTATGTAGACAACGTCGTTGGCACAGAATGTGATAAAGACAGGGCTGGTATTGGTAAGGAGTTTTCGGAAAGAATGCGGTGAAGACAAGGTTGTAGAAGATGATCTCCGGCTTTATCATTACTATTTATATAGTAAAATTAACTGTTGATACAGTTTATCGGTACATGCATTTTCGGTATGAGAGTCGACTTTAGTGGTATGTGCCACAGTAACTCCAAATACTGTGTGTGTGTTTGTATGCACCTGCATCCATTTGGTAGAGTGATGATCTTGCCCAACACTCTAAAAGGTTACCTGCAATCTAAATGGTTGCTCATTATGACGAACTTACCTAGGAACTGTGGAATGCGAATGAGATCGATAGGTGGAGGTTCTGTGCTGGAGAAGTTCCTGTAGAGCACAGTGATATCGGCTGGGTTGAGTGTATTTCGAGACAGCATAGACGACAGTGCCTGGCAGGCCTGTGGGTAGCGGGCAGCACCATTCAGTGCCATTGTCACTGGTGTCACATCATGATGACTGAAAAACAAGCATAACTCTCTAGACAACTACAGAATAGTGAGCAGCAAATTCAATGAAATACATACATAGTATAACAAACTACAATAAGGGGATTGAAATGTTTTAAAAAACAGACCCTGATTACTGTATTTACTTTTTAATGTACTGGATAAGAGAAATAATTTTCAAATGCTTAAAATTTGGGCTACGCCCATAATACGTACTGTAAATGGTTAACAAGTGGTCAACGACCTCCGTCCCTAGCACCTCGGCATTGAGGAAGCTCAGTGAGCACAGTTGGGTCCACAAAACTGTGTGTTATGAAACAGCTGGCCATCTAGCTACGATTACCCCATTTCATTGGCAAAAGATTGATTCTGCAGACACATTGAGAACTTTCAAACAATCTGTCTATAAAATTGGGGCAGTGAGCCAGGATTGGGTCAGCCTGATTGGTTCATATGATGAGACATAAGCAGTATTCTACAGTTCACCTGAGAGCATCATCCAGACATAATTTCGGTTCAGCCGAAGATGGCAGCTCTTCTCGGTACACCCGGAGAGCACGTACAGTATGCTGGTGTGACACGGGCACTCGTTTTTAAGGGCAGGCAGAAGGTGTTCCTTGGATTTAGGGGTAAGGGCAAGTGGACTCTGGGTGTGATGGTTAGGGACTTCACCTGAATAAATGGACTAGCTTCACCGCACTCACAGTAGCAGTAACTGTAGAAGTTGCTATCTCCCTTTCCCAACCTTATGCTGGGTCACCGCCGGCCATCTTGCAGATCTCGGCAGGAAGTGAGGCATGCATGTCTCTAGTCCAACATCAGGGAGGAGAGCTTTAAATGGAGACAATCCTACATAAAAGAGCAGACACAGCACACAGATAAGGCAAGCTGCTGCTACACCAGTGGACACATGCCAGGTTATCACATTTGTCACCACTGGGAGATAATTTTGCATGAGCAGGGATGGCATCTAATTACCCTGGGTAACTTCACCACCCCTACCTCACTTTCAAGTCCATCCTCGAGATGTTAGCATGGAAAGACTTCCTAAATCTAGTGCAATGCCTGGAGAAATTGTGACCCAATAGAACAGATTGCAATGGGCAGCCTTCCAGTACTCCTAATAGTGGATTTTGGTGTTAAAACATTTTTGAATTGTATAGTAAAATTTTCAAATTACATGCAAATAAATTGGAAGTTGAATAGCTACCAGTAAACACTTAATTTCAGTTGTATATAACATAAATAAATATAAGTTCAATGATCACACAGCAAATTGTTCTCCACAAATAATACTTGCATCTTCAAGTGCAGTATATCATTTTTACAAGAATATATTGTGCTAGAAAGTGATGTTTGATGCATTTTACGCATAGGGAATGCGTACTCTACTCTTCCGACTTTGCCCCATCTTGGAGCATGCTGCCCATAACAGAAAAAGTGATCACACCTCAACATTACAATGGAACATGTGCTTACAGAGTACATGAGCACACGTCAAGAGAGACTAGACATGTGGCCTGAAATTGTACAGTTTGCAGAGCCTCTTCAAAAGCCATCACGTTGTTGCCCTACCCCCGAAGTGGGATTTTACTATTAGATGAGATATTGGCACCCTACAGGAAGGTCAAGCTAGTGTCTCGGATTGCCACTGGAGGACAGCACCCAGTCTACTCCAGCAGCTCCAGCTTCTAGCATCTCGCGGAGGCGATAAGGAATGTCAACTCCTCCAGTCAAGGCGATAAAAAATGAAAGGCACCCCTTCAGAGTCACAATAAACAACCCCTGCAGAGAGAGGCTAGCCACCCCCACACCCCTCTGAGAGCCAAATGTTTGGAAAATTTGTATAAAAGTACCAACATAACCCTGGCTTTGGGCAGTCGCTGCACCTTTCAGCTTGCAAAGGCCAAAGGGTAGTACTAGGGGTATGTGGTTGCCAATTCTCTCTCTGCCAGCTTGTGAAGGCCATCTCCAGTAGGTCGCCATGCCTACAGTCTCCAAGGGTAAGTGGACAGTAACTCTTCTCCCCCAACTTGCGAAGGTCAGAGAACTTTCATAAGGGCACTGACCAATAGGCCACTTCGCAAATGCATTTCGAAAGATGGTACTAGAGGCTCACCACTTCACCAGCAACTGACAGCAGCCATTCTGCAAATTCTACCGCTGCCTGATCAACATCATTCAGATGCTACCTGTAGCGTGTTGTGAAGTAAGTTACCATGCACATGGCACTTGTAAATCCCCTTTCTAGATATTCGGAAAATTTGGTCTGTAAAACTGTTTGCCTAACAAGGTTAACAACTCAAAAGACCCAATATCTGCTCTAAAAAAAGAGTCCCAGAAGAAAAGAATCAAGATTTCAGTTTTGTCATTTGAATCACCTTCAATAAGTAGAAAAAGCAGCAAAAGGCCGAGCCCCGCAAGATTACTGTCGCCTACCTCATCAAGAATAGCAGTGGGAGGCACAAAATATGTGCCCCTAACCTCAAAACTTTTTGCTTATACACTAACTGAAACTTTTCTTGGTTACCATTTGTACTTGTATCTATAAGTAATACAACCTACATCAAATATTTAATGTATGCAAAAACAAAGTAACTAAAAGCAAGGTGAAAATAAATATTAAAAAAATCATTATAGCAAAAAAAAAAAAAATCATTATAGCAGTTCGAGGTTGGCAAGCCGTTTACTTGCACAAAAGAATCAACAAAAATCAACAACTTTTTATCAAGAAGAAAATATCATCTGTTTACATTAGCTATGAAAACAATAAATAAATAAATAATAATAAATATTTTGTTTAAGACATTATTACTTTGTTTACATATTCCCGCCTTTTTTATTTATATTTTTAAATTATTTTAACTTCTTCACTAAGTTCGCTGTATCAGGGGCCCTGATTATTTATATCTCCTTTGAATCTTTGATATAAAAGTCCTTGGAAAAAAAAACTCCAATTCAAAAAATTATTTCTCCTCATAAAGAATTAAATTGTACTCTGAGACTTTAAACATAACTGCAAGGAAATAGAGCATGCATCATTCCTGTTTGCTGATCAGGGACTCCTCAGAGAGCTTCCCTCAGGCATCTAACCTCACTTGAAATCAAAGGGCATGTCTTCTGCGACCATGTGGCAACCGCCCCACACGGCAGGTGGAAGGATCAATTACATATCCAAATTAATAACTGGATTACTTGCCAGAGATTATAAAAGTGAAAAACTTGAATATATGTTGAAATGGTGAAGAAACACGGCACAGTCAGCACCAAAGAACAAAGAAGTAGAGTGAAAAGACTCTCCAAAGAGTATTACATATAAGTAACAAACATTAACTTAGATTGTACACTCTCTGATTTATGCTATTATTTTGTAAAGCTAAAATACTATCTCTCTCTTTACTATTTTTCCTTATCATTACATAATTTTACTATAACCTTTAAGGATTTTGGGCAGTCATTACTATATATGACGCCAGCTAACCGCCAGCAGCGCTAGAGCCCATGACGGCGCTCACACGTCACGTGTACCACACGTGCGCAAAGAGGCCGACAATTTTGAACTTTCCTATAAATGTTAATTTCAGAGTAACATGTTTTATATTGTCTTTACAGTGTTTAAAATGTCTTAAAGTGTTTTTAAGTACTTGTACTAATTTTAATTGTTTCGTTATGAATATTCAAAAGTGCCTGTGGCACCGAGATTAAGAACACTTAATATTCTGGCATGGACGCCATCACAAAGAGGCATTAAAATAATATTGAAATTCGTAACAAAATTATAGTAATGTAAAACAATGTCTAATTTAATTTGTGCTATTTTATTTTCAGTATAAAATATATCACTCAGCATGCATAGCACTTCCACTTATGTGAACCCCGTAGGCGGCCATGATAGGTCCGTGCGACACTTGTATCTGGACACTCTGTCGAGGAGAGTTGGCGAGGTAAGACACTGTCACGCGTGCACTACAACTTTTGTTCACTGATGTAGGTTTCCATAGTCCATGTAGTTTACCAGTTAATCTTTGCTTGCATACGTTTTGCTAGACATTTCCCCCAGCATTATGCTCCCGCTTTACTAATTTCTTATGCCCTTGTGGCATTTTTAACTTAATCGAGGAGAAGGAGGATAAAGATGTCGGAGAGGTCATGCGACACGCACATTTTGAATCAGATGCCATCTGCCTATGTTTATGGCATTTTATTGTAACTTCTGCACAATTGCTACACACAATTTTAAGAGCTTTATTTTTCTGTATGTATTTAAGGGTAATTTTCGTGTTTGAACATTTTACGGCAACATCACGTACAATCACGTGGCCAACTGAAGCCAAGTCTTTGTATACGCCATCATTGCGTTTTAAGAGCTTATTTATACAATATTGTATGTGCAATAATTTATTTCAGGGTTCTATGTATTTTTCATTCAGGGTTTAATGTATACTTCACATAAATTGATGCTTTTGTACTTGACCACGCTGTCACAGTAATGTTTGACTTTACTGCCATCAGGCATGTTACAAGCCTCTAACAACACTAATCGTAAAGAGAACCATTTGCCAAACATGAATAATATTTTATCTGAATTTAGTTTGCCGTTTCCACGCAGAAATATTGCAATTTTACCTGCACCACGTGGTCTGCTACGAACTTCATCCAGCAGCATCCACGCCACATCAGCTTGTTTTCACACATGTGTGTTTATTGTGAATATTCATCTCATGTCCCATCGTATTTCATGTATCATTCAAGGGTCTATGTAATTGTGTAATTAGTGTACAGTGCAATTACTCCCATCCTAGCCGACTCTGTGTATAGGCCGTCACCACACTAACCACGTGCTGGAGGGTGAGCCCCGACGAGTTTGCATTAGTGATGCCGAGTAATCACTTGTGTTAATGTGTATTAAGGGTATTCATTTGTAATTCACTGTGTCCTATCTTCAGGGAAAAACCGTCAGTCCACCCTTGCGGCTGTTGGCCCTCTTCCCTTCTGAAGGCTGTGCTTTCACGCACCTCGGTGAGATCATCCATTTAGGCATGTGCTAGATTAATTACAGGTTGGGGAGCACCTAAGGGGAATTGGCTAGTCATGACCGAGATAATCACTTCATTGGCACGTTGATGTGTATAAACTACATCAATAAAAACAAGTCTACAGTGAACTCAATTTTTTATTCAGTAGTGACAGTGTCCTAGCCACATATGTTTTATCTATTGTTTATTTCAGTGATTTTATTAAAAGTTTAGTATTGCCAACATGTTTGTAAGTATGCACAGGTGAGACAGACACACAGAACCCACAACATCCCTGAGAACCCTGAGTCTCAACAGTGCGGTGATTGGGAAGCATCGCTGGCGCCCAAATTACCAGTTAGTATATGTGTCATAGTTCGTCTCGTGTCTCACTCGACGGCGTCATATATATCATATACAAATTAGTTTACCCATATTTATGTCTTGAATTAAAACTACAGAAAACTCTAGTGGCAAACATTGGAACTATGATATAAAGAATTTTTAAGAGAGTGACTGAAAAGGTTAGATAGCGCGCGCGCGCGCGCGCGCACGCACACACACACACACACACACACACACACACACACACACACAGAGTATGATTCCTTAATCCCTATTTTCAATACTTGATGCCAATAGTTAGTAACAATAGTTGGATAATAAAAATACTAGATAGAGGAAAGCGAACTAATAAGTGGCCCTTTGCCACAAAAAATTTACTATACTCAAAAAATCACAGTGTGTTACAAAACTTGTAAATAACTCTTTTAAAACTCTAAGGTAAAGTACAAAAACTAATTAATAATAGAGACATGCTTAACAAATTGCACACCCGAAGACATCCCCCACTTCTACAACCCACACTCTGGTAACCTAATAAACTCTCCCTTGGTAGCATGTCATGCCGCCGTCCCTTCTGGACCTCTCATAACCCACCGGACGGTGCGGTTACCCTAATTGCCCTTCCGGTAGAAATTTCAACAGGTTCCTTAAGAACTAATGATGGGATGATCTGATTATCGATTCATCAATTCTTGCCTGAATCGAAGAATCTACGAGTTCAGATTTTTTTAATTCAAAATTTTGATTCGATTCTGTAAAATTCTCTTACTGGATAGCAAGTTCTGCAAACCTGGTGGTGCTCTTAAACGCAATGAAAATAGTTTGTGTACTTATACAGCCGTGTTTAATCAGGCATTATTAGAGGCAAGATTTTGTTGTCAATTGCAATAAAAATGAAATAACACCAATTTACAAGTTAAACGAGAAATAAAACAATATACAATGCACGATTTCTCACTAAATTAGGTTTCTCCACAACAAACGAACTCTTCTCCCCTATTATATACACAAACATACTGCAGCAATTTACAAATAAAAAATCTACAGTTGTGCAAGTTCAAGGCAATATTGAGAAATGCTCAAGATGAAAAAATTCTTGATTTCGTCTTGAGGCAATTTTTAAATCCAGGAAATCACAGTTCTACATGCAACACACGCATGTAACTATGTTAAGTTTTTCCTTGCACAACAACATGTAAATAAACATATTTCAAAGGATACACAAGCATTAAAATATGCACTTTGAAATTAGCTACAGTAGTTTGACAACAAACTGCTTCCAACCGCTAGTAACTTTGGTGCAAAGTGAACATTCGTAACTAGAATGTGTACAGTAATCTATGGTGCAGAATAGAATGTTTGTTTGCGTTTAAAGTGGCATGGAAAATTTTGTGAAATGGAAGTGTGATATCTAAATTGATACATTAAACGGACTGTTGTAATAAAATATCTAGTCGAATTAATTATGGAAGATGCTGCAGCCCAAGGGTGTATTCTCCATGAATACAATGCATGCAGTGCATGCTTCAACAAAATTAAAAAACGAACATGTTTCTTAACCATATACTTCCCATTCTTCTTTGAAATAAAAATAAATTTTCCTTACCTTGCTACACATGGGACTGTAATGCACGTGTCTTGTCATCTATCTTTTCTTAATAGTTACTCACAAAGTCGTGGCAAAGCGCAGAAGGGTGGCAGCGCAGTGCGTATTTCGATAATTGATCGTAGCAGTTCCCTGAAACGTCGAGGTATAGTGCTGTGGTATTCTGAACATTCGTTCAGCTGGTGTAACGTCAGAGCAAGCTCGTGCGAAATGTGGGTGAATGCATGCACACAGTGACATCGCATTCAGTGTGCTAGCGAGCGATTTTATATACATTTATTAAATTGTTAGTGACTGATGGATTGCGTATTCTACGATTACACTTGTATGAGTGTTTTAAACAGTAGTTTTGCAAGATAAATGAAGACTGTAAAAGTGACATTTTAACATGCGTATTTAATAAATTGTTTCAGTTATGCTTGTTTAGTGAGAATTTAGAAGCTGTTAAAAATTTGAACCTACGCCCACTCTCAACAATTTAAGACAGGGAACAAAGTCAGAAACTTTGTATGAACATATAATCCTGTCATTTACAAAATTATAAATGATTACTTATAAATAAATGGTAAATGTTAAAATGGAAATAATTCTTTAAAACTAAATCGGAAATTATGTTTTGTTTACTTTCAGATGTACAGTAATTTTACTTTTTAAGAACATCTGTTGACAGACAAATATTAGCGTTTTTAACAGATTTTAAATTATTCTTGTCAACAAGCATAGATGTAACTTTGCAGTAGCCCTAATTCAAGCGATTTACTACTAGCAGATTTAAGTGTTTAGTGAATTTTGGGTGTTTAACTGAATTTTAAACTTTTCAAATTAAAATGTAAACTTATTTCGTTTGACCAGTTAATCTCGCTATTTGACACCTGAGTTTGTGTATTTCCTTTCTCTCATTTGGAACATTAAATTGGTTTCCTTTAAAAATTGTCTACAATACTTTTTTTAATTGGTGCCTGCACTAACACTACACGTTACCCTAGGGACTAAGTTTTGTTCATTTCTTCATCTTACATGCTGAAGTGTGTCTATAAATTGTCTTAATTTAAAGTGTCACTATTGATTTTATTTAGGGTTTAATTTGTTCGGTAATATGTGTCGAAGTGTTGAGTGTTGTTATTTAGATATTTTTGTATTACTTCAATACTTAAATTTTCTTCAGGATTGATAGTTTACATATCTCTTACACTTCACGTACACCTATGCAAGGGTATTTGAAGGTATTTGAGCTTTATATGGGCATATGTTAAGGTTAGTGATTCTCTCATGTTTCAAAGTGATCTAGATGAAGGTAAGAGTGAGAGAAAAAGTACAAAAAAACTTAAAGATGTTTCCAGCAACCTTTTATTTCCATTTTGTTAATATTAATATTTAATTCCTCTGTGCTAAGTGAAGTGCCAAAGTAAGTTTTGTGTTGCATGCCTTGCCAAAATTTTCAGGATATGCCCCTGCTGAAGCAGATGTACAACACATTAAAATGTCTATCATTTGGACATTTTGTCCGTACTAATGTATGTATTTAACCTCCAATGCAGAGCAATTGGTTTATTTTGTTTAAAGTCAGCGGTATCATAAAATGCCACTAGCTGCAACAAAATCAAAAGTTAAAAACGTCACACTGAAAAATTTACGAAAAGAATATACATATTTACGACTTACGTTAATGTTTACAGTATATCCTTGGAAATATATTGTTTTGGGAAATGTGCAGTATTCTTGAAATCACATGAATTTGACACATTCGTTTTAACTAGCAGGGATGTATCTATATGACAAAGGAATAAATTTCTTCCACAGAGTACTGGATGAAATAGTTAATGCCACTAGATTTGCAAATTCAATTAATACAAATTATTTTCTCTCGCTCTCATTGTAGTCACAGTTGTAATTTGTGTGAAATGTAGAACTGTACAACAGTATACAAAATGTTGAAATGTATGTAGATAATCAAATCGAGTCCAAATCGAGAATCAAAACAAAAATTTTGGAATTGACTCGAGAATCAGAATCGAAAAAATCCTTAAATCGTCCCATCACTATTACGAACACATCCTGGATACTCTAGGTGCTGTAAAATGTGGTAATATACTTTAATTTCAGATCTCACTAATTACCACACCTACTTGTTTTGATGATAGGTAGTTTCCATAAAAATCATTCAGGAGATAGTGTGGCAACACCGTGTTTTTATTGTTACAAATAGTAAAATATGTATATTTACTGTATTCTTGTGAGTGTCATTTTAGCTAGTGTAAACCCTATTTTCCTAGTATGTTAATTTGACTTACATATTTTACTTCTTTCACTTTAGAAACGCATGGAAATTAATTTACTTTGGGGAAACCTGGTAGCCATGTGTAACCACTAATGTAAAACACCAACACATTACGAGGAAAACCAAGATCTGCCAACAGATAGACCTTCAGCTCCACCCAAAGGCACTACCAACACTAATGCTCTAAGAGAATCAACCAGATAGGATGTTCAGTACTTCTCCCAGCTTGCAAAGGCCAGAGGGGGACTAATAGCACTCAGGCCTGATTGACCTCTTGTGGGTTACTCACCTAGGGCACAGTAATTCGCATCACCCTCAGTTCAGTCCCACCTTGCAAAGGCCTGACGTTGGGAACACAGGGTGCTATCACTGTGTCCTGGAAGTATAAATTAGGTCGTTTAACAACCAGTTTCTTCACTATTGTTTGCACCAGAGTTTAAATGTCTTAAGCCCAGGAGGGCAGTACCAGTAAAAATCAAGGAAGAGCCCTGCGGGCTGCTGTAAGAGAGTTAATTATGTTAACTGCAGTAGACACCCAAGATAAAAGTGACACCTCCCACCTCATTCAACTAACAGTACCTTTATTTAGACTGTTAATAAAGTTACCCATTAATGAACATCCGGCCATCTAGGCCATCTGACAGGGAAGAGAGGCTCTCTCGGGTCTGGAATGGCCCTGGCGTAGAATAGAAATACCAGAGTTTCCACATCCAATTAATTCCCCCGACACTAACACAGCCCCTCCACGCATTGCAGAGGCAACGAAGGTACCACCGCTTACCTGCTGAGTCAGCACAGCAGCAGGAAAGGTCAATCTCATTTCATCTCAACAACCATGTAAATAAAATACGTAGGGTAGTAACTGTAGCCCCAGATTTTGTAAACACTCAAAAACTACTAGGCCAAATCTATATAAAGTCAGAGCACCTCAGGAACCTAATGTCCCTGCCCAGTTCTCTTAATGCTTCCCATGAAACTGGCTTCACGTTATTTGCCGCCGCTAAGAGTAAACAGGAACAAAGTTTCTTATCAAAATCTTATTAGGTTACATTTACCTTGGGGAGTAGATCCCCATTCTCTTTGGTCAAAAATAGAGCAAAGAAATAACGTCTAAAATCTGCAACATGGGAAATTCTCGACCCAGCCAGGCACTTTATTTATCACCTTGTCGTTTGCCTTTTTATGAACACCCAAAAAAGGACTTTAACAGTAATCATTTACACTAAACGGTCAGGACACGCCAGCCCCACCCCAAATACGCAATCAAGTTAGTCACCATTAAAATGGACGCTTTAAGAATTTGGGCGCCCAACGTGGTGGCACCATAACTGCACTAGTTTTGACTAAGTAGTTGGACCAAGCTTGACACAACCTAAAAATCTCTACCATTACGGTCAACAGCTATCCCTACGTGGTTAGACTGTGAGTTACAAAGCTAGAAGTGAGCTTAAGTAAGTACTTTTTTTATTTATTTTTACTATTTAGTAATTAGCCAGACAGCTAGATCCCCTAAGCTTACTATATATATATATATATATATATATATATATATATATCGTGTGTGTGTGTGCGCGTGCACGCACACACACGCATGCACGCACACACACACACACACATTATTACAAGCTGAAGACGCCTGCGGGCGTATCTGAGTTCATAATGGATGGAGATCTTAATAATAAATAACTAAATTTAATTTCTAATTTACTCACTCTGTTACTATGTACAACATCAATTAGCTGTCTCCACTTTTACGCTTTCTATTTAACAGTGAGCGCACTATTTAATGTTCATTTCAACATTAATTAATGTCCTTAATGCCTCTCATAGTTACAGTCAATTGCCTCATACCCATTATTAGCATGTGTTCAGTCTATCTGTTTCCATCAGTTATAATGTCTTTCACTCACACACTTAGTCCAATAGACCAGCCTGCCAGCCATGTCCTTCAAAACATTGACACTCGCAAGCCGTCGTCTTCCCTTCTTCACTGCTGGTCACATTCACTCTTCTGTCATCCATTCAGCGATTGCAACTCAAACTGCCGGCTTGGAGATCTAATGCATTTTTATAGTCTAACGCTGACCATCTTGAAGGTTCAACTCACTCCGAGTTGCGCTGAGAGCCTAGATCAGTAATCCAGAGCATTCTTCAGATAAACGCAGATATTGCTACAACCAGGGTCATGCAACATTATGCTGTAAAAGATTATCCTATCGATCTCTTTGTAACTAATTCATGGTGTGGGGCCCATCTGTCTGTTGCGCTGCTGCTTATCGCATCTTCTGCCTTTCATTCCGCTCTGGTATCAGGTGCATTAAGGTCAGCACCGTGAACCAGTGACATGCCACAATATAGTATTTACGTACGTGTTACGTAATTATTAAATTAGTTATTTCAGAGCTTTTTGCAGCCTAAATAACTACTTTACTAACTGTGGACCTCCCAAGATTAGGACCTCTAATCAGGTCTCAAACCCCACAACAGGACTTCAGAAAGTCAGAAGTAGAAAAAACCCCAGTGGTGCTCAACATCAGCTAGCCTCATCATGTTTGACTCTGACCAGAGCCAGTACGATGACCCAGAGACTCAAATGCCTGGAAATGACTTAACTCAATCGAGAAACGCACAGTGGATACATGTCCAGGCTCTGACATTAGGGGTGGGCGAAGCTTCGAAAATTCGAATTTGAATCAAATATTTTCAATATTCAGCTTCGTATTCTAAATCAAATTTTTGCTTTGAACTTCGAAACAAAAAAATACGTTTGGGAAACTTAAATTATTTATTATTATTCACACAAAAAGCAAAAGAAGACAACGTGGGCTTAATAATATCAACTTTTTATCCCATGTTTGCCACACACATGGGTAGTGAAACAAGAACACATAACCTCAATTCAACAGAACGCCCACAAATTAGTCTAAACTGTATTCTGTTTAAAATAATTGTCAGTAACTAATTTTACTCACAATATAGCAACGAAATTATCTGGGAAAAATATTTTAATATTACTAAACACTTCATTATCTTTCCAAACTTAATTCGGGACCTCACATTTTAATCGGTATTATATGTTTATAGTCCTCATATACAACAGAGTTTTGCAGTGTGATAAATATAATACTAAACTCCAAATTCTACAGACTTAACTGATGTGAAAAAGTATGAAATTGAACCCACCGCTACTCAGATCTCGCAAAAAAAAAAAAAAAAAAAAAAAAAAAAAAAAAAATTGGTTTCATGCCAGAAGTATTGTATAGACTCTTTACGTATGCAATTATGATTTGATGAATCTAATTTAGTCGAGAAAATTGATTTTTCCATGTATTCACAAACAGATTTGAAAGTTTGTCATATAAGCAAAAAAATAATTGTACGCCATATATTATGTAACTCGAGTCATTTTGCTTCCCAGCAAAGTGTTTCCTCTTTGCAACCATTTGCAAATTAATCGAATTAGAATTAGCCCTTAATCCGCAAACACTATTTTTAGACCATCCCATCAACCTGTCTAGTGAATTAGAACCTGCCCGTCCCTAATTTGTCAAAATCCACCCTCATGGCATTCCCAATTTTGGAGGATTAACTGCTTCTTGAGTAAAAAATTATGAATAGAAGTCCGTAGTAATGTCGTGCATGTAACACACACTTAAATACTGAACTAGCAGTGTCACACATTTATGGTATTCGTGGTCCTAGGTTTTGAATTGAAGACGACCACTTACTTTTTCTATTCTTTTGGTCAAAAAAAACCTCGTCTTCCTTTTGGATAAATACGGTACATGGCAAAACACTACAATTTTTTTTTGCAAATCAGTGGAAAACTTTTTTTATCTTACTTTTACCTATCTCGTAAAAATGTACATAGTTATTAAATTTATTTAAAAAATATAATTGGTGCAATGTATACTTGTCAACAAAACACTTTGAATTGATATTCTATTCGAATTCGCGAATATTTTAACAAATTCACTTCAAAATGAAATATCCAGCTTTGCCCAACTTTCACATCTATGTAATTCATTGGGCAGGGACGCACGCTTCCACTAAGCCTGCCTAGGGTGGGATGACATCCCAAAATACACAGATGGACACAAATACAGCTGTGTATCATACCAGCAATGGCAGGCAGCCTGTTGTTCCTGGCCACAATGCAATGGGAGGGGAACGTTCACAATCCAATGCATTACGAGTGCAGCCGAGTTCCATCACGCATGTATAGACTGGCCAGACGAGAGTCACTCATCCCGGTCAAATATACCATTGTGAGGTGCATCAACAGAACCTACCATATAGGCCATTGAACTCACGAACAAGAAAGTGTCTCGCCAGGTCTACCCGCTCCACTGAATTACTGTTGCCAGAATTCAGTGGAAGGCCCATGAGGACCCTATCACATTCATTAATGAGTGTGAACAGGAACTCATTGAACATCAAATACCAACCAAGCAGTGGATCGGTAGAACACACCAACAGCTAGTCGGTAAAGCTAAAGAGTGGTGGATGCAATATGGTGAGTTCATAACAGAATGGGAGCAATTGCAAACTTGCCTTACTTCTCAGTTTACTGGGGAGGAGGTGATAGTAATACTCACCTCTGACTTCCATACTCGTGTCCAGGACTAGGAAGAAGAGGTGGAAATATATATTTGCCAGAAAGCACAGACGTACCAGCAGATATATCATGCAGAAAACGAGGAAAGTTGTGTACGCAACATAGTACGTACACTACTCCCCTCATTGCAAAGCCTCTTATCCCAAAACCGCAGACAGTTGAACTGGTAGAAAGAGCATGAGGGTGAAGCAAAATTACTAAGTGCAAACCCTTTTAGACAGGCCAGCAGGTGCCTCCAAGGTCGCTACCCCAGCCCCTCCTCCTACCATTACACCGCCCCCTTGCTGGTATTGCCTGGGGAGGCACTTTAACAGAGACTGCCCAAAATGCCAGGGCCGGTGAAGGGAAGCGATAAATACGACAGCCCCAGTCACGCCATCTTGTCCTAACAACATCAAGGTCCCGAACCAGACGAGAAATGCTGCAGCTGGGACCCATCCCAGCCGAAAAAAGGCCCTTTAACATCGCACAATTTAATTTCTTACCTTACAAGAGCGCACCAACCAAGACACCACACATTCTAGTGGATGTAAATGGCCTCCTGTGTTTGTCTTTAATCAATTCAGCTGAGACCAGAAATTTCATTCTGAGAGACCTTTTGACGACATGTCAAAGGGCCAACCTGCAGCCACAACCCCTGGTGGTGCGAATGGCCCAGCCGAGCCAGACCCTAAAGGTCATTAGCAAGACACAACTTACTCTAAAGGTCCATCACCTTTCACATGTAGCTGAATTCTGGGTATCTTCACAGGAGATGGGGCTTGAAGAAGGCTTTGAGTTTGAAAGGACATACAGCGTCTCCTGGGTT
Organism: Dryococelus australis; assembly: GCA_029891345.1. Lineage (NCBI taxonomy): Eukaryota > Metazoa > Arthropoda > Insecta > Phasmatodea > Phasmatidae > Dryococelus > Dryococelus australis. The sequence goes on from CM056993.1 coordinate 263,145,847, forward strand.
TCTGGTGCTCCCTCGCCTAACCTCGGTGGTGTCCTAACACCAGACTGCACCTCTCTCCGTCAGTTCCTCGGGTGTGTTTGAATTAGACGCACGCCCAGGACTGCACATCTGCGGAAAGGTCAGAAGGCAGCAGATCTAGATGCGGGGTAAGAAGGGTGGTATACAGAGCTGCAAACAACGCAATGAGAGGCGAGCCTTACAGAAGTTCAACAACGCACAAGGAGACGCAGAAATTAAGGGCAAGGACAAATCCCCATCTGTGGACTCAGACGTTAGACCTCGGCCCATCTCACAGTTTATTCCAACTTGCCAACGAGTCAGAGCTCGACACATATTTAGGTGCCTGTTGGCCAGAACTGGAACAAGAACTTGCACGCCTCCTCTTGCTGGAGACTATCACCTGCGGCAGCCGTAACCCACCCAAAGTAGCTTTGAGGAAAGACTTACCAAATAGGAGCAATATACGTCTAGCTTTTGGGAAGATTATTCAGGTTCGATTCCCACCAAAAGTTGTCCCAAAGCCTCGCGAAGGTCCTTCCCCTTAAACTATATTCCCACATGCCGGCCTATGCAGCCACTGCAAATAACACCAATCCTCCCGGAAGGATCATAGACCCCCATCATCATTATCGATTAATCCACCTCCCAACTCACACCCCAGGATAGCTGACATCCAGTGTCTTGGCCGCTCTTATAGTGAGGAAGATTGTTTGCCCAGGATGGGAAACAATTGCAGATCGACTCATTCTGGGATTTGATTCCCCTCACATCAAACGGTATCCTCCCACTAAGCGGCCCCTCGTAGAACCTACCACGACCCACTGGGCTAGAGTAGCAACTAAAACGCCACTGCAGGATCACTTACTAAACCAGGGAGCACAGTCAGCGCTCTAACCACTTACTCGAGAGTAAGGATGTGTGTCAACTTACACCTGTTGCAAGTTACGCTGCATTTGGGCTCGGTGCTTATGCATTATTTGACAACGGAAGGTATCAAATATGCCCTCCAGGATATCTGTTTATTCAGAACATGCATGTGTACTGAAATAAATTAAAATAAATCTGCCGATCTCCCCACAGTAAGCTACAGAACATTAATTTTACGTTTGCACTCAATGTACAAACAAGTTTTGGCGACAAAGGGAGGGCATATAATTTTATTCGGAAGATGCTGCCTATTGAGTTAAATAAATATTTCATAAAAAAACGCTCATTGATTTGATATAAATACTATATTTCATTAGAAAATCATGGAGATTTTACGCCAGAACTTTAAGGGGAAAAAAACCTTTAAAAACAAAAGAAAACATTGGTTCAAAAATAATACCTCATTAAAAGATATTGCCTAACATTTTCAAGCAAAACCATTTACTTTAAAATAATAATGAAGACAGGTACACATGCAACTACTTTGGGCAACGGAAAATCATGACAAGATTTCTACGAATGCCGGCGGTCACCAGCTTTTATGGGGTAGAAGCAAACGGGCAAGACCAAGAGAGAGAGGATGCAGCTGTTTTTGCTATATGACAGCTTCCCCTCCTGAAGGCATGTAAAGTGAGGAAGAAAGGTGTGCAGCTGAGAGGGAGACAGAAAGATGAGGAGAGAGGGAGAAAAAAGAGAGATATAGCAAGTATGCATTGCTGGTTGCTAGGTTTCTAGTAGAAAACTATGACAACCTAAGCACAACACTGGTAATGCAATAATTCCCCTGGCAAGCAAGGCTATTTTTGGATTGCATGCAACTTATATTATCATTAACAAAAACCAACAAACACAAGCTGAAAAACAAGTTATGATAGCAGGGAAAAGATTTTTTCTTTATCCAAGAACACTTAGGCAGAGTTAATTGTCTCAAAATTCATTATTAATGGTAACAGATTAGCTACGTCTGATGCAGAGGTAGCAGACACTCACTTCTGCTTAGCACATCTGGTGATTTCCTGAGACAGACGCTTCATATTTGCGCCTCCCTTAGCCTCTTGAGCCAACACATGCAGGAGTACTTGACTGTAAACATACGTGTGCTGCCCATGGCACACCATTTTCTGGGGGAAAAAAATCTGTTTTGTATAACTGCACATTTATATATACACATAAAGAGCGTAAGTTTGAATGATTAATTTTCACTTTCACACAGTTCATACCAACAGCCTGCTTATGTCTCAAAATTGTTTACAATAAAATTTAGGATAAAAAATGTTTCTGTACAACTAATTTTCTTTCATGTGAAAAATAAAAAAAATTTGCAAGTAGCAATAGATATAATTTTTTTTTCAATTTGCATTATAAATGCAACTGTATATTAAATATATTATTTCAGCAATTTTTCATACAACACTACTGGTTTTAACTTTTAACCCTACTGTACGGGGGGGAAAAAAAAAAAAAAAAAAAAATTACACAATAAGAAGACAATCACAAACATTGACTACTCAAAAATGATGGCCACCAAAACAGGGCTACTAAAAAGATGACTACCTCACATACCAATCTCAAAAATAAGGAATTAAAAATAAGGCAACCATTTTTTTCCAAACTAAGAAACTAATCAACCAAAACTTAACTGTGAGTTAGTACTTTGGCAGCTATTTTATCTTGAAACATACATAACTTGTCTACCCAATGATGCCAAAATCAAAATTTATTTAAATTAAATGTATTTTCAATTTTTATCATGCCACTGCCTCCAAACTTAGCTAAATAGGTTACACGCTGCTTATGAGGAAGTAAATAAAAGTAAAGCTACAGTCAGGTATAAGGGCAGCTCCAGATACATAGGGTAAACTCGTTATTCAGGGGACTGCCCAAAAATACCCATACATGCAGGATTTCAGTAGATGAGGTTTCTGACATGTACGTCAATAAAATACTTTCTAACCTTATAAAAGTTGAAAATAAAGTCTTAAAATACAGTGTAACTGATCGTAATTCGACACCAAACACAAGCTGACCTAAAACTTTCAAACCCTCCGAAAATGAAAATAATATGACACTGAATGCAAGTCAAATTTTGAATGTCCCGCAAGCACTCGATCAACTGAGAGCACACAGAGAAGTTGATCAATCTGGCAGTGTGTTGGCAGCGGGAGGATTACCTCTCCACGCCACATGTTGCAGACACCTTGTACCTCTGGCAAACGTCCATCTATTAAAGTAATTAATATTTTACTGTAAAGAGAACTTGTAATTTTGAGACAGAAATGAATAAATAAGGTGATTATAATTAATTTCTTCACTGCCTTTAATAATTAATCATTCAAAACCAAGTCCTCTGATTTTCCCTGTTGTAAGTTACACTGCACTCAGCTCGGTGCTTAGCTTACATACCCATTATTAGACAGCAAAATGTGTGGAATAGGCCATTACATTTGATCAGTTTATTTAAAGACATGTGTCTATTCTAATAAATCAATACAAATCCTTTGATTTCCCCTCAAGAAGTTACTGAAAATGAACTTTACACTTATAATACAAGTTCCTCGATATTCAAACAATTTTTGGTGACAAGGAGAGGTCAGGTATATTATGCTTCTGGTCATATAATTTTATTCGCGAGGATGCTGCCACTTGAGTTAAATAAATAGTACGTCTTAAAATCATATTAATTTTATGCCAGATGCAACGAAACACCAACGTTACGGGGGAAAAAACCTTTAATCTCAAAATAAAACATTGTTGCTACGTAACATTTTCAGGCGAAACCATTTGCTTTTAAAGACAAGCGATGGATAATGTTGATAAAATTTCTACATTCCCCTGGCGCAGTTTATTTGCTCTGTGCTGTGGCCGGCATGTGCAGGGGAGGAAGGATGGTACGCAGCTGAGAGAGACAGAAAGAAAGGTGAGAGAGAAGACGCTAGGTCGCCACGCTGGTTGCTAGGTAATTACCCCCCCTCTCGCCAGGTGTTTAGGTGAAGTAGCAAATCAGACAACGCGCAGTAGAGCAGTGCTAACAAGTGGCGCACGTGGCGTATTTCACATCCAGTTACTAGATGTTTGCATAAACAACCAGATCGAAAACAACATTTGCAGGAAAACTTAGGTGACAGTACCGGAAATATGCTTCGATCGACACACCATGCGATTAACGATAAAAGCGGGTTGTGATAACATTAATTAAATAGGAATTTCACCGGGACCACAAAAAATTGTCAGTGGATGCGATAATGATACATCGAGAGTCAACTATAATGTTTCCAAAGTATCACAAATATTTCACATGTACAGCAACAAGGGCCTGTATATTATTTTCACTCTTATCTGTTAAAAAAAAAATTGTTTTTAAACTATCCCTTAACAGTAACACACATCTTCGTACAAATTCTTACCTTTCACAAAAGATATCAAGGTTGGAGCAAATTGTTGAACGAAAATATAATAAAGAAAACACCACTTGTCATGTTTCAAAACACTGCTTTTCGTCTTATTAAAATAAATTTACTTTCTCCAGATGTAAGATTTGTTTAGAAAACTGGAAAAACAATGAATTTATAGAGTTTGGAAGGGATTAAAAATTAATTACAAAATTAAATCCTTATACTCAGGTAAAACCAATAAAAAAACTGTAGGTTGGACAAAAAGAGATTTCCACTAATACATTCCAAAAGTTAAAAGTCAGGAGTATATGTATGCGGGAGGAAGAATCCATTATACATCTGCATCATATCACTCTGAGAAAAATATGAGAAAATTGCTTTGTACTAAAGGCTGTGTTCATGCATGATGCATTTTCCACATTGGGAATGCACACTACTCACCGACTTCGCCCAATCTTCGAAAAAGTCGCTCATATGGGGGCAAGTCTGGACCCCCCAGTACTACAACAAAACACTTGCCTACAGGGTATGTTGGCACACATCAAAAGCGACTGTCGCCCTACCTCCGACGTGGGATTTTACTGTTAGCTGAGATATCAGCACCTTCCAGGAAGGTCAAGGTAGTGCCTCAGTTTGCCACTGGAGAGCAGCACCCAGTCCACTTCAGCAGTTCCAGCCTATTGCCGAGGCAATAAGGAAAGTCAACGCTTCCAGTCAAGGCAATTAGTAATGAAAGGCACCCCTTCAGAGCACAAATATTCAACCCCTGCTGAGAGAGGCTAACCACTTCCTCACGCCTCTGAGAGCTGACAAGTTTGTAAATTTAGTATAAAACGGCCAGCACAACCCTGGCTCAAGGCAGTCGCTGCACCGTCCAGCTTGTAAAGGCAGAGCGTAGCAGTAGGGGTAATTGATTGCCAACCCTTCTTTCACAGCTTGCGGAGGCCGGAGAACTTTCATAAAGAGTGCTGACAACTAGGCCTCTCCGCAAACGTGTTTCGGAAGACGGCATCAGAGACTCGCCACTTTGCAACAACCACCAGCAGCCACCCCGCAGCTTCCATCGCTGATGGTCAACATCATCCAGAGCTCCCTAAGACATTGCCCACTTCTACCACCCAACTTCTGGTAACCCATCAGCTCTCCCTTGGTAGCAGGTCACGCCGATGTCCCTTCTGGACCTCTTGTAACCCACCGGACAGTGAGGTTACATCAATTACCCTTCCAATGATTGAAATTTTACTCGGTTCCTTAAGAACACATCCCTGATAGACTAGGTGATATATGCGCTAGATATTCTTAAACTCAGATCTTACTAATTATTACACCTAGCTCTTAGCCAAGTCACCTCCACCTGGATTAAAGATAAGTTCTGCTCCATAATTCACATATTCTTTCAATTAGGAGTTAGCGTGGCATCACCATGTTTTACTTATTACATATAGTAAAATATGTATTATTTACCCTATTCTTGTGAATGTCACTTTTAATGTAACTTGTATAACCTTTTCACCTTGTATATAATTTCACTTAAGTAATTCTATTTAAACTTCTTTCACTTCAGAAACGTATAAGAATTAATTTACTTTGGGAAAACCTGGTAGCCACGTGTAACCACTAATGTAAAACACCAACACATTAAGAGGAAAACCAAGATCTGCCAACAGATAGACCTTCAGCTCCACCCAAAGGCACTACCAACACTAATGCTCTAAGAGAATCAACCAGATAGGATGTTCAGTACTTCTCCCAGCTTGCAAAGGCCAGAGGGGGACTAATAGCACTCAGGCCTGGTTGACCTCTTGTGGGTTACTCACCTAGGGCACAGTAATTCGCGTCACCCTCAGTTCAGTCCCACCTTGCAAAGGCCTGACGTTGGGAACACAGGGTGCTATCACTTTGTCCTGGAAGTATACGTTAGGTCGATTAACCAGTTTCTTCACTATAGTTTGCACCAGAGTTTAAATGTCTTAAGCCCAGGAGGGTTGTATCAGTAAAACTCAAGGAAGAGCCCTGCGGGCCACTGTAAGAGAGTTAATTATGTTAACGGTAGTAGACTTACCCAAGATAAAAGTGACACCTCCCACCTCATTCAACTAACAGTATCTTTATTTAGACTGTTAATAAAGTTACCCATTAACGAACATCCGGCCATCGAGGCCATCCGTCAGAAAGGAGAAGCTCTCCTGGGTCTGGACTGGTCCTGGCATAGGATAGAATTACCAGAGCCCCCGCAGCCTATTATTTCCCTTGAAACGAGCACCGCCCCTCCACGCACTGCAGAGGAAACGACGGCACCACCACTCACCTGCAGAGTTAGCACGACGGCAGGAAAGAACATCCTGCTTCACATAAAAAACCAGGTACCTAAATAACGTGGGATAATAACCGTAACCCCACATTTTGTACCCTCTCGTCAACCTACTAGGCCAACTCTATATAAAGGCAGGGCACCTCAAGAACCTAATGTCCCTGCCTAGTTCCCCTAATTCTAACCATGAAACTGGCTTCACAATACCTGACATCTCTAAAAGTGAACTGAACCAAGGTCTCCTATCAAGAAACTTATAAGGTCAAGTTTACTTTGGGGTTTAAATCTTCTTCTTTGGTCACCACTAGAATAAAGAAATTCCAAGTGTAGGTATCTCCAATGTGGGAACTCCTGACCCAGCCTGACATTCTTGTATTTCGCACCTTGGTGCTTGTTCCACCTGAACACCCTATATTGTGTGCCAAAGGTAAAGGGTGATACGTCAAAGGAAGGGTTTAGGTGCACAACGTGGTGTGCAATTGCAATAGTTTTTACTAGGCAGTTAGACCAAGTCAGACACATCCTAAAATCATGACCCTGACGATCCGCAGCTAAGCCTATGCAGTTAAGACTGTGGTTTTGCAGGCTGGAGTGCGGCTAAGTAGGTAGTCCTTTTGCCTTGGTTACTAATTGGCCAGAGGGCTAAATCGCCTAACATATATATATATATATATATATATATATATATATATATATATATAAGATGTAGTTTGCATATATATAGTAGTTAGGTACGCATTATGTAATAGTTTAAAACTGATTATTTTAGAGCTTGTCGCGACCTAAATAACTAATTTATTACCCGTAGACCTCCCAAGATTAGCAATTCCTGACCTAATCAGGTCTCAAACCCCACAACCAGAACATCTGGGATTCCGCTGAAAAAAAAAAACACCATGTGGCACTTAACATCCACTATCCCATCATGTCTGACACTCGACAGAGCCAACATAATGCCTCCAAGGCTTCACTGTCCAGAAATAGCCTTCTTGACTTACCTGAGAAATACACAGTGGATACATGCCTGGGCACAGACATCCACAGAATCCATTGTACACACTGCCAGGTATGCTTCCACCACACCTGTCTAGGGTGGAAGACATCCCCAGATACACAGAGAGACTCAAGTACTATTGTGTATCATTCCAGCAATGACAAGTAGGTTATTGTAGCTGGCCGGAATTTGATGGGAGGGAGACATTCACAATCAGATGCATTACGTGTGCAACTGAGTTACATCACAAGTGTATAGGCTTGCCTGATGAGAGAGTCACTCGTCCTGGTCAGGTATACCACTGTGAGGTGTGACAACGTAACCTAACCCACAGACCATCTAACCCAGGAATGAGACCCAGTCTTGTCACATCAATGCCCTTCACTGAATTCCAGTTGCCAAGAGTTAAGTGGAAGGCCTCATGATGATCCCATCACATTCATTAATGAGTCCGTACGGGAACTCATTGAACATCAAATACCAACCAAACAGTGGGTCAGTAGAACACACCAACAGCTAGTTGGTACAGCCAGAGAGTGGTGGATGCGATATGGTGAGTTTATATAGGAATGGGAACAATCGTGAACTCGCCTTACTTCTCAGTTCGCTGGGGAGGTGACAGTAAGCCTCATTTTAGACTTCCATACTCGTGTTCGGGGCACGGAATAAGAAGTGGAAATATGTATATATTCGCTGGAAAGCATAGATGTACTGGCAGATATATCTTGCAGAAAACGAGGGAAGTTACATACGCAACATAGCACGTACAAACTCCCGTCTCTGTGAAAACACTTGCTTATCCAGAAACCACAGATGGTTGACGAACTAGTGGAAAGGGCACGGGAGGTAGAAACAAACAACAAAGTGCAGGCCTTGTTAAACAGGCCGGCACCCGCCTCCAAGGTCACTAACCCCCGCCCCTCCTCCGAGCAACCCGCTGTTCATGGTCCACACCCTCCTCCTGCCACCATAACATTCAAATTATTGTAACTTCGAAAATTTCAACGTCAATGAGAAAACAAAACGCGATATATATGTTGCTGTTAGAATTCATACATATGTAGCAATACACACATAAAAACACACACACACACCCTTTCTCCGAAGTTAACCTTACACTCGTTGAATTCACGATACTTACAGGTAAATAAACAAATAACATTTACACACTTGCAAGTGTTGAAAGTGCACTTTTCAGGCACTGTTTGTAAAATACACAACCTTTTAAATACGTGCTTTACTATAAAAATCCTTACAAGTTTACTTCACTAAAACCACATTTGTTCGTCACTAGCATTAAATAATTTATTTGCAGAATCATTCAGTAAAATCAACACTGCATACATTTCCTCAACCCACTGTTTTACGAAGCGGTACACATGTGCCGATTAATATTACATTACACTCAAGAAAACACACTACAGCTGAACCTACAACCAACTATGCTTACAGAAAGCAAATTAAAAATAATTAACTACAAATAAAATATTCTGTCAACACCCATGAAACAAGATAATATCTTCGCATGTTATTACAAATGTGACCAACTTAACATTGCCACTACTCTTGCAACAAGAAATTGCACTCATTTATTGACACTTCTCGCGTCCACAACACAACAAAATTAGAAATTATTTCTATTCTAGAAAATCCATCACGCCCAAAATTTCTGTCCCATTGACATCATAAAATACTCATCAGTGATTGGGTGAAGCATTACTTCCATCGCGTCATGCTCGACGCGCCAATGTAAATCCAGCATTATGCCAAGTTTAAATCTTCATGCTGTGTTGTTATGTTTTGAGGGCTGTTTTTAACATTGCCTTTTTTCAGCCTTGAATTGAAATCTATGAAAGTAACTTTACTGAATAGTTAAAAATTTACTCAGTTTTAATGAACAAGGAATGTACGTAGGTTGCTAGATAATGTATTTGTAGCAGTATGCAAACTTATATGTTGTGGCAGTAGTGTTGTGAATTTTTGTGGTTTTGCACGGTTTTTTACTGTGTTTTTGAAAATAGTTTTCAAATTCATAAACTTTTCCCATACAGTGAGTATGTTTGTAATTTCTAGAGATGTTATGCATTTAAAATGCTTACAAATTTTGCTTGCTGGTTTCATACGACTGGTAGTTTTCTTGGTTACGCTTCATTTCTCATGTCAATCTGCAAGACATAGCGAGCACAACAATAAGGGAAGTCTTCTGACGGAGCCCTCTAGATAGGACACCCTGTCAGAGGCACACAACACCTAGTACCATTGCTGCAGTCATTAAACCCCAGCACGCCATTGCAGCAGACGTTTAACGAAAACCCCTGCCCTTGGCCACCGTTAATAAGGATATTCTGGTATGCATGGACCAGACCAACTCCGAAACCGCCCCGCCGGATGACGCAGACGTCTCGTTCGTCTTACCTCCCATACAGGAGAAATAACGAACCAAGTAACTTAAGTTGGACGCGACGCTGTATCCACTGCCACCCGGCTCAGTTCAATCCACACCACCCCCACAAGTCATGGAAATGCAAGAGGGACGGGAAGGGATGGCATGCATCGTGCTACCATTGTCCCCTCACCTAGCAGAGAAACAGATGTCGGGGAACTGCATCACCGGGAGTAGCTTCTAAGGTCACAGAAGCTACAGCTCCCGACCCCTGGACACTTCAACCAGCTTGAAAGAAGCTGTCCCCCAGCACCATGATCATGCACGCTGAGGTGTACCCTGCACCAATGGCCCCAATCATCACGCCTTCCCAAGAGGGAGTAGTCACCACTAACAGCCCAGGACTCCCAGCACAAGAGCCAACCCAGTACCAGGCCGTAGGCGAGAAAGAGATCCGGATACTGCAGGGCATCGGGGCCACTGCAACAGCCCCTCCCACAGAAGGAGCAGATCATCACCAGGTCATTGGGGTAGAGGAGCCCCAAAAGTCTCTACCCCAGGTGACCCGAAAGACGTCACCCCTAAATGAGAACACCATCAGCGGTCCCCAGATGAATGGAGGCCCGGACCTTGCCCCACCTGGGACCAGGACGAAGAAAGGAGCGACGGGAAGAGGGAATTGTTGGCACATGCCCACCGCACCCCCTACCTATTGGGTCTTACCGAGAAGCACCATGGAGGCTCGTCTCGAGGTTCCGGTGGCCCACAACTGCCCACTTGGTACCAAGAAAGCGTACCCATCCTCAAAAGAAAACTAAGTGTAAGAAGCCCTGCAACCAGTGAGCCAGAAACGAGTAAGTAGACACAAACAGTTATTTTATTATAGAGATTGCGAGAGTGCTTCAGTGGTGTAGCTCAGTGACAGGGTGGTTGTCAAACACTCATACCCCAAGTGTCAAAACCAGATGCAGTTCTACAATGCAGTTTGAACGCTTGCAACCCAGTGTCGAAACCCCAAATGTAGACAAGAAATGATAGACGTTCAACGTGTGATGCAAACCCCATACCACAGACTTCCAAAGAAAATAAAAATTAAGCAGGCTCACGCCTAAATAATACCATTTATTAAAGAGTAACCATTGCACATAGTAGTATTATCAAAGTGTAAATATTTTTTAGTAAGCAGAATAATGTTACGTGAGTAAATATATTTGTCAGTACATGAAATGTTATGTGCAAAACGTAAACAGTTAACTTAGTTAAAGATAGCCATGCTTTGTCTGAAATCCTAAGTGTTAAATTTAATAACCCTGGAACAAAGTGATAAAGTATTGTTTAGAAATTGTTTATCAAACACGCAACTCAAGCAAGATTTAGGGGTTCACTCAAAACATCCCTTATTTCTCCCCATCTCTATGCCACTTCCTCACTCACCATGCCACTTTCTCATCTTACTTAGCAACAGACAATGTAACAAGTGGCCAGAAAAGTGCTGCAGCTTAGGAAGTGTAAATAACAGGCACAGTTAATGCAGTTAATTCATTCCAACCTACATCAAATATAGCAAACAAGAGTATCAAACACACAAAAAACTTACAGCACATTCTTGAATGCCATTCTGCCACTCATCACTGTTCTGCAAGAATCCTGATATTGTGGTCTTCAGCACTCTTGAAAACACTTCAATCTGTTGTGCTGCTGTTGAAATACTTGTTATTTCACCCTGATAACCTGCATCTGAAATCAACTGAAATGTGATCATAAGGAGAAAATAATTTTTTCTGGTCATTTGAGGAAAATACAAATGCAGAAAAACTTATGTACCAACAATCACATTTTGATCTAGTCTTGTAACAAGAATTCTATGACTGAAATAAACAACTAACCTTTATTGTAAAGTTGAGTGTCAAACAATCTGGATACTCTTCAGCCAAACGATACACAAGGGATCGCCACGTTGGGTGTTCAACAATTTCTGTCAGCCACGCTGGGGTCTGCAACAAGACATTATTTCATTATAATGTTGACAAAAATGATTCACAGCAGAACCAGACATGCATTTCTTCAATTTTACTAACTCTGTTACCATTTATGAGCATTATTACAATTTTTCTTTTGTTTGATTAACTTACCACTGGTTATTGTCATTAATCTAGTATTAATTCAATGAAAATAACCATACTCATCCCATACATTGGTAATGATGCAGTGAAATGCCTGGATAGTTCCATACGTTGACATATACACTTTCGACGGCCACCCGTTCTATCAACCCCGGTGTGTAGAAAGGTAGAGCCCAGCACTACGAACTCATCCAAAAGGGAATTAAGCAATCAGCTCCACATTTTACTCCGTCCACTGCACCTACGGTAACAGAGGGAGTATACACTGGGACCTGAGGACCTGACCCCTTTTGCGACATCACCCAACAGTGGTTGGAAGGCGGCCAACACGATCCACTGCTCCAGGTCTATGCACCGTGGTGCAGGGCTGTAGGAACACAGGGTCCAGTCATCTAATACTGTTGGAAGTACACGCAGCTAGGGTTATGTCGCCTGCTTACCTCATACCAGGTTTAGTTAAGGATCGACTCTACCTCTAGCCCTTCAATAAGAGGGGTGAAGCTCAAAGGGGGAACAAAAGACAGCGGCTATCACTGCCAAACGAATGTGCACCTCTCAGCCATTTGCACTTAGCAGGGAAGCCCAACAGGATCGAGCTCAAGCTACCTGCTTACTGGAGGGGCATCACTCCCCAGTGCTCTCCCTTCTTTGTTTGCAGCACCCTCCAAACTAGCCGGCAGCTATCCCCCATCCTCAGTGCACTACTGGCAGGCAATGAAACTAGATACAAGATAGCTAACCTGTTGTTCAGGAGCAGCCGACCAGCTCGGACAAGCAGCAATTCTCACTACTCTAGTACGGCTGCCCCTACTCACCAGGATTCGGTGTCAGTACCAGTTGAAGACCTTTATCACCACGTCTGATCAAACAGGTATCTGTAAGTGCTCAAAAGTCAGGTAAACCTGAGAAAGAGTGTGTCCCTGTCCAACATACCACCGTTATTATCAACCCAAGATTTTCTACCTAGCCGACAGCCTATACGCCCCGTACTGTACACTGGCAAGGCACCAGTACACCGGTTATAACTTCCGGTTGAAACCCAGCGTGCCTGACCTAGCACAACTAAAATACCCTACTAGTGACTTATTAACTTGCTCGAGAGCATCACACATCAACATTCATAAAAAATCCTCAGTTTGGTACTGCAGCACAAATAATTTCGCCAAAGAGCATGTTCTCTGTGCTGCTGCCATTATTAGAAGCTACAATACTGAAATAATAAAGAGAAATTAGAAACCACAATTGTTTAGATACACCAGTAAAACAAACTATCTAATATACCACCTTACATTTTTATTTGAAAAGATTCTAATAATTATAAATCATGTCACTATCCATGATTTCTAGAGATATTAAACTGCAGTTTGTAATTTTTAAACGTATGACTGGCACACAAAAACAATTGTACCACGCAGAAAGTAAAATGTTTCCTATTACACACCAATCAAACTTAAATTTAAAAAATCTTTCAGTTTACAACAGAAATAAAATAATTTTGCCATAAAATATATATTTTTTTAAATTTCAAATAGCTCTATTATACTGTAATTGGTAAATTAAAACAGCAAATACACACCTCTCCTTCGTCAGTGAAAAGTACAGTATCGGCCTTCTTTGGGTCAAAGGTCTTTAAAATCATCTCTTTCAAGTGGTTTTCAACCATTGCCTGTACATCTTGTACACTTGCTCCTGTTAAAAGGGAGAAAATAAAATTGTATAATTTATGAATTGAAATCAAAATAGCAGTGAGGGATGCACAGTAAATAGAATAACAAGACAATCGTAAAAGAAAAAAAAACACATTCCACAAAAAAAAACTTTAAAAATAACTTTGTAATGATAAAATGCCACCAAAAATGGATTCATATTAAAGTTAAAGAAAAACGTTTGATGAAAACAACTGAAATAATACAGAACTACTACACGTACTTTCAGTAGCAGTCTCAGATTAAAATGAACTCCTATATTTATAGGTCAGTCACTTAGTGATCACAGGTTTTGAAAATGGAGCGTAAACACCTAAGTCCAACATCTGATTCACTTGTAGGCAGTTTGCTATGCTATCAACTGGAGCAACCTGCATTTAACCCAATCAGTATCTTCTGAATCCATTTTTCTGCAATAATCGGTCTACTCAGAACTTATTAGCAGCACTTCATAGTACGCACTTGCTCCTTGTGTTTGCTTCAAACACTTAGTTCAGTTAGGCTGAATGTCTGCACATCATAACTTTACTTAGTTAAATAATATATTTGGCTTACAAACTGTAGAGCCATGTGACTGCCAATAAACATCTGGTGTCAGTTTATCTTTCTGTGATGGAAGGGAAGACCCTAACAACTGCAAGGCTCTTTCATATTAGCAGGTTTTGTAAGAGACCTCTGCACCTGTGCAAATGTTACTACTGTCTCCTGGACTGAGACTGGCCAACCGAAACATTATCATGTTTACATTTACTCTGAGACACTTGTGGTTTGCTATAAGATGCATCTCAAGGTACAGCATCAAGTAAGTCAAACATCCCGTGAGGCACTACTGAAACAAGATGTCATGTTGAAAGCCAATGGTGCTCAGTTAAGGTGTTATACAATTGGAAAGTAAAGTGAAAACCTTAAATATTTTTAACAAACAATTAGCTGAGCAGTAAAGATGTAATATTACATAACTCTACCACACAGATGCCCTGCCATGCAATACAATTGTTCCACTGCTTATGTAGTACATGACCATCTCGAGAAAAAAATTCTTTTGGTATCGTGTGAAGTCACTCATCCACCACCAGACACACTTCTTCGTTGAACCTCAAACATCCACTACCATGCCAAAATCATTCTGTGATGAACTATGGTGGGTTTAAACCCTTCACAAAAAAAAAAAAAAACTTCTGCTTCTCTTTGGTGCAACTGTGATGAACTATGGTGGGTTTAAACCCTTCACAAAAAAAAAAAACTTCTGCTTCTCTTTGGTGCAAGTTGACAGCGAAGTTGCCATATTGACACTACTGCAGTGCCCTCAAGTAATGTACAAGTTTAGTTCTGCTATTTGTCAGTTATGCATCACACTACAATCCTTTAACCAGTTCCATCTTGCTGGAAGAGTATTTTAATTTTCTTATTGCATTTTTAAGGTTTCCGTTTGACTTGCCCACATCAGCTGCATTTTCCTTCTATCCTCTTGTCAATTACCTTGTCTAGCTTTCCACGTAACAAAAACCATTATAGTTCTTCCAATACCGATACCACAATACCACTGCTGATACCCCAATACCAAAACCAATATTACTGTTAATAATACATTAAAAACATTTCTCCTACTCATTTCAATAAAGATAATAATGTCTTAAAATACTGTATATAATTTATTGTAATCAGACACAAAATGTAAGCTGGCCTAAAATTTTCAAACCCTCTGAAAATGCAAATAATATGACACCAAATGCAAGTCAAAATTTAAATGTCCCGAATACACTATCAGCTATGAGCGGATATGAGAAGTTATCGATCGGGCAGTGTCATGTCTGTTGGTTTACAAGGGGAGGAGAGAGGAGGCGGTGGGAGGATGACCTCTCAACACTGCTACCTGCTGGCGACAGCTTTCACGCGTGGCAAATGTCTGTCTTTTAAAGTAATTAATCATATTTTACTGCAAAGAAAACTTGTTATTTTGAGACACATATGAGACAGTTATAATAAAATTGATCTCTTTACTGTCTTTAATAATTAATCATTAAAATCCACATCCTCTGATCTTCCCTGCTCGGCTCGGTGCTTACCTACCCATCATTAGATGGCAAAAGGTGTCGAATATGCACTTATATATTAACAGTTTATTCAAAGATACGCGTCTATTGAAATAAATTAATATAAATCCTCAGATATCACCGCAAGAAGTTACTGAAAATGAACACTTATAATACAAGTCCCTCAATGATTAAACAAATTTTTGCTGACAAGTGGTAGTGTGTGTGCTTTTGGGGATATAAATTTATTTGTGAAGATACAGCCCCTTGAGTTAAATAAATATTAAGTTCTAAAGTAATATTAATTTTACGCCAGATAGAATGAAACACCAACCTTACCAGATAAAACAACCTTTAAACACAAAAGAAAACATCTTTAAAAGTAATAATTTCTCATTAAAATGTTTTGCATAACATTTTCACGTGAAACCATGCTTTGATATACAATTGATGTTAGGTGCAACTATTTTGAATGGTGCATACCGTATTTACTCATTTATAGTGCGCACCAAGATTTTTGCAAAAAGTTCCGGGAAAAATTTTTAAAAAATAATATTGCACCAAAAATTTGTGGCGCCCTGTTAGTAAGTATGGATCAAATCATTCCTTTTTGCATTAATGTGTGATGGTTATGATATGTTTGGAAAATACTTTAATTAATTAACTTGGGTGCAAAACGCCAAAATAAAAAATATTCCAGAAACCTCCTCATCCTACTACGCAACATTTCCAGCTTCGTTTTTCTTTTCTCTCCTTTCTCCTTTTAGCAGTGACCGGCTCTCTTTTTTTGCTGTGCTAGAATATCACACTACAATTGTCTTAAAAAAAGGGGGGTCTCCTCATCCCTCCCCCCATCCACGAACACGGCTCACTATAGTCCGTCTCATGCTTAGATTGCAGTACAGGGCTTGTGGCGCTCACTGTTGCCAGATTGCTTCAGCTTTGTGATATAACTGGCAAGCTGAGAAACAAATAGGTGGTGAAGGAAACAGCCTGATTAAGAGAATTTTTATATTTACCTCCCTGTCAACTCGTAAAGGAATCCAATCCTGCGGCGCAAAGAAAATGGCATTTTTTTAGGCTGGATAAAGATAACACATCAGGCAACAGTGCACGCAGGAACAAGGACAGAGTTACGACAGAAACCATGTATTGGAAAGAGAGAGTGAATGTCCATTACACCGTACACTGCAATCTAAGAGTGAGATGCTCTATAGCCTCTGCCACGGAAACAAAGAGGGCTTGGTGGAATTATCAACCTAAAAATCTGGGTGTTATTTGAATTGGGGGGGGGGGGGGGCAGCGTAAACACGTCAGTTCTGGTTTTCAGCATGACAGGATGTCCTTAGGTGGTAGGAGGGGAGGAGGGAGCGAGGTTTTGACCTACACATAACTGAACGGCCGCTGAGAAAGAAAGAGAGAGAAGGGAAAGGAGTAATGTAAGAGCGAGAGATGAGACAACAAACAGTCCCGCCACTTCCCTCAACATCTCCAGACAATTTACGGCTACCACTCTCACTTCCTTTTTTCTTTTCAGTGTATAGAGCGCACCCCAGAAATATTTCCTTTATTTTGGGAAAAAAGGGTGCGCTATACACGAGTATATACTATTTCTTCTTATTTTACTTTTTGTTTTAATGTGTGGCGTATACAAACCAAAATAGAGTAATTTTTGTGCCTAAAGAAAGTAATAACCTGACTTCACTGTCTACAACCGATACTAAAGTATTGGCCCGATACCATACCCGATACAGATACATCAGGAAAAGGTGAAGTATCTGCAGTATCTGTGAAGTATCGGTATTGGAACAACTCTATCAGAGTTGTTCTAATACCTTGTTTTCCAACACAGATACCCCGATACCACTGATGATACCCCAATACCAAAAACTAATACCAATGCCCTTCACACTGAATTTGAGGAAGCATTATGTTGGGGATGTCTGGCAAAACGTACTTAAAGCAAAGGTTAACCGGTAAACTAAAGTTAACTATGGAAATCTAGCTCAATGCAAAAATATGATGTGCGTACATGACGTCTTACCTCGCCAGCTCTCCTCGAACGACTGCCCAGAGGCAAGCATCTCACGGACCTACCATGGCTGCCTACGGGGTTCACACAAGTGTAAGTGCTATGCAAGCCAAGTAAAACTTTTATTGTTGAAATTAAATGGCACACAAGAAATTAATTTACATATTTACACTAATGCTTTTAATAAGGAAATACTAGCATTCGATGACTGTTCAATTTAGGCGATTTAAGCCTGGATAGTAATATCCTTGTTCTTCGCACAGCGTACATTTTGAATTTGAAAAGAACATTGTGCAATATTTATAAAAAAACATTTTTAATACTTTATAACACTTTTAGCCCTGAAAGAAAATGGAGAACCTATATTACAATGCAAATAATAATAATAATCCCATTACAGGAAAGTCCATGTTATGGCCTCTTCACATGTGTCATATGAGTGGTGAGCGCCGTCATGATCTAACTGCCCCTGGCTGTTAGCTGGCGTCGAAGTAATACAAAGTTTTTTTTTCTGGTATTGAAAAATGTTTTAAAAACATGTTAGGCAATTACGAAAAGCGTGTGGTAACTGTATATTAGTGAAACATTTCAAACAAATGCCAATTTGCACATGCTTTTTCTGGTCACATTTACGTGAGTACATAGATGATGTTGTCGACAGCTGATAGGAAACCTAATGTATGTAGCTTTGGTACAAGCTCAGATCTGAGAGTACCTCTTTGTATTTTGAGTCTATAGCAAGTAGAGAGTTGTGGACTGTTATTAAACATGTGTTGAGATGCATTAAAAGAACCGCGGGATCTGATACTCATCTACAGATGCCAAACAACAGGAAAACAATTATATATTGAATTGACGCATACTGGGGAAGAGACTTGGAAGAAAGAAGATCCATTTTGTGCTTGTTATTCAACTTCTAGGAAGCACACTACCTGTACTTCCAAGAAACAACCAACAAGGTTATAACCGTGTTGTCAAATGAAGCTCAGTACATGGTGCTTAGTTGTGCAGCAGCTGAAGCAAGCTGGATACAAGGTGTTCCACAAGATCTAGGTGTTTCAAAACAATGGGAACCTGTGGTGATATATCAAGATGATATCAAGGTGAAACGAGAATTTCAAAGAGCCCAGAAAATAATACATGTTTAAAAATGTAGTGATATTAACAACCATTTCATTCATGGAAAGATCAGTGATGGCATCATTGATGTAAAGCATGTGTGGACACAAGATCAGATTGCAATGTGTTAACCAAAACTTTCAGCAAAGCTCTTACTTTAAATTTGTTCAAAAGTTTTGGGTCTCAAAAGAAATTTATTTAAAACATTTAGGCTATTGCATTTTTCAGCTTTCCCCTTTTGAGTGAATTGTTTGTTAAAATGTTTTGCCTTTTCGAGCTCGTACCAAGCACATAACGAAGTAAAATAATTTTATTGAAGAGTGCTTCTAAAGACAATAAAATTTCTATGTAGTTAATACATGTTAGGTTACTACCATGAAAAATTAGATGGTTATTTGATATCCCTTACCCTTTCAATGTAAGAAAGAAGTATGTAGTATGTGATAAAAATTTATAAGTTTTATTAATAAAATCTTATCCCTACAGATAAGGCCAACAGTTTTTACCACACTTAGGTCAATCTACAGATATACTTTTGCGTGGAAAATACACGTTAACCAACATCCATCCAAGTAAATACAGATAAACCAGCAAATAATGACAATAAGTGATCTTATTCATATTATTTCAATTTAACTGTATCCATAATTTTTGCACCGTCTTTAACACTTTGTGCAAAAATGTCTTTATTGTACGTGTTCCAAAATTGTGTTTCATTTTGGCACATATCATTTTTATAATCCATAAAATACTTGATAACTTGTCTAATTTTGTGTTTTAACAGCAGTGTTTTGCACTATCAGAATGTAATTGAGACGTTATGCAAATTCAGACTTTTTATTCAAACGCATGATAATTTATTACTGTTGATATTTTATTTTTCATTTATTGTTTTGACATGCTAATTTTTGTACATCTCAAAATAATTACTTTTCTTTATTTTTACATTAAGAATACTGTATTTAAATGTTATATGTGTGTGTGTGTGTCTATATATATATATATATATATATATATATATATATATATATATATATATATATATATATATATATATATATATATATATAATGAGTTTTAATTGTTTATTGTTGCGTGGCATTTGGTTGACAGCCATAATTGTTGGAGACAGGCCCGTTGCCAATGGCAAAGCAATCTGTTGATTGCACGAGGAAGCAGCAGCCTTGTGATTGGTCATTACATAGCGTCACTTTTAAGCTACGTTATTGCTAGAGAAGAGAAGGAAGTTTTCAACTGTGTTGTAAGGCGGGGCGTAATGAGTGATTTTGTATATTTTTCCAGAACAAGAGAAAATTGTCGGGATGCCGGCAAGAGAAGAAGAGGATCTGAGGCGGTAGTAGTGCTCAATTTAATATATTTTAGATAGCCTTCTGCGACATTCCGAGTAGTACCATTTTGAACTGTATCTCGCTGTACCATAGCCAGTTGGCTAGAATATTAAGGAAAAATGTTTGTTCGGAAGAGAATCACTGCATCCAATGACTGTACCCAATCTGCATGATGCAGATTTGTCATGCGTGACATCCCAATCTACAAGTATAAAGCCAGTAAGAAATTTTTAAAAAGATGGTCGCCGATTTTTGTTTTGAAAAGTAGTTTAAGGTAGACGCCATTTTTTCTGCCACAAGATGCCTGTGTTTGAACTTTATTTTACTAATCAATACCCGAGATTACTAGCCCAACTCCCAGTTTGATTAGTGTGAGCTGAAATTAATAGATATTCTTTTTAAAGATGATTTTATTTATTTGTTTTTGAAAAGGGATAAGAACTTATTAATTTATGTTTCGTACCAACTCACAGGGCAACTTGCTTCTGTGACGGCAATTTAAGATACATTTATGCCACCAGAAGATTATTAATAATACTGCTATCGAGTTTAACTATTTTTCAAACAACTGAATGTCTAATATTTGCCAGATCCAAGCAGTTTTATTAAAGATTAAATAATTTAATATTTTCTGGACTCCATCCTTGTAGTTAGTTACTTCCGAATCTGTGCATGCCATGCTACTGAGCTTGACTAAAGTACTTGTCCGTATGATATTCTAGCCTTCTACTGAGTTGGTGTATGACTATCATGCTGGTAAGAATTTTGGTATTTAGCATAAAAGTTGTGGTTTATGCCCACTGGTGTAACTACTTCTGGAAAGAGTCATCTCGAAATTATATTTTCTAAGCTAGCTTGGTGCATGTATGTTAGTGTGTGGAAGGCAGATTGAACACCACAACACCATTACAACAATTTTACTTAAATAATAACTTAAATTTGTTCACACCCCAGTTCACACACTACAGTGTATTGTATAGTAGATTTTCTTTTCTTCTAGCATTTTTTTAATCACTATGAAGCTTTTAAGAGGTAGACCAAGTTGCATTACTGTATTCCAACAATAATGCCTGTATTGTAAATGAAATAAATTTACAGTAAACTAATATGCATTTTTTACACAAGTAGGTCTAAATTGTGTGATCATATTGAAAACTCCAACCTTACCAGCTAAAATGAGCCACTCTGCCAACAAGTTTGCCATCTGGGCCATCGCACAGTAATTTTTTGAAAGTAATTCTATCACTTGCTCCGGGCTGCCTCCAGCCTGAAAATACCTAAAATATAACATCAGAAACATTTATGCACCAAGTAGAAAAACTCAAAAACCTAAATAATCACCACTAAGAATGGAAAAAAAATTCAATTTAGCAAAATAAAATCAAATGGACACAAATTATAGCCAGAAGCTCTACTACATTATTTACAGGATCCAAACCCGCAAAGCTAGAAATGAATTCAAATACCCTGCAGATAACACCGAGCACATACATTCTACAGAATAGAAACTGAGGTAAGCGTTTAAAACATTCTACCATGAATTATGGATAACAAAACAGCTCAAACACTAGGATGTCTAAAAGAAATATATCTCTGTATACATTACAACTCAATTCAGTACAATTTTTTTATGGAACTATCAATTAACACATAACACTGCAAACCAATAACCAAATTTATTTGTTTGCAGTGTTTAGTTCCATTTTATAAAATTATGTTGTACAGTATAAGTTGACGCCGGCTAACAGCCAGCGGCACTAGAACCCATGACGGCGCTCACATGTCACGTGTACCGCATGTGCGCAATGAGGCCGACAATTTTGAACTTTACTATAAATGTTAATTTCAGGGTAAAATGTGTTATATTGTCTTTACAGTGTTTAATATGACTTAAAATGTTTTAAAGTGCTTTTAGTAATTTTCATTGTTTAGTTATGAATATTCAAAGTACCTGTGGCACCAAGATTAAGAACACTTAATATTCTGGCATGGACGTCATTACAAAGAGACATTAAAATAATATTGAAATTCGTAACAAAATTATTGAAATGTAAAACAATGTCTAATTTAATTTGTGCTATTTTATTTTCAATGTAAAATAATATATCACTCGATGCATAGCACTTCTGCTTATGTGAACCCCGTAGGCGGCCATAATAGGTCCGTGCGATGCTTGTATCTGGACACTCTGTCGAGGAGAGTTGGCGAGGTAAGACACTGTCACGCGTGCACTACAACTTTTGTTCACTGATGTAGGTTTCCATAGTCCATGTAGTTTACCAGTTAATCTTTGTTTGCGTACTTTTTGCCAGACATTTCCCCCAGCATTATGTTTCCGCTTCTCTAATTTCTTATGCCCTTGTGGCATTTTTAACTTAATCGAGGAGAAGGAGGATAAAGATGTCGGAGAGGTCATGCGACACGCACATTTTGAATCAAATGCCATCTGCCTATGTTTATGGCATTTTATTGTAACTTCTGCACAATTGCTACACACAATTTTAAGAGCTTTATTTTTCTGTATGAATTTAAGGGTAATTTTCGTGTTTGAACATTTTACGGCAACATCACGTACAATCACGTGGCCAACTGAAGCCAAGTCTTTGTATACGCCATCATTGCGTTTTAAGAGCTTATTTATACAATATTGTATGTGCAATAATTTATTTCAGGGTTCTATGTATTTTTCATTCAGGGTTTAATGTATACTTCACATAAATTGATGCTTTTGTACTTGACCACGCTGTCACAGTAATGTTTGACTTTACTGCCATCAGGCATGTTACAAGCCTCTAACAACACTAATCGTAAAGAGAACCATTTGCCAAACATGAATAATATTTTATCTGAATTTAGTTTGCCGTTTCCACGCAGAAATATTGCAATTTTACCTGCACCACGTGGTCTGCTACGAACTTCATCCAGCAGCATCCACGCCACATCAGCTTGTTTTCACACATGTGTGTTTATTGTGAATATTCATCTCATGTCCCATCGTATTTCATGTATCATTCAAGGGTCTATGTAATTGTGTAATTAGTGTACAGTGCAATTACTCCCATCCTAGCCGACTCTGTGTATAGGCCGTCACCACACTAACCACGTGCTGGAGGGTGAGCCCCGACGAGTTTGCATTAGTGATGCCGAGTAATCACTTGTGTTAATGTGTATTAAGGGTATTCATTTGTAATTCACTGTGTCCTATCTTCAGGGAAAAACCGTCAGTCCACCCTTGCGGCTGTTGGCCCTCTTCCCTTCTGAAGGCTGTGCTTTCACGCACCTCGGTGAGATCATCCATTTAGGCATGTGCTAGATTAATTACAGGTTGGGGAGCACCTAAGGGGAATTGGCTAGTCATGACCGAGATAATCACTTCATTGGCACGTTGATGTGTATAAACTACATCAATAAAAACAAGTCTACAGTGAACTCAATTTTTTATTCAGTAGTGACAGTGTCCTAGCCACATATGTTTTATCTATTGTTTATTTCAGTGATTTTATTAAAAGTTTAGTATTGCCAACGTGTTTGTAAGTACACCCGGGTGAGACGGACACACATAACCCACAACATCCCTGAGAACCCTGAGTCTCAATAGTGCGGTGATTGGGAAGCACTGCTGGTGCCCCAATTACCAGTATTCGTCCCGTGAGTCACCCGACGGCGTCAAAGGTTTTTAAAGTATGACTGAATTGAGTTGTAATGTATACACTGTTTATCAACATTGAGAAACAGTGTAGTACTTATGAAAATTTCATAATTAATTTTAAATTATAATATATTAAAAACTTTAAAATCTAAGATTAAAATTTCCATTAGCTGCATCAATTGAGAAAACTACACCAAATAAAACTTTTAAAAATCATTTTTAATTTATACTACAAGCTATTAAAAGTCCGAGACTGGCCTACCTTTTCAACTGTGTGAAAATACCAGGCTCCATGATATAATCTGCAGTGTTGAATTTTTCTAGACATTCTTGAAGAACTTCTTGACAATTTTCTGAACCTTCCTCTCCATATGACTGAAACAGGTTTTCAAACACATTCATTAAGCATCCTTCTCCGTTCAACGTAAAAACCTCCACAACTGATTTTTTATATATTTTTTATTATCTTAAAAATGTCCTTTTGATGCAATCAAAACCTAAATTACACACTGCGCAAAAGTCTATAACCCGGAAACGAACATGTATGCGACTATTAGAAATACACTATAACAATTAGTTACAGATTGTATACAATATATCAATGCATCTCTGTGGACAAAAACAGTTTGGGTTCCTCCCACAGTTGTTACACTACTGATATGAATCTGGTTGCGGTGGAGCGGTGCATTGACTCACTGTGGACTTCCTGGGTTAGGGTAGGTGGCGGTGCTAGAAAGGGGTATTTTATCCACTCCTCCTAGAGCCCTAGGAGAGTGTCCCCCATAGTGAATAATTAAAAGATGGCTCAAGCTGTGGGGCATCTGGACCTCTTATAGGTGGCTGCAATAATGCCTTATCGTCCTCTTTCTCTCACAGAGGTAATTTGGATAACACTCTTTCTAAGTTTCCTTTTGTTTCTGCCTGTCCTGGCATAAGGCATTTGAACGGAGAATGACAACTCTCTAAGACGAAGCCGGGTAAAAGGTGTGTTCCTATCGTGTACTTCTAGACACACCGGTTTGCAATGTAATATCTCACTCTGTTGTTCTGTGTCCAGCCATTAACCCAGTGGTGGATGGAACTTCCAGCTATCACCCAGGGGTGGAACAGAGCGTAGGATATGTCTCATTGTTTTCAGTAATGCCTAGGTGTGGTATCTACTTGTGGGTCAAGTGGTGTAAAATAGCTCGTTCCTCCAACCTGGCAGCAGGAGTGGAGTAGGACACTATCTCAGTCTCTCAATTCCGCCAGTAGACGAGTTCCTTCGATGATTTAGGTGCTCCTGAAGATCTACCTACTGGTACATCTCGGTTTGCTTCTTAAGGTGTTTTGTGTTCTGCCTTTGTGGCTTTAATACGCTATCACTGGCTTCACCTTAAGATAATTAAATATGTGAATGTTTAATAAATAGATTAATGATCAAAATGGGTTTATCAAAAGCTAAAATGAGAACGCATACGCACACTAGTTTGAAAAATAAATTAATGTTTATATAAAAGCTATATGCAACAAGTGATTCCACACTCTTCTAGAATTAAATTTATTAATTTAAACAAATTTAAATAGTAAGTCAGATTACGTGAAATACCAGGTGAAGGCAACCTGGAAGAATAACTAGACATTAATGTGGTGTGAAAATAATTACTGGAGAGAAAGAGAATAAAGATTAGCCAACAAATTGAATCCTAATTCAATGTCGGGATTGTTCAGAAGGAAACTAAAGTTGAGAAAAAGGGAGTCTTCACCAGACAAGGGCTTGGCTAAAGGCTATATTACACAATACCAGATTCCGTAAATGCTTGTGCAAGGTCCGCCATAGCTGCCGTTATGCTGGCTAGTATGGCAACCATCATGGCATTTCCTACCTTGCTCTGCCAGATTTTGTACCAGAATTGGTAATTGGACATGTCTTATTTTTCGTGGCAGGTTCACATCAGTTTGTGTATCTGGCCAATCACATCGCAGTTTCAGAACATAGGACGCTCCCTGTGGCTACTACTTGAAACGAGTGGAAGAAACCGAAAAGGACGCCTCCATCTGGATTATACATCTGTGAGGTTGAAACTTTTTCAAATATATTTAAAATACAACCACAATGAATAATATTAGTGATGACACATTTAATTACTGTTTAAAAAAAGTGTAAATAATTAAAACACTACTAACTGTTTGGAAAAATTAATTCAAAGATTAAATATATCTTCCGCATATAAACACAATGTGTAGTGTGTGAACTGGTAGTACAGTGGTTGATGTGTAACTTTTGGGCGAGAGTTCGAAACTCCGGCGGACCCAAATTATTTTATCATTAAATTTTACATCCAGATAATATCCTGGTACATAAAAAAATCTATTTTTGTAACCTGTCAGTTATTTTAATTATAATTAAAAATGACAAACTTTTACTTTTGTGACTTCACATCATTTACAAAAAAATGAATAAAACTATACTAGTAAGCAGTCAATTCACGTAAAAGGCGAACAGAAATATAGCAATATTACTGTAAGACGTGCTTGCTAGATTTTTCATAGGCCTACACAAGTTACTAACTGATAGCAGTTCTTTGAATGGGGTTCATATTTACTACAAACTACACACTGCACACCCACTGAGGGTGCCAAATGCTAGTACGCAAACTGCTGTCATGTAATATGAATCTTCCATGGTGGCTCATATAGCAGCTGGTATACCAGCTCGTGCACTAGGGCTTATAGAAGCTTGTATAAGAACAAGTACAGCTGCAGGTATGGTGTAATATCGGCTTAAGGCCTTAAGGATTGTCCAGAGGGGACGTCATCGCAGTGACCTATACTACCTGGGGTGGGATACCAGGAAGGAAAGGGAGGTTAAAGTAGGGACGTCAATGGCAGGACCTTCTGGTTGGCATCAGTGGCCTTCAGGAGTTGCTGGAGGATGTTGCAAGTTGGCTGCAAGAGATGGAAGGCCCTCTGCGATGGCAGTCCTCCGGAGTTGCCGACGACATTGACGGCCTCTGGTAGTTCACGGTCACAGGCGCAGGATGGGGTATAGTAATGTCTCGCCCTTGCAAATATACCCTCCTGGTCTCTTCAGCGGGGGAGGAAGGAAAGCACAGCACTTGCCCTGGGCTGTTACCTCAGGCCTTTCCTGCAGAGATGCAGCAAACTGTCCTGAGGCCTGCTCTGGAACTCCTATTTACACTAAATTTCCATAGCTTGTAGGTCCTCAGAAGGGTGAAGCTACCTTATCCGTTCAGCGCGGATGCGATGACATATCTGGAGCCTCGCGGGCTCGTGGATGCTGTGATACTCCGCCAGGATGCCTGCTGTCCTCCACCGGCACGCTGTGGAACTAGCGCAACCATCCTGGCGGGAGCAGAGATCTGGTAGACAGTTAAATCTTCGGACAGGGGTGTTGATGTAATGGCTTCTGGACGAGTTGCGATGAACAGTAAAAGCTGAGACCATGTGCATGTAGCAGCAGTGGACACATGCCCCGCCTCCATTACTATTTTAATTGAGGTGACTTGCCCATAAGGATTAAAGTGTTCCAAGATAGGGCGAAGTTGTTTCGTAGGGAGCACTTGCTAGAAGCGCAGAATGTGTCATGCATCAGTTTCTATCCTTATTTTATATAATGTTCATTTGTTTCTTTCTTGAAGAGTTTCAAAGTAAGGAATCTGTAAGAGTGGCATATAAGCTACTATGTATTAGCACCATTAGCTGCCCCGTGAGATTCACTGAGAAAAATCATGCAGAATTATCAATGTCACGTATCTCTCTCCCCCCCCCCCCCCCCACAAACTACCTTTTTGTTTTTAATGAATTATCCTCATCTTACCCAACCTGGGGTAACAGATATTTGGGTTTGGTGTACAAGTTGATCAACATCATTATTTATTGTGCGTGTATGTGTGCATGTGAACATGCATACGTGCTCTTGTTGGAACATATTGTACTTCATTTTACTATATTGTACCTGTTGTGACCTCCTCCTGCAGGGAAAACCGCTTGCTCTGGGCAGTATAAGTTAATGGCCATCTTATCATGTACTGTGAATCAATACAGCAAATGCTAGAGATTCATGTATGTTTAACTTCTAAGTACCTATGCTGTGTGGGTGCATCTATAGTCTATACAGTTACTTCACACTTTTTGAATCAAAGGTTTGAAAAATTACACATTGTATAACTTGTTCGGTTGTTTCTTAGTTATATTATGATTCACAATTATTTTATACTCGTATTAATATAAAAAAACCTTAATGCCTGAATGGGGTGCACCATTCCTTTCCAGTAATATTCTATAGTCTATTTGCAGTTTCTTTCACACTTTTTGAATCAAACCTTCAAAACATCACCCTATGTATGATGTTTGGTTATTTCCTAAATATGCCATGTATTACAAGCATTTTATACATCTATTAACATTAAAGTACCTTACTTTGGTTATATTAAAATTTTATCTAAATTGTGATGCTGGTGCTCATCGCGCCAGACATAGTTATTACTTTTGACTGTGTGTGGTAGCCTGCTCTATGCCCCGCTTGACTCCCCTCCTATTTCCTCCCTACCTTGAATACCCTCCTCTTGTGCATCACCATATATTCTGTTAACGGGGCAAGTTAATGTAAGTCGCACACCTTGCATCCCTCCTATCCTATGCCCGATCATCACCGGCATGAGTATCAGAGGAGCTGCAAGTCGAATGACAGAGGATTCACAGAGATGAGGCACCTTTTAATTTATTCAGTCGCCTGAGAGGCCAATATGGTTGAGCAACACGAAACTGTGAGTCGTGGGTCCCAAGCAGTGTGTTAGTTGGGTCATTTTGAATGTTTTAATATTTTTCTAAATTGTGGTTTCGGTTTAACTAAAACTCTAGCTTTGCTGTGTGTACCAGTTTTATTAACATATAGTGTCTAGTTTTGTTTGAAGTCCCAGAATCACTTACGATGTTTCTATACGCTTTGCATCCACAACTTACACATTGGGCATTAATTTTTTAAAATACATTAGTTCTGTTTCCATTTAAATCGCTGGAGCTATGATGGGTCACTTGACTGCCTACACCAATAGGTATTTCACTTTCAGGTAAATTTCAATTGAGTTTTTTAATATGTATATTTTATAAAAGGAGGTTTTATTGGGCTTTTTAGGCAGTGCTCCTTTTTTTTCTAACTGCTCAAAGTTAAAACTCTAGTCAACGTATTTGTATTTGGCAAATTTTCAAATGTTTTCAACCATTGTATTCAAGTGTAATTGCATTTCACATTTTAATTATTATCAATTTGTCTGAGAAATTTATTGAATTTTTCCTATGGTTTGTAATACCTATCGTTAAACATTTAATTATTGACAATTTTTAGATTCTGAAAATGTTTGTGATAATCAGCTTTAATGAACTGTAAAAGGATTGAAACCTAATTTGCATTCATCTACACCTTGAAGAAGGATGAACTTGTTAATTTTTTGCGGGGCCTTGAGTACGACGTCGACAAAGTCTTGACTGTAGCTGAGCTGCAGTGACTGTTGGTGTAAACAACTCCTGATGGCGCAACGCTCTGAGCGAATGGTCCCGATGAGTCTCACCAACGGCCCGCCTAAAGTAGATAAATTATTACTAGTGTCCCTTCAAAATCTTTCTCCTTTGACATCCTTAGAACCTGGTAGCATTTTGCAATTCTTTACTGCGGTAAATCAAATAGCAGTTTGTGTTTGAGTTCTGAGGATAGTCTCTTGAAAGGCATTGCGATCAAATGTGAAGGATTTATTTTACAGTTGCTTCGTGAAGAAATTATGTTATTAGAAGATGGTACATTTGTGGGCTTTAAATGCAGTGTGATCAAGGCTTTGTTCCCCCTGCGTGTTAAGCGCCAATGTGAAAGTGACTTTATCTATAGATTTTAAAGGCCAGGTGAGCCTAAGTATGAGTTTGTTGTTCCATTTACATATTTC
Organism: Dryococelus australis; assembly: GCA_029891345.1. NCBI lineage: Eukaryota > Metazoa > Arthropoda > Insecta > Phasmatodea > Phasmatidae > Dryococelus > Dryococelus australis. Next base: position 263,175,801 of record CM056993.1, read on the forward strand.
ATGATGCACTATGTTTGCAAATGAGCGAAACCTAAATAGTCAGTGTCATCATTGGTAATTTGGCTCCCCACGTTCACGTGCAATGCACACTTGTCTATTCCACGTCACTTTCATGAGCTACGCCAGCTGGCTGTATAGGTGCAAGGTCGCCCTGTGACCTCTAGTGAATACCGTGCTTGTTTTCCACCTGCCATGCAAGCCAACCGTGGCTGCGACTTCGCGCAGTCTGGCTGAATTTCCAATATACATAATGTTGAGCAATGCAGTTCTGTGCATTGCAGCAATTGTGCAGCTCAGGGACAAGTAGCTGGGAATGGTCAACATAGCAGGTGTACAATGTCTGAGAGATATTAGGAAGTGTACGGTGTTGATCACCTGTGGGGATCAAAAATTTCTTGCCTTGGTTGACACGGGGACTACCCATTGTGTTATGAGCAATTCTTTTTTAAAAAAACTCTTGAATTCTAAGATTATTTCCAAAGAACATGTCATATGTATGTCAGAGATACGTTTATGCATGACTAACGGCAATATTGTTAGGAGTAATGAAATTGTGAACCTATATGTTAAGATCAGTAAGTTTTGATGAATGTTTCCTTTTAAGGTATTTTTTCATCTATCACATGGTGTTATTTTAGGCCTTGAACTTCTGGGAAAGACTAGGGAGTCAGCTAACCTTGACAAATTTTATTTGTATTTTGGGTTTGCTCTGAACATTAGGATTTGCTTGCAGGTTGACATGGTTCCAGATGTGTTTACTCCTATGTTGGATGGCACGAGTTCGACCACTGATTTTCAAGTGTGCTTGAATCAGTTGAAGGAGGCTTTTAGTTATGTCATCTCTTCACATATTGGTAAATGTAATGTTCTCCCTTATAAGTTTTCGTTGTGCACGACCGAAAATTTAAATGTCCCCCTCCCAAGCATCAAGCAATCCCGGAAATTATACATAAATGTCGGATTATTGTTCACCGGAATTCTCATTCCCTACTAAACAAAAAGTTTCATAAGGAGCCTTTCCAGTTGCCTTCAACTGATTGCACCCTTCAGCAATTGGGTAAAACCAGGGTGTGTTTTCCATTTTAATTTGAAGAACAGCTATCACCAATGTTTACTGGATCCCTCCTGTAGGAAGTATACTGCTTTTAGTACACCCTGGAGCCAATATGAGTTCATGTACATTCCTATAGGTTTCATGTTCTGTCTGAATTTAAATGCAAGTTTATTTTCAACTACATTGATGACATCATAGTTTACAGTGCTGACCTCGAGTCTCATTTACCCCACTTGCGTCAGGTGTTCCTCAAAATGTGGGAAGTTGATCCCACAGTAAATCCAGAAAAAGTCACCTTGGGATCGGACAAGGTGAAATTTCTGGAATGTTTGCTCTGTGAGGGTCGTATGATGATTGATGACTGATACTGACTGCGTGGCCCCTATATTAAATTTCCCTCACCCTAAGACTTTGAAGGAAGTGCAGAAGTTTTTAGGAATATTAGGTTACTACCCCAGTTTCATTAACTATTTTTCTAAACAGGCAGCACCTTTGAATTCATTGAAAAGGTAGGGAGTAGAATTTCATTGGTAAGAGGTGCAGGAGTCAGTCTTCTCTCTGCTTAAGGAAAAGTTAGTATCTCCTATAACGCTCCTTCTTCCGGACTTTTCGCGCAGATGCCTCGTCACTAGCTTTAGGCGCTGTCCTAAGCCAGCGGACAGAGTTGGGTTTGGTGCCTGTTGCCTTCGCTAGTCACAATCTTACTGAGATTGAACGAAGGCAGGAAATCTATGAGGAGACTCTAACATGCATTTTTGGACTTGAGAAATTTGCATCGTATATTGAGCATGAGAAATGCACTCTTTACTCTGATAATCACGCTTCGAGTTGGGTCCTCGACCATCCTCAATAGATGGGCGAACTGGGGTAGTTAGGTGCTTCGTCTATTCCGCTTCCATTTCACGGTTCATCATGTCCGATGCTCGGAAAACCAGGTGGCTGATGCCTTGTCGAGAATGTACAATCCAAATGATTTTGAAGGATGAGGTGGCAGCTCCGGAGGTATTCCTCAACATTATACAAGGCTTTCCTGAATTTTTTGTTAAGTTACATCAGACCCAGGCAGATGATGGTTTCTATGCTCAGGTTCAAAGATACCGAAGTGATGGTGTTGTACTTCCTTATGTGTTAGACAATTGTATAGTGTACAGTATTTCACAGGTAAAAGTGGACATGCTTGTAAAATCATTGTGCCTGAGTCTCTGAGACCTATGGTGTTGTCCTACTTTCACGATTCCATGTTTGGCGGACATTTAAATGTCAGCAAGAAATTTAACAAAATTGTAGTTCATTTTGCCTGGCCTAGTCTTAGGGGCGACGTATCTGTGTTCCTGTGATCCGTGTCAGAAGCGTAAAAAGGCTCTGCATGCCAAAGTTGGGCAGGCTGTCACGCAGATTGCCCAGGCTCCTTGGAGCACGGTTCATTTGGATATATTTGGTCCTTCAGTTAGATCCAAAAATGGTAATATATGTATTTCAATTTCGCTGGATACCTTTAGAAATTTGTTATTTTGTTGCTGTTAGAAACATGAAAGCATCATCCATTGTTAAAGCACTCACCGATCACACGTGGAAGGTGATAAGGATTTGGGTTTCATAAATATGGGATTTAATGGTGTCTTACATGATTCCATGGGAGTTCCACCCTCACTCCCATTCCTTGGCCATCAGCTTAGTCATACATTACTTATTAATTGGGATATTCCCCTTGGCGATGCTGAACAAGATTGCTTGAAGAGGTCCACCACAGACTTGGGGCAGCAAAGCTGCAGGTCACGGCTAAGATGGACCAGGGCAGGTTACCTATATACACACATTGTTTCCTTGATGCTTTTCCCATGTTATTTTGGTTGTTTGTTTGTTTTCCTCTTTATAATCCAAGTTTTTTTAGCATGTTGCCCGTCTTCCCACCAAGTCGAGATGAGCCCAGTCCCTACAGTCGCATGTGGTGCAAGTCATCTGCTGAAAGCGGCAGCGGTCCACTTGGTTTCTCCATTTGCAACAATCCATGCTGCTGTTAGTAACTCTGCTTAGAACTCGAGAAGAGACCGTTCTGATGGCACCAAGTGGTTATCCATCTGGCTGCCCACCGGTACGGATGACATTGACATCATCTTCTCGTCTATCTTAATTTTTTCTTCTATGAGTCTTCAATCTTCTGGAATTCTGTACCGTTTGGATGTTTTTTGTCAACTTGTTCAGAGACTTGTCGCTAGAGCAGAGATTTTGGGGTGGCGGTTGCAACGCTGTCACTCGTCACACCAGACGTCTTTACTACTTTCGGCTCTGCGTGGTGGCTCTATCCCCGGCTCAACTACCCTCCTACTTCCTACCCTGTTCTCCCTCACATGATTTCCCCTCTTCTGGTGCATCATCATTTTTGTTGTTAACAGAGCAAGTTAATATAAGTGTTGCACACCTTGCGCCCCTCTTATTCTATACCCGATAATCACCTGCAGGAGCATCAGAGATGCTGCAACATGTTTTAAAATTGTAATTTAATCATCCGTAGGACATTGACAGAGATGAGGCACCTTTTAATTTATTCTGTGGCTTCTGAGGCCAATATGGTTGAGCAAAATGAAACAATGAGTCGTGGGTCGCAAGCAGTGTGCTAGTTGGGTCATTTTGAGACTTGTTTAATATTTGTGTGGAGTAGATTATGTTGTCTTGGGCATACAGTGAGTTGGTGTTTTTTCTAAATTGTGGCTTTGGTTGCCAGCAAAAAATTTTCTTTCTGTTTAACTAAAACTCTAGCTTAGATGTGTGTACCAGTTTTTTTAACGTGTACTGTCTAGTTTTGTTTGAAGCCCCAGAATAATTAAAGTTTTTTTCAGTATCCTTTGCATCCACGACTTACGCGCTGAGCACACTTTTTTTTTATGTGTTAGTTCTGTTTCCATTTTAATCGCTAGAGCTCTGATGGGTCATTTGACTGCCTCTGCCAATATTTCATTTTTAAATAAATATTGATTAAAGGTTTTAATGAGTATATTTTATAAAAGGAGGCTTTACTGGGCTTTTCAGGCTACACTCCTTTTTTCTAATTCCTCAAAATTAATACTCTATTCAACATATTATATTTCAAATGTTTTCAATCATTGTATTCAAGTGTAATAGTATTTCACATTTTAATTATTATCAATTTGTCTGAGCATTTATTGAATTTTTTCATACGGCTTGTAATCACTTTTGTTAAACTTTTAATTATTGTGAATTTTTGGATTCTGAAAATGTTTGTGAAAAGTTACCAGCTTTAATGAATTGTAAGAGGTTTGAAACTCCTCTTTATGGTGCTACCAGTTATTATAAACATGTGTCTTTTGCCTAAATACAAGTGTTAAAAATGATTTGTTAGTGGTCAATTATTTGTGCTTCGGCACAATATCTTATCTATAAAATCTAATATTTCATTTATAATTATTATGAATAAAAACGTGTTGGTAATGCCTAATACGAAATAATTCTTATGCAAAATATAATTACACGAGTGCGCACGAATGTGGTGCGTTGTCCCTCTACTGTAATTTTTTAGACTCAAGTCAACCTTTGCTTGCATGAAGGTGAGTTTAGGATTGACTTAAGAGAATAAGTGTGCCGCGTGCTTAAGATATGAATCAAGGTGTTCAAGTGTATTAGTTTAGGACTGTCGTGTGCTGGTCTTAACGGGTCATGTGCATTCTTGGCGTGACAAGATATATTTCCATGACAAAGTAGCCAATCAGAGACATCTGTTGTTTGCGGGAATCTGTATTTACATCTTGGATTTGGGTTATGTAGTAGGAGGCTTTGTGAAATTGTATGAAAATAATTATGTTAATCAAAAGGCAGTATCTTCTTAATTTTAGAACAGTTCATGACCATGTTTTATTTCTAGGAAGAGGTTATTGAATTCACTTTAATTAACCTTTTTTAGATGTACTAATGTAAAGGCCCAATTAGTGCCTTTACGGTAATATTTCAATCTGGATTGAACCTGGAGCAGACTGAAGAATACAGATTGAAATGTTAGTATAAACACATCCCGACTGAACTGAAGCAGGAGTGGAGTGAGATGAACCAGTCCAGTTGTCGAAGCGGACTGGAATGTAGAATCCAGATTGAAATTTTACTTTAAACACTGATCGGACTGAAATTAAAACAAAACAGAAGTGGCCACCATATTGACTCGTTAGTTTGGTTATGTAAGAGGTTACAATCATTCTGAGACTAGCAAAATAAGTGTTTTTTTGGGAGAGAAGCGATAAATGAATGGCCACGAAGGAACTGAGAAATATATGGACGGAGAAATATGTGAAATTCATTTTATATTATCCTTGTTTTATAGTTCTGTCAGTTACCAATAAAGTGCTTCTATCCCGTTTCAATCCACATTCAGTCTTGTTTACACTTTAGTCCACGTTCGAAACTTCTTAAAACACTTATTGTCGATACAAGTTCACTCCGAGTTTGCTACAAGTTTATTCCAATCCGAGTTCGATCCAGTCCGAAATTTTAATCTAAAAGCAGTAAATTTTGGCATCGGATTTCCCTTCTATGAAATATCACGATATATTCAAAACGTTTACACAAGCAGTAAACACATATAATTAAATATACCTATGTAAATAATCTTCACCCTTGACCATATTTACAAGTTATGTCGGTTACTTTCGTCTTCTGCGATTCTGACTCGCTAGACTTAATGGCTAATTCAATCATAACTGCAAATCATCTTACTATTCATTTCCCGTGTGCTTATCGAGTCATTAAGTAAAATTCTTAATTCTTCAGTCTTAAATCGCAAACCTACCCTGAGATGGAGGAATATTCAAGGAAATAACTTTAACAGGGATTCAGAAAAGTTGGAAGTAACTTGTGTGTACTACACATACGCCTAGGCTTATGAATCAACAGGACATAAGCACATAAAAAATGGGCATCACTTACTTCTCCGTCAGCACCATCCCATCCTCTTTCTCCTTCGAAATACTCTTCCATTATAAAAAAAACGCTATCACTTATAAAATTAGAGGCGTAGAAAATTTCACTATGCGTATGGTTCACTTCAGAATTTCAAGGTATTGCATAAAATGTTGCTGTCAAGATACAAAATTGACACATTTTCTTAGTACAGTTAACTTATTAAATAATTTAAAAAAATTGAAATTTTTCTTTATAAATGTCTAATGTTTCATTGAACTACATTCACAACTTCAATGCGGGGGCAAATCAAAATAAACAGTACTAACTCATAGAACCTAGCCACAAAGCAAGTAAAATAACTATGGCATGATGGCACCAGGCTAGGACAGAGAGCATTCCGATACGGAATTATTTAGTTCAGAAAATTCCGCTAAAGTCATCTCTTTTGTGCCATTAAAACTATGTAGAAAAAGGGTGCAAAAAAAAAAATACGTAAAATAAATGCTGGTCAGTTTATTAATTGAATTAAAAATATGCATTTAAAAATGGAGAGAGGTGTAAGGCTACATTCCACTTGGTACTGAAAGCATTGACCATTATCATGACAAAAGCAACACCATTAATAAATATTCGCACTTCAGTAGTTCTCAGTACTGGAACCAGGGTGGAACACTCGTCAGTAGTTTTCTACAGGAATAATGGCGTCTGCTATACGCGATGAAGCACTAATATGTGTGTTGTAAACAGGTATTTATTTATTTAATTTATTTACTTTACATATACCTAATATGAAGCCAGTTGGATCTGCATATAAGTATGGTTTGCGAAAGTACACTTAACAAATAACTATACATAAAGTTTGACGTGTGGCCACGAAGACCCCTTCTCCTTAGCATGTTTGCCCGCCCCACCATGTTCCGGAAAAAAGTGTGTGTGCGCGATCTACAAGCGCAAGTGCAGTGCAGTACGGCAAGGAACGATGCAGGTGGAGAACAGAGTGAGCGCGACCATGTGTGCGTGGTGCAGGAATCCGAAAATAGACCATGCGAAATTTTTGTTATTTATTTTTTCCAATTAAAGGGCAATGCATGTTAACGCAATAATGCGCAACTAATGAAGATGCCTGCCAACGCAGCCCAAAAGCTCTCGGTGTTTTCAAAGTGTCTTTTTGTAATTTTCTATAATGTTCATTATCGTGTCTTTCATCTCCACTCTGGCATGCAGAGTACACATCCGATTTGCAAATGTTGTGTGCAAGGAAGTAGTGCAGCGTGGGGTGTCAATCCGCCAAGCAGGCAGGCACACCACGCGGAGGAAGTTCAGTAGTCGTTAGTCTTTGCGAGGGGTGTGCCGCATCACGTCGAGGCTTGTGTTTCGCGTGCTCAGGCAGCCATTACCATGTTGGAATAATCATTTCACAGCAATAGTTATTTAGCATACCGGAACCTTATCGTATTTCAGCTGCCCGAGACTTCACCGCCCCTCGCACCTACCCAGTGTTTGCATCGCCTGGGTAGGCTTAAATTGAACTTAAGTTATTTCAGGTGACCATGTATCTTTTTCGCAGTATTAACAGAACTGGCGGGTTCGTAAAGAGCACCAAATGTAAGCTTTTCCCAACTGGAATGTAATCATATAACTGAATAAATCGCAGCAATGACGAGATACCATGCATGGTTTATTTCCAGTTCACTGCAAGGCATTTAGCCTTCTCCCGCCAATTTTCTCAAAGTGTAACTTACTGTGCAAGTAGATTGAAATGGTCACGAATCGGTGTAATAAGTAACTGTGCTTCGTACGGGCGTGTGGGAAACCCAGATATCCCCAAATGCAACAAGTAAGGGAGTTATTCAGTCAGTATTAATTTTATTCTACAAGGGGACAACAACTGAACTTGGAGGATTTGCCATGGTCGTCGGCCGAACGACCCTGAGGAACGAGTCAACAGCTGCTCTCCGACTTCACGATATTGTCAACCCGACAATATCTGGTGCCCTGTGCAATTATATCCACAGAGATTCCAAAACTGTATTAACCGCTCCTCACCTATCCAATATCCTTATTGACCGACACATTGGCAGTAGTTGCCAGCCTCCAACACCTTGACCAACGTCAAGTTCTATTTTTTTTCTTTTCATTTTCGTTGATTCAATCTCATCAATTGATGGTGAGATTAAAGAATGTGAAAATATGCTTCCCACCTGCAACATCTGATTATAATAACAATGTAACTTGCTTGTTTACATCGCCGCCATGTTGCATCGTCTGCTTTTACAGAGACTGCCTGACCTGAACATCAGTAGATTCAGCTGGAAGTATAATCTCCAACCCAGACACCAAAACACCATTCCTCCAGTGTTGCTTAGCAGAATCAGTACCTAAACGAACGCTCGTCAGTACTGGTCAGCTCTTTCAGTGCCAAATGGAATGTGGCTTAGGTGAAGAAAATGTAAAACCTCCTATTTACATTATCTAGGCGGTTTTACAACGGCTGCTCTAGCCGCCATCGTTACTGTAGCCTAAAACATTGTGTTTACATTAGTATGATGTGAGAAAGATTACTTTCGCAGATTTTAGTGTTGAACAAAGAGGATGAGAAATAAAAAAAATATTTATTAAAATTCACGAGTATGTTATTGGGGTTTATTAGTTGTGTAATCAGATAATTTTCTCACAACAATTCTGATTGTGTGTGTGTTCGGTTATTGGCGACAATAAGCACGGGTTTTAGATATAGTACTTATTTATATCAGGATGTATGGAAAAGTATTTTTTTTTTCAATAAATGAATAAATAAAGTATAACGAGTGTGTTACGGTACAGTTTTCGCGTAGTAGAATATAGTTTACATCCATATTTAATAGTCTGCCTACGTTACCTGCTAGTATGTTGGTAACATCACATTCTTTTTGCTGTTGACAACTAAGTTTCGATGTAAAAAATTGGAGTTGATTTTTATTTGGCAATGGGAAAATGTTACAGGGTTATTTACGTATTGCATTTTGCTTATCAGTAATGAGTGCAACAAAACAGCAACAAGCCGCCTAGCAGAATTTTTGGAAGGCAAAATTCACATGTTCTTGAGACAAGAATAAATAAATATTTGCTGGCATGTCTAGTCACTGTCTGATATAAGTGCTGAATAACTATCAACTGACAATGCTATTAGTAGTATGTTACCAGCTCTGGTTTATTATGACCACCTGATAGCACACGAATAGCTATCAGCAAGTTATCAGGAAGTTCGGACGATAACTCATATTTTTTCGGTTTGTTGGCAATAGAAATCACCATTAGGACTCGAAATATAGTAACAGTTGGGTTAATTGCATTGGCGACAGAAGATTTGCAGTTTATAATTGTGTTACCAACTGTTAAGTCTAACAAATTAAAATCGGAGGAGATGTAAGCAACCGAAATTACCTGGAAAAATTGACAATTATACATGTTTACTGCTTATGTAATCGTTTTAAAAAATTCAATCATAATCAAGGGGATGCCGATGCTAACATAAGACATTTACATCAAAAAGGTTAATTAAAGTGAATTCAATAACCTCTTCCCTGAAAGAAAACATGGCCATGAACTATTCTTTAAGTGAAGAGAATACTGTCTCTCGATTAAAATAATTTCAAACAGTTTCCCAATACGACAACCTAAATACAAGTTGTAGATACAATTTCCTACCAACAACAACTGATGCTGCAATATGATTGGCTACTTTGTCTTAACTTGTACTTAAGATATAATATATCACAATCTTTTAAGTCATGCAAACAATGCACACGACATGTCAAGACCCGCACACGACAGACATAAACGAATACCCTTGAATACATAGAACGATATCCTAAACAAACTGCGAACTTATTCTGTTAAGTCAATTGTAAACACTTTTTAATATTTACACGGAGTTAGGAGTATACAGGAAATGGATGTTGTGACATAGGTGAAGCCGCTGGAGGTAGTAAGTTTTACTATAGATGATCTAGCCACCATCTTTTGTAGCCAAAAAAATTATGTTTACTTTAGAGTGATGTTGAGAGAAAGGTTACTTTCGTAGCATACCATGTTGAACAAAGAGGATGATGAATAAATAAATATATATTACAATTCACGTGTGAAGTTTCACTGATTTATTATTGGCTTGTCTAATTTTTTTGTGCAATCAAATCATTTCCTCATAAACCTACCGATCATATATGTGTGTGTGTGTGATACCGGAGTTCAGTATTGGGTTATGGGTGACAATAAGCATGTGTTTTAGCTATAGTGCTCATATATCAGGATAAGTGATTAAATAAATTATAACAAGATGCTACCATTGTCGTGTAATGTCACGTGTACCACACAGCATCTCCTAGTCCGTTCACCACTTCGTCTGCTGTCCAGCATCCAGCCACCACCCAACCATGATAGAGCAGCAGTGCAGTAGCAGCCTCCTCCGTCATGTGTTTGTTTGCGCGTGACAGTGCTTGTTTTCAGTTTTATTATTGTGTTGGGTATTTTATTTCTTGTGGCATTTTTAATTCATTTATTCTATTTTTTATTATTTAAACCAGTCTTGTGTACATCAGAATGCAGCAGCCATACACCACATGATGTGTACACAAGGAGCTACATGCACGAGTGCCGTGTACAGTGAAGAGTTGCGAGAAGTGCTACTCAAGTGTTAATATTGTCAGTGCCAGTTGTTATGTATGTCTCCTTTTGTTTATATGCTATTTTGAAATGTTATGTCATTTTATTTGTGTAATAAAGCGTGTATTTGTTATGACATGTACACAACCACACATACACAGATCTTCATCGTGTACCCAACAACTCATGTCAATTAGCATGCGACTTAAGGCACATGTGTTTTAAAGTTTTGTGATCAGGGTTGTGTGTATTGTTTCGTAGTATGTTTATGTAATTAATTAAAAGTGTCACAGTGTTTAGAGTGCCAAGTTCGGATAACAACACAAGGGTCGAACACGTCTATTTTTATTGCCGGATATAAACAATAATATTTATTATTGGGTTATCGTGTATTTTATATATAGGGTTCATTGCCTGTGGGCCTATGTATTTAATTGTTTCTTTGTGTTTTATTTTGCAAATCAATAATGCCAGTACCATAATAATAGTAATAATAGTAGACCTTGAGGGCTGCTACACGAAGTCCACATGTCAACACTTAAGAAATACGTGGCAAGTTAATCCCACTTTATTATTATTTTCATTAAGAAGGATATTTCATATGCTGGAATGTAGTACAGACATTTTGAAACCTTTCAAAACATATGTAGGCACATAATTTATCTATAAGCCTACAGCTATATAAGGCAGAATCCACACTGTAAGATCCCAGGTCAGGTTGGTTAGGGTTGCATTTCTGCAAAGTGTATGTTTACTTTTGTACTTTATTATGTTTCTTGACCCAAGTGTTTTATTACGAGAGGGAGGTGTTGTTTTAAAATATATATGTAATCACCAGGGTCATCATACATTCCAGTCATTTCAATATTATGACCTTTTTATTAATTCACGTTTTTCATGCCACGTGACACCACATGGGAACTGGCCGGCCAACCAGCGGCGAGCCCATTCAAGTAACAGCAGAAGCGTCTTAGTCATTCGTGGGTTTGAATGCGTGTCACGCCACTCCGGGCATTTCACATTTTTCTACCAATCATTTAGTGTATCAATAGTTTTTATATTTATTATGAAACCATAACGTACTTTTAGCAGCCTGGAACGAGTTCTGTGCCACAACCTTGTCCGTCTTGTACACGACCAACAGGGGTGAATCCTGAAAATTTTGGCAAGGCATGAAACACAAAACTTACTTTGGCACTTCACTTGGCACAGAGGAAATAAATATTAATAATATTAAAATGAAAATAAAAGGTTGCTGGAAATATTTTTAAATTTTTTAGTGCTTTTTTCTTCTCACACTTACCTTCATCTGGATTGTTTTTGAAACATGGGAGAATCACTAACCTTAAAAAATGCCCATTTAAAACTCAAAAACTTTTCCAGATTTAGATTATACCCTCACATAGGTGTATGTGAAGTGTAAGAGATCTGTGAACTTACAATCCTGAAGAAAATAGAAGTAATGAAGTAATCCAAAAATATCTAAATCACAACAGTCAAACACTTCGACACATATTACTGAACATAATTAAACCATATATAAAATCAATAGTGACACTTTAAGTTAAGCCAAATCATAGACACACTTCAGCATGTAAAATGAAGAAAAGAACATAACTTAATCCGTAGGGTAACATGTATAGTGTCAGTGCATGCATCAATTTTAAAAAAAGTATCGTATCCAATTTAAAAAAAAGAAAATAATTTTAATGTTCCAAATGAGAGAACGGAAAAACATAAATCCATGTATCAAATAGCAAGTTTCACTTGTCAAATAAAATAATTTTACATTTTAATTTGAATAGTTTAAAATTAATTTAAACACCCAAAATTCACAAAACACTCAAATTCGTTAGTAGTAAATCTCTCGAATTAGTGCTACAGCAAAGTTACATTTCTGATTGTTAACAAGAATAAGTTAAAATATGTTAAAAGCGTTAATGTTTCCTGTCAAAAACATAATTAAAAAGTATATTTCTTCTGAAATTTCCCAAAACATAATTTACATTTAAGTTCTAAAGAATTATTTCCATTGTAACATTTACCATTTGTTTATAAGTAAGCATTTGTAATCTTGTAAAGGTCAGTATTAAATGTCCATACAAAGTTTCTGAGTTTGTTCCCTGTCTTTAAATTGTTGAGAGCGTGTGTAGGTCTCCAATTTTATAACAACTTCTAATTACTCATTAAACGAGCATATGAAACGATTTATTTAATACACTTGTTAAAATGTCACTTTGACATTCATAATTTATGTTGCGAAACTACTGTTTAAAATGCCAATTCAAATGTAACAGTAATATATGCAAATGCGACCCATCATTCACTAAAAATTAAATAGAGGTACATAAACTCGCTTGGTAGCATGCTGAATGTAATGTCACCTTGTGCATGCATTCGCCCACATTTCGTGCGAGCTTGCTGTAATATCACACCAGCTGAACGAGTGTTGAGAATACCACAGCGCTATGCCTCGATGTTTCAGGGAAATATTAATGTTCGATTATCGAAATATGCTCTGCACCGCCACCCCTCAGCGACTTGCCGCGACATTTCGAGTAACTATTAAGAAAAGAGAGGCTACAAGACATGTGCATCTCTGTCCCATGTGTAGCAAGGAAAGGAAAATTTATTTTTATTTCAAAGAAAAATGGGAAGTATATGGTTAAGAAACATGTTCGTTTTATTTTTATTAAAACATGCACTGCATGCATTGCATTCATGGAGGTTACACCCCTGATGGCTGAACCTATTTTGCATCATAAGTCATGTAGGCCACATGCCGAGTATTATTGTTTAAGAGCTCGCAGAGCTACAGTGGCGATATGTAAACTTCAGTGACCTTCGGGGAAAGTGGTAGAATAATAGTGTGTACAATGCTGTATTATCCACTTTATTATTGTAGCCCTCATGGGATACCATAACCTCTAACAAGTATGTGACATCGTATTACATGTATGGGTGTGAAAGAGACCCCAGAACAGCTTCCATTGGGCTAGTAAGCATTGAGGGTGGCGAACAACTCTCACTAGACCAGGCAATCCAGGATTATATTGTACTCCACAGATTATATTGTACACAGCCCTAAGATAACTGCATCAAGAACATGTTCTACTATTGTGTAGTGCTGGTGTCAACCCTGGTAATAGGTTACGACGAGCCAAATTCCATCCCTAAAACTCCATCGCTAGACATAAAAGGGGAGTTCTAGCACAACTCAATTTTAATGGCAAAATCGAGCAAATTATCCTAAATGTGAGTAATTTTATTGTTTTCAAGCCACTTTTTTCAAGTTTCTAGAAACCCTATTTGACTCCAATTTTAGATTCTCAAAAACAAGCAAATTTAAGATAAAAATAAGCAAAATCGATCAAAAAACAAGCAAATTTTCAATTTTGAATAAACAGTCGAGCAGGATTTGTGCCACCTTAAGAACAAGCTATTTTACCTCAAATTCAAGAAAATTTCTTACTTTTCAAGCAATTCTTCAAGTTTTCTAGAAAGAACAATTTTGCAAGCGAGCAATCAAATTTAAGATAAAATCAAATAAAATATTTAAAAGATTCAGATCAATAGAAATGGATAAGTTTTTTTAAGAGAACTCGATATAATGCGCAGTCTTTCATTTTTTTCATTTCTTTTAAGTCTTTATACATTATAAAAAACCCTTTCTAATTTAATAGTTTCAAAGAATTTTTATCAATTATCTTGACATAGCACTCTCGCAATGAAATTTTAAGTTTACCATCTAGAATACAATTAATTTTTTGACCAAAATTATATTCATAAATTTCAAAATCTGTAGCAGTAAATCATTAATTTGTTTCTAAATCTTGTAGTTTGGTGAATTCAAACGAACTGTTCAACTTGTTGGGCAGAGATTCCATTTTTTGTGTTATTTAAAAAGAAACAAATTACTACAGAAAAATATTTTTTTCATTCTCTCAATAAATTATTTTCCTTATTAAATAAAAAAATGGAAAATCCAAACAAGCTACTTAAAAAGTGTGGGGAAGTATTAAATATAGAAAGTTTTTACACGCATAAATACACAAAAGACAAGCAGATTAAAACTTGTAGAAAATGAAGTGCTTCATATGACAGAAACCAATATAAGTTAAAAATGAGAAAATACTATGCAAATGTGGCAAATATGTTTGTAATCTATATCTCAATAAGCATAAAAATAGTAAACTACACAGTGAAATGAAATTAGTCATGCTGATTATTCAACTAAGACGTGTGTGTAGTATGCAATGAGAATAAATCTATCCGTTTATTTTATCTCCACATAGCTACCATAGACAAAAATATAACAAAATGCAAAAAAAATGCTTTAGTGAACATGATAGAAGTCACTATAAGTTAAAAAATGAGAAAATACTATGCAAATGTGGAAATTATATTTGTAGTGGATATCTCTAAAATCATAAAAATATTAAATTACCCAATGCAACAGTAGATATTCTAAATGAAATTCAACATGATAATTATTCAACAAAAACATGTACAGTATGTAAAGAGAATAAAACTATAAATTCATTTTCTCAACATAAAACTACTTAGGACAAGCATACAACAATATGTAAAAATGCTATAATGAGAAATATCCCCATAAGAAGAAGTCGAATAGTTAAAAACAATTTCATTACTATCAATCATTTAAGCTGATATTTCGATTTTACACACTTATATTACTACCCTCATTTTTGCAGTCATCATAAATGAGAATTATAGGTAGAGATTGAAAAATTATATATTGGTACAGGCTACAGAAAGCTGATCTAATTTCATTTACTATACAATTTATTATAAATCAACAAAGAAAAATAAACTTTAAAAATTTACCCTTTTCAAATTACACTACAAAATAAAGAAAAGATAAGAAACAATTAAAAGAAATTTTCTCATTTTCTAATCATGTTTTAATACAACCTAGATATAAAAGTAAGCGAGTATCAGAATGGATAACAAGAAATAAATTTACAAATTTACCTTTAGCTGATGCCAATATCAATGAATTATATAAACAAGATAAAAACGAATCAAGAGAAATATCCCCCTATTTTACAAATGTGTTTGTTAGAAAAAGAAATCAATGAACCAGCGAAAAGTACAGAGTTAACGCAGCTTTTAAAAGTAGGATATCAACATATAACATTGAAAATTCCTTTAATTTTGTACAGCCTAATCAATCTCTTCAGTAAAATAAAAGAGATTTTTGAGATGATATGCGATCATCTTAGGAACTTTAGAGCGGTGATAACCAGCATAAAATTATATATTAACTGTCGCAAGCAGGAAAATAATCAAGTAGAATTATTTACATTTTAGTCATATAATCACACAAATGCAGGAAAATTATATAGATTTATAAAATTATAAAACAGGAATTACTTACACAATTATCTGAATTTCAAAGAAGAGGTTCTGGATGGACATTAGATAGAGTAATTGGAATACAATTAGCAATAAATAAGTATAATCCATTAAAAGGATCATCATATATTGAACTACCTGCATTTATAAAGATTACGAAAGCATGAATAATTTTTAAAAACAATGATCAAAAATGCTTTTTTTTGGCCAATAAAATCTGCACAGTTTCGTGCACAAAAAGACCCACAAAGAGTATTTAAATATATAAATGTGGGTCTTAACATTGAGAAAGCATAGAATAAATTTGAATATCCTATTAATAGTTGATGATATACCAAAAATAAAAATCAAATCGATACTTCTATCAATCTATTGAAGATGAAAAATCTACAGTATATCCACTAAAACTCACAAAAAATAGAAAGGAAAAACATATTATTTTACTTTATCTTAAATATGATAGAAACTCGCATTATTGTTGGATTAAAGATTTAACAAGGTTAGTTTCAGCACAAAAAATAATAAGCATGGCAAAGTTTATGTATGCGAGGTGTGATGTCAATTTTTTTATTCTAGAGAAAAACCAAGTAATCATAAAGAAGACTGCTAAAAAAATGAAGCAGTAAAAATTCAATTACCTTCGAAAGGAGAGAAAACGTCTTTAAAAAATTATAAACATACTATGAAGGTTCCTTTCACAATATACGCAAATTTTGAATCAATTCTAAATAAATTATCAACAACTAAACCAAATACAAAAGAAAATTTATAAATTTAAACTAATCAAAAATATCCAGTTTGAATAGATGATGATATTGATAATGGTCTTTACAAAGTGGTACTCAAAGAAATATGTAATCTTTGTAATGATCAAACAATTAACATGACTTAGAAAATTTAACTACTTAAGATCTATATAATTCAATAAATGTGGTCTATATTCTTTAATATTATTTTCTTCAATTTCTCATTTTCTTCATAAAAAGAATATAAAAAAACACATATTACAACTCACCCGTTTCACTTTCGCAAAATTTTGCATATAAAAATCGAGTCAATTCCAGACATAAATAATAAGCTTGTTTACAAAGATACCAAGGTTTTTATGATTATTAATGCGGGAGATAATCCTTCGTTTAATGGAACTGATGTAACAAGTCTTGGATACAGAAAACCACGAAATGCATTATATTATAATGTTGACAATTATGATATGAAGAAATTTACTGAACTTAGAACCGTCCCTACGATAGGGACAATTTCAAACATGAAACCAAATGCTTAATTTATCAATGAATCAGCTCTGTATAAGTTGATATTTAGATCAAAAATGCATCTAGCTGAAATATTTACTACAGGGGTAACTAAAAAATTTTTACCAACAATTAGAAAACATGGCAAAACTAAGAATCAAGATAAAAATATTGAAAATTTAAGAGACACAGTTTATATGTCTTTCGATGTAATAAAATTCAGAAATAAAGAAATTAGAGAAATGACCCCACATGCTGTACCACAACCACAAAATCAAAATTTAAATCCAACTTTTATCCTTCTAGAATTGTTCGATAATGATTGTGAATATGATTATTGATTAGAACTCAAAGAATAAATCTTCGACAACAGTTGCAAAGAATGGAAGATATGCATCCAAATTATAAAATATTTTTGAGATTTGAATATATTCCAAATTCTAACATTTTATATTAAAGAATGAAAAAAACCATGAATGGCAACTTTGAGTGTTTTCGCAACTATTTTAACATTGATAGAAATAAATATTTTCAACAACAATTAATAAATGATATTAACAATTTTTATCAAATTGAATAAGAAACTTATTTTTATTTTTATTTACAAAACTTCTGTTTCATTAATCCATGGATTATGCAAGTTATGAAATCCTAACCATTTAACATAAACTTTTTTCAGCCATAGTTTTTAAAACTTTTTCTACCAAATATTCATTGTGATAGCTTGTTTTCATAATTTTATATTCATAAAAACTACCCATTGTTTATTCTCCATTATTAGCTTTTAATTTGTAAGTTGGCACATCAAAATTTAAAACTTTACAAATAGTAAACAATTCTGTTGACCAATTAGCTGTATAACCTTTTTTTTTTTTTAAAAAAAGTTCAGTTTGCTCACATGAACAATCTCTCTAACTTTATATTTTGTTTTAGTAAACACAAAATTTGTTTGCAATAAATTTTGTGCAGTATAGGCTGCTTTAGCTGTCGCTTTTTCATTTTTTTTTATTAACTTCAATTGATTTCATACCAATAGTACTGTACATTGTGTTGTTGTAGTCTTTCACTAATTCATCCAATTTATTTGTCCATTTATAATTGCCATTCAAAGCAAATTTTTTCCCCATTATAATTTTTTATGTTCGATTAAATCTCAACAATGCTAGCTTTTAATTCAGGGAATTAAGAAAAAATATTTCTATTATGCTTTTATATGAGTTCTTCAAATATTTTATTAAAAATTTTTAAGCAATTGATACTTTCTAAATTGTTTGGTTTTCTTTTCATCGAAATATTTTCTGAAGTATTTACTTCATTGTTTGCTGTTTTATCTTTGATTAGTAAAGCAAATACTAACTTTTAAAATGCATAGATAATTGTCATAATATATTTATAGCCTTTATTTATGCGAGATATACCTTCAAATTCCCAGTATCCCTTTCTACAAGATCAATTTGCCACAAATGATCAATTCCATACAGAATAAATTTTCTTCTTGGAAAATTTTTCACAAAGGATTATATAATTAATTGATTATTCCTTTTCTTACATTGTGCAATTTTTTTTTATTATGATTTTTAGATTTGCACAACAAGCATATACTTTACTGTACTACTCGCCCATTTGTTGAATTCTCTTTTATATATTATTATTTTAGTGACTTTCTTGCCTCTCAAACACCATGTGTTCTCCATTTAATTATATATATTCTCTTTATTCTCTTTATTATGTATATATATATATATAGTTAATCTTTATATTTCACGAATATTCCTATAGCCGCCACCTCTTCATCAGCATAAAGAGAATGTTTAATTTTTTTAAGGTTAAATTATCACCTTTGTTGACACCAAAGGGCTTGCTGTAATATATTTTTGTATTACTCTTGAAGAGGCTAAATTATTATCAAACATGAGAATATCCGTAACTATTTTATAAACTGTGCAATCCATCAAAAAAGTAATGAAAAATTGATAATTCTCTAAGTGAAAAACATTAGTCATTTTATTACACTCTGCATGTAAATAAAATAGATGAGATTAATTAACATCTAATTCTTTATCAGAATCTGCTTTAATATTTTTCAACTTTCAAATCAACAAGTGTATGGCAATAATTCAAAATTACTTTGTTAAAATCTTGCAATTTATCGGATATTTCTTTATCAAGATATCATTTATTGATGGCAGCTTTGCCATCTACAATATTTTTAATTCTGCGATTTTGAATAGAAACATTTTCTGTTGTGTAAACAAAAACTTTACTTATTTGAACTCGTACAGCAGAAACAATGGTATTATATTTTGAATCTGCATATGTTTTTAAATCAGGAAAACTAGTGTTTTTATTTTGATTCAACATCGTTTTTTAAATTCATAATCAGCAAAATTAATTTTATATTTTGAAACCTCTTCTTTTTTTAAGGTTTGTTTTGCATTATTTATTCGTTTTATATAATCACCAACAGTGTTATTGAAATGCAAATATACATCTTCTTTTAGAGCATAATCAGAAACAATAGCTTCATATTTTGAATCAACATATTTTTTAAATGCATAATCTGATTATATATATATATATATATATATATATATATATATATATATATATATATATATATATATATTATTGATCGCATCTTTTTTAACTACAGGTTCGCCTATATTAACAATTCATCGCCCCCAGAAAAGAAACATACGATTTGTAAAACCAAAACAAGTGCTTGGCTCACTTCGTAAAGAAGAAACACTGGAATTGCATTTTGAATCTACTTTTTTTTTTTCTTCAGTAATATTATTAAAGTTTTTTTTTGAGGATTCGATTAATGTTTTCCCAAATATATATATATATATATATATATATATATATATATATGTCATTTAATAACACAAATTTTATCAAGAAACTTAAAATTTCTCGAATAAAAGACTAAAACAATTAAACGAAACGTCCACAGATAACAGAACTTTTGCTCAAGTTGATCTTTTGTTAAAAATTTATCTATATCCAATTCTCTTAATTGATCAATGGATAAATCGTACATATATATATGTGCACACACAACACACAAATATATGTACATATTCACTAAAACACTTTAATTGCCCAACCTAATTTTCTTTTTGTAATCATAGTTGAGGAAAGAACTGCAGGAGCAATTTTTTCTCCAATTAGAGTATCTTTATTTAACATGATTTCTTTTGCATCTTTATGTAACATTTTATCACCTTCATGTCTAGATTCTATATCTTCATGATCTCTATAAGCTATATCATGAAATATACAATCTTCACCTTATTTATTTATTCCTGCATCTCCTCTTTATAATCTTTCATCTAATTTTGTAAATGGTCCACAATAATTATAACCTGGCAAATGCAGTTCAGGCAAATTTAAATTGTTTAGTGGCCAATTGATAACACCTTTTCCATGGTGTTCAGAATTCCAAAATTTGTGTGGAATTATGTTTAAAATTTGTATTAGATATGAAATTCCTTTAGGATTACTAACAATAAAATCAGAAAATTTATTGTTAAATATATTAATATACTTACTTTTTCATTGTAATGATTGTTATTTCCAGCATTTTCTTCACCATGAATAATTAAGAATCTATCGATTAATTTTCTAACATCGTCCATCCAAATATGTTCTTTTGGCTCACTATTGTATATTTTTATACCTTCGCCAAATTTAGGAGAATTTTTTTATATATTCATGATAAATTGATTTAATTATTTCATTATACTTCCAACCGATACTCGAATCTATGCTCATAGTAGGATCATAATTTTGGTATGCTGCATTTGTTAACATTACAATATCTGCATAATTTTTATAGTCCTCATGAGTGAATTTATCTTTACCAGTGTATTTATTTACAAGATCATCTTTTTCACTTTTTGCTAACAAATTAGTAAGGCCTATTGTTAATTCATATTTTTTAACTTTGACAAATAGAAAATCGCCATCTATTTTTTCTTTTGTATCTACAATTTTAAATCCTTGCCCATCTCCTATAAAACCAAATTTATCAATAGTAACATTAATATTTTTAGAAATATATTTTCCGAGATTTATTGTAGAAACACCTGCCTTAGGAGGCAGATTTTTTAATGGAGTAACACCCATGGGTGATTTTGGGAATAATTCTTTTTCGAATGATGTTTCTACTGGTGTTTGTGGATAATCTAAATTTTTTGCAGCAACAGGTACTTGTGCTGTTATTAAATCTGTATGTTCTTCATTTACTTGTTCCACTTTTGTGCCAATATTTTGTAATTCACGTATTAATTGTAGATCTTTTTTCTTGTTTTTTAAATATTCTACCTCATGGTTCTTTTTATAATTTCTATACTTCTCGATGAGCAAATTTCACTCGATGAACTCCCTCTGAATCCTTAATTTACATAAAAATTTTTTACTTGTAAATGTGTTATAAAAACAGTGAGAGTTTTGAGAGAAAAATTTTTTCCCAGCTGATCACATGAGGGGAAATTTGAATATTTACAATAACAGAATCAAGTTTGATGTTCACATAGAAGATGGCTTTTCTTTTCCTAACAATGCATATGTTTTGGTAGAATATCGCCTACTAAAAAGAGATAACACTGAAGATGAGGCAAAATACCAAAAAAGAAAAAAAGATAATATTGATGTTTATTCTAATTTTTTTTCCATTTCAGTTTTCTAGAGTAGAAATCTCAAAATATGGACACATTATTGAGGCTATTGATAATCCTGGAATAACTTCCACAATGACGAATATTTTGCTAAGATCACCAGGTGAACAAAATTATTTAGAGTCTACTGGTGTTGATAATAAATTTCGAGTAAAATCTGTTCATAGTGATAAAATAAATGAAATAATGTATCCATTAAGATATTTGTATGGCTTTATTCGCGATAATAATGAAGTTTACTGGAAAAGTGGTTATACAATCACTTTTTTTTAGAAATTCATCTGATAACATTTGTTTATTTATTTATGAAACTAAAAGAGCAGAACGTTCGGTTGATAAAAGCTATGCTGATCCAGGTAAAATTTTTATGGAAAAATTAGAAATTTTGTGGCCTATTGTTGAATACAAAGCTAACATATCAATTGCAATTAAAGAAAAAGTATATTAAAATCCTAAAATTCATATTGGTTTTAAGTATTGGCCATTTTTAGAAAAAGAAATTCCTTCTGGGAAAACTGTTTTTAACTTCGATATAACATACCAGTTGAATAATATGCAAGTTGACATATCTGATTTTGTAACAGTGGATTTTCAAACTAATAGAAAAAATGTGCCGAGCAAGATGTGCATGCTTCAATGTTTGATCAATGTAATGTGAGAAACATTTTTGTTAAAGTTTTTCCAAAAGAAAATTGGAATCTAGATATTGAAAATGATCTTTATCTTAAAATGTTTCTCGCTTTTAATGATTTTAGAAATTCAAGAACAAAGTTAGAAACTATATAGAGAAATAATGAACTTTATTATAAGCCAATTACAAACTATCATGTTGATATCAATTATCATTCATTTTGGGGATGAAGACCTTTATATGTTATGTACTGCTTATATATAAAAATATCAGTAGTTAAAGATAAAACAAATATAGAAATTAGTGTAGATTCTTAAAAAGGCTGTCGAAACTGATACAATTTGTAATGTTGTTTTAATTAGCCAACAAAATTTTATTTATGATTTTTTGAAAAAAATATCACTGAAGATATAAAATATTTATAATTTTATTTAATGGATAATGTAAACGATTTTACAGAAACAAGGAATTGTTTCGATATTTTAATACAATTTTTTAGACTCGTAGTTGTATAGTTCTGATATTGGACATGAAATTATAAAAACAGAAACTTTTATTGATAAAGAATTGGACATTGTTCATTTCAAAACTGTTTTAAAGATCGATTAAATTCATTTAAGATCAAATAATTTTTTATTTTAAAGACGATGTTTATGGTTTCGATTGTTGTGATGGTTGGGATTGTGGATACAGCAATGGCTATGCTTCAGATTTTCCTTCATTTTTAGACTTTAAAAATTCTTATTGGTGTTTTACTTTTGTTGAATAAAATCTATCAATTCTATCAATTTTATGTTGTAATATTTCCACTCGATTTTTGCCTAGTTTGCTTGATTTTATCTTAAATTTACTTGTTAACTTGCAAAATTGTTATTTCTAGAAAACTTAAAAATTTTGCTCGAAAAACGAGAAATTTGCTTGATGTTGGGGTAAAATAGCTTGTTTTTAAGGTGGCACAAATCCTGTTCTACTGTTTTTTCATAATTGATAATTTGCTTGTTTTTTTATTGATATTTCTTATTTTTATGTTAAATTGGCTTGTTTTTGAGGGCCTAAAATTGGGGTCCAATGTGGTTTCTTCAAACTTGAAAAAAGTGGCTTGAAAATTGAGTTGTGCTAGAACTCACCTTTTATAGCTACTCCCATCCTATCCCTGATGCAGAACCGTAAGCACGTCAAATGTATTGCAGGTTGTGTATGAGTAATGAGTGCAACAAAACAGCGACCAGCAGTCTAGCTGAATTTCTGGAAGGCTAAGTTCACGTGTTTTGAGTCACGAATAAATAATTATTTTCTGGCATTTATATTTAAATTTCTAACACTAGCAACAACTCGAGAGTTTTGTTTCCAATATGACATAGTCTCCTTAATTTTTGTCAATACAGAAAATTTTTTTCTGGTAGATAAATTAAAATCCTATTTTAGTAATTCCCACTTTTTACATTTCATTAGTTCTCTGCTCTGATACAGTTTTATATTTAATTATCCCTTATTGTAAGGTACAATTTTGTTTATTGCATCTACAATATTGGGCAGGGTTGAGATAGGTACCTGTGGTACATAAGTAAAACACATAAATGGAAATTTATTATTGCGTTGTCAGTTCTGGACAATCAACTATTTTAGCAACTTTTCAGAAGAAAAAAAGGGGTGCAGGAGACATTTCTGGATAAACAATTGTGTTTCATCTTTCTTCAAAAGCGAAATTTAGTACCAAGGGCTTAGTGGCCACAATTTTAATTCAGCCTAACGTTCTAACAAATTTCAGATTTAGAAAAAAACTCCAATAGGTTATTATTTCTATAAATACAATTTTAGGGATAATAAAGTAATCACCCTATTGGTTAGGTTAAAATGTATGAAAACTTTTTCGCCAGACTACATTGTTGAACTACAATGGGTGAAAGACGCATGCACCACAATGATGTCATTAACAAGTGCATGTATACTAACCACTGCCAAAATGGTCCACAGACACACTTGTGAAAAAATTTCTTTGTTGTTACCTACCAACTCGTGCAATAATTATTTTTAGTGTGAAATTCTCCTCTTGATACATTAAAAAAAATATTCAATTTCGATATCTCAGAACCACACTGGAGAAACTTGACAATCAAACACCCCTCTAAGAAAAAGCATTGTCGCTAGCAGTAGTTTATTCAGCTGAACCTGCAATTCTTGTAAACAGATTTCCCTCTGGCTAAAATTCCTTACGCTTTATAATTCACATAGGCCTATATGAATATTACCTTTGCAGCAGAGCTCATGTCGTAGGAAATATAATTACAAATGCGAACACACAAAGACAGAAAACAAACCAAGAATAGTTGCCAATAGGTAGGCCTACATGAAGAACACAGTGAACTTTGTAGCAGGAATCCAGTGAGTAAGCAGCAAATTAACAAAACAAGAAAGTAATAATGGACACAGCATAAACAAACACAATTGTCTTCGTGCAACTAAATGATGTCTTATGCACAATTCTGTGTTGTCATGTTGCGACGTCTGCGACAAGAAATTATACAAAATAGAAATCAACTTCAATAATTTTTATTGGGCTTCACACAACTCTTCAATCAAAAAATAATTTACCATAAAAATTGATTTAAAACATACAATATAAGATTTACTTTGATTAAAAAAAAAATACAAAACCCTGAGCGAACACTAACATTCCACACTGGAATGCTATAAAAATTCCATGATAAATAAGGGCTCCTTTTAACCAACCAGTACTAAGAATTATCACACCAAATACATACTCCATAAAAAATATAGTTGCGGGACTGGATTCTAAAAAATTAAAGTCAATAGAAGTTCAAAATATTTAACTGCCCTTCTCACCTTAATACTGAAATTCATTACTGACATTCACTAGAGCGCCATGACGGTTTTCAACGTCTAGCGAATATTAAAAATGTGTTCTGACAAGCTAACTTTTAAAACCCAAGTTGCGCAAGCCAATACGGATCCATTCAACAAGCCATCACGTTTAACGCGGCTAGCAAAATATGAATATGCAAAACTACTTTCAACCACAAAATAAGTGCAAGACTACACACAACAGTAAACTCTATGGGCCCCTTAAACTAATAAGTCAAGCCAAAACCAGAATTTAAACACTACGGGCACAAAATGAATTTAGAATAAAAGGTATGATGGCGTCCAGTGCCGTGAGATGTGGTTCATGGGTAGTGTCCCAGGAGTTAGAATAAAATTTGGAAAATTATAGGTTTGAGGAGTGGATGTGTTTGGGTGAGGTGGAATTGATGAGGTGTTTTACCCGGGGTGCCAGGCATTACCAGACTTAGTGCAGTGAAGTGGCAGAGCAGATTCTTTTCACTGGGTAGTGTCATCAACAGCCAAAGGGAGCTACCCTTCCATGCTGATACACTCCTCTGACGGTACACATACTAGCGGTGGATTATTAAGGGCATACACACCCCTATGCTACGCTACACACTGAAATACTTGCAAACAGATATGAAAGTTCCACACATGTGCAATTTGGTGGGAGTTTGTAAGGGCCCATACCCTGAAGCAACTTGTGACTTACCTGAATAAAAACACCCGATTCACATAGTGATAATAATACGGTATTGATTAAACATGCCCCGAAGGCAACTCTTTACAAATTAAAAGCTGGACAAGTACCAGTCGGCGGCGGGAAAACTGTGCAAAAATGGCGCTAAGCCCGTGCGTTACTTTAAGTGTGTAATTATACTTCTCCGGATCATGCAAGCACTGGAGAAACGAGAGACGGTGTCCCAGGCATCTAACGAAAAAGGTTCTGAAGACAATTAAGGTATTGCAGTGAAAAATGATTGGTATTAACGGTGCATGCTGCCTGACCTCTCTAAGCTCTCTGCATCTACTAACTTTCCAACTTGGCACACTCGCCGGGGTTGCTTCCAGAGTGTGCCACATGGGACTACTTTCTGCACCTTGCATGTGAAAACTATGCTAAACACAAATATACCCTTGCAAATAACTTGCTTAAAACATATCATTAACACAAATTAACTCTGCAAAAATACATGGGATGAGGTGTAAGTGATGACACGTGAATGTGAACATTAATAAAACACTTGCAAAATATATAAAAATAACAATAGGGCTTTAGAATATTTATTATTGGTGTCCTTCCTTGCACATGTAATGGTTTGTCACTATTTTAGCTCTTTTTAAGTAATAACTTGGACACAATAATATAAGGGGTACGACTTCCTGTATCCTTGGGCTGAGCGCACGTGGCCACATGGCCACTGACCCCCCCATTCATTGTTATGAACTTGCAACACACAATTTTACTGCACTACACTGCACTGTTTTTTTCCTGTGCCATGCAGCTCTCCGACGTTCCATCGCGTGTGGTAGAGTGCACCTGCTCAATGTGGGTGCTGGTTATTGCTGGCAAATTGTCAAAGGCTGGGAGCTCATCTCACGTCAAATGCCCCCCCCCCCACCCTTGTCTTCATGTGAGAGCATTTGCAGTCATGATGATCTTACTGGCAGTAAGTACACTGCTTACCGGTCTGCCGTCGTGGACGCAGCTGGCAGGGACACCTGAGTGTCTCTCCTCTGCGTGCTGGTGGCGTCTGTCATAGCCGTTCTCTATCGGATATCCTCTTCTCCTATGCCGGCCTGCTGGGTGCCAAGACACCCCTTCAGGTCGTGCATGTTGCCAGCGGACATCTCAACCTTCGCGATCTACGTAGGGTAAAAGAACCGGCCGTCTCATCCCCGCATCTTCGCTACTCTCCTGCTCCATCATGCTGTTCCATTGCACTCTCTCTTGCCTGTTGTAACCTCTCATCAATGCTCTCGTGGGCGCGACTCGCTCCTATGCTTACTTGCTTCC
The DNA here is from genome assembly GCA_029891345.1 of Dryococelus australis. Lineage (NCBI taxonomy): Eukaryota > Metazoa > Arthropoda > Insecta > Phasmatodea > Phasmatidae > Dryococelus > Dryococelus australis. Next base: position 263,203,207 of record CM056993.1, read on the forward strand.
TTGTTGCATCACCTTCCTCGTGCTGTTTTTCAACCTCGTCCAGGTGCTTCTCGACATCCATGAGTTGGACCCCCTCCTGGTTTTAGTGTTTGCGGAACTACAGGCACTAGTTTGCGGTGTTGGCATCCAAATTGTGTCGCTTGTCGGTGGTGCGCCATTGAACTTGTTGGGGCGGTCATTCTGATTAGCCCTCTGGCCAACAATTGGCCGGGCATCGTCGGGTTTTCGGCACCCTCTCCTGCCGTCCCTGTTGCAGGTGCTGCCACACCTTTCATGTCTTCCCGTCCTGCCATTTGCTCGGCATCGGCGATGCCGTCGAGCATCGTCTGGCAGAATTCCCCCTCTCTTGCCTATAATCCACATTACAGACTTCAAAATCTATTCAGACTCAGTCTGTAATGATTTGCATTAACAGTAGCTATGGAATCAAGGTTAGCACATCTATTAATACCTATAACAAATAATATATAGAGATTGAGCGACTTAAACAAATCAGACCTTGTATTACATAGCTTCTGGACAAACTTCGTAACTCACTAATGCCGAAACAAGGAAGGGTAAGAATTGAAATGAGACATATATTCTTGTATAAAAAATAATAATTTCTAAAATATTACATGGTCACTAACTAAATACTTCAGCCAATCAATATATCTTGATGCCAAAATCATGGAATCATGCAATTAAGTATGTCTTTCTATTCTGAGCTCTTCTTAACCAACTAAATTTTCTAGAAAACAACTGTTTTTTATTAGTTTAAAAAATATCACATTTGTAATACATTTTTATTAGTAGTCCTATCAAAAAATATAATTATATCGATTTCGAGTTAATCATTTAACACTTTAGGAAAAAGGGATCTGGCTGCTTTGGGGATACAGCAGAGGGACTTTACGTGAACATGCCTGCGTTAGTGGGTAATATTCTTATGGTAGTAACATGAAAATAATAGAAGTGATATGTGGCTTATGTCATAAAACCAAATTATTTGTGCAAGGTCCTACATTTGGCACAGTGCCTCAGTAAGTCAGAGTCGTGAGAAGTACTGCCCTGAAATTTTTGTCCTTGCCCAAAATTACAGCTAGTCGTCACAGGCCCCCATCCGTGCCTCACATACATGCAACGCCAACTCAAGACCATGCCGCCATCCTTATCATATACCAAACTAATGAAACCACATTAATTTAAATAGTATTAGTTTTATAGAGTGGAACGGATATCTCTGCAATAGTTAAACTACATTGTCCTGGTTGCCACGTGTGCATCTGATTTTAAAGATGTCTTCACGTCACAGATTAGTGGCCTTAGTTTAAACCCTTGCTTGTACCCGCAGTACTGTCTGTGTTGTGCACTCGCTAGAGATTACTGAAAGTGTCTGACTTAAATAAATTACATTTTACTGCTGAACAGGTGAGGTTCAAACCGAATGGCTATGGACAATTTTGTTCATTAAGAATGGCGAGATAAAAAAATTGCAGTACACTTCTCCCAACCTTTATTTCCATACATATCAGTCCCACATTTTCCATATTTCTGCCTAGCAGTTTACTCCACTCCCATGCTGTTCTCTTGGAAGAAGATTGAGCTTGAGATTTGGGATAAAATATGTATATATCGGAAGTTGGTCGGTACTACTGGAAATATGCAGGCACTGGGCCATGCCGAAATTATGTTTAATTCATAAGTAATAAATATATTTATATTGGTCATAAAATTTATTTTATAATTATATTTAAAAATAATTATAATTGCTTTTATAATATATTTATTATTAAAATAGAGGCAATTACACAGACATACATTCACACCACTGATTAACACAGACCCCTGTGACAGTCGACAGTGATACCAGTTCCTGCAGGGAACTCACTAGGACGTTGTGACTCTTGTAGTGATGTGTTGTAATTGAACAGTTGATTTAAGATCCAACATGCAGACAATGTACCTGTATTTGGCCATTAATACTTAAACTAGACAGATGTAATTATATGAAACTTATTGGTATATAACTGAAAAATTTCTACATTATAATAAGTACTATTTTGATCTACAATTATAACACCAACAACCATCAGCCGACACAATACTTTGCAAATGGTGCTGGAGATGTTAGTTTACAAGTTCTCCTAACCTAACAACACAGCTTCGGGTCCAGAGTTGTATGTTACTGGGCAATAAGTGCCTTCTCACTTTTTTTCTGTAAACAAATAATTTTATTACAACCCCAACACACCTCTAGAGTGTATTGTCCATACAATTCACCTTATAGGCGAATAAATTCGCTGTCAGTGAGCACAGTGGTAAGTGAATAAGTATTTGTATGTGTGTCACCATACCTTGGTTTGAAACTGTGGTAGGGCAACGAACATTTAGTCTGTAGTAATAATTATCAAAACATAAATAATTAATTCCAGAAAATGACCATACTCGGACAATAACTGCATAATACATTTTTTAAAAGCTAGAAGACCACCGTAACAATTTTTCTGTTCCTCCTCCTCCTTCTCCTCTAGTGTATGATATAAACCTAGTAGAATTTCATATTGAAAAATACTCAAATACTATTAGTACACAGTCCGCCAATTTTAGTTGTCACAAATTCACCCTGCATTTTTCCCTATGTAGTTTATGATTAGGTTGGGAAGGGGAAGGTGCCTGACTAGTGAAGAAATGCTTGAATACGATGCAGGCTCGCGTAATGTTATGGGAACTTTTGCTGAAGTTCTTGACACAGTAACAACAATGTTCGGTGTATGTTACATTAAAGGCAAATTGCAATTGTTCTGGAATCGGGTTGCAATATAAGGTTTTGTAATGTTAGTGAAAGTGCAAGGTTTTCTAAAATTATTACCGCAGCTCATGCACCTTTTAGTAATCTTGCGGTCTGTTATAAATATGTAATAGTTATGGGTTACGTACGGACCCGTGTCTGTAGCCCAAAACTATTAAAACAATATTAATATTCTCTCTCTAAGACTTAGAAAAAAGGTGGTATTTTTTCCCAGAATTTGACAGCTAAAAACAAGATAGCCATATTGCTCTTAGCTATAATTATGTAAAAGTAATTATTTTGTATCTGCTGGCACCAAGAAAATATTATGGTATAAAAACTTTTGTTCGTGGAAACTATTAAACATCACGGCTATATTTGTTATAGTTAGAAGTGTGTGCACTCTTACTTTAACGGCTACTGTACTGACTAGACGCATGCATACTTGGTCCTAAGCCACTTCCTCATACTAAAAAATATGAACAGTAACAGTATTTAATCTATGATGAAACTATGTTGCATTTTTGAAGAAAAGAGGTTTTTAATAATATTTTCATTCCTGTTATGAGATGTTTCAATAGATTTAACTGTTCCTGAAATACAGTAAAAAATTTTAAACTGCACTTTTGAATTCCAGAAATGTAAGCTGTCTTCCTCATTAATACGCTGCTGTGATAGATTAATTGAAAATGTTTAAAATACTTCTACGATATAACAATTGAAAAAAAAAAAAAACAAAGTATCGCAACAAATTGCCTATGGAAAAAATGTTATCAGTACAACATGACGTGTGCCGCATACCCCCTCCCAGAAGTCAGTTTGCCCGCTGCCCAAAATCAGCAAGGACTACAATAAATTCAGTAAGTGTGCGCACTCTACGTCGCAGGTGGTGCAGGTGCAATGAAACAATAGTGCCATGGGAGCATTGCATGTGCAGTGAGTGCCCGAGCGCAGTGATACAAAAGGAGATCCCACATATCATGTTTTATGTTTCTAAAGGGCTTAACAGCAAGGCAAGTGTTACACAAGGACACATGTTCACATAAACACACCAATTAAATGCCTTAATGCCCGAGTATATATATTTTTGCAGTATTTTTCTTATGTACCATATTATTCATTCTCACGTATATCCATCCTCACCTCATATCATAGTGTTATTATGCATATATGCTCTTTTGTGTTGCAGGAGTTAATTCTAGGAATGTGTGGGAATCTCCAAAGCAAGTGCAAAATGTTTTTCATGCAAGGGTTATGTTTAGAATGTAGTTCCACGCAGGGTGCTAACCCACCAAGCCGGCCAGCACGCTGCATTTTCCAAGTTAGACGTAGCTCGTTTTGTGAGGGGTGCACCACATTACGTCGTAACTCGCGTTTCACGCGCTTAGCGGCCATCAACTTTTTGCATACTCATTTCTTCAACAATAGACCTTGTAATTAACAGGAACCATTATTTAAATTTACTGCCGAGACTTTATCCGTCGTACCATCCATTGCTTGCATCAACTGGGTGGTTTTTATTCGTCCAACTTAACGTCTTATCCTAAAAACACGAATATATTCGGGTTTTTAATTTTGGTTAAATATAAAATACCCTAATATATTCAGTCATGTTACCAGTGACTAGTAAATCATTATTAACCTTCATAATATTCGTCTATTGCTTGTAGTTTTTATATCCGTCACTAGAGAGCAGTTAATTGATAGTTACAACCACAGTTATAAAGATAGGTCTGAACACTTGCCGTCGTTTTGCGTATGGTTAGCGAATCTCGAATGGAAATAGTAATACTAGAATTGTGACCTAAAACAATTTCGTTTCTTCCAGAAGAATAAATGAACAGGAAGTGTCATACACGTAAAAATTATCGTGATTTCGCTTTTTATATTTCTTAAATTGTAATAATTTTTTGCAAGAAATTAAATAATTTTAAATTTGTGTATTGCAATGATTTCTATGTCAAAGTGTTCCGTTTTAATGTAAATAATCGCGTTTATTCGGAATGTAAATGTACATAAGCTTGTAAGTGTCAAAAGAGTTGTAATTAACGCAATTTCGCATTTTATATTTCTTAAATTGTGATAATGTTTGTCTGACGATTAAAAGAGTGTTATTTTTGTGTAAAACAATAATTTTAGCGTTAAATATTTCCGAGTTAATGTAAACAATCGTGTTTATTCCGATTGAATACACACATTGGCTAGCGAGTGTCAAACGAGTTGTAATCAGCGGAATTTCGTGTTGTTATATTTAACTGTGATGTGGTCTTTAATGTGACATTGGAAAAAGAATATATTTACATAATTCAAGGAGTTGTGTTGTAATATTCGTATTTAACGTAAGTAAGAGCTGCCTTTAAAATACAACCTATAACACATTAAAAATCCTAGTGTCTTCCTTCCCATATGACAAGTTTTCATAGCAAATATAGTTTATATTTGATTTGTGTCCAAAGATTGTACTTGGAATCGAGTCAAAATTTGTTACACAATTATTAGTATAACTAAAATAAAATAAAAAAAATTAAAATAGCATATTTGAGAAGTAAAGAAATTGTTGTCATTCCCTAACATTTCATTTTTGAATTAAGCTTAATTTGTAACCAAAAACGCTACAAAGTGAGTATAGTTACAAAGATCAGGGAAATTATGGAGTAAAACTTTTAAATATTTAATGTAATAATTCATATATTAAAAAAACCTAAACAGTTCCCCTTGTGAAAAAGTCGGTTTTCACTGAAGAAAATATATGCTATTTTCAAATCCCCATACCTACAATGCTGTATGTCACAAAAAAGCATGAGAACTGTTAAAAGAAAAAAAAAAATTGACTTAATTTCAATGTTCATTCTCAAAGTAACATGTTCGTTAAAAAAAACTTAACGTGTGTTGTAAATTACGAGTCAAGGGCGTTTGCCTGGCTCCATGTCCCTGAAAAGTGTATTATGGCTGTGATGTTGAATTTTCACCGCCAGAATTTGTGGTAAGGGCATGAATCCACCTTGAATATCCCATTCCAATATCAGCAAGAACGATGTCTTCTACACATGCCCTAAACTGTAAGTTTTATTGCTCATAACAGTGATGCAACTTATTCCTGTCGTTTGCTGAACAATTGTTAGTACAAAATCAAGACAACATGAGAAAATGTGTTGAGTTCGTTGATTCTTCAATTACTTATTCACTGGAACTTAAAAATTTCGAAATAAAGATGGGTGTTTGAAATTATACCTCTTCCTTAAAAGGGATTAAGGGAATGCGTACAACTGTGGGTGCTAAAGGGATGGAGGGTTAGTGACAGTGTGTGTGAGAGTGAATTTTAACACAGCTCCAGGGAAAAGGGCAGGGGAAGGGGGGAAACAAATGTTCTAACTTCCATACTGTAGAAATATACCAAAATAAAAACTGATCTTAAGTAAAATTTCTGTGACATGACATTTACATAACTGGTAACTTGCAGTAAACTTTCAGTATGCAAATATAATTCCAAGCTAGCACTTTGCCTAACATAAAATACCAGATGATATGATATAGCAGTAAAAACTCTTAGGCCTATGCATTTAACAAGGAAATGGAACACCAATTCAAAGGCTACTGCAATTTGAAACACAGCAAAAAAATTTGAAATCAATGGCAGATTTTACTGAATTATTGTTTAGTTCTTTAAGAGCCTATATTATGATCTTTAGATAAATGTGTGGAACAGCTATTCTATAGATAAGCTATTTGATTATAATAACTTGTATTATTAACATTCCATTAGCTAAGTAATCCAAGGTTATGGTTCGTTACTGTGTATGTTGGCAATAAAAGTCACTATATTTGTGGTATTATGGATTATGTTCATTCAGTAATGAGTGCGAAATGTGTTTTGCATAATATGTATAAGATGTATGTTAATGCATCTTTAGCAAAAGTGAATTAAATACAAACTATGAACCAAATCCGGGCAAACAACATATTTGATCATTGAACTGAAGTTAGCTCTCCAGGAAAGCAAGATATTTTATTGTGTAATAATACTTTCAACACAGTATAAAAACACTATTGTCAGTATGTAGTTACATTCTTTAAATAAATGTTTGTTTTGTAAAGTTGATAATGACTGAACAGTAGGTATATTTTGAAAGTTTGAAAATTCTGGAACAGAACTTACAGTTTGAGAACAGTTTGAAATCAATATTCGATACTATTCAGACAGACACAAACTCATATCTGACAGTTAAGAAACAATCAAAAACAGAAGAGAAAACTGTTTTCATACCTTTTTCACATGTGTTTTTTTTTTCAGTAGGGGTGGCTAGGGCTAATACATCCTTATACGGGTGACACAGTTTTCACTAGTCAGACACCATTCTTGTACTTTGATATTTTTTATAGTCAGAGTATCTCTCTATCACAGTTCGGTAACTGTTTACAGTAAAATGAATTTGAGAGATTAGTGTATTTTGATATTGTGTCATTCAACTTGTTGAGACTCGCATCACAGTAATCATATATCTAGTGCTAGTATTCCTGTGTCCTATATTCATGCGTGCTTAAAATAAATGTTGCTGTTTGAACAGGTCCTGTTGCCCATTTGCTAATGGAATGGCCTAGTCATTGCAATGTCTCTTTGTCACATAGAGAATACTCAGTAATTAGGATAGATTTTTATTTTAAACATATGTAGTTTAAAGCCTACAGTTAAATGTTAGAATCAGCACATAAGGCACCACATATTTGAGCAGACTACATATTGTACAATGTGTTATAGCAATAACAAGTGTTCACAGATATAGCAAGTCATTATGTGGGATTATTTTCTGTGTTTCTTTTAACTGGATTGTTCCAGTCAAAGTGTGGCCCAGTTGGTAGGATCCAGCTGGCCATGTGTGTTGCACACGAATCGCATCATGGAGAGTTATCTACTTTTGTTCTGATGATTTTTGTGTGCCATAATAGTTTAACGTTAGTAACCTGAACTTAGTTTTGTGTAAACTTCAGTATTCACAGTATCCCTCCATCGACTCACAGGTTTTTAGTTTTTAATTTTGTGTCAAGTAATCTTGTTTGTGCCATTTTGCTTATTTTCGCAGTTATGGCCACTTGCAGGTCTTGTGAGACAGATCAGTTCTTGTTGACCTGTACATGTGAGTTTTTCATACATATTTATTTAATCAATTATTTACTGTGCTTCGAAACATGTAATACTCAAACAATACCGAACCATATCTAATGCAATATCACAATGATGCAGACAAGAAGCTGATATGGCTAACTGGACGATATGGGGTTGATTGGGATTTACAAAAGTGGTGAACATAATTTGGAAAAAGGTGTTACGCATTGTATAGCAGGTAGGCACCAGTCTTCGTTGTGGTGGCGTCACTGATCCTGTTACTGTAGAGCTGAGTCATCGTACCCTCGGGCCGATCACCCGGACCACATTCATGTGTAGAACTTGTAGTAGTTCACCTGATGGGGAGGCCTCATGTTTCCTAAACGAGGGGCTCTTCGGACGGCCCAATCACTGCTTGGTATTGAAAATTAGTATTATGTTGTCGTAATCAAAACAGAACTCCCTATGTATGGATTGTCAGGACCAAACCACACACCCATAAATGCTACTCACTATACTTCTGTTAGGTTGCAGCAAACATACAAACCAATATTTACCATTAAAATTCCCAAACACTTGCATCAGGAAATGACGGGTTTTAAGGAGCCAGTACCCTGAAATGCCTTGCAGCAATCGAATCAACTCAGCCATCAGTTCATGCGGTTTATTACAAACTTGATCATTCCCTCCAGGAGAATAGTTTATGCACTTGCTCGCTTTGAATGTGCGGCGAAGGCTATACAGTACAAAAAGAAGACATAGGCTTACACAAAGATTACATATGCTGGTTATGTTAATAACTCCCCAGGCGATGCAATTCCTGGGGAGGCGAGGGAGAGTATCCCAGATGGCTAAAATGAAAAAGGTTCTTGATAATTAACTATTGCTTACAAAGATTACCAGTGATGAAAGTTGATGCTGTCCAGGCAGGGAAAGTGCGGACGTGGTTTCACATGTGCCTCCCCCTCTGGGTGTGACTTGCTGACTGACTTCCCACAGTGGCACAAGAGCTGGCATTGGCAGGCCCATGCGCCGCAGAGGGATTTACTTGCATATGCGGATACACAAATATACTGTTACATGTTATCATATTTGGAAATATTGCACGAAACACAAATCAATAATTATTCTACAGCTCATAATAATTATTCTCATGGTTGAAATGACATGGGGTGAACGTAACATCGGTGGTGATAAAAACAAACATATGTGACATAAAACAATAACACTTTAAAAACAATAACATTAGGCGTAAAGGTGTGTAAACATATTGCACTCATTTGCGTGTCATGTGTCTCTACTGCGTGACCAGGATTGTATTTGTGGAAATGCTACGACCCTTTTTATGTAACACACATGGCTGTGTATTATTCTGCCCACTCTTCCGGGCTGGTGGGCGCACGTGGTGCTACACTCCCTGCACTACACTGCACTACACCGCTCTTGCCCCTCCTGCCCCCACAATACACGACAATGCTGGCCGGTGATCAGTCATCGAGTGCGAGTGTGTGCTGGGCTTGGGAGAGGCTGGTGTGACAGCCTAGGGATGAGGGCGAAACATGTCAAATGCCCTCCCCCCTTTTGAGGCCATTTGTGGGCCGATGCCTCTACATGAATCACTCGGGTGTCCTTGGGATCCTCCGAAGACGTATGTTGTAGCCCCTTCCTTGCTGGGCCATACCTCCTCCCAATACTCCGGCTTGTCTGTGGTTAACTGTGCCATGGGTGGCCGATGTGCATCCACACCTGGTGGCACTGCTGCGGCGGGCGAATCTGTTGTGACATCCAGCGGAGTTGGAATGAGGCAATGGACCTGCTGCTATCACTCCCGCTGTCGCTGCTGCTGACGTCCCGTTGTCTGCTCCCGCCGTTCCTACACTTCTCGCTGCATCCTCCCCCTCTTGCATTTTCTTCTCCTCTTGCATTTTATTCTTCCCTTGCTTCATGCTGCCATTCACGGGCGCAACCCGAATGGGCTCCTTCTTCCTGTTCGCATGCGTCGTCCTCCACCTTCACTGACCACGCTTGTAGGCACATTGCCATAGGAGAGACTTGGGTAGGTACCTCGTCGCTCCTTGTCAGGTGTAGTGATGCGGACAACTGCAGGTTTTCTTCCTCCTCTTCTCCACTTCCTGTTGGATGTACTGCTGCAGTTCCCTCTCTCCTTTCGTGCTCAGGGAGTCTGTCCCCACGAGGCCATAATGGGGCTCGCAATGTGGTTACCCCAAGTGGCTTGTTTCTTGTGGAGCTGGAACTACTCCTTCGCCCAGAGGTGACACCGGGACTAACCTAGTCGTGGATGATAGCCAGGGTGAACTGGATGTCGTCCCGATGCACCCTCATCCATCGCCTGCCAATGCAGACCAAGTATGTAGTGGGTCCCAACTGCTACAACACTTGGTGAGGCCCGCTCCATTTTGCAGTAAAACCTGCACAAAAATACCTGCATGTGGCGGACTGCGGGTGTGTCTTCGTGTACGCTTCTTGCCCTGCTTGCGTCACTGGTTGTGGTCGTGTTGTTGCTGGTTCCCATCTTGCTGTGTATCGCACACGTTGCTCACATAGCTGCTCCTCTTGTTCTCTACGTGCTTGCCGGTGGGTAGCACTGCTCGGCACGTCACTGTTGTCCAGTCTCCCGCATTTTCCCTTGCCTGTTAGGCAGAGATTTCTTCAGAGTAAAACTTCGGCAATTGTTTTTCCGGTGGCGACGTTGACTCGTAAGCGGAGTGTATACAATACGGCTGTAAGATGTTACTGCCATTTTGCGTGCTGGTCACCCACACAGAGGCGAAGTTGAACTTTTAGCTCCTGGTTCCGTCTTTCCGTTGGGTTGGCCCTGGGGTGGTAAATTGCCATTGTCATGTGTCACACTCCCCACTTCGTGCACAACTCGCACCACTGCCTTCCAGTAAACTGGGTTCCATTATCAGTTAATAGGGTTTTAGGTAAACCCCAACACGTGAAAAAGTCATCACTGAGCACTCTTGCAATGTTATTCGTATGGACACTACTGACGGTGTATGCCTCAACCCACTTTGAGAAATTGCCAGTGACTATCACTAGGAATTGCTTCCTGTTAACTGACCTAGATACAGTCCCATTAAATCGAGGCACACTGTCTCGAAAGGTTTTTTTTTTTTCGGCAGGCACGACTGTTGTTGTTGCCGGCCATCAGTTCTGCGACTTTCATACAAGTTGCACCTGTAACACGTCTGCACTAAACGGCATGCATATTTCGCGAGTCCTGGCCAAAAGAAATGCTTCATTATGTTGCGAACTGTCTGGGACACCCCGGGGTGTCCGACTACACTGCTGCTGTGCGCATAGGGAACATCTGATCCCATGCATGTGTAGGGATGTAAACTATCCACTTCCCCAGGTTACCCTGCAAGCACGTTTCTAACTTGCCATTCATGACTCGCCAGTTCTGTACTATATCCTGCTCGCACTGCAGCATCTTGTCTTGCGAAAATTGGCATCCCTGCTGCGCTTGTTTCATTTACTCGAATAATCCTGAAATTAGAATGTCATTTTCCATGGCACTTACTTGCTGTATACTGAGTTCGGAAATAGTCCCGTCACCTGGCGGAACAATCTTGTTCCCATTATGCTCCATGATGCAAAATTACTTGTGTGTTCGGTGCACGTGATAATGTGTCTGCTAACTGGTTTTCCTTTCTTGTTACTTGTTCCACAGAGAAATCGAATGATTGCAGGCGCAGTGCCCATCTGATTAACTTACTATGGGCCTCATTCGTGTTATGAAGCCAGAGCAGGCATTGTTGTCGGTGCATAACTTAAATGGCTTGTACTCTAAGTACGCCTGGTATTTTCTGATCGCCAAGATTACAGCGAGACATTCACATTCATTCACATCATAGCGGCTCTCGGTAGGGCCTAGAAAGGCACTAGCAATATCAATTACGTTTCTTTCCCCCTTATAAGCTAGTTGGTAAAGCACTGCTCCTACTCCATACTGGCTCACGTCGGTTTGTAAATACAAATGCTTGCACGCATCGTATCTTGCCAGCGTTGGTCACATCTGAAACTTCTCATTAATTTCTTGGAAAGACCGTTCAGCTCCTTCTCACCACTGGAATCTGCTTTGAGGTGAAAATTAATATGTTAGCGATGCTGTTAAGACTGACAAATTTTCAATTTGCTCTCTTAACCAATTTATTAATCCGAAAAATTTTCATAACTGTTTTCTCATTTTTTTGGCTGTGAATACTCTGCAATTAATTTCAACTGTTCTGAATTCTGCTTATTTCCCTCTGCGTCTATGACATGCTCTAAAAAGTCAATACTGGTTTTCCCTATGTGACATTTTTCCAGCACACACATCTGCCCATTAATAGCTAGCCTTTCTAACTACAAACAGATGTTGCAAATGTTCCTCCTACATGTTGGACTATACAATTATGTTATCTAAGTAGGCCATGGTGTAGTCGCCTATTAAGCCGTCCAACATGCGCACCATCATAGATTGAAAGGTGGCTGGGGCACACCTAAGCCCAAAGGGCATAGCGCAGAACTGAAAGCGGTGCCCATCTGGCACGGTAAATGCTGCTTTCTTACGGTTTTCCATCTTAACCGGTTCTTGCCAATAACCACTTTTCAAGTCAAGGGATGTCATAATTTTTGCCTGTCCTTATAAGCTGAGAGCATCTTTTACGCTAATGTACAGTGGTAAGAAATTCTTGGTAACTTGGTTTAACAGCCTAAAGTTGACAAAAAAACTCCACGTGCCGTCTTTCTTAGGCATGTGTGTTATTGCGGAGTTGCACATACTGTCTGTTGGCTCAATAAGACCATCATTTAAAATTTCCTGTATTTGCTGTTTAATGATTCTCGCTTGGTGCGGAAAATAACTGCATGGCAGTGTCCGTACGGGTTCTGCTTCTAATGGTATCTCATGCTCTGCAATTGTGGTTCAGCATAATGCATCTTGGGTTCCAAATACATCTTTGCATTCATTTAACAAACATTGCCATGTTGCCTAGTGTTCAGGCAGTATGTTGTGGTCAAGATCGCTCAACATGATGAGCAGTAAATTTACTGTCGGTTTCCTGTCCAGATTATAAACTGTATGTCTTTCTTTCTCACGAAAAGGTATTCTGAGAGCAGCCGGTTCCACGGTGGTGTTTTGCTCGGACAATCACAGGATTCCTCATATCATATCCACCCGGATTTCCGGCGTTACAATAGCTGTTATTATGCTAATGTCCAGTATGTTTACTTCAATTTTCGCTTGGCCTAATGCTGTACTGTGCTCATTTTTTGTAGCTAACCAAATGACAAAATTAACAGGTTCTACTTCTTGTGATTTGACAAATTCTGGCCTAATTAGGTTGTGTAATGCTCTGGTATCAACTAGCGCTTGGCACTGATGCCCATTCACATTTTCAAGAGGCTGCACTCCCGCACTGTGCATTGTACATTGTACCTCCTGCCTCCTCCCGCTCTGGTATGCTGGTCTGTTCAATGGTGATGGTCGAAAAAAATTTTGTTTAGGTAGGCCGAACTGTCGGTTTTGCTCCTGCTGTACCAGTGGTGGGGCTGCATTTCCCCGTGTGTCTGTCTACTCGTTTTACCATCGAAGTACACCCAGATTGCAGTGCGGTTGTATGCAGTCACGTTCCAGTTGAATTGCTGCATGCATGACATCTTCAATGGTCCCGTTCAGTAGCAGTATTAGTGCTGTCCTGACTTCTGGCCTGACTGCTTCCGCAATATTCTCGAAGACTTCCCATTCCGGCAACTGTTGGTGAATACGGCGGATTAGGTGCGCCTTGCGGGTGACAAATGCATTTAACAGTTCATTGGGCTGTTGTTCTTCCAGCGTAAGTCTACTTTGTGCCTGAATAGAGCTGAACACACCCCTGAAACTGCTCTGGAATGCACTACGAAAATCTTGTTACTGTAGCCCGTAATGGTTTAGTGTTTTCCACCAAGACTGTGCATCTCCTTGGAGCTGCATGCCAACACAGCTAGCCCATTCCTCCTGACTGATGCCGTACCTAGTGAGCCTGCAGGTGTAGTCCTACAGGAAGGCCGTGGGGCCCTCCGATGATGTTCCTGCAAATGTGGGCAAAATCTGAAATCTACTAGGCAACTTCGCATGTATTTGTCCTGGTGGAGTTGTTTTGAAGCATGGCTCAGTGGTCTCTGTTTCTCTAGCTGGTTCCACTGTGGTCTTTGGTGTTGATTGTACCGTCTCTACTTGCTGTCTCATATATGGCATGGTCCAGAAAGGTGTGGTTAATGGGGGTGGGATTGACGGGTACAACTGTGTTGAGTACATGGTAGGCATTGGCGGTAAATAGGCACTGATGGGTAAATACAGTAATTGAGTCCGCACTGTTAATGTGTAGATGTTGCTCCCCTTCTTGCATTCCTGCTACGTATGTGAGGCGTTCCTACCCTCCTGCGACTTGTGCAATGCCTCCTTGCTTCTCCTTGCTCTTGCCTGATGTGTCTGCCTTTCAATTGAAATTTTGAATACTCTTCTCGCTGCTGTTCACTTGAATGTGACATGTTGGCATGAGGTCCTGAACTTGCTGTATGCTACAATGTCCATTATTAATGTGGCAGGTGTCACATGTAAACACTAACCTGCTTGCGGAACTCTGTTCTTTCTTGCTAAGACATTCCCGGTGGAATTTGATTTGAGAGTTCCGGCACTGTAAGATGATTGCCCCTTGTCCATCGCAAATGAGATTATTACAATAGTGCGGTGCATCTGAGTCTGTTTCCGTTTTGATTAATGGTGGTTGCACTGTGTCTGTTCACGGATTTTCCCATGACACCACTGTTTCCACTGCGCATGGTTGCTCGCGGATGTTCTCGATGTGGCTGTTTCTCGTCGAGTTCGGTCGGCGGTCGCATCACCAACACTGCATACCTCGCTCGAATTAATCGACAAAGTCCACTGGAAGTGCTTTGTGACATTGAAAACACAATGTTGTTGCTGTCACGGTGGATCTGGTGCAGCTGGCCATGTTAACAGTTCAGTCACGTGTGTGGCATAGATGGTCACAACGTGGCAGCCCACTCGAGCACATGTGAAGGCACGGGAATCAATGAACTGGTTCTCACTCAGCTGACCTGCGGCATGCAGCACGAGCGATGAGTGTGGCGAATGAGAGAAACTTCTCCTCCGTCCTGTCCTGCTGGGTACTGCTGTTGGCGGCAGAGGGGGTGGCGCGGGCGCACACTCTCTACCCTTCCATTGTCCTTCATCCTGCCTGGTGGCGGGAACCCTGATGTCACGTACTGCACAAAGATGGCTGCATTTCTCGCCCTTATTCACCACTTCCCCGCAATGATGATTAACCAAATTTGCATGATATTTTCCCCACAGAGCATGTGGTCGCTTTTTTGGTGGCTCCCAGGGGTCTGGAAGGCATCACTGCATTGTTGATGTTTTCCTCTGGTTCCTCCCATTGCGGGTAGGTGGTTAAACAGGGTTAGGATGGTGTGGATGGAAAACTTGAGGTGGGAAAAATTTTGAAATGTTGGTCAAAAGTTCTGACATGGATTTTAGTGGGAAATTTTAGTCCCACGGAAGGGCGACAATTGACGTGGCTTGACTAGACGATATCGGGTTGATTGGTGTTTACAAAGGTAGTGAACATAATTTGGAAAAAAGTGTTAGGAATTGTATACCCGGTAGGTGTTCGAAGGCGCTGTGGTGGTGTCAGTGATGCTGTTGTGGTAACATCGCGGTGCTGCAAGCCGATCACCCAGACCACATTCCTGCGTAGATTTGTAGTAATTCACATGATGTAGAGGCCTCATGTTTCCTAAACGAGGGGCTCTTCGGGCGGCCCAATCACCGCTTAGTATTGCAAATTAGTATGACATAGACGAAATTAAAACAGAACTCCCTATGCTTGGATTGTCAGGGCCAAACCACACGCCCATAAATGGTACTCGCAATACTTTGGTAAGGATGCAGCACACATAAAAATCAATATTTACCATTAAAATTCAAAGACACTTTCGTCAGGAAATGGCGGGTTTTAAGGAGCCCGTGCCCTGAAATGCCTTGCAGAAATCGAATAAACTCAGTCATCAGTTTATGCAGTTTATTACAAACTCGAACATTCCCTCCAGGAGAATAGCTTATACACTTACTCGCTTTGAACCTGCGGCGAAGGCTGTACAGTACCAAAAGAAGTCCTAAGCTTACACAAATGTTATGTATGCTGGTTACATTAAAAACTCCCCAGGCGATGCAATTCCTGGGGAGACGAGAGGGAGTATACCAGACGGCTGAAACGAAAAAAAAATGTTCTTGATAATTAACTATTGCTTACAAAGAGAACTGGCGATGAAAGTTGATGCAGTCCGGTTTCACATATGCCTCCCCCTCTGAGTGCGATTTGCTGACTGACTTCTTGCCGTAGCGCGATGGCTGGCGGTGGTGGGCCCACACTCAACGAAGGGATCTACTTGCACATGCGGATACACAAATATACCATTACATGTTATCATATTTGGAAATATTGCATGAAACACAAATCAATAATTAATCTATATCTTACCTTGTGGTTGAAATGACATGGGGTGAACATAACATCAGTGGTGATAAAACAAACATATGTGACATAAAACAATAACACTTTAAAAACAATAACATTAGGCGTAAAGGTGTGTAAACATATTGTACTCATTTGCGTGTCATGTATCTCTACTGCGTGACCAGGATTGTATTTGTGGAAATGCTACGACCCTTTTTACATAACACATGTGGCTGTAAATTCTTCCGCCCGCTCTGCCGGGTTGGTGCGCGCATTTGGCGCTACACTCCCTGCACTACACTGCTCTTGCCTACTCCTGCACCCACACTACACTACACTGCTCGCCATTGATCAGTCGTCGAGAGCATGTGTGTGCTATGCTTGGGAGCGGCCGGCATGACAAACGGCCTAGGGCTGAGGGCCTCACACATCAAAGCGAATAATAACACTATATTTATGTTCCCCATCACAGATCAAGAAATTATCCACATTGACGGCATCTCGTGGTCTCAGGAGTGGGGAGTAGAGAGGTTTGACTTACATTACCAGGTTTTAGAATACAGCAGAAAGTCGATTATCCGGACTTGTATGAATAATAAATCGTATAGTAAATACCAAAAGTTTCTTTTGTCACAGTGTATCCCTTACTTGTGGGGGCGAGACAAGCACTTGTGTGTGATCTTGTGATGTGCCATTTCACGTGTTGTTCACAGTGAAAACATCTGGGAGGAGGGTGGTTATTGTTATCTGATTTAATTTTTTATTTTACACACAGTTTCTGTTTGAATAATTTAGTGTTCTATGCATGTCTAATAAATGTTATGTTGTGTGAAAATGTTTTTTTTTTTTTTTACTAATTCTTTTATCTTCATTTTCAATATATTTCCATTATCCGAATTTTCGATTACCCATTCGAATTACCTTTGGTCCCTATTAGTCGGGATAATCTACTTTCTACTGTATTCGTATAGTTGCGAAGGGTGCTAGAGCACGAGAGACTCATCCAGGGTGTAGGGCGTTCACCCACGTGGCTCTCCTCAGTTCACCCTGAGATGAGGTAACATCATTGTAGTTATGCAATAAACCTGTTATGCCTATTTAACGAGAGTGTTGGCCCTCTCGCATACCACTACATGTTGAATAGCCATCTCACATGCCAGACACACACAATAAGTTAAGATGCTGCCAGGGGGTTGCAGTGATTCCGTGGGTATAAGACCCAAAACAGTTATATGGCTGTAAAGCAGTCTTCAGTGAAATAAAAACAACCACTTTCTACTGAATTGATCTTTACTCACTGAATTCCCACCAAGGAGGCACGCATTTTATTATGGATATGAGCAGGTTGCAATAAATTCAGATGGTATAAATACAATTAGTAAAAATTATAAGGTAATCAAACATTGTTCCCAAAATCCTTTGCTCTACATTATATTTATTTATTTTTAATATGCTAGATATATAATTTATCTGTATTCCAACATTCTACTCACTGTGGATGATACCTACTAAATTTTAATTTAAAGATGAGAATCTGACAGCACTTATGGTGTCATTAAATGAGACAATTCATAACTAGATACATTGTAAACAGCAAATCATATTTATATAAAGTGGGATTAAATAGTTCTAGTGAGGGTCTCCACATAAAAATAACAGGGCCAGAAATTTCTAATAAAGTATAGAAGCTATAACTTGAAAGAAAACCATCCTACAATATTTTAAAATTACATATTGACAGTCATCTTTATGGGAATACTCACATTAATAACATAGCCCCAAAACTAAGTGCAGCATGTTACACTTTACTTAATTTATCATATCGTCTAAAGACATCCGCCTTTAAGCAAATTTATTTTTCATCTTTTCATTCTGTTATGTTATACTGTATCATTCTGTGGGCACCTTCTTCTCAAACTGTCAAAGTTTTCAGATTCTAAAAAAGCCATAGGAAATATTAACAAATATTTTGTGTAGGTGTATGTTTGTTTTGTAACATTTTTGACTAATGCTATATTCCAGAGCTCTTGCTCATTGTATAATTGCTGGTAAAATTGGATAACAAATAAATAAATACATATACTTTAGCAACAAAATTTCTGTGTATGCAGTTACTAAATTTCCTATGTTTACACAGTACCCTGCTGTGAAATTTGTTAGTTTTTTGACCAAGAAATTATCATACATACTGGGTCATATCTGTTTGTGTTTGACAATGTTTGTGATCTTCCTTGTGTTGTGCACTAACGAGCAACAATTAGCTCAAAAACGGTTTTTAGTACAAAGAATTAACAGATAGTGTGTTGATATTTGTGAATACAGAATGGAGGCTACAAGTTCAAGAGCTTCATCGGTTGTGTATCAGCTATGCATTTATGAATTTGGTGGCGCAATCCTGGCCAGTTAGTTTTGAATATTTTTTATATTACAGGTTTTTTCTCATGTAAGGTGGTGAGACTCGTATGAGAAATGTTGAATTGGCCAACGACAGAATATTTTCGTCCACTGCCTTTTAGAAACCTGTAATAGCGTGCAGTGTAAATGCCCACATTTATTCCATTGAACTATAAGTTACTAATTAACTGTATGGTGAATCACTTGGTTTGCTTTATCATTGTGCATTGGTAGGTTTTGTACATGTCCCATTTTCTTCATACCCGTGACAAATTATGTTACATCCAATACTACTGTACATAAATTTATTTACATATGTAGCTCCTGGAAACTGTTTACATACAAATATACACCAGTCTGATTCCCCGAGCTCTAGTGAAGAGAGAATAGAGGGCGCACATATGAAGCACATATAAACCCCCCCCCCCCCCCTTCATAACTTTGCTGTACTCGGCAAGCTAATTGGTGCAGATTTGAATGTCATCAGTTTTCTGGAGCTTGACTTGGGTTTTCAGGGATATCTGATGTTATGTTTTTATTTGTACCCCACAATTTCCCTGCGATATCCATTTATATATTAAAATTTTTATAAAAACTTTTTTTACAGGAATCAGACTAAAAAAAATTTTGATTGTTACCAATTACAAAATTACTTTAGCTATAACTGCTCTGCTGCAATCTACCTTTTTACATAATATTTACTAGTACAACATGTTTTCATATACTCCTTGTCCAGATTTCAACTAGAAATTATTTTGTGGTATGGCAGATTGCCACTTTGCTCATTATGTAGACATTTGGAAAAATAAAAAAAAGGAATAATTTGATGGTTCAGTATAGCGGAAATATAAAAATATAGTTATATCTTACAATATAATTCAATCGGGGCCACTAAATGTTGCTAACGATGTTAATAACTATTTTTTAAATATTGCCACTACTGTAAATATGGCAATATCAATATACATTTTTGAACTTATTCGTTTTTGTTTGAGTCAATAAATTAATATCTTAAAAAAAATTTGATTTCCATCACTATACCACAAGGAATATAAATAAGTATCTTTAGAGTATATTATCATTTTGCAAATTTGTACAAGATAAGTACCTATTGAGTTGAAAGGATAAATATATGCAATAAGCTATCAGACTTGATAACCTCCATAAACTTAAATAACTTTAAGAAATATATTAAATATCTTCTGCTGAGTAAGGTCTTCTATTGAAAAGTTCTTAAACACACTTAAAACACATTTCGTCATATGTGCGGATATGATGACAATGCTGTAGTATATATTTGTACTAGGTACATTATTATATTTTTACTTTACACTAAAAAATATTTTTATACAATATTTATTAACATGTCCTATAATATTGGGTTGCTAGGCACGATGCACGATATTACTGAACAAAATAGACTTTGACTTGTCGAATCATAACCTTCATTACAAAAAACAAAAGCAATGAACATGAAGCGAGAAAAATGCCAAGCAGAGATTTGTACGAACTCGATATACTGCACCAGCAAAACATTATCGTGAACGAAACGAACTTCAAAGCATCTAAATATATCACAATTCTTTAAGCCGAACAGAAGTATGAAAATAATAAGGCGTTATTTAATATTATTAAAAATCTCCGAAATTCCCATATGTAGCAATGTTACAAGCGGGTCAGTCTGCACTAGCGCTATTATTTCACAAGATGCCGCGAGCTTAACTAAGCGTCGCGAATATTGAGGTTATATATTTAGCTGCTGGATAGCACCCTAGTTTTCGTGGAAGTAAGTGCATAAGTACGTAGCTAGAGTATACTGATGTTATTGTATAGATATATAATACTGAGGTTATTTTTTTCTCCATTAGAGGGAAGCTATGAAGTACTTTAATGCACAGTTTATTTCTATAGCCACCACAAGTTTGCCACTAGATAGCAATAACTAATCGATCTTGAAGAATTGTTTTAGATATATTTTTTTACAAATCTGAGAAATAATTTCTTAGTTTTGCATCATTACAGGGCGTTGTTAGAATCTGTGGTCGAAATGTGTGTACGTATATAAATATCACACTCAATATTTCACCACTTTATGTAGAAATCATTTTCTAGTTTATATGTAAAATAGTGTTTATGTGCAGACGGTATTGCAATTTAACTGCTTTGTTATGATGAGCGTACAGTATTATACAAATGTTGTGATTGCTATTTCAAAATGAAAAATGGAAAGTGAAGGTGAACTAGACGTTATATTTAGTGAATCGGAAATTCAAACTACTTGTGAGTTATCGTCAGAAGATGAGACTGAGAGTCCAGAATATTTTGAGGACACCTGGCAAGTATTGGGTACAAATAAACACATCTGCTGAACTTCCACCTGCTCCACCGAGGTATCTTTTTTTAGGTGAGCCAGCAATTCACTTTGAATTCAGCCCTGACGATGATATCACTCAGTATCTCAATGTCTTTCTTGATGATGATCTTTTGAATATTGTTGTGACTGAGACAAACCGATATGCAAGTAATAAAGATATACCCCAGTGGAAAGATACCACAATAAATGAAATGTGTACATTCATTTGTGTAATTCTTCTTCAGAGTACCTATTGTAAAAAAAAAAAAAAACCAAACTACCAGCTGTATTGGAGTAAGCAACCTTCAATTGCAACTCCATTTTCCCGCCAGGTCCTCAGCTACAAACGTTTTCTACAGCTAAAGAAATGACTTCATTTTTATGGTAATTCGGTCTATGATCCTCTAACTCACCAGCAACTGAAGCTGAACAAAATCGGGCCATTTCTAGAGTACTTTAATAAAAAGTTTAGCAGTGTTTATACCCCAGAGCGAGATGTCACCATTGACGATAGCTTGATGCTGTACAAGGGACAATTAGGCTGGGTACAATATATGCCTCCCAAAAGAGCAAGACTTGGGATCAAGACATTCATGATATGTGAATCGCTAAGTGGTTACTTGTGGTCTATGATCATTTACACAGGAAAGGGTACACACTTTGATAAAGAATTTGAAACTTTTCCATAGTCCACACAAATCGTCATGACGATGAAACCACTTCTGAACAAAGACTACTGCCTAACTGTTGACAATTATTACAGTTCGCCTCAACTTGCTGACCTTCTAATTGCCAACCGGACCGATTTCTATGGTACTGTGCACCAGACAAGAAGAGACATGCCGCCATCATTTCGTAGCAAACAAATTAGAAAAGGTGAAGTTGCAGCTTTTCAAAGAGGGAAAGTGACAACTCTGAAGTAGAAGGACAAAAAGGATGTTTGCATGCTGACCACTATTCGCAATGCCCAAATGGTGATAGTTCAGAAGAGGAGCATAAAGAAAGTGAAACCAGTTGCAGTTGTGGAGTACAATAGAACAATGGGTGGGGTCTATAAATTTGACCAACACTTAGCTGCAAATCCAGTTCCTCGAAATAGAGGAAAAAAATATTATAAAAAAAATATTATTTTACTTAGTGGAGCTTGCAATGTGGAATGCGTTTGTATTGTATAAGAAAACTTGTGACCAAATATGCTCTTGACTTTCGTGTTGTTACCTTTGAAAAAATAATTTCAAACCACTAGAAAGAAGAATTCTCTCTAAAAGCTCCAGGTCGTCCATCCAGCAGCACCAACCCTGCGCGTCTGATTGGCCATCATTTCCCATCAGTGATTCCTGCCACAGCGGTATGTGCAGTCATGTTCATGATGCGAAGGACAAGAAAGCCAGAAGGGAGTCGCGGTATGTATGTGAAGATTGTGACATAGCACTGCGCATTGTTCCATGCTTCAAGGTATTTTACACAGCGACAACCATTTGAAATCAGCTTAAACTCATAAACAGTCAAAAGATAAAAGTTCGCGTAATACTGTACTGCATTTTAGATGTTATGAAGCAAATAATTTTAATTTTCTTTTCCACTCCAAATGTAATGAACGAATATATTAGGGGTTTAAGTATAGAATTAGTATAATATTTTATATCTCAGGTTTCACTGGATTTGTGACATTGTAATTTAATTGACACACTGCTCCATGAATATTCCTTTGATTTAACTAATTAAATTATTTCATTTAATTTTGAAATTTTTTAAAAATCTTTTGAAAATAACTACAATCAGCTTAAAACGCGTAAAACTTAAAAGAGCAAAGTTTGCAAAATATTGCTATAAATTAATTGTTTTAATATTTTTAATAATGTAATGAATGAATATATTCGGGGTTTAAATATGACATTATTATAATATTTTAAAGCTCAAGTTTCACTGGATTTGTATTATAATTTAAGTGACGAACTGTTCTATGTACATACACATAATTTAAATAATAAAAAAAAATTAATAATTTTTGGAACAAATACTTAAATATAATTGGTAAGTTAAGAGGTTTAAAGCACTGTGACCACGTGTCTTTTATTCTGTTAAACCCATGCTGACAGGTTTAGCTCAGCATGCAAGTGTATGTTACCTCAACTTAGGCGTGTAGAGTGATATCGAATAAATTATGCAGTGACGGAAAATACCGCTGGTATTTATTTCAGGTAGCCGCAAGACATTTAGCCTTCTCCCGCCAGTTTTATCGTAAGCATACAGACAGTGCAATGATTGTTTTTAATGGCCACAAGTACAGCAATGTAAGTAAAGGCAGTTCATGTTAAAGTGAGCACTCTAGAAATCAACCTCTGAAAAAAACCACTGCCCGCAACTGCATATGTATAACTATGTGTGTCACTGCACAGGCTGGGGATGAAAACACCCATTTATGTTGGCAATAAAATTTGAAAAGTAGTTCTAAGAAATAATGCTGTATTGAAACTGTAATGTTTAAATTTATGGCTACTTAAGTTGTTTGAAGTATATTTATTACAGTTTAAAGTAATTATTGGCATAAAGATAATGTATTTACTGTAACTCATAATTACATTGTGCCACATGATCGGCGCAATGGCCAAACCAACGGCCCATTGTTGTGGTTCCTTCATGCTTGTTGTGTGGCTTTGCTTGTGTGGAGTGGTTGCGAAGCAAGCTACAAATTTGGAAGCTGGAAGTTGTTGTGTTCTAATAGTTCTCATTTATTTTTGAGCTTACCTGCAATCATCATTGTTGTATTATAGGTCGTATAGTGTTTAATTGTGTTGTAGTGATTTTGTTTGTGTAGTCATGAGTTCAAGCAAACTACATATGAATAGTCATCATCAGGAAGACATTATAAATTTCGCCGAAAGTATTTATTCTTTAAATAGTAGAGGAGAGATGAAGTCGTGCAAGGTCATCGGACGAGTTGCAGAAATGATAAAAATTTCAACTGCAACTGTCCGGAGGTTAGTGTAAATATGTTTTTACGACGTGCTCCTCTGAACAGGTTTTACGACGTATTTTCCCTGCTTACCCCAGCACGTTATTGAAGTAAATCTTTGAAAAAGAACATGTAGGAATCGACGTTGGAAAAGTGATATTATAAACGTAAAGTTAAATAACAATAATGAAAGTAAATGAACGACAGCAGAAACACGACTTTAATATATTCACGTGAGTTTGTGAAGAACATGTTATATCCTGAGTTTGACTAATAATATAAAAAGTTATGTGTACTTACGTACCTACATCCATCTGTTAACCTTTCTTTTAAATCTGCCTTGAAGACAAGTGCAAATTTTGCTGGCAGTAATTATAAGTAATTTTATACGTTTTTATATCACTGTGTTGTTTTGTAATGTAGGCCTAACCTCAAATATGTCTGTATGCATATATTTAGGTCCAGCCATGTAACCTTTCTTAAACCTGCCTTAGTAACAAGTGCAAATGTGCCTGTCAATAATTATACATTAATTTGACACGTTTTGAAAGCACTGTGCTATTTGGTAATGTAGGCCTAACTTCAGACTTGTGTTCATGTAGCTATTCATCCCGAGTTACAGTGTTAAGTTTTACTATTGTCAACATTACATAAACATAATAGTTTAATGCTACACTAAAGGTGTTTCAACATATAAACTATAAAAACTTGAAGCTGGTTTTGTTGACTATAGACCTATTGCTGTGCTTGCTGCCGACATTCTTTCTTGATGCAAGTGTAGGCATAATTGTTTTATTTGGTAATGCTTGCCGTAATAAGAATTAGAAAGTATTTACACTTGTTAACAGTTAGTTTAAATTTCGAAATGGATGTTCGACAAGACGACTTGCTACCTTTTGAGAAATATCAATGAAGATAGTATGCGTTCTTGAGTAAGCATAAGTGTTTGTTATGTCTGCCACTTTGGCTGAAAAAATATTGCAATTATTGAAATTTAATGTAACTGTAAATTACACGACAGAGTCAACACCCCAGACTTCCAGAACTCCTGTTTTCTCGCGAATGCATGTTTTGTAAAGGTTAGTTTACATTACGCAGTGCATGTGTTAAATTAAGCATTTCTAAAGAAGCTGTATGAGCTAGCTTTCATTAAAGGCCGGGCTACAATATATACACCTAACATATTCACAGTTATAGCGATAGGCACATACAAAACACAAAAGCATAGTGGCCTGGCTACAATTGTCATAACAATAATAATATTAGTTTATGTTGCTACATTTGCAACGAAGAAATTAAGATCTGTACATATAGTTGGTAGTGGGTTTCTTCAAAAATAAATATTTTCAATTGATCTGAGACATTTTGAAAACGGTAAATTTATTACATTCCAAGTTTTTCTACAAACACTACCTAAAAGTGTTACAAAACTTCCGTGGTTTTGATTATCCGGAAATAAACAAAAGAAAATATCTTCCTGAGAAATGAGTCAAAATACACACTTTCTTGATTTGTAAATAATTGTTTCAATTTGTAATGTAGTATAAGTATCGGGGCTTCTGATTGGCTGTTTATTGACACACAGCTATAATAACGAGGAAAGTTAAAACCAAATGCTTATCGCTATGCACAGTAACTTGCCTGTAAGTATTACTTTTATAATTTGTCCTTTAAAGTATCATTTTGCTGTCATTTGTGGATATGTATTGGTTTTACATTAATAAGACATTTCTTTCAGCTTTGTGTGTGCACACATGAACCATCTTTTGTAAGTGTAGTTATTTTCTCTAAACACTTTTTCATTTAAGTTTTCAGTTTTGCTGCAGTCATTGCAATGAAGGAACCACAACAATGATGGGAGTCCATGCACTCTTCCTGTAAATTTTTTTTGAGGTCTTTGTGGGTTTGACAAAAAGGAAACGTTGCACCTATTTGGGCCACAAGCGACACCGGAAATGTGGTCATCACTGAATCGGGGTTTCACTTAGCTATAAATAATATGAATTATTTTTAGAATTATTTTGTACAAATGAAAGTGGTGCCAGTTACAAGCCTTCTTTTACCACTTCAGTTCACAGTATAAATGTTCAGTTATTTTTTGAAGGGTCTCAGAAGGGTACGAACACAGAAAAAATTGTGTAAAAAAAATGTACATATACACAAATGTATGTGTTGATATGTTTATAATTTTAGTGTAAATTATTCTTATTTCATATATACATTATAGGCCTATGTTGAAATATATTTATCTCCAATTATAAAGGCGTATATAAAACTTTCCTTAAAATGTACATATACATGCACATATTCTATATATTTAACTTTTTTATATATTAAATATTTTTATATATTGCCACGATAGCACCATCACATTAAGTTTATTAGCACCATCTACCTATGTGCAGTGGTGTACTCTTTGCTCGGCTCAAACCCCCTCGTCTTTCCTCGCTCTTCTGCCTCCCTGCCTTCCCCTTGCCGCTTTGTGCATCATTATTTTTTGTTTTGTCATAGTTTTTTATTTAAGGCATTGGACTGCAGCGCTCTTTCTCTACTTTATATGCTTCAAACGTCTGCTACGTTACGCCGCTACCTTATGCCTGCAGAATGTACGTTATTTCCTGATGGCTTAGTTGCACTTAACTTCGGTCAGCTGAGGTCAAACAGAGCTACCATGTTTTCGAGCAGACATTTTACTAGCCATGCTACAGAGCGATGGGGCACTTAGAAGAAAGTAGAACTTTAGCAGGGCATTCAAAAGTGCCCACTTTATCGTGAATTGCATATGAAGTGTCGTACGGGCGTGTTGGGAGCCCTGATATCCCTCAGCGCTGTGACCCTCTTATATATTAAAATAAATAATGTGCTGCTCTGTGCAGCTATACTTACTGCGGTGTGTTATGTGCAGCACATAATTTTTGTTATGGTGCGCATGGTACGTCAAACACTGTATGGCAGATAAAAACACCAAGACACTCTTAAAAATTAAAATACACAAACCCTTCTATAGAAACATAGCGCACGTGATTTCACGCAATACAAAGGAAGTAAAAGAATCAGATATAGCACACAACATCGCAGGTAAATATTATACACGGCACTTCACGCACCTTTGTAATACACTGCACATATTTAAAATTAAAAATAAATATAAAAAGGCCATCAGAAAAATCATAAATAAATAATTTATAAAATATACAATGCACTGCACTGATGCACACACAATCGAACGTGTAACAGTGTGTGGCACCGCTGCACTCACGTGGCGGTGTGGTGAATGGGCTGTGCTGCAAGAAAGGCGTGGTGATCGGGCTGATGGTGGGCGCGGTACACGTCAAAATATGTTTGCAATTTAACATTAATTACTTTTTATATATTTAGGCAACAAATGTCATTTGACATACGGTTCTAATGTGACTTCATATTATGACGCGTTGCGTCCCCAGAGATGATGAGCTGTGTTCGTGCCCCGCCTGGTATGGCAGGTGTAGGGCAGGAGCTGTTGAAGATACCCGGCGCCACGTTCGGTAGAGAACGATGATTGTGAGGATCGTATGGGCGACGGCCTATAGCGATCTCTGTATCTGCGGTCCATTTGAGGAGAGTCTGGGTTTGATGATTAATTGTTACGTTAACTCTGTGTAAAACCCTTTTCTAAGGGACGGAGTTGTCAACCACTTCGCACGTCGATGCTAACACTAAAGTTACAATGCTTGTCAGAGGCAGGCCCCTTAAAAGCAATACTTTTTAACACTGAATGTACACTGTTGAATACATCTGCGTTAGGGGGCAGTTCCCGATGATACTCACGAGAGTGTAAGTCAATAAAAGTAGCGTATTCAATATGTGTGTCAGTTATATTGACTGAAGGATACAAACCAATGTCACTATGCAAAATAACGCGTACCCTGATTATGAGGATCCGGCACTCGTGGCCTGCCGGTGGTCGTTGCTGTGAAGTTAGGCGAGGGCCTTAAGAATTCTTACGTAAAGAAAGCATACCGCACGCTTGAAGTCCTGGAGTATTACCACAGGAGCAAGTCGGGCCTCCCCTCGGCTAAGGATAAGATAAAAAGGTTCCGCTTTTACTTTATACTACTGTCGTGAATGAAATCAGCTTAAGTTGAATTGCCGAAGGAAGTAACACGCGAGCTTACCGCCCGTCCTGCCGGATGGCTCGAGTGCTCAAGTCGGACTGATAAAAGATGGCCGCAGCCTCGGCGAAGTTGGTGAAACTGCCGCCAAACGCAAAACATGAAAAAACTTAACTTTAAAAATAACACGATTACACGAATGAACTCTGAGCATAATTGTGATTCCTGATTATAAACACAATTATGACATGCCCGTGAATGTCGGAGCCCCTGACATGGCTAAGATGTGACATCACATGTTCGACTACATAAATATGAACTAATTATGATCTAGACCGGTAAGAGAGTATGATATGCGTAGTGTACACAAAATTGTCTATAGTGGGTCTGTTTGAGTTAATTACCTGCAGGAACTGCACTTCGTATGTCTTCATTTGTAAATGTTGTGTGTGTGCGGGATGTTGGATTTGGCCTTCTCTCCATGTTGACTTGCATGAAACTGTGCTGGAAAGCCTCTCTCACTTATGTTGTCTAACTATCCCCTTCTCCCAGTATGAATGCTTACCCTCTCACAAACAAACCCTCTTCTAATTTATTGTACTCCTTCTTTAAGCCATTGCAAACAGGCAGATTCTTTCGGTACTTGACAAGATACGCTCTTTGTACACTTACAACGAAATTACAGCGACAAAATTCGAGCATTAAAAATGCCTATTCTTGCTGTGTAAGCACTCTTTACCACCCGCTGGGGGACCGCCAGTGGTGCCACAATGACAGATGAATGATAAGCCTAGATGGCGTTAGAATCCATAATTCTATGAAATCATTTTTCCCGAGATTTTTGTAATGCATTTCCAACTCGACTCAACTTGAAATAGAATCAAGGTAATACCTCAAAATTTCCGTTTCTATTATATTTTTGTAATTTTGTGAAGTTAATTTTATTTGTGTGACACAAAACAGTAACATTAAGACCTTCAAAAAGTAATTTTCAAAACCTGTAGGGTAAAAAAAAAAAATTAATTTTCTGAGAATGATGGTAGGAGCAGTGTCTCAATAATGATAAGTATTTGAAAGGTATACAAAACACCTTAATCTTTTATCAAACATATTTTGGTTATTATTACCTCGAATCAAATGACATGCCCATCTATTAAGATTACTAGAGACCTGAAAATCCCCTTTTCCCTAAAAATTTCCCTTTTTCACTAAAATCTTCCCTTTTTCCCTTAAAAAATTCCCTTTTTTCTCAGGGCTACAGCCAGTCCACTTTATGAATATTCCGGAGGAATATTATATGGCAGTAGCGATTCACACTTTGAGGACTGGCCATCCCCAGCAAATTGTCTGGTGTCAGTAGCAATCCTAAGTATCACTATTGTGTGCTATGGAGGTGGCTGAATTAAATGTAAAAATATGTTAATAATATTGTTAGGTTAGTTTAGTAATGTTGTATAGAACTGAACTTGTGCTTACTTTTTCAATTGTGTTTTGTATTTTTGAAAGTTGGAAAAGTAGGCCTAATACTCGCATTTTGATGCTATGCCACCCTTCCTGCACTATAACATTGTGCTGTTGCCGGTCCCATCTGCAGCATGTGGAAAAATGGTATGCTGAGGTGGAAGAAAAGTTGGATTTTAGCGGACTGGATTTTCCGACTTCTCTACAGCAAATAAGTGTCTTTGAGAACAACAACCCTGGTGTGTTTGTGAATGTGTTCTCGCTGAATGCCAGGGGGGAATGTGAAACCTGAGCATATAGATCTTCTGATGGTGAAGGACGAAACGAAGAATATTTCACGTTATTGTTACATAAAAAACTTTTCAAAACTGGTTAACTCACAGATTACTTCACAAAGGTACAATGTTCATGTCTGCAAACAGTGTGTTTTAGAATTATACTGATTACTCAGGTAAATCAGGACTCACTGGAGAACAGTGCCTTGCAATACATAAAAAAAAGTGTGCAAGATAAATTGTTTTCAATGTTTCTATGAGTTTTCCTCATGTTGTATATTAAATAGAATAAATTTTGCGCAAAACATGTGATTTTATTTCTAAGGTACACCTTTCCATAGTATTTAAAAAAATTAAAAGGTAAATTGCTGGCAGGGTAGTTTTGTATACTCAGGCTTTGTTTGCAAATATGTATCTGTTTTCCTTATTATAGTAACATTTTACATCTATACTGCAAGTAGAAAATTCAGTGTTTCTCAATTACTTGATCCATGTTCATAAATACTTATATGCTTTTTTTTTTAAATTCATTTTCTACTTGAGTGCCTTTGATGGTCTATGTGTAGGCTCGCACATGCAAATAAAATACTTAATAGTTATGAGCACAGGCGACTAAAAATGTATTTCCACGTAATCAAATAATCACACACGTAAATATGTATAATGACACACGGCTCGTTACCAACAGTTACCATTACCTTCAGCACCCATGTCAAATATACTTTCTTATAAACTTTTTAAACTGCTCACCTTCTTATATCATGGACTTCATATTTTCAAGGCAATATACTTTATATTAAAATTACATAGTGGGCCATACAGATTGTCAGAAATTGTAAACAGCGTCCAGGCATCGCTAAGAACGAAAATGTGGAATTCAAGACTACTGTTATAAATGTATATTTTAGAGACGATGCTGAATCGACGACATCTGCAAAGCGTAAAAATGTTGCTGAATATAATGACAACATGACGTCGGATTCGAACCCAGTACTCTAGATAAGAGGTATCTCGCAACATCGCTAACTAACAAGGCTTGGAATATTTCACACTTAAAACATAAATATTTATTACGTCGATCGCGCTTATATACAGGCATATCAAAGGTGAAACAACATATAATTAATTTTTTTTAAAATTTTTAACCCGTTACCATGGTGAAAGTTATTATATATCTGTTTCAGTACTCAGTACCATTCGATATGGTTACGCATGCGGAGGTATGTTACCTTGTAGGTTTCTTAAGAGCAGCTACTAGTGTGGTTGGCTGGTATAATTAACTGGTATGTTGGTTGATTGAGTGAGTTATATTAATGTCTGATATGATATTTGGCTGGTATCTGATGGTATGGCAAACATGTTAGACGTATGATTATTTTGGTAAGGCCACTGTGGGTTGTGGTATGATTGAATTCTAGTAGGAGGTATGAGTATATTTAGTCCGATGATGGTTAGTTGAGCAGATATTCTGCAAAAATGCGGTGATCTATCTATTGATTAGCATAATATGCATCCTAATAGAAACAAAAATAAACTAAATATTTATATACTCATAGTAATATGTATATCTGCTTCTCTGAAAGACTTATTAATTCGGTGGTGTTTTAAATCAAATTTTTCGCAAGTGCATGCCGTAGGAGGACTATGGTACTCATAACATTGAGTTCTAAATGCCGACGATAGCTGCTAACTAATCATCACTACCCTGCCAGTGAATAAGTTATTTTTAATGTGGAAATATATTTCATCCTCGTGTTATCTTCGTTCAGCTTGAACTCATGGTTACTCTTAAAGCAGACAACTAACTCCTGTCAAACCGGCCCCTCACAAGACTGATTCTTTGACTCTTGACACTTTACCCGACCCATGATCCTTGACTCATTGCCTCAAAACGACTCAAAAATGACCCAAAAATGACATCTTCCATAGCTCCATACTTAATATTTTTATATAGATAATTATTCCAAGTGCTAACAAGAAGATTATGTTAGTTTATCTTATGTTAGGTGAAGTTAGGTTAAGCGGATGTCGGGAGAAATAAAACAAAATATATTCGGAGTCTTATACGAGGTGAAATGCTTACAAGTATGATTCTGTTGCACAGTTAGTTTGCTTGTATGGTTAGTATAGCTGTTATGTTGATTGGTATGACCTGATCACATGTTCGGTTATTTTGGCAGTACGTAAAAAGTGTAGCTTCGATGGCGTGAGGAGAATGGTTTAATTGTGTGATTAGTTTATTAGAGCGAAATTGTTTGATGGGATGTTTAGTTAGTATAAGAGGGGCAGAATGCTTAGCTGGCATGGTTGATTAGTATGATTGGCTGGTATTTGGGAATTAAGACAATATGGGTGTCATAGATGGTTAAATTAATAATAGAACTTATGACTGGAATATTTGATTTGCTCAGCAGCTGGCATGGTTTATATATATGTGTAACTGGTGAAGTTAGATGGGCTGAAATGGTAGTGAATAAAGTTATCTGTTATTATTGATCAGTAAGTCTGAGGTATGGTGGTGGACATGGCCTGTATTGTTAATAGCATGAATAAGGCAAGCTAATGTCACGATGAAAGGTAATATATCTGTTTTGGTTCTCAGTACCATTCGATTATCTATATAGTTGTGAAGTAAGACTGGAAGGAGGGGAGGTGAAGAGGAGTCTTACGCTGACTAGAGTGAGGTGGTTAGCTTAAGTAAATTTCGAGAGAAATAAAATACAATATCTATTTAGTGTTCTTACATGATGGTTTGGTTAGGTGAAGTGGATACTGAAATGTTGTGTATGGTTATGGGATGGTGTGTTGAAAAAAATTTACAAGTTTTAGCATAATGGTAGGAAATATTTTCTACATTCAACATAGGGTACAAAGTCCCTACATGTAAATGCTTAAGCCTGGGATCGTAAAAAAATTATTATATGTAAAAAAAACTCGAAAATATGTGAATAATCAACGTTCCTAAGACACAACGCTTGGCATATAGTTACTAATACAATTTTATATATGCTTGTAGAAATCAAATATGGCACCCCTAGCGGCCATCTCCATAACCAAGAACCAATATGGCGGCCGAGCACATGTGACAGATGCGAGATTGATTAATCGAACGACTTGTGCCACTTAGCGGCCAATGCCAGAACCAAGATAGCATCTAACAAGTGAGAGTAATTGGTGTAGGGACTAATCGAACGAGAGTGGCACCAGCACTCTTAGTGGGCAATGCCAGAACTAATGTGGGAAACAAATGACAAACGAAAAACGAAGATGGCGGCCTCCATGTAAATGTAAACAAAGATGTCTGTCATTCCGGTCGCATGACCGGAATGACAGAGTGGGAAGTCCGGAATCCAACATGGCGGCCGAGCCACTGAGACACTGCCCCGAGCCCTTGACTTGGAGTCTACATTATGTATCTACTTAGGTCATGCCTGTTAATTTGCTCATGAACACTTGTAGCCAATGTAGGCTTGTTTTTGTGTTGATTCACATACATATAATTTTGTTATTGCTAGCTGAAGATTTTTACGAAGATATAGACTGGCTGGAGTGTCTAACCAATAACTTTCCTTCACATATTTTTGTACCAAATTTTGTTATGGGAATGGTTAACTTTTAACAGCAAAACTTCTTACATAGTTTTTATTCTTAATCTGTGAGAAAAGTGATCACATTTACAAACAAATATTAACAAAGAAGGCATTGTTGTAGTTAACTCCAGGCAGATAATCCATCCTTTGTATTTATTCATAAAGGGAAATGTTTGCACAAGTGTTGTGTGCAAAGTTGTTTTCAAACATGCCAGTCACAAAGCTGCCAGCCAGTGGACATGGATCTGATCAATAAGGTTTTCTTGAGTTTCGGTGTTGTGTTCTCAGAAGCACCAAATGGATGTCCCATAATAGCACTGGAATCATTGTGTGGATATAGTTATAAAGCATCACCACATGAGAACCATATAAGTTATAATGTTAATTAAATGATCTCGCTATAACAGAGCTAATAGTATCATGAAGGAAAGGTAAGCACACTTTTGTGATATCAAAACCAATGAGTAAAGTTATACCTAGAGTGGAGTTCCCCAGGTTAAATTATCTTCACTCCAGCAGGTAAGAATGTGTAGTTCGTGTGTTGAACACCATGTAGCGCTAGTCCATTTTGTGGTGGGAGTATGGGGAAAGTCGGTGCCGTTGCCACAGCGACATCTAACCTCTCTCTCACTCATACTCCATCTCTGTCACTCCCAGTCCCAACTCCCAACTGTAGAAATGTTCTGAATGTCTGCTATACCCACAAGCTGTAAATAACAAGATGGTGGACACTCGAGTTCATAACTCAAGCTGTATATGCCTGTTTACGAAAAGATTACAAGTTTTGTAAAACATATGTATGCACAAAATTAAACTTAATGTATGCATACGTAACGGGAAACATTGCATATTACTCACACTGTCACAATAAAAGAATAAACACCACTTTATAAAATACACGATAACTGTGAATTCATGTATTGTATATACCTTATCACACATATGTTTTGTAAGCGGTTTCTCTAGCTCAGTGAGAGCCCTGCCTTCATAGCTAAGGGGTAGTGTGGCGAACATGTAGTCGGAGGGTCGCGGGTTCGCGCCCCGGTGCCTTCGACGCAGCACCCCTTCAGTTCGCTTGTTGAACTGGGAATTTGTCAGCAAGTTCGTCTCACTAAAGCTTCGTCAACGTCAACTGTCACTACACAGTCAAATGAAGTCAAACGAAAAAATTAAGTGAGTTGATAAGACAGTGACGGGACATCCCCCAGGTGTGACGTCGGATGAAGGCAGGGCACAACGTAAACTTTCTCGCTCAGGGCTAACGGCCTTAATCAACGAGTTCTAGCTAACTACTTGCAGCTGCGCGGAGGGTATGGCTCAAATCAGGCCGCACATTATTAAATTAACCTCCCATTCTCTTCAAGTGACGTAACGTAGGGAGCGAACTCTGACTTCCCTATATAATATCTCAAAATCCTAATCCTACAGCCCATTCGGGTGTGCGTCCCACCGACTCCTCATGGGTTTTAAAATGGCGTGTTCCTACAGCTTGCCAAGCTATCCCTAGCTCTCATGTTCTAGAACATTCTGTGACTTCGCAGATAATCACAAGTCGCACGTTTAAAAGCTTGATTAAAATGCCACTGTAACAGATAAAACGAAGAAGTGGCTGCAAAACAGATACATAGTATAACTGAAAATAATAAGTAGGACATAAATATGTGGCCGTAAACGAAATATGATAAACACCTATAGACCATAAGTGAATTCTATTCTCAAATGAACATGTGTAAATAGTTACTGTCGTAAAATAAAAACAAAGGAAAAATTAAATAATGTGCCGAAAATATGCAAAACAGCCTAATTGACATGTGATAATAGTCTGTAAAAATGTATTAATTACACAACGGAAGAAATGGTTAAACATTTTGGTAATGAATTCCATTAGAAAAGTTCTTTAACGTATTTTCCATAGCAAATACGAGTCAGTTTTAGAAAAAGACAACAGGAAAACTGAAAAACAGCATCATGACAGTATATTGAACTTACTGTTTGTTGAGATTATACAGATTTTATAAAAGCGCACTGGAATGATATTAGACTTAAAACCATTTAGCCTCTTAAAAAATCCGGTAACACATAATCACACATACCCAATAAATAATCATATCACCTATTCTAATGTATAAGACTTGCCAACTCATAACATTCTAGTCTATATGTACCAAGTATCATGGTTTTCAAAATAAGTTTGACGTACGACAATTTCTCCCCCCACAATCGAGGAAACGTAAAATTCTTTATAATTTTCAGCAGGGAAATGTACACTCCAATCTTTCTGAATAAGGTTGGAGATGTAAAACAAACTGATGGTATTATATATAAGAGTTACCCTACCATTATTAATTGGCGATGTAAAGACGCCAATCTAAGAAAAACTGCTTTGTATAATAATCTACGTGAAATGAGGCATATTTTACTATTTCCTGCTAGCGAATGACAAAGTTATCACACAGAAAATTTAAAGTATGTATTTGCAAATAGATTGGTAATAACAGCTTTTTACCCTAGTGTAGAGGCAACTGGTTATGTAAAAAAAAAAAAAAAAAAAAAAAAAAAATGGGGGGAAGCTTGTCCGTGATGGGAACAAGAGAAAATAGTCAGTTTGGGGGTGACAGCCAATAGGAAAGAGTAGCGCGAATTATTTTGAGAAGATAACTTCGTTGTAGGAAGTCTTCTGATCTCCGCTATACTGCCACTGTGCATGCACACACGTGTCGCGGGAGCTCTGCGGAAAGCACATTAAGGACGTGTCTCACACAAGCCCAATTCTTTTATCTCCTCAAACTCTTTAGGTACAAGGAGTGTGGCTTTGACTGTACAATACTCAAGAGTTAATTATTAGTAGCACACACACCACCAATATTAAAAAAAACGTATACTATTTAAATTGCGTATTAAAGAAGAAAAAAAAATTGTAATTATTTGGTTAACACTTTGTCGTAAGGTAAAATAAGAGATAAAGGAATTCTTTGATTGTAAATTCGTCGTCAATTACTGCTCTAAATCTTTATTTTACCAACACTAATTACTAAGGTATTCTCAGGCTATCCGGGGCGAAACTCCATTGATAAACGAACCAAAACAATTCAGTTTTCTGTTGACATAAACGTTTGTACATTATAGCTTAGTCGGAGACTGGAATAAAAAAGGTTGATACTCACCGATGTCAGTTCGAATTAATTGTCTCCTTGTTTCGTATGAGTTATATGGACTCCCGGTGAGGTATGCAGCCTAGCCGTACTCGGCTCACAAACCGACTTCCAAACGTGGACAGAACAGTGATACGATCGTTTATACTTTAACTGAACTGTCTCTGTATTCGTACAAAAAAAAAAAAAAACTCCAACATGAGCGGATGTAAAAACGCCGTTACAATATATTTCGCAACTCTGAAAAATATTTTGTTGGATTTCGCTTATTTAAAAGCTTTAACATTAATTAGTATTTAGCTGTCTATTTTCAATCTATTTTATTGTTTTACCAATTTAAATGCTTCATAAATCAAATTTTGTGAGAAAAAAATCGTCAAGCAAGGTTATTATCATAATTACTGCGACTAAATGCAATAGTAAATTAATATTATGCAAAT
This sequence comes from Dryococelus australis, assembly GCA_029891345.1. Taxonomy (NCBI): domain Eukaryota; kingdom Metazoa; phylum Arthropoda; class Insecta; order Phasmatodea; family Phasmatidae; genus Dryococelus; species Dryococelus australis. The sequence goes on from CM056993.1 coordinate 263,240,315, forward strand.
TATTTAGAAATAGTTAATCCATAGAAAGTTATCATCTTTATAACTGAATTTGATGTCCATAAAATTAATTATTAAAAATATATTTAGACATAAACTCTAGACATGATAGAATATCTTCATACATAATTTTTATAAGATAAAATCAGAGTAATTATGTAAAGTCTTGCTTAGTATTTTTTTTTGCAAAATGCGTTTTTGAAGCACCCATAATGGAAATATGCCTTAATTTGGAGTAAAATAGACAGTTAATATTTAATATTTTAAAATATTTAAATAAGTATGTTATAGTCAAATATTCTCAGTGATAATTCTTTCTGCTTTTACATGCAACATAAATTGTGCTTTTCTAATCATTTCGGTGGGGGGCCGCGGTGATGTAGTGGTTAGACTGCTCGCCTCCCCCCCCTTTAGGTGAACCGGCCTCGATACCCGGCGGGGCCGCTCTATGGACTTTCTCATGTGGGAATCGTGCTGGACGATGACGCTGTTCTGCGGATTTTCCTTGGAGATCTCCCGTTTCTCCCCGTCCATTCATTTAAGCGCTGCTCCATACTCGCCTCGCTTCACCCTCATAGGCTCTCGAGACACCAATGTTAAGAACTGACCAAATCTCTTCACTCCACTGCAGTGTTGCCAAATAGGGGGAATCAAATTCTGGTACAATGCACCTTAAAATTCTGGTATTTTCCAAAATATTCTGGTACTATTATATAAAAAGGAGCCCGATTTCTCCCTCCCCCAAGAAAACAGTTATTGCAATTATATTAGAGTAATTTTAAGTCCCAAATAAAATTTGCGTAATTTAAAAAGAACAGTTATTTTATGATATTGGCTTGTTATTAGTTAGAATATATATTCAGGTGCTCGGGGATTACTTACCGGTATTAATTAAAAAAAAAAACATTAGATTTTTAATTCGCTTTAAATACATTTAGTCAGAATCTAAAAAAAATTCGAAAAAAATTCTAAAATGGTTTTTTAATTGCCATATAGGACTAATTTTTATTTAACACTATGTAGGCCCCGGTATTGATACAAACTCTTTTGCTACATCAGTAAATTTTAGCAAATTTTCGTGACCAACAAAAATTTGGTGTATATGCATACTAAAATGTGAAAAATGTGGTACCTGGTACCGAGATAGAAAATCTGTCACAAATACCAGCATTCTGGTACGTCTGGCAACTCTGAACTATGCTCTTAACAATTTTGGTAGGGTGTGTACTAGTTCTTAATGAGCTCTTAATGTTGTATAGTCAGGCGAGTAATGCACTGGAAACCACTCTACTTATACCTTTCCGCCTGTCTGCGTCGTTTTTCTCCTGATTTGGCCGAGAAGCGCGGGAAGCTATAAGGGTCACACTGGCACGCGCTACAAGAGCGCCATCGCCGCTAAGCGCAGGGTTCTGAACTGGCGTGCAGTGTTATCGTAGTGCTGCGTGTATCTATGGGACTTTCAGTGGTGACCCTATAATTTTATTGATGAAAAGTCTGCAGCAAAGTTCAATACAGGCTCCTATCGTAGTTTGGCTCGTGTCCGGCTAGCGTGTTTTAAGATACGGCACTCTGAGAAAGCAGTTTTTATCTACACTGGAGGGCTCCAAAATAATATTTACAGCGTGCATGATAACTTTAAAGTACCATTCCTTCATCGTCTGGTGTACGGTGTCTTTCGTAGGTGAACATACTGAGGGCACGTTTAATAGTTTTGCCAAAAAACCAGGATTTCGCTGGATCGCAGTTCAAGCGCCAATCAGGCAGTGAAATCACAGTTTGCTGGAGCCTCACGAATATTCCACACATCAAGCCCTGATCTGATGCTCACATTATTTGTTCGTTCTTTACGAAATTTACTAAGTTATGATAAATTTGCGCAAGAACGGAAAATTTATTGCCTGTAAATTATGCCACAGTTATAACATGTTGGGCTTTTTATTTGATTTTTATTATTAACAAACCACTACTTAAAAAATAGCTAACATATCAAAATTTGCCCCACGTCGTCTTATTCCGAATATAAGAAGAAATAAATCTGTGCATACAAAAGATTTAATTGGAGTTCAACAACTTACCAGTAAAATTATAGTTAACGTGTTGCGGTGGCTTACAGACTAAAGTAAAGAAACATTTGAATAGCAACTAAAAACGACATTCACATTCTTTATGTACTCGGATACGTACAATGCAGGGGTTACGTCATTACTCATAAAGAAATGCTAACGATAGCAGCTACGATATTTGCGTGACCAGTTATAAGTCGAGAAATACCTCTTTCAAGCGAGAATAAGGACTTTCGGGAGTATTCGATAAAAAAATAAAGAACAAATTAAGTACTCCTATGACACACTTCTTTCCAAGGCGAAGGAAATATTATTATTTGAATTTATAACTAAGGAAAACAGTTTCAAATGTTAAGTAAATACTAAGCTTATGAATTTAAAATTCTCCAAGGAAACTGGAATATGAAAATCACCTTCTTTTTTCGCCGCATCTAATATTCATAGAACTAGGTACAACACGCGCAGGATCAGGAAAATTTTCACCGAAAGCACGGTACCTGAAAAGGACGTTCCTACATGAATATATAATACATTTTATTGGTAACTTGGATATATGTTTGGAGTCTTCTTGTTGTGAACAATTGAATATTATTTTAGTTGATGAAATATATATTAGTTAATACAATTTTACCAAATAAGAGTTTCCTTTAAATTACCAAATATTAAATTCATTTTACTAAAAATTATTAGGTTAAATTTCCATTGTTTTACTGTTAATATTTTTCACATGTTTGCAATTAATTGTAGATAAATTTTTATAAAAAGTTTACATTACAAAATTTACTTCGCAAAAATTGCAAATACGTTTATGTCCAATTTGGGGTCCAGATTACAAAAAATATACTACAAATCACAAGGCGTACTACGTGATTTTATACTGTTGTGAGGTTCGTCACATAAGAAAACTGTTTTTTTTCGAAATGATAGACTTGGCAAATTATTTTCTTTAAAATAAACCTTCTGAGTTTAGACAATCAAGAAAAATGAGACCAGTAGGCCTACTAAGTCTATAATAAAACTTATATTTACGTTAAAAATGTTTATTTTCCTAGTATTTTGACTGAAATATCACGTGAAGCCACCAACGAGCTGATTGGGCAGTGTGCGTTCGATATTCCTACATCCCAAGAAGAATTTCTGCCTTTTGGTAGATTCACTGTAATTATATATATATATATATATATATATATATATATATATATATATATATTACCTTGATCAAGTTTACCTACAGGACATGTGTAAACAGTAATAAATTAAAATGTTAAACTTTGCTCTATATTCCTTGCGATATTATCTTCGCACATAAATATTAACCACCTGTTATCGTTCTGCGAATTTCGGCTGTGAAATGTGCAGTTTGTGACTACTTTAACCACTACAGCTGGTGCAGGTAAAACCCAAATTTGAAGCCGGGCGTTCGAATCATTTCACGATTTTTGACGCGATGATGCAAGTTTCGTACAAGTTTGAAATTCGAAGGAACTGTATCTTAGTCATGACATTCATCTCACAGTTTTCGTGCGTGCGTACGGAATCTGATTGTCTTACAAAGCTCAGAATTTGAAATATATGGACAGATATATGTTAGTTCATTCAACTCTGCACCATATTTAAGAGTCTATGAAATAAATTGAATGATATAAAAAGGATTATTTGGATAAAATAGATCCTTTCAGTCTTTAGAAATAATGAATCAAGTTTACTGTAGCTTTGCCATAAGGTTTACGTTTCGAGACAATAGTATACTATGATGCTTTCGTACGAACTGAAAGTAAAGCAAACATAAACCATTCAAATATGACCAACATTTTGTTAAGCTACTATAATGTAACTCACCACAAACACATTTCCAAAATGTGATCTTTGAATGAATAGTGCAATGAGGGCGAAATAAATTCTAGATGAGAATTTTGGTCATTCGCCATTGCGATGCAGATGTCTTGTCATGTAAAAACAAGTCTGAACAAGAAAAAAATATTTAAATTAGACAAGTAACCTACTGACGAGAAAATCAATATGTGCATACAATACTGGAATATTATAAGAAGGAATAGAGTAAAAAAAAAAAAAAAAAACAGCTCCTAGTTACGAAAACTATATGTGTATATTCACGACCAACAGATAACACATAGAATACAAAACATGTTAGAAACTTGCTTAAAAAAATTGGGACAACACTGACAAAATATGTAGAAACAAAATAGGTCAACACAACAAAGGAACGCTCTCAAACACACCAGTATTGCCCGACACGACAGAATGCAAGCCAGGTATGCAGTAGTCAAATAAATAAATAAATAAAAATAAATATATATATGTATGTACAAGCAGGTTTCCAGTATGTGTTATTTTCTATGTGTTATCTGTCGGTTGTGTATACATACATATATTTTTCGTAACCAGTTGTTCAATTTTTTGGCTCTATTCCTTCTTAAAATTTTCCAGTTTTGTATACATATACTTCCATAGGTTACTTGTCTTATTAAAGTTTTTTTTCCTGTTCAGTATTGTTTTTCCACGACAAACATCTGCACCGCAATAGCGAATGTACGAAACTCACCATCTAGCCAAATGTCCAAAAAGTATGAAATTCTTATGAGTTCATTGAAATGAAATAGATTAAAAGAAAATATGTATGTGCATAAATATCTTCTATTTTTTGCACAGCACTTAAAATATACAGTGTAAATAAAAGAGTACTGCAGAACAAAATTAACATCGGACAAATTCAAGACACAGGTAAATTTTATTACAACATTCAATTTACAAAGCAACATCCACAACTAAAATTTGCTTTAAAATTATCAATCTACAATAATCTTCCAAAAATCTTCCATTCAAATTACAATAAGCTGAAACCACAGTCAACAAACAATGGGCTCAATACGGTATAACCACCAACAAATATTTAGGCTTTCAACAACTTTGAAAATTATAGACATTGACACAAGTTATTTTCAATATTTCGATATTCAAAATACTGCTTCCATTTGTAATGCGAACAAAGGAGTAGTAAGTTTCCATAAACTGAATTCTAAGCCTGACCAATTCCCACGTATGTATTAACAAAGCACTGAAGTTAATACTGGTGTAACCTTCAAGGGCTACAAAAAATAATGTTTCAAATGGTCTAAGCCCCAAATGTAAGCAAGGACTAAAAACATATAACAACCCAATTTCCTGTGCCATTAAACAACTCACCCTTGGTGAAAAATAATATCATTGCCTTTCGAACAATTCAACAACTCGCATAATCACGTTAGAAATATATTCCTAAAGTCACAAACTTCAACTGTGGATTGCGTTTGAACATTCATGTATATGGGCTATTCACATTACTCATAAAACTGATCATCTTCCAAAATGCTCCGAAATGAACCTATTCTCACTACCAATATATATTCCCCAAAAATAACAAAGCTTAAAATCTATCAAACTATCACAGCTAATACTCATTACACACGACTAGTGATTCTATGAGCACACAGAAAAAATCTCAGGTATGTTCGCACCACATTATTATTTTAAAACATCAAAGATACTAACGTGACTCTCGACTTTCACTTGCCGTATTATACACATTAAACGTTATAAAATAGATGCCGATGGGCCACATAACCTGCCCTATCAAAGACGCGAAACCAATTAAAATACAACGCTTGACTAAAATACTCTTAAAATATTGAACCACGTACGAAGGCAGCAACCAAGTCCTTGAAAGCTTCGTACTATAAAAAATAGAGCAACGACAGGATTAGAATATAATATCTCGATGCTCGCTACAGTTTATCACAACAGTCGTGCTGCGAAACCAATTAAGTTATCCCGTTTCACAAATTAATAAACAAGCAAAGTATACGCAATAAGGTTCTGCGATTACCACAAGCTTAACCTAAACTGAATTTCCAGCAGGCTAACAGAAAAAAGAATTTGAAATACGTGGTATCGCTGCCTCGAAAATTACACCTTCCCGCAAACTAGAATGCTACAACATTTCCACCAAATCCCATGTCACACACGACTTTAAAGACTCACCGCCCCTTCGCTCCGTATTATCGCAAAGTTGGCAGAAATAAGCCAGGCGAGAAGCGCCACCAAAACTGTAGAACAAGCTAGGCTACTTCTATAACACAGTAGATACACTCGGGCAAGCAGGTGTCAAAAGGCCGGTGGAGTAAAGACGCGTAAACAGCTGTCAAGTCGTTGGCGAGGACGAGAATGCCAGTTTCCGCACACCTACAGGCACTGACTCCGGGAGAGGAGAAGGAGGGAGGGTAAGGGAAAGGAGATGAGGAGAGGGAAACCGAGGAAAAGTGGCTGATGGCCACCGCAACAAAAAAAGCCCAGCAAAGATAAAGGACTAAAAAAATTCGTCTCAAACCCACCCCAAAAATAAAAATGTCGCTGCACCCTTGGGTCACATCACTGCCTTCAACAACACAAAAAGTTCACTCCAGTTACACAAGTTCACAGAAGAAAGATAATACACATTTAGGTAGAAGTAGAATAGAGCACAAATATAATAACAGTATCCAGTAACAATCACTCTTCTTCGAAGCACAGTTCTGAGGAAAGTTCACGACACGACGAATAGTTCACGACACGACGAACAGTTCACGTAAACATGTGGCACATCCAGCCGCCAATGTACAGCTCCACATATCAAGACGAGGAAGTCCCCAGGGACAATGGACAACTGAACCGAAGTTCAGCGGTTGCAGTGTGTCTATTCTCGGGTCTGCAGGCATCGTCGCCAACAACGTGGGGGTTAAATCTGATGGCAGCATGACGAAGCCAGTAGATAATCTAGTTCCTCAGAAACGCCAACCTCACTCAACTCAAATCGATGGGAAAAAAAGGGGGGGGGGCATGAAAACACAAAAGGGCTAATATGAGAAAGGGTGAAAAGGCAAGGGAAGGACAAAGGGGTAAGTCAACCGGAGACAGAAAACCTTTACAAGCAATACAACAACCAAAACAATAAACTTAAACTACTGTCTGGCCAGATAGGGCTTAAGGTGGGAAACATGTAACTTCTTGACCCCAGAGTAACGGAAGAAATTGTGTTAGGTGCTAAAAATTTAGATATACATTATGTACCTGAGTATTTAGGAATTAATTTAGAACTAAGGATTTTTCCTAAGTCTACCAATACATAGTTATTGCAAAGCACTCATTAAACAGGCTTGAGATCTATGGGAACTACATTTTTATTTATCTTAATGGCAACCGACTGCTTAGCCTGTGCAAGACACTGGCGAACCTCCGCGAGCAGGCGGTCTTGGTCAATTTTGCTCAGTGTTACAGGGATCGGAGGAAGGTTCCAAATATTAAGAAGTGGATGGGATAAAGGATGGCCAAGGAAAGGAAGGGAAGGTGGAACGCCTGTAGAATCGTGGGTAGCGCTGTTAAATCCGACATTTATAAAATATAGGTCCTCATCCCAAAGAGTGTGATCTTGATTATAGAAAATTGAGGGACAGACCTTCAGGTTCTTGTTGAACCGTCCCACCTAATTTCCCTTTGGGAAATAGGGACTAGAAGAATAGTGCTTGACCATCAATCTAGGGCACATATATTTAAATATAACAGAACAGAAATAATTGGCATTATCTGTAACTAAATCTAATGAAGCTCAAAAACCCTTCCAAATTTGATCAGATAATGCTTTCACTATTGATGTAGCCATCATGTTTCTGAGAGTCATGAATATCACAAACTTGGTGAAGTGTCCATGACGATAAGGTTACACACGTTGTCCTTCTTTGATCTAGTAAGTGGCCTAAAAATATCTAAGTGGACTGTTTTCCAGTGAGCCAAAGATATTTGCATGGCTGTCTGGCCAAAATTGGTACGGGTTGGCTGTTTGCAGGAGTCCATGACCTTACATACTCTGACACATCTACATTCAGCATCAGCTATGCAAATTGGGCAGCAATCTTTTGAAAAGATTTCGCCTCTCCAGGTGGCCTCCGAAAACAGAACAATGGAAATAGGCAAGTACAACAGCCCTCAAAGATTCAGGAACCAGAAACTTGCATGCCCGACTTTTTTTTCCCCGTGTAATACACAATACCCTGCTCAGAAATATACAGAATAGACAATCCTCCATGAAGATCCACCAAGACCTCTTTACATAATTCATCTTCATCTTGTGAACGACACCGACTGACAAAGAGTTCAGGGAACCCCTGGGTCAAGTCCAACGACTCCTTGGATGTTGCCAAATTCTCCGTTCCGAATTCAGCAAGATTGTAGATGCGTGACATGGCATACACAACCTCATTGTCTGAAATTCGAACATGATGGATTTTAACACGAAAATAGGAAAGACACAATATCCAATGTCCCAGCTTTCCCAGTTCTTGCAGATGGGCCAGCATCCAACTGAGGGCCCGATTTCCAGTGCACAGGTCGTACTTGTCACGCTTAATGTACGAGGCGAACTTATCCAGCCCAAATATGCAGGCAAGAGTTTCCTTCTCATATACTCCTAGATGATGCTCGGGCTCTGTCAAACTTCGAATGGCGAATGCAACTGGTGTAAGCCCCTGCTCAGTCCACTGACTCAGCACTGTGCCAAGAGCCAGGGACGAGGCATCAACCTGAACAATAGACCTTTTTTCAAAATCCAGAAAATGTAGCACCAGAGGAAAAGACAGAATTTCCTTAAGCTATCAGGACCCCATTGGAGGTCAACCCCCCCTTTCTTCAGAAAATTGAGGAGCGCAGCAATCTCTGAAAAGCCACTAATGAATCTAGTATAACAGCCAAGAGTACCTAAAAACATCTGCATTCACTTGATGTTCTTAGGTCGAAGGAAATGCAAGACAGGAGCCATACAGTCCCGATCTATTATCAACTTACCTTCCGACAAGAGATATATCAGGAACCTAACCTTATTAGAGCTCAAGGGTAGAATGCATATGCAGATCCTGGCACAGTGCACTAAAGTAGCTAAAATTCAAGGAAATTAAAGCCAGAATTAAGTAAATTTCTCGTTTTCAAGCAATTCTTCCATCTTTTTAGCAACTCTCCCATCTTTCTAGAATCCTCAATTCGAGCTTTTGCAAATTTAAGTCAAAATTAAGCAAATTTAAGTTAAAATCAAGCAAATGTATTTTTTTTCTTCAAAAAATGCCAGTGCAGGGTTTTTTTTACACATAAGCTACCTTGGAAAATCAGGAAAATTTATAATAAAGCAAATTTAAGCTAAAATCAAGCAAAGCATAAGTAAATAAACCAATCACATTTAAGCTAAATCTGCAAGCAAAATCAAGTCAATTTCTCTTTTTCAAGCAACTTTTTCATGTTTCTAGAGCTGTCATTTTTCAATTCAATTTTAAAAAACAAACAAATTTTAGTCAAAACCAAGCAAATTAAAGCTAAAATCATACAATTTATACATTTAAGAGACAAAGAGCAAATTTTCATTCAGATTTAACAAAATAATTTTTTATTCTATAAAACAACTCAATTATACTCTAAAAATTTGTAAAAGTGTTAAAAGTTTAACAACTTAACTATACGTCTAAAATTTTGTATTAAACTATTGAAGCATTTTGTTGTTTCCTTAAAATAGTTTACTTTCTCCATATATATATATATATATATATATATATATATATATATATATATATATATATATATATATATAGTAATCCTCTCCTTCATTTACAATTCTGTTGAACAAAAAATAAAAAATAAAAAAGAATAAAATGAATAACAGAGACATAACTTAGAAACGGAAAATAAATCAGGAAGTGGTCTAGATGCAAAAACGTTAGAGACAAAAAAATAGAGTATATCACCATGATCTAATTTTGATATTGAAAAATATGTAAACTATTTGATATATTACATCATCTACAGCTTCACCTTATGCAAAAAATTACAGATGTAGATTCAAGATACAATACTATTTCTTCTGATTCAAAAAGAGATGTAGAATCAAGATACAATACTATTGATTCTGTTTTACAAGAGCACCTAAGCAAAGTTTTTGTCTAGACAAAATAATATGCTTCTCTTCAAAATATTAGAATTGATAATTTAGCTGATTCTATATAAGGAAAATGCGCAGTCAATAAAAAGTTTTGATAAATAAATAGCTGATAAATTACAAAAATTAAACCAGTTATTTTTGAATAATTGCGATTCACGTGCTAACTCGAAAGTTGAAAACTGCAAGGAAAAAAAATGTCATATAATTTATTTACCTGCGAAGTGGAATTAAAAAACTCACATTTTTCACATAGATAATTAAATTTTCTTTTCTTTTTTGATGGATTATACTGTTTATAATATAATAACTGTTAGTTTCAATTCACCTGATGATACTGAGACTGTCAGTAAGGGATATAAAATAGATTACATTAAGCCTATTGATGTTAACAGGGTTGATAAAATTATTTTTTAAATAAAAAAGAAATATCTGAATATGATGGTGGATGGATGACGATAGGAATATTCGTGAAATATAAAGAATAATTTATTTACTATTAAATGGAAAATGTTTGGTTCTTGAAGTATAAGAAAGTTACTAAAAATTATGTAAAAATTGAAAATACAAAAATGGCCAATTAGTTCAGAAAAGTAAATGGCCACTATGTAATTCCAATAAATCGACATTCTTAAAAAAGTTGCTTGAGGTAAGAGAAGGAATAATCAATGACTTATATAAACCTACAAGCAAGAATTTTGCCAGAAGAAAAGCATTATCGTATGGAATTGATGATTTATGGTAGCTGATCTTGTTGAGATGGATACTGGTAATTTAAAAGGCACATCAGATATAAATTATGGATACAAGTATATTATGATAATTATTGATGTTCTTTTTCAAAGTATGCATTTGCTATACCTGTTAAAGATAAAACAGCTAGAAATGTAGTAAATGTTTTAGAATGTATATTGATGAAAAAACCCACATAATATAAAAAATGATAATGGCTCTTAATTTTATAAGACAGTTAAAGCAATTATGCAAAAATGTAACATCAATCATTATTCTACATTCAATGAACTCAAACCTAGTGTTGTAGAAATATTGAATCGCACATTGAAGAGTAAAATGTGGAAGAAATTTGCTTTGAATGGTAATTATAAATGGGTAAATATATTAGAGGATTTAGTGAAAGACTAAAACAATACAAAACATAGAACTATCGACATGAAACCCATTGAAGTAAATAAGAAAAATGAAAAAAAAATTTAAGCCAACCAGATTTTGTGCAGGCAGATTTTGTGAATATGTTTACTAAACCAAAATACAAAGTTGGCGATGTTGTCCGTGATAGCAAATTTAAACACTTTTTTTTAAAAAGGTTATACTCCTTACTGGCAAAAAGAATAATTTACAATTGTTAAAATTTTAAATATGATGTACCTACTTAACAACTGATGGATACTAAAGAAGAAGAAATAAAATGCAGTTTTTAAGAATATTAAATTATGAAAACTGACTATCCCGATCAGTATTTGATTGATAATTCTTATAAACTCTAGCTGATAAAATTTATGATAAATGGTTAGGTAATGATAATTCTCATAACTCTTGGATTAATAAAACATATGTTTTGTGAATTTTAAATGTTTTCCTGTAATTATATATTTTAAACACATCATTTTAACGTTCATAAAATTTTCACAACACACATTCATCATCTGTTTTAATGTTTGCTTTAATGTTCATAACACATGTTCAACAAACCTTAAAAATAGAAAGAGAATTTTGCAAAAAAAATTTTATTCCAATAAAGTCTTTTTTTTTCCACATTAAAAAAAATAATTTAAAGTTTTGATTTCATTTTATATTTCCCTTGTTTCATTTTCCTACTCACATCTAATGTGATAAAACCATAAATTTAATTTCAACAGTTTGCACAAATCTCTTTGAATTTTTCATAAGACATATCTCCACCTACAAAATCACAATAAATATGCTCTAAATTAGTACCATCTTGTTTAAATACACATAGAAAATTGGTATTATCTCTTACCAGTTGCTTAGGTACTTTCGAATACCTTTGTGCTAAATAAAATACATCTATATTTTTATGCCTTCCTCTAGTGAAATAATCACATATTGTATCTTGGTTTTCTAAAATAAAATCATTAAATATAACCAAAGAATCATTTTCACATTGAACTAAAGGAATCATTTCATCAATATTATTTAAAAAAAGTATCCCATTATTTATTTAACCTTTAGATTTTGGATAACACATCAATATATTTTCATACCTGAAAATATTTCGGTTGATATAAACTTTTTGTACAAACATACAATTAAATTAAATTTAAACATTATATTTTACAAAGAAAATTTAACATCAAATTAGTTTTTCCATTCTTACTTGGACCCACTATCATGGTCCTCATGTTGTCAGACAATATTTCTCCATTTATCTTTTATATTTTTCTTCAGAAATTAAAACACTAACACCCCAATTAACTTTGTTTATTTAGTAAGATAATTTTTAGTATTAAATTGATCAAAAACTTTTAAAGTTAACAAATAATTGTTCCCTACTAAAGAAGAAAATGCATTACAATATCATCCATAAAGATAATTCGATTGCAATGTTTAGTTTTCATACAAAATTTTAACATCTAATATAAACAATAATACTATAATATTGATTGATAACAGTGAATTTATAATATACCTAGATGACAATGCAATATGGAATTGTTAAATAAAACTATAAATTTAATTGAACCATTTTCAAATAATATCATTGAACTAACATCCGGAAATGTGAAAAATAGAATATTTGATAAATGTAAGTTTGATATAAAATTTGATGATCGAATATCCTTCGTTTTGAAAGAAATGTGATTATTGAAAAAGGAAAACAATTGCCTAATTTTGTCCCATTAAAAACAATAAATGTGTATTGTAACTTGACATATTGTATGTTTTTAAAATATGACGAATCTAACCATTTAGAAACAGATATAATTGCCAGTTTCCCACCGAAAACTACGATCAGTTTTAGAGATCCTATTGTTTATGAACCTACATACCAAATTTTTTATAAAATTGGAGATGAAAATGGAAATCTAATTGATTTTAATGGTGCTGATATTGACATTGTTTTGGGAACTAAAGAAGTTTAAATATTCTTTAAAAGTTAGAGATAATTGAAACAATAAAATATAGATGTAAAATTACTAATTAAAATTAATTAGAATTAATTAAAATGAAACATTTTGATACCCATATGGTATTGTATCTGTTTTATTTTCTAGTAAAATCATTTTTATCGCAAGGACTTAATGCTATTTTACTAACTTTGACTGTATATATTTTATAATTTTCACTCATTAAATTCATTGTTATATATTGTATTTTCTCATTAAATACACATTTTTTACAATAGTCAAATGCAATTCTGTTATTAACTATGCACTACTTTACTCCTTTCGATTTTTATTTTATTTTTTGCTATTTAATACAAATGTTTAGACATATAGCTAAATTGTTTAATCTTTTAACACATTTACAAATTTTTAGAAGTATGGTTGTGTTGTTTTATCGAATAAAAATAAATTTGTTAAACCTAAATAATAATTTTCTCACTTTCTCTTAAATGTATAAATTGTATGGTTTTAGCTTAGATTTGCTTTGTTTTGGTTTAAATTTGCTGGTTTTTTAGAAGTGAATCGAAAAATTACATCTCTAAAAACATGGAAATGTTGCTTGAAAATGAGAAATTGACTTGATTTTGCTTGCACATTTGGCTTAAATTTGCTTGATTTCTGACTTAAATTTTGCTTGATTTTAGTTCATATTCGTTTGATTTTCGCATTAATATGCTTGATTTTAGCTTAAAATTGCTTAATTTTGGCTTAAATTTGCAAAAGCTCGAAATGAGGATTCTAAAAAGATGAAAAAGTTTCTTGAAAAAAATAAATTTACTTGATTTGGGCTTTAATTTGTTTGATTTTTAGCTACTTTATTGTGCTGCCCCAGGATCCGCATATGCATTATATATATATTCTGTATGGAATAATACATCTTTCAATTCGTAATTGCGATTCGCGTGCTCTAGCAGGCAATGAAGGACCTATGTAGATTGTGGTATCGAACGAAGTGGGAGGAAGAGAAAAAGCGATGGCAAGAAAAAGACAAGACATAATGAAAGAGGGAGAACAATAGAACAAAAATGGGAGGACCCAGAGAAAACCTATTGAAGGCTAGAGATACAAGAGAGAAAGAGATGGAATGAGAGAGTGTGAGAGAAATGAAAGAGAGAAAGAGATGGAATGAGAGAGTGCGAGAGAAATGAAAGAGAGAAAGAGAGGGAATGAGAGAGACAAGAGAGAAAAAGATATATAGAAAACATGGCATGATAGAGCATGAAAAAACGAGACAGAATGGTGGTTTGACATCACTATCGTATGCACCTTGAAAAGATGAGTCTGGAGATATATACAATTTATTACTTACACTTTAAATTTTTTAATTATAAAATATATATTTAAATTTAAAAAATATTTAATAATTTTATTTAATCGTTTTTTCAGATACTGCATTGTTTGGTCTAGAATCAATAACGAGCCTCTCAAATATCTGAATGGCCTCATCTTTGCAAAAAAATGTGGCTTGGAGAGGCTTGGTGATTTTTGAGGGAAAATGGCAAATTTTTAGGGAAAAAATAAAAATTTATGGGGGGAAAAAGGGACATTTTAAAGCTTTTTTAAACATGTGATTTTGAGGAAAAAACTAGAAATTATGAGGGAAAAACGGGAAAAATTCCAACATGGTGGCAGATCCTCGATCCTCTCCACGATCCACTTGTTCCCGTAGCCCCATAGTCCTACTACTCATATGTGTAGCACGCGTATCAACCAATACAGTATCCAAGTTACCCCTGATATTAAATTCAACCTAAAGGGAGGGTTGGATAAGTACTCCTTTCTATATTTTACTGCAATGCGAAATGTCGATCGGACGTTACACGACTTTCATTATTTCTTATCGCTATTTTAAATGAAATATTATCGAACACTTGCAACCAGAAAACGAATTCTATTGCATACTATTTCATTTTTTCATGTAATTTTTTCTTGCTAACCTAGTATTTTATTTTAAAAACGTAAGTGCTGTTTTAGCAGATTTTCTTACCGCTTTTTAGTTATGTAAATGGAAATCAAGAACTCTAACATACACTAGCAACTGTAGTGTCATAAAATTACGCACTCAAGATACGCTTACTTATCATATGACCTTTTTATATTTAAACTGCGGAATCGAAATTAATAGATTTTGAAACGCCTTGATAGATTTAATATGGTAGGCTGGGAATAAGAGCACAGATGATTTTTAAAGTTTAAAAATCTGTGGCAGAAAATGTTCTATACAGCTCGAATTATCTTGCAGATTTTGGCTGGAAACGCTAGTTTGCCGTGTTGTCGACGCACACGTTACTGACAAAGCCTCAAGGGATTCGGACGTCGGCCCTTGCTCAACGAACTAGAGTTCAATTACTCCCGACCATCTCCAGAATGCGGGCTGCTTAACTTTCCCTTGAACAAGAAGAAAGGAGACTGAAAGAACGGAAGAGGATGTTTACCTATCCCGAGTTCAGCTTATGCAGCTGGCCTATGTACGCTGGTAGCCTATCTTGTGTAAGTTTCCTAAATATGCCATGTAACAAATGAGTGTTATACTTCTGTTAACATAAAAGTATGTAATTTTTTTGTTAAATTGTACTTACATTTTAACCTTAAATTATATTTCATTTATGACCTATATGAATGAAAACAGGGAGAAAATAGGTGTATTTTTAGTGCCTAATAAGAAACAGTTCTCATGCACAACATTATTACACTGAGTGCGCACGAATGCGATGCGTTGTCCCTTTAGTGTAACTTTCTAGATTCGGTGAAGCTTTGCTAACTTAATCACATGATGTCATCCGTATCATAAACACAACATATTAACTAAGTATCAAGGATGTTTAACAATCGGTACTGGGATACTGGCATTCAGAATATATTTTGAAACAGGCATTGATGTTTTTGCCAACACATTTTTATTCATCCGAGAGAAAAAAAAATCCACCATTTTTAAAGATAGAGCTTCATGAAGAAAAAATAAAGATTTTGTCACATCTCCGGAAACAATAATCCGATTGCTGCAAAATTTGACAAAACGAGTAGCACTACAGTAGGCCATGTAAAATTATTTGTTTCCTGTGAGTCAGAAATTTATTTCCAAAATGGAGACTATATAAACCTCTTAGCTTTGTATGCTATAATTACTAAACCATGTAAACACTTTCTACTAAAGTTTGTTTGCTGGCAGTATATATTACAAAAGTCAAATGTTTCTATACATAGGCTCATTTTTTGGCCATTTTGTCAGCCCCGCGTGTAACAATAAAGTTTTAATGATATATCTCGGAGGATAATAAACAGACTCCTACCAAATTCGGCAAACAAATATTACTACCGCGAATCATGTAAATTTATAAGTATGCCAGCAATTATTTTTAAAATGGCTACCATATAAACATTTTAACTTAGTATGTTCTAACTACGAAAAAATGTAATCAAATTCAACTTTACTTCGTACTCTGGCAAAATAAATTACAACCATCAAATGTGTATGCACGGAATCTGTTTTGTCAACAATTTTGTAATATAGCACAACATAAAAAATTAAGACTATGTCATATCTTGGGAAACCATAAACTGATTCCAAACAAATTTGGCCAACAAGTAGTAAAATAGGCCATGAAAATGTATGTTTTCATTTGGTTATACGCTTATTTTAAAAAATAGCGGGCATACAAAAAATTCCAGCTTAATATGCTATACATATGAAATCATATAATCAATTTAAACCTAAATATGTAAATAAGCTGTATCTATTTGAACCATTAAATGATTCTTCACAGAGAGTTTTAGTCCGACATTTTGTAATATAGTGCCATATGAAACAATACGATTTTTGTCATATACCGGTTAACAATCAACCAATTTCTACCATATTTGGAATTTGGCAAACAAGTACTACTGAAGTATGCTATGCAACTATATATTTTATATGTGCGTCGGACACTTATTTTCAAAATGGCACCGAAATAATTATTTTAGTATTTTATGTTATATCTAGGAAAATATTAAATCGATTTAAACTTTTATTTATATGCTTGCAGTATTCAATACAACAATCGAATGTGTCTACACAGGTTTCCGCTATTTTGTATAGTAACGCTGCATGAAACAACATATATTTATTTAATATTGCGGGTGTAATCAACCGATATCAACCAAATGTGGTAAAAAAGTAATTTTATGGTAGGACATGTAAACTGATGGGGTTTAAGAGGGTTAAGCATTTATTTTACAAATAGAGTTAATACAATCCTTTTAGAATAGTTTGCTATTTCTACGAAACAAACTATGTAACACGTTTCAAATTAAGTTTGTATGATGTCAGTATATGTGCAATAGTCAAATATGCTTGGCTAATAGGCTACATAAACTTATTTGTCCGCAATTTTTGAAGATAGCGATATATGAAAAAATAAGTTTTCGTTTCCTCTCTCGGAAAACAATATACTGATACTCACCGAATTTAGGCGACAAGTTATACTTTCGTAGCCTTATATTGGCTACGAAAGTATAATATAATTAATATAATTATACTTATATAATTTAAGGAGTAGTCAAGTTACATATTTTCAAAATTACAGTTATATATATACATATATATATATATATAAGTTAGTATGCTATACTTCCGAAATAATATCAGTAGACATTTATTTATTGGCAATAACTGTGATAAGCATTTATTGTGCTAATACATAATTTCTTTAACCGCCATTTACGAAGATAGAACTACATAAGTAAATAGAGCTTTCATGCCATATCTCGGGACCTATAGGCTGTTCACTGTAAAGTGAGCACTTTATAGGTCATAGTTACTTTTTTCGTACTAGCCATTTTTTTTTATCCTTCCACCACCTTTTAAAATAAATATTGCCATGTAAGTAGTTAACACAGTGTATATATTTCACCGGACTCGAAAGTTAATGTCTAAGGCTACAGTAAAATATTTTTTACTGACAATTATTACAAACGAGAGGGCTTTCAAAAAGTGCTATAAATAGCCTATATCAATTGATCCCACCCCCCATATTTTGCACTTAAGTAGTGCCACAGTAGGCCCCTGAAAACGTACTTGGTTTTAGTGGATCAGGAATTTTTTATTGATGGCAAAAATATGCAGTTTTTATTTTGCATATATTAAACAATTGAAAAATATATAATCTAACTTTGTATACTGACAGTCTTCATTATAATCATAAAATACATGTACACAAATCCCTTTATCCTTCCTCTTTGTAAGATATTGCAACGCGATAAAATGGAACAATTGTGCTCTACTTTGTAAACCAATCAACTAACTCGTACCAAATTTAGCACACACTTAGTGGTACAATAAGCCACGTAATCATATATGCTTTAAGTGCCTCACATACATGTTTTAAAAATGACGACCATGTAAATATTTCAGGTTAAAAACCTTATTTACCAAAACATTAGCCTGATTGCAACCGAAGGTGATGTTGCTAATCCTATCTCCGTATTTCAGTTGGTCGCAAGCTTGGTTACGGTACGAGGGGCTGTGGGTTCGAGTTCCGGATAAGGCAAGTGTGTATTGTGATGGTCTCACTAGTGTTGCCTAAGTTTCTGGTTCTATTTCTAGCTGTATCTCTGTCAAATAGCTGTTAAGGCCTACCTATCATCTAAGATTTTAAGAATTTATTCAAAATTATTTGTATCCGTGTAGATGAAAGTAGGCTCATTATCGATAACTTCTTCTTGTTAATGGTGCTATTGAACAACAAAAATGGGGAAAATAACATCAACTTAAGTGAAAAATATCGGGAAAAATGATAAATTAAGGAAACTAAATTTGCACAATGTATCAGCCACCGAAAACCATAAACGTCTCGAGGGTAATTGTAAATAACATATCCAGTTTGGAAACAGATTTGGAGTTTGCCATTCTCACATTGCAGGAAATTTTGTAGAACTGGGCAATTAAAAAATGTTACAGTATGGTTTATTGATCGCCATGATCACATGATCAAATGCAACACTATTTGCCTGTTTGCGGGAACAAAGCCTCCCACAAATAAAGGTAGCCATACTATACTTTAGATGAAGGCACACTGAGTGGCGTAGTTAGCACGTACGGAATCATGTTACGACCGTTATAACACAGGTAATGAATATGCTTTAAATATTAAGTCAAATAAAAAATTCACGTCATTATGCCAATAGTGTGAATATAGCAGTTATGTCCATGGAAATGCGAACGTTAGTAATAAGAAAATTATATGGAATAAGGATGGTTTTGTAACACTGCTAGGGCTAACTCCACTCAAAAGCAAGAAAAGAGGTAGTGGACATAACCACAAACATGCCACATACAGAAAGTGGCCGAGGATCCAGTTTTGTAGTGCGACTTTGCAAAGTTATGAAAACATATGTGGGAGGAACCAGTTCATAGGCCAGAACCCATATGCACTGCAATGCATGCAACACAACTAAAAATTAATGGTACGTACCACAAAATCTAATTAAACATGAAATAGTGAGGCATTTACAAGAGAAAACCAAAAGATGATGGTGATCTAAGTAACTATATTATTAACGACTTACCAAAAATCAACAAATAATCAAATTTTCACAACTCAACAACTTAATTAAAATAGTTGGCTTCTTTCTTTGAATGGGAGAAATGTGTGTGTGTGTGTGTGTGTGTGGGCGCGCGCGCGTGTGGCACAAAAATTTGCAGTCATATAAATTATCTTAATTTTATTTTAACAAAAATTAGAAAAGTTTAATTATATATATTATATATAACCAAACTTTTCTAATGGGATCCCTTGGTAACTCATATATTGAAATTTTTGTTAAAATAAAATAAAAATAATTTATATGACTTTGCACATTTTTTGTGCCACACATAAACGGCGAATGTTAACAAGTCAGTTAAAAAAAAACACTAAACATTTTCTTTGTTAAAATAAAATAAATTACATTTCTGATTACTCTGCATATTTTTCGTGCCAGACACAAAGGCAGTAATTAACAGCGATTCTGAAAATAATTTTGCTTTATGATAGGTTGACTGAAATTTTAATAAAGTTCCTTCATTTAAATATCAAAGATAATGAAGTTAATTTGCGGTAGCCACCCGATGACAGTGCATGCACATGCCGAGAAACTTGCAGAAATGCTGGACTTTCGTGGACGATGACCAACCATTGGGATCTTCCCTTGCCAACGCAGGTGTGTAGTTAAAACTGGGATCTCACTATGCAAGATGAGTGCCAAACTTGCGCGAGATACCGACCTTGCACGAGAATTTCTCGCACAAGTTTGTGTGCAAGGCACATCATGCACGAAATGAGGAGATAGAGCAGGTCCTATTTTTCTCGTGCGAGGCGATGCAAGTTGCGATCCTATTGGTCCTTGTATGCTGACCATGTGACATGTTGTAAACGCAACCATAGAGTAAAAGAAAATCATAATCTGAGGTGTGCGAAGAGGAATACAGGGAAATAAAACTTTGCTGAAAAATATCTTTAAAGCATGTATTGAAGTTTAGGCAGGTCGCTGAGAATAAAATAAAAATCATTATATTTTGGAAGGATATCTTTGAAACAAATACCTTGTTGAAGTAAGCAATGTCATATTTTGTATTATAATAACTTGGCTGTTTGGTACTCACCAGGGCTATCAACTAATTTTGATGCGAGGCAGTATTCATATTATTTATCTGTGTGTGAACTCGTTTCGCACGCAATTTAGTTGACATTCTCGTACGAAATCTTGCGCGAAATGCATCTTGCATCGTGTGAACCCTGCTTAAGGATTACAGAATGGCATCAGGTTCGGAACAACTGCCTGGTGACATCAAACAAAAATCGCCATGCCTTAGTCACAAGGCCGCACAAAACTCCCCAAGGCAGCATGAAATTGACCTGAAAGGTCGAACCGCAGCAACATTAATTAACACCAAAAAATTACGAGACACAAGCACAGAATGACATAAAAATGGTGACGTAAAACGAATACAAAAGAAATAATTTACCAGGTGCGGTAAACTAGGTGGGATTACTACATGAAGACTCAAACAAGCAGGAATCCAAAAATAGTTAACAAGAAGGCGGAAAAGGGAGTGTTCCGAAAACACCAGAGACACGTACCGTTGTCAGGTCGCTTAACAAATCACAGTTGCGCAAGATTCCTTAAGCAATATTATACATTTATGCTTAAAATGTTTATAAAAGCAAACTATTTGAGATTATATTAAATAAATGGTAAACAAATTTAAATACGAAAGTGACAAATTGGTATTTCATAGTAAATAAAATTTTACAATTTTTTAACATTTACCTAGCACTTTACATATCAACTGACAGAAGTATTAGAGAATGATTTTCACTTCATTTAGTTGATAGTTTTAAGCGATACCATACTAATTGTTTACTCATGATTTTAAAATATACAAAATAACGAAAATATAGAATATTACTAAATTATTTGAAAAGATAC
Organism: Dryococelus australis; assembly: GCA_029891345.1. NCBI lineage: Eukaryota > Metazoa > Arthropoda > Insecta > Phasmatodea > Phasmatidae > Dryococelus > Dryococelus australis. The sequence continues at coordinate 263,261,974 of CM056993.1, forward strand.
ATAGAATAAGTAAAATTCACAGTGTCCAGAACATGTAACAGTGACCCACAAATCCTTTAGCCTTACTTTACGTAAAGCAAGAACGAAAAGTCACGAAACACTATTAAAAAATTAGCGCGCTCCAAAAAAAAGTTCAGTTTCCATGAATTTACTTGTCACACGTTATCACTGCCACACGAGTTAACGTGAGTTCATTTGTTCCAATTTTCTCCTGAAATTGTGGATCTTGGGCGGACTTCAAGCACAACAGCTTCTACAGTATTCGTTAATGCATGCATCCGAAATTGTTTTTTATTTTTGTGAAAATTGAATTGTTCTGAGTTAAATAAACACGACAGATTACTGTAATTTTTACATAGCTGTGTTATAGAAATAGAATAACACATTTTCGCGGTTTTCATTATATTTAGTTTTCAATTTATTTCCACACATATTTTATGGCCTTATAGCCAAAATAACCACTACAACCACTCGCTCTGACTGGTTAAATTTCCAACTCGTAGGAAACCTTTCACTAAGAATTGAACAGCTTGCATTAAAAATGTAGCTTGCATTAAAAAAATAGCTATATTTTTTTGCAATTTTTTTCTAAGAAAGTCATAAAACTAAGTCAAATGAAAAAATATTTCAGTATACGCACTCCTAAAATAAAAGTTATAACATGAATACAAAATTGAAGAAAGATCAATATTGCCAACTTGAGGGTTTTGACAAATAGTTTACACACTACTTAAATTTAACTTGTAATGTGTGGTTTTTTTGCTTACTCTTGCGGATGGCATTTTACGGGCCCCACAGTTGGGCAGCCAAAAATTCTGTAATAAATGGAAATGTCTTAATGTGTATGTGTAATACACAACTATAGTTGTGATCGTGGTTGCAGGAAACGAAGAGGTTCAGAGAATTTAGGCATCACTTGTCATCGAGAAAGATATTGCTGTCTCAAGTCAAAGTTCGGTCTAGGCATCGGAGTTGCTATTAGTATACCCAGATTAGGTTGAATAACACCTACATGTTGAAACTGACAAGATCCTGTATTGTTTCCCTTCGATTTATTTGGAGAAGAAATCGAGCATTTCTGATGAGAGATGCTATTAGAATCGTTCTGACAAATAGGCAATACATAAACTGATCCACCTGCATGCACATATGCATTTGGTTTTGCAAAACCATCATTCCCACTGTTATTCTGTGAGTTATTGGAATTATTTTTCCCGCGATACCACGGGGAAAATCTCTTCTTCTTGTTGTAGGGATAATAATAATAATAATAATTTTTATCTTCCTGTCTCTGATCTTGGTGTACACAATTTGATTTGTTTGAACCTTCATCTTGATTTAACTAAATTACGTTTACTTTTGGATTGCTGCCGGTGAAATTCGAGTGCTCAGGGTTTGCTGGAACTCCTCGCACTGAATATAGCGATGGTTTACAAGGTGGAGCAATTCGATCAACTTCCATATTCGTGACTGATTTTTTGTCTCTCTAATCGACCAATCTTCAAAATTTGGTGTCGGAAATCAGAAAGATTGGTGAATGGTCGATCCGCCCATTTATCCTGGTATCGGATTGGAAGTTGAGATACTAAGACCTCTGCAAACTCTTCATCTCCCATGGGAGCATTTAGGTGTCTGGTATGTTCACACATTTCGGCGAAATGCTGCTCTAATGGTTTTTCTCGTCTAGGATCGTACTTACCTAGATGTAGCCTGGCTCTCAAGTTGCCTTGAATTTTCGCATTCCAGTAAAAATGTTTTAATAAATTGTTCAAAAGCGCAAGTATGATCTTTAATAATTTCCCACCATTAAAATTATGTAGTTTTTAAACTTAAACCCATACATAGAAGTATCTCCTCGCCGGAAAGATGAAATAATTTAGCATCATCTCCTAACTTCCTTAAATAACGTACTGGGTTTTCAAAGGTATTTCTGGCAAATGTGGGCATAATCTCGGACCATTGCTTGGATGGATGGTAAAGTAACACTGCTGCAGGGTTAGTGAAAGATTAATTAACAATATGTAAATTCACACCACCAGATGGTGCAGGTTCGCGTGATGCACTATTTGCGGTTTGCGATAGTGTTTCAGTAGTTGTAGGAATACAAACGTGACTTAGCTGTTTGTTAACTAAACTAAGTTTTTCGTTCAACAAGCCGTACTTTTGTTCATATTTTTGCCTAGTCTTTTTTAATGTACATTCAGTTTGCCGCAGACAATCATCAATATGTCGTTCAAAATTTGTCAGTTGTTGATCGACATTTGACATTAAACTAGGGTCGACTGAAACTTTAGGTAAAGGCTTATTTTCAATGGTAGTTAATCGATTCTCCAAGTCAGTCGTTTGTATTTCAGAAGAATAAAAATCTCAAAATTTATTTCATGGTTCCTAGTGGTAGCCTCTAAGGAACTTTGTACACTTTGCTAACTATTTCTGACCGAAGCAATTTGTGATTCGGTTTGTTCAATAGAGTGAGTGATTATCTCATCTACTCTAACTCCAAACCTATCGAAATTTTCACTCAAATCAGCAACCAATTCTGTTTGCATATTTTGTGTTTGGACTAGACTTTGTACTTGTTTAGTTAGCTCTATAACAGTATTTTGTGTTACTGTAAAATTATGATATATAGACTAAATGTCTGACTGCAATGCACCCAATCTAGTTTCCAAATTATTTTCCAACTTTTACTGATTTTGCTTCAGTTTATTCTCTAAAATTTTTTGATTTTTTTCCAGTTTATTCTCTAAAATTTGTTAATTTTTCTGCAATTTATTCTGATTTTACTCCAGTTTATTCTAATTTTGCTAGAGTTAATTCTCTAAATCGTTTAGAAAAGACTGGCGATATTGCATTATAGAAGTCAACATTCCCGCGTCACTGCGTCCTACATCCATACCAGATACTGTGGTGTCTGTCTTATCAACTGTATGGTTGGAAATATTTTCTACTGTATTATTTACTCATACATCACTGTTCGTGTTCTCTATGTTTGCAACTACTGCATTTATGTTAAAGTGTGGTGCAATGTTGGTTGATTCCTCCATGGTACTACGAAGGAAATATTGCTTCCTAAATGTGTTAATTAATTGATATATTCAATTACTACAAAATATTTCTATTTGCACTGTAGTTCAAGCCTTCGTGCTAGGCGCCAAAAATTTTGTAGTATGAGTTTTTTTTTCTTTTTTTTTTCTGCTTATTCTTGCGCATGCTGTTTTATGGGCCCCACAGTTCCGCAGCCAACAATTCTGTAACATGTGGAAATGTCTTTATGTGTATGTGTAATACACAACTGGGACTTCAATTAGGTAAATAAATCAAATTCCTGAGTTAACCTCTAGAACGGTGTTAACTATTATTTCCTACTTAACATTTAGAAGACTCGAACACTAGATCAACATGCCAACACTAAGAGAATGTGATGTTTCAGCCTCTTAAGATGCAAGAAAATTTAATTTTCTAGAAATTATTCCTTACACATACACAACATAACACATATACAAACAATTAAAGAAATTATCAAACCTAGATACTACTTTAGCACATAAACGTATTAAAACATAATACTTACATAACTCCGCCAAATTAAATGCTACTTCAGGAAATGAAGCATTATTAATGTTGGCCCAAACTGGTAGTTTGGTAATTAACTTCCATAACCTCTTTCATCAATTTGCACGGCTTTTAAGACACTTTATGTCTTCAGTATCCACTGAGCAATTAGCTGCATTACATTTAAATCTAACATGTGAAGTACCATCACGTTTGATGACATAAGTACTATATATATATATATATATATATATATATATATATATATATATATATATATATCTTTTACATTACCATTGTGCTGCTCGTAAGATATACATTCCGATTTCGAAGTGGAACATATAAGGCTTCTTGCTTTAGCCTATTAATAGTCAAATAAATCGTCTCTTCCATATGCAAATGTCAACTCTTTCAGATTAAGTTGACACACATAACTATTAAAGAAAAATTTCTGGTTTACAAATTAAATTTTTCTTCTAGTACACACGATGGCTAATAATTCCTTTTCATTCATTGCAGAAATTCTATTCGTACGTAACAACAGTTTTTGCTTGTTTTAAAGAGTATCTCTAACATTAACAGTATAGTAATCACTTGCTCCTAAAACCTTCATGGGTGAAAAAAATAATCCTAACAAACTTGAGTAAAAATATACAGTGGCGCTTTTATTCGTCAGACCCCTGCTGTTTCCTTGACCAAAAGAAACAGCAAGACTGAATCCCACAAACATAAAAATGGTTTAAGCATAAGTAAACAACTGGCAAAAACCAACAAGAAATTGTTTTTCAAGTAGGTCTGGAATATAATTTGCCTATAGGCCGTTCATGGTACAGTGACCTCTTTTTGAAGCTGTTTCTTCAGGCATAATAATCAATAAATACATTTCATTGTGGCCTCAGACTTTTGGTTTTGAATATGGTGAATTTATGCACTGTGTTTATTAATCATATGGCAAGGTATACATTAACTAGTGGTAGAAGGATATAAATTGATTGAAAGAAAAAAGTAACTAGGGCTTCACAAGTGCTCAGATTCCCGTGAATGGCCTATGACTAAGTTCAGAAAACATTAAGTGTGCATGAAGTATTATTTTATTCAGTTTCTGTTCTTTCTTTTCTTTCGTATTCTAACATAATTTGATATGTATGCAAATATATAATTTACACCCATTCTGAGAAAACATTACAATAACCTTTAAAGACTCTCTGTTAAACCTACAGCTTCCTAAAAAAATACGACAATTTCTGAGTTAAAAAATCTATCGTAATACATGTTACTCAAAATACTCTCCCCTTAATAGAACTCCGATACATATATGGAAAAGTGTATATGAACTTAGGACACCATTTTAATTATTGAACACATCGTACAAAGGGCACTTTAATCGTAAAGCATTTATACTTATCCACCAGGAATAACCGAATATACATTAAATTTTCAGGGCAAACAATTCATTTCCCATATACGACCAATGCCAAATGCATGTTTTAATAGGCCTTTCATGATTAAATTCTCTAAAATTTACATTAGGGCTTGCATAATAAAATGCGTTCAAACTTGTATTCACCTAACCTACAGTTTAATAGGCATAGCATGACAAAATTCTCTAAAAACTTTCATTCAATTAACCTGTAGTTTAATAGGCCTTGCATGACAAAATTCAGTAAAACTTTCATAAAATTTCCAAGAGAATTTCTTTCATGATCAACAACAAATTTAAGAAATATGAAAGTAGAACAAACATAATAACCGTCTTAAAACTCCAGGGGAGTTGACTCGCCTGCCATCAAAATACAATATTAACAAAGTTAAAGTTCCATATCTCTCCTCTTGTCCTACGACCAAAGCAACTCCTTTACAAATAGAAGCCTTAACTTTGAGGAGAAAAATATAAATTACCTTTCTTAGTAGAGAGTCATCAGAAATATTATCTGCATGAACAATGATCGTAAAAGCCCATGTTAGGGAATCTATCTTTCCGTCAAAGTGACGCCATAATCTACTTGCTTGTGAAGCCTACCAAGACATTAACGTGGATAATTACATAACTGTTATGATGATGGTGCTCCCCCGAGGCCGAAATCGCCTGACCCCGAACGAGCAAAAAGACAAGGCATATATACTATTACATTGCAATAATTACCTGGGGGGGGGGGTGAATCAATTCCAAACCCCAATAAGAATCAACTATTTGTCCTGCGAAGGCAGGAACCAATAAAAAATTACATACCAATATTTGAACTACGATCGTTACACTTGGTAGAAGGCGATAATCACAGCCAATAATCACTATACCCTATAGGGGTATAAGTAATGAGCGGCGAATAAAATTCAAAGCTGGCAATGCGACAGCCTTCCGCGCAGATGGCAAGCACACCCCTCCACTGAGAGGGGAAGGCGATCGCAGCGCTCAACTCCGCCGACAACAGGAACGGAAACTACAGACGCCATAATAACACTTGTCGATTCAAGAGCAGGTAAGACGGTCTTCTTACACAAAAGCCAAGAAATAATTTAATTTTCACTGCCTTGCCGGGCCACAACCACACCAGCAAGCAGGACAGAGGTAGACAACATGTTCGTTTATAAATAGAATACTCAATAAGTCCAAATTTCGTTTTCACTTTCAGCAAACATTTTCACTTTCGTATAACAACAGCAGACGTTGTCTCGTTGAATTGTCGAATAGGGGGCATGTTAGAGACAACAAATTCCATAAAGTCTCACTCGTTACTCTACTGAGTGAAATTGAACGTTACATTAATATTAATACTTCTTTCTTATTATGTAACAAACTTATCTAAATAATAATGGTTTCCAATTCATTTATATCGAGGCACATAAATTAAATTAATACCCGTGTAGGGGTCTGTAGGGAATAATTTATGCATGTTTCAACTTATAAACTTACAGACTATCCATTTTTTAACAATATTATGTATGCAAAATTCTGCAGGTATTAAATGCCCAAATTGCTTTAAGAAATTAAATTTTTAGCAAAGTACTGTTCTTCGCCTGTGTTCTCTGCGCCGCACTGCTTCAAACCCGTTTATTGTGCTGTAGCTTCTCCGATTCTAAACTGTAACTGCACTATATCTTGTTTTGTAACACACATTTGCTTGCTAATTTAATAACATCCCTCAGTTTAATTACTTTAAATTTTTGTTTATTCCTGTGCATTTTCTTTCCAGGTTGAATATAGACCTATAGATGCCAGCTGAGTTATATGTAGGATTTGGCTGGAACCATTATTTCACTTGAATGGTTTCTATCCTACGGAAATATTCTTTACTAGCAGCCCGCCATAGCTTCGCTCAGATATTATGGAGTTATTGAAATTCATACCTATTTATGTGACTGCCCGTGACTACCTACGAATACCTGCGACAACTTGAGGCATTTTCTTGTAACGTTGTTTAATTTTCTAACAGTGAAATAATTATAATAATTGGCCACGTAGTTTAGGTAGAGCATGCTAATAAAGCAGCCAAGTAGATCAATTTTCTCCGACTTGGTTTACAAATTCTGAGATTTTTCAAGGAATATTTTTTTTTGTATTAAACATAGCATATGACCATCTGGAATAATGTAGATTCCTATTAGTGAAAGAATTAAAATAATTGGCCTTGTAGTTTCCGAGATCAGCTGTTACATATAAAAAAATCAGCAAACAAACTCACATTACCTCTTTATTATATTAGCATAGAGGTTTTGATATTAACCCAAAGTATATGTCTCATGACATATAACTGAAGCCATACTCAGGATACATATGCACAATTTTTTGGAAATATGCCTAGTAACTGCCGCCAGTTGCCACAAGGTATAGCCCGCTGCCTGGGACAAAATTGATTTAGCTTCTGGCGTTAGATCCGTTATGCAGCAAGCATCAATACCTTCAATGAACATTTTTCATTCCATAAGTAAACCCTTTTTGTTCCGGGTGATTGCGATTTTTTCCCACAGTATTATAGTGAAAAACCCCTTAATCTATCAAAAGTGTGTTTAGATCCTTTATTGAAGCAAGCCTTTCGACTGAACGGGACCACTTACAAAACATCAATGAAAACGGCCAGCAGTTGTCAAAGTCCTCCAAAAACCAGTTCCAATAAGCAGAAGGAACATTCCAATGGTTTCAATAGTGAGAGAAGAGATTCGGGTGACTCTTAACATCGAGGGCTTGAGAGCCGATGAGGGTGAAGCGAGACGAGGATGGAGCAGCGCCGGAATGAAGGGGCGGGTTAAACGGGAGATCCCCGAGAAAACCCGGCCTACCAGTGGCATCGTCTGGCACGATTCCCACATGCCAAAATCCGGGAGTGACCCCGCAGGGAATCGAATCCAGTTCGCCGAGGTCGGAGGCGAGTAGTCTAACCACTACACCACCCCGTCCAACCAATGAAGGAGAGTTGAAGAACGAAAGGTGAAAAAGGTTGATGGCCTGAGGGGGGACGGGTGGGGAGTGAAAACTCGTGTGTTACGTGACAGGGGAACATGTGGTCACCGGGTGTTCGGCGGGCTGGATCTCTGCCACGAACTGCAAACTAGCGGCTGTTTGTTCAGGTTAGTCCCGGGGCCTTCGCTAGCCCCAGGGAAGTTGGGTTCGCCGCTCAGCATTCTAATGAACTGACGAGGGGCCCCGCCTCCAGAGACACCCCTTCCCCCTTTCCGAAAGCCACGCCGTGGAACTGTGAGTACCCTCGCCGCGCTTCGCTTGGGGCCAACTCGCTAATACGCACTCACACCGCTTGCGGCCTTGCGTAAGGCGCTCGTCGACCGCCTAACTGCGCCCCGAGACGGAGCTGCCACACTTGTTAAACTTGCAGGCAACAGGCGACGAGTGTTGAGGGCACAGCTCACCGGGGGGAAAAAATAATACTATTAGCAGATGGAAAATGTTTTTTCCAGCACAAGGGCTGGGGCTAGTGTATCGTTGATCTGACCTTGAATTAACTCGAACTACATTTTTGCCCGTTTCCCTCCAAAATATCGCTCCTTTTTCTCTCAGAATCGTACGTTTCAGCTCAAAAACGCCTTAAAAGTTCCTTTTTTCCCTTAAAAAATTTCCAGTTTTTCCCCAGAATTTTCTTTTTTTTTTTCTTCCAAAAATTTAAGAAAAAAGTGCTTTCTCCTCGTTGTGGCTGATGTATCTCCTCGATGTGGCTGTGATGCCCAGATCTCAGCCATATAATGAGGCGATAAAAATAAAATTAATGAAAAAATTATTTTTCGAAAATTTTAATTTATTTTAATAATTAAAAAAATTTACAGACATAAGTAATAAGTGATATATTTCACCTAACTCGTCTTTTCGAGATACACATGATCGTGATGCCATACCACCACTCTGTATTGTTTTTGCAAGCTCTATCATTCCGCCTTGTCTCTCTTTCTCTCACATTCACTCTCTTTCTCTCTTGTATCTTTTTCATTCCTCTCTTTCCTCTCTCTTTATCTCTTGTCTCTATCAATCCATATGTTTTCTCGGAGTTCTCTCATTTTTTGTTCTCTCTTTGCTATCTCTCTTTTTTATTTCTCTCTTTCATTTCTCCCTTGTCTCTCATTCCATCTCTTTTTCTCTTTCCTTTCTATCCATCTCTCGTGTCTCTCTTATTCAGTCTCTTTCTCTGTTTCCTTTCTCTCTTTCTCTCGTGTCTCTCTCATTCCATCACTTTAGCTCTTTCGTTTGTCTCCCACTCTCTCATGTCTTCTCTTTCTCTCTTGTCTCTATCATTCCATAGGTTTTCTCCCTTGTCTCTCATATTCGCTTCCTCTCTTTCCTTTCTCTCTTGTCTCTCTTGTCTCTATCTTTCGTTTCTCTCTTGTCTCTCACATTCGTTCTATTAGAAGCATTTGCTCCATTCCGCCCTCTACATAGTTCCTTAATCGCCTGTTAGAGTGTGCGAATCACCAGCGTGTATATTTATTTACGAATTTAGAGATGTAATTTTTCCATACACGAGAAGATGTATAAAACAATGTTGCTATGTACATTTCAGGCAGGACTTTGTAACCAATTTTGGAATATTAATACGTTAAAAATTAATTCAATCGATATTTTTTGAAAATCAATATTTTTAAATATTTTACTTTATTCATTAATTTTTTTACTTTTGCACGAAAATTAAGCCGACTAGCCTTGTAACCATGCACGCATGCACACACGCATGCGTTGACAGGTCTGCCAGGGCAGACGCGCCAGCTGTGACATGTGCGTTTAGTAGCGTAGGCAAGCACTGCATGTGGTGAAGGGATCGAGTGTAAATTACCTACGAGCCAAGTGCACGCGAACTTAAGCGATCACTCACACTGCTGTGTGCCTTTCCAATCAGTCATCTATGAAGCGATACATTTCTTAATAAGTAGAATAATTTAAATTAATTTGAGTATTTATCATTTGAAAAATGCCAAAAAAAAAAAATCTTTGGAAATTACAGTAAAATGTCTTTCAAATGTATTTTAATTAAAACATATTTTTAAAAATCCTAATTATGTAATTTTACATTTTGCCATGACAGCTGATAACATTTTAAAAAGAAAATATTTTCATGTAGGTGCAGGGAATTGAACCCAGGACCTTTCGGTTACAAGTTGGGCCTGGCAGCCACGCCCGCAGTACGTCTACATTGGTACAGGCGCTTAATACTTATATAAATTCTTCCAAGCGAAATTGGTGAATTCCCTCGTACAATTAACAAATATATTTTTTAAGTTTCGTTATGAGAACATAATTTGCGAACTTTTAGGGGACTGTCTCTCGAAATTTTTGTTTGCAGGTAACATTTATAGCTCCAGTAATTTATGTTGAAGCTCTATATATCCATAATAGCAATTAGCTTAAAATAATGTTTTCATTTTTAACGAGATCTGTTTATAACAGACTGATTACCCTACGATACGTAATTGATATAATAAATAAAATATTAAAATACTCTTTTTTTTCCCAAGTTTATTTGAACTTATTACTACAAGAAACACTTAAAGAATTATTCATGTTCGTATACATCCTTATACAAATCTCAGTCCTTCATTAAAAACGAAACCGACTATTCCGGCACTTATACATACATTCAGTGTAATATTTCACAAATTTTTTTACAGTTTGTATTTCATCGCCGGTACCGTATCCAACCCACTTCACCTAAATAGACGTCAACTATTTCAGCTATTAGGCGTTGCCAGGATCTCTTTTAATTCGACAATCCAATTACACGTCCGCCCCTAAAATGCATTGGAGTCGGTGGAATGATCACCGCGATATATTCGTGCCTTCACAAAATTCGATCAATACCATCATCAATAACACGAGTAACCGAAGTGCAAAATATTATTTCCCCTGTTTTTTGTAAACATTCAGAACATTCGCATTGTTCAGTTTGAAATGGCTGGAGCAAGGTAGAAAAAAAAAATCAACAAATAAAGACAAAGCCTTCGTATCAGCAATCGAGCTACAGCGATTCAGCTGCTGGAGTATTCACCTCCCACTTAGGCGATCCGGGTTCTATCGTGATCACCGAGACTACAACCAGCCAGAGTAATTTACAATACATCGTGGAACACATAAGTTAAGGCCACGATCCTTCATTTCCAATACATCGTGGAACACATAAGTTAAGGCCACGATCCTTCATTTCTACAGCTTTTGCGAAAATTAACTTTTTCTACAACGAGAGCCGATATTGTAAAATCCCCTCACAATTTTGTTACAAATAGTTTTTATTATTTAGTCTAATTATTCCAACACAGAAAAGTGTATACTTTTATCCAATTAATTAATGAACGAAAATTCTATTTATTGAATATTTAGTTCATATTAAACAGTTTTTGTGTTGAAAAAACTAGACTACATAATAAAAACAATTTGTAACAAAATAATAAGAGGATTTTACAATATCGGCTCCCGTTTGGGTACAAAAAATTAATTCTCGCAAAAGCTGTAGAAATGAATTAACATGGCCTTAAACACAGTGGTGTATTTTTACATGCACAAATGCCACATTTCTCATTCAATACGACCCGCCATATGTCTAATCTAACAAAGCTGTCAGCTTTATTGGCCACTTATGTTCGCCCCTTATTCGTGACGTCATTTGCTATGATAGAAGAGGTTGTAAGGTGGCGGTTACGGGTCAATCTCCGGCGGGAATTTCCGCACGTGGGAACCTTGCCGGACGATGCCGCTGGCCTGCGGGCGGGAAGATTTTGTTTTCTTGTAGAAGTCACTTTTCCCCATTCCGGCAACGCTCCAGTCACCTCATCGAACCAAGCTCATCCCTCCAACTGGTCGGAGTTCCAGACATGTCCCTTGGGTAGGACAACGTGCTTCGCTCGGACACCAGCTCCTCACCATTGAGATCCGCAGACACTGCCCTAGGCGGGAACTGCAAGGGGATTTTATCGAACCAGATGTTGGAAACGTGGGGCAACCCACCAGTTTATTCATTGCAAGAGGTCGAGGTTCTAAGAATTTGTCGACCGAGAATCAGTACGGTTATCACTCAGAATTGAGCTGCCATCGACACGAAAATTTCAACTTTTAAATTCAGCGAGAAAATACCTAACTATAATAAATTTTTTTAAAGGAGGAAACATCAGAGCACTCTGAGAAAACCCTCATACTCTGCTAGCACCATTCGGGTCTTCTACGCATAAACCTACATTTATATTAAAGTATAATATATTCTTGGTTCATGGCTTTCATATTTACCATATGTATGCCTTCAGGCATATAAAATATGCATATAATATGTACCCATAGTGAATATTTCTAAAATATGTGTATTCATAGTTATAACTATGACTATTCATGTAGGATATTTGTTTTTTATTATTATTTATTATTTTATAATATAATGAGCAATAAATCATATAAGATTTTAGAAGGGAGCCAGTAAATATTTGTGGCTGGTATTGAGGGTGTGTAGGTGACCCGACTAACCAGTCGAGATATAGGTTGAAGGAGGAGGGGCGTGACCTATTAACCAATGAAAATATGGTGGTGGAGGTCAGTCAACTGATGGTCTTCGTGTTGAAAGGAAGTTTGCTCCGCAATCTTTGTTCCGAACATAGGACCTCCTGCGTTTAAGTACTATTTTAATATTGTTTTCAATTTTTAAATTTTTTTAAATTTTGATTTTTTTATAAATAAAAAAAATTGAAAATTAATTTTGTTTGCAATTTTTGGAAATCTTTTGGGGTTCAAGGTCAATTAAGGTTACGGGCGTGAGGTCAATGTCAAGGACACCCGGGTCCGAGATGGCGGACGGGTGACATCACTTCATGGCGGCCGGCTACTGTTCCGCTCCGCATTTCCCATGACCTAGACTAATACATATCAGAACGAGTGCCTCTGAAATCCGCTCAGCCTTCACTGCAATAAATCATATTCGCAAATTTACCACGTCCATGTATAATTGTAGCGAGAAAGCGTGAATGATAAAGTTTGTTCTCATACATCCATAGTAGCGTTCCTACATTTTTTCACGAAAGATTAAAATCTGAAGGGAGGTTCGAACTTTGAATAGTAGCGACGCTCAGAATTCCTACATTTGCAGCCGGATGTGAGGCAATATCGCCATACAATGTATAGGTTCAAATCTTACAGTACTGTTTGGGAAGTTTAATAGACAATTCTTTATAGTGCACTTTGTGTGGTCCAAGAACGTATGATTCCGCCGTCAGGCAGGCTGGACAGTGGTCTTGAGGCATTTCCCTACGTATATACCGTTCACGGTTGATTGACCCCTTGGAAATCATTCTTACGAAATTGTCACTGCCCTAACCTGCATATACTGTATTTTATCGGGCGCATTGACTGACTGTCACTGGGCGCCCAGTAAAGTTGGTAACAACGGAGGAAAACTGGTTCCATGCTTAAGGCATCGAATCGAAAGTGTTAGGTAAACTGACATTATTTCTTTTGATTTGTATTTTATTTTTAACTATCTGTTCCCGCGACTTCGTTCGCGTGGACTTTAGGATTTACATATTTTAAAAATAGAAATATAAAATTGAAATGAGGAGTGAATAGTGTCAATCAAAATTTACATATAATAATATTTATGATCCAAAAATATTTAAAGTTTTAAATATTTATCAAATAGAATTTACAAAATTAATTTTTAATGTTTAGATGGAAATTAATGCAGTGCCTGCGACTTGGTTCGCGTGGACTTTAGTATTTGTTTACATATGTTTAAAATAGAAATTTCGCTTCGCTTAGGTTGTAGGAGTCATTGAAATACAGCCCACCATCGCTCCGCTCAGGTTTTATGTTTAAAATACAAATATAGCTGCGTTCAAATTTCACGGAGTTATTAAAAACAGCCTGCCATCTCTTCGCCCAGGTTTTATGGAGTTATTGAAATACATACGTATATAATTGTTGTGAATGTTTGTCACTTTATTATCGGAAATAGTTTTATCGTCGCGTTAGTGTTGGTCGTTTAAAAATGTTATTTTACTATGTTTTTCCGATAACTAGTGTATTTTTTCTATGATGCGTATTATTACAACGATTATTAAAAAAAGTATTATTGTTTCAACAATAAAAATCAGATTTTAAATATAAATAATTTCTTTAACATCAGAAATTTTTTTATCAGAAACGATTCAGCCGTTTCGGAGCCTATCATGGACAAACATCCAGACAGACAGACAAAAATTTTAAAAGTAGATATTTATTCTTCAACATCGTTTAAATAGCATATTGCGCTTAGAAAGTGGCATTAAATTTAAAATAACAGACAGACACTTCAATTTTATTTATTAGTATAGATTTGTAAGCTTTTGAATCTCATAATCATTTAACAGTTTCACTTGACCGACGTATGAATAAAGTGATCAGTCACATTCAATGTCAGTTTCACATATAGTGTAAGAATACACAATGTGCATACAAGTAGATCTCAAGAAGGGCGCTTTCGAAAGTGCTCAGTTGATCGTGAAGAAGCTACATCTGCGGAGGGAGGTCGACGCGAACGTAGCCGTGATTATCGGAGGTTATGGGTAAAACAGAGCGTCTCAGATGTTGTAGAGGCATCTCTTGCGCCGCGCGGACACCCTGCAGTCCGTACCGCTAGACCATTGATTTTCAAATTGGTTGAGGGGGGGGGGGGGGGTGGCGCCGAACTTTTCATTTGTAAAGTTAGCAAATAGAATTCAAACATTTTAAATAGGTATGTAGTGATGATAACACATAGATTAGCGACGGATCCTTTGTTGACATAGATTCGCTGCCAGCAACCCTTCAAGAGCAGTCATTGGAAGTAAAAAATGATTCTGCTGCGAAATACGATTTCGAGAAGATTGACAAAACAATGTTTTGGGTCAAGTACTTCAAAGTTTATCCCGACATAGCAGAGCAAGCGCTGCGATTGTATGTACCTTTTTCAAGTACATATTTGTGCGAAAGGGCTTTTTCAGCACTAGTAGCAAAATAAAACGAGTTATAGAAGCAAACTCGATGTTGCCAGCGATTTCTTCTATTCAACCAAGAATTGGGAATATTGTTAAAAGAATGCAAGCTCATCCGTCTCATTGATTTATTCACCACCATTTGTGTTCAATAAGCATTAAAATGTAATGATTAAATAAGACCTTTGTGACTTTTATTCGTTTTTGTTTTACCTTCATAATAATGAAGTTGTGACTCGGAGGGCGTAGTTATTTTTTTTTTTTTCAGAAGGGAGGCGTGATAAACTAAAGTTTGGGAATCCCTGCTCTAGACGGACTTGAGTTGGAGTCTGCCACCGGGATCACTAGAAGCGCCGGGATTGTGTATCTTTGTGGTCGTGTTTACAATCGAACCCTCGCGCCTGTTGCCGAGTGTGCGGTAGCTTGTTTGTAAAGCAGGACTGAACTGGGACCAGCTCAGCAACTGGTATACATATGTGCGAGACACGTATGTATGTACACAGCTGAACGATATCATAAGGGACGTGTGACTGCTCGCAACTCACCTAGGTGGACCAAGTTTACTTCCTGGCCGGGTCACTCGGTTTTTCACGCGTGGGTAACGTTGTGGACCTTATCATTTACCAGTGGGCTTTCTCGGGGCACCTCCGTTTCCTCAATCCCTCCATTCTGCCGCTACTCCATCTTCACCTCAATTCATCCTTAAAACGGAGCGCAAGACGTCATTTATTATCGCCGACAAAAATACCCCAAGTCCATTAAATTTATAATCGTTGATATTTAGCTGTCGTTAGGAGAAATGGGTAGTATTCAATTATATTTACTAATCCGGTAATGCATTAAATAATAAGAATTTGTGATTTTTTGTGTAGCACTAACATACAAGTAACAAATCGCTGTGAACATAATGGTCTGGGACCCATTTGAAGGTATCATTTACCGACAGATTTCTATCTATGTTTTAAATTTCTTGACACTTTTTTTTTGGGTACAGTAACACAAATCTTTGACTACAAACTATGTTAAGGCATATCCATTAGGAATTACACACAAGAAAACACTAGAATTTCAATTATTCGAATCACAAAGTTATTTTTTTTCCCCATACTCCTTAAAAAAATTTTCTAATTCCCTCTCCCCCAGCACCTTTCGGCCAAAAAATTTATTCTTTCCGTTACACACGACACGTAAAATACTTCCAGACTTACCAGCTACCAATGACTTACGACAATATATTTTAATTTCAACATGTCGCAGCAATCAACCTAACACATAACACCATGTGCAGCATACTTGACGCGAGCCTGGCCATTATGTAGATATTATCCACAAATTTTCGAATCAGATACTTGTCTTACTGAAAAAAAAAAAAAAAAAAAAAAAAAAAAAAAATCATAATATTTTATTTGTTGTTTTACAGGCAGCTTAAAAATTCACATACTTTAATAAATAAAGTGTATGTAGAGGATATAAACTATTATAAACGTATTTTGTGGGAAAAAGCAGAGAATCGCATCCAATGGATATATTTTACTTTTTTCCAAACTGATAAATACGGAAATTTATCACGGCAGCTGTTTACCTATCCCTCATCACAAAGGAAATATTTATCAAGATTGGACTAAACACATATAATACATTTATGAGAACTCTTTTTAAAAATTAGACAAGTCGTAATGGATGGTATAAACTGACATGAAACATATATTAACATCTACTGAACACATCCGTCATACTGAACCGTCCTTTAAGCAAAATGCATGCTTTAATGTTTAAACTGGCTGGCGTGAGACAGAGAGAGCAGCTCCTATTTTTTCTCAGTAAATATCTTAATCCGATTTGGTGAGATGGCAACGAAAGACAAAAGAGTACGGAGGAAATAACGAGTGGACATTTGGAAACCCCGAAGCAAATCGAATAACCTCTGTTCCGCACTCTCAGCATCACTGCTTAAAAGTTTACATGACCGCGAGAAAGTTAAAATTAATTTGCATTAATATACTTTTCTTTACTTTATACAGGATTAAACAAAGTGTTTCATAATAATTGGAATTTCATATATAAATGGAAATAACTTGGAACTAAACATAGCGCAATATATTTGGTAAAACAAACATAATTCAAGTATTTCGTTAACTAAATTCCGTTACATTTTTCTTCATGCTAAAATACATGTTTTCTAATTGTATTCTGAGTAATTTTTTTCAAATTGATTTTAAATGTCATGATCCATGTAATTTACTCATATAAATGGAATGTGATAAATTTAAGTATACTAACACTGGTAATTTCTTTACACTGACATATTATTAATTAGGAACACAAAAACACAGCAGCACTTGCATATCTTATAACAAGTTCAAGGGACGAAACCGAGCGTGTTTGGCCCACATTCGGGAGGTCGTGAGTTTGGTCGTGGCCAAATGGGGCCGCGGTGGAATAGTGGTTAGATGACTCGTTTCCCACCTAGATAATGCGGGTTAGACTCCCGGCTTGCTCGCTCCAGAATCATCGCACGTGGGGATCGTGCCGGACGATGCCGCTGGTCGGCGAGTTTTCTCGGGGATCTCCCGTTTTCCCACACCCTTGCATTCCAACGTTGCTCCATGCTCACCTCATTTCTCCCTCATCGGCCTTCAAGACCTCGATCTCTTCACTCCATTCACACCCCCTCCCAAAGTGGGTTACCATTCCGATCCAGCCAAATTCTGATTCAGTTACCGAGCAAGGCGGTGCTGTGGTAGTCCTTGGGAATCGCATTCCGGAGGACCCGAATTCGATTCCTTGTCCGGTGATCCTAACGTCGATTTTCCATGGTTTCCCGAAATCACTTCAGGCGAATATTAGGATGGTTCCTGATGACTAGCTATGGCCGATTCCTTCATCGCCCCATATTCTCTGAGCAGGTTGATCCGTCTCTAACGACCTCGCCTACCTCAGTTCCTTCGTACACTTTTCGTCTTCTGTGCATTTACCCAACATTGACCTACTCCATGCCAACACAACTAAGGGCTGTTCGCGATAAAAACGAGCACTTTTGAAATCAACCTCAGAAAAATGCCACTGCCCCATGCCTTTACATATTTTAATGGGCACACCGAGTGACGTGCGCCCAGCAAAGTTGGTAGGGATGGATGGAAAGTAGTTCTATGTCTTAACGTCGAATAAAAAGTGTTTGATGACCATTTGTGTTAACAAAAATTATTTCTTTCGCTTTCTGATGTTAATGTATCGAAATGTAAAATTAAGTATATAATAGTAAAATAGTAAAATAATTACTTTTAAAATAATTTTACATTTTCTTTTGAACGACTCATGAATAAAGTGATGAGGCTCATGCAAATGTAAATTTTACATAAGGTGTAAGATTACACAACGTGCATACAAGTAGATCTTAAACAGGGCTTTCAAAATAACTCATTTTACTATATCAAAGTCAAGTGGTCAACACTGGTGAACGTGTTTTTTATATCTTCATTTTTCAAATACATTTACCATTTTAAATTTAATAAAATTTTAATAAAAACTGGTTAGATGAAATAAACAAACATTTCAAAGCACTTGTCTCCACAGCCTTCTAATATCAAATCTTATCCACGTAGTTTGTGATAGCCGCGTTGGCAGCAAAGCGATATTCACAATAGAGCGTCGTGATGCGGCGCGTCACGTCCGATGCTGGCCGCCAGCTACGAAAGTTATTCGCGTCTTCACAATAGAGCGATGTTCTAATGCCGGCCGCCGGCGACCACAGACCGTGCTGCAATCTGTTACTTGCAACGACGCTTGCAACGAAATGCTAAAAGAGAACGCCATACAATGGGGTTGTTTGCCATTTTGTTAATAATATTGTTACTTTGCAGCGATATACACACTTCTTTAATAAAAGTACTATATTAAAATTCGAAATGGTGTAGAACATGAAGTACTCTTCAGGCATCGGAAAAGAAAACATACTTTTTGTTTCCCTAAAGGGAACTAAAATTATAATAAATTTGCACTCCAATTAGTATTTCTGCAAACCGTTTGTTATGTATATTTTCAATGCTATTTATGTCAGATTTTCGCCAGTTTATTTATTATGAAGTACAGAAATGTTATTCTTCTTATTCCCCGACGCTGGCGAAGAGCGTCAAAACCAATGTTCGTCGCTCGTGCAAAGTCCCCGACGCTCGACGCTAGCGCCAAGGCTCTGATTGGCTGATGCTCTATTATGAATACCGCTTAAATCAGTTGAATGCTGGGGCCCGAAGAGTGGCTGTAGCACAGCTATAGCTACAGCACTCTCCCCCATCTGCTTCGAGCCGCGGCGAAACGCGCGTGTGCGGCCTGGGTTTCGCATTGTTCGCGAGATGAGGTTGATGATCAGAGGCTGCAGGCAGGCACGTTAGCCTATTCATTCAGCAAGACTTAGGCAGGACTCACAATAGGCCGTCGCATCCGCCAGTCATCCATCCGTCCGGTGGTCACGGGATCACGTGATCTTCAACCAATAGCAGGTTAACCTTTTTTCTTCTATCCGTCCATCTGTCAAATATTTACCCGAACGTTTAACTTTCTACGGACGGACGGATTAGCCACCACCTTCCGATAACATTCCTCAGACGTGAATACGCACTTTGAAATAAAATGCAAGGATGTGAATCTGTGTATATTTATCTTTGTTGTTAAATACAGGAATTTAATATGTAAAACAATTTCAGTATTCATATTTCCCCAAAACGATTTTATCTTGAAAACATATTTCCATTCCAAACTATATCTCCAACTAAAGAAACAGCTTGGTGGTAAGTTGTCACACTGAAATTTCGCCTTACAGAGGATTGACGGACGACATAATGTTGTGAATCGCTTTCAACTGACGGATGAAAACGACAGACGGATGACTGCCGGACGGTCGAATGACTGACGGATGCGACGGACTGTTGTGAGTCCACCTTTACTGTTTAGCAGCAATACTTTAATGCTAAAGGAAAGAGAAAATACACCACACCAACAGGAAACTAACACTGTTGACACAACCTCATTGATTTACAAAACATCATACTTATTAGAGTCAAACGCAACATCTACAATGCTACAAAATAGCGTCCACGGCCGGTAACATATTCTGTAGTTTTGACGTGAGTAGATGGAAAATGCTGGTACGGGGACACATGCATCAGGCAAAGGCGCCGAAGCGCCAAGGTCACTTGCCGCCATGTTGGATTTATTCCCGTTTTTCCTTCCAAAATAGCTAATTTTCACACAAAATCGTACACGTTTTAGCACAAAAATATCTTAAAATTTCCCTTTTTCCTTAAAAAAAATTCCCAATTTTCCCTAAAAAAATGCTTGCTTCTCACTGTGGGCTACGTAACTCCTCAATGTGTCTGAGATATCCGAAACAAAGTCACATAATGAGGAGTTGACAAAATAAAATTATTTTAATAAATTATTTTTATAAAATTAAATATATTTTATAGTTAAAAAAAATAAATATATATTTATAATTAAAAATTCTAACGACGAAAGTATATCACCGAACTCGTCTTTTCAAGGCGCGTACGATCGTGATGTCATACCACCATTATGTCTTGTTTTTTCATGCTCTATCATGACATGATGTCTCGCTCTTTTTGTCTCTTGTCTCTCTTTCTTTCTTGTATCTCTCATTCCATCTCTTTCTTTCATTCCATCCCTTTCATTTCTCTCTCTTTCTCTCATTTCTCTCTCATTCCTTTATCCTTTTCTCTTGTCTCTCTCTCTCTCTTTCGTTTCTCTCTCTTTCTCTAATTCCATCTCTTTTGTTCTCTCTCTTTCTCTCATTCCATCTCTTTTGTTTTTCTCTCTTTCTCTCATTCCATCTCTTTTGTTTCTCTCTCTTTCTCATTCTCCTTACTCTCTTTCTCGGCCAAATACTCGCACTTGTTCGATTAGGTGAATTTGCTCAACTCCACCGTCTACATAGTTCCTTCATCGTCTGCTAGAGTGCGCGAATTGTCAGTGTGTATATTTATTTATGAATTTAAATGTGCAATTTTCCATCCACGAAAAAGTATATAAAATTACTGTAAAGGACATTCCAGGCAGGACTTTGTAAAACATACTAGAATTTTAATACTTTAAAAATCAATTCAATCGACATTAAAAAAAATTGATATTTTTCCTTAGTATTTTTAATTCAATTTGTTGTTACATTTGTAAGAACATTAAGACGCCTAGCCTTGTAACCACACACGCATGCATGCACACATGCATCAACAGGTCCGGGAGCCAGCTGTGACAGGCGAAGAGTGGAATGATGCCATCAACAGGTGCCACACGTGTGTGGGGGTTGGGGGGAGGCAATTAACCATGATTCACTCTTCTGGCCCGCCTTGCCAATGAGATTTCTATGAAGCGATGCATGTATAAATAACTATAATTATTTAAATTTATTTTACTTCTCGTTTGGAAAATGCCGAAAAAAAAAATCTTTTAACTACAGTAAAATATATTTTTAATGCATTTGTAATGCAAATTCAGTTCAAAGAAATTCAATTCTATAAATTTCAGACTTTCCCATGACAGCTGGTAACATCAAAAAAAAGAAAAAATTCTCATGCTTGGACAGGATTCAAACTCGAGATCTTAGTGTATGGAGCCAATCATCTTAACGCCTTAGCTACCTCAACCCATGACAAGAGGAAGGGTTTAAAACTCGAGTATGTACTGCTGAGCGAAATTGGCAATTTCTCTCGTACAAATACATAAATATTTTTCGTTAAGCTAATATAATTTGCGCATAGATGGCTCTATTTAGAGCATTTTTAGTTTTTAAAGACAAGCAATGTACTGTATTAAAATAATTTCGTTTATTTCAGCCAGTGTCTGAATGCTTAAGCCCACAAAAATTTTTTGTATTAGTTTGAAAAAAATTCATGAAGAAAATCGGGCTGTAAGCAAGCGAATATTTATAGTCACAGGCGCATATAATATGAGAAATCTAAGGAGGTAGGTGCGTGAAATTCAATTATGAAAGCATCAATTCTAACACCGGGAATATTTATTGGTTTAAGCCCTATATAACCATAATAGTAATTATCTTAACATATTATTGCTTTTTAGTGATTTTTTTTAACGAGATCTGTTTTTAACAGACTGGTTAGCCTAGAATACAGGATTAAAATAAAAAACTAATTATTCAAGTATTTTTGTTTTTCCAAATATTATTTAAATTTATTACTACCGAAAACACTTAAAAAATGTTCATGTGCATCAACATTATTATACAAATCTCAGTCGTTCGTTAAACATGAAACCCACTATTCTGGCACTTACGAACTTCATGCTATCGTGCAGTAAGCTTGAAGCCAAAGTCTTTGCAGCAAAACCGACACCGATTGGCCACTGAAAGTTCTGTAGATCATACCCTAGTGGGTCCAGATGGTTCGGCTGTCGTCATGTCGGAAGGAGTAGGAAACAGATAAGAAGTTGTCGATCATGCCGATGATGAAATTTGCAGCAACCCAGATATAAACTTCTCAGCATTGTAGGTCCCTTAGAGACATAACCATCATCAATCCCTAGGATTCTCCCTTATCTAGGCTCCTTGCATATGTATACTTTGTGGTGTCATAACCCATACCAAAGACAAAGATATCTATATAATGCCTAAGTGTTGAGTGAACTGAATCCACTCGTTCTCAGCTGTACATGATCAACCGAATCAAGTGTCCAGCCAGAGCCCTTCAGCGCCATTTTTTTCACTACACACATTCTTTATGCCACTTTCAATACTGTCTTCGATGCCATGCACATTATAGATAGGCATAATAGATCTCTTAAATGCCTTTCTTGCATGCTCATTATTGTATGTCTCTGGTTTCTATAGCTGCATTCCAGCTATATATTATATTTCATACCGCCATATTTTTCCACCTCCTCTGTAAGTTGGTTTATTAAGTTTTGTTTTATATATGCCAGAAATGAACAAATATCTTTCGTAAAGGCTGTTAGATTCGGAGCAACATAATCTTTTAGAAGACCTCTGAATGCAGATTGCTTCAAGAAAATCAATTTGCATTCGGTTTCATCTCACAGGTTATTTTCGTAGGTTGCGATGATGAATTGATAGTTGTAGCATCTGATTCACCAGTCGAAGCAGCGCTAGGACCAGTTTTCGCTGTAAACAGCACAGATGAAGGATGTTCTGCTTGTTCAAGATCGGTAGATGATGCATCAGTTTTGCATTAATTAAAATGCCTATTTAAACTCTCGATGTGTGCAAACAGTCTAGAGCACTTCTCACACCGATATCCCATGCGGACGTGCCGTCCGCATGGCATGCATTCTTTTCATGCCTTCGTGCTTTATTAACGTTTGCGAAAGTCTTGTCGCAGTAGCTGCATGGAAGTTTTGACGAAAGAAGGAACTGTCGATAGCATTCACAGTCGAATTTTGCTGCTTCTATGACTTTCCAGTGCTTGCCTTGCCGCGTCAGTTACCACCTCAGTACAGCTCCAATGCAATGTTGACAGATAATGCTTAGCAGGAAGTGAAGGTAGACCGATTCAGGTTTCGAGATGACTTTTCTGGTCATCCCTTCGTCAACGAAAATGCGATTTGCATTTTTCACATTTAAAAGTAGCACGCTCCACATTCTGAATACAGTTGACGTCATGTTATCCGAGCATCGTGGCTTTAGGAAAATATCTTGTCACAGTAGCAGCAACGAAGCCTTGACGAAGTCGTCTGTGACAGCACTGCTGCAGATGATCTATCTGAAGAAGTCAATGGTGCAGCCGATGCCATGCCTGAGGAAGTCGATGGCGATGCTGCTGCCACAGGTGTCCCATCCGAAAATGTCGATGGCACTGCACTAACGTCAGGTGTTGAAGAACCAGCAACCTTCGGCTTAATACTATATTCCATTTGCTTACACAAGCTGAACCGATGTGTCTTTCACGACTGCCACTGTTAAACTAAGCTTCCTAACTGGAACCCAGCTGCTTATATACACTCGTAAGCAGGAACCATACCGCCCACCATAACTCAAGTTTACAGAAACTATATAGTTCAGACCAGATAAAACACAAAAAGCACCATCTGCCATACCAACGAACACCGCTTATCCCTACCAATCATTTCACCGACTATAACTCTAGCATAACTTGACCATTCGTCCAAAAAGACCATACAAACAAACATACAGCCCATACCACAGACACAATAAAATTATTGTCATACCATCCACTATGCCGACTGACACCAGTCAAAATGCAATAACCACCCATACCAAACACACATACATTCTGTCCACGCCATTCGACATACATCAACAATCGCAATACAGATATTCTTGAAAGCATATCACACAACATACCATCCACGATAACCCAAACATACTGGAAGAGGAGAAGGAAGATGACTCCAAAATGACCCTAAATGGCTCCAAAATGACTCTTAATGACTCCAAAACACTCTAAATGATTCTGACTCCAAAATATCTCTAAATGATTCCAAAATGACTTTAAATGACTCGCTCCCTAGTTCCATCGCTCCTACCACTCATTCCATCTGCTCTACCAACCATCACCAGGCTAAATATACCTACCACTTATACTGTCCACTAGAATAAAAGCATTCCTCAGCCCACGCCCATTAAAATATACCAAAAATCGTAACTCCAACATGTTTGTCATTACCAACAGACATTTGCCAAATATGCCACCCATAAATTAAACTTCCTGATTATATCAACCAACACCAGACTAAATATACTCACCACTCATACTGTCCACTAGAATTCACGCATACATCAGCCCACAACCACAAAAATATACCAAAAATCGTAACTTCAACATATCTGTCATAACATCATTACCATCAGATGATAGTCAAATATCATATCAGACATTAATATAAAGTACTCTATCTACCATCTATACCAATAGAAATGCTGATCACCACACCTCAGACATACAAAACAAAATATGTGTAACCATGCAGACTAAGAGTACTGGGTACTCAACCAACCATAACCCAGAATACTTCAGTCATGCCACACAGATCATACCACATATGAAAAATTAGCATCTACTAATTTCATACCACACCTATGCCATCCATTAACCCCACCAACTAAAACATACTAGGTGACAACCTTCCAGTATACTGAACATTATTATAACTAACTCTATCAACCAACAAACGAGATAATTATGCCAGCCATCCATACTAATTGCTGCTCTTATGAAACCTACAAGGTAACATACCTCCAGCATATTTAACAAACATATCGAATGGTACTCAGTATTAAAACAGATATAAAATAACTTTCATAATTACATTAGCTTGCCTCAGCCATGCAATTTCGAAAGCCATACATCTCAGCATACCAACATATTATAATATCTGAATATATCAACGAACCACCACAACAGATAGCCATACCAACCAAAATGTACAACCCAAACCATATCATTAGTCCTAACCCAAGCATACCACAGTCATGCTATTAACAATATAGACAATACCAACCACCATACGTCAGACTTACTGATCAATCATAACAGTCAACTATAGTGACTACCATTTCACCCCATCTAACTTCACCATTTACACATATAAAAAAACCGTACCAGCAGCCAAGCCAATCAAATATTCCAATCATAAGCTCCAACCATGCTATCATAAGATCAATAATATTAATTTAACCATCTATGATATACATACAGTCTTAATTCCCAGATACTATATCATACCATCCAATCATACTAACCAACCATACCAGCTAAGCATTCTGATTCTCTCACACTAACTAAACATCCAATCAAGCCATTTCATTCTTACAAACTAATCACACAATTAAACTATTCTCCCCATACCATCGAAGCTACACTTTTGTCATACAGCCAAAACAACCGAACATAGTTCAGGTCATACTAATCAACATAATGGCTATAACAACCATACCAACTGTACAAACAAGTCATATCGATAGGTAATACCATCAAGATGTACTGGCTATAAAAAACCAAACCAATTAGGCAGCCCACACCGGCAGACAATACCATTAGGTTACTCCATCCATTTCAACCATTGCACGAGATCATACCAACCAAAAACATACTAGTCAGACATACTAACAAAACATATTACCATAGCAAGCTACCTATAACAACCATTCATAGAGGTCATACAGTGTAAACATTATAAAAGAACCTCTACCAATGATGAGCCTTAATAAAATTTAAATTATTATCAGACTAACCAACATAATATTCAAGTCATACATTTCGATCTTCAATACTAACCATCACACCTGTTATCATACCTTCTACCTTCCTGTTTAACAGCCATACAGGCACATCATACTCAGGGACAAAGCTATTCCATCAAAATAAACTCCCTCTTAAAGTCAACCCAAGCTACTTCAATCTCCCAATAACACATTTCAGACATTGCTACTACCATATTGATAGGTCATACAAGCAAGACACATTACCAAACCAGTCAACCAATGAATATACCCAGGTCATAATATACAATATTTAAAAAAACAAGAGAGATTGCACTCACATCTCTAGCAAATTTCTCGAGAGGTTAGATCTCTCGAAATGTAGATGCGAGCATGGCCGACCAACTTACAAAGGAGACGAAGAAGAAGGGTAGGGGATGGCGACACTAGTTCCAACATTGTTGCTAGGGGAGGCGCTTGTCGACGACAAGACATTTGCTCACCCAACACCCCATCTGATTACATTCACCTTATATGACAGCCTGCAAGGGTATCCATGCAACCCTTGCGAATAGTAACTTTACCATTCGCTACAGAACATATCTACTAAGTTATCGCATTGCATAAAACATACATAGATCTCATCCATCACACATAACCCTATGCAAACGTCTCAGTAGATGAGTGACTACTGTCACATATCGTTTTGTCAACGACTCAAGCGAACCAACATTTCTAGGGTAAAATGTAAATATCCGTTGTTACTATACTTGCCACAAATACACGCACACAAAACAGAATTAAGTAAATACCTAAGCCTTCAGTGCTTGCTATTATTCTGGTTTACCTAAACACACCAACCGTTTATACCATTCATGAACATAATAACATACGAGGGAAGAATATATCATATCTAAAACTCAGCCATGGGTAATTAAACAGATCATAAAGGTTTTAATGCATCACTCTTAAAAAAAAATAGTAACGCAAAACCTTTAAAATATAAGTATATCCATATACATCTTATAAACAAGAAATAAATAACATATATACCTTAGTCGTATATTACACAAAGGCGAATAACATATTTATACACATATTCGGAAGGATGTAGATTCGAACATTCTACCATCCCTTACTTATACACATCCAACATATTCCATTTACCAGAAAACATTCGCTATCAGTATTGCATTTCATCTCTCCCATAGACAAATATTTTGAACTCTCTTCGCAAACATGTTATCATTTACAAATATGGTGTTGTTTATTTTTACAGTTAGTATGTACACTATATGCTTAAGGTTATTAACACAGGATTAACACTGTTGTTCACGAAGTCTTCGTAAGTGGACTTTAAAAGACAAAAACGATTACTGTGGGTCATCCTTGAAAGATAAATATTTGCTGTTGTGGACGTCTTGTGGACCTTTTTGAATTCTACAATTCAGTAGTACATTTATCTGGTGAAACTCTTATGGTTTAGTCAGCGTAAGCCATGTAAGCGCCCTAAAAGTGGCTTTTTCCAACTTCATGATAAAACTTTGACATTTATCTACCATCCTTACATTAAATATGAATGTATTGTATTCCTATATCTTCCTAAAAAAAAATCCTCTAAATTATGGTGGAAACCGTATCGAAATACATCAAGTAGTTTATAAGCCTTAGCCAAATACATAGACACACGCGGCCGGGCGACTTTGTTTTATACTATCTTAATATAAAATCATTTTTGCGTGACTAAACCGCATCATTACTGACAAACCACTGGACCAATCGAGAGCATATCCACACCGTATGTTATTGAGGTGGCGAGTGAGATTTTCAGTTATGTTTCATCCGATAGGTGGCACTGGAGTCTAACTTCTATATTTATGGGCCAATTTTGCTCATACTTGCAGGAAATGTTTGTTGATCTAAAAGAGAAAAATGCCAGCGATACCACGGTCAAACATCGGTTGACATACCAGACGTAATAGAGAGGACGCATTGAGAAGGTAAAATGGAACGTGAAAGAGGCGGAACAACGTTCGCCGGGATCAGCTAGTACATGCAATCGTTTGATGGATTCATTTATTTTTCAGGTTTATATAATAATTTCTTTTTTTTTTACACATCTCAAAATGCCAATGCTTTATTTACAGAAACGGAGACTTCACACATAACACAATATTGTTATTAATCAAATATTGCGACCAGTTTTCCCCCAATGACCAATCATAATTTAATGTCATATCAAACAACTAATCAGCCCTAAACCTCCATATGCCCATCGAAAATTGTTGAAAATATATCTTAATATTTTGATGTCATATCATAGTCGCTGCTATAAAAATAGACCAGAAATCCATTTATACATATTCTTCCAGACCAAATATTCTAACTTGTAAAATCCCAAAATACCTGAACACTACCTACAATCCATTCCATTACATCATATCAGTTATACCAAAATCACTTCCGTTCATACCATCCAGGACAAAAAAACAATCATATAAGAATTCCTATTAAATAGTCCAGCGAATTTCTCAGATAAAACATTTCATCATGCAATAGCAAAACACACACATTTAAATAATACTCACACCCATACAGTTTACCATAGTCAACAATCCAACTATAACAAAATCTCATTCCAAAAGACCATATCACCAAACCAGGAATTAAAATGTTACAGCAGAAATAAATATTTTAACCATTAAAACTCACAAACCGTATCATGCCATACCGCTCCTTTAGGCAGGCCATAACATTATCTAATAACCAACATTCTACCATACAA
Organism: Dryococelus australis; assembly: GCA_029891345.1. Taxonomy (NCBI): domain Eukaryota; kingdom Metazoa; phylum Arthropoda; class Insecta; order Phasmatodea; family Phasmatidae; genus Dryococelus; species Dryococelus australis. The sequence continues at coordinate 263,290,929 of CM056993.1, forward strand.
TACTGTCAGAACATACCAATTACTCAATCAAATATTCCAAATTCTTAGCAATCATACTATCATACCATACTATCAATTTGCAAAGACATTGCCAGCACAACTAACGTACCATACCGACAAGACTAATTTAACCTTGATCCATTCATTACGACTACCACCCATCGAAAAAATGTTTAACTCATAATATTTGAGTTTATGTCTTATTCACTGCTAAAAAAAAAAAAAGTCTAACATCTACTTCCGCGTATTTTGACAGACAAACATTCCAACTTGTAATACCTCAAATAGCTGAGCAGAACATAACAAAACTCAATATCTGCAATCGATTCCATTAGACCACATCGGTTATACTAAGCATTCTCCTTCAAACCATCCATGACTACAAAACATCCATATAAGCATCCTATGAAATATTCCAGAGAATTAATCAGATAAACCATATTGCACCCTTGAGTGAAATTTAAGAACAAAAAAATTCAAAGAACAGATAAACATTTCAGTTGCATTCCCAATACTGATACAATTTACTAGAAATTCAAATACACCAAGAAAAACATCTCAAAGTGAAAGCTGTGTTCAGATAATTATGTCAAATGCCTCGTGCGATTTAATGTACAAGTATTCCTTGAAAATAAATGACCACCATGCATTACAAGAGCATCATTAAACCTGCCCAAGCACAGCTAGCTCTCTTGAAGCTTTGTAAGAAACACAGTAATGCTCAATGCATGCTAACAATTATTCTAAATATATACACAACATTACTAAAATTGCGGTGGCTTAAAATCTAATACATTGACTAGAGGCTGACCATTTAAAACATGGCTCTACCATTTTCAAATTAAGCATGTTTAGTATTCTTATCACAACACCTGGCGAATACGTAACATTCGTGCGATTACCTTTGTGTTAACTTGCAAGCATATTCCAGGCTTGCCAAGAATATGAATATGTGTGCAGTGGCCCAAGCCCAACAAAGAACACGCCCAATAAAAACCAACAATTTAAAACGAACCTTAAAATCCCAACCAAATGGCCCGGCTGGAAAAACCTCCCCTACCAAGGCGAACCATTTTAAAATACACTTAAGAACGAATGGACTAAAACCTTTAAAGCTCTCGGCCTCAGCGATTGACGGCACACCAGCGAAAATGCAAAAAGAAATGGGCAGGAATATTGGGAGCCAAAAACAAACAACAAATTACTGAAATTCATCAAGGTTTCCATGGTGATGCGGCGCTTATTAATTTTGAACGTGCAAAACCAGACATCTAAGAACCATACAGGAACTAACGCACGCCCACAAAAGTTTAGCACTCCTCAAGAAATGTTAACTATCAAACAATTTAAGGCCCATGCTAAGAAATAACGCTTGGTGCGCCCAACTCACCGCTTCCCATTTGGCCGACAATTGCTGCACAATGAAAACTACTTCAGATACATTTGGCTTGGTTACAAATTGCACTGACACTATTTCTGGTCATCCTAGAGGCTACAATCCAATGGTCCCATGCTGTTCCGGACTCCAGCAAGACAAAGTTAAGTAGTGACCAGGTGGAAGGTAGCTCACAGGTCGATGCACCAGACAAGAATGACTCGTCCCAATTAAAAATTATAGTGAGCACCGAAGAAGGGGGAGGAGGGGCGTCTCCAGCGAGGTCTCCAGCGAGGTAGGGGAAGACGCCACCATCGCGCCATCAGCAAGGTGGAGGGTTAAGGCGGCGTGCAATTCAAGCAGCTGCATAATATCATCATCATATCAACATATCATATAAATGTCACATTGTCATCATCATCATATCTTTATCATTATCATAATGCAGACTTACACTTCATCTTCAGTAATTTACGATCTCAAACACCCAATATAGTATCAAAGCACTTGCTACTGAAGGTGGATAACTTATCCCATCTCACATTAATTAATAGAGGTTTCCTTTCCTTTATTCACAGATGACTCTTTACTGGAAACATAATTTCATCAAAATTTTGTATGTCTCTTCTAATTACCATTTAAATTGCCAGAGAAGTCCATCTCAATAGCTACACCAGATATGTATATACATATATTCAATGTTCTTATATTCTCAGCATTTACACATGCTTTGTATATATCAAGACATTGCATACCGATATGTTGCTGCAATACATGCACTCGCTTCCCGATGATCGACAAATAGTACCGTTACACTTCGTCTTATGTCTATATACAATTCCACTATGAGTAAACACGGCATGGCACTTATCACAGTGGGACGACTGGTATGCTGGACTGAGCAAACAATGACTACATTCATGTCGACATGTTGACAACTTGTAGTTAAAGTATTTCCACAATAACAACATTGTTTCTGTAATGCTTCTAGAGACTCTCCAGAGACACTTGCTGAAGGTGTTGTAGGAGGTAAGTGCAGCTAGTAATGATTGAGATTGCCACACCATGATTACCGAGATCGAACGGAAGCATTCGTATTAGTATTTCACTTTACCGGCATGGGAGCACTCTGAGAAAACCCAACTACGAAAGAACCATAATTTTTTGAAAATTTTCAAATCGCAGAAATATTATAAGACCGTAGCTTCATCTTCAATGATACTAGGGTCGACCATAGCTTCATCTTCGACAAAGCTGAAAATGAATACCACGTCTTCCGCCGCAAATTCGAGTAAAGTGAAAATACTTTTGTTGAATGGTGTATTTATTTGAGTATATTTAAATCATAATATGTATTTTTGATAAGTGTGTGTATGTGTGTGCATGTAATAAATAGTAAAAGCGAATTTCTAGGTATTTTTACAAGAATAGTGTATACACCCTTGTACGAAACAATAACATTTAAGTTAGTATATGCAACTTCTCATACTGTAATGTCTATAAGTTAATATGTATTCTTTAGAAGAAAGCTTACAGCAAGCAATGAATTCGCAACAAAGGTGTTGATATTTTGAGACGGAGTATCTCGATGTGTGAAAGTTATGATCTCATGAACGATACTGTCTCAGTGAGTCTATATGGAAATGGTAACACAAAATGAACCAGGGTGACATTTGCTTCCTGGAAGATCAGGCAAGCTGCTGTTAGACACAATTTGGATGTGGGATAGAGTTCGTATAGCAAGATAAATGGTCTACATTTCGAATACCAAGCGCTGTTTTGGATGATATTTAACGCACATTGTATGTGAATTTCTTATCGTTTACATGTTTATACATAGCTTCTATAAATATTTAAACCATATTTATCGGTTGGGACTGTCGCAAGACCTTGGGTTTGAGACCTGAACTTATAAAAAAATATTAATTTTCTAATACATTAGAATATTTATGGTAATTTTCGTGCAGTATTCATGCGTGCCTGACATAAAGATTTAAGCGATCACTAAAGTCTAAGTACGGCATAGGGTCCTGCGTTAAAAATCCGAAAATATAAAATATACATTGATTTTAAAAAAAGATTTTATATCGGTATACTTTAATTACATATATGTGTAAGATTATTATAATGTAAACACAAAGATGAGAGTGTGTATAGCCTTCCCAGATAGCACTTACCTGCGTCATTTCCACGAGACCATTGTGCTTCCTTCCAGAGATGACGGTAGTCTGAGTGGGTATGGATAGGTAGTTCTTTGTTTGTCGACGACCTGTGATAGTTTGGTAGAGAGACGATGCTTGCTGCACGGGAGATGTATACCGAATGCTTTGGGTTTGGAAAGGTATATTATTTAAGAGACTGTTGTGTAGTGCATTACAACATGGTAGGTATATACTCTATGCATAATATCAAACATATGTTAGTTGGAAGTTAGTTTTGGGTCTCGTAAGATGTGTACATAGAGTGGAATTAATCATGCTTGTTAATCAATTCGTAAATACTATTTATAAGTGTCTTTAACTGGATATGAACCAAGTAAGTTCTCGATCCTATGGTTGGCTTCCATTCTCGTCCGTTGTGTTTCATTGGTCGACGGGTAGTTGGGTCCAGCTCAGTTCATGCATAGTACTTGGTTTTTGATATTCTTTACGACAATACTCTGGTTAATTGACTTGATACATGATTGAAATAATATCTACTTATTCGGTATGTTTCTTCAATCAAAATATATATACTACATGTGTGTAAATAGTAGAGCAAAATATTAATTATGTGTTACATATGTTTTATTCTTGTTAGGTGAGTGTTCACGACTTCCGATGTAACCCTAACCTATCATCTTTGATACAATATTTTTAATTCCTTAAACATAGTTTAGTTGTTTTATCCAAGAAAAGATTAACCTATGCAGATAGCAATTATTAATCATGGCAATCTTCCGAACATAGAGATTAATGTCGCAATTACTAACGTCACATTTGAATACGGATACTATCCTGTAGGCTTCGTATGTACATTTTCACTACCTTTTTCAAAGTATATTGAGCTGTAAATATCATCACACACATTTTTTTAAAAAGGTAATATCATATTGCACCAAGTGTAAGCATTCAGGCACGTAGTTGTAGCAATTATGATGTTGCTGATGGCGATGCTTGCATCCACAGACCACCGTCAACAACTTTCAAAATAGGAATGGATATTTTTTTACATGAAATCGCGTCTTTTTATATGCTACGTCAATCCAAAATGGTATTCGAATGCATTTGAGAAACAAATAGCGTTTCATATATGCGAACAACCTTAGTCTCGAGCTAGATGTCGTGTTGAGCAGGTGTGTTTTCTCTCGGTATCTTATGCATACTTGGTAAATGTTCAATGTCTATATAATTATGAGTAGTATGTAAATGAGAGAGCTGGCGCAGCACACTTTTTCATCAAAAAATCAAGCATTTTAACTCAAAAATCAAGTGTTTTTATAGTTTTCAAGCAACTTTATTAAATTCTACTCTGGCATCAATATTTAATTCTAAAAACATGTAAATCTAAGTCCAAATCAAGAAAATTAAAGCGTAAAGTGCATTTCTTTTTCAAATAAGAAAAATGCCAAAAAAAAGTGACACGAACAGTGAACACCTTATTTACGCAAGGTAACTAACTACCTAACTATAAAAAAATTAAGTAATCTTAATTTTATATAAAGCGGTCAAATTTAAGATAAAATCAAACAAATTCAAGCTAAAATCAAGAAAATTGTGCGGAAATCAATCAAATTTAAGCTAAAAACAAGCGAATTTAAGCGAAAATCAAGCAAATTTGAACCAAAATCAAACAAATTTAAGCCAAATTTGCAAGCTAAATCAAGTAAATTTAAGCCTAATGTGTATGCTAAAATAAAGAAAATTTAAGCTAAAAATCAAGAAAATTTAATTCAAAATTCACCACTGCTCAAACTTTCAGAATAATTAATTTTAATACCTCTCGAAACTATCTGAAATGGTGACATCGAAGAAAAAATAACAGTTAGGTTTAACCAAAAATTATTTTTTCTCCTTCTTAATAATGTTTTTCTTTATAAATAAAACACGGATACATTACTCTTTTGTGCACTGGAAAATAATACAATATGTAAGCAATCTAAAAAGTTTTGTGAAGTAGTAAACATACCAAGCTTTACATCACATAAACATACAAAAGATATGCATATTAACACCTGTAAAAAAAATGTTTTGCTGAATATGTTAGAAGGCGCTATGAGTTAAATAAAGAGAAAGTACTATGCGAATGCGGAAAATACTAAACTACATAATACATATGAAATTCTACAAGGTGATTATTCAACCAAGACATGCTCTGTATGCAATATGAATAAATCTATCGATTCTTTTCATCACATAAAGGCACAATAGACAAACATACAACAAAACTGTAAACAAATGTTTTAGTGAATATGATAGAAGTTGTTATGAGTTAAAAAAATGAATGTACGATGTAAAGGCGGGAAATATGTTTATAATCTATTTCTGAAAAGGCGTAAAATACTAAATTGCACAATATGGCGATAGATATTCAGAATTCAATTCAACATGATAATTTTTCAACCTTCATAATTTTTTTCCTTATAAATAAAGTTAAGATGTCGTCGAGGAATCTAACAGTTGAGTTGAGAGAAAAGAGATTGGCTGAGTTAAGAAATATAGCCAAAAGTTTAAAAATAAAAAAAATATGTAAAAGATTTTATTGGAAATATTATTATACAATGTAATGCTATTCAAACACAAAAATATCCTTTTATAACATTTATTGATATTCTAAACGATTTGAAAGTCGAGGAATTACGAGCTATAGCTAGATACTTTAAAATAATTAATATACAGACACTAAGGAAAAATGATTTAATTAGAACTCTTGTACCATTTTTTAATGAACAAACAAAGAATAATTATACATATTTACCTTTTTCAGGTTACAAAATACTCAGAAAAAATATAAAAAAATTAAAAGAAATATCCTCTTTTCTACTCATGTATTTGCAAACAAAAGAAATAAAATAATCAATAAAAATTATAGATTCAGTACAGTTCTAAAAGTAGAATATCAACATATAACATTGAAAATAAATTAAATTTAATACAGCCTAATCATTTGTTTAGCATCAGTAAAAATAAAGTATTTGATTTAATACATGGTCAACTTTGGAATCTTATAGGGTTGAAAACTAGTATTAAATTGTATATCAATTGTCGCAAACTAGAGAATAATCAAGTAGAATTGTTTACATATCATTTATCTAATATTGAATGATGGAGATATTATAAAGATTTACAAAAATATAAAACAAGAAATACTTAGAAATTTTTCTGAATTTCAAGAAGAAGTTCAGAATGGGCTTTAGAAAGAATGATTGGAATACAGTTAGCTATAAATAATCATAATCAATTAAATGGTGCATCATATATTGAACTACCAGAAATTGTTAAGAATAAAAAAGTGTGCATTAATGTTAAAAATTAAGATCAAAAATGTTTTCTTTGGGCAATAAAGTCTGCATTGTTCCCAGTAGAAAAATATCCACAAAGAGTTAAATATAAAAATGTGGGGCTTAATATTGATAAAGTGTATATGAATATCCGATTAAAATTGATGATATACCAAACATAGAAAATCAAATTGATGTCTCTATAAATGCATACGCTTTTGATGACAAGTTTAATGTATCCAATAAAAATAACAAAATATAAAAAGGAAAACATAGAAATTTTCTTTATATCAAAGATGATAAAAACTCGCGCTGCTGTTGGATAAAAGACTTATCGAAATTGCTTTCAGCGCAAAAAACTAATCATAATGGCAGAACTTATATATGTGATATGTGCCTTCAATTTTCTACATCTCAAGAAAATTTAAATAAACATACAGACGAATGTTCTGAATATGAATCAATAAGAATAGATTTGCCTTTTGATGGCGAATATATTTGTTTTAGAAAGTATAACATACAATGAAGGTTCCTTTTGCAATATATGCAGATTTGGAATAAATTCTAAAGAAAATACCAACCACTAAAGAAAAGTTTATTACCTTGGGAAACAAACAGAAAATTTAAAGATGAGATTAAGAGACACCTTTATATTTATGGCCAGAATTTAGATTAATTATCATCTAATTTAACTAAAGATCAAATGATACATACACAAAAACATTTTCCAAAAGTTAAAGTAGATTTAGTTATTAGAAAGGATGTATATCCATATGATTATATGGATAGTTGTAAAAACTTTGATGAAACTGAACTTCCTCTAAAAAGTGAAGTTTACAATAAATTATATGAATCTGATTTACCTGATGATGAATATGAAACTGCAAAATGCGTATGGGATAAATTTAATATTAAGAATCTTGGCTAATTTAATGATTTATATTTAAAAGTGATGTATTATTATAAGCAGATGTATTTGAAGACTTTAGAGAAAGATGTATAAATGCATATGATTTAGATCCTGCATGGTATTCTACAGCACCAGGTTTATCATAGAATGCAATGTTAAAATTAACTAAACAACCTTGACAATTATTATACGATTATGATATGATTTTATTGACTGAAAAAGGGATTAGAGGAGGAATATCGCAGTTTTGTAAACGATATGTTAAAGCAAAAATGAAATATTTAGAAGATTTTAATCCACATCAAGAGTCTAATTATTTAGCGTATCTCGATGCAAATAAATTATATGGGTGGGCAATGTCTTAATATATACCATATGGATTTTTCGATAAATGATCCAGAATTTAATTTAGATTTTCGGCAGAATTATATATTAAATCTTAAGGATGATTCAGAGCATCGTTTCATATTAGTAGTTAATTTAGAATATCCTTAAGAACTACATAAATTACACAAAGATCTTCCATTTTGTCCAGAAAATATAACAGTTCCAGGAACAAGTGAATTTAAATTATTAACAACTTTAACATAATAAACAATAGTATGCAGTACACTATCATAATTTAAAACAATGTCTAAATAATGGGTTAAAACTTAGAGTATTGAAGTTTGATCAGTCAGATTGACTGAAGAAGTAGATAAGAACTGAAGCAAAAACGACTTTGAATAATTTATATAAACTGATAAAGAAATCTGTTTTTGGTAAAACAAAGGAAAATATTAAGAACAGAGTTGATATAAAACTGTTATCAAATACTTAATACTGTGCAAAATTAATAGCAAAATCCAACTGAATAAAAAGTACTATATTGAATGAGAACCTTGCAGCTATACATTATGAACAAACCAATCGTAAAATATAATAAAACTATTTGTTATCATACCGATTTTCGATGTATCAAAAGAGTTAATGTATGACTTTCATTATAAAGAGATGAAACCTAAATATGGAGATAAAGTAGAATTGTGCTAACAGGATACTTATTCATACATTTATGATATAAAAACATAAGGTTTTTAGGAAGATATAAAGACAATGTTAGATAAATTTGATACAAGTGATTATCCAAAAGATAATATCTACAATATGCCTCAAATAAATAAAATGTGTTTAGGAGAGATGAAAGTTGAGTGTAATGGCAAAATAACGACTGAATTTGTCGGTTTAGGAGCTAAAACGTATGCATATAGAGTTGATAATAAAGAACATTAACGATCTAAGGAGTAAAAAATGTGTGGTTAATAAGAGAATAACATTAGATGATTATAAGAATTGTTTGTTTAAAGAAAAAATACAACGAATTTAATGAGTGAAAAACACCAAATATATACAGTGGAAGGTAATAAAATACCCTTAAGGCATAGTGATTGCAAAAGGATTATATTACGAAATAAAATAACTACATTACCATATGGGTATTTCATTATATAATTTTTAATTTCTATGCAATATTTTTATATTCTATATATACATTTTAAAGTTTCATAAAATCTGCAATATTTCTAGTATAATTAGTTTCTAAAATAGTATATCAGTATAATCAAAATCAACAAGTTAACCATTTTCATCTCTAATTAATAAAACAATATGATTAAACCATTGATTATTAATTTGATAAAAGATTGGATAAGGTGGTTCATAAATAATATAATCCCTAAAACCAAACATTGGTTTTGGTTAAAAACTTGCGATTATATGTTTATAAATTATAAAATTCATAATACATTATAAACATTCCATAAGCTAAATTAAATGAACATTTATCTTTTAAGATAGGTCAAAATGAGGTAATTTATCCCCTACAACAATCTTCTCTTTTCCAATAATTATGTATATTTAAAACCATGGATATAAGATATTCTACCATCAAATTTTATATAAAATTTAGATTTAACAGATATTCTGTTTTCCACTGTCTGATGTTAGTTCTATATTATTATATGAAAATGGTTCAATTGTATTTGTGGTTTCTTTTAATGACTCAATATTGTGTTGTCTTCTAGGTATATTTATAACTTTTTGAAATCAATCAATGTTACAGTATTGTTGTTTATATTAAATGTTGCAAATTTTGTACTAAAACTAATCAATGCTATATATTTATCTTTATTTTCATATCAAAATGAGGTTGGTTATTTAGTATGGAACTAGTATTTCTTATCTTAAATAATTTAGTATCCATTTAATAAAAAATATGTTATTAAATGAAAAAAGTTGAATGGGGTATTGGTATTTTAATTACAGAAGAAAAACCTAAAAATACAAAGAATGGTGATTTACTACCTGATAATACAAGGATCATAATTGTGGGCCCGAGTAAATGTGGAAAAACTAATTTGATGATAAATTTTATTTATAATATAAAATGGTTAAATTTCAATAAATGTTATGTTTGCTCGAAATATTTAAATCAGCCCAAATAAATTCAGTTACACAAGGATGAAATGGTCCCTTTTGATCTATGCAAAAATGATTCTTTGGTTATATTTGACAATGTTATTTTAGACGATCATTATATAATTCATGAATATTTCACTAGAGGAAGACATAAAATATAGATGTATTTTATTTAGCTCAAACTTATTCAAAAATACCTAGCAGTTGGTAAGAGATAATACAAATAATTTATGTATATTTAAACAAGATGTTACTAACTTAAAACACATTTATAATGATTTTGTTGGTGGGGACATGACTTATGGAAGATTTAAAGGCATTTGCACAAATTGTTGGGATGAAGAGTGTGGCTTTATAACATTAGATTCGAGTAGAAAAATAAAAGATAGGAAGCATATAAATAAGATTAAAGACATTATTACATCAAAAAATTTCTTGCAAAATTCTCTTTCTATTTTTAACAGTGGCTGAATGGGTATAAATGGATTTAAACAGTTTTTCAACAGATATAAACAGCTATTGAATGAGCATTGAATGTGTGTAATGAGCGTTAAATGGTGCTGCATTTCAAATGATAACCCTTCTTACAACCAGTTATTTTTTTTTGTACATAAATGAATGCTTACATAATTATTCTCACTATCATAAGAATAAATCCAACGCTATCCACAAATGAGAATCGTACAGAAGTGTTATAAATTTTATATATATATATATATATATATATATATATATACACACACACACACACAAACATAACCAGATGTCGTTCAAAATATTCAAAACTTTTATGGACCGCCTGCACAAAATAATTTTAATGACAATGAATCAATTTCTTTATGTAAAAGCAAATATACAAAAAAATTTAATTATTGGTGGTGAATTGTATATTTTTTACAACAGAAACATTAGGGAAAAATGTTTGAATAACAACAAAATAATCTATAAGCCCATTTTGGTAACACAATGGTTGAAGTTTTTACCAAGTGATTTCAATGATCTTTTTTATATACCAAAGAACTTCGGGTGAGTTAGTTCTGTTTGTTGATGACAAAATTTATATGACTGATTACCCCAGTTATAAACTTATTAACATATATCCAAAGAGATTTTCTTCATTTGGAATAGGCGATGAATATAAAATAAATGCTGTTTTTAATTCATATTAAGGAAAAACTTTTATCTTCTATGAAAAGGTGTTAATATGTTGAAATAGACGAATGCCATTTCTGGATGAAAAAGAATGGTATAATTAGAGAGAAATTTCCACATTAACAACTATGATAGAGTCAGCTTTTAGATACACAAACAGTTTACTGTATTTCTTTACTAATGAAACTTTCATAGAATATAATGAATTTACAAAAAAATTTACTAGAGTTGGTAAAAATAACATTTCCTTGTTTGGTATATTGTTTGATTATATAATGAAATTTTAAATAAAATGAAAGATGTTAATGATTTAGAAAATCCGACCTTTTAAGGACCATATATAATTACAGAAAAATTATTTAATCTTTATATTATATGAATATCCATATTGTAATCACCAATCCATCACCGTATTCAGATATTTCATTATCTCTTATGTTTAAAAAGTTAATAATATTACCTCATTTAAAATAAAAAGACTTTCTGTAATATATTTTTTAAATCTTATAATACCTGTCATAGTATCAACAGGTAAATTGGGATTAAGAGTAATTGTTTTATAAACAGTACAATATATCAAAAAGTAAAGTAAATTAGATTATGATCTAAGACAAAAATATTAATAGTTTTATTCCACTTTGCATGTAAAAAATATATTAAATTTTTCTTCCTTGCATTTTTCAACTGATTAGTTTAAATTCTGTAATTAAACATCTAACTCTTAATCCATAACTTCTTTGCTTTTTTCAACTTTTGAGTTAACAAGTGTATCACAATATTTCAATACTAATTTGTTTAAATTTCGTAATTTATCAGCTATTTCTTTATCAAATAATCTTTTATTGACTGCATCTTTTTCGTTTATAGGGTCAGCTAAACTAGCAATTGTACGATTTCGAAGAGAAACATCATATTTTGTACAACTAATAACTTTACTTATTTCATCTTGTAAAGCAGAAGAAATAGTATTGTATTTTGAATAAACATCTTTTTTAAAATCAGAAACAATAACATTGTATCTTAAATATACGTATTTTAAAATGCATAATCGGAAACAATAGTATCGAATCTTGAATTTACATCTGTTTTTTTATAGCATAAGCAGAAGTAATAGATGAAGTAATAGATAAAACAGTTTCGTATTTTGAATATACATATGTTTTTAAAGTATAAGCAGAAACAAAACTATTGTATTTTGAATCTAATTTTTTTTAAATCTGCAGCAATAGTTATGTATCTTTTTTAAAATAAGGAACAATAGTTTTATATTTTGAATTTGCATCTTTATTTAAATCAGAATCAATTGTTTTGTAACATGAATCTACATATTTTTTTAAAGCATAAACATTAGTGCCAAAAATTTTATTTAAAGATTTGATTAATGGTTTCCCAAATATATGTCATTTAATAACAAAGAAATTATATCATGAAACCTAATTCCACTCGAAAAAAGATATAATACAATTAAACAAAGATCTCCCCAGATAACTGTATTAAAATTCTGAATTCTATCATTATAATAAACATTTGTTTTTGAAGTAATTAATGAAATTATTAGGAACATTATCCCCAAATAAATCAAAATAGTGAACATGATTATTTCCTTTAAAATAACAAACCCATTGAGTACCTGGATTTGATGAGATATCAAACTTAATCACAGCACATTCAGTTTTGAGCATTATTTTAGGCAATTCATCAATCATGTAAAAATTTACGAAATTTTTAATATATAATATTTCTATATATTTAAAAAAATCGATATTAAATAATGGATCAAAACCCAATTCTTTTTGCACTTCCCTTTTTTGCAACTAAACCACTTTCTGTTTTATTTTCTAGTGCTAAATTATGTCTCTGTTGTTGTTCTAATTATTTCATATTTTTTGTTTATTCAACAGAATTATAAATTACACTAGCTCCTCATGCCAAAGCACCAAGTGCACCTAAAGTTGCAAATAAAATTTGTAAAAAAACTACCATGATGTAAACCATTTCCAGATATTTATCTTAATGTTTTTTTTTAATTATTGGTAGTGCCAAAGCTAATAAGAAACCATTACTTTCTTAATTTTTTATTTTTCAATCAAGTTGATTTTTTGTTAAAAACCTATCAATAATCAAATCTCTTAATTAGTGAATGGTTACATCGAAAGTTATTTTTGTTATCTTCATTTATATAGAAAAATTATAATTAATTATTAATATCCCATCCTACTTTTCTTTTTGTAAACATAGTTGATGCAACAGATGCAGAAGCAATTTTTTCTTAATTGGTGTATTTCTATCTAACATAATTTTTTTGCTTCTTTTTGTAAAATTTTATCAGCTTTATGTCAAGATTAAAAATATTTATGTTCTCTATATGTAATATCATGATGTTTACATGCTTCATCTAATTTATTTATACCATTGCCTTCTCTTTATAATCTTCAGTTTAATTTTGCAAATGCCCACACTAATTATAACCAGGCAATATAATTTCAGAAAAATTTAAATTATTTGAAGCCTAATTTATTATACCTTTACCATTATGTTCAGAATTCCAAAAAGAATGTGGAATTACATTTAAAACTCTTATTAGATATGGTATTCCTTTTGGATTATTAATAACCAGTTTAGAAAATTTATTGTTTAACATATTCATTATACTTACTTTTTCATTGCAATAATTGATATTATCCACATTTACTTCCCCATGAATAACTAATAATCTATCAATTACTTTTCTAACATCACTCATCCAAATGTATTCTTTTGGTAAAATATTGAATTTTTTTATACCTTCTCCAGATCTAGGAGAAATCATTCGTTCAGGTGTGTTTGGTACTGCTCTTGAATGTGAATTTTTAAAATACATTTTTGATAAATAGGTCTAATTAAATTTTTGTACTTACAACCTTTATTCGAATTTACTTGATTATAAGGATCATATTCTTGAAATACAGCATTTGTTGCTTTGAGAAAGTCTATATAATTTTTATAGTCATTATTTTTGTATTTACCCTATAGATCTGATTGAATTTTTTTTGTTAAATAAGAAAGTCCTTCATTAATGTATATTATTTATCTTTAACTTTTTGTATATCCTCTATTGTAACTTTCGTACAATCAATGTAAAAATTATGCTTTTTTCTATGTAAACATATTGTTCATCAATATCATTAATTTTTTTAGAAATTTCTTTTGGAAATGTTATATTAGAAACAGATGCGGCATGAAGTTGGTGATAGGTTTTTCCTGTATATTGGGACAATCCTAATGAATTGGTGAAAAGATTAAACTTCTCATTGGTTCGAAAGTCTGGGAATAATTCACATAGAAACTGAATTGTTTCTATTATTGAAGAGTTGACTAAAAATGTTATATTAGTAATGAAATTTAGCAAGATTGCTCAAAAACTCCATGCTCCAGCTAGGATAAGTTTTTCCAGAAGAGGAGTTATAACTCGTGGTTTAAATGATCTTTTTCAAACGATTTGTGCGAAATGACATTGCTTTCGAAATACATTAATTAATACAAGTATAGTTTAACAATAATATAGGTTTATTCAAAATGTGTTTAAGGCATACCTGTGAAGAACAAGACTGGAAAACAATTTACTTCTGCAATAAAAACTGTTTTAGAAGGAAAAGTGCCAAAATTGCTCCAAACCGATAGAGGGTCTGCATTTTTAACAGTTCTTTTCAGAAACTGAATATGGGATTAATCATTATGTAATGTATTCTGAAATTAAAGCATCAGTAGTCAATAGATTCAACAAATATATTACACAGTTAATATACAGACATTTCACTTCAAAGGGGACTTACAAATGGGTGGACGTTTTGCCTGAAATACTTAAATTTTATCATTCGAGATACCATAGAACGATCAAGATGGCACCAGTAAAGGTTACGGACAATATGCTAATGAAAACGATGTAAAATAATCCTAATGTAGTAGACGAGAGAAAGCAAAATTTCAAAGTTGGCGAATATGTGCGGATCTCCAAGTTGAAAGGTGTTTTTGAGAACAAAATACACTATTAATTGGTTGTACGAAATACTTAGAATTTATTACAGTTAGACACTCGTTTCCTAGAGTATATTACCTCAAAACCTATGATGGGCAGCCTATTAAAGACAGTTTTTACGGACACGAATTACAGAAAGATACTTCTCCAAGTGAATATTTAGTTGACAAAATCATTAAAAGGGGGAAACATGCATCCTTAGTCTGCTGGAAAGAATTCTCAAAAACGCACGAATCGTGGGTGAAGAATCGGGAACTTATAAGATTGTAAGACAATGTTTGTAAAATTATGATAATCAATAAAACATTGGAATGTAATTGATATGTTTTTCATTTCATAAACATACAGATATTGATGGGGTTTGGATGTACAAATATTGTGTAATTAGTTTATTACACTTATTGTGCAATCATTCTGCTTGTTTGTATTTGTGTAATTGTTGTTGTTTGATTCGTGTTTGTAATGTAAATCGCATTTAGGAGGCAATAAGTTGCATTTGATAAGTAATCCAATTCGTATTTCAGTCTTTTTTTTTTCATTCATTGCATTTGATTCCTTTTAATTCTATATATTTATTGAAATTGGGATAATGTTTCCCAGAATTTTACAGCTTAAAGGCATTTTGAACGTGATTCTTTGTATTTAGGAAATAATTTTATACTTTTTCAGTGGGAATGATTAAATTATATTCACTAGGAGGAAGCGTTGCCCTGCGAGATTCGAAATTTTTCAAATGGTTCTTGGCAACAATGGAGTGGATGTTCTTTAGCATGTCTACATGGTTGAAGAAAAAGGGGTTGATAGCAAGTGAAACAGGAAAGAGAGTGACTGGGGTGGGGGTGGACAGCACGTGCTCTCTAACGGGACTCTTGGTTAGTTGTTCTTGACCTCCCAGGCTGGCTGGATGTCTTACATGGATGGACATATTGCTTGGCTCCTACCCTCCTACTCCATTTTCATATAAGAAATTTTTTTTTTTATAAAATGTGTATTATAGGGAAACGTGCATGTGAATTACGTTTTTGAAGCTGATCGACGTTTGGATAAAGTGTTCACTACCCCTCACGAGAGTCGGTAGGCTTTAAACTGCAAATGTGTTAAAAGTGATATATTTTTAAGACTTTGTTACGTTAGGGAAACATATACAGACCGATTAACTACGTTTGTGAATTATTTTAAAGCTTGGAATGGGGTAAGTTGTTTGTTTTGTATGCAATTCCGGAATTGACTTGTTAAGTTGATTGGTTTTCTAGCTATTATTATATATTTCTTTGTCTGTGTTAAAAAATTTAATTTGAAATGTTGCCACTATTTTACTTTTTACAAATGATATGGATTAGTTAAAGATCTTTGTACAAACTTCAAACGTTATATGTGTCTATTATATTTTTTTAAAGAAAACATTACTTTTAAAAATTACTTAATTTTTCTAGGGAATGCATGGGATATTTTGTTCGTTATTTAATTCACGTTGTCAGGGTAAATCGTGATTAGCTAGTATTTCCATCCAAGTATTTGTACATTTCTAAGATTTTTCTACAAATTGTATAGGTTAAACAATTTTGTACGTAGTTCAAAAGTTGCGTGGTAGACCTGATGAGGGTGAAACGTACGTTTACTGAAGAGTTTTTATAACATCTAGAGTGGTAGAGTGTTAATATAAAGTTGTACGTGGAATTGTTTCCTTCATTATTTCGTTAGTAAGTTTGTGTGTTCTTTGGAATAATTTAAATTAGCAGGGAAATAGTTTTCGGATAGTAAACTGGTGTTTTTTAATATTGTTAATGTGTGCTCCAATCGTTACGAGTTGTTACGATCATGTTGTAGAGGAGATTAATATAAAGTTGTATGCGGAATCGTTTCGTTGATGTTAGAATCTTGTATGCGTGCATTTCATTTGTAATTAAATATTTTATGTTGTCAAGGAGTGATTTTGTCATGTAGGTCTCTATGTAGTTTGTGTCTTTACGATCAATTGCTTTTCAATAAAAATAGCTATTTCCTAATCATTTGATTTCGCTGAAATACTATTCTTAATCATTCATTCCCAAATACGCATTTCCGAACTTCGCTGTTTTGCATATTTACAACTCAGTCTACATTCAAACACCGCCTGCGGCGGATGTGTCTTGGTGCTCATCCTCCCTCATACAGCCACCGACCTCAATCCTACATCGACATCCAAAGTCATCGGACGTGTGGCCGCTCCCGAAACCCCTACTCCCCCTCCTCAATTCCATAATAAAATTTAATGCTACACAATACATAGGTATATACTCCTTCCCCCACATATCACACCTCAGTCCACTGCAAGCCATCCAAGGGTGAACATAGATGCTGCCGCTATCCAAAAAAAAAATAAGGACCCTTATCACACAAACCAAATACAAAATTGTAAAATTGTAAAAATCGAATTTTTTAAAAATGAATAAACAATCGAATTTCGTCATATTTATTTTATCGGAATAAGATTATGGGATTAAGATTTGCTTAATACCAATTTTCGATCAGATTAATAACCGGATTAATTAAGTCTATTAATTTGATATCAAAAGTGGGATAGAACCCCCCGGCCCTACTACTCCCACCGCTATGTACGTGAATTTAACTCCAGAGTGCGGTAATTATACCTTACACTTCAGGAACACTATGGTTCCCACACAAGTTTGCAAATATTACCTTACACTTGTCAGGTAATATAACATATTATTTATTTACAGTGTACCTCGCTGGAGCTCTATGATTTCAGCTTGAGCGATCTCGGACGGCGAGAAGACCGCACGGTAGGTAGGGTCTTTCTTCTCCCCCAACTGTTGCGTCGCGGCAGTCGTGTATTCTACTCACATTACGAAGCTCAACGCTGATAGTTTGGCTGATAGTGATTTTTGCCACCATGTAAATGGTTTCGCATGTTTTTATGTTATGCATGTAAGCGAATGGGATAATTGCACTTATCATAAAGCTTACATAGTTGTTCAATATCTATAGATTTGTATTGTTTTTTTCGCCTACTCAGACATTGTTCTTTGCACTAAGAGTGGAAATATAACGAATAATGCATGTATGATGTTCAACATTCTGTAGTGAAACTGTATTCACGGAAATATTGTGTTATACAATTACTTTATTTAAATGTGACAGCAAAATAAAAAAAGTTATTTTGATGATAGCCAATTTTATTTCTTGTCGAATTCAAATTTTTTTTCTATTTAAACACTGTTTGAGAGAGTGCATAATACTTAAAAAAAATAAAGTTAATGTTTCATATTTTGGCTGGGGCTATTCGAGCCAAACACACACGCAAAATATTTATTCGTATAGGGTCAAACTTATATTTAGTTGCCCTGAGAAAATATTGTGCTGAGCAAACAAAATTTGGAAAGTGACAAAATTAATTTTGTTCATGTATCAAAATACACGTTTGGATAAACAAAACCTTTTTGGGCCAAAAGCAATTATACTGCCAAGAAAATATTTTATTGATTCAACTGTAGATATTTTTTTGGCCAATCATTTCATTGCCTCCGTTCGAAAACGCAGCTAGAAAAATTGTTTGCATTTTTTGTGACAACTAGGATACTAACATGGTTTGTTAGTGTACATATTAATGTTTAATATTTGTATAAACATCCTAATACAACAAGTTCAACAGGAAACCAACAACTAAAGTTGTAAAACTTGAAAGGTTTGTTTGCGTATGCTGTCCGATATTTGAAATCGCGTAATGAAATAATTTCCAACTTCCATTAGTTGTTAGTTTAACTGGGGTTGCTACGGAGCAGTGGTCATGAGCGGATCGGATATGCCGGGTTCGAATCTCTAACGGGCTTACAATTGATTTATATTAACTTAAACTGTTTAAATGTTTGTGGAGCGAAACAAATCGTTAGTTGTAACAACCGAATCTTTGTTTGTTGCAACCTAATGAGAAACACAAAAAATTAGGTTTCAACCAATACAATATTTCATTGCTCCTATACAGATAATGATTTTTTTTTGTACTTCCAAAATAAACATGTGACATTAAAATAGTACCGTAGCTTCTGTTTACCTTTGCAGTCACTGTTCGCAAAAAAAAAAAAAAAAGATCTCGTTAACCGTGCAGTTACACTCACCGATCACCAATCACAGATTTAATTTGGTTGCACTAAACAAACTTTGAATTATTCAATAAAACATTTTCCCCAGATTGCTTTAACATGCAAATGAATATAAATTCGCAATTTACTGCAAAACTAAAAGCGACCTCTTCGTAACAGCAGCACATCTTGCGGTCGGAAACATCCCTGACAAACTCTCGTACAAGGAAGGAATCTCTGTTTGTTCCCAAGCTGAGTAGAATAAAACTTAGCGGCTGTCGTCTTTGCCGGGAGCTTGCCCAGACTACAGCACGTCCTCAAATGGCAGTTATTCGAACTGCAGGGGAAGCAGGGGGACAGGATAACAGCAGAACCAGGCGCGACCACCTCCTAGCTGGCTGAGAGCGTCACATGGTCCGGCGCCGATCCTTACATTCGCACGTGCCTGCTGTACCCTCCGAGGCCACGGGAACGTCATTTAGGTTTGGTTAAGGGTCGTAGGGAGGGAGGGACGGGAGCAGAGCACGTCGCCTGCGAATTTAGCGCCTGCTCTTTCCTGCACGATAAATCCTTCCGTGGAACGGATCTCGCTTGGGGGGGGGGGGGGGGGTCGTTAAGGCAGCGTGACACGCACTCCCTCCCTCTCGCCTTCATTTATTTGACTCAAGACATTTGACAATACATTATTATTATTAAAGCAGAGTAGTTGTTGAAGGAGAGTTCTGGACCACCCATTAAATTATACAATTTTCACCTAAAATTCCATGATTTTTTCGATTTTTTCACAAAATGCAACCAATTTTATCGATTTCAAGTCCCTTTTTCTTGTTTCTACAAGCTCCATTTCTCATCAATTTTCATCGAAAATAAGCAATTTTCATCAAAAATCCATGCATTTTAACCCAAAATCCAAGTAATTTCATCGTTTTCAAGTTACCTTTTCTACCGTCTAAAAGTCTCATTTGACCTCAATTTTCAACTCTCAAAAACAAGTCAAAATCAAACAAATTTAAGTTAAAAACATGCAAATTTAAACCAAAAATCAAGTAATTTTACAGTTTTCAAGCTAATTTTTCTACTTCCTAAAAACCTCACTTGACCCCAAATTTTCATAAAAAAATCATGCCATTTTACCCCAAAATTAAAAGAAATTTGCCATTTAAAAAATGACATTGCAGAATTTTTCTTAATTTAAAAAGCATCAAATTTAACCAAAAATCAAGTAGATTTGTCGTTTCAAGCTGCTGTTTCATGTTTTTCTGTAAATGACAATTTTTCATGCAAGTAATCTAAATAAATCAAATTTATGCCATAACACAAGCAAATTAAGTTAAAAATTAAATAAAAAGGTAGAAATTAAAATAATTTTTAAATTTATTCAACAAAAGTAAACCACCAATAAGAATTTTTATAGTCTAAAAATAAAGAAAAATCTGACACATATCCATTACTGATTACATAGTCTCAACTATCACAAAATTCGAAATCATAATCAGCTTATTTAAAATTAGACAATTTTTCTGATCTTAAATCATTCTTATCGATTTTGAAAACAATTTTGAAATGAACAATGTCCAATTATTTATCAATGGAAGTTACTGTTTTTATAATTTCATATTCAATATCCCTAAGTTCGAAAAGTTCTATAATTAGATCCATTTATAATATTTAAAAATGTATACCTGTTTTGTAAAAAAGCGATAGTATGAGGAAATTTTAATTAAAATTGCGATTTTTTATTTGATCAAATAATTCTTCTATATATCTAGAAAATCGTAAAAGTTTGAAATGTAACCACTCAACTATAAGTCTAAAAATTTGTATTAAAATATCGACCCAATTTGTTGTCTTTTCCATTTCTTAATTTAAAAGAATTATATATATTCCGTAATTGTGTCTTAAATATAATCATTGGCTAATAAAAATAACATTGCAAATGACACTTGTTCCAACTGCTTTATCAAAATCAACACTAATTTTTATATTAGTTTTTTCTTTAACTACAGTAGTTTTTCTATATAAGAAACCAATAATATATATTGGTCTTCGACCCCAAAATGAATAGTAATTTGTTTTACCATCAAAGTTTAGAGTCGGCTTATAATAAAGTTCGTTATGTCTATATACAGTATCTAGTTTTGTTTTACAAGTTCTAAAATCGCTGTAAGCAAGAAACACTTTATCACAAAAATTATTGCCAATATCTATATCCAATTTTCCTTTGGAAAAATTTCATTTTTTCCATAAATATTTTTTACATTACAGTGATCAAACATAGTTTAATAATTTACAATTTGGCATGCCTGATTTTGTAACCGTAGAATTACTAGCCTGGCTGATCCTATAGATGGAGGTTATGTACTCAATAAAAGACTTTTTGATAAGAAAAGTTGATTATGCATTTAAACCACGTAGATTCATAATACATTACTATTGCTTCTGATTGTGCATTAAAAACATATTTAGATTCAAAATATAATATTATTGATACCACTTTACAAGATCAACTTAGTAAAATTTTTGTTTATACAGCAGATTATGTTTCTATTAAAAATTGTAGAATTAATAATAGGGCTGATCCAGTAGATGGAGAAGATGCAGTCAATAAAATATATTTCGATAAAGAGTTAGATGCTAAATTGCAAAATTTAAACCAACAAGTTGTGGATTATTGTGATACACTTGTTAAATTGAAATTTTGTAAATGTAATGAAGAAAAATATGTTTTTATTTACCTGCAAAGTGGAATAAACAAACTAATGTTTTTCACATAGATAATCTAATTTTCTTTTCTTTTTTGATGTATTGTACTATTTGTAAAATAATTACTGCTAATTTCAACTTGCCCGAAGATACTCTAACTGTTATTAAAGATTAAAAAGCAGATTAAAGTAAGCCTTTTGATATTAAAAGAGGTGATAATTTGGTTTTTAAAATAAAAATAATAAAATATCTGAATATGGCGATGGATTGATGACTACTATAGGAGTATTCGTAAAATATTAATATTAATATTATATATGTGTTTGTGTAATACATGGAGAGTAATTGGTATTTTAAGTGTAAGAAAGTTACTAAAAATAACGATTTAAAGAATGAAAATACTAAAAATGGACAATTAGCTCAGAAAAGTAAATGTTAAACATGTAATTCTAATCAATCTACATTTAAAAAAATGCATCCAAAGTAAGAAAAAGACTAATTAATGAAGAATATAAACCAGCAAGAAGAAATTTTCCAAGAAGGAAAGTAATTTCGTATGGTATTGCTGCTTTAAGGCAAATCGATCTTGTTGAGATGAATACTGGTAATTTGAAAGTAATGTCTCATATAAATAATGGATACAAATTAATTACAACAATTATTAATGTTTTTTCTTCAAACTATGCATTTGCTATACCAATTAAAGATAAAAAAGCTAAAAAAAGTATCAAATTGTTTAGAGTCTATATTAGTTACAAGAAAATCAAATAATTTATAAAGCGATAATGGCTCAGAATTTTATAACAAGACATTAAAAAAACTTATGAAAAATTTAACATTAATCATTATTCTACATTTAGTGAATTAAAATTGTAGAAAAATTTAATAGAACAATGAAAAATAAATTGTGGAATATATTGGCTTTGAATGGACATTATAAATGGGTAAATATATTAGATAATTTAGTAAAATAAGACAACAATACAAAACATAGAACTATCGGTATGAGACCAATTAAAGTTAATAAGAAAAATGAAAAAAAAAATATTAATAGAAGATTTTAGAAATATGTTTACTAAACCAAAATATAAAGTTGGAGATATTGTCCGTGTGAACAAAAGTAAACAATTTTTTTAAATGGATTGTTTACTATATTTGATGTTTTAAATTAGATGTGCCAACTTACAAACTGAAAGATACTAAAGCAGAAGAAATAAAATGTAGCTTTTATGAATAGGAAATTATGTAAACTAACTATCCTGATAAATATTTGGTCGAAAAAGTTTTAAAAACAAAAGGTGTTGAAATATATGTAAAATGGCTGGGTTTAGATAATTCTCATAATTCTTGGATTAATAAAACAGATGTTTAGTGAAATTAAATATTGTTTTCTTCATTGGAAGTAAGGGGCGGCATTTTGCCACCCCATGTAAATGTCTCTATATTTATATTTAAAATTTGCTTCTTACTCAGTTTGATAATGATTATTATCATTAATAAATTGTTCTAGAGTATAACTATTTCTGGCAATATTAAACTATTATGAAAACACACAATGTGACCATTCAAAGTTTTTTTTTTGTTCTTTTATAAATTGATAGAATTTGGAATATAATCAAATCTCAATAATTGTTCACAATTTAGATGCCTATCATCAATCCTATACAATTGTCTTTGAACATATTTTCCTTGAGTTATAATTACATAATAATCATATTCATAATCATCATCAAATGATTTTAAAAGAACCAAAGTTAGATTTTAATTTTGACTTTGTGTTTGTGGTACAACATAATGGGTAATTTATCTGATTTCGTCATTTCTGCGAGCTATAAAATATAAAGCCGTATGAACTGTCTCTCTTAAATTTTAGACATGTTCACTTTGAATTATAGTTCATTCTTTTAAATGATTAACTTTAATTATGTAAATTTTTCAATTAAGCTCTATTTGCCATTACATCTTTTTAGATCTTATTCCACAGTGTTATCTAATTGATGGAAGAACTTCTTTAGTTACCCATTTAGTAAATTTTGCAGCTAGAGGCATATTTGATATAAATACTAACTTATATGGAGCTGATTCATTGATAAATATAGCATTTGGCTGTGTGATTACAGCTGTCCCTTTTTTAGGGATGCCTTCAAGATCAGTAAATTTCTTTTCATCATCATTATCAACAATATAATATTTTGCATTTTGTGGTTTTCTGTATTCCAAAAGTCTAGTTACATAAGTTCCATTAAACCAATGATCACTTTCCTCATGAATAATCATAAAAACTCATTTACCTTTGTAAATAAGTTTGTTTAATATTTATGTATAGAATTGGCTCCTTTTTTATATGTGAAATTATTCACAAGTGAAATTGGCGAGTTGTAATAAGTCTTTTTATATATATTATTTTCTAATAAGAAAATGAAAAATTAAAGAAAATTAAATGAAAAATATAGACCAAATTTATTGATAAATATAGTATTTGGCTGTGATTTTGAACGGAGCCTCTTTTTGGGGCCCCCTTTTACTACTACAGATAAGTTTTTATAATTTAACATATCTTCTTAATTTACATGAGTGTGGATTCCATTTTATTCTAGCAAGTTTTTCAGTCCTGGGCTAGACAAGGACTGAAATGACATAATGAATGTAACATCATCTTAATTTTTAAATATAATTTCAGGTACTTAATATTTAGTGCCTGGAATATAGCTGAAATATTTGAATATGTCTTATATTCCAGACAACGAAACATTTCCCAGTCTGGCTATCTGAAGTATTTTATGATAAAACCAATGGATATAGACCAGATCTATTGATATTTTGTTTCTTTAGTTTCTTCAAATACATTTATGTTTAAATTAAGTCAATAGGAAATTAGTTTTACCAATATTATTATTGGTTATTCTTGATTTTGTCAACAGAAATATTAATACTTTTTTTATTGATAAATAAATAATTTGGTTGTGTGTTTAAAGGCATTCCTTCCATATGGACACCTTTGTGTTCACTAAGTTTCTATTATCATCATTATCTAGAATTGGATGCATTTTTATATGTATAATTATGTGCAAGTGAAATTGGTGAGTAGAAAACCAGTTTTTTACTAGTATTCTTTTAATAAGGAAATGAAAAATTAAAAAAAAAAAAAAACAAAATTAAAGAATATAGACCAAATTCATTGATAAATATAGCAGCTGGTTGAATATTTGCATATTTTTGAATGCGAATGTGCATCACCTTCTAGAAATTCATATTTAATTTAAAAAATTATAACACATTCTGTTCGATTCTTTTTTTCGGCAGCATAAAATTTATGTTTGTATAGTGAGAATAATTATATAAGTCTTAATTTAAGAGCAAAATATTTTCTTTAAAAAGTATAAAGGTTTACGGGCTGTTACCATGCCAGGGACCTTTGTGGTGTACGGGATTCTACACTTAGTCAGTGATGTGTTATATATTTTTCCAGCCTTATTTTAAAAACTACAAAACTCCAATGGAGAAACCCAATCACCTCTCGATTCGGTCAGTCTTTTTTTCGTGGAGAGGTAATTGAATTTATTGATATTTTTTAATTATTTTAATATTTTATTTTTCATTTTACGGTAATCCCAATTCATATAGTGGGGTGACTTCCACTATATAAATCACTCCACCCAATACATCTGATATACTATAGTATAGCATAGAGAGTATTTTCGGGTTGGAGTAAGACATACCATTTATTTGCATCAATACTCATATACTGAATATATGGACAAGAGCAAGGTTTTTTGGCTCAAATTTGGAATTTCTTGGTGAAAATCTAATAGTGCAAATATGGGTGCCTCATATTCACATTATTAAATTATTTGCTCAGACCAGGATTCAAACCCCTGTGACCTTCATATTTGAAACCAAGCATCTTGTCTCTGAGTCACCACAATAAGATAAGCAAGGCAATGATTATAAAGCAACTTGTAGTGAATTATGCTTTCTTTGGCAGACCAGTGAAGTTCCTCATGTGGTTAGTAGATATCAGTACAATCATGGTAAAGCTCATTTCTGTTGTGCCAAGAGTTTGCTGAAGCTCTGCTGAGGAAAACTGGTGAGGAGTGAAAGTGAGATATCTAGATGTGAGTTAAAAATTGTTGGATATGATTTCTATACTTCATATTGTTCATTTTTCTGCTCAAATCTATTGTAATAAAACCATAATATTGATTCGAACAGTCTGCACAGATTTCTTTAAATTTCTCATAAGACATATCACCACCAACAAAATCGTTATAAATATGTTTTTAATGGATGTCAGCTTGTCTAAATATACATAGAAAGTACATATTGTTTCTCACTAATTGCTTGGGCACTCTCGAATAAGTTTTAGCTAAATAAAATACATCTGCATTCTTGTGTCTGCCTCTAGTATAGTACTCATGAATTACATATCTTGATCATCGAAAATATCAACTTCAAATATAACTAAAAAATTATTTTCACGTTGATCTAAAGGGATAATTTCATAATTGTTATTATAAAAATAGGCCATATTGCCATTAAACCTTTTAGATATGACATCAAAATCATTTTGTAATTGAATATATTTTGGTTGATTTAAATTTTTGAACAAACATACAATTTATTAAGATTTAGCTAACCATTCTTATAAATAATATTTATCATCAAATGTTTTTTTTTTCACTTTACTAAGGCCGACAATAATTGCTCTTATATTGCCTGGCCAAAGTTTGCCATTCTTTTTTTAGCATCTCCTACGGAAATTAGAACATCAACACCCCAATCAACTTTTTTCATATAATTACACAACTTTTGTAATAAGTGGAGAATAAAGTATTTAAGTTAACAAATAATAGTTCTACACTAAAGAAGAAACTTCACTATGATATAATTCATCAAGGTAAATCAATTGCTTCGACTAGTTTTCACACAAAATTTTTCACTCCAAATATAGACAATAATACAATACAAACCATTGAAAACTTGAATGCTGTGGTTGAAAAAAACTAATTCATCATCATTCCTAGAGGCCAATACAATATTGAATCTTTAAACAAAACTATAAATTCAATTGAATCATTTTCAATTAATAAAACTGAATTAACAACAGACAATGTGAAAATCATAATATATATTAAATCTAAGTTTCATGTTAAACTTAATGATCGATCATCTGATATTCTTGGTTTTGAAAGAAATATTATAATTAAAAAAGACAAAATTGTTGTAGGTAGTAAATAACATAATTTTATTCCATGTAAAACATTAAATGTTCACTGTAACTTGGCTTATGGTATGTTTATAAAATATGGCGAATCTAATCAAGTAGTAACTGATAAAATTGCTAGTGTTACACCAAAAAAAAGTTTGGTTTTAGAGATTATATTATTTATGTGTTCGCATATCCAATTTCTATAGAATCAATAATGAGCAGTTTAAGTGTATTGTTTTAGAAACTAGGGACAAAAATGGTAAACTGGTTGATAATGATATATATTATAATATAGAAATATATGGTATTTAATGGCCATAAGGTATTGTAGCGATGTTATTTTCTGTTATAGTTATTTTGTTATCATAAGGACTTAATGCAATTTTACTAACTTCGACTGTATATATTTAATGCTTATCACTTATTATTAAATTTGTTGGTATATATTGTATTTTCTCTTTAAATAAACAATTCTTACAATTGTCAAGCGTAATTCGCCTGTTAACACATTTATTTACTACTTTCGATTATTATTTTGTTTATTGTGAATCTTATAAACATACATTTTTGATAATAAACCAAAAATTTTTGTCATTATTTTACTTTTACAATCGTTTTTCATTTTACCCAAAACTGTCTTATTTATTTGAGGTATTTTATAAATATTGTCGTTTGGATATCACCTTTATCAAATTTATCTAACATTGTTTTCATATCATTGTAAAAATCTTCTGTTTTTATATTAAAGATGCACGAATCAGTTTCCTGATAACATAATTCAATTTTATCACCATATTTAGTTTTATTTTTTTTTATAATGAAAGCCATACATTAACTCTTTTGATTTGTCCAAAATTGACACACCCACATAAATAGGCTTATTAAATTTTACACTTGTTTTATTCATATGTATAGCTGCATGATTCTCATTAAATATATTACTTTTCTTGAAATTTACTTTTTCTACTAATTTATCGCAGACTTTTTCATTTCATATCAATATTATATACTCTCTATTCCTAATACTTTCCATTGTTTTACCAAATCAGAATTGTCATTAGTTTATAAAAATCCTTTTCAAAGTTTCTATTTTGCATTAGTCTTCATTGTTGTATTTTGATCTATATATTTTGCAACCAATCAGACTGATTAAGCTTTAATATTCTATGTAGTTTAGTAAGTTTTAAACCATTCTTTAGACATCGTTTTAAATTACGATAGCGTATTACATACTTTTATTTTCTTTATAATGTTGTTCATAATTTAAATTGATTTGTTTTTGGGAATACCATATTTTCTGGATAAACAGATCTTTATGTAATTTATGCAGTTTTAGAGGACATTGTAAATCAACTTCTTAAATGAAACCATGATCAGGATCATCCTTAAGATTTAATACATTTTTTTGCCCAAAATGCATCTGATTCATGTTATTTTCTACTAAGCCATTCAAAACCACCATATGGTAAATATTGTGAGATTGATCATTCATATAAATTATTTGCATCGAGTTCTGCCAAATAATTTGATTCTTGATTAAAGTTAAAATATACTAAATATTTATTATTTGCCTTAACATATCATTTACAACCTTGTGATAATCCTCCTCTAATTCGTTTTACAATCATTAAAACCATACCATAATTATGCAATCAATCTAATGGTTTTTTTAGTAATTTTTATCATTGCATCCCAAGATATTCCTGGTGCTGTAAAATACCATGCTGGATCTAAATATTATGCATTCATACATGTATTTCTTAAATTTTCAAACACATCTGCTAATAATAACACACTACTTGTTAAATATAAGTCGTGATATTCGCCATGATTTTTAATATCAAATAGATTCCAAACAAGTTTTGTATGTTCATAAGTATCGTCAGTTATGTCACTGTCATTTAATTTATTGTAAAATTCGCTTTTTGGAGGAAGAAAAGTTTCATAAAAGTTATCCAGCCGTCCGTATAATCACATGGATAAACACCTTTTCTTAAAACTAAATCTAATTGATCTTTTGGAAAATGTTTTTGAGTGTGTTTCATTTGATCTGTGGTTAAATTAGATGATAATTTATCTAAACTACTTGTCATAAAGTTAAAGGTGTCTATAAATCACATACTTATATTTTCTGTTTATTTCCCAAAAGTAAGAAACTTTTCTTCATTACATGGAATTAAATATAAATTTTTTTCGTTGTATCCTAGGTCTTTAATAAATAAATGTGCATCATACCCATCTAAATTATGAAGATAAATTGGAACATAATTGGGTAATTTTAATCTTAGAAAACAATTATTCCATTATTACATCCCAGATATATGATCATGATTACATACTTTTTATTTTCCTTCATATATTCATATCGGCATACAGCACATTTTTTAGATTTGTAATAGGTAACATATTCTTCTTTTATCCTTTCGTCCAATTTACGAATATATTTCTTAGATTTCTTCTACTTCCCTTTTCATTGATTGTATAGAAACTTTATGTGCATGTGGACCTCGATATACAACTGGTGGTTTATAATCTACACAATTACATGCAATATAACAACAAAAACCAGATGCTTCATATAACTGATATTTCATTGTATATGATCCGTCATTAATTTTTAAATAGATTGTATTTATTTGTTCATTTGAAAGTTTATATCTTTCTTAAAGTATTTCCTTATAAAGACCATTATCAATATCATAGACTGTTAAAACTGAATATTTTTTGATTAAATTAAACTTATTTAATTATTTTGGATTCGGTTCGGTGGTTGATATTTTCTTTATTAGAATGGATTCAAAATCTGCATATATTGCGAAATGAACCTTCATTGTATGTTTATAATATTCTAAACATATTTGCTCTCCTTTTGGAGGTAAAGTAATTCTTTCTGAATCATTTTTAGAGCAGTCTTCTGTATGTTTATTTAATTTTTCTTGAGAATAAAAGAATTTAAGACACATATCACATATATAAGTTTTACCATGCTTATTTTTTGTTGCATTTAAAGCAGCTTCGAAAAATCTTTATCCAACATTAATCTGAATTTTTATCATATAAAGTAAATTTACGTGCTTATATTTTAAATTTTAGTGCATATACTGTAGCTTACCTTTAATAGAGTAAAATTTATAGATGAATCAATTTGATTTTCTATTTTTGGTATATCATAATTTTATAGGATATTCATAATTATCAATTATTCATCAATATTAAACCCCACATTTTTATGTTTAGATACTCTATCTGAATGATTGTCTGCTGGATATAATGTAGATTCTATTGTCCAAAGAAAACATTATTTATCTTCATTTGAAACATTTATGAATGTTTTTTTATTCTCAATAAATTATGGTAGTTCAATATATGATGATCCATTTAATGGACCATATTATTTGAAATTCAGATACTTGTGTAATTATTTCTTGTTTTATTAATTTTTAAATACTATATATACCTCCTTCATTCAATATTGTATAATTGGGTGATTGAAATGTAAATAATTGTAATTGATTAATCTCTTACTTGTGACTATTTGTATATAATTTAATGCTGGTTTTCAACCCTCTAAGTATTCTAAGATTATTTTGTATTATCTCAAATAATGTACCTTTTTACTAAAGGTAAAACATTATTAGGTTGTACTAAATTAAAGGAATTTTCAATGTTACATGTTGATATCCTACTTTCAAAGCTTTATTAACTAAGTTATTTTTTATTGGTTCTTCTATTTCTTTTGTTAAAATAAATATTAGGAAAATAAGGAAATGTTTATTTTATTTCATTTTTATATTGTTTATATAAGTCACTGATATTAACATCAGATAAAGGAAAATTTGTAAAATTATTCTGTTATCCTTACTGTTGCTCACTTACTTTTATTTATAGGTTGTACAAAGGGATTATTAGAGAAAGGAAATATTAAAAAAAAAAATCATTTCTTATTTTTCTACATTTTATGTTGTAATTTGAAAATGGTAGATTTATAAAATTCCTTTTTGTTTGTTCGTTAAATATTCTTGGTACAATAAATGAACTTTAAACAGCTTTCCTTAGATAATACCAATAATTAAATTTAAAATCTCTATCTCTGATTCTCAACTCCCTCACTCTCATTTCACTCAACTCAACTGTTAGATTGTTTCTCGCCATAATTCTTTAATTATAATAAATAAAAATTTATAAAGGTTTAAAAAATTCGAAAAATCAGATTTGAGAAAAAAACTGTTTTGGGAAGTTTTTAGCTATTCTTGAAGGTTATTCTAAAAATAAATAAATATGGTGGAATGAAATTAGAAAGGTGTTTAAATTATTAAAAAAAATCAATATTTAACTTCTTATAGGTATATTTCCTACTACAGCATTTTTTTTGCATATTGTTGAATATTTGTCCTTAGTATTTTTATTAATAAACAATCAATTTAAAGATTAATTATCATTATAAACTGTGCATGTTTTTTTGGATAGTTATCATTTTGAATTTATTTGCATATATTCTAATGTATTGTGTGATTTAGTTTTCTATGCTCTTTGAGATATAAAATACAAACATATTTTCCACATTCACATAGTATTTTCTCACTAAAACATTTTTTACATTTTGTTGTATGTTTCTCTATAGCTGCTTTATGAGGATAAAATGAATCGATAGATTTATTCTCATTACATACTACACATGTCTTTGTTGTATAATCATGTCGAACTTCATTTATATTGTGCAATTTACTATTTTTGTGCTTTTTAAGATATAGTTTAGAAACATATTTTCCACATTCACATAGTACTTCCTTTTTTTTTTTTTTAACTCATACTGATTTTTGGCATATTCTGCAGAACATCTTTTACAGGTGTTAATATGTTTATCTTTTGTGTGTTTATGTAATGCAAAACTTTCTATGTTTGATACTTTAGCCACACTTTTTACATTGCTTGGATAAGGTATTATTTTCCATTTCGAGCATAGTTTTCATTTTATTTATTAAGAAAAAATAATTTACTAAGAGAATGAAAAATAATTTATCATTAATAATTTGTTTCTTTATAAAGAACACAAAACAAAAAATGGAGCTGCTTCACAAGATGTTAAACAATTCATATGAATTCACTAAACTATAACATCTTCGAATTAATAAATGGTATACTGTTACAGATTTTCATATATATGAATCATAAGTTTGGTAAAACAATTAATTGTGTTCTTGACGGGAAGTATAAAGTTACATTACCACATAGATATGTAAAGATATTTGATAGAGAAGTTATTAAAACGGTAAATGAGAACCAACATTTTATATTGTTTAATAGTTTAAAAGAAATGAAAAGAGGAATTTTTTTTTCATGGTATTGAATTCAATTTAAAATATATAAATTCTTTCAATTGACTTTCCAAAATTAAGTTTTTTTTTAACGTTTTTCTAGAAAACATGAAAACATTTCTTGTAAACGAGAAATTTACTTGATTTTAGCTTAAATTTGATGCTTTTTAAATAAAGACAAATCCTGCACTGTCGTTTTTTGAAAAAGTGGTAAATTTGCTTGATTTTGAGGTAAAATTGCTTGGTTTTTTGATGAAATTGTGGTTAAATGAGGTTTGTAAAGAGTAGAAAAATTATTTTGACAATGATAGAATTACTTGATTTTTGACGTACGTTTGCTTGTTTTTAACTTAAATTTGCTTTATTTTGGCTTGTGTTTGAGAGTTGAAAATTGAGGTCAAATGAGACTTCTAGAAGGTAGAAAAGGTAACTTGAAAACGATGAAATTACTTGATTTTTGGCTTAAAATGCATGTTTTTGATGAAAATTGCTTGTTTTCGATGAAAGTCGATGAGAAATGGAGCTTGTAGAAACAAAAAAATGTGACTTGAAATCGATAAGATTGGTTGAACTTTGTTTAAAAATCATGGCTTTTGGGGTGAAAATGAGATAATTTGATGGGTGGTCCAGAACTCCCTTTTATTAACTACTAATCAGGAATATATAACTAAAATATTTGCGTTTACTCGATTTTGTTAGTGGTTTTCATTGACCGAAACGCATATTTCGTCTCTTAAACAGTCTTACAATTTATTTTTCACATCTTATTTATAGAACATGAAACATTTGCAATACTATTTACTTTCCTGTTCTTTATATTTTGTTCAAAACGTCTTAAAGGTTTCTATCTACTTCATGATTAAAACAAACGCTGTTCACTTGTAGTGTGAATCTCAGCTGCATAGAATTACATGGCTACCTTGAAATTTTAATTTTTCTCTTTTAAAGTTATAGGCGTATGAAAAAAGAAACATTTACAGTCGAATGACAAATAAAACAAAAAAGTGCTCTTATAATATATTTTAAGACTTGTGTAGGGCAATAAATAAAAGAAGAAAAATAGACACGTCTTCTGAATATTTCAGCGTGTAATACTTATTTAACGCGGTTTTTAGCCTCTTTTCCGAAGGAAAGAAAGGCTTATGAGATCACTTTCCTGTCTATGTGTCTGTGTATATATATATATATATATATATATTGTGTGTGTGTGTGTGTGTGTGCGTGTGCGTGTGCGTGTGCGTGTGCGCGTGCGTGCGTGCGTGCGTGCGTGCGTGTGCGTGTGTGTGTGGGCTGTAAGCGTGTCTGTGCGTGTAAAGTCTCTACACCCCTTCATTTCTTTAATGCTTCAGCCGAATATCACCAAACTTGGTACACATATAATGCTTAGGAAGGACGTCTGACTTTTATAGTTTTCGACCACGTCGGGTACTTACTTTCAACATGGCTGCCATTTTAAATTTTGGTTGATAGGACATATCTCGGGAACCATTCAACCAATTTGAACCAAATTTCGTAGACTGGCAGATACCTATGCGTAAGCAGTAAATTTAGACATGTATATTGTTGTTCCGCCATTTTTAAAAATAGTACCAATTTAAGAAATAAAGATTTTACATTATATCTCGAAAGATATTAAACTAATTGTGGCAGTTGTGTTGCACTCATTTTCATTTTAATATTTTTTACTGAGCTATTCAAGTTTTTATGCTCTTATTTAATTAATTATCCAAAATAATACTTTTTATATTAAAAGTTCTCCAGTTATTTTATTCCATAACAAGTTGTTTATTAATAATGTTACATAACAGCGAAATAAATTGTGTTGTTTGTTTTAGTAATATAGAGATGTTTCTATGTTTTGTCCTAAAAAGGATAATTTTTTTGTTTAAGTAATGATTAACATAAATAATAAAGTATAATACTTAATTTTAGTGATACGTAAAAAAAAATAATAACGTTGTTGTGAGTTATTATAAGTATTCTTTCAACTTTCGAGTTTAATATCCATTTATTTATCGATTGATTGTTCTCGATGTGTTCTGAGCACGCTCTCGTATATGTGTGTGTGTGTGTGTGTGTGTGTGTGTGTGTGTGTGTGTATATATATATATATATATATATATATATATATATATATATATATATATGGCTGCTCAAGTTTATTGCCTTCTCCATCTTGACTCTCAACTTATAATCTTCTTACTATCTTATTCTGCTTGTTATTAAACTTCTAGTCATCTGCACACAACCCGTTCTAGGATGTAAGCTGTCCTTCTGTCTCGTGACGTGGTTCGGGCGGACCAAGCATATATTTTGACTGGCACCACAGACGGAATTTTTGCTATGTCCAAGTAAGATGTTTCCTTAATTTGATTTGTATCTGCATGAAATATTATTTACTCTATGACCGGAATGCTCCTGCATGTGCTCAGACTCTCATCGTGAAAACAGCTGGTCGTCATAAATGAACATATATGTATATATATATATATATATATATATATATATATATATATATATGAGTGAAGGTAAAATCTTTTCTGTGGTTTACATCAAATTGAACCAATAATTATGAATACAAAACGTAGTGTGTGGTGTTGAAAGAGAGGTTATAATGTTTTTTTGATAATCGCGGGTACCCTGCATATTTAAGTATGGCCAGCAGGTAGTAAATTCAGTATTCTGTCAAAAAAATCTAACAAAGATATACTAATAGAAAGCAGCACATGGAAATCATATTTTTATTATGTTGATATTAACATATGCCTATAGTTATAGGCTAACTTGTTGCAGAATTATGATATTTTATTGAGTCATGAGATCGCAATGTTAATCTTTTTGTATGTTTACTTGCTGCAGAATTTTGATATTTTAATTGAGTCATGATATCATAGGGTGTATCTTTTTGTATGTTAAATTGTTGCAGAAATTTCGATATTTTATTGAAATATGAGATTAAAGTCAATCACTTAAAATGTTAACTTAGTGTATAAATTTTATATCACATGATATTATACAAAGCCTATAATTTAATTCTGTTAATAAGTAAAGATATTAATGTTTTTGAGAGAAACACTTTTTAAAATTATATATTTTGACAATAAAAGAATACTTTATACGTAATCTTCATTAAATTGTGCATATCTATTACATTTATGGCATATATATATATATATATATATATATATATATATATATATATATATATATATATATATACACATTACTTGCTGAAAACATGGTAATAACTCGTAATATTTTGTACACCATTAGTGTACTATTATTTATGGTCTATTTATATCTATAAGCTTGAAAGTCTGCTTACAATCATAATTTTTCGGTTGTACACCTTAAGTGTACTAATTACTTATTTCACTATTCACCATGTTAAAAGCATGGTTTATTTATAATTTGATATGAACACATGGTTTACGTGTATCTTTGTATGCACCATCATAGCGCTAATTATTTTTTTTGTGATATCAATATGAATATGGTTCGAAATTTAATTTATTTTACACCTTCTGTATACTATCTACATATACTTATATTTTTCATGTGAAAGCATGACAGGAGCACGCCAATAACTTAGTATTTTTTCTGTTAACAATAACACTTCCACATTGGAGCAATATACCACCTTCCTCTTATGTGCTATCCTCGTGTTGCAACGAGAGTTGCTTAGGGGATTCAAGCTTACTTCGCAGGGATGTAACATAGCACAATTCTCACCCAATTTGGCGTTGTAATTAAAACTATGGTTGGTTATCTAATCGTATGTAGATGGACATGATTTGTAAGTAATTTAAAAATGACGACCATACAAATGTCTTAAGTTTAATTAGTACATTTGCGAAACCATTTAAACTATTTTGACCTAGATTTCTATACTGAAAGCAATTATTACAAGCAGATATACACTAACAAATAACCATTTTTTTCGGCCATTTTGGAAGAGTGTACAATAAGAATAAATAAAATTATTATGTCATAACTCAGTAAATAATTAGCCGATTCCTACTAAAATTCGCAAACATGCAGGAGTGATGCAGGCGATGTTAATTGGCATGTTTCAGGCATATAAGATGCTTATTTTAAAAATGGCGGCCATATAGCTATTTTGGCTTAGAATTCTATATCATAATAAATTACATCATAACTTCGTATGCTGGTATTAAACATTACAACTATTAATTGAATCAACATGCATCATATTTTGTCCGCCATTTTGTAAGATAGTGCCATGAGAATAAAATAATATTTTATGTCATATCTGGGGAACTAATTGAGCAATTCCTATCAATTTGAAAAAAAAGGCAGTACTGAGTCAGATTATATTAAGTGGTATGTTTTAAGTATGAAAAACACTTATTATCAAAGTAGTGGCCATATAGACGTTTAACTTAGAATGCTATATCGCCGAAAACATGTAGGCTAATCAATTTCAACTAAACATTGTATGTTGGCAGTAGATATTACAAACAACAACTGTATGTGCAATCAGCATATTTTGTCCGCCATTTGGTAAGACAGTACCATACGAATAAATAAAGTTATTATGCCATTACTCGGCAAATGATTAACAGATTCATGTAAAATCTGACAAACAAGAAGTATTGATGCAGACGATGTTAAGTTAAATGTCTTAAGCATGCCAGATATTTATATTCAAAATGGCGGCCACGTAGCCATTTTCGCTCGGAATGTTATATCTTTGAAACTATGTAATCAATTCCATAATAACTTTGTATGCTTGCAGTAAACATTACAACTATCAACTGTATATACATGGATCAGCTTTTGTTTGCCATTTTGTAAGATAGCACAATACATATAAAATGATGTTTTTGTGTCATATCTCTCGGGAAAAAATTTACCAATTCCTGTAGAATTTGGCAAACAAGTAGTATTGAGGCAAATTATGTCAAGTAATCAATTTTAACTAAACCTCGTATTCTGGCTGTAG
This sequence comes from Dryococelus australis, assembly GCA_029891345.1. Lineage (NCBI taxonomy): Eukaryota > Metazoa > Arthropoda > Insecta > Phasmatodea > Phasmatidae > Dryococelus > Dryococelus australis. The sequence goes on from CM056993.1 coordinate 263,328,589, forward strand.
ATATTAAAACTATCAATTATATCTGCATAGAGCATATTTTGCCCGCCATTTTTTAAGATAGCGCCCTTCGATTAAATAAAGTTTTATGTCATATATCGGGAAATAATTTACAGATTCCTTCTTAATTTGGCGAACAAATGGTACTGCAGCAGTTCGTGTAAACTGGTATGTTTTATGTAAGTCAGGCACTTATTTTCAAAATGGTGGCGATATAAATGTTTCAGCTGAGTATATTTTACTAACGAAAGAAATTCCTACCTAATTTTGAATGCTGGCAGTACCTATTACAACCATCAAATTTGTCTATGCAGTCTCATTTCTCTGTAGTTTTGTAGGATACCACTACCATTAGAAAATAATGATTTTGATCTCGTATTTCGGGAAAAAAATAAACCTATTCTTACAAAATTTGGTGAAGATATACTGTGGCAGACCACTATAATAAATTAATTTTTAAAAGTAGGGCACATTAATTTTCAGAATGGCAAGTATAAATCCATTTTAGTTTTGTGGACGATATCTACGACACTGTGTAATCTATTATAACCTATCTTTGTATATTGGCAGTAGGTATACAACCATCGAAAAAGTTACTACAATACATTTTTGTCCATGAAGATCGCCACATGCACATCATGGAGGATATATGCCATGTCTCGAGAACCTGAGACGGGGACGTCTCATTACGCCCGGGAAAAAAATTACCAGCCCGCCTACATGTTCCTAGTTGACTGCCATTGCCTCGACATCGCCCTGATATGTCAACCGCCAGCCCGCCGGTTTGCTAACTTGCACGACGAAAAATCATCGTTTCACGGCCAAATTATTATGAAAGACTATTTTAAACTTAAAAGCTGTTACTTACACGATCTAGTAGTGTGGAAATTGACGAACGGCAACTAATACGTGAATTTCGCTCGCAGATCCCGACACAGATATCCGACTAGCATAACTGCTGGGAACATACTGGGAAACATGGCAGTAATCTATAGTTCGTCATGCTCGCGCCTAGAGCGCTAGCGTCGTCAAGCCAGTATGCGCGCAGTAATTCTAAATAGAATAGATGGCGTTTCATGCACACATTTTGAGAATTACTCGACCTGCAACTCGTTCCTATTGGTTAGGGTAAATTTGTAACCCCCTCTCGTGTTTCACCCCTAGTTTTGATTTAGTATTTAAGTCCCCACAGCAGCTTAGATAGGCAGAGACTGATGGCTGCTGGGGACGAGATCACACCTGACATAAATAGTCGCATATTAACAATATAGACCTCATAACGCCAGTGATGTAGAATCGGAAAATTGCTGCCCAAAATTACTTGTATAAGTAATTTTGTCTGTAAACTTGGATTTTGAAGCTAAACCAGATAAGAAAACGAAATTATTAAATGCTGAGTCTTTTAAGTTAGCATCACTTAGCTTCCTATACAAGAAATGATGAAGTTTGCAATGACAAGAGCATTCATAAATTATCTAGAATGTTGTGTATTAAAACACATTTAAAAGATAAATGCAAAAATTATGGTTGTTGTAGAGGTTCCCTGGTTTTGCAGCCTGTAATTTTGTTTGAAAATGTAAACTTATATGAGTCATTCTATAAAATAGGATTGTGAAAAAAAAAAAAAAAGTAAATATAATTTTAGTGTATTTTATAATCACGGCAAATTATCTTTAAAAATGCTTTTAGGAATTTTGATTCCAAAAATGGGCAATGACATGATAGAGTTTTGAAGAAACCCCATTTTTAAGGCGATTTCTGCTCAGAATTGTATTTTTTAAATATCAGTACTTTAAAAGAATTCCCAGAGAATGCAAGAATTGTCCTTTTATATATTGTATTTAAATTAAATAACAAGTCCTTTTTGAGGTGGATATGGAAAATTTACCTGGTAAATTTAAATGGAATGAATGTAGCATCTGCAGTTTTGCTCAGTACTAACGTTGGATTTTTGTTTTGAGCCATAATGGCTGTAGCTTTAATCATAAAATATAGTTAACATTTTAAAGAACCGATGTGTGTGTGTTTTGTAGTATCGTAACCAATTTCTGCTTCAATATGGAAGGGTTTGATGTACGGCAGTTTGGTCGTAGTTACTTGGGAAAAGAGACCTTGTGTCGCCCTACAGTCTAGGACGAAGAAATGGCCTCAAACCAATCAGCCGATTCCCACCAAATGTTACACGAACATTAAAAATAAATTGGGACCAAATTGTGCACACCTTTAGGCGAGTTTTACATATACTAAACAATTTAACCAAATTGATCCAAAATTTGTATGTAGACAGGATAGATTATAAGCATCGTATATAGAGTCCCTCTTTCTTAGGTATTATTTATTACGATAGCATTAAATAAGAAAATAAAATTTATTATGTAATATCTCCGGGACCAAAAAACCGATTTACATCAAATTCTTCACACTAGCAGCACTACGTTAGGCCATGTAAAATTACATATTTTATGTGGCTCAGTCACATATTTTCAAAATGAAGGCCATGCAAATATTTTATGTTAGTAAACCTATATATAATTCGAAACATTAGACTGATTAAATCAGAAGTTGATGCTCCGAATCCAATCTCCGCAATGCAGTGGATTGCAAGCTAGCTTATTGTACGAGCTTTTCTGCGTTTAACATCCCGGGTAAGGAATTTGTGTATTTGTAATTGTCTCACTACTGCTGCATAAGTTTCTGGTTTAATTTCTAAATTCATTGCTTTCAAAGACAAATCAAGTCCTTCGTATCAACTCAGCTTTAAAGAAATGTTTTAAAAATAATTGAACCCATTTTGAGGAAAGTAGGATCATTAGCTGTATCAGTAGGCAATGTCTTGTTTAATTATACAACTAACTTCTGTGCAAAATTACATACCTATGTATGCCATTAGGTAGACTGTGCATTTGATTAGCAATAAAATTTACTCAATTATGATAATTAGTTTACATACGCGAAAATTTTAGAAAAAATATAATAAATTTATTGTAGATTAAATTCTGTTTTTTTTTTTTACATCGTTACACCCACTACAGCAGATACTGCTTTACAAAACGAGAGGAGGATAAACGAGAAATGCAATGTGGTATTTCATTGGTTCTTCATAGACATACAATTCTAATTTATCTTATTTTTATAAAATAAAACCAATACATGCATTAAAAACTAGAAACATACCAAATAATGTTTACAAAATATATTGAAAATTCACCTATGAGATTTATGAATGAAAGACAATTCTATCTCACTTTATATGGAATGAGAGCGACTAAAAATATGATCAAGAAATGTCTTAAATTTGACAGTGGTATACTTATATTGTATTAAATTATTATATAAATAATTATATACTTATCAGTACTTTTTATGTAAAAATGTTTAGGTTTTGACAATTTTAATCATTATCTGCATACTTCCACACGTAGTTGGGCTAGTGAAAAGTAGGTTAAGGTTAAATAATCTAACATTTATATTAGCATAATTAAATGTTAATGGTTTTGAAAAAAAAAATGTTTTAGAGATCTTGAATCGTTCGAACTGAACATTGAATCGACTCTTTATATGATTCTTTCATTAAGGGTACTGCCTACCGGCTGGTAACTGTGAATTTTAAATAGGAAATCCTACGTGAAGGAAATTTCGCCTCAGGGGGTTCTTACAGGCGTATATTTTCTATAAAGTTAGGCAGTGTGTACTTTTTTGTAAAACATAAATTTTCAAAATTACTTGCAAACACTCTATATATGTTATGGAAACATTTCTGCTGTAGGGAACGTCTTCTAAAAAATTCGTGAAGAATACATTTTTCTTAAGCTTTAAGAATACATTTTAAAATTAACGCACTGAGGAGAAATCTCCAATACATGGAATTTCCTATTTGAATTCTGCAGCTGCCAGGCGGTAGAGAGTGCCCTTAACACTCTAATAAATTATTTGGAAATTTACCATACTAGTGTATATGCTTAGTGAGAAAGCGGGAATGGTAATGTTTTACCCTATACATTCATTGTAGCTTTCATACATTTGCTCAGGAAACAGTCAAATGCGTAGGAAAGTTACCAGCTTTGTATAGTAGCTGCGCTAAACATTCCTGTATCTGCAGCTTGATGTGTCGTATTATTTATATACAGTTTATAGGTTAAAATCTTCCATTACAGTTTAGGAAGTTTACCTTTTTTTTTTTGCAGTGAATTGGTAAAATTTTGCCGGGGAAATCGCAAACAAGAGGGCCGCGGCGCGCCCCTCACGCAGGCTGTTGTTGCTTCCATTTGGTGATTACCGACTTTCAGTGGAGAGGTTATCAGGGTGACAGGAGGTGTGTAGGGAGCAGCGCGGGAATGCAAAGGCGTGTGAAATGGGAGATTTCCGAGAAAATTGGCCGACCAACAGTATCGTCCTGCGCGCTTAGGAGAAATCCGGGAGCAACCCCACCGGGGGCCGAACCTGGTTCGTTTTGGTCCTAGGACACATGCTTCGACATAAGCGATATTCCCTTGGTGAATTTCATGTAAAATTCCACGAGGTTTCACAAATATTGCTACCATTCATTCACTAAACCGTACAGTATTATTTCGAGAATACCTCTCTGAAAAAAGATCGATGATAGCAAACTGTCCTGCTTTACGACTTAAGTTAACAAACGTTTTAGTAGCTCGACCATTGTAATGGCAAATCCTGATTCGCGTACAGAGTGCAAAATTACTTATTAAGCTCTTCGATGGCAGATATTAGGCCTACTTCATTTGTGTAGGAACAATTTACTGCACTACGTAATACAAATAAAGTCTTAATCTTTGAACCAATTAATTCGTATCTGCCCTGAATATTATATAAATAAATATATGTACATGTTCGACGATCTTATCACACCTTTCCTGCTTAACCGCTTGAACAGATTTGCAAATACGCTGAAATTTCCGTGCTATGCATCCCTACAAAAAGAGCTACCGAGACGTTACTTTGGAAATGTTAATTTCCAGTCTTGAAATTTTAAAATTCTTCAGTAAACAGTCCGGATACAAATGTTATATTTCTTTCAAAATAACAATCCTTATTGAAGGTCCTCAGATTGCCATTTGTTAGTGCCCGTTAGCTTGCTTGACATCGCTAGTTAAAAGTGACATTTCCTTAGTGCATCAAAACATTTATTAATGAATTTATACACGCCATATTTCGTGCAATTTTCATATCGTGTAAAACTTGAGGCATTACTAAACTGGAGCACAGCGCTTGAATATGAACATCCATAATTATATCTCGCATGTTTTAACTTCATACTGAGAAATTGTCATACAAATTAGCACATTTCTTCTTTATAACCGTAGGTTTCGTAATAAATCAACTTCAGTTACCGTAGCTAGGTATTAGCTTCTCATATCTAATTTTACGTTTGTCAGAGACAGTGAGGTCGTGAAATTGAACTAGTCAAATATCTTGCTGCGCACTCATAACAGATCAATACACTAAACTAAAATTACAAACCTATTAAATGTCTGTGCACTTTCCAGTTTCTCTTCAACCACCAACAAATGGAGTCATAAAATCTTAACCAGAACTATCGCAGTAAGTTCATCACTTGATTTTCTGAACGCAAAATCAGGTGAATTCATCTTCGGAGTGTTTTGTATGGGTGTTATATTTCGAATAATCTATATCCGCTAGCATCGCAGGTTCCATTGCACTTTGGCATGATATAACCAGGTTCCTCATCTGTTTTACGACATTAATTAAGGCAACTTTGTTGTGTTCCAGTGCCCTTCAGCTCACCCTCAACGACCGACGATAAACCATTCGAAACTGTATCAGTGCGGTCATCATTCGGATAGCAATCTCTCTTGCCAGGATTTCGTATTGTAGTTCCAGGAAAACTGAGAAGTATGTTTTAGTTCAGTGAAAGTTAGGTCCATGCTTCCATGATCTTCGTATACTACGCTAAATGTAATTACATACGGAATAACACAAGAAAATTCGCTTTTTAATGCAATTGTGGTTTATGTAAAGCTTGGCTCACAACCATCCGTCGTTTCCTTCAGTCACCCGTCCGTCAGTCAGCCATCCGTTGGTTTTTGTCCGCCTATTGAAAGCGACTCACAACAGTCCGTCGTCCGTCAATCCGTCGGGCCAGAAAATTCTCAGTGTTACCACCCAACAACACTATCTTTCTCTCGCACAGACAAATATTTCTAATGAATGTAATAAGTACATTTTCTTTCCGTAAAGTAATTTATCAGCATTTCCTCCAAAAATCTACAAGTCATCATTAGTTCAATTCAAAGGTGAAATGTAAAAACGTAAACAACATTACTGACATGTGTATTTAAAAATAAAAATATTCAGACAAAAAACAAGTGACTGTTTTCCGACAACTATGTTCAAAGAACGATATTATAAGGCGGTGACCTATCCGTCCGTCCGTCGAAAGTTAAAGTTTGAGATATATTTGACGGATTGACGGATAGGAAAAAAATGTTGGCCTGCGATTGGTTGAAGATCACGTGACCGACGGACGGACGGGCGACTGACGGATGAAACGGATGGTTGTGAGTCCAGCTTTAGGAACAGTGAAACTTCCCCTTTACTTTCAAAAATCCGAACTGAAGATCGAGCCTAGAGCTGTTTTGATTGTGATCGGTGTGCGTTTCTGCACGGTGAACGAGGCCTTTTTTTTTGTGTGAGCAGTGACCGTAAATGTTAACAGAGGCAACGTTTTTTTTAATGTTACTTTTTTCTTTTTCTTTTTAGGACAGGCAGCTCTATTCTTTCTCGGGAAGGCATCTGACATTCCAGCATGTTGCAGCGAGTGACACGTTATTATGGAGTCAGAAAGTAGAATATGACAAGGGAGGGGGAAGGTTGTTATGCTACAATGCCGGCGTATTAAATGAAGCTGTTTCCTCGCGCGACAGTCGTGGGATAACGCGCAGGCAGAGCGGCAGTAAACGACCCGAAAGGAAGTATATGATGAGATAAGTCTGCCGCGCGTTATACGACGCCGCTGTGTGCAGAGTATAAAGAACTCTTCACAACCCACGCGGCGCTTTTCGCAACAGGGAAATTTCCCCTGAATTCGCGTGTGCCTCACTCGGAAATTGTCATTGGGCATGAAATTGTTATCTCCCCGGTCTTAACACCTGGCAGCTTGTCACAAGTACGGGTTACGAACGAAGCAAAATTACGTAGATAAATGTCATACAGATCTCTTGAACCGCGAAACTCAAAATAAATACGCCAGAGTTGGAACATTGCTTGGAAACCTCATCAGCTCAACGATACGGTTGTTCGGCGTATGTGCGAAACTTATTTTAAAAATCAGGTAAAATTACATATATAAAAAATCCATACTTTAAATAATTTTTATTATAATTCTATGAATAAAGTAAATACCAGGCATTAAAATAATACGTAATTTCGAAGTCTTTAAGTTAAGCAATAGTTAATGAATCTTATTAATGCAAGCACGATCTCAAAATACTTTGCTTTTTTCTGGCATTCTTTAAATAATTAAAACGACGGTTTTTTAGAGCCCATTATAAAGAACTTTTTTGAGTTAATAATTATAATTTAAACACTTGTCCCGAAAAAAAGTGTCGGCCAAACTTCAAGATGAGAATAACTTAAAGACAAGAATAACGTACAATTGGTAACTTAAGACTGTTTGGAACTGTGTGCCACTCAAAAGGAGCAGTAAACTAGCAACTACTCACAACGAGCAGGGTACAACACAGAGCTAACACCAGCTCAGGCCTGCCTTGCAACATTACACCACACGTCACTGGTTAGTGGCCAAGTTTCCATTCCACAACTATTCATATTTTTGTGCCAGTATACGGTATAATTATTGTATTAATTCCCAAAATTATTTATGTTAAACTGCTGGTACATATATTAAGCATACATTCAGCTTTAGGAAGTAATACATTATTTATTTCCACTTTTAACAGCACTCTATTAGGGTACAGTTGTATTTTATAAATTAGATTAAAACATTTTGTAGTTGAAATTTTAAAAAATAAAATTTGTATAAGTTAAACATTTAAGTTAAATTTAAACCAATTTAGTTAAAGTTAACGTGGAAATTTAATAAAATATTACTCAATTCTTGCAAATTTAATTTAAGGAACATAACGGTATATTAAAAATAATCTGTGCGTCGTGTGGTTACTGTAAGTGGTTAACGGTAAAATGAGCACTTTTGAGAGCCCTGCTTAAGTTCTACTTGCATGCGTGTTATGTATTCTTCCGCCTTACGTAAAATTAACTTTGCCTTGGGCCTCATCACTTTATTCATACGTCGGTCAAGCGAAACTGTGGAATTATTAGAAAAGTAATTATTATCCAAAATTAGTCAATTTTACACTTCCGTGCATAAAAAAAAACAGAAAACAAAATAATCTAATTTAAGACACAATAAATGATTACCTAACACTTTTTGTTCGACTTTAAGATATGGAACTACTTTTCATCCATCATTACCAACTTTACTAGGCGCACATCACTTGGGGCGTCCGTTTAAATATATGCATGCAGGGGCAGTGCCTTTTTTCTAAGGTTGATTTCAATAGTGCCCACTTTATCGTGAACAGCCTTTACCAATTCTTTTGATCAAAGAAGAAATTTCTGTATAAGTATAATTCGAGGGTTCATGGAGGCCGCAGTAGTCCAGCGAGGGCCTCATAACTCCTGGAAAAAGGGGTGAGGGGGGGTCTAGACCGCCACGAACTCTGCCACTTATACGTTCCTGGGGCGAAATTCAGGTTTGCACACGATGCGGGCGGAAGCCGTAAACGCAAGTGCTCCGTCTCTGATTGTAGTGTTGAGAAGTACAGGAGGTGGCATGTGGCCTCGGTCTGTACTGTGCAGCCAGCGTGTACGAAATTGATGGAGAAAATGTATTGATACTGGGATATTAGTATCTCGTCTGTTTCAAGGACCTTAAAATTGCCCTTTCATTCCGGCGCTGCTCCATACTCACCTCAATCACCCTCATTGGCTCTCAAGACCTTGCTGTTAACAGCCGCCCATATCTCTTCACTCTTTCATACATTATGTATTTTAATTTAAAACCATTTCAGTTTTAGTAAAATCCGGTAACTGGTCATTCTTTAACATTTACCTATCTTAATCATGAAAATATATCCAAGATGAGGTAAAACACTTTTCCTAATGTTCATGGTAGTACAAGTACAACGCATAATATTAAAAAAAAAAAAAAAACTTCTACAGCAGTTCATAACTAGCTGTTCCTCAGGTAAGAATGCTCTATGTTCGTTACTGTTCTCTGAAAGCGTGCGTACAGTTTTTGCAAAAGTGAGTGAGTGAAGAAATTTGGGCGGCTCTCAACAGCATCTTGAGAGCCGATTAGGGTGATTGAAGTAAATATGGAGTGACGCTGGAATGAGGGTGGCGGGGGAAACGGGAGATCCCCGAGGAAACCCATCGACCAACGGCATCGTCCGGCACGATTCCACTTGCGAAAAACCTTTTGACCCGGCCGGGGATTGAGCCCGGATTGCCTTGGTGGGAGGCGAGCGTGCTAATCGCTCAGCCACCGCGCCCTCGTTCTTGCAAAATTCGTCAAATATCGGTGTTCTCATGTGGAAAAAATTAGAGAATTTGTCTCCTCCATTTCTTAGTTGAAACACAGTCCTTTAACTGCCCCGAATACTGGTTTCTTTGCATTCATATTTTCTAACATTTTGTCCTTTCATAACAAGTAAAGTAAGTATAATAAAAGAAGTTTTATTCAATCCATCTTTGAATAACAGAAATATAAGTGGTGTAAAATCGACAGCCACACAGGCTCAACTAAGTATCGATAGTTGAAATTTTCGGGTGGAGGTATGTTGCGGCCCACTCGTCTTAGGCTTCTTTCACACGATACGTGTCTTTTTTAAATCCACGCAGGCGTACTTTCGGAGCCACTTTTCATGCGATACGCGCATCTCGCCGTCCGAACCCGCATGGACAATGATTTCCCTATCCAGCCTGACATTATCCATGATAAGCTGCAGCCGCAAATGCTCTCAGTTGTATACTTGTACCGCATACGACGAAAGGCTAGGTGTGATAAAAATATTTGAGTGGATCCCATGTTACAGAAAAGTAAAGAACTCGATGCGTTTCGTGCACTTTAAAAAAAATCGAGATCAGACGAAGAAAAAATTCTTTAACTATTTCAGAATGTCGATTGTGTCATTCAATGTTGGTGAACTGAAAATGATTAAAGAAATAGTGCAGAAGCCTTATGCAGACACTTATCGCCATCTTAATTTTAATACAAATATTTGATGAATATATTGTGGATTGTTCATACTACCAGCAAATTCCACACAATTGATTTAATTTCACATTATACGTTGTAACAATTTGAAGACAGCCATGTTTAGACTTGAAGTTAGTTGTAGCTTGATTTTCATTATTAAACAGTCACAAATACATTAAACTCTCAGTGTTTGAATCAGCTATTAGCAATTTTTTTTCTTTAACTTAGTAGTGAGGAATTAATGTGTTTCCAATACAATTAAACTTTAGAATAGTAAAAATATTTGGGCTTTTATTTAATTGATTTTGGCCTTTCTGTATCACTATTCCATCTAGTAAGTGACAACATCTTACGTGTCTCCAATTATTCAAAGTATATGGCGATATACTCTAGCTACAGAGTACTGAATTACAGACTAAGTTAAACGATTACCTACAAAATTATTTTTATCTAACATATGCGCAACATACACGAAAGTCTCTAATTTTTACTTCGCAGGCCCTCTTGAGCACTAAGGATGTACGCAGCGCACTGTTCCTTATATTGGTTAACAGGGAACTAACCTTATGGTGTATGCGATAGAAATAGTGCGTCAGTTTTATCAAAACTCTAGGAAAACTATCTGACACAATTAGTCCGGGCTTACTTTGTTTCTTAAAGTTACGAAAAATTGCACATTTTACATTTTAAAACGTATTTTAGGTTTAAATATTGCAAGTATCAGATATACGGTGCTATATTAGTCGTTTTTTGCTATTTTCAACCATTTGTATTTTAAATAATTTAATGTGAAAAGGCAATTAAATTACACAAGAAAAATCTCCTGTTTTTTATGAACACATAAGAATCAAGGAATCTCCACAACATGACTGAAAATTTGTTGTTCTTTTGACAGTAGAAAGGGTTTGAAGTGTTTTTTATTTGGTTCTTGTAGCTGCTGTCTATAATGAGGTATTCTTAAGGTTACGCGCAGCATAGTATCCCTCTTAAACAATGTATAACTTTGATTAAACTTACCAAAATCAACTTTACCTGTATCAATTAATTCCTCGAGGGCTTCATTCAAACCACACACAAATACTTTTCCAAGTTTCTTAGATTACATTTCTGTTTTTATAGCAATACAATTTTACCCAACAACATTGGCGTGGAGTCATTAGGGCGGCTCTTTACATCTGAGTGTTTGAGAGCCGATGAGGGTGAAGTGAGGTGGGTATCGGGAGCAGAGTCGGAATGCAAGAACGGATGAAATACGGATGAAATGGGAGATCCCTAAGAAAACCAGCGTCATCGTCACGATACCCGCATGCGAAACTCCGTAAGCGACCCCGCCGGGAATCGAGCCCGGTTCGCCTAGGTGGGTGGCGAGTAATCTGACCACTAGACCACCGCGGCCTCCACAACACTGGCCTTTTTTCGACCAATGTGATAAGTATTTGGCGATATAATTCAGCATCAGTCATGATTAATCACCGATGACATTTACTTCACCCAAATAAAATACATTGAGTGCATCCTCGACATAAACTCCCTGCAGAATGATTTAGTCGAACTAGGCACAACGGGACCTCGGACCGGAGCTTGGAGCTGTTCCTGCTTCGTCATTCAGATCGACCGGCGGTCATTATGAATCCATGTGACCTTGACCTTTGACCGTACCCAGTGACCTTAAACCATGAGAGCCAAAAAATCCAAAAATCTCCAAATAATTCTTAATACATCCAGAAAATTAAATGTATTATCAACAGATTATTAAAAAATATTTTAGCGTATAAAACAATTATTAAACACTATTAAAACTATATATTTAAAAACTCTGGTTATTCAGTGGTCATTTTCCCTAACAATTTCCCCTTTTTCCCAACAAAGTAACAAAAAATCCCACAAAAAGATCGTAAAACTCAACGAGCATATTACGTAACTGACTACCACCGCCATATTGGATGCAGATGACATTAACCTAGGCCCCATAAATTTGAATGACCCTGAATGGTCTAGAAAACCAAAACTCGAGAATAAGATTCATAAAAATCAGCAAGCATATTACATTACTGACTGCTACTACCATATTGGATGCAGGTGACTCTGACCTTGACCCCATCACCTTTAATGACCTTGAAAACAAAAACTCAAGAAAAATTCATAAAAATCAGCAAGCATATTACATTACTGACTACCACCGCCATATTGGATGCAGTTAACATTCACCTTATCCCTGTGACCTTGAATGACATTGATAACAAAAACTCGAGAATAAAGGAATAAAAGTCAGCAAGCATATTACTTTACTGACTACTATCGCCATATTTGATGCAGGTGCCTTGACCCACTGACATTAAACCCAAAAATTAAAAATATCCAAACAATTCCAAATATATGCATATCAATACATGCAACTATGTTGAAGGTTATAGTCTTTTATGCATCTCTCTATTCACACTCATGTTGCCCTTGTGCGAGAATACCCTGACATTTATTACACCGACACACTGTGCAGTGCGAGTTCTGTAGGTAACTACACTTTTGAGGACATATACCGAAGTCACAAGTGACCTGCATGCAGTAAATCTGGTTCCATTGTACTGATGAGAAATTCACTTCGCCTTTACATGTTTTTGCATGTCTAAGTAAACTGTCGCTACGACTGAAGTGCTTACCACACCTGTCGCACAAATACGACACATGACAGGATAAGATTCGTTCATTAATCTTAGAGAGCGAACTGAGCAGATTGATGGGGTGGCAATTCTGTAATTGAGTCGGGTCTTTGCCCGGTCTGGGAAAAACAATTACTGTGGCACATTTCCAGGGAGTAGGAAAACGAGCATGATTAAAACTTGCATTCATGCACTCGGCTATAACTTCAAACATGCTGCCAGGCAGCTACTTGAGGACTATAGCCTGTAGGAAGTCGAACCCGGGTGTCTTAAGGGACTCCATACGTTTAATTATACTCTAGACATCGTCAGCATGCGTGGGATCTGGTTTCAGCTACTGTGGGCTGTCGCAGGCGCACTCGGAGGTCCCTATAAATACGAGCCACAAATGACGCATCACCTGGGAGAGCATTGGGCTGGAATTCTGTTAGTAACTGATTGGCCATAGCATTAGTCTTCAGCTGGATCTATAGGCCACACCTGCAGTGCTTTGAAGAGGCGGGATGGGATCGCGCTTCTTAGTAGACGCCTTTGCCATGTGCCACAGACTATTATCTCGGGTACATTAACGGGATAATTCATTATTTCAAATATCAGTCTGCCAGGCGGTTATTTCAGCATCAATACTCGAAGTTCGTTTACGTGGGCTTTGAGCAGCCTGGATCTGGTTCGGGAATAGCGCCTGCGCAACCTATTTTTACGTGAGATCAACTCCCTGATATGCTCAGGCAGTTTATCTGCGCTAGTCAACGGTGTTTTCCCCAGAACAAACTTACTTTTTCCTGCCTGAATAAACTCTGTGACGTGCTCGACAGCACAGTCCAATTCCCCGGAAGTACTAATAAGATCTGCTAGGTTAATTTATTCGTCTAGATAATCCCTAAAGCCAGACCAGTTCGCATACTTACAGTCTTAAACTTTGCGAATTGGTGTATTGTTTATATCTACTTTATTAAACGACAAGCGGACAGGATAATGGTCCGAAGCCAATTCGTGGAGCACTTCAAATTATAAAGCCATAGTAAGGCCTTTATTACGCACGATATCAAGTATATCGGGCCTATGATTCGCTTGATTAGGGTCAAATGTGGGTTCGCTGGGCGCATAAACAGCGTAAGTGTGTTGCTCCTGGTGCCTAAAAAGAGTATTCCCATTGGCTGTGCGCGTGAGGCAACTCCAAGTGGGATGTTTAGCATTTAAATCGCTGGCAGCGAGTAAAACAGGAAACGCATGAATTAATTCATCAATATCTGCGCGCAAAAGCATGCGACCTGGCGGGCAATATACTAAATAAAAGCGACATGTTGATTTCTTAATTTAATGGTAACTCCCGCAGCTTCAAGCGGTTGAAGTTGCAATATTTTCGCAGGATTACATATGATTTAATTATTTATTAATATTAAAACACCACCGCCTATGTTACTGCGATCTTTTCGGTAACATTTAAAACCTGGTATTGAACATCTATGCCGTGGGCTCAGAAGTGTTTCATTAATAGTATTTATAGGTATCTGGTGGCGAGAAATGAAATCTGTGCCATTTTAAAATCCTGGGAAAATTTTAAACGTGCATTAGTTTTTTAATTCCCCGATTCGGTATATTTTGTTTACTTTATATCATTAATACGGATGGAAGATAAGGAATATTCAGGTTAAATGTGGTATCCATTAATTTCAGGCCTTTTGCGGTCCTCACGGTTCTGTTATTTTAATCCCATGAGTAGGCATGGACCTTTATTTAGTATTGCAAGGATATTTATTGTATCAAGGTAGACAGTATGTTGTAACAAAATAATAGATAAATTATTTTGTTAAAAATTTTAATTTGTTTAGTTTGTCCTTTATTTTCATTTGAGAGAAAGAATCTAATAATTTGTAATATTCATTAGTGATCGGCGGAATATTTGTTTTCAGTTAGGGGAATATCTCTCTTAGAGTCATTCCCAATATTTCAAATGTTCTTTAGCGAGGTTTAAAAAATACAGGTTTGTACTTAAATTTGTTTTGACTCACTGGTGACTTTATTTGTTTATTAAATAGGAAATCCAAAACGTACACATAGTTAAAAGGTCTTATGCGCGATTCTTTTCATTACAGTTTATTTTATTAGAATGTCAGATTAGTAAACGAGAGTTTACAAAAGGCCATAATAATAGTTATTTGAATTTACCTGTACTTGGAATTAAAGTTACTTAATGAGCAGTAGTTTGGGAATTTTAAGTTGTATTAACTCAGTTAATCGGTGATAACTTAAATATTAAATTGTGATTTGCCTTTTTGCAAGATAATTTTAGTCCCTGTCCCAGTTATGTTCAGGTAGAGCCGACGGCCTGCAAAGACGGTTCGCTGCTCGAACAACTTGGGCTCTGTCCCACACTGTTATCAGACTACAGAATGCAGCCGTCCGCATTTAGGGCCGGTTTCGTCAACGAAGATTAAATTATCAGAATATCGAGATAATTTTATCCAGATGAGAGGTTTTACTTCGATTTTAATCTCAATAATGTTCAGCGTGTTTCACCACGTTTAATCTCAGTAAAGAATATCTCGTCAAAATTATCTCGATATTCTGACTTAATCGCGATTTTCACTAGGTAAATATTAGAGATTTTGCTTTGAGTTGGTACAGAAAAATCATTTTGAGGAGGTATGGCAAGTCGGGAAGGCATTAGGGTTGTAAGGAAACAGCGAAACCGAACTTTTTTTCATCCCATAAAAACACAGTTTGTTAGAATTAATTACAGAACATTTCAATAACATTGAATTTAAACCAACTGATGCTGTGACACAACAAAATAAAGCGAAACAGTGGCGAACGATTGCGAATAGTTTCTATTGTACATATCGTGATCACTACAGAACAGCAGACAACTTGAAGGCGGTGTGGGATAACCATATGCGCACAACCTATGTAGACGAACGTGTCTATAGGGGTGCAGTGTGTTCTGCCCTCAAAATAGCCACCCAAGATCACTGTATACTGCCACTAGTAAAGCCAGCGGAATGTCATTCCAGTAGAGACTCATCAGTTGTCATAAACACAGCTCAGATGAGTAACCCTGCAAACACTTCAGATAACTATGCCTCGACTGGGTTCGATGGTGGGAGGACATTCTCTGCCAGCCACGTGAGAAACCGGCAACATCTTCCCGGACTAGTAAAGAACGACCAGCAATGCACTGAAACAAAAAAAGGTTGAAGTAAGTGCCAGGCATATAGCAAAAATTGAGTTAACAAAAAGTTTGTAATAGAAAACGAGGCAATGAAAGAGATTCTTCAACTAAAGTTACAACAGGAACACGAAAGAACTAAAGAGGAGAAACTTCAAACAGAGCTCTTAACTTTGCAGATCCTAAAACTGAAGACAGAAATAAGTAACTAATGTGTTATCTGTTGTGGTTTAGTTTACGACATCTGTTTTTGAATATATTCACAAACATTTTCAATTAAAAACACTACTGGTGTTTGTCACATTCTTGATTTGAACTAGGCCTACAAATGTAACTGGTTCAGTTTACATTTATACCTAATGTTAATGCAGAATAGTTGTAAAGGAAAATAATAAAACGATATAGTTTGTTTTTACAATTGTGTGTTTGACATAAGGCGAAAGTGCACTTTAACCTCTACATAATAAATTTCAAAATAATTTATTCTTTCATTTAAACATCGCGGACAACAAACAATAAAATCCTGATCACTTTCCTCTTCAAAAATTAAATTGTACATTGTCTGAGCCATTTTCTCTTTTTTCTCGATGAAATAACTTTGCCCTCTCGTCACCTTCCCAAAATATTTGTTTATGTTTTACAGTTTAATCCCGATAATGTGACTTAAACCGCCGAAATCGGCGTGTTAATATTTTATCGAGATTTATGTGTGTGGTGAAACGCAAAATACAGATAATCGAGATTTTTTGTCAGTTAATCTCGATAAACTTTTATTATCTCGCGTGGTGAAACCGGCCCTTACAGTCACTTCTCCGTGTTGTATTTCGATAGCGGCTCCGCTCTGCAGCCTTCGTCCTTCCAGACCATAAAGTTCTGCAACGTTTACTTTTGTTCAGTGTCCCCCGTTGAGAAATATCCTAAATGACGCCCTGAAACAGCGTTCTGTACATCTTAGTGCTACCTAGCGGTGCATTCGGAACTAAGTTTGTTTCTTCGCCGCCGGAGCGCTATCTCTTGCGCCGCTACCGACGCCATGTGAGAGCGACATTCCTGAGCCCCCTTCAGACGAGTGATTTACGAATCTTCTGCGCTCCAATTTTCTTCGCCTGTGTAACAGAAGGATGTAGTCCGTTCGCAAGATTCGACTGACTATGATGCAGCCAGTCTACCAACATGTAGAATAGCTACTGTAGTAAAGATTTTAGTTTTCGTAAATATTTTGGTGATGTAAACTTCAGCTCTCAGCGCGACGATGCTCCACATCTAGCAGCTATAAGACCCTCCCAGTTAAGAGGGTCTCAAATTTGCTCTCGTAATTTTCGCTGAGATTTTTTGGATTTCATCGTGTTCCGATGAACAAGTTCCACCACCGCTGTATACGGTAGCGATTCGATGCTGTGTTTGCTGTGCTCGAGACCGGACAAACCAAATGCAGATATGATTTATGAGATCATAATTTATTACCTTTTTCTTTTTTGTTCTGATGCCGTCTTCTTATAAGTATAGTCAAATGTTTAAGAATCAAGCTTTTCGCACATTAAAGCTGATAGACTGTTATTATGCAGTACAAAATGAAGGCAGTAACAAATTATACAGAAAATAATATGTTATTTGCAGCTATTAAAATATTTGCGAGGCACCCACTTTTTTTAATTTTATTTTCTATTTATTTTTTTATATTTTAATTATTACCTCGCCTTCTTAATTATGTGCCCAGTTACTTGTTCAGAAACTTTTAAAACTTTTACTATGAAATAACTCACGGAGGTAAAATTGTGATGTGCAATCGAACTTCGTTATTGTAAAAGAAAAAACGAATATACAAACTTGCATCACCAATTTTTTTATTGTCTTATTTACTTGATTTATTTGATGATCCTTGGCATAAAATAAATTATGTTCAACAATATTCATTAATTCTTTGGTTATTGTCAGTAAACTTCTCTGTTACTTGCCACTATTACAGTACGCTTCATTATAGAATTTTTTATTTGATATATCTACCAGATTTGTTTTTAAGGAGTGGCAAGGTAACTAACCGGTTGTTCAGATCGTGGTTAACATGCGGTTTTTAAACCTACTGCCAGTTTTTTTCTCTTACTGCCAATACCATTAGCATTCCAGTAAGCTATATTACTGACGAAATTAAACCTAAAAGAGGGCAGATTGCTGTAATGCCCTCTGGCATCCATCAACAGGCTTGGGAGTCGCTGACAGGGCAAAACCCATGAGGGCCTGGGCATTATCGTCCTGGCTTCGCACGGGATCCGTCCAAATGACTAAAAGTTTACACAGACACTCCAGCAGACCTGGGGTCTTCTGTGCGAGGGGGCTGTTCTAAATTTTGGAGAGGAGCTGTACTGTGTCCACTGGGGAAACGTCAACTGGAGTTGTCCCCATGGCAGTGGATGTGCTGCGCACTACTGCAGGACTGGCCGAAAGCTTTTTTTTGTCTGCTTAGGAACAGAACCTGACTCATTAAAAGCCAGGCTCATGGAACCCTTTGGAATTTTATTTTATGTACCAAGCCCGTGGGCTGCACCTCCTGCCAATTTGCCTAATTACCTGCTACTTATGAGATGATTGACTACGTTTGAAGTTTTCGCCTGGTTTGTGTTGCAATTTATGTTATATAGAGAATCTAGGTTATTTAAGAGCTAGGTAATTTTACATGCATTCATGCAAGCTCATGCTTAATGGTGGCCAACATGCAGATGATTATTTTTGCAGGACTGGAGGGAATTTTTTTTCGGGCACCTGATTGGCCGTGCAGATGTGAGTACCTGATGGAGCCGACCGGGGATCGGGGGAGGGGCCCTGATCAATGATTTGACCCGTCTGTCGGGCAGCATTTTCTGTTGCAACCCACTGTACGAGGTATGGGAACTTGGGTTCCTGGTCTCGTGACAGCACGGCCTCCGGGGGCATATGAGAGATAGGCGGCGGGAGCTGCTGCGTCGGCTGGGAAGTTTTCTGGCGAGAATTTTTATTTTCCTTGCCTTTCTCGCTAATTGGCTGCATGATTGATTGAAATCGATGGTGGGAGGAATTTGCTAGAGGTGGAAATCCACCTCAGAGGGCTGGCTGTAGCAAGCCAGAGCTCCATAGCCATTTGTAACTGCAATTCTCGATTCTGGTCATCATAAAGTACAAATGCCTGGGCTGGGGTGCGTTTCTGCTTTCCCTGTATTACTGCCCAGCTCTGAACAGGGCCTGGGGGGAGGAGATGTGCCCAGGGGGCCACAGGCGTGATATGGTTTAGTCGAGGTTGTGCTTTTACTACGGCAGAGTAGCGCCTCTTCTCGGCCTTATAGGCCTCGCAGGCCTTGTAATTTTCTGCGTCGTTGCCTCCGCAACTCACGCATTTCCTGAGCGACTTGTTCTTCTTTAAAAAGTCGCATGCTGCAGTATGGCGGCCTTTGCCACACAGGCGACAGCGAGGAGGGGGACGACAGACCCTGACAGGGTAGCCGAACCTCTGGCAGTTCGAGGGGCCACGGTGGCTGAGTGGTTAGACCACTCGCCTCCCACCGGGTTCAATCCCCAGCCGGGTCACTGGATTTTCGCATGTGGGAATCGTGCCGGAAGATGCCGTTGGTGGGCGTGTTTTCTCGGGGATCTCCCGTTCCCCCCGCCCCTTCATTCCGGTGCCTCTCCATACTCACCTCAATCGCCCTCATCGGCTCTAAAGACCTCGCTGTTAGGAGCCGCCCAAATCTCTTTACTCTCTTCTGGCAGTACGAGCATTGTACAGGGCCCTCGGTCCGCTGAAACTCTTGCACTTGAATGACTAGGCCGCAGAGGCCTCGCAGTTGGAAAATTGGCTTGGAGTTTTCACTGGCTGGCAACTCCACAATCCACATGTGGAGCTGCTGTCTGTCCTTCAGTGATAACTTGGGCACGATAATGATTGGCTCGTAGCCGAGGCCAATAAGCTTTTTGCGGATCCAGTCCGTAGGAAGTGACTTGTCGAGCACATTCAGGGCTACTTTAAGGAGCATTTCACTCCTCGGTGTCAGTACCGAGAAGCCAACTTGCATCGATTCCAGGATTGTTGCCGCCTTTCTGTAATCCTCAATGGTGGCTGGGAGGCGTGGTGGATAGAATTAGGAGGTGAACTCAACTGGTTGAGAACTTCGCACGTTTCTGCTCATCCCGTCACCTGGGTCGCACTCGAAGTGACAGCTCCGACGCACTGCCTGGCAGAGCTTGACGCGCCTCCACTTAAAGTGCCGTTACGAAATAACTAACAGGTAAAAATCCCTCCAAATTTTAGTATCTATACTGGAGAGTACGACGATGCTAAATATTCATGTTTGATGTATGTGGGTGTTGTGCTTTACCATTAAAAACAATGTGATTTACAAAAGACCAATTGTAAGTTTAATGTGCTATAAACGATGTTATTAAAATAATACGTTATGGCTAACACTTTTAGTTACAAAACTTGCGGCATACATAAAAACATGCTCAGAACTATGCACGTAATTTTACGAAAAACGGTAATACGCCACGTGGAATAGTTTTCGTCCCGATGATGTGTTATATTTATGAAAGTTGAGAAAGAAGGCGCGTAGTGTTGCCTGCGCGCTCGTGCCTTTCGCACCGCCGCCGTGCCCCGTCAGATATTGAAATGTAAACATATCTTCTTTTGGTATTCAAGCTAAGCATACGCAATGTGTTGTACAATATTAACATTGCTAACATCATGAAAGAATATTCATGTCTTACTTGTAAATAAATGGAGTGTGCCATTAAAAACAGACGGTATAGAATTAAGGCCTGCGTTTATTGACTGGGTAGCAACGATACGCGATATCATGTTAAAGTTACAACATTTACATAAAACAGACGAAAGAGTGCGCTTATTAAATTAATATGATTGACATAATTCTAATATCGCTGTAATAAAACATTGAGACCTGACAGCACTATTCTATGTGCACATATATGCAAATATTATTAGTACCAATTCATCGTGTTTTTATTTATAGGAATATTTGAGGGCAAGAGTACTTAAGGGCATTGCTTGATTTGCGAATATGTTAAATCTTTAAACTAATAGTTCCAAACAAAAAAATGTATAAAATGGGAGACATTTCATGTTTATTTTGTATGATACATTTCCATCAATGTCACTGTCTGAAATAAACAGAAAATGAGAAAAGTGCTTTTCTAAAAAAATACAGTTTATTGAAATAAATACCAAATATTACACAATATTTTCATGATAGTAGCTGAAATTACTGAATGTCAGACACTGTTACTGAAATAGCATTTTTTATTACCTATATATTTAGTTTAGTAGGTTTAGTTATAAAATTGTTTGTTATAATTTCTTTTTTAAAATACTTTCCTCCTAATGGCTGCCCGGCTCCACAGCCCCCCCCCCCCTACCCGGATTGACGCGCTCGCTACCTCCTGACTCCCTTTTTCTAATAAATCCGTGAATAATGAACAACTGCTGTCGCGCCTTGCTTGCGTCACGGCCCCTCTCCCCTGCTGAAGGTTCCAACCGGTTTGGCGAAGACGCAAGGATATTCTGGTACTGGCCGGCGCCACAGCCCTCCTCGGGGCAACACGTGGGTTACAGAAAATTCGATGGCGTGAATCCCGGCGAGTGAAGCCTACTCTGCGCGAGGGCGCTCGGAGGACTCAAGAACATCGCGACTGGCGGGATATGGACTGAACTGCGGTGGGACTGAATGGATATGTAATACGGATTTTATTGTAAATATTCTAACTGTCAATATGGATTCATAATTTATAAAATTATTGAATAGGTTGATGCACTGTATATTAGGACTGACCTTTAATTATTTAATTTAATTGATTTCTTTGTGGTAATTATAAATTTTATTGAATTGGAGTCATTAGTTGTGAACTGTAAGTGATATCCATTTATTGCGAGATTTTGAGTTCAGAGAATTTTGCTGTAGTTATTGTAAATAAAATAAGAAAATTATAATTTATTATTTTATTTGATTAGGACCTCCATCCCTTAAGGAACTTGGTTAAGCCCACTTAATATCTAGATAGGGAAATTGTAACACAGGTGTCAGAAGGGGGATGGAGGCATTTTACAGAAATAAAATAATAAAATAATTTTAATTAGTTTTGAGTAATAAGCCGCGATATTATTTAGAAAATTTTGAATGCTAACAAGGAAAATATCGGCAGACATGGAAGCACTCCGCTTTTTATTCAAGAGTTTAAGTGGGCAGATAAATAGCAAAATAGATACTGCAAATAATCAGATTAGTAGCGTAAATGAAAATGTAAATAGTAAAATAGATAGAGCTAGTGAATCTGTAAATAGCCAAATAATTAGTGTTTATGATTTATTAGACAAGAAAATAGACAGCGTGAATGAAATGTGGACAGAAATATAGAAGGTGTAAGCGAGTTGGTGAACAATAAAATAGTCTGTGTGGACAAGAAAATTGACAATGTGAGCGAGAGAATGGATAGTGTTAACGAAGAGTTGGATAGTGTTGAGTTTAAAGTAGACCAAGAGGTGAGCGCCCTCAAGAAGGGATGGCAGCAGTTCTTGCAGCAACAGGGGAGACGACATACAGGAGCGGAAGAGGAGCCAAGTTTGGTCACTACTGAGACGACAAGTGAGGGGAGCGAGAAGAAGGTATAGGTCACCGCCAGTGCAACCACCGCAGGGAAGACACCGCAGTTCTGTAGTGTGGGTACGCCCCAGCCAGGGGTGGGTAAAGGCCTCACAATTAAGTTCGCCCCCTACGATGGACAGACACCTTAGCGCGAGTACCGGCACCATCGAGATCGTTGCCACCCTGAATGGCTGGACTGAAGAGCAGCGGGCATATTACCTGGCGGCTGTACTGAGGGGATTAGTGTTGAGCATACTGCAGTCGCTGCCAGAACGACATCGTCGAGAATACTTCCCACTGGGGTTGGTTTTGGAGCTACGATTTGGCGGCCGGTACCCGCGACGCGCTCACCATGCCCAACTGCGAAGCCGCATCCAGCAACCTGGCGAACCACTGCATGAGCTGTGGCAGGACATCGTGAGGCTGTCGCACCTGTCTCTTGAGGGATGTTCTGAAGAGGCACGATATGTCATCGCCATCAGCTTCTTCGCCGACGCTATCGCTGACACCGAGGTGCAGCAAGCTGTGCGGTTAGCTGCGCCTCACACCATGCAGGATGTCTTGGCCCGAGCACTGGAAGTGGAGTCAGCACGACAGTCATCATTGCCCCGACGTCCAGTGCGAGCGGTGATGCTTGATGAAGGGGAGGACGACAGCGTCAAGAGGATATTGAAGCTTTTGCAGACGACCATGAGGGACATCGCCTCCAGGGTGCGCACTACGGAGACTCGCCGTCCCCACCCAAACGGTCGGAATGTTGGACGTGGGTACAGCCGGGAACCTGAGAGCCAACGGTCCTCAGCAACAGCAGCAGCAGCAACAACTAGGGAGCAGGCGCCAAGGGGCAGATCAGAGTGAAATGTCTTCGGGAAACTTGTAAACATCGGTCTTGAAGGGCAAAGGTCGGTGATTGCAGGAGGGAAGGCCCCAATGCTTTTGCAGGTATGTTATGTGAATTAGGGCTTGGATGCCATATTGGTGGAGGAGAGCCTAAATAATGTTTCTTGTCAGATGGTCGTCGACACAGGAGCGACTATAACAATGGTAAGACTGGATATTCTTGGGCCTTCTCCCCAGAGATCATCCGACAGGAGTATGGATCACTGCTAATTAACTACGGTAACGGGCGAGACCACACCAGTCAATGGTAAGAGAAGGGTACTCTTACAGGTCAGCAACCTTGAGATAGAGCGTGATATATACATATATACATATTATATGTACTGGGATGCTGTATTGATACTCGACTGGGGGTGTTACGGGTAATAATACCGAGTTAGTAGTGCCAACACAACAAGATTTTTCTTCGCTAATGAGATGCTCAGTAGTGTGTAATCAGTCGACTGTGCTCCCTGCTTCTAGCGAAGTTGTTATTCCAGGTAGATGCCAGGGAAATTTTGTCAGGCGATTGGGCATAATCGAACCAGCCCAGGAAGGTGGCATTTTACCCGATGGTGTGAATGTAGTCAGAACATTGATTTCTTTAAAATAGGATAGTTTACCTGTTAGGATGATTAATTTGTCTGACCGTGGTATCCACCTTGAAGCAGGGGCCACTATAGGGTTTTGCAAGTAGGTCTCACAGGTACTTTCATATGTTCCAGAAACTTCACTGCCAAAACATTCCAAATGTCCTCTTCCAGTTTCTGTGGGGGACTGCGGACAAGAATTAGATAAAACCTCAACTGGCCACAGGAGAGGGTAGTTTCAGAATTTCTACAGAGAAATTGAGGTGCTTTCTCCTGCGAGCTCAATGACCTTGGCTTAACTAATGTTGCATGCCACCACACCGACACAGGGGATGCCAGACCCATAAAGCAACCACCAAGGTGACTACCGCTAGCTACATATGAAGTCGTTGACGGTATTCTGAAAGAGATGAGGAATTTAGATGTGATTGAGCCATCTGTCAATCCATGGTCTTCTCCCATTGTACTTGTTAAAAGAAAGATGACTATTAGATTTTGTATTGATTACCACGAACTTAATAATGTGATGTAGAAATATTGTTACCCACTCTCTAGGATAGACGACACACAGAATAGCCTAGCAGGATCACATTGTTTTTCTACTCTAGACACGAAGAGCGGGTTTTGGCAGTGTGAGGTGGCCCGGAAAGACAAGGAAAAGACTGCCTTTTGTGTCCAAGGGAAAGGAACCTGGCAATTCAAGGTTATGCCCTTTTGGTTATGCAATGCCCCTGCCACCTTCGAACGACTAATGGAGAAAGTTCTGCCCTTAGACATTTGTCAGTTGTACCTAGATGACATTGTGGTCATAGGAAGAACATTTAAAGAGCTTGCTTAGATTCTGTATTTCAGAACGTGACTGCGGCTAATCTGAAATAAGTTCCCAAGAAATGCCACCTTTTCCAAAATATAACTGATTTCTTGGGCCATGTTTTATTGGCCCACAGGATTGGAACTGACCCTGGGAAGACCAGAGCAATAAGAGATTGGCGTCTACCAAAGGATAAAACTGAAATTTGAAGTTTCCTGCTCTTCACTGCCTCAATGTTACAAATGACGAACGAAAATATAAAGATGGTGGGATGAGTATATGTGAGGAGTGGAGGCAGTGGAGGCGTATTCACCACTGCAGGAAATGCTTCTCATACAACTGCGTATTCACCACTGTAGGGAAAGTTTGTCATACAACTTCGTTTTGCAGGATTGTGCGCCTTGTGTTTTGTGCATCATGACACGACGAAAATGGAAATAATTTCTGATCTTAAAGTACTGGTCATACGACAGAGTTTGTAGGGTTTATGTCAGATCTAACTCTAATTTTTTTACTGTTCATTTGAAAGTGTCATCTCGATTTGTTATGTCGTGCTTGTCGGATCGATGTGATTCTCGCATAACCGTTTCATTTTGATTGGGGAGAAAATATTTGAAGAAGTCAATTCTGCCTGAACCACGAGTGTTACATTTTCTTATGAGATACTCAGGTTTCTCAGAGCACCCGGTATTCCAGCTCTACCACAAGTATACGGATAGTTCTTTCAACCATTTAATAATGTCACATTGTTGTCTTAGCTGAAGATTTTTCGAGTTTCAATGTGACGCCTGTCCATAAAAAATATATTTACGACATAGAACAATGAGCTAATTTTGTCGCTTGACAATTTGGCAAAAAAAAAGATATCAAAATTAAACAGACGAAACAAGTTGAGAAGGTGTGAATATGTGTTGTATTAATTTCAACTCACTCTGAAAAAAAAAACTGTTATGTTGCAATACATTATATTTATAAAAATATACGGTATTATTATATCGACGCATGGGTTTCACTCACTAGTTTCATCCATATGTTTAACTCTTCTTTGGGCAGAATTATAACCCATGTGCTGTAAAAAGACACTAAACAGTTCTTTCAAATTTGCTCATTTTATATCCAATCAAACTGTAATACTGTTGCCACTTTCGCCGTTGGAGCACCTATGTTTCTGATTACTGCATTGCAAATACACCTACAAGGTAATTATTAGAACAAAAAATGTTGATTACGGAAGTAACGACACTCGGATGTCATACCACAAAACTTATTTACTTCCATGTTAGAAACATATGCAGATAATAATTTAGCGTGTGAGACGACCAAAACAGGTAGCGGGTACGTTCTTTCCGGAAAGTGTACCACTTCCGGAAATTATGTATTCTGTGGACCTAATATGATCTTTCGAGTGCAGAAACTTTCTATAATGTGTATTACACGGTGTTATGAACTGTGATTAGGCCTTAGCTGGATGGCCTGCCTGATTACACATTCAAAAATTAATCCAGGACACGAGCCGTGATTGCCGAAATACCTCGTGAAACGAAAAGCAGAAACCTCATCCAACAGGGCCGTAAACTTACACCACACACTTGATATATGCGAAGAGTAACCTTAAGAACGGTGTCTTTTGTCATCGGGTCATCGGACCAAGACGATGTCTGAAGATGGGTATGTCCGGCTATCGCTAACCACCGCTTGAATCAGCCTACGGTAACATGGAAAAAGTAGGGACACCCCAATTAGCTTTTAAGTGGCGTGGTCCCTTATTATAATTAGCTAACATATTATTATTTATTTTAAAGCTCCCCTTAAATAATGATATATATACATATAAACATATATATACATTAGTAGTAGGGATATGGGAAGTCTGGCATAAAGGAATCGGGTTCGTAGATGCAGCCGGGGGAACCGCCATGTTTCTAGTCCCCTGTTAGCTATATTTGACCCATATGATCTTGAATATAGACTCTTGACCTTGATCTGGCCTCCAGTGACCTCTGACCCCCAAAACCTCCAAATGTTGCAAAAAAATGTCTTAAAATTTTATAAGAAAAATTCATTACGAAAAATGTAGTTAAAAATAATTACAAATTACTAAAAAATATAATACGAAAAGATTTATTAAATATTGTTTAAAGAATTGATAAACATTTTATTTAAAAAAAAAGTGTTTTTTTCTGGAGGCCGCCAATTTGGTATGCTCTCAGGATCTTAAAAACTTTTAAAATAATTTATTTGTAAAACTTCTTAAAAAATTGTTTTACAAATTTATTTAAAAAAACTTTCTGCCATGGGGACCATCTTGGTAGGTGTGTACCACAGCCATATTTTATTTTTTAGTTCGTCATTTGTTTCGAAGGCCACCCACCATATTAGTAAGCTACCACTTACATTCGACTAATTAGTCACCATCGTTACACCACCATCTTGGTAATCTCTCACTTAAATTAGGACGCCATCTTAGTAAGCTCTCTTTTTCGGACGCCATATTGGTAGGCTCTAATTTACGTTCATCCAATAGGTCACTCCGTTCGATTCCAATATATTGGTAAGCGTCATTTCTATTCAACAACTAGATGGTGCTTGTGTGTTTGGTTAAGTATAGGTGGCGCTAATTAGTCGCATGTGCTCCACTGATTAGTCAAGTTCGTTACATCACCATATTTGTTTATTTGTGACTGCCCTTTGTTTAGAAGTTTATCTATTTCCAACACGCACAGGTAGTCGCTGTTCAGCCACCAGGTGAGGTGGCGACACTCATGTTTATAGACTTAAAATACCTGTATACCTAATATGTTGTCATTCCTATTTTTAAAATGATTGTTTTTTTTTTAATCAACAGTTTACCTACATGCATTAGACCTACTTACGAAATTGAAATTGTTTTGTTATTAAAAACTTTATAACTCACATTTTTTAAAATGTTTTTAAAGGATGATCAAAGTACCATCGCGGTAACTTAAAAAGATATTTTATTCTTAAATTATTATTTTTTTGTAATTTAAATGTCAAGCATTTTTACGACAAACAAGAAATAAAACGCGCCATCACTTCTAAAATATATTTTTAATTTGGTAGAATCTAGATTCACATCAATTTGTCCCGGGTATAAGCGAAACCAAGCTTTTTGTATACTCGCGAACTTCATGGCGATACAGGACGAGTTGCACTGCAAAGTCCGCGCGGCACAAGCGACAGTAACACACACGTTACATAAAACCACACACCTCATGTACCCATTCCTCTTACATAGCTCGTGGGCATGCGTCGTATCTCCCCCACTTACCACCCATATGGCTGTAATCAGTCCATGTGAGCAGATCCTCGGACGTTGAGATCGAGGATTATATATTACGGAGTTGTTTTTTTTTTTACGCTTTGAAATGTATTTTGTGACATAATAATTGTCTCCGTAAGTTGTAGGTGGGTTACAACGACGCACAACCCGAAACGAACCAAATACATCATAACATTGACACCGGCAATAAAAGGCAGGTAAAATCTCCAATGAAAACCAATAAAAAAATGAATTCCAGTCACTCTAAATTATGACAAAAAGTGACACAGTGATGTAACATTGAAAAGACTCGTCACATCCCAATTTAAATGAGAAGTATAAAACATTCGCAGAAATATTCACCCTACGAACGATGAGAAATCGTAGAACCAACGATGAAAATTGTAGAACCAACGACGAACAATACGAATAAATAAAGAATTACATATCAAGAGCGACGAAAAAGTGCATCACTATTGACGAAAAATACAGAAAAGACTCTACAGAGGCACAGAAGAACATTGTCCGCCAGCGATGGGAAAACATCAGGGCCAACAACGAAAGATACAGAATGAATACAGACACAAACATCCACACGCGAGTATGAAGCTCACAATGATGAGCAAATGCTGGACCAACGATGAAACCACATGAAAAATGCAGCTCACCAAGATGTAAAAATGTCAGAAGAAGCAGAAGTATACGTCCAACCAACAATGAATAAGTTGCAGGACCAACGAGGGAAAAATACAGGAAAAAATGCCCACGTATAACTATAATCCGATGATAAAAAAAGTCAGAAAATGCAGAATTATACACACGACCGACGAAAACTTGTAGCACCAGCAACGAACAATATGAATAAATACGGAAGTAAGTAACTCACCAGCGATGAGAAAATGTCAGGACCAATGACGAAAAATGTAGAACCAATGACTAAAAATATTGACATAAGTACACACCACCAACGATGAAAAAGTGTAGAACAAACAAGGGAAGATATTCAGAAGTATACACCCCACCAGTGATGGCAGAACCAGTAATGACTGGACCAGCCATGACAAATATTAATAAACACATAAAGAAATGATCACACAAGCACAGAACAATATAGACACAAACGAAAAATTTATGTTTCGAAGCCCGCAACAAGGTGAAAATGTATCGTCCGAAGCTCATAACAAAGAATAATATAAAACCTAATATCAGGATCGATGCTGAAAAATATTAACACAGAGAAGAAACTGCTCCGCACAGGTGCAGAAGTACACAGCAAATACGTCTGATAGAATTAGCACGCCTGTCTTCAAATACAGTTCTGAATAATCCTTAAAACTGCTACAGCCAAACTCTTGCCACACTGTCTGAGCGTGAACGTATTTGTCGTCGCTGATTCCCGAGTCTGTCAGCTTATTAAATAAAGCGTCTTTAGGGGGAAGCTGCGACTCGTTCAGCTTCCCCCACGAGTCGACATAATCCTATGGAAAAATTCCTTTGCTTGTGACGGGAGATAGTTGGTTGGGGGTAGAGAATTTGGCGGTGTTGTGAAATTTCGAAGGGGGCAGGTACTCGGCCAGGGATGCTAGATTGCGGGTCATGAAACGAAATGTATCGACAAACTGTATGGAGAAATGATCGCCCAGCTGTTTCGAAGACGTAATCATATTCTCGCTCGTGCGCGGAATAATGAATATTTAGTTTGTATCGTAGCCTAGATGTTTGATAATAAAGTTCTCGTCGTAGCTGAGGTTATGGAACAATACGGGCAGTTTTTGTTTTTGGGCAACGGCACAGAAAATTGCAGCTGGTGCACGCAGTTGTTATGTAGCGCCTGGAATAGTAGGGGCGTGTATGTTTCATTTCACTTTGGCCACTATCAGGAGTAGTGCCATAATATTAACCTGGGAAGGGTCTCGGCGCTACCCATATTTGGAGTGAGGGGAGGGGTATTAGCTGGCGCTATCGCTGGTGCTGGAGTGGAGGGATACCAGCTGGCGCTATCCCTAGTCCCTGTTGTGTGATTGTTCGTTGGCTGTGACAGACAATCAATTATGTGTTTAAGCACTTTTGTAAATATACTCATAATTTCCGAATCATTGAATTTATACTGATCTAATTTATAGCATAGGCATCGTATCCGATAAATATCACAGTGGTAAACCCATTTAAGCCCTAAGGCCTTTCTGACAAGGTCTTATTATGCGTTTAATCCCTTTTGTAAATATAGTCACAATTTCCGAACCATTGGATTTATGCTGATCAAATTTATAACATATGCACCGTATCCGATATACATCACGATGCTAAGGTCAATTTTGCCTTAAGCCCTCTCTGGTAAGGTCAATTATTCTTTAAGCCCTTTTATGAACATACTTATAATTTCCGAACCATTGACACTATACTCATAAAATCCATAACATATACATCATACCCGACATCCAGCATAATGCTAAGGTCATTTAAGCCCTAAGGGCTTTCTGACAAGGTCAATGATGACTTAATCCATTTTATAACCATACTAACTCATAATTTCCCATATACCAAAGCTACAATCATCGAATTCATAACACAGGCATCAACCCCAACAACAAACACGACTACAAAGTCAAACACACCTAAAGCCCTTTTATAAGAATACTAACTCATAATTTCCCATATGCCAAAGCTACAATAATCAAATCCATAACATACATATCAAGCGCAACAACAAACAAGATTGCAAGGTCAAACACACCTAAAGCAATTTTAGAAGTATAATAATTCATAATTTGACATGTACCAAAGGCACAGTCATCAAATTCATAACACTCACAGAAAGGTCACTACAAGGGCAAACACAATAAAGCCCTTTTATAAAAATTCTAAATCATAAGGGATCTCTTGAAGTTACTCTATTTAGGTCTGACATGCCCACATTGGAAATAAATTCAGTTAGCATTTTATGTAATTTTAATTTCCTAGATAACAAGTGATAATGTGTAACATGCAGTTAAAAGAAAGCTTTCTATTTATTATACACTATTTAAATTTTGGTATTATTTATATACTCTTTTGAGGTGAATTTAATTTATCGGCATTATTAATAGTGACTAACTGGATATATTTCTGTTCTTTTAGAGTAAGTTGAATTTGGTTTAATACATTTTATTTGGACTTATATGAACTTTTTCTTTCCCAACCAGTTGTAGCGCTTTTTAACTTAGGGATTTACCAATTACTCACCTAATTTTGTGTGAGGATTACGAATAAACATTATGTATTGACCAACACTCAGGCAAGAGAGGGAAGCTTAGTCGCACTGTATCCGAGCAGGGCTCAGTGGCTCCAGTACGGAGACGATCTGCCAGCTGCTGTCACATCCGTTTCTGTCACGTTTACTCCTTAAATTTCATGCCGCACAGAGCTCGGCAAAAGCCGCTTCGGACCAAAGTGAATTCTAGCCATGTTCGCTGTTTAGTGACAAAAAACGTGCCCCTTGGAGTCGCCAGAACAGCAACTCTGGACCCCGGAGTGGTGCTGGTACATCGTCGCACTATCTCTCGGGAGCATTGGAACTGCATTTTAGTTCACCTCGCTGCCACGGAGCGCTGCTGATAGGCCGCATGTTCTCGTTGTACATGTTTTCGGCACGATACTCATCTACGGACACTTCGAGAGACATACACGTTTTCCTCGGCAGGCAGCGGAGTTGGTGTTTCCACAGGAATGTAGTCGTCAAGCCACTTCAGTAACAACTACAATGTTGTTGGTAATTTTGCAAGATGCGTAGTGCTATAGCGAAATATGTAGCAATTTAGTTATTTATTCTGTAGTTTTAGTAATGCCTGATAGTAGGTTCTACACCTAGGCAGGTTTTTCCTACCTCCAGAAAGGGTAACTTAGCTGCTACATTTTTACCTAAAATTCTTATCCGTGAGCGAATGAAACTAATTTCCCACGTTCCCATCTGTTCTATTTGTTTTTATAGGTTTAAGTACGTGATTAAACATAGTGTCCGTTCCCTCTTCATTTACTGTTCTCGGGAAGCTGATGTAGTTCGTTCCGTGTTCCGGCTTTCAAGTTTCATTCCACTCTAACAGCAGTCAGCGCCGCTTATCGTTGGGAATTACCTCAATTTACGTAATGTAACCAGCCGGATCATCGCCAGTAATATTCTTCAGAGCACAAATAAATACTGGCAATTTTTTAATTTAATTTTCTTGGGGAAGTAAAGAAAGTTAGTACTAACATTTGAAAGATATTGCCTACACAGTGAAATAGATAATGATAGCACAGGATTTAAAATAATTAAAAAAAAAATGAATGTTGAGCTTTTTCATAATCTTAATCACATCAATTCGTAATGTTTGTAAGGAATACCTTTATTGCATCTTCTTATTATCTCTTTACGAAAACATATCAGAGATATGATTAACCAATTTATTAAAAATTTTAATGAATCTATCGTTTACTACTTACTGTTGTTAACGTTCTTGAAACATGAAATCTGCTCTAAACTGCATTTTAAATTAAAAATTTTGCACTGTAATAATCAGATATGTGAAGTGCACTTGTTGATAAATTCTTTTTGTGTCCTAATATATTCCAACCACAAACTTGTTAAATTTTTGTGTTATTTATTTGAAATACCCCTGAGTAATATTTTTATTATTTAAATTTTTCTTTTTATTATGTGGGGATAATGCTGAAATTTGTGTTATGACTTGCCATTTTTGCCAGCACATCTTTTCAACTTAATACGATTTCTTTTAAACAAACAAAGTTAGCAGTAGTTTGTGTAATTAATATGGGCAAGTTCCATAATAGGGGGGACAGTTGTACCTCTCAAGCGTTTTTTCGGATTTATCCGTACCCTTCGCGAGACTCTCATTTACTGTAAATTATAGGAACTGACGACTCAGGTTGTGCGAGACAGGTTAAATGATAATTTCTTGTCTCTCATGAAATGACCTTGCCAATGTTATGCACCTCTCTGAGAGTGCCGAGTTAATTTCCTCTCATTGTCAATGGGAGATTCGCTCTTGGGGGAAGTGCGAAGTCCGATTCCCTTCACAACCAATGGGAGAATGGTACTTTAGATAAGTGCAACGTTAGCTTTCCCCCGTGGCCAATGGGAATGCGTTTTGTTCATGGTACACGGTTATGTCTCCCTCGCCGCCAATATGAATTCAATTTTTGGTTGCAGCCAAGGAAATAGGGTTTGGGAGGATGGGTAGGCGTGTCTGAAAATAGTTCGATTTCCCCTCAAAATACTGCTGACAGATTAGCATTTTTCTGGCAGTCGGGGCAAAGTCCAAATATAGGCCCTCCTAGAATTTTCGACTCGGTACAGATTACTCAATCAGCGTAGAGCCAGTTAAATGGAATATTCAGAACTGATCGGCAAGAAAAAAATTAATTTTCAATATAATAATTACATTATAAGCAAAGAAGCTTATATATTTCCCGCACCTTGTGATTTACACCTATTTTTTGCATACATATGTATATGTATATGTTCTATAAATTTGTATGTACGTAGTGGCTGCTCATAAAGCTCTTTCTTGTGGGTGTTAAACGTGAATGTATATATATATATATATATATATATATATATATATATATATATATATATATAGTGTCGATTTATGGGAAAAAAATTTTTTTTCATGAACGCCTTTAGGTTTTTAGCGAATGTTGGAAAGTATTCCTTGTCACGACCACGACCAACGTTGGGGGTAGGGTGATGTGTATAATTTTTAATAACTGAGCTTGTTCCCTCGCCACTATAGTAGCGCGTATTTTGTTCCGCCTGTAAAATTTTTTCGTAAGTATTGCACAACATATTTTTCTGCCAGTCCTGTACCATATTTTTCCTTCAGTAGTGTGCTGAGTATTTTTTCTTCTCAGTTTGTTCTACAGTGAGTTATGTATGTTTGTCCTCCCAGTATTGTAACGTGTAAGATTTTTTTCTCATTAGTTTGTTATGCCTGTTTGTCCCATCAGTATAGTTGTGTGTATAAGTTTCTCTCGGTATGTTCGCTGTCTGCCCCATCACAATAAATTTTCACATAATGTACTGTAATATTTATAGTTTTCCACGGGTATTGTACCACATATATTTCCCGTATGTCCCCAACAGTGTAATTTTTTTTTTGGTTCGTGTATGTTGTTTCTGAGGGAAACGTGTACACCGGGGGGTCGAACCGGGTCCTTAATTTGTTATTCCCGACTAAGGCGCGACGTATTATATGGTAAATGATTATGCTGTCGCTCGCTGTTGGAACGCTACATACGTAGTCTAGACATTAAGCGTGAAATACTTTCACTCTCTGATTCTTGGCTGGTATGAATACAGTTCCTTCCTGCGTACAGTTGTCTCTCTGCCAGCTGGCGACAGGAAGTTCGCATCCGCCCAGCTGCAAGGTAAGCAAAAGTGCCGACGTGGCGAAAATCTCCCGGTCAACACGCATCTACAGACGACTTTCGCAGTCGCCTTGAGCTGCATGCTCTTCCTTTGTTTTATATAATTCAGTTACAATCGCAAACTTATACTAAATATGTTTGTGGTCTCTCAATTCCTTTAAATTGTACCAACACTCAGTATACCTTTACAATGTAACAACTTTTAAAAATATATGTATACCAACCATGCGTTTTTTATCAAAATTGATATACTAAATGTTTTTCACCAACTGTCCTTTTTAAACATTAATATAAAACATTTTTAATCACCAAAATTGACGTGTATATGGGGGCATGATTCGAGATAAAGAATTCTTTTTTTAAACACTCTTATTTATTTACACATACTAATACTAATACAAAGTTTCATCTTCATGTCTTTATTACACGCAAGGTTTTTTACATGCACCGCAGGTTCCTCAGAGCCTTAGTGATTTTGCTGCGCGGAGTTTGCAGTGCAACTCGTCCTGTGTCTCCAAAAAGTTCGCGAGTGTAAAAAAAAAATAAAAAATTGGTTTCACTTGTACATGGGACAAGTTGATGTGAATGTAGATTTTAGCAAATACAACATATATGTTTCAGACGTGATTGCGAGTTTGATTTATCTGTTGTTTCTCGTAAAAAATTTCAAATTTAAATTACAAAAAAATGTGTTTAAGAATAAAATAATATTATAAGTTACCGCGATGGTACTTTGATTATCTTTTAAAAATGAAAAAAAAAAATCAGTTATAAAGTTCTTAATAAAAAGTTATTGTAATTTCGTAAGTAATGCATGTAGGTAAACTGTTGATTGGAAAAAACAATTATTAAAAAAAAATAGGAATGACAAAATATTATACAGGTTATTTAAGTCTATAAATATGAGTGTCGCCACCTCACCTGGTGGCTGAACAGCGACTACCTGTGCGTGTTGGAAATAGACAAACTTCCAAACAAATAACAATCACAAATAAACAAATATGGCGGTGGAATGAACTTGACTAATCAGTGGAGCACATGCGACTAATTAGAACCACATATACTTAAACAAATACACAAACACCATCTAGTTTTTGAATACAAATGACGCTTACCAATATGGAAGCGAACGGAGGTGACTAATTGGGTGAACGTAGGTGATTGCCTACCAAGATGACGTCTGAATGTAATCGAGAGATTACCAATATGGCGGTGTAAAGACGGTGACTAATTAATTATTCAAATGTGAATGAGAGCTTACCAATATGGCAGCCTTCGAAACAAATGACGAAAGTAAAAAAAACAAATATGACGACATAACTCACCTACCAAGAGGGTGGCCATGGTGGAAATTTATTCAAATACACTTTTTAATTGAGTTTTAATAAGTTGTTAATAATACATTTCTTTATAAATTCTTAAGGAAGTGATAGCATGCCAAGATTGTGGCCTCCAATAATGTATATAAATTTTTTAAATAATTTTTAAAAATAATTTCTAGTAAAAATTTTTGTATTAAATTTTTAATATTTTTTAAAATTATTTTTAGTAAAATTTTTCGTACCAAATTTTTTATAACTTGTTAAGCATATTTTTTCCCCCGCATTTTTTGGTATTTTAGGGCCGGAGGTCACGGGAGTGAAGGACAAGGTCAAGGGTGAAATGTCAAGGTTAAGGTATTATGGGTAAAAGATGGTGGTCACGTGACGTATCAACATTGCGGCTCCCCTGGCTCCGGCTCCGATCCCCGATCCCCTTTTACCAGATTTCCTTATTCCCTGCTATTAACATTTATTTTATTAAGACTAACTATTCAATATACAGCCGCATTGTATTATTGTTGTGCTCTACTTAAACATATTATATATATATATATAAAACTGCGTCCCTACAGCTCTTTTTATTATGAATGAATCATAATTCAATTTATAATAACACGTAAATTCCATTTCTCGTGGTGCTATATTAACCCCTTTTATCTGTGCGCATGGCTTTTCTAGTGTAAGTTAATGTTCCACCGCGATACAATTTGGTTGGCATGTAGATTTGTCAAGAAAGAACACTGTAAATGAGATGAGGTAAAATTCCCTTACATGTAAGGGAATTACCTCTACATGTAAGGTAAAATTACCTGTCAAATATGGAGTAAATTTACATAACAAGTAAGGTAATATTCCTTAAATGTACGGAAAAAGTACCTGACAAAGTGTGGGAAAATCCCATACATGTAACTATATTGTATAATAAATTTATATTTAAAATTACTCAGGTATTAGCACTGTTAATTCTTTTATTTCCTGTATCCTCTGACGAAGAGTAACCAAAACATTAACTCTAAAATCCTCGACACTTGCTGGTGGGAGGGCGCAAACCATGGATCCCTATCACGATAGGCCGATGCGCTATCCATTACACCAAGCCGACAACAAAGATTGTGAGTGAATATGAGTGTGTTAAGAATTGTTTCGTCCGCCCGTATTCCCAATTAGCTGTTGAGAGAATGCTGAAGAGATTCACACGTCGTAATTTAGGAAATTTTCCACTGCTATGTACCTGAATTTTATTGCAGAGTGCGGTAATTATACCGTACATATTCAGAGCCATGTTGGAAGGCTTGAATGACTAGAGAGTAAAAATTAATTTTAAGGTAGAACATATATCTCTTACAATTATCAAATAGTTAAAAATCGACTAGGAGATCCACACGTCATAAGGTAATTTTCCCATCGATGTATGGGGTTTTTCACTACCATGTACGTGAATTTTACTCGAGAGTGCGGTAATTGTACCTTACATGTAAGAAAAACTCTATTTCCCACACAAGTTTGCGAATATTACCTTACACTTGTACGGTAATTTTATCTTCTTTTTTTTTTTCAGTGAATCAAAGAGTCCCAGTTTTTACCGTGTAAGTGTGTTTCTGGGATAAGGATAGTTCTTTTATACGGACAGCCTATTTATAATCGTGTTTGCACCAGGACATATGCCCGATTTTATGCAGTTTGCTGAGTGATATCTCTCTTCCTACGGATCTCAAATTTCAAGTGAGTTCAAAACTGAATTTTTTCACGTCGTCGCCTACATTATCTCAGAGGTCCTGAAAATATTTATTATTTTAGTTCCACTGCTTAGTGTGCATTAACGGCACTGAACTGTTCAATGACGTCGTAAACGTTTTATAGAATACATAAAACAAAAGAAACGAGTTATTGAAGATTCTTTTGCTATATAAAAATAATACAATTTTGTTTATTCTTTTGGAACTTTTTTTTTAATTTTTTAATAGGTAAGCTAAATGTCAAAGGTTACTTTTAATAACCAAAAATATATAAATTTTGTTTTACCTTGCTGTGTGTCGTAGTTAAAAAAAAGTAATGCTAAAGACATAATTGGTTTTACCTTCTTCCGCTCCGTTCCAGTTACGTCTTGGGCGCGGGACGCAGCGTTGGCCTGAGGGAACTGTTTGAAGCGGCGGTCTGCTTTCTCTATCTGAGTGATGTTAATTACCTCTTCCGCATCCACCATCCACCTCCTGAGGCGAGCTCAGCCGAGGCTTCGAGACAAAACTAACTTCTGCGGTCTCGAGAGGATTTCGCCCCTAGAGAGCAACTCTTTAATTAGGCTGAGAACACGAAGCGCATCGAGTAACACGATCCTAAATTTTACTTCTATAAGCTTGAAGTAAGGGCATTATTAGAAAGAATTTAGAATATTTTAAAATCATTTTAATAATCTAGAGGCTAGCTTTAACTGGATATTTCTATATCGAAAATTCATTTTAATTATCAACTAGGTGCGAACTTTCGGAATTTCTCTTTCACGCCTTTACCTTAAACATTTGTTACGTATCAATAGTGTTTATTCCATAGACGCAATATGTATAGGGTAAGCAATGCTTACCCTATACATATTGGAAATGTTTGCCCCTGTATATTGTTCGCCGTAATATTAAACACATTCTGAGTTTCCCGTTTCGGTTCGAGAAACACAGTTTTAGTAACTCCCGTCCTGGACACGCGTAGTGCTGCTAACTAATATTTACTTCCACAAACGGAAGCAACTAGCGGCGAATCGAACTCGCAAGCAACAACACGCCACATGCTCGACCGCGTTCCTTCGGCAGAGTGAGCAGTCGTTATGTTTGCGTCCTCCAGTCCTACATTTTTCCTTCGAAAGTGGACGCAAGTGTTCGGTGAAACGAGAGTTTCCTATAATTGGTAATATCTCTCAAAATAATATTCAGTTTAGTTATTATTACATTCATTTCTTTCCTGTTTTATAACTAATATTAGGTATTATAAAATAGTAAATACATCTGGAGGATAAGCAAAGTTAGAAGTTGCGTTTATTAGTAGAAATTGCTTACCATGTAAAAAATTCACAACACGCCACTGTCACGTATTTATATCGTTTTTTCTTCGTTTTGCGAATATTTATGTCATTTTAATGGAAAACGTTACTTATTCACTGATGGCCATTAAAATTCAACCTCACGAAGGACGTAAGCTATCACAGCCAGAGTTATTGAATAGAACACATGTCTTACACAGGTAAAATATGATTATTTAAACAACTGGATATGACGTACAGAAGATGAGTAAACCAGTACTGCGAAACCCCTCCCCCCTCCAATGGCGGCAATAACCGCTACTACACGATGTGGCATTGAGTGGAATGTCCGTTTGGAGTATGTCAGCCCACGTTTCTTCGATACCCACCCAAGTGGATCCGTTGTGACCGCGGTTGTTCTGTGGCAAGCCAGTCGTCTTCCGACCACGAACACACGTTCTCAATGGGCGAGAGATCCGGTGAACGCGCAAGCCAAGGAAGCAGTGTGACATTGTGATCATCCAGGAACAGTCGAATGATGTGTGCCACATGCTGTCGCGCATTGCGCTGTTGGCATAGGGAACAACAACAGGCTCCATACCTCCGCTTTGTAATGGTTGCTGGTCAGTGATGTGAACTGGCGCGAGCGTGACTGGAATCCGATGGCATAACTGCAGGTGCTGAGGCAGTGTATAACGAAGGACACTTCCAGGCGTGCAGCATGGAGCCGCCAGACACGGGTACGGCCATTGTTGTGCTGCAAGCAGGAGCGGAGTTGGTCGGAGGAGACAATAGAATGCCATTTATCCCTCCGAGCCCGATGTTCCACACTCCGCTGCAACCTCAGGTGCCTGCAGTGAGCAGACAATGGTAGTCTCAGCAATGGGCGCCCAGACATGGTGCCCTGATGCTGCAGACGGCGATGAACCATGTGTGTGAATACAGATTGTTGTGCCACATGTCTGAACTCCTGAGCATGGGTGTTTGATGTAACTGTACGGTCCGTAATCGCCATAAGTTCCAGATGTCTTTCCTTTCGCCCGTTATTACGTCGGGGCTATTAGCTTCCTTCACATCGCTCAGCCAGTTTCTCTTATACCCACTTAAGAGGATACTTCCCTCTGGTCGTTTATTCTAACGCGAGAACCATGTTCTCGGTAGGATAATCCACACTCTCGATAGGCCACGATTCTGCCGCGGTCAAAATGGGAAACGAGTTTGTATTGTTGTAGTGTTCATCAACGCAATGTGCCCACTACGTATTTGCACTCCTGAAATGCCGTGTGCTTCAGGCGCGCCCTTCCTGCTGTTGTTGTTTAAATGGCCAGCAGTGTAGTTTATAACATTCATGCGTCACAAAAAATTTAAACGCACACACGAGTTTTTATAATATGTTATTTGTTCAGTTGTATCAGTTCAGTAGGTGCTGTTCTACGAACATGTTTATAGTAGGGCAGTTATTAAATCACTGTTCATTTGAAAACTGCTTCTTGTTACCTAGTATAAAATAAATAAAACGTACATATTTTTCTTACGGAAATAAATGATAAACATAAACACAGAATTTAACGATTTCGAACAAGGGATTTTAGCTACTAATTTAATCATTTTAAGGATCTAGGTTTGAGATAACATACGTATTGGCCTATAATTTGAGAGTATAAATTTTGTTAACCAACCTACAAACTATAGTTTAATACTGTACGAATTATTTATTTATTTTGGCATTGTTTTTTATGTAGGTTAGACCTTTTTATCAGCCAGCTGGACTGTCAGTCTCCGTTATTTACCTGTAATAGAAAGAAATTTTGTTGAAGTCAGAACTGGCAAATAAATTATTTTCTCATTGAGTGAGAAAGTTGTCAACATCCGTTATGTGCAAATATTTTATGCTATAACTATGTGAGGCGATACTAGATAGTATATAAAAGAAGTCATTTATAATATTATAATTATGTTGAAAATCCTTACTTTCTCTGCGAACCTTTTAAATTGTTTAAGAAAGTTTTCATCTATATTGGAGTTTTCGCTAGGACTGTAGTGGTCTGAAGTGATCACACAGCAATGAATTTGCATTAGTTTATTGATACACGAGTCCGAATAATAATAAAACCAGGCAAGTAAGATGATACAGACTCGATGAATACTACAAGAAAAGAAGAGGCCTATGTTCGGACTACAGCCGTGATTAAATAATATATATGTTACGTCTTCCGCGTTTTTATAAAGTGAATGTCCAAGGACTGTATTACGCACATATAAGCCCGTGAGCATAATCTTTAGGGAACAGCTTGACGTAGAATAGATATTTACTACCGCTGCGGAGCCGTCTACAGTTTGATGTTACGAGGATGCTTCGGTTAGCTGTTGCCTACGAGGGTCAACATATTTAAATTCTCAGATAAGTGTGAACGAGTTTAAACTGCATGCAGCTCTCGTTAATTAACCTTTAATACTGTACCGCGATTAAATTAAAGTTTAAGTTTGATTCAGTTTACGTAAAGCTTTGCCCACGAAGACCCGGTAAGAAAGAAACATGCTCTATAATATATTTTCCCAAGCTCAAACATAAATGTTGACTATCTAGTGTTGGCCGCAATATCTATAATTTGAGAGTTATAAATTATTAATTTTAATCATATTCAAGTACTTTGATAATTGAAAGTATAATGGTTTTATGCGCAGTTCTAGTTTAATTTCTATTCTGCCAGTTCATCACAATATATTCAAACCATGCTTAAAATTTTGAATGAATGAGAGCTGCCACTGTTCTCATTTACCGTAAATCGTCTGTAGTAAGTTGTGGTATTGTTCTGTTTAGCATGTTGTCCTGCAAATGATGACACTTTTTATAAGCATATGCCTGGTGGTATTATGAAATTGAATTTAGTAAGTTTATTGGTGTTCACAGATCTGTGGGGTAGTACTTCTCATATGTTCTGCAGTGTAAGT
This sequence comes from Dryococelus australis, assembly GCA_029891345.1. Classification (NCBI taxonomy): domain Eukaryota; kingdom Metazoa; phylum Arthropoda; class Insecta; order Phasmatodea; family Phasmatidae; genus Dryococelus; species Dryococelus australis. The sequence continues at coordinate 263,370,536 of CM056993.1, forward strand.
CGGGCAACAGAACATTCAGAATAGGTTAAATTACATGAGAAGCAATTTATACACTTTGCCTTTATTTGCAGACTTGACATAATACTACTTAATACATGCTCTTTTGTAGAACATTTTTGGCTGCGAGCATTCAAATGATACTTATTCTCATATACTGCACTGTAGTTAACACATTGGTAGATCCCGTAGGCGCTGGCAACTTGACAGTTACTCTCTTCTCCATGACATTTGATACTGGTGCTGTTAGCGAAAGTTTTGTGGCAATACTCGCACTTGCTTCCCAATGAACAACAAACATTTTCTTTGCACCCCATGTTGTGCATATACAGGACATCACTACATGTAAACACAGCATCACAATTATCAATGAGGAACATTTTGTATGCTGAACTGAACATGCAAAGACAACTTTCACGTCGGCACGTATTTCAACAATAGTAACATTGATAGCGTATTACTTGTAGCGTGCCTTGATGAAGGGCGATGTTGGTGATGTTATAGATGGTAAGTATTCCTATGATGATTCCATTTTCATATTGTAGTAGATATGCGATTGCTGTTGACGTAACGATCTGCTTTCCAGAACATCCACGCTCGCCGATGGTTTGACATCTGTTTTACATGATGCTCACTTGTATACTTTACACGATGTATGCTAGTTTGCATTGCTCATTCCGGATTGTCTCAATAGATGAGTGGTGGCTGTATGATGCATATGCCTGCATGGTTGATGAACTGAAACATGTTACCTTATCCAGTTGTTCTCTCTAGCCTGCGAAATTGACCTCTCAAATTCCTCATACTAGTTCATTTTTCCATGTTGGAGGTGCCTTGGTTTTTTTTTTTTTTTGCTGCTCGCTCCCGTTGTATCTTACACCAGCTCCTGGGATGTGTCGTGGCTGTAAGGATAGTACTACCTTAACAACATTCTAGACAACCAAGAATTTCTCTGTCCTTTTGCGGATCAGCTGTTAGGGATGAATTTTATTTAGAGTCGCGCGAAAAGCAATTCTTTAGGCAGGCGTGCACGTTCGGTATCTTTGTCGAGTGCTACACTGTGATTGCATCTTTCCATATGCCAATAAAATTTTCTGATCATTGGAACTATAAGCCGTCATTTTCACTATGTCCTCTCGACGAGAGAGAAAAAAGCAATTCGGAGTGATGTGTGTTGGTACGAACTTCTTATGTAGACCTGAAAGTGAGTAAGGTGTACAGAAGCGATATCCTTTACAAACACCATTTCTATTCTAAGTGTTACTGTAAATTGATATATGCTAATATTTACAGATTAATGTATTAAAACGAAATAAATTGTTACCTTGTACAGAATTCATCTTGTAAAAGGGAACACATATATAATGTATTATTCCAATGGTTTGTAAGTGCTTATAACAGTTTGTAGCAGTGTTGCCTTAGCGTCCTCGCATTTCCAAATAGTACTTTTTTTTTTTTTCATCTAAAACAACGTACAGTGCGTGATGCTCGCCCAATATGCACTTGTTGGTAAATGTGTATAACTATTTTCCTTTTTCAATATGTTTGCCTCAGCGCGTGTAGCAGTGTCGTCTCTCTTGTCCAACTAATGGTTTTAATACGTGTTGTTTCATATGTGCGTATGGTTCTGATGCTATAAATGCTATGAGTTGAAATAAGTACATGCATAGACAGTGTTTAAACTTTGTTACCTTGTATTGGATTCCTCTAGTAAAGAGAAGTGCTTGTGTTAGGCTGGTCTGCGACCTCGGAGGCTGACACGACTCTCTCTCGGCTTGTGTTCTGTACCACGCCTTCGACTTGGCGAGCGTGGTGCTCGTGTTCGGTAACTGGGGTATCCTTACAGAGTCCCATGATGATAGTTCACTGTGCGACGTCGGCCAGGTCGGATGTGTTCCGCTGCATGTGACGCAATTGTTAGCTGAATTTGCTGGTTTCGTTTCACTCAGTTCGTGCGGAAGTTGTTGTTCTATCCAGAATTGTATGGACTTGTCTAGAATCGTTTAACACAGCGTACAGCATCTGATGAATGTGTAATATGTAAATGCAATGGTTGGTAAGTTTTATATACCTTTCTGCCTCAGCGCGTAGCGGTAGCATCTGTCTTGCAAAGCTAATGGTTTTAACGTGCTTACAGTTTTAGCACTATAAATGGTACGTATTTGAAATATGTACTGTATATGTGCTATTTGCTGTTTACACATTAGTTGATCGCGCAATGCTGCTAGTGATGTGAATGTTGGCTGAATTTGCTGGTTTCGTTTCACTCGGTCCGTGCGGAAGTCGCTTGCTATTCCGTTCTACTAACCAGGGTGGTCTTGTCTTGTCTAGTATAAGGCGCGACATAGTATACAGATATAAATAGAATTTCAGTTTGAGTGATATTGAAAATAAAATTGAAGGTAACGGGATTATGTGAATGTAGTTATGTATGACAGGCAAGATAATTGGGAAACAGAATAATAAACTGAAAATGAGATGCTATGGCGCGGTTAGCAAGAGTCTTATAAGTGATTAATTTCAAATTTAAAACATAACAATTGTGCACATATTACAATTAACACTATATGTAGTAAACCTCAATACACTTGGTATAATACCAATCAAAAATAACAGTTCAGTTACGACAAACATCAAAAGAAAGAAATGAAAGTTATTTGATATTCTCACTCAATCACAGTGCAGTTGAATTGAAGATTACATAATCCAGACGTCTACTCCTTTCTTGCTGTCATCTTTAAACCTATTGAACATTTCCTTTTAAGCACATTTATGAACGACTACTTAAATTTTTGATTACTTAATATTCTCTTCTAAATACGCATCAGTTATCCAGAAGATTTAACACACAAATATATTAATTTTTTTTAACTAGTTGATCTAATATAATTCTTACTCTTCTATAGAAATGATATTATACTGAACCAAAACCATATATAAAAAGCAGAGATTATTAACGTACCATTAAAAACGCAAATGAAATTAAGCAAACATACAAAATTCTACATATTTACGAGAGAGGTGTCTCCTGGCCAAATTTCCATAGTTCCTTATGGACAGTACAAACATGTACACACAAGGTTTAATCAAAATTATATGTTATTGCTGTAACCTATCTGTTACACTAGCATGTTTTAACATTGCGATTTTTAATGGTCGGTACGCGCTTATAACTACTTTTATAATCAGTTCAAATCAGTATGTGTAGTAGTGTTGTCCTTATCGTTCCTGCACTTCACAATGGCACTTTTTTCCCCTAACATAATGTACAGCGCTTGATGCTTGTGATATATACGTGGGTTGTTAAATTACTATTTGATTTTATAACTGTTCACATCAGCATTTATATGTGCTTATAGTTCTCGGACTATAAATTACATGTATTTAAAGCAGAATAAATTGATCGCTTATACTGTATAAGTGAATTCCTCTCGTAATGGAAAAAGTGTATGTATGACTCGGCTGGTCTACCACCCTGGAGTCCTGACACATCTCTATCTCTCTCTCTCTTTCTCTCTCGGCTAGTGTTCTGTGCCGTCTCTTTGACTTCGCAAGACCTGCACGGTGCCTGCACTGCTAGTCGACCGCTTGGGCCAGCTTACAGATTCTCACAGTGTTAGTTGATCTCGCAATGACGACGACCACTGCTAGTGTTAGGAGTGATGGCTGCACACTGAATTTGATGGTTTCGTTTCACTCGGTTGGTATGGAAGATGATTGCTATTCTGTTGTACTGTCCAGGACAGCCTGCTCTTGACATACAGCATACTGATTCCGGCGCATGTGTGTAATATGTGATTGTGCTAGTTAGTAAGTACTTATAACTATTTCCCTTTACCTTGTGTTTTTATATCTTTTGTTTGCATCTGTGTGTGTAGCAGTGATGTCCTGTTATCGTTCCCACATTTCAAAATTGTAATTTTTTCGCCTAAGATAACTTACGATGCTCGATGCTCACACAATAGACACTGGCTGTTAAATTGATGCTCGTGATGTACTTGCATATGTGACTGACTTTTAAATGGTTCGGAAATAACAACCAACTATTCTTATAAGTGCACTTAGGACATGCTTGGTCCCGCGACTATTTTCGTTGTCGGGGGGTGATGCCAATATTATGAATTTGGTGGCTATATCTAAACAGTTCTGAAATTACAGCGAACTATACTTGTAAGTATGCTTACGACAAAAATTGCTCCTGCGAACTTTTTCGTTTTCTCGAACGATGCTTATGTTTTGAATTTTTCCAACTGCATAATAAATGGTTCGGAAATCAAAGACAACTATGCATATAAGGATACATATGGTAAACTTGGACTTGTGTCTCTTCTCACTGTCGTGAGCGATGCCTATGGGATGAAGTTGGCAACTGTACCTTAAATGGTCCATTAATTAGAGACAACTATGCTTATAAGAAGGTATATGGTAAACTTGGGTATTGACCCTTTTCATTGACATAGACAGGGGTAGCAGTGGCTAGCACACTCGCCACCCACCAAGTCAATCCAAGTTCGATCCCTGGTGGGTTTGCTCCCGGGTTTTGGCATGTAGGAATCATGCTGAACGATGCTGCTTGCCGACATGTTTTCTCGGGGTACTCCCATTTTCCACACCCTTGCATTCCAGCGCCGCTCCATCCTAGGGACTCATTTCATGTCATGTTCAGGGACGACGGGCACCTATGGGTCCCAGCTGGAAAGTCAGTCACTTGGGAGGTGCTGCCTCACCCTGGGTCCACCCCCATACACATTTATTTATTATTATTGACATGGACGATGTACGTTATTAATGTGACAACTTTAATTTAAACAGTTCGGAAATTAGAGACAACTATGCTTATAAGTAGACAAATGGTAAACTTGGGCATGTGACCATTTTCATTGTCACGGACAATTTCTTTGTTAAGGATTTGACCACTATATCTAAACAGTTCTGAAATTTGAAAGAACTATACTTATAAGTAAACATATGGCAAACTTGGTCCTGTGACCCTCTTTATTGTCTGGGGTGGTGTCTATATGATGAATGTGGTAATCATATCATTAACGATTCGGAAATTACAGACAACTACGCCTATAAATAGACATAAGGTAATCATGGACCCGTGCCTCTTTTCATTGTCATAGTCGGTGTATATGTTATGAATTTGGCAACTATCTTGAATGGTTCGTATATTACAGACAACTATGCTTATAAGTAGACATATGGTAAACTTAGGACTATAACCCTTTTTTTTGTCATCGCTGATGTCTTTGCTATGAATTTAGTGGCTATATCTCAAATGGTTCGGTAATTACAACTATGTGAATAAGTAGAAATAGGACATACTTGATCCCGCGTCCCTTTTTGTTGTCAAGGGTGATGGCTATGTTGTGAATTTGCAACTATATATTAAAATATTCGGAAATTACAGTCAACTATGCTTATTTGTATAATTCTAATCGTTTTAATGCTTACAAGTTTGTCTGGGGCGATTTGTGTATAAACTTCACTTAATCTCTTAACAGACCATATGTACTGATAGTCATGTGGTTAGTACACCGGACTGGCGGAATACAGGAATACAGTGGACTGCTGGCCGTTTGCAAGAAAGTTTTCGTAATTGGTCGTGTGCAATTCTCAGTGAAAACTTTCCTTCGATGTTGTAAGTTTATGTAATTAGAGAACTGAGCTGGAGTGTTGTAATAAAGATTGCTGTCATTACGTTTTCAGGATAAGTTATTTGGCCATTAAGGAAGTGTGGAGTAAATCGTAAAAAACCACGAAATTGTGATCTGCTAATGGTATAACAGCATTAGATGTATAAAAATTATGGTAAACATACGTGTTTATTTTAAACTAGATTTCAAATTGCCGAGCCACAATCGCCATGGTGTGATGATATGTAATTTGTTAGATATCTTAAACATGGAAAGATTCTGGCGAAAGTGAAATTTTAACATTTGACTTTAATCTTTTGCTGCGTCATTGAATTTTCACTAACACACTGCACCATTAGTTTTCTTAATGCACAGTCTTTGAGGCTAAAGTACTTAACCATAATCTCTCTCGTTCTCTCTCTGAACCAAATTAACATGCACTGACAATATCACATAGGTTGAAGAAACATTGCAGTTTTCTTTCTCTTTTATAAACGAAATGATAATATTTATAAACAAAAATAACACTACTATTTTACTTTTATTAATTTAACGTAGACCTGTTGCAGGCTGTTGTTCATATACCTCAAGTAGTGTAAATTACAAAATATGATAAATGGTATTTTTTTGCAACGTAATAACGTAAATGTTATGATAAGAATAGTGAAACAATTCTTGGTTTGTTTGCCATTTGTGGTATATTTATCGTGACTAATTCTGGAACGTATACGATGTCTTAGGCTCACAACCACAAAGTTACATTGCAACTTTCTCCGTCGCGATACTCGGTATGGAATATCAATCAAGTGGTAGTTTGTTATAGATTTAACAATGTAAACGTTTATTGCAAAAGTTTTACGAGCTCGATAAAATTGGTCTCTGATATAGCTTGTTCCAGTAAAATAATATATATTTTTAAATAGTCTATATAAATGTGGAAAGTTTATAATTCGATGAGCCATATATTAAAGCCATTTACTTAAATACTAAGAACTCAGTTACTATGTGTACGTTCAATTTATGTGAATATGTTTATTAATTTTGTATTATTTTAAGGTGTCGTACAGGTATAGATATGCCATTTATATATGAAGGAAACAATACAATTTTGTCCATCTAGCCCTTGACGGATAGTTGTGATGACTATGTCACTGTAGTGGATAAAGTTACAATAATCGGTTTCGGTTATGAAGAGCACAAAGCCGTTCTGCCCGACATGACATGCTACCAGTAGGCCTAATATTGAAACGAAACGGAGAATGGTTGTCACTCTTTTCTGTAAAACATTACGTACCTAATTGTGTATGAGGTTTGTATACGAGTGCCGTTTATGAGGCCATTCGTTAATTAAATGGTCATACAGCATTCTTGTTTCATTTTCACCCTTGTTTATGCAGATATGATATATGTCACTCACAGCTTTCTGCCGATCGTTTTTATCATTCCAGAGTGTCACTTATATTCGGTGAATATGTTCCAAGGCCCATGGAAATTGTGATACTATTTAAAGTGTTGCTTATTAATAATTCATATTACTGTTTTCAGTAATAAAGGAAATATATTTCACTTAACTTTTCGTGTTCTGCTATTCTGGTGATTGGTATCCACTAAAACTAAAAGTGTTTTAATTTCATTCAGCAAATAAACAAATTTTAAGCTGCTACGTACACGAAAACTTTTCAAAAAGTGCTTTAGAGGATAATCTCGTATTAATTGTCAAGGATATCACTCTCTCAGTCCTATTGCTAAGTATTTACCTCACTCGCCTGTATCTCCATACCTTCGCTTCCTGTAGCAACTGCAGCCACCAGCCTTCCCAATTTCTTATCTCGGTTCTCATTTAATTAATCCTCCTACGAAGCGTCTCAAATCTGATTGCTTTTCAGTCTCCCAAGCCCAAAGCACTGTTTCTTTGATGGCCTTATCTTCGTAAACTACATCCCAACTCCACTGTGAAGTTCTTTCGTGCGGGGGAACGTCTGTTGGTAAAAGTTTCGAAACTAAAATATTCTGCTTTTCAAGAATTCTCTGGAAATAATTGGTAGCACCAGCAATATGAACTCGCTCTTTATGCAGAACTTCTCCAATTTGAGGTTAATTACGGTGCTTTACACGTTTCCCGCGCATAACTGTTTCATACTTTTACGTGGATCTGAAACTTTCGGCATTGTTTCGGGGTACGTAACAATGTTTCGAACTTTAACTTCGATCAGAAAAACTTAATAACTACATGGCCTCTTGCTCAAGAAACTGAATTGGTTAATAATTTGTTAATTAAACCGTATGCCAAGGCCAAGGTGTTGATATCTTAAGTACTTGTAATAATTTCATAATAGGCAGCGACTACCTCAAATGAAAACCTGCTGTTGTTTAACAAATTATTGCCAATTTTATACACATTATCTTAAACACACATGCGTGAAAGTTGACTGATGTTAATAGTAATATAATGCGTGAGGACGTCATACTGAAGATACTGTTACAGGCTGCAGCTTGCACCTGCCACTGGCTCCCATTATACGTGGCCCTGGGTACTCACCTCATCCCTCCCCTCCACCGGGCTGATATGCTTGCTGCTTTGTTTCTCTGCTTCTTCTGGGAAGACCGTGTGGATGATTGACCGCGGTGGTCAAGCTATCGCGCCGCTCGGCTCCTGGCTGGCGTCACAGACCCGCCTCTCCCCCTGCTGGAGATGCCTACAGATGTACCGAAGACGCAAGAATATTCTGGCGAGACCGGCTGGCGTCACAGCTCTCCCCTCCACCCCCCGGCAAATGAAGCTGACACCTGTAGGAAGCACAATAATATTCTGGGAATTAGTACACTCGGCGCAGCGCGCGAATTAGAGAAAATTTTGGGTGATGGCCTACGTCACTATATATACTGCAGTGGTCCAGCGGCCATCAGTCTTTAGCAAAGACTATCTAGCTGAGTGCGGATGCAAATACTAGTGCGGTGCGACGCGGACGAGGTGTTCGTGTTGTGAATGGACTAGATAGTGTGAAACCGACGAGTGAAGCCTGCTGTGCGCGAGGGCGCTTGGAGGACTCTAGAACATTGCGGACTGGCGGAACTGGATACGCATTTTATTGTAAATATTGTTACTGTCAAACTTGGACGGATAATTTATAAAATAAATGAATAGATGGATACACTGTTAATTGGGACAGATTTTTAATTATTTAAATTAATTGATTACATTGTGTTAATTACAAATAATTGTATTAATTCGACTAATTAATTGTAAACAGTAAGTGATATCAATTTATTTTGAGATGTTACATTAAGAGAAATTTCTTTGCAGTTATTTTAAATAAAATTAGGAAATTGTAATAAACTATTTTATTTAATTAAGACCTCCATCCCTTAACAAACTTGGTTTAGCTCACTAAATTTCGAGAAAAACATTCCAACAATATTAAGGAAATATAATACTGTTTTGCTTATTATTAGAGAAGCTAGTCGTGCTAGAAATTTCGACAGTCGGTTGTAATCAAACCAGTATACACGAAATCAAGTTTTAACTACATTGGTAACTGGTAAATATTTGGACAGTTTTTCTAACACGTGTGTATGTATCACGGAAAACAGACTTTCAACATAGTGTAGTAGACTAAATGAGACAAACGGATTTGCTTGAAGACTGCCAAATTGTAAACGAAATAACACTGCGACATAATTAGTTAATAACAAATATGAGCACATTTCAAAGTTTAATACTGTAAATTGTATTCTTTTGTATGTTCATAGGGACATCTAAACATTTGGAAACAATATCTGAGAATTGATAGCGTTGCAATTTCGAAAGAAAAACAGTATGAGTTTTTTAATGTAACATCTACAAATTCTTTTTAACGCGAATGTGACGAAATTATAAACTACAGAACACTGAGTTACAGTCGAAAACTTTTTTTTATATATAATTCGAAATGTTCATGATTAAATTTTACCAATACATGAATATTTTTTTATCTTGCTTTTATTAAAAGAGTTGCTATGCATTAAACAAAAATTTCTTTTGTAAAAACACGCAATTTTGAAAATTTGAAAATGTACCTCTAACCAATGCACTTTGAATGATTACAATCCCATTGAATATATATATATATATATATATATATATATATATATATATATATATATATATATATATATATATTCCAGCTTTCCATTGACCATCATGAACCTTACTACGAAGGGGAAGGGATAAAGGCAGTGCGTGCTATTTTGCCAAGAGATGATATGTCGCTTAGTTATTGTTATTCAGGGTCTCCACACAGTAGTGGCTGTGATTCACCGCACTGGATTCTTAGAAATTTGGTGCAGCAGTCCTGCGGAAGAGTTTTGCCTACTTATAACAAATATTGTCCCCATTTTATTTTGTATTAACAAATCTGTGCTATTAGTATACACAGATTCGCAATATTTTGCTATAGTTTTTTTTAACCAAATCTCTTGAAGATCGCGATAAGAGTAAAAAATTAAATATTTTAAATTATTTGATAATTCTAAGTTAAAGGCTAGCAAATAAAGTTAAATCTTCTTTTAGTAAATATAAGATACATGCAAGAAAGAAAATATTGTACACTATAACTGTAACATTAAGAAATGTTCAGTAATTCAGTATATGTGCTACGGTATTCGTTTTATGTTTACACGTGGGTGTACACGAGTATCAAAAGCTCCATCACAGCTAGGTGATTTAGCGGAACGCAGACTATTATGGCTCTTTATATTAAACAGTCTTCGTGACGCCTATATTAGATTTCAACGTAAAATGAGATATATTTCTCATGTTAGGTGGAGGAATAGTTTGAAAGTAGAATTTAATCAGGGCTTTATAAAATTTGGAAGTGACCGAAAGTGGACTATACCATCGCAGACGACATGGACATGGCAATACTCTTATTATCATCATCTTATAAATTACCCTGCTCTCACTGAAATAGCATGGACCCAATAATGATCTTATGTATGTCTTCACGCAGAGTCTGGACAGGAATACAGCACCTGTGATGTTCCCGCGTTCATCCCGCAGTGTAACATTAGATGTTACTCAAGACAGGCTTTCTCGACCCAACTTCCTCTCATGGTTTAAAGTGGTCTGGTGGTGTCATGGGATTTTATCTGTTATAAGAGACTATACAAGATAAATAACTGGCACTGAAATATCTTGCAGTGAAATCGTTTCCAAAAAAATGTCGGAACTGAAAAAGTGAATTGCTAAACAAATTGTACACTGACAAATCTGCGGTGAAGCTTTCAAATCATAGATTTGAAAAGGAATAGTAATGCAGTAAACAAAAAACTTCGTATTTATAGGCTGTTCACGATAAAATGCGCACTTTTTAAAGCCGTGCTAAATATCTACTTGTATGCACTTTGTGTATTCTTCCGCCATATGTAAAATTAACATTGCCATGGGCCTCATCACTTTATTCATACGTTGGTCGTGTGAAACTGTGAAATTATTATATTTTATATTTATAATATTTTATATAATATTATATATTTTATAAATCTGCTCATATTTACATTTAGATGTATTAGAAAAAAACAGAAAGCCACAGAAATAATTTAAGTTATCACAACTGGTTACCTACAATTTTTATTAGACGTTAAGATACGGAACTACTTTCCATCCATCGTTACCAACTTTGCTGGGCGAATATCACATGGTGAGCCCATTAAAATATATGCAGTCAGAGGAAGTGACTTTTTTATAAGGTTAGTTTCGAAAGTGCTCACTTCATCGTGAACAGCGTTTTGTGTATGCTGGACGCATGTCTCGTACACAAGAAATGTAAATCATGAGTTTTGTGAACATGAGGTGAAACCACGTTCGTTGTAGTGAATGTAACCTCTGTAGCACTCATATCGCTCTAGCCACGTGTTTTAAGTTTCTGTGGGACATCGTTCCCACACAAAGGCCAGATGCCCCATGTAGGCCGTAGACTATGGGGGAGACGCCCCGAAATATATACGATAAGCTATTCTGTAATTTACACTAATAGAAGATTCTTATGAAAATTGTGTTATTATCGAGTAAATTAAAAATACAGAAGGTTATTAAAAATTATAAACGGAAATAAATACATTTTTTAAAGATAAGTCTAAGCTGGGTAATTATTTCAGTGTTGTGTTTGAATTTGAACGACTGGATAATCATTTGTCAAACACATACACATGCATGCATTACACATGAATTAGTAAACGTATTACAAATCTGATCCTATTACATGTACATAATAATATTTCTGTTTAGGCCCTATGCAATAACACTAGCGAACGAAAGGCAAGTTGGTGTAATTGTTAAGAACTGCACATAATACGTTTTCTTCTTAAAAATGCCTCATTTCAACTCAATGCAAATTGGAGTAGTAGTTACGAGTGTGGACTATATCCACAAGGGTAGTGGGTTCGAGTCACACTTCCAGCAAGATTTTTGTAAATAATGTTACAATTCAACTCCAAGTCAGTGAGCTAAACAAGAGTTGTTAAGGGATGGAGGTCGTAATTATATAAAACAGTTAATTCCAATATTCAAAATTTATTTATAAATAACAAGAAACAAATTTCTCTTGACCCAACATTTCCCAATAAATCGATATATCTGGTTATTTTTTGTTAATTAATTCATCAAGTACAATATCAAAATCACCTGAAATAAATTAATTTAATTCAATACCTAAAGTCAGTCATAATAGTGTATCAAAACCTAATGAATTACTTTATATATTATATGTCCATATTTTATATTTCCGATTTTTACAGTAAAGTCCGTATCACATGTTCATACAGTCCCCTACACAGTTTAGTCCATATCTCACCAGTCCGCAATGTTCTAGAGTTCTATGAGCGCCCACATGCACAGTAGTCTTCACTCGACGGGTTTCACGCCCTCTTGTCCGTTCACACGACAGAAACCTCGTTCGCCGTCATCTCGCAATCTTCTGTCGTCGTCTGTCCTCTTCACCGATGTCCCTTGACTTCGCCCAGGTTACCGCACTCAGCAACATAGGCTACTTCTACAAACAGACTGCCGACCGTCCTGCTGCGGCTGCAACTTATAGTACCGTGCAAATAAGGACTCTATAAGCGCTAAACTGTAGTTTATATACGGTAGGCCTATATAAAAGTGCTAAAATACCATTCAAATACAGGATCTATAAGGGCTAAACTGCCAAACAAATAAGGTACATATAAGGGCTAAACTGGCATGCAAATAAAGTAATCTATAAAGGCTAAACTGTCATGCAAATAAGGAAACTATAAGGATTAAACTGCAGTGTAAATAAGGGATCTATACGGGCAAAACTGCCATGCAAATAAGGTATCTATAAGGGCTAAACTGCCATGCAAATAATGGATCTATAAACTCTAAACTGCCGTCAGCGATCGCTGTACTACGGTCCAAATGTCAGAGAGTCTGTTCGGGACAAACAGACTTAAGGAGGGAGCAGTGTTGCGCGCTGATGCTCGCACTACACTAGCACGAGCTCAATGCGCTTTCCGCGGCTCTGTGGAAAGTATTACTCACCTCGATCCTCCCTTCCCCCAGGCAGACCCTCTCGCGGTCCCGTCGCCGGACAGCCGGGAGTAATTGACAGCTGGCCTGACTGGCGTCACAGCCCTTCCTCGCCCCTGCCGGAGAAGCCAACGACTTGAGAGGATGCTCAAGAATATTCTAGGAACTATGACTCTCGGCGTAGCGCGGCATTAGACGAATTTCTGGGCAGAACTTATTTCAAGTGATGAAGGTAAAAAGAAATTGGAAACAAAGAAAGCTGCGAAAACCAAGACAGAGAAGACGTCAAAGTAAAGGAAATCTCAAGAAGTAGAAGAAGGAAATGAAGTTTTGCCATTCAGAATCAGCGACTCAAATGAAGAAGGAAACAAAATTTGTGTTGAATGCTGGGGGAAAAAAAAAAAAAAAAAAAAAAAAAAAAAAAAAAAAAAAAAAAAAAAAAGGGAGACTGTTCAGTATGTTTCATGTAAACAGAGGTTGCAAGAAACTTGCAGTAAGCATGGCCTCAATATAACATTTGCGGTCGGGAAGCGAAACGCCAAAAATGAACATGCAGTACAAAACAAAAATTTTAAACTTTTGAGTTAGTTTTTTGGCTAACCGTTTGGTTAAGTGCAGTCAACAATGCTATTTTGTTATCATATAGTGTATTTTTTGTAAATCTTTCTTCGTGAGGCATCTATCCTACATGAGGCATCTCCCTTGTTTAGGATGTGGTATATCACTCATAGCAGTGGATATATGGCTAAAAATATGTACGTTTATATTTATATTATTATTATATATTTTAACAAGTTTAAAGTGAGACTGAATTTTTTCTTTTAATAGTTAATGTATCTTTAATGTATTTAAAAACAGAACAGTGATTGTGTGATTTTGTAACGATGTTTCCTTAAGGGGGGGGGGGGGGGGGAGTCATATCGCCCAAATTTACCTTATATTAATTTTATTTTAAGCTGATGAAACAATGGGGAATTATTTTCAAAGTATCATGTATGCACTTTAACGTTTAGGCTTTAGTGCCCCTAAGACTATAAATATCTAGTTAGGCATTCAAAATACTATTCCACCGCAGTCATCTTCTAGAAATAGCATTATTGGTTGAGGCGCCACCTTACAGAACAAAACATCCTGTGTTCGAATCCCTAATAACACGCAGCTGTACCATTTGTGAGTACGAAATTAGATATTTTAAAACACAAGCCGATCAGCTGATCTTCTCCCCCCTGATAATTGTCATGAACCATATGCTTTAAATAGGCAATTATTTAAAAACTGTTCCCATTTATAGACAGGCCAATATTAAGAGTTGAGGCTAAGTTTGCGAACCGTCCCATGCTGTAAGGGATTTCCCGCGTCTTGGGGCTGAAATAATTATCCCGTATTGACATGAGATTGCACGTCATATATCCCGTATCCCTTGATTCTTGGAAAATAAACTGAATATCGATGAACAAAATGTCGGTAATTTAACACTTCCGCGATTTACGGACAGGTAAATGCGTACTTTGCAAACGATAATTTTGTATTTCGCACGAGGGAGAAAGCGACGTGAAACAATATGCATTGACATTGTTGCATGAAAACATGAGTTAGGAGACATGCAATTGAATAAACTAAGACACAAGCTGTTTACGGTACAGTGAGCACTTTTGATTCAGTCCCTAGTTTCTTTTTCCTATCAGCCATTCTCTATACTTTCACCCCCTTTTAAAAACAAATATTGCCATGTGAGTAATGAACACAGTGTATGTATTTCACAGGACTAGAAAGTTGACCTCTAAGCCTAGAATAACATATATTTATTGCATATTGTTCCAAATAGAGTGCTTAAAAAAGTGCTCTCTTTACCGTCAATATACTATAACAGTTTTTCTTCCGCCAAACAAAAATATTAGGGACAGTGTGTTAACCAGCGTTAATTTCTCATAAAACGAAGTATGTCTTATGTTATATATGTCAAATATAAAAGAAAAAAGAAAATTTATAAATTTTTTTTTCAAATAATGATTTTCTTGAACATTTATCGCGTCAGACATGGGTTGTGTCGTTCGGGGTGTCACTTATGGCAAATCAGAAAAAGTTGGCAACCCTAGTTGAGTCATTTCTGTTTAAAGGTTACGATTCTTTCTTCTATGGCACCACCTCTTATCAAAATATAAATTTGTCGTAGTACATGGTTTCGAAAGCAGTCTTATATGAGCCATGCACTGATTTAGTACTATGACTGTTACTAAATACGACGCATTTCAGGAGCTAATTCTAGGGAAATTATGATCTATTCGCGATTTCTTCCCACTTTTTGAATCAAATTTTTGAAAAATCACCCCATGTAGATGTGTTAGGGTGTTTTCTATGCCACGTACCACAAGCGTTTTATATTTCTGTTAATACAAAAGTATCTTATTTGTGCTTAAATTGAATGTTTACGCAAATTTTATTTATAAATGATAATGATTAATTTATAATCAATAGGAATAAAATCAGTGAGAATGTAGGTGTGTTGGCATTTTCGAGTAGGAAATAGTTCTTATGCAAAATATGACTGAAGTGAGTGAGCACGAATGCGTTGCGTCGTCCTTTTGGTATAATTTTATAGACTTGATTAAGCTTTGTTGGCATTAGGCAGAGGAATAGTTTGAAAGTAGAACTTTCGCAGGGTTTCATAAAAGTTGGAATTAACCGTGAACAGACTGCACTGTTCATGTAGCAAATCATCATTCCCTGGTTGATTCATGCGCTCAAGTGTCAGTGTGTGAGCGCAACTCTGTCTACATAACTGACCAGTTTCCATTCAAAGCAGTTGACCTCTGCCAGTAGTTACAACACATGTAACCATTTGCAACGATATGATTATTTTTCTTAATAAAGTAATACTGGTCAATAAACCAGCATAAGATGCTCATAAATCCTGACGGCAAAAAAGTTTTCTAGAATAAGAGGGTGGCCACACCTAATATTTTCCTTACGGAGGGATGTATTCATGAGATTTTGCACTTGAGTAGAATATCCCGATAAAATTAACACTGTTCGGAGTGTTTTAAGATTACTGAATTTCACTTCGTTTCCTGTATTTTGCAAAAAATAAATTTAATAATCTCAATTTTCATGGGTTAATATTTACCTTGATATTCAGTTTAGGTATAATGTACTTTGTATGTTTCCCGCTTGGTTTTGCATAAGGAATCGCCTCAAGAATTTTTTTTTGGCTGATTTCCACTCCAGTCTGTATATATTTTACTTGCAATCGCCGTATTTGTCCATTGGTCGAAATTTTCACCAACAATGCGGCGTGGGTAATTAAAGATAAACATCTACAACGCATTCTGTGTAATTATTTCGGCCACTGAACATTTGAATATACCCACTACGTGTTACGGGAATCGGACTTTGCTGAATTGCAGAAACAATATTGCTTTCGCTTTGTGGCCGCTACAAATTACCCACAGCGTGATGTAAGTATTATAGTTGTACACCCTACGCGTTTATACACGTTTAAGTTTAAATTAGTTGAGGTTCATTAGGTTAGGTTCGCCTACATTCTTTTAGCAATTCACTTCGTTCAGGAAACTGCAAACCAGCAAAACGCATTGTTGGTACAACGAGGATAATCAAATAGAATTGTGGGTAATTTATAGTTGCCACAAAGCCAAAGCAATATAATATTTTTTCTGGTATAGAGCGAAGTTCAGTATCCACAATGCGTTGCAGGGATGTCCAAATGCTCAGTGGCCGAAATAATTGCAAAGAACGTGTTGTTTAAATTTATCGATACTTACGCCGCGTTGTGGGTTGAAAATTTCGGGCAATGGGCAAATTCGGCGATTGCGAATTATATATATATATATATATATATATATATATATATATATATATATATATATATATATATATATATATATATATATATATATATATATATCTGTGTGTGTGTGTGTGTGTGTGTTAGATTGGTATTTTGTAAGTTCAAACAAATTTTTCTCTTTTTGCTACGTTTAGGGTTTTCCAAGAAATTACGCGAGCAACGAATGGACAGAAGACTTCTATATAGAAACAATAATGGGGTGTGGCTGTGTTGGGGTCACGGCCGTCCGTTTTGCGTGAATACGTCTACGTTGACGGGGTCGGACGCCTTGGTGTTTATTTTACGTTCCCAGCACCGCTTCACTAGATCTTGTGGGGTTTTATGGGTATCACTGGATTGCTTTTGAGATGCTATTTCCAAGCGTACACGATTTATGTATTTCGACTTGGCTTTTTGACGATTATAAACGACACTGTGTTAAATATCTTAAATTTTTACATTAAACTCATACAGTTTATTCATAAACACGTCACACAAATGGTTCTATACACGCAATCGATTGACCCTGATGAGAGCTGTCAATCGAAACCCAAACGAGCGCCGTAGCTTCTCCTAGTCAAAAGTTATACTACGCGAAAGTTATGAGACGGGGCGAAACGAACTCAAAATTGTGGCACCCCCCACCTCCTCTTTCAACCGATGCTTCGCAATCATCACTGAACTAACATGTTACTTGATCCTTTGGCAATCGGGTGGTGTAATTGAATTTTGAATGTAGACTATATATTCGGAGTTGCAATGCCAAATTGTATCCCCCGATTTTGTTATCATAGGATTTTTTTGAATACATCTCACTATGGTTGCAAATTCAAACACGTATTCACGTCAAAAAAAGTCTCTGCTCCCTTACTAACAAATGCTGGGGATGGAAGATGGAAGACAGGACCTCGTGTGTCAGTCGCCGCAAAGGGGACGAGACAATATGAAGAACTTGCACGAAACAGAACTCGAGAGGGAAGTGATGCTGTCCCCGGGGAAAAGTTCGAGGAAGAGGGGACCGCTGGAACGGGTGGCTCGCCACCCAGCTATATTTGAATTTCGGCGACCAACTCGAGGCGCAGTTTTGTAGACAGAGTGGAACGGCTCGGTGGTCGAAAATGCACGTTCGAGCGTTTTAACTGACGTCAAACATAGCCGCTAAAAACTCTGTTCTGATTCGTCTCTACTTTTTTTTTTCTCAGTCCATACTCTTAAGTGATATGGCCGAAACAGGACGGTGAATTTATACTGGAGTTCTGAGGGAAAGTTTCAGATCAATACTCTATGTGGGTGGAGAAGGACGATGGATTCAACGGGAAAGTTAAGGTGTGGGTGGCTCTTTTTCCACGATAGTTGCTAGGATAGGCTACGTTTGGAAATTTCGGCAGCAGGTGCTTCTAAATAAGAAATATTATATTTTGCTACGCCTTTGATCCAAGGACGCAGCAAAGTGATTTATAACACAAACCAGCAAAAACCAATCACCTAGGTGAAGAAAAACTCTCATTTAGACAAATTGAATAGAGCAGAAAAAACCAAAATGGTAGGAGAATACTATTAGTTGAAATGCATACACATGAATTCTGATACCAAGTCCATAAAGGTTTTTTATTTTCATATTTTTTCTTTTTCAAAACGTGTTTGTAAATAATAAACGAGTTTCATGGAACTTTACAATGTATCAATATAAAAATTAAATGGAATTCTGATTATTCTGTTCCCTATGACTTAAAATTCCTTTACAATTTCTCAAAAGGCCACAAAATACAATTTCATTAAAATGACTTTTAAAATACTGGCTTTGTAACCCTGACAATGGCCATTTACTACTATTTGTTTCAAACAGATCTTACACCACCAATAATTCTGTGGCCATATGGCCAAAAGATGGCCAATCTTCAAATTATGAATATGTGAAATACGAATATTATAATACACTTATTTTTCCTTGGCCATATAGTAGTACAATGAAGGCCAAGACTACAAAATACCAAAATATTTTCTGGTACATTGATTATTTTCAAAATGAGAAGTAACAAAGTATATTCAGGCCATATAAGATTAACAAAGGCCATTTTTACATGAAGGCAAACATACTGTTTGATATATAAATTATTTTAAAAACTATCCATTACAATTTATATTCAGTCCGAATAAGATTTAGAAAAGCCATTTTTATATAAAGGCAAAATGCTGTTTTTATGCTGTACGTTCTCACAACATATAGAAAAATCGAACATTTTAACTTTCTTGATATTCATAAACTATGTGGGCTTATTGACATTTGACATATTACAATTACTTTTTAAACATTATAGATTTTAATTTTCCCAAAATGATTGAAATACATTGGGAAAAAGTTGAAGAAAAACAACTACCATCTTTCTGTTAAGAGCTTGCAAATATACAAATTTATGTCCCGAACCCAACATAAATTTTAAGGTCTATTTCAGAAAATCCAAGAAAAAATAAAAACTACATTTTGGTTTATTTTGTGTGCAAAAACTTATGGGCATTTTCCCCATGGATGGCCATCATTTTAATTTTGTTTTTTCGTGTCTCTTTAAATTCGGCATCTCATAAAAATCTACAAATATCTTAAAAATTACAGTGATTGCTTTTTTCGAAATTTAATAAAAAACAAAGCATTCTAAAGAAAATGCTTGACTAGTTTTTAGGGCATCATGGCCCCCTACACCTGCCTACTTGGGTATCAAACATATTTTGCAATACGGGCCTGCTTTTGTCAACTTTTAGTGTACTTAACTGGCATGCTGAAGTTCTCTCGAGGCTGCTGTCTGACCCTGAGACAACTTCGTGCACAGCTTAAATACCAAACATTAGCAATTCCCCTTTAGAGGGGGTTTAAATATTTTCAAACCAACCAGAACACTGATGGTTATCAGTCCTCTAGAGGGTCTCTAGTTTCATTCAGCCAATGACTGCACTTTTGTCCATATTAGGGAATCCTTTAATATTTGAGGGAGGAATGATGGGAAACGTGGCCAATCGCCAGCGAGAACAAGTCCACATCATCACTTTCCGGCGAAAACGTCGCTGAAAACAGGAAGTGATGTAGCGCCGCCACCTTCCACGTTGGCGAACAAGCGAACGTTAATTGGATCCCCAGCGCCACTGCACTGATGACGTCACAGGAGTGTGAGACAGCGACCAGCGGCCGGCGATCGCTGCGCCATCTACACTGCTGACCCCAGCGCATGAACTAGGAAAATTTAGTGATGAGTGAACCTTCAAGCTATGTCCGACTTCCAAGTGATCACCCGCGTCGGTTGTAAAAAGTTTGTCGAAACAAACATCTATGCAGCTCTTCACGTTTCCCACAAAACAGGTTAGTGAAATGATAATAGTTTGTGAGCATTTTAGGTTCATTTTCAGACAGGAGACATTTTAAGCCAAAACGGAAAAAGATGGTACACTTCACATACTAAAGTTGCGTAGGCATCAAACAGTTAGATGCAGACGTCAAAATGGTTGATTGTAGAGATGGCGAAAATTTCGTGCAGGCTGTCTCAGTCTTCTGTTTTATGAGAAAAGTTTTATTACTTGTGACATGTCCCAATATATTACAACATTCTTCATAGCTGTGAACGCTAAAATTTCCATAGTACTTAATAGCTTGTTAATAAACTACAAGTAAATTGCACTTGCAGATACTTAAAAGGGGCTATGTATAACATTTAATTCTGTAAGCGCTTACAAAATGAACTAACAGATAAAACCTTAACTGGCATCAAAACTATTGCAAATGTAATTATAGCATCCATTCTACAGTATTGACATCGGATACTATATGTTTGAGAAAATTGTGGTTTGCTCGTAAAATGATGCAGCAAAGAAATAACATTACACACACTCATAGTAAATTTTTGTACTTCCCAGTTATGAACTCGCATATGATTGGTCGTAGCAATGGGATGGTGTGGTGGCACGCCACCACGGCCGCTGGGTAAATGAGGGTAAGCTTTTGGCTCGGCACAGAGTACTGATCGACTGTGGTGAGAGTACTACTGGACTGTTTCGCCACATGGGGTGTGTGTGAGTGAGCACGCACAAGCACCTTTAAGCATACGAGGTTTTTTCCTGGCCCCAGGCCCTTCGTGACCAAGAGAGTAGTTGGGAGTTCCTAGCCGCCCCTCGAGTGGAACAGTCGCGCTTGTGTACCATTTGGAAGTTCTAAATAAAATCTGTACACATGCGATGCGTACCATGTTTTCATTGTCTCCCTCGCTTGCCCTTGCACTATAGTAGCTCGGTAGCTACAGTGGTGACCCCGACGTGATCAAGACAAGCATGGATGCCGGGTTTGCGACATGTGACACACGATAATACTACGTCGCTGGAGGTAGCAAACCGCCGTGCCAAACAGCCTGCTGCGACGGACTACGGTGCCGAGCCGAACGATGCTAGCCCTCGAGCAGGGCCTCTTCAGTCCGCGTCACGTCGCGCGATGGACTCCACCCGCTCCACGCCACCGCCTTCGCATTCCCGCGGTCTGTCACTCTGGCAAGAAGAGGAAGTTACCAACTTCCGCGACACATCCGTTGCCCGCGTCGCGTGCCTCAACGTAGCTCCGTGGGCTGATGATCTCTCAAGTGTCCTGCAGCAGCACGGTCATCCACGCCACCCACGCTCCTGCGATCCGTCCCGTACCGAATCTATCTTATGCAACACGTGGAACTTCTATGAATAAGCGGAAAGTGGGCAGTAGTACAGTGATTCTGGGACACTTCGGTTCATTCGTATCGGGCTCCTGCGAACCTTCGCATCTGCTTCCGTGGTAGTTTTGCTGTCGGTCTTGGAACACAGTAGTAATCATATCCAACCCTCCATCGTTAACTGTCTCAATCGATCGCGTTGCTGTCCTGATCCAGCCTTTCTGGGCCATAGACCCAGAAATGTGGTTCTCACAGGTGGAAAATCAGTTCGACCTTGCTGGAATAACTTCTGACGAGACGAAGTTTAATTTTGGGGCAGGCAACCTAGACTGTAAATATGCTACTGAAGTGCGTGACATTCCGATTCGTCCTCTAGTCCAGGACAAATACACAAAGCTTAAAACAGAGCTTATTAAACGACTGAGTACCTCGCAGGAAAATAAAACAAATGCTAGAACATTAAGTGATCGGCGACCGAAGGCCCTCGCAATACCTATGGCACCTCCGAAACATAGTAGGGACAGCTATCCCCGATGAGCTCCACAAGTCGTTCTGTCTGGGCCACCTTCCACCACCAACGCAAGCCATGTTTGAAAAAATGTCGATGCTTATGACCTCCAAAATTTGTGAGGCGGCCACAGTATTACGACAGGAGATCACAGCAGTTGCAGCTTATGGTCGAGATGTTGGTCGCCGGGACCATTCTCCATCAGCATCACACCACCAGTTTACCTGGAGCCTGCTGGTACCATCGGCGCTTCGGTGATGAGGCATGGAAATGTGCCATTCCATGTACTTACTCCATGGGAAACAACCAAGGGGCTCATTGATGGTGGCCAGCGACCCCTCTCAAACTACTAGTAGCCACCTTTTCGTCATGGACACAGGGATGAAAGTACAGTTTCTAGTCGACACAGGTACGGACATTTGTGTTTTTCCATGTGCTCGGTTACCAGGCAGGCATCCAAAGTCTAACTACTCTCTGTTTTTTCAGCAAATAGCTCAACCATTGGAACGTATGGCTTTGTGAGATTAACGCTCGACTTTCGACTCAGGTGAGATTTAGTGTGGTATTTTGTGATAGCTGATGTGACTAAGCCGATTATTTGAGCTGATTTCCTCCACCATTACGGTCTCCTGGTGGGCATCAGAAAATGGCGCCTTGAAGACAGCAACACATATTTGGCCGCAGACTGCCGTATGGCCACATGTGATATCAGTAGGATCAGGACACTTCATCAGTCAGCTCGCTACTCTGATTTGCTCAAAAGGTATGCTACCATCACTCGCCCATCTGGCACATTGAAGTCTGCCCAGCATACCACAGTTCACCACATCAATACCACCGCTGGGCAACCCGAGCACAGTAGGCCTCGACATTTGGCTCCAGACAAGCTGCGAATTGCGAAGAAAGAGTTCATAGCTATGCTCAAGCTTGGGACAACTCGGCCTTCTGACAGCATACTGTCTTCGCCCCTGCACATGGCACCCAAGAAAGGCGAGGAATAGAGGCCTTGTGGTGACTACCATATGCTCAATGCTAGTAAAAATTCCAGACAGATATCCCATTCCAGGACTTCTCCCACACTCTCCATGGCAAAGCTATTTTTTCCATTATTGACCTTGTCAAGGTCTACAGCCAAATTCCTGTTGCCGAGGCAGATATCTATAAGACAGCAATCACTACACCATTCTGACTATATGAATTTCCCTTTGGGTTTCGCAATGCTGCACAGACATTTCAGAGAGTCATACAGTAAGTTCTCAGAGGCCTAGGATTTAGTGTATCACACATGGACAACATCCTAGTGGCTTCTCATAATGAAGCAGAACATGAGCAGCATCTGGAGTAGCTCGTCAAACATCTCAATATGCACGGCCTCCTTATAGACCCTTTCCAAGTGTATCTTCGGGGAACCACAAGTGACATTCTTAGGGCACAGCATCTCTGTTGATGGCCCCAAGCCTCTTCCAGAGAAAGTGGATACTATCCTGCACTACAGTAGATCAACAACTGCGAAACAGCTGCGTAAATTTACTGCCATGCTCAATTAATACCGGTGTTTTATCTCAGATGTTGCTGTGTCACAGGCTCTCTTGCATGAGCTTCTCAAATGTGACTTGAAGGGCTGTCCTATACTGACATGGACACTGGCCAGTAAAAAGGCATTTGACGAATGCAAGACCCACCTTGCTAATGCTGCCCTCCTGTCTCATCCCATACCAATCGCCCCATTGGAAATGATGACAGATGCATCGGACTTCGCAATCGGGGCAGTGCTCCAGCATGTGCCAGGATGTTGGCAGCCCTTTGCTTTCTTCTCGAAGAAGCTCAGCCCCACTCAGCAGAAGTATGGCGCTTATAATCAAGAGCTTCTTGTCATCTATTCTGGAATCCACCAATTTCGCCACAAGCCCCTCATTTTCGCATTTTCACAGATCCTAGACATATGCTCACCCCATCTATCCCACCAGTTGGACTTCATTAGCCAATTCACGACCGACATTCGGCACATTGTAGGTTCAGAAAATGTTGTCGCTGACACCTTGTTCAGGGTTGATGCTGTCACTGCTACATTCGATTACCAGGCTCTTGCTGCTTCACAGACAGTGGATGAAGAATTAAAGCAGTTCCTGCTGAAGGATTCCGGCCTGCAGCTAAGGAAGTTAAGCCATCGAGAGTCACCACTCGAGGTCTACTGCGATGTATCCACACCAACTGCATGACCACCCATCTCTGCACCATTTAGCCAGACAGCCTTCAATGTGCTGCCCCAACTGGCGCACCCAGGCATCAAATCTACTATTAGGTTAGTCACTCAATGCTTTGTATGACCTTCAGTTAAGTCTTACTGTCGGCGATGGGCACGTTCCTGCCTGTCTTGTCAGGATGCAAACATTTCTTGCCATATCTCAACACCAATGGGCTAGTTCCTGCCACCTTCTGCTCGTTTCGACCATTTCCATGTAGACCTAGTTGGTCCCATGCCAGTTTCACAAGGCTTCTGCTATTGCATGAGGATCGTTGACTACTTCATCTGGTGGCCAGAACCAGTGTCCGTGGAGAAAATTGAAGCCTAAACTGTGGCCCAAGCATTTTACATCAATTGGATAACTCGCTTTGTTACACCACCACAGATCACAACTGATCAGGGTAGGCAGATTGCGTGTACACTTTTCAGGGATCTCAGAACATGACAGGCATGGCTCATTTGAGTACCACAGCATTCAATCCTGCTGCTAATGGCATGGCCGAGCACATGCATCGGCAGATCAAGGAGGCCATACATTGCCACATGGCAGAGCACTGGGTGGACATTTTGCCCAACATTCTCTTGGGAATCAGAGAAGCCTGGAGAGAGGAATTGCATGCATATTCTGCTGGCATGGTGTATGAGCAACTACTGCGGCTGCCTGGGGAATTCCTGGTAGCTTACCCCAGTTCTCAATGTATGGATTCCACTTGTCTTATCAAAGAGTTACGGCAGCACGTTATTGAACTCCGACCTGTTGGTGGCTCTCGTCATGGTGAACGAAAGCCCTTTGCCGTCAAGGACCTAGCAACAACAATATAAGTGTTCATCCATCGCGAGCTGCCAAAGGGATGTCTTCAGCTTCATTATGAATGCCCCTTCCCAGTGCTGCTTCAGACATCTAATACTGCAATCCTACAGATGAATGGCCGACAGGTCACAGTCTCTTCTCAAGCCTGCATACACCACAAATGCAAATCTGCCCAATGATCTTGCCACAACCATCCTAGCCACCGAACTGGGGACACCTACACCTCCCCAGGTCACCGACAGCAAACTTCTGTCTCTTCCACCAGCCACACAGTCTAGTCGATGTGTCTGATTTACCGACCACCTTTAGGGTGGTTTTTCGTGATGTGGATTCATCACTGGCAGGGGGTTGATGAGGTGGCATTCCACCATGGCCACTGGGTAAGTGAGAGTAAGCTGTTGGTGTGTTGCAGAGTGCTAATAGACTGTGGTGAGAGCAGTAATAGACTGTTTCGACACGTGGGGTGTGTGTGCATGAGCACGCACAAGCACATTTAAGCCGACGAGGTATTTCCTGCCCCTAGGCCCTTCACGACCAAGAGAGCAACTGGGAGTTCCTTGTTGCCACTCTAGGAAAACAGTTGTGCTTGTGTACCATTTGGAAGTTCTAAATAAAATCTGCACACACGCGACGTGTGCTGTGTTTCCATAGTCTTCCTTGCTTTTCCTTGCACTAGAGTAGTTCGGTAGCTACAACAAGAAATGGGTCTTTAGCAAAACACAGCATCTGGCACATGGGTGAGAAGCCATCTGCCTTCTTGGTTAACGTCACAACGGAGTTTCGGTCTCGACGATTTAACCACGATTTAGCCTTATATAAAAAAAATTAAAAAAAAGGGGAAATGTTCCAGTCGAATTATTTTAACTTTTGATATATTCTGCTGTTTTCTCAAATGTGAAGAGCAACCAGGCAGGCTAAAGGCTCCTAGCCAAGTCCTGAGGATCACTTGAGACAGCGACCATTTTGAGTACGGGAGCGGCAATGTAGTATTTCATTTACCTTGATGCCAATACCAATAACATTTAACCCGAAAAAAGTTGTATGAATTCCAAGTAAAACAATTTTCATAATGTTTTAAAATTTTAAAACATGTAGCGCATACAATTTCCTGCAATATATACTGTTGGTTTAGTAAAAAAAAAAATAGGTATTATGCAAACAAATTGGGATTAAAAATTTCTTTAAACATGAAATAGGAGAGAATTATTTCATACTCGAACTTTTTTGGTTTCATCACAATTTGGCACATGTTGGTATTAGTGCACTCTAGCCAACATGTTAGGAAATGGCGGTCATGGCAGCTCTCTGGTGCTAGATGCTATAAACATAAGTTAACAGCGGACTCCAGTGGTCATTACCAAAACCATGAGTGTCTAGGGTACAAATGCTGTGGCAATGGATGGCTAAATTGATTGGTATGGGTGGAGGGTAATGTGGCGGGGAGATGGGACATTTGTTACGTAAAACAAGTTTTGCTGAAAATGGCGTGGAGTTTTCAGGTATTGCGGTAGGCAAAGTAACCATATATATGTGTGTATATATATATATATATATATATATATATATTACGATTAATATATATATGGTTAATATACGGTTTATGTACGTACGGTTTATATATATATATATATATATATATATATATATATATATATATATATATATATATATATATATATATATATATATATGCCTACCGCCATTATTTTGGAATAATTCAAAAGATTGTAAAATTGTTTTTTTAGGGATTTTTTCGATATTGGCAATTTTTGGCGGGTTCAATGTCGCTGGGGTTGGTCACCCACGTCCAACATGGCCACCTCCACTATTCAACACGGTCGCTGTCCAACCTGTTCCTCAGTACCTGGCTCAAAGCCTTTAATCCGCCTTGCTGTTTTTAGGATATTACCTATGGCTCATAGATCGGCTAGCCTTGAATCCACTCCGCTGTTCTGAGAACTTTTTGGCTCATGCAACGAGCAACCTCGAATTCAGTTTGTCCTTTGAATAACTGAGTAGATAATAACAAATAAAATATAATTCCATAGAAAAAAAAACTATTTGGGCTAAAACAATTAATTTCTGAAATGATTTTAATTTTAAAATAAGACATATTGTCGGACACATGGTTATCACAGGCCGTCAAGCATTACCTCCAGATGTGACATAACTAAATGGTTGACGGCTCATAGCTCCTTGATCAGATGCCATTTTCGGAGGCCGCTTTCCTTATTTAATCGTAGCGAATTGTCTCTATTATCTTGAATTAGTCATCTTTTAACAAATTATCACTTAGAGGCTATCCATGGTAAAGTCAGCACTTTTGAAATTAACCTTTGAAAAAAGTCACTGCCCCGAACTGCATTTATTTTAACGGGGACATTGACTGACACTGGGCACCCAGGTAAGTTGGTAATGACGGAGGGAAAGTAGTTCCGTGCTATAACGTTGAATTTAAAGTGCCAGGTAAACATTTGTGAGCGAAGAACTGATTTATCTTGCTTATGTTTTTTTTTTCCTAGAAAAGTAAGAATTAGCAGACTTGTAAAATAATAACTTTTCCAACAATTTCAAAGTTTCACTTGATCGACATATAAATAAAGTGATCAGGCATATTGCAATGTTAATTTTTCATATGGCGGAAGAATACACAATGTGCATTCAAGTAGATCTTAAGCAGGACTTTCAAAAGTGCTCAATTTACTGCGAACAGCCTTTAGTTTACGGCATTTAAAGGGACTTCCAACTATTTTCGAAGTGTCTAATACAATTTGTTAAACTCCTTTAAGATTTTGATTTCACAGATTTTATAAGTTCATTCCAAACCAACTCCTATAAAAACTTTGAAATGCCAAAGAACATTACTTTTAATATAACTATAATTAATACAGATACAATTTTAAGATATCTACACGTTATTTGAATGATGTAACTACATATTTAGTTGTCCCTGTATGTCGAGTAACGGCAAAACAAATATCGTGCAACTACAGCAAGTAGTCGAACTGGCAGGCTATACCGTGCTGCGTAAACTTGCGTGGAACAGAACTGCAAACACTTTGGCGGAGGGAGAGATACATTAGTTACTTACCCGTTCCGTAGATTGGTCGGA
This sequence comes from Dryococelus australis, assembly GCA_029891345.1. NCBI lineage: Eukaryota > Metazoa > Arthropoda > Insecta > Phasmatodea > Phasmatidae > Dryococelus > Dryococelus australis. Next base: position 263,398,896 of record CM056993.1, read on the forward strand.
AGGATTGCTGCCTGGCTCAAGCAGCTTCTTGAACCGAGATCGATCTGCCTCGGGAATTTGCTGATGAGACGGACTGGTATTCCCGGAGAGATCGATAAATGTATGGAAGTCGAAGAGCCGCACGATTATTAAGTTATAACAAACGCATTAACAGTATAGCTGAAAAGATGTATTAGCTCTATGGAAAAGTTTCTATACAGATGACGTGTTCTTCCCAAATCAGTTATTTTTAAGAAGATATTATGAATTGGCGTTAATAGCGTAGATAGCTATTGTTATGCAGAACACAGGATAACATTAAAAGGAATTGAAAATCTATAGCGTTACTTTAAAAACTCAACTCCTCTTAGGTTCAATATATCTTTTTTCCTAAACTTTTAAGAGATTTTACACGTTGATCCATTGCATTTGAGTCATTAAGGTACAGACTAACATCTTCCATAGTGTACCTGATTAACAAAATGCTCTATAAGGGTGGTACACTTGAAGATGGAGCTGAAGCACATGCTTACTGTAAATTATACAGAAAGTATTTGAAATAGAACAATGGCATCCAGGATAATGTGTAGTTGAACGAATATCGGCAACCAGAGCAAAACAGGTCAGACAAATAATGTAATATTTTCTTGAATATTATTCTCGTTTAAGTTTTATTAATTTCTTCTAGCTTGATCTAGATTCTTGTTTTTTCTTCAAATTTAATACCTCTGCTTTTAATTGTTCGTTCTTCTTCTTTTAGAGCTGTAATTTTCTTTTCGTATAACACCTGCCACTGCACACACAACACTCTTTGTTCCGTAACTCTTCTTTGTATTTTGGCCAGAATGAGGCATATTTAAAAGGATGAAGCATGTCTTTGGTGTAGTAATGCATGGACGTCCACTTGTGAAATCCCGACTGTTAAAATTATTATTATTTATTTTATTTAGCACAGCGATCACAGTTCCTGAAGACCACGTGGTGCCTTCACAAGTTGCCTCTGTCTCGGCCGGTCTTATGCTTCCCTCCACCAAACTTCGACGACACTCAACCCACTGCATCTGTCTGTTTTTCAAGTAGTTTGTAATTATGCTTTCACCCATTGCGCTGTAGACTTCTTAGTTCGTTCTCAGTTTCTACTCTCCTCTATCTTCGATAGGTCCTAGAATTCGTCGTATCACCTTTGTTTCGAAACTGTCAATCTCGTATCGATCGACGTTCCTTGTTGTCCAGGTTTCTGAGCCATAGAGTAGGATCGCGCGAATTATAGTTTTGTAGGGCTTTGTATTTCAGTGTATTTCGAAGGCTTTAGAAACATATATTTCCTGTCTAGATTCTTTCCTTTATGTCGAAGCCCATTTCGTTATGTCTGATTAACCATGCTCTAAGTATTTGAATCTATGTATTGATTTAGTCTACATATAGTGGGTCTTTATCTTGTTCCCGTCTAGACATCAATATGTACTGTCTTACTCTGGTTGAATTGTATTGCCACTTTCGCAGCCAGTTGCTTGACGGCTTTCGTCATCCACTTCAACTCTCCCTTGTTGAAATTATATTCCGTTTAATTACAAGGTATCGAATATTTTATTTATAGGTTTGGTCAACCTACATTTATTTCATAACTATGTAACTTCTGAGTCACGATTTATATGATTTACGTTGTTTTGCTTGATAATGAAATTAATTTGACATATATGGCTCTATTTTATAAATTTATAATTTATTTATTCTCGACTTCTTCATTTTATTATTTATAACTCTTCCCAGAACTTCCATTAACTTCAAGATTGTAATGCATTTTGCTTTCAAGGATGCAGTCTCCACGAACCTATTTCCGTAACAAAAAAAAAAGAGAATGTCCATAAGCCATATTCACTCTTTACCAAAATCCTGAAAACTTTGAAGATTATCTTCTTCAATATGTCCTTCCAGGAATGCCATTAAAGCTCGTTGTTTGTGCAAGGAACTTCTCTTAGTAACTGCAAGAACATCTTTTGTTGGAGTTTTGGAAGTCTCTACAGCTGCGGGTTCCACGGCACTGGACCACATTTCCTAAAACCATTTTTCATAATTGAAGGTGTAATACATCTAATTAATACTGCAAGTGATCAAGTGGATCTCCTTTTGGAAGCAATGCTGTAAGTATTATCTCACGTTCTTCGTAACACTTACTTGTATACAAAGTGAGGTGAGGCCCAAGCCCTTGGAGAACAAGGCAAATGTCAGAGCTACTTTCCTCTCTATGTGAAAGGGTTAAAAAAAAGTGCGATGAATAAAAAGGTAAGAAGTATGTAGGTGTTAACGTCTCGTTGTTAGCGCGAAGTAATTCGAGTCGGAGCAAGTCACTCAGAGAAACAAAAACGGTGGAGGGATTGACCATTGCCTGCAGTAGGCAGGAACCGCCCCATCGTTTGCCTGGAGTGATATTGGGAAACCATGGAAAAATGAAATCAAAATTGTTGGACCAGGATTCCGACCCCGATGCCCCAGTGTTTTGGGAAGCTATCAACATATTCATAATACTCTCTTTCATACTTGAAAACTATTGATGTAGATGCTAAATACCCGTGTGAATTTCCATTAACCTTAAGTTTTCGGCATTCCTGTTAATCTACGTATACCTGTGGATATATATTCTTTTCTTATTTCACACATTACACCGGATTTACTCGGGGATTGAGAAAGAAATCACTTCCATCTAAATTAAACACTCTTTTGGATTGTTCAAGAATATCCTTTTATTTGCTGTTTCTCAAATACTTATATATATTTCAAACCATATAGACAGATTCCTTTCGGTAGTCGTGATGGATGTCAGATTTTGGGCCATTATAGTGGTCATATTAAGATGGAGTCTTAATAATGCTAGAAACCATAATCGTCCTGAGCGATTACCTACAAATTGATTTTTTTTTAAGTTTGGTTTCATAATTATGTTTTTAAATATGTTCTAGCTAAACCCTCAGGTTTCGTCATAAGACACTGTTTTTATCACTGAAGTTATCATCTCACTAAATTAGCTTGGTATTCTTTTGTAAGCAGTGATTGCGAACCCATCTACCATTTCATGGAGTTTACCCTGTCACTTTATAGAGCAATGTGATGTTAAGTAAAGAGTAGTACTTAGCTGTTGTAGCAAATTATGTTCCTCTAAGAACACTATTTATTGCATCGTTAATTTATTTGCAAGGATACGTTTTTCCTTTCACAGGAGGTATTGTGGTGCTCTAAAATAAAATACTAAACACTAAATTACGTGTTCTAGTAGTTGGCATGTAATGTTTCAATGTTTGACAAGAGTTGTCATCTACTGGATAGAGCTAACTTAGATCCAACAATTTATGCAGTTGGCTTAAAGAAGTAATACTTATTACTAGTGTACAGAATGTTAGATTTTCCATTATTAATGAACCCTACAGTTGCACTAGTACTTGATATATATATATATATATATATATATGGTGTAGATATCAGGTATTGATAGAAATTGCAAATTACAAATTTTTATTGGTATATATATATATATATATATATATATATATATATATATATATATATATATATATATATATATATATATATATATATATATACATATATATATATATATATATATATATATATATATATATATATATATATATACACCAATAAAATTGCGAATAATTTGTATCAATACCTGATATCTACAGTGGTCCCTAAAAATATTACTTAGAATCAACAGCGAATAAACATGATTATAGTTTAGGGGGTTCACGGTTACTTCAGACTTTTCTGATGCCTGGCCTGCTAAAGTTCCCCTTCCAGGCTATTCCTCAGCCCCATACAAAAATAGCTTAACTAAGTATTGAAAATCACATCAAAGGGACACCCCACTGAATTCGTACGCACTCAGTGTAATAATATTTTCCATTAGAACTATTTATTACTAGACATTACCAACACACATTTTTTCTCCCTGTATTTATTAATATTAATTATTTATGAAATATCACTTTTTATGGACAGAATACAAGTAAACGAACAATTTAAATAAAAATACGATAATTTTATACTAACACAATTATAAAACGCTTGTAATACGTGAAATTTTATGAAACAACCAAACACGTCATACATAAGGCGATTTTTCAAAGTTTTGATTCAAATAGTGTGTAGAAACCGCGAACAGACCACAAACACAGTTTGTTTATCGGTAATTAGTAACAGTGATATTAAATTATTGCACATCATACCGTGTTAACTTGACTCCTTGCCTTTTTTATCTGCAAAAATTCTCTAAACATCACACAGGCCTCCACGGAACCAACTAACATTCAAAATGCCAGTAAGATTGTGATCTCATGGCAACCAACTTTCATAACAGATGGCACTACGAGTATTTGAACGTAAGCATTAACTAACCGGACAACATATTTGTCTTATTATATGTGACTGAAACATGAAGTGTCGAACACTAAAGAGCTGCCGACTACTGGTGCACTCATCTTAGTCCTGTGTAATAATTTTAGTAACGTTTTACTGTCTCCTTCACGGCGTTTCAAGTTCTCTGGCCAGCAATGTATTTTAAATACCATAATTTGAATGGTTAACTAAAGGGGGCGAGAGGAGAGAAAGAAAGAGAAGGAGGAGAGATTAGACGGCTCTTAACATCGAGGTCTTGAGAGCCGAAGAGGGTGAAGTCAGGTGAGTATGTAGCAGTGCCGGAATGCAAGGGCGGGAGAATGAGGAGACCCCCGAGAAAACCCGCCGACCAGTGGCATCATCTGGCTAGGTTCCCACATGTGAAAATACGGGAGCGACCCCGCTGGAAATCAAACCCGGTTCGCTTAGGTTGTTGCTGAGTAGTGTAACCCCTTCACCACCGGAGTCCAACTGTTAACTAAAGCTCTCTTTCTCTCCATACGTGCTGTTCGGAAGCATACCCGAAATATTTCGGGAGGTAGTTCCTTATGGACAATGGGGTTGACATATTCCATACTACTTATAGCCTAGCTCAGTTCCTAAGGGAGACATGAACTACTATTCTTGGGGTAATATTTTGAGTTATCGAGATCATCATCCTATGGGGAAAAAAACAGTGTTAAGACCTTCCACCTTGGTAAAAGAAATTATGGCACTCTCTAATTACCTTCGCGCTTTATGGAATTCCAATGGCATATTATTGATCAGTACGTCCTATTTAACAAAAAAGGTCCTTTTGTTACAAGTGCCCAGGACCCGTCGTTTCCTATTAAACCGCACAAAGTTTTCAGCGATGACGATACAATGCCTAGTAAGTAGGCAATACGTCCTCCCGCGGAGGTAAAGAATCGCGAGCAACCAATATAGGGATGAATATTCCCGACAGCAAAAGTGAAACGAGACAAAAGGTAAGTGCTGGGCTTACATTGTGTGTAGGAATGCAATTTAGCCAGCTTGTTGGGGTTTAATTTGGGGAACTGGCTGACATACATTTGTTGTTAGATGTGGTATGCTGCAGTGGTCTGAGAGTATGTACGACCAGAAATACTCAAACCGCGTGACCGCTCACATGGATGGGACGTATCTCGCAGTTGACGAATGCATAAGGGAAACAGATACATTGACCATCGTAATTATGACTGTACTGTGCGGTTGTTTGGTACGTGCTGAGTCATGTGAACCTTTATGCGTGTCCAAGCGAGATCATAGCGACAAGTCATGTTAGTACTTATGCACAACATACGATTGTGTTACCTTAGTACATTTTCCACTCTAATCCCACTTAGTCCACTTAAGAACAGTCGATCTAGGTTGCCCACGATGTGTTTACCTACGTATGTATGAATTATTTCCTACGTGCCAAAATACATTGTATTGCCGTCACTTAAAACTTTGTTTGTAATTGAAATGGAAACGATGAGTCCAGGCACTTACAACAAGATAATCTTTTTCGTTTAGTACGATGTGTTACCCAATAAGATGGCATCAAATTTCCATAAAACGTAAGGAAAAAAAATTGGTATTTGAGAGTGGCAACCCCTATTAGTTTTACGAAGGATAAACGTCTAAACACCGGTTTTTTATGGGTAGATGATCTCGGTTACACTTAACATTATCCAGAGGAATGTAGTTTAATGCCACACTGTTCCTGACATTTCGTAAAAATTCTATTTCAAAACTCGATTTTCAAGTGTGTATAACTCATCTAGGAACTGAGCTAGTCTATAAGTAGTATTGATGGTCTAGCTTATTTTTTTTAGAAGGAATAACCTCCCGAAATATTTCGGGTGAGTTTCCGAACAACTGTATATACATAAGTCTATATAGAAGAGTTTATACATACAAGTAATATGTTATATATATATATATATATATATATATATATATACATTTCGGTGTGTATACACACGTTTATATACCTATGAAATTACGTTTGTCCTCAGTGGAATGCCATGCAATGCGTTAAAGGAACGGTATCATCAAGTTGTAAAAGCAGCGAAGCCAAATCTATGGTCAAGTTCACGTTGAAGATCACTTCTGACGCACATCATTAATCTTTTGCGAGTATCGGATCCAGCAAATCCCCAGTGGATCTGTGATAATGGGAGCTAACAACAGAGGATTTTTTTTGCCGAACTTCTCCCCCGTTTTTTCCCTTGCCTGTTTTTCGCCGCCCACCCCTCCTTGGGTATATCCGATCGACCAATAAAGCGAGCTGCGTCGATGTAATCAGCCGTGTGCAGTTCAATATCCCCGTGCAAGGTCTACGCTCTGCTGGACTTGTATGGCCGTAACCGTCTGTGAGAATTATCGGCTGTTCACACACGTCCTATTCTGATTTCCGTTAACGCACCCGGAAACACAGTCAGTTGAATTCGGTTGTGTTAGTTTATTCGCCGTTTAACACACAACTTGAAACTCAGTTGTCCCTAGTGGAAACCTACCAGCGAAAAACGTATTTATTTTGCAAAGCATCTTACAATACCCACACAACCCGGACTGTTGTAAATTGCTTACCGATATTTGAATCTTTCATAAATTTTTAAAAGTGCAGTAATAGTAACACGGGTGAGATACAAAAATAGAACCTGTTTAATTATCTCGTAAAATGCATCAAATGCACTGAATTAAAATTTACTACAAAATGCTGAGACGACTCTTAAACACGGCAAGCATTAAGCTGACCTTGAAAACCATCAGAATATTTCCTGTTATAATAGCAATCAGACGAGAAGTAGGGAGGGGAATTTTCCTAAGCAATGGAGTAAACAAAAAATTATAAATATAATAATATGACTACTGCAGTTGTACACAAAGAGAGAAACATAGAAAATTATATTTACAGATGCAAAACAATTTAGCTACAGAACCTAGTAGGAGGTGATAATAAAACTAAAAAAAAATTAACACAGATAGAGCTTAATGGCCTTAAGTTCAGATTATTCTAGCGAAGGGAGTAAATATAAAAAATTTGAACATCAAGTGCTCAGAGTCCTCATGTATTTTTACATCATAGTATCATCTTACTTCTTATTTACGTGGATTAAATAAGCTTAGAAATTTAATTAACAGAAAAATCATACTAGTTATACTAACTTTGAAAGTTTTCACTGGAATAAAATACGTCGTCAGTTGTATTGTTTTGCGTACATTCAGAACGTAAGCATATTTTATTCCACAAATATGTTTAATAACGTTGTTGGACTTATTAACTCCAGTTTAACTTACAAAATAATTCGTAAATTATTAAGACTTTTTATTGTGTACTCTGAAATAATTCATTAATATCTAATCAATCATAACCAATAATCAACACTGTAAGAAATATTACTCGCACACAGACAGGCACAGGCGATACAATTTCATACGTTAGAAGAGTGGTGGAAGTTTATACCAACAGGATTTTCACAGCCGTAATCAGGGTAAGTATTTGGAGTTTGGCAGTAAGAGAAGGAATACTACTTCACAAGAGGTAATTTTACATTACGAAGGCTTGCAGAAGGCCAAGTAGTTAAATGTGGATTCTTGAGCGTGAAGCATGTATAGGTTATGTACACGTTCGTAATGAATACGGACGATAATAACCTTCTTGTATTGAGCTAAAGGCGAAACAGTTAGAATCTATAATATATTTGCACAAGCGATAAACCGTGACACAATTATGAGAATAATGAGATAAATATGGATTGGTGTTTCAGAGCACCTGAAAACTACGTACTAATATCTCGTGTGTAACGTAACTTTATAGAGCACTGCAGACGAACGTTTCCATTGAAAATCCAGGTGTCCTTTCACACAAACAGATCTGCCATATTAACTTGCAGTGGATTGACGTATCTATGCGAACGTCTCGTTATATGGGCATATAGTTCCACGTATTATGAACACATTCTTAAAAAAGATGAATTGAAAGGACAGTTAATTGTTTTCACAGTAAAATACTTAAGCGGAATTCAAGGCGAATAAGAAGAAATATTTTTGAGGGAACTATGAACCGTGCCAGAGAAGAAATTCCGAAGTCAGTAAAGAGAGCCTCCCCTCTTCTACCAGGTAAGTATGTCCCCATTTTAATGAGTATCAACAGTAACGTCTCCAATTGGTAACTTCATGAGATGATGGATGGCCGTAATGAGTATGAACATTTTTCTGTTCGTCGCCGCCTGCAAGTATGCAACCAAGCCTACTTTTAAAACTTTGATATTGCCTGGAAGTGCAAGCATATCACCTGTGTTGCAAGCAAAAATGTGTTCACCAACTGTGGTTAGCGAGTGTACGAATGTTCGAGAACGACCACCATCAGTGAGGATAATTTCATCGTGCGACAGGTTTGGAGCACTCCATGTATACATTGTAAAAAATTTTCTGGTAAACTTCCTAAATTGTAATGGAAAATTTTAACCTATACACTGTATGACAATAATACCACAAATCAAGCTGCAAATACAGGAAAGTTTAGCGTCGTTACTATACAAAGTTGGGAACTCTCCTATGCATTCGACAGTTTCCTAAGCAAATGTACAAAAGCTAAAATGAATGTATAGTTGAAAACATTACCATTCCTGCTGTCTCACTAAGCATATACACTGGTATGGTAAATTTCCGAATAATTTCTTAGAGTGTAGGTACTTCGCTTCGTACCATCCAGGGACACGTCACGGCAGCTGGGGAAACACCTGTGTCCACCAGTAGCATATCCAGGCGACTAGCAGAGCGGGGTCTATCGTCGCGGCATCCCTTACTACGTCTACCATAACGACCTGAGCATCGTCGGGTAAGTGTGATCTCCTTGCTGGGACGCGCAGCATGACAGCTTGCCAACTCGGTTGACGTCACAGGCGGAGGTCACGGTCGGCGGCTATGTTAGATTTTCTTAACGATTTATACCTTCTCCTGCTCCTATCACACCAGCCCGTAACCATTAAAATATTATTTCAATAATATTTTTGTTTCAATTAAAAATTAAATACCGGCCCACCATTTTGTAACTTTAATAATTATTCCCTTTCTTCGTGCAAAATAAATGACAAGAGTGTAGCCGAACGGGCGTGCAAGACAGCACCAGTGTGCAAATTTATCAATTTTTCTTTCATATTTTCAGAAACACCAAATTCTCCAAGTGGTATTTACGTAGTGTTATTTCCACCGGCAAAAGTACGTGAGTTAACAGTAACTGAAATCTTACAAACCGCCTATGCACCTAGCATAATCTCTCCTTACTTCCCCAGTAATTAAATTTCCCTGTTTGATATATATGGTGATTTTGGCGCAGAGTTGTGGGGTATAGTATTCAGGATTTGCCGACCATCGCGGTTGACATTACAGGAGGGCCGCTTGACGCTTAAAAGTTTATCTTTTTCCCCGCAAAATGGTCGGTTTTGCTTTCGAAAATGCCCGTTTCCACCCCAAAATTTCCCTCTCTGCTCCTCCTCTCACACCACGAAATGTTAAAAAAATTGCGGGGAAAAATGCTTGCTGCCTAATGCCACTGAGTGACTGTTCAATGTATCTGAGGAACCACGATAATCGGAAAAATAATCAGCCGCAATAAGCAGTCGGTAAAATAGAATTATTAAGACATTATTTAATAATAATTCTAAAAATATTACTTTATTTTATGATGTAAAACATTAAAGGCTTAAGTATACCGTGCTACGTATTACCGGATCATTATTTTCAAGAAAAATACTATTTTGATGTTATAACCATTATGTAACTCAACCACAAGACCACCATTTTGGATTTAATTGGGATACCATTTCCCCCTTTCGCTCACGGACACATCGAGCTGGGTGGCACAGTGGTTAAACTAAGACTCGCTTTCGGGAGGAACTAGATTCCAATCCGGGTCCCACTAATCTGATTTCTGTTATCCGCGGTTTCCCGAAATCACTGGGACTGTTCCTTACTAAGAATGATGGCTGATTCCTCGCTGCCTCACGGAGCAACTTTCTCCGTTATTAAAATGAGCTCGTTGTCGACGAGACGTTAACACATATGTACAGTTCCTACCACCCCTCAACCACAACCCACACCCCAATCATGATCCAGTCCCATCACACCATCCAACCCAATCTTATCACCCCCTCCCCTCAACCAAACAGTACTTTTAGATTGATGATAGTGTTTAGAAAAACAAAGCGATTTATAACGTCACGTCATGCATGGTCCCGAGCATCAGAAATTTACCGAACCCCTCCGCGATAGACAGAACAATATAATATGCCTAACTACCAAAGTCACGTAATGGACTCCTCCCCGACTTCCCACCTCTCATCCAAAAACCCCACGCCCGTGAGACACTCCACCCTTCCTCCTGTACAACACAGAATCGACCACCCGTTATACTATCGCCCCTTCCCCCTACATACTTGGGGCAGCGGTGGCTGAGCAGTTAGCCTGCTTACCTCCCACCAAGGCGAACCTGGTTCAATCCTCGGCCGGGTCACTCCCGGATTTTCGCATGTGAGAATCGTGCCGGACGATGTCGCTGGTCGACGGGTTTCCTCGGGGATTCCCCGCTTCCCCCGCCCCTTCATTCCGGCGCTGCTCCATACTCACCTCAATCACTCTCATTGGCTCGCAAGACCTCGCTGTTAAGAGCCGCCCAAATCTCTTCACTCACTGAATCACTCTTCTCACTTCACTAGTGATCCTGTAAATTGCGTGTCGGACACGTGACATAAATAGCGACGACCCTTCATAATCTTGAATTCAGTGCATCCATGAATAATAGAATTTCTTTTATATAAATTCCTTCCCTTTAAAGTTGAAAAATCTCAACATGTTTACATGTATGCTTTCCTATGACAGCTGGTAAAATTGAAAAGGGAAAAAGAAAAAAAACATGGAGGCAGGTTAAATCAAACCTGCGAAACTTCCGTTACAAGGTACGCACCATAAACATTTCACTACACAAACAATTGACAAACGGCGCTGCTTAAATATAATATACCTCACTTAATTTTCAGGCCCGATTTTGACATAAACAGCAACCTGGGTACGCCATGAGCAAGCGCCCCCTCTACGTACATAGTTCAAATCTACCAGACTTCCTTCTCACTACTCTTATGAATATTATGTACAAATACAAATCAAGGGCATATCTCACAGTTTTAATTTATTACAATATTTATTCAGGAATATATATTAAACTTTTCTAATTATTTTATTTTTCCTTGCTCAGATATTTCACTCCAAACCTCTTGCGGCCATAGGTACGTGCCAAGTGTACCCGTTTATAACATCGGTCCTGGTACTTTTACCGATAAAAATACACCGTAAATAACACTTGAACAATTCATTTTTTTTAGTAGTATGAAAGAAAAAATGAAAATCCATGTAAACTGGTGCTGCCTTGCACGTAGGTTTGGCGACTCTTTAAGCATTTACTGTTAATACTTTTTAAAATGAAAGGTGTTGGGCCGGTGTTAAAACATTATATTAAAATTAACTTCTTATTCAAATCATTTGATTATTGATTTTTAACGTTGAGAGTTGGTTGGGTAGAAAAGGGGAGAAGCAGGATGTATAAGCTTATAATACTGAATCCTACTGCCACATTTCCTGCGCCAAAGCCACCATATATAGGTATACACTTCCTGGCCTTCCAGAAACCAGGAAGAACCTCCAAGAAATTCTTACTGATAAAAGTTAACTACACGTTGTTCACAGTAAAGTAAGCTCGTATATTGCAGTACGAACTGACACATAAGCTTCCAGTTAAGTTCAAAGATAATTAATAAAAATACGCTCATTGGCGAAAACATTGATTACCCTAAAGGCGACATCGTTGAAGCTCGTAAATGGACACAGGCACAGGAAATGGTATAATGTATAAACCAAACATCAAAATATTGTACCTCGGTAAGCATGTATTGCAGGGGACCAATACTTGAAGGAAGTACTTAGTATGGCGTTGGAGGACCACCTGAAGAATGGTGACAGGTGACGATACAGAAGCCGGATGTTCTCCTTATGCCAGTTGTATTGACATGAATATCATTTTATTTCAGTTGTTATTGTTATTCTATTAATTATTTCTTATTAATAACCTTTCCACCAAAATAATTTCTTCAAATTATAACTGCTCAAGTTATTCTTAATTGATTTGTTTATTCAATTTCTGAATGTAAAACATTGGTTATCAATTTAGAAACATGTACTGTTCACCTTGATACTGTACATATGTGTCTATGTCGCATTAAACAATTCATTTATTTATAACATGTATTGAGTAGTTACACAAATAACATGATGCAAACTTTAATGTAAAGTAACATAATGAAAAATATAATTTGTTATGCTGTTTTTATATGTGTTTCTAATTGTCGAGTTATGTATCGATTAGTCGCATTAGTCTGAAATTCTGAGCACACTCAGCCATACATAGCCTTGCGCTCAAGGTTAATGTCTTCTTCAACTGACCATACAGCATATAGTTCACCAACATTTCATCTCATCTAGAATCTGCCGACATTCTTTGATGTAATTGTTTTATCACCCGCCGTTTAGGGTAAATTTGTTTGTTTATTCTGCAACGCCCTTGCCCCTAAGGACGTTGCAAGGTGGACAGAAAAGTCTGCAGATCAAAAACTACCAAGAGGAAAAACAATCCCTCGTAAAGCAAAGCAAATTTGAAACCAATCTTCAAAATAAAACTGTTGCTTAAAACTAATGGTGACATCATATAACCAGTAAAATACATGAGTGGTTCCAAATACATTTATTTCGTTCTTTTGTAACTCTTGTGTTTTCAATGATTTTGCAATTAACACTTCTTGCCATATGTTCATTTTAAATACAATTTTTCATAAACACCAAAGTGCAGATATTGGACAATACATTAAAATAATCAATTGGTATAGCCACAAGGCACAAATAGTGTACGGATTTCAATAGTATGTTCTAGAATTTCAGTATTTCTCTAAACACAATATATAACCATCCTATGGGCCTATAAGCCTCCATGCTCATAAACAGGAGAAAAATTTTCAAGTAAATATACGTAAGCAATCCGCCTAGCAAGGCGATTCTTTATCCCTACAGCAGCTCACAAAATATTGCCAACAATTTATAATTATGAATAAGTTTTGATTAAACTGCTGTCCTAGAATAAAGTTCCTCCGAAAATAAAGACGGCAAGCTAACACTTTATTGTCAATTAAGACAAACATATAATATAGATCAATTGTCTCTATCCACACTGATAAGAGATTACATACCAAAATAATATATTTTTAATCTTATAGATCACCATCTTAACTAGTAGCCAAAATTTAGAAAAGTTAATATTTTTATCCTTCAATAAACCCGATAACCAGAATTTTTGTTTTCTTTGATTTTAAAGTTTTCAATTGACTAACATTAAAAGAAACACCAACTTAGGAAATGTTTCTAATTTAGTTAGTTTATAACATAAAAATATGGATTTATATAAGTGTTATGGGGCCAACCAAACATGACGTCTCCGAATTGTTTTTTTACCAACTCCAGCAATAAACACAATTTCCATTTTTGAATTGTAGTTGGATTAAAATTTATGAATTTCGATGTGAAACTTAGGGGAAAACACCAAAGAAATTCCCATTAAAACAAGAATAAGTCTTGTCGCATGACTAGCAAATATTTAAAAAGAATGACCTTTAAAATTTGCTGCCAAGTAATTTCTGCATGGTGCTAATATTCTCAACTTGGGACAATCTCAAATTTCTCTCGCCATTTTGGTGCCTGTCTACTATCCAGGACACCAAGTGTGGCTGCTACAAGTCCCATAAGGGCTATGCAGATACATTTATTTGATCATTACTTAACTGGTGGTAAGGTTAATCCTTCTGGGGCAGTGGCAGAATCCGACCCCAAGCCTGAGGTACAACCACCATTTATACACCACACATAGCAATATCCTTGGGAGGCGTCATCCAATACAACGACCAATAGAAGTACACAATACCGTTTAGGGGAAAAGTTAATTAAAGGAAGCATTATTCCTTTCAAGGGTTGTTTTAATGTAGTCCAATCCCCTTCTTAGGACTGCAAACATTTCCAAATATGGACAGCATACGTGCTCATACGTCACAAAACTCCCGGCATTCACGCAGGTTGTAGGGAGTGATGTCACAGGCGCGGGAAACATCACGCACCCCGTCGATTGGCCAGCTGCATATGACGACAGCCTCCTAGTTCCTCGGAGCGCCATAAGTATGAGCGCACCAGCGATTAAGTTGCCAGGCGCCCGCCATACTTGCTTGGACGGGGCTGGTATTAAGTCAATACCCCGAACTGCTGCAGGAATCTACGCCGGTGGTCACGTCGTCGAATGGTGCGGCCCACCTTGGGCAGCTTTGTTACAAGGTACAAACTGCTGGTATACAATAACACCCACGTCTTCTTCGCAAAAATCGGGCAGGTAAAAAAGTTGCAATTTTTCCGTGTTGAAAAATATTTTTTAAGCAAACTCTATGCTCAAAAAGACATCAAAATTTTGAGTGAGGCGTGAGACAATCACCCTCTCCCTAAGGAGAAGGTGGGGTGAAGATTCAGTCTAAGAGCTCAATCTAGGAGGCCCTCCTGAATTGTAGGTCCAGGAACAGAGAATATCTTCATCCACAAGGTATCCTCATCATCCAAGATCATAAATGTTCCGGAACAAAACAGAGAAAACTTGCGCAAGCATCATTCCAGGAAAAATATACTCAAGATATGGATCCAGCCTCCTCCTCAATGAGGCTCATAAGTTTAATCCACCACTACACCAGTATTTCCCTACTCTTATAAAAATACTTGAGAATATTAGCATATGTAATTACATACTAGTATCACATATAACTACACAAATATCACCAATAAACATCCCAATAATCAATATGTCCACGAATCTTAGTACTTCTTAAATTTCAAATGAAGCATGAAAAGCACTACAAGAAAATTAATATGATCACCTTAAAATCTACATGAAGATGAAATACACTAGATGAAATGGGCATGAAAACAATGGTCGGAAAACTACCTCTGCCCCACAGGGAGGCACCTCAAAGGTGTGACCAAGACCAGAATTTAAAAAAATGATGATGATGATAATATTCAAAAAATTTCAGCCATAAATTATACCAACCCAAAAAGAAAATACATCAGCGGAAATAACCCCAAACACCCTCATTCACCGTGAGGTCCCTAACTTTAGTTGTGTAACATATACTTTACTAAACACACCTGGATAGCCTTCAAGCTCCATAAGTACCGTCACTGGGGTCAAACATCGCTTTAATCGATAAGGTCCAGAATTGGACCTTATCGAATAAGTAAGACGGCAGTGAGCTTCAGTGCCAACTTGGATCTGAAGCTCACTGCCGTCTTACACAGAAAATGTGTTTCCAAAAACACCTTGTCTCCTATTTTAAATGACACCGAACCAGTGGCATTCACATTCCAAGAGACCAACATGTAATGATACCTTTTCCATTTCAGATTTGCTTCACTCCAAATTTCCTCTAGATCTTTACTTTTAAATAATCTAAACAAAACTCATGAAGTTCCCAGGTATTTATTAAGGGATGAAACAGGTTTCGCCCAAAAAACAATTCGGATGGAACCTTTTTCGTAGCACCACCGACTACGTTGTTAAAGGTAATAGCTAGCTGGTACACCACACATCCCATTCTTTATGGGATCCAAATTGAAATGTCCTCAAAGCTAAATTCGAATTTCGGTTATACCGTCCCCTTGGGATAGTAAGGCATAGTCTGAACCAACTTTACTCCCCATGAAAAAGCAAGATTCCTTATCTTTGAGAAAACAAAATAGGTAGCATTCTCAGTTACAATGCTAACAGGAGTTCCAAATACAGGGAACAAACATTGTCCCCAAAACCTTACAAATTTCAGCATATTTAATAGTACGGAAAAGGGGGCGGGGGGAAACACAAATTTAGTAAAACTTTCCACTGACGACTGATCCATTTTAGGGTTATATTTATATAACATAAATTGTTTTCGCATCGTGGAATGACATATTTCACACTACCAAATAAGATGTAAGTATGTTACATCTCCGATCATGCCACCTGTAAAGTAACTGGGCATTTTTCGAAGCGCTTACCAAAGAACACGGATCCTATTCTTCCCTCATTTTACAAAAGAAAGGGCAGCCATGATCGCTCTGTAAGTCGATAGTATCCTCCTTTAATTTACACAAATTACGAAGCCATTTTTTCTGCTCATGTCCCGACACAAAAATTAGACATCCCATCAGCAAGTCTCGCACTGCATTTCCCACATGAAGGTACGAAATCTCGCCTTCATTCCACTCCAGTCCATATTAGTACTTGGTTAACCACGTGTTTGATTTTTGCTCTTAGCATCCAACAGTTTCCATAAATAAGAGCGTCAAAAGGGGGGGGGGGGGGATCGAAAGGAGGTAAGTAATCGAAAGTTGCGGGTTCGAGTCACTCTATGAAAATCTTTGACTGCGATTTCTTTGAGAAGGAAACTGATGATTTTTACCAGGCCGGTAAACAACTGTATAGAACGATCCTGTCGTGGAGTATCAAGCAGAAGGTGGCAGTGTTCACGGGCACGTTTTCTTTGGTGATTATTTCGACCCGACAGTCGACCGTACCATTTTGCAAGCGCTCGTTTTGCTTCGATGTATCGAATACTAGCAAAGGTGCTATTTCTCGGAAATTTTCGGGGCTCAGAGTGGTACGTGCCTCGCATTCGTAATACGAAGATTGGAATTGCGAATACATATAATATGCCAGGAGGTACTGTCCATTTTCAAAGTTCGCATTCAAATCCACATCCGCATTCCCTTTGTTATTCAAAAATATCCTTACGTTTTCGACCTTGTGGTGGTCGAATGTAGACTTTCGGCTCTGATACTATGCTGACTGTTTGTCTAAAGTGCCAGTATGATGTAGCGCGGTTTTTCAATTCTTGAAGACGTTTTCATGACCCAGTGATTTCGTGTGGCGAGAAGGGCCGGGAAGGTGACCAGGCTCCAACTTCTGAATGCTATTTTGATCACTTCTTCTTTCTTGGCATAATTAAACAGTTTGACATGTTCGTGAGTGCTCAGGGTAACATGAGGGACAAACCATTCTATGGTGTTTAAAGTAAGAGAGACGGGCTGCGGGTTTTCTCCTACTCCCACCACGGCATCCAAATACGATGTGACTGACATTATCACCATCTCCATTATTATTTTCTTATAATCATCGACGAATCCCAGTATCAAGGAGAGCAGAACGCATAATTCGAACCTGCATTCGTCGTAAAAGGGAGTGTAGAGTCGGCTTCGATTCCCCAGCCTGCCATCTTGGCTGCGGAAAGATTGTTGGATGAGAGCGATAGGTATTTTTTTATCGATGAGGTTATGCCCGCATCTCGCGACTTGTCGACCGCGACGCCATTAACCTTGTATGTTACTCGCACGAAAAGGTGCCGAATCCTGTTTCGTACCAACTTGTGGTGGTTAGGTGGGTCCTGTCCATCTTCGTTAGCCTACCTCTTTTTGTGCACAAAGGACTGGCTAGGAAGGGTGTAAATACTTTGACACTGTATAGGTATTCTGACCTTCCTTCCGAGACGTAAAGGTCCAGCAAGAAACGATTTTTTAAGAGTGCTTTTCGATTTTATTGAGTTTATTGTTGAATTTTAGGTGTCGATAAACGTCGCGAATTTCGTCGGACATGGCGATTTACTTTTAAACCGAAGACACTGAGAAACTTTGCATATTATGATTTTAGCACCACGCTTCCTCGCAGCTTACTGATCTCGGGTTCGAGGTACTGCAGGCGTTTAGACATTTTTGTCTTCCCTTTGAAAATAGTCCCATTGTTTCAGGTGTAAATGTAGTGTTATTTATTCATTTCGAAACTAATCAGTTCCTCGTTTTGGTCCACGATCGAAACGGCTACTTCGTGAATGCTCTTTGCAATGATCAGAAAGTAAATTCTCAGAGATTCTATGATTTTGTATCCAGTACCTACAGTGGTGGCGAACTCGTAGATAGTAGAGCTCGCTTTCCCATTCATATAACTGCAACTTGCCAAGTTACACGTTATGCGTATGATGTTGACCGGAAATATGTTTACGGCTGGCGATGACTCATTTTTCTTTCCTGCTTCATACACTCTGACTTCGAACCCCAGCAGAGGCCCGATGGTTTCCAGTTCCGTAAAGTCTATGCCTGCCGTGCAAAACATTTCTACCTTCAGGGTATTAGCATTCGTGTGTAGTTCAGATGCGCTATCGTGTGGTAGCGATTTCTTTAAGAAGTACTCCATATCCTTCAGCTCATACGCCTCGGTGGGAATGGCGATACCTTTTACATCTCCTGCCACTATGTACCGGAATGCAGAATTCACCTCTTCTTTTATGTTTGATATGGAGTTGTAAGTTTGAAAGTCCACTAGGTTCACACACCATTTCCCCTTCATCTCCAAGGGAGGGTAAAAGCTTGCCCTCAGCTCAGACGTTTTACCACTCAGAATGATGGGCACCGACATACTGATGAAATCGGTACGGCTGACACAGCCTTTCTAATCCCCTACATAATATCGTTGGAATCACGATTGCTTAAAAATCGCGGACACAAGTTTCCACAATTCCACGTGTTTGGCATCTGCTTCACCTCATGTTGTAAGTCAATTTACAATTATACAGGTACTCGTGCAGTTCGGGCGGAGGTCAAAAAATTCCTAAACTTTCGTAGTATACCGCACATATTCCACATTTTTAGTAAGCTACCCAGTGCATGCTGTTTCCAGCTGTCGTGTCCACATTAATTACAGCACATTTGTGTCTCTTGGGTTTAGGAGGTAAAGCATCTCTCGCTAACACTATGCGAAAATGAGGTATCTTCAATTGGCGCTCAAACAGTTCTAAGTTCATGTTCCTCAGTGGACGTCTAGGCAGAGCCACTTTTATGTTCATCTTTTTTTTCCTTCTATCCCCCCCCCCCCCCCCCCGTAATTAAACCTCTTCCCCGATACGGGATATTAATATAGAGTTCTTGACCATTTATTTTACCCATGGCGATAGCTTCCTACGTTCTGTTATGGTGGCAAGTATCCTCTACCTGTTTTCGGCTGTACGAAACCCGCTTCACGGCACTAACGATATTCGTGACTGCCCTGGCGATACCGGCCAGAGCACTGATTGCAGGCAGGAACCCACCTACTTTGTTCTTCCCTTTTCCTCCTAGGACACCTTTTGCTTGTATGTAGATCGATTCCTAGTTTCAACATAGCTTTCATGATATTCGATAAGGTGTCTGCCTAGTATCCAGATCCTTGCTTACGGAGTAAGCGATGTCGTTTTGGCTGCAAATAAGCCTCGTCCTGGTCGTTTATGCCCATGTTGTTAGCCTAGCTTGGTTCCACAGAACCTGGAATGTAGAGTTTGAACGGGAGGCTGTTAATGAGTGAATCGGCGATTCCAAGACCAGATTTCACCGTCTTTACCTTACGACGTATCGAATTATACATTTTGTAATGAAATCAGTACCATGTGCTGTTTGGATGTAAACATTTCAATGATGCATCCGCTGTGTCGCTTCTGCGGTAAATTATTTACAGCTATGCGGAATTTTCGATGACACGAAATAAAAACCTGCAAGATGAAAACTTCGAGAATGTAATTTCAGTGCGATTTCTGCCAGAGGCAGTTTACACGGAGTGATGCTTTGAAGAGGCATTACAAAACTTGTAACACTGGTTCTGCACCTCCATCTCCACCACCTCTACCACCTCCACCACCACCAGCTCCACCATCTCCACCTCCACCATATCTACCTCCACCTGCTCCTGTTCCGCCCCCGCCTACTCCATTTGCTTCATTTGATAAATTTGCCTCATTTGCTCTGCCTCTACCTCCGCCTCCACATCCGCCTCTACCACCATATCCACCTCCGCAGGATAGTAGTGGTATCATACGTATTGTCAATCATGATGTTACTCTGCCCATTTATACTGAAAATGAAGGTATTTCCCTTAGAATCACTCTACGGTGCCCTATTGCCCTCTAGCGTGTGCGGCCTGATTTGGGGACCGTCGGATTGCGGCAAGATGTGCGTCCTACTGAGCCTGCTGGAAGAACTGAACGGTCTTTGGTTCGAGAAGGTGTATCTATATTTAGAATAACTCCATCAACCGAAATACCAGTGACTGGTATGTGTACTGCAGGCAGTGGTAGGTATGAAATATATCCCCAGCAGCGATAATGAAGACATCATACCGCCGAGCGAAGCTCTTCCATACTCGATATTTGTCTTTGATGATATTGTCTAAGAAAAAGTAACTTACATCCGAGAATACCTTAGCATGGGACGCCACGCCAATGTCGACTGCGTATATCTCGACCAGTCTTATTCGCGCATACCCAAACAGCTATTTCGCGACAATGCTATTGTGTTGGTGCTGTTTCACATGGATGACACTAATTGACATCACTGTGGACTTAATATTTGCAGATTTCAAAGATATGCGTGTCTTGTGCTGGAAGGAAAAGTTCGGTATATTGGTGATCGTAAAGGACTGTCCGCTACATAAGAGAAGGTACAGGCGCGGACTCGGAACAGTTTATCGTAAGAACGCAACCATGAGTCACGGAAGCATTTCCGAATTTGGTGACATCGATTGTCACAATGACCTTGAATGTGGTAAGAATCGCTTCGCCTCTGCATGCAGAAAAGACTTGTACTTTATCGGTCAAAAATTGGAAATTGTGAAGAACGAAGAGGTTGGAGTTTTGGTAGCTGTCGATCAACATGTAGGAGTTGAACTGGTGAGCGAGCTTCAGCGAGTGATCGAGGCAGTATGGGCCAAATACTTATTCGCGAAAAGTAACAGAATGGCCGACGAGACTTTAAAGAGGTGGCTTTCAAACCTATTACCGTCCGAGTAGACGAAATTTGAAAAAACCGAGTGAAAAATATGTCTGGTACTTGTCGAATCGGAAGGTGTCATCACTAACGACGAAGATGATTTGCCCCTGATCAATTTGTTGCTTACACGATAACGGAAACGAGCCCGGGAACATGGATCCGAGGTGGGCACTCTTCTCTCTTATTAAATTGATTGCTACTTTGATCGTACTGCCGACAAGACTTATGGTTTGCGGAAAAGTGGCGTAAAGTTGTATCTCGGAAACAAGGAAGTTTTGTTTTTACCCAGGAATGTACTACAGATCGGCAAGTCAAGGCGAAAGTCACGCAGGGGTTGGGTGAACTTTTGTGTCGTAGACATCCTGGACACTACACCGAATCGGACTTGCGCAAGTACTGCCACCTGATACAGTCCAGTCGCGCTCATTACGCCATGAATAACCCCTCAATACGACGATTTAAGAATGCGATGCATAAAAAATTTCCCATTATGTTCGGACTGTTTCCTAAGGTATGTGAAATTGGTGGTTTGCGATTGAAAAAATCGGCTATAGGTATTGGGACCATCCGAATGAGTTGGTAAGTAGGTTGAGTCTTTTGTTCGCTTCATATTCTGCACGAAAACGCTGGTAGAAAAACGAAATAATTTCCGCCATCGAAGAACACACAGAGGTCGGCTATGTTTCGAGATGAGCAAGTATGCAGTTGCCGACGAGGTGCACAAATACATTAGTTTAAATGACCCACGCAGGAAATACATCATGAAAGGGCTGGACGATACATTCCAATCTGACCTGGTCGAAATTTAGACTTTGATCGTGCGAATAAATGTCACTGCTACATTTTGATCACGATCGATACATTCTCCAAGTATGTCTGGGCCAGACATCTCAAATCGAAGAATGCACGCGACGTAACAGAAACTGTGGCGAGCATATTGCGCAAAGGGCACTAACCGAAAAACTCCTCCATGACTATTGTAAAGAATAATTTAACGCTACTTTCCATGTACTGATGAAGAAACATAACATACATCACTATTCCACATTCTGTGTGATCAAGGCTAGCATCGTCGAGAGTTTTCACAGGGCTCTAAAAGCTAAAATGTGGAGACGTTTCGCTGCGAACAGAAACTACAAGTGGTTGACACTACTCCCGAAACTCGTACGCGAGTATAATTCTACTCTTTACTCTACCACTTGCATGAAGCCTGAAGATATAAAGAACGACTCCCTACTTCGAACATCGTATACTATTCCAAAGAGGTGGGACCTGCGAAAGCCTAAAGCCAAGATCGGTGACTTGTTGAGGATTTCGAAAAAAATATTGAATTTTCCACAAAGGCAGAACTGGTCTGCAGAGCTGTACAAGGTGGTGCGTATACGACATGCGTACCTATGCATGTTTTACATGGAGGACCTATGCGGCGAACCCATTATTGGTGGATTTTATGCCAAAGAGTTCTGGCCTACGCAGTTTCCAGACATGTACTTGGTGGAGAAGTTGATGAAATGATGTAGTGGCAACGTGTATGGGCAGTGGCTAGGTCATCGATGCATGCTGATTCCTGGGTCGACGAGAAATACATTTTGTCGTAATAACCTTGCTACAAATATAATTTAATATATACATATAGTTTTTTACTATAGTAAACCTTTGCATTTTTGCTGAAATGTTCGTTATCTAATTAATATCCCTCCGAATGCCCGTGGACTGTTATGTATGTGCTTATGAGTGCGAGACGTGTACTTGTTTACAGTAAAAACTACCCAACTGATATATTTTCCCTAACGTGGGATGTGCACGTGTTTTTTTTGTATACATAATTTTTCTTATCAGTTTTAGTTTGGTGATGTGCGTATCAGCCGTCAAAGGATTTTTTTCTCGGGTGTTACACTCCTTTATATATGTATATACATATATAAAGGCGTGTAATATATATGTATATATAGTATTAGTTGAAGGGACAGAACATCTTTGGGTTCTAGTGAGCGGATAAACTACCTATGCAAAACATGGTACAGCAACAATGAGACAATCTTATACAAGGTACAATAATGAGGAGATGCGCGAAAGAGAATAAAACATGTTACTATACACTATTATTCCCATTTAAGAAAAAATTATATAGGCGGGTCATAAAATATGCACTTATGAAAAAATTATACATGTCAACCTAAAACTGATGAGCCATAAAATACGAAAGGTCCAGTTTCAACTCCTTGTAAAATACAGGCAGGGGACATGCCGACGACAAAACCAGCGCATGTCCCCTGCCTATATTGTGTGTGTGTGTGTATATATATATATAGTGTGTATATATTTAACTATAATATAGGATAACTATATGCGCTTACGTCGTCGCCAGTGCCAGAATGATGAGAAGTCATGCGGTGCAAATCCTATAATTGTCAGCAATATAACAGAGGCCAAAATGCATCAAACGAAGACGTATGGTGATGATATAGGAATTTACAACCCGCTGCAGGTCCGGTCATTGCCTCATTACCTAAATATTCCTGTTCAGCACTACATCGTTCTTATATTCTCGAAATATTATGTAAACTTCCACCCGTTTACCAATCATTGCTGTGTTGTAATTATTTCATGCTCTTTTCCATGTAAAACATCGAGAAAACAATTTAAAAAAGCATCTTTGCGTTTTCTCGGTACTGTTGGATATAATAACTATTTAATAACGTGTCGCCAGCAAAAATACAAATTAACAAATTAACGCACCCACGCACAGGCAAACTTTAAAAATCCACTAAGGTGTTATTCCTATATAGCCCAGCGCATACTAATGTTTATATTGAATAAATTAATAACTGTAAAAAAAATTATTTTAAACTTGGAATCATGCTCTCATATAAAGGGAAACTTTGGTCCCTACATAATCTATGATTATAATACGCAACAGGAAATTAAATGAATGAAAAAAGGGAAAGGTTTGCGCTTTTCATCAGTAATGTAGTTGATATAGGATTCCGAGAAAGTTACGCAGCACATAAAAATGGTATTTTATTTGCGCTAGAGTTCAATTTACTTAAATGATTGACTGCTTCATACATATTTCATTTATCGTTTACGAACGATTTATTCCAAAACACATTTGTACTGTTTCTTATCGCTCAGTATACTGACAATAATGGCACATTAAAAACAAATTATTTCCAAAATACCAATTCATGTTTGGCTCATGAACTAAACTATTTTACGAATGAAATATACATTTGGTAAATCTTCAGAAAAGCTTAAATATTTATCGAACCAGAGAGCCTGTAGGATGTCATGAACAAAATCGGTAGCTTGCTATTATAAAACAGCAATAAATGTTAGAGTACGAGAAAAGTTTTACTTGTAAAAAAATTATCATGTAATCACGTGTCTATGAATAGTTCTGAAATGTTTCTTGTTGGAAACACTGCAGGAGGGATCAAATAAAAAATTACGTGTGTTGCAGAGTCACTTTGCTAAGCTGACAATATTTCAGTTTTCAATTAAATCAAACTGCTGGCGGCGTTATCTTCCTTTTCTCGTAAGTCGCCTCCCCGTATTCTTTTTTCCTTTGTCCGCGTATATGCTAACATTCTTAATGAAAGTTAGCGCGCATATCATATTGGTTTTTTGAACCACGAACCATTGTACACGGGCTCTCGAGAATATTTTCCTCTTTTAAACTTAGCATATCGGAAGCACTAACCACAAAGTTACCAGAACTGAAATTTGTCAGCTTTTGCTACACGTAAGCAATAACAACTGCACATTAATTAATAAAAGTAATATTTTAATGAACACTCAGGGTGATTTTTAAGTCGCGATCTTATGTTTAAGTTAATATGTAAGTTGCCCTAATTATTTCATTGAAATGGGAAAAACCTCAAATACGTTTTTGATTTAAAATGGACCCCTATCAGCTGCGTTAAGTACATTATAATATTTCTTTCAATTATGCAATATTGTGAAGGCTGTAACTTAGTTACATGAAATTGAAGTATTTTTATATAATTGTTAATGGATTAACAGGTTTTGCTTAAATTGATGAACGGTTGTTTATACGAATATAGTATTAATACAACGTTCTTATAATAATTTAGTCTAAGGTTCGGCGTCGATATCTTTACCTGTGTACCTTTGTTATTCATTCATAACTCTTAAAAATGACTGGTAGGAAATTTCAAATGCATTTTGGTTATATTATTATCGTATCGAAACGAAAAGTGTCTAAATACACGAAGTAAAATTAAAATACAATGACAGAATGGTTTGACTGTATTGTGTAGCTCTTTAAACAAACAACGGCGCTAATCGAGAGTCCCAAGAGGATGACGGAAGTAAAATGTTTTGACGGCCTTATAATACCACTCAGAGTCTGAACATTTATTATAGTTGAAGTTGAGTTAGTTTCACCACTCTATGTAGACTATCAATTATGGCGACGCAGTATGCGAATTTGCCTTCATCTGGTCTCGAACCAAGGACGTCATTGCATTCAAAAATTCTTTCCATTGGGGTCGCCGCAGTAGCCATAGAGCATAACTTGAAAAACCGTTGATATATCTTCCACTCGTCTCAACAGAATAAGATTATTAATATGTAGTAATAACACCCAACTTATATATGTTTCAACCATGTCTAATGATGTTTTTAGATTTAATCTACACATTTTTGCGGTAACATGCACTATCAATATAATAATATGACCGATTTAACCTAACATTGAATAGTGGTAGTACTATACCAGGGAAAAAATTTTATAAGTTAATTTGCTTCTTTAAAGCTTTATTTTGATATATAGACGTAATAATTAAGGCACAACTAAGGTAAATGTTTAATCTCTTTCCTTTAAATCTTTTGTTCGAGAAGTGATCGGAAGACACATAAGATTCAAAAGATGTGTAAGTTATTTTAAAATTATGCCCTTAAAGAATATTAGGGTGATATATTTCTGGGACTAAACAAAATGAATTGGTGCGTTAATGGCAACTTACTAAAGCATTACAGTCATTACATAATAAACAATTTTATACCCTTTTTTCGGAAATATTAAGGCGTGCGTTTTGTAGGTCAAAAACTATTCAAACAATAAGTACAAAATCCCTTTTTAAAGTATTTTAGTAATACATATAACTTTAATGGAACTTGAACGTAAAATATTATTTTCGGGATTACAGCTTTGCAAAATTTCATATCATATCTGTTAAATAAATGTTGCGATTTAAATCAAATTTTGTATTCTTGCAGCACTTAATGAGAGCATGAAATTAATGAACTATACTTATTTCACCTGACATTAAATATTTCGGAACAGAAAACTATTTGAATAAAAATAACTTTTACATACTTTGACATACACGCTAATATAAGTTAATGGGTTTCTTACTATATACAAGAAGAGCAATGAATTACTCGAAAGTGTTCAAGGTTCGTTAAAATATTATTAAGAATAAAAATTATAGCCATAAAAGTTTTTGGAGTCAAAATAACTTAAATATGAAATAACAAAATAAGTTTGAGCTAAATTGTCAATACAGAGAGTTCCCTATTACATAGCTTTTATGATGTTCGATCACTTTCATCTGTTATTTTCTGATTTAGAGGCACTTTACAAGTTAAAAACATCTGATGTTATTACCAAACTTATCAGAATTTGATGCCTAAATAACAATATGAAATGCAGCCTCACAGTACGTTATTTTATATTATAAGATATATATATAAATTTTTTTGAAAAGCAAGCTGTTAAGCTCTGTCGCTAGGCGAATTTGAGAAGATATTGTGATGGGAGTCTTGTTTTGCAGGGTCTGAACTAACGCATCATATGGCAGAATAAGTTGCTCAGAATAACGTTTAAATATTTGTTGCCTAAAATCATATTTGAAATGTGCCCCGTCCCTCACTCATATGTCTACACAATTGTAATACAAGAAAAAATAATTATTTTATTGTTCACAATTTCTTAATAAACATCGATTATTTTTTTTACATCAATTATGTTAAGATTCCACTCTTTCCAGCACAGCACAGTTATCTGGTTACTAAGATATCAGATAACCAATATGGATCTAAGAGTCGCACAACACGCTTTTCCATTTGGATTCCTTTTGAAGGCTTAAAATGAATGACAAAGTTGAATAATGTGAATCATTATTTTAAGAATGCCAAATGAAGTAGAGTAAGCCCCGATGAATTTGAGTTATTTATCACAAAATCAACTCTCATGCCATATCTTTTCATAATTTTTTCCTCCACGACTTGACGTTTAATATAGGGTCGTTTTGACCGTATTTTAGAATAGTATTCAAGCTACAGGATTACACAAAAATTTTAAGAACATAAGTAATTATATAAACAAGTATTATAATATATTTCAGAACATGCTAGAATAAAAATGATTATTGTGGATTATAATCTATATCCGTTAGTCAACAAGGCTGATGGGCGGTATCCAAAAATCATAAGATCAGGTATCTTACTAATCATACATTTTTACCTACGCCAATATCTGAAAAGGTCTAGATTCAACCTGGTTTGCAGTTAGCACGTAGCAGTAATGACTAAACATGGCGCCAGTTTGTAGTCATGTAAACGAACCTACTTTGTCCTGTGGTAGCATGCCTATCTCCCATTAGGCAATTCGTGGCTTCAATCCCTATCAGCTGCATTTTGGATGGTTTATACCCAAAGTGGTTTTCCGTTGCTTTCCATACGATTTCTGATATATAATTTTTAAATACAAAGTACCCATATTCATCTCCTGTTAGGTTAATATCCTTTCTGCTTCGTTACACAAGAGTAAATAGACCATTGCGCTTCTCATAATTAATCTCGATTAAAGGTGCATTTGCGAGGAGAGCGGAATACGTTATTTTATTGATTTTTGTTTATTCATCAGTTCAATTTCCCGTCTCTGATAAAATTTTTCATTTACCCGCGATTACCATGAAGAGCATTAGATTACCCGAGCTCCAAGATTAACATAGGATTTATTCACAAATTCCCCAAGTGTATTAAGTAAGTAATCACTTTTCAGACACAAATAAGGTTTTTGTAATACTAATCGAAATAAAGATTGAGAATCAGGAAATACTTGACATATAGCCTCTCACTGCCAGGCTACTTACATATAGGCTCTAGTTGGAATTTGGGGCGAAAATTGATAGATTCCTGGTGGTGTTAGACTGTATCGTTTCTACCCT
Organism: Dryococelus australis; assembly: GCA_029891345.1. Taxonomy (NCBI): domain Eukaryota; kingdom Metazoa; phylum Arthropoda; class Insecta; order Phasmatodea; family Phasmatidae; genus Dryococelus; species Dryococelus australis. The sequence continues at coordinate 263,427,422 of CM056993.1, forward strand.
TCTGAAAAAATACTTTCTTGTGCTCGTTTATATTCGTCGTATATATTTATCCCTTTCGTTTTTATGTTGTCTTCTTTGTTTTGTTTGATTCAGTGTCTTTGGTTTTCACTTCTGTTCGTGGACGCAAAATCAAAATAATTTTAAAAATTGCAACAATTGTTTGTGTTTAAATTTTTCATGTATCGGCATTGAGTTCCCCCTACCCTCTTCGTGTATAATGAAACTAGCTTTCTGCGCCGCAAACAAGAAAAATAATTTTTTCTCATTGGTCAACGTTATTTTTTCATATTTATGTAAGTTGACTGCTGGACATGTAAATCGCTACACCTTTCCTTATGTAACATTTAAGATGATAGTACGCATGAGTAGTGATTAGAGGCTGTTCACGGTAAAATGAGCACTTTTGAACGCCCTACTTAAGTTCTACTTATATACACGTTGTGTATTCTTTCGCTTTATGGAAAATTAAAATTGCCATGGGACTCGTCACTTTATTCATGCGTCGGTCAAGTGCAACTGTGAAATTATTAGAGAAGAAAATGTTTTGAAAATTTGCTCATTTTTACACTTCGAGGCATTAAAAGAAACAGGAGGTGAAATAAATAATTTAAGTTATCACAAATGGTTACCTGACACTTTTTATTTGACGTTAAGATATAGAACTACTTTCCATTTATCGTTACCAACTTTGCTGGGTGCATGTCACTCAGTTCGTCCATTGAAATATATGCAGGCAGGGGTAGTAACTTTTTTCTAAGGTTGATTTCAAAAGTGCTCACTTTATAGTGAACAGCCTTTAGTCATCCACGCATATAGGTTATATTGTTTAGCATCTGCGAAGCACACATACATTATGGCGCAGTGTCTGCTCTCGTGATTATACATGCAGCAATGCGACGAGGATAGTATCCTCCTGAGTCATATACCGCTATGGTTGATGCAACTGTACCAGTAGATGAACCAGTGTTTGGGCAGGTGGCTGAAGGTGGTGCACACGTCGTCCCGTCGTATCTCACATATGTTCAACACAGGAGACTTGGCAGACCAAGGAAGGATGTCCACATCTTTTAGAGCTTGTTGGGTGGCGCGAACTGTGTGGGAACGAGCATTAACTTTCTGCATGATTTAGCCAGTGGCGTTTATTCCATAGACGCAAGGTAAGCAATGCTTAACCTATATATATTGGAAATGTTTGACTCTTTATAGTTTCCTTCTTAACTGTAAACATATTTAATTCTGAATTTCCAGTTTCCGATTGGAGAAACAGAATTTTCGTAACTTACGTACTGTACACGCATAGTGCTGCTATCTAGTAATTATTTCCGCAAACGGGAGCGACCAGCGATGAATCGAACTCGCAAGAGAGTTACCTTGCCGCGTTCTTCGGCAGAGTAAGCAGTCGTTCTGTTTGCGTCCTCCAGTCGTACATTTTTCCTTGGGAAGTGGATGAATGTGTTCGGGAAAAACGGGTGTAATATGCTCTCTAAATAATATTAAGTTTAATTATTATTACATTAATTTCGTTTCCGTTTTCATAACTAATGTTAGATATTATAAAACTGTAAATACATGTGGAGGGTAAGCAAAGTTGGAAAATGCGTTTTTTAGTAAAAATTGCTCACCTTGTAAAATAACTCACTACATGACACTGGATATAGCGTTGGGTATGCTACCTCATTGACATATTGTTGTGCTGTCTCTATGCCATCAGCAACCACGAGATGTGGACTGGAGTCATAACTGATTGCACCCCATACTATAACGCCTGTTGCCCGCGATATAAGGTATTCACACGAATCAGCGCAGGTCTGTTGCTTGCGCTCTGCGGTGTCGAACCCGCTGCGACAATCGTCTGCATTAATATTGAATCGGGAGTCATCAGATACAACGATGCATCATTATTCCTCTCTCCACTGTTGAAGTTCCTGGCACTGCATGATACCGAGGGATCAGAGGCAAACGGCGCAACAGATGCCGTGCCTGTTAGTCTCATTCAGACTGCGGCGAATTTTTCTTGTTAAGACCTGCAAATGCCGTGCAGGTCCCACAGAATGCAGTATCTCTCTGGGTATTATGCCATGTTTTGCTACTGCACGTCGGCGGATACGACGATCTTCCCTATGTGAAGGAAGTCTGTCAGGATCACGGTCTACTCTACGTGACAAACGGCATATACGTATCTCCGCATGCACACATCGTGTCACAGTCGTGGCTGCATGGCCAAGGTCAATGGATGTACGACAAGCCGACCTTACGGCTTCGTGCAGTCCGACCGCACGATCCCGTTTAAATGGGTTCGGGTTGTGATATTCTTTGCGAGCACGACGCCATGACATACTGACCTACCTCTCAGCACACAGACTACTGCCTCCCCAGACTGTTGGACGGCCCTTTTGAGAGCTGGGATCGCCTTCTATATTACATGTTGCAGTGATGTTTCTGCGACTTCACTTATACTATGTGTATTGTGCATTTAATACTGCACATGGTACTGATTTCATTGCAAATGTATAACGCCTTGCAAGTGTATCCATTTCCATCTTCAGGAGTGTACACTGTAAAACAATTGCAATTTTTACTAATAAATTGTTTATAATTTTACAAATGCTTGTAATAGTACACAGGTGTATCTAGTAGAACTGCTCGTTTTTAAACCTACAATGGCCTTGTTTGTAATAGACCCCAAGATACGTTTGTACTATTCTAACACGTATCCACAATTTCCAGCTAAATGGCGAACACTCAACAACGTAAAACTGTATATAACTGTTTGCGCGTACAAAAATAAATGCATCGCTAGTTTGAATAACGCATAACACTTATGTTTACTAGCTACACAAAAATCTTAAATGGGCTTTCAAGACCTCGTTGTTAGGAGACGTCGAAATCTCTCAACTTAACAACAGAACTCTTAAAATGAAATAATTAATAAAATAACTTCCTTAACAGTTTGTCGGAATCGAAGCTTTATTTACAATGAAAAAAAGTGTTAACCTTGTAAGTCAAATTGGGGTTGTGGTATGGGTGCGGTCCTACGCTACAAGCGATGTGGGTTCTAGTCCCCTTGCTTACATAGCGTAATTATATTTTTAGTGAATTATAATTATAAATATTTTTATATTTATACATATTTTTATTTACTATCTGTTCTTAATTAATTACATGTGTTTTCTAGAAAAAAATGATCCTCTGCACACTTCTCAATTATATAAGTTACAGATTTTACAAGAAAACTATTTGTAGATTTACGAACGATTTTCTTGGCCACTGGGTTTCCAAGTATTTTTTTTTGTAAAAGTACAAACAATTTTTTAGAGCGGACATTAAAAGCTACTCATTTTTATTCTCACATGCGTTTAAAATATATAAAGCAATATAAATAATCCCTGTATTCACAAATGTCTGCCAAACATATTTAATTCAACATTATTACATGAAACAATTGCCCTTCCGTCGTTTTACTGGGCGTATGCAATACCGCGTGTCCGTTATAATACAAGGATACGCATGTAGGGGCAAAGATATTTTTTTAACGTTGAATTGAAAAGGGGTGAATGAACCGTGGACAGCATATAAAGCGTGGACAGCTAGTGCGATGCGGAGCGCTAGCGTTGGCATGCGAGGAGAGTTCTCGGTCTTTGTGCGGTGCCAACTGCAATAAACAGCGCCCCTGTGGCTAACCACGAAGAGGGGGGTGGGGTTCGCCTGTGTTAACCACGTGTATATTCCGCACGGAAATTATGAGCTCTCTCTGGCGTGCAAATGCAAAATAAATTTGAAAACGCTACTGTACGCATTAAACCACAAGAAGCTGGTGATTCCTTTCAATTCGTTAAAACCATCCCTCAGAAGAGGTAGAATACAAACTGGAGCTTCTGGGTCCGACGTAGATTTTCAAGCTACAATGAGACTTAGTATTTTTATGTTTAACACATTTCATCTCTATTTATTCGTAAGATATGACCACATCCAGTCTGCGCATCCACGGTGATATGCGGAATTTTCCCGCTGCATGAAATGTGAGAGTGAAATTAGGTTTCCTTGTCGTGGGAATAAAAATTTTCTTTGCGAAAAGAAATCTTGAATTTTAATTTATAATTCAATAAAAGGAACTGCGAAATTACCATAGCTCATTATAGTCTTTTCGCGGTTTTTTTCACACTTATTGACTTGGACTTTTGAAAACCACCCCACGTATGACGTGTTGGTTAATGTCTGCATGTGTCTCAAGCGTTTTATACTTGTGTTATCATATGCTGGGTTGAATTAAACTTTTTAGGTTAGGCGCATTTTGTCTATAATTAATAATATTTCATTTATAACTAATATTCATTAAGACAGAGAGAAAATAGTGTGTTGGTAATACCTAGTGAAAAATAGTTCTTGTTAAAAATATTATTATAATCACGAATGCCACGTTGGCCCTCTTGTGTAATTTTCTAAGCTTTGTTTGTATGAAGCGGAGGAATATCCCAGGAGCAGAACTTTAGCAGGGCTTTAGAAAAAAAAATTGAAGTAACCGTGAAAGGAATATACCAAGTTTTCGTTATAGTCCTTGAAATTTCAGTTATGTTATTCTCGATTAGCTAAATGGTTTCATCTGACTATTAAACAGACCTATCAAACATTTTGGTTAGAGAATTATTCAAGTGTTGCTATTGTTGGCACTTGTATTCAGACGGAGTAAAAAGTAATGCAAACTTTGATTATCAAACGCATGATTGCAGAGTTTTGTGTTTAGGACAACCGAGCAAGTAAAGACTTTTTTCCTTCAACTATGAAGTAAACGCGGCAAGGTTGCTCAGAAAGGCTAAAGATGAACTCTCTTCGTCAAAGATTGTGTCTGAACCACCTTACTACTCGGTGCTCTCCGACTTATAATAGCTATGGCTGGACGCATATCACCATGTATACAGGATCATCGGAAAGTAGGGCCTATGTGTTCATGCTGTACGTTTATCAACTACATATGTTTTTGTAGATGGTTTAGTCCACGATCGTGAGCTAGGTTACCAGTTTTCACAATCTGTGCTTAAAGCACACCAGCTCCATTTTGGGATTTTCTATTCGTCTTTCTATAGCTTGCCAAATGTTGAGTTCTTTGCCCTTTCAAGAAATTTTCTTGTCGATATCATTAATAGTCAACTGTTGTTTTGTGGTATTTGGGTCAATGCAGGGAAAAAATTAAAAGTGGACCACACGATAAATTGTAATGAGTTTCAGCCCATGGACTATAGCTTGCTCGATGGCCATAGTAAATACTCAAATTTTCTTCCTGATAGGCTTATGTGTATGCGCAGATGCGATAAATCATTATTTGTGTCATACAAGATTGTGGGATACTATTACATGTATAGGAAAAGCTTTTTTTAGGCACTTCTATAATGTCGGTGTTAGTATATACATGGTCAAAATTTTGTATGAGCAGGGGAAAACTCATGGCTCACTCTTACGTGGTTTTAGCATCTAGGTACTGCAAAAATGAGATTTGTATCGCAGGTGCGTGGTAAATAAACGTTGTGTGTCACAAGTTGCTTAATACAGCGTATGAATCCACCATGGATATCTCTCTCTACGAATATGTCTATGTAGTAGTCTGGCAAACCATTTTGTTTGTCTCCAGAGAATTGCAGCATTGCCTCGAAGGCAAACCCTCGGGCACTGACATAGTGGTCACAGTCAATCTTGTACGTCGATATGCAAAATAACTGAAATTTTCCTTCACATCGTTGACGATCCGGTTATAGGTCATCACAGACAGTTCGGAATACTCGCCGAGCACAGTTTAGCTAAACTTCTCAGATAAAGTTGGAGCTGGAACATTGTATTCAACGGTTGTGTTAGACTCATTAACCTGCAGTAAAGACACCCTTGGGTGGCAGCTGCCGCTCCCCCAGATCTGCCAAGCACTGACGTACTCGTATTGAACTAAACATTTCTGAGTGGCCAGATGGACGGTTTCTGGTTTATTGTTCAAATTTTCCGAGGAGGCAAGTATGTTGATCAAGGGAAGCCAGACTGCTGACTATGAATTTAAGTGTCCACAAACTGTTGAGAAGTGGACTTTCATTTGCCTTTTCTCCTTAATGTGAAGAATAATAATGATCACATAAGTGAAATGCACTATCTAACAAAAAGTAATTGGGCACACATGAAGATAGGCAATTCAGTACGTCAGTTGACTTGTGTTTAACGGCCTTCGGCGTAGGACCGCTGGTGTTTGTCCGTGGCAGCATGAACACACAGGCTTATTGTAACATTCTGGATAATGAAATGCTCCCAACATTGTGGCGTTTTTACGGAATGGACCCGTGTTACTTCCAGGATGACAATGCCAGGTGCCATGTTTCAAGGGCTACTATGCAGTGGTATGCCGACAACAATGTTCGCCGATTGGACTAGCCCGCCCAGAGCCCCGAGCTCAACCCTATAGAACATCTTAGGGACGAATTGGATCGCCGGGTGAGGGTTCGTCAGGCGCAGCCAAAATCCATTGCTCAACTCATGGAATGGTTGCAAGAGGAATGGCGACGAATCCCCGTGGATGTCCTGCAAACACTCGTAGAGAACATGTCAGACAGGATGGGTGTTGTTACAGCCGCAAGAAGTGGCCCTACGAGATTCTAACTGGGTGACAACTACCGAGCAAACTTTGTGGACAGGTGTCCAATTACTTTTTGGTAGACAGTGTACATAAATTGTTTGGTAACATTTCTCGCCATAAACCAGGTCGTGCGTACTATTGTTTGGCTGGTACGGGTTTTATATATTGATGCATTGTGTGAATTTGTACCCTTTTTCATCCCAAGAAGCTTAAGATATTTTTAACTTAATGATTGATATTTCCCCATTTTGGAGGATGAATAACACCCCTAATAAACACTCTTAGGATATAAGATATGCATGTTTTATCTAATTGTTTCTTCGTGTGGAATCACTTCCCAGCAGCTGTAACACACAATAACAATATATACATGTATGTATTAATGCATGTGTGCCTGAATGTGTATTTGTAAGTAGGCAGGTTTTTGTATTAAATATATTTTCTTATTTACATATACGTACAAGCTCAATAAGTTAATGAACTACGAATAGCAATACTTTCAAAATAAGTACGAATTTACAATTCAATATAACTGCGGGATATTGGATTTCAAGATGGAAACTGTCCAAGTGGAATAAACAATAGTATTTTTAATGCCAATATAAAGTACTGCTTAAATTGATAGAACAGCTAGTAAGTACGAGCCACAAACAAGTTCTATAAGATTTCAAATTTAAAGTAAAAATTAAAACGATTTATCATGTATCACCTTTGCCAAAATTTTTAATTTACCTGGTACGTGGGTTAGAATAGTCACTCATGAATAAATTCCTAAATTTAAGCCATAGTTCCACGATGATTTCATAACGAAAATAGATTTGTTGGGGTTCGCTATATGATTACATACATATTTAAGATGTGATATTTTAAATGGCTTTTATAATTTTAAAACTACACGAGTATTGAGTAAAATGATTTCGTAGGTTTTGGGGCCAAGGGCACAGGAGCACAGGAGCCGGGCCGGCCACCATGTTGTTACGTCCCCATCCGCCATATTGGAAGTCAGTGCCTGTAACGTTTGACCTTAAACTTGACCTTCGACCTTGACCGAAGTCCTTTAAAACTGAACTTGAGAAAAATACATAAAGTCAGCAAATATAATACCTAACAGACGACTACCGCCATATTGGATGCAGGTATCTCGGCAATTACCCCATCACCTTTAATAAATAACCTTGAAAACAAAACTCGAGATATTAGTTAAATTTATTTTATATCTGTGCCTTTTAAAATTTATTATTCTGGTAATTTAAGTAAACATCAAATAAAACACACTTTATTTATCACACACATTTTTTTATTCAATTAACTTATTAGAGTAGCACATACCCTGTAAAATATTAAAATAATCATTCATGCATATGCATCTCAATACACACCACTTTTTTGTAGGTACAGTCTCTTGTGCAACTCGCTATTCACACTCTATGGTCCTTGTGTGAAAATATTGTGACATTTATTACACCGATACTCTTTGCAGTAAAGGTTACGTACCTAACTACTCTTTCGAGGACATGTATCGAAGTCACAAGAGACCTGCTTGCAGTAAACTAGATACTGAGATACTGATGCGAAATGCACTTCACCTTTACAGGTCTTTCAATGTCGAAGTAAATTGTCGTTATGGCCAGACTGCGTACCGCACCTGTCATACAAACATGACATACAAGAAGGACTATTGACACTATTAAAGTGGCCTTGCAATTGTACATTAAGACCGAATGTAAATGTCTTCTCACAAAAGTGACACTGAAGACGATGAAGTGGTTCAGGCAAAGACTCCGACGAACCTGTGAAGATGAAGGTGCTGGAGCTAAGGAGGCAGGTAACACCGGCAATGGTATTCTTGGCACCTCATCAGAAATATTCGATAGTTCCATTGAAGATTTAGTATGCGTTACAGCTGATAAAGTTGTTGGTATTTTTGCATCTGTATATAATCGTGGTGCACTGGTTGCAGTAGACGCTTGTAGTGATGTAGCCTTAACAGTTGAAGTCGATAGCACTGGTAAAACAGGAGACATCTCACTCGAAGAAGAAATCGATCGATGGTGAGAAACCATTGGCGTCAAATATTCACTCCATGGATTACCTGGCGTAAAAGATAGCCGAGAGGATGTATATTTTACGGTCGCCATTCCCTAACTAAGGCTCTCAGCTGACCTCCCTAAAGTTTATAATACACGAATATGAAAGCACTTTGATGTCATATTAATTTTGAACCAATCGTATTGCACCACTACTACACTGTGCGAACCTCAACCAGCTAATCATCGAGTTGCCATGTGATTGCAGCTGGCCAATAATGTGATGTGGTGGTGTTTGTGGTGGTAATGGAGTCGTTTTGGGGTCTTTTTGGGGCCAGTCTGCTGGAGTCATCCGGTAAACTGTAATATTTCGTACTTTTTGTGTTTATGTGTGTGTGCGTGGGTTGCAAGTATTTCCCATATTTAAAAATAATATTATATATTCCTACCTCTAAAAGCTTAAAGGTTAATATTTTTTTAAAAATAATGTCGCTTTAATTAATTAATTATATATATATATATATATATATATATGTATACAGGTACCTCTGTATATTTCATCGCTTCCTGGGCAAACTGTATTCACATCTTGCAATTAAAGTGCCTAGAACTACAACAGGCTCCCACTACGCTTCGCCATTGGTCGATACACAACATGGACTTTGTACTGAGAAATGCATCACCACGGCAGGCCACCACCATGTTGCCCAATTAGTCATCGCACGAAAAGTACTCTTCATATAGACCGCCCTCTCATACCGACGTGCATTTTGAACATAGGCGAAAACTCGTTTTCAGAATCGGCACTGGCGTTAGCCAGATAGCGATGATGCAGGTCGCAGCTTCATGGTCGTTGAGGTCAAAAGGCAGCCTTTCGTATTCGCAATTTATCTTCGCTGTACGGGAGCACTCTGAGAAAACCCAAATACTCGGTCACCCCGGAAAAAAACACACAGGTACAGAATTGAATCTATACTTAAGTATCTATACTCATATATTATCTAAATATATATAATACTCTATACATAATTATGTTTATATATCTCTTATATATAAAGTATTCTATACCTAATTACGTATATACCTATCTTATGTAAATATTATCCTATGCATAATTATGTATATACCTGTCTTATATATTATTCTATACATAATTATGCATATACCTATCTTATATATACATTGTTATATAAATATTGATGTAAATTTCAATATAATATATGAATATATGATAGTAATTGGTTAGTGCTTGTTTTCTTCCAGGGTGAACGAGTATTTGGGTTTTCTTAGAGTACAGAGAAGATAAATTGCGAATATGAAGAGCTGCCTTTTGACCTCAATGACTATAGGGCCACTACCAGCATCATCCCTAACTGGAAGACGCCAGTGCCGATTCTGCAATCGAGATTTCACCTAAGTTCAAAATGCACGTAGATATGAGCGAGCGGTCTGTACGAAGAGTCGTTTTTCTCGTGACGACCAATTGGGAAACATTGTGGTGGCCTGCCGTGGTGCTGCTCTGTTCAATACAGAGTCCATGTTGTGCATTGACCAATGGTGAAGTGTAGTGGAAGCCTGCTCTAGTTCTAGGCACTTTTATTGCAAGGTGTAAATACAGTTTACCCAGGAAGCTATTAAATATAATTAGGTACATGGATATATACTTTTTTAAAGCGATATTATTTAGTAAAATGTTCACCTTTCAATTTCTGGAGGCAGGAATATATAATTTTATTTTAAAATAGGGGAAATTATTTTAATTTGCGAACCACACACACATACAGATTCCAAAATACTCCAATTTTCCGACTGACTCCAGCAGACTGGCCCCAAAAGGACCCCAAAATGACTACACCACCACCACAGTGATTGGCCAGCGGCAATCACATGGCAACTCAATTATTTGCTGGCCGGTGTTCCCAGAGTGTATTAATGGTGCAATGAATGATTCAATGTTAATACGACGTCTTGTATTATAAGCAGTAAGGGGGTTAGCTGAGAGGCTTAGTTTGCCAACAGCTGCTGTGAAAATTTCATCATCTCGTCTAGCTTCTGCGCTAGATATTCCATGGCTAGTTAGGTTAAAGTGGAGTGGATATTGCCCACCAATGGTTTCTCACTATCGATTTCTTCTTAGAGTAAGATGTCTTCTGTTTTACCAGCGCCAACGACTTCTTCATATGTGATGGCTACATCGCTAGCAGCATCTACTGCCATGAGTACAGCACGATCATCTATAGATGCAACAGTACCAACGACTTCTTCAGCTGTTACGCCAACGAAAACTTCAATGGTACCATCGAACTTTTCGGCTGAAGTATCCAGAACAGATTTGTCAGCGTTATTTGCTTCTTTAGATCCAGTACTTACATCTCCACAGGTTCGTCGTAGTCTTTGCCTGAACAACTAACATTGTCTTCAGTGTCACTTTTGTGATAAGACATTTACTTTCAGCCTCAATGTACTACGGCATGGCCGCTATAATTGTACTAACAACCCCTGTTGTTTGTTATACTTGTGTGACAGGTGCGGCACGCAATTCGGCCGTAGCGACAATTTACTTAGCCATACAAAGACCTGTAAAGGCGAAGTGCATTTCCCATCAGTATCTCGATATCTAGTTTACTGCAAGCAGACTTCTTGTGACTTCTGTAAATGTCCTTAAAAAGTGTAGTCACGTACATAACCTTTCCTGCACAGAGTGTTGGTCTTATAAATCTCACGATATTTTCGCACAAGAACAACACAAGTGTGAATAGCGAGATGCATAATAGTCTGTAAACTACAACGATATTGTATGTATTGAGCTGCATATGTATGGATGAATATTGTAATTGTCTTTAGATGGCATTTGAATCCGAAGTAAATAAGTTGAATAAAAAAATGTGTGTGAAAAATAAAGTGTGTTTTATTTCATGTTTACTTATTTTGCCAGAATATAATTAAAATTTAAAGGACACAGAAATAAAATAAATGTAACTAAAAGTAATGCAAAAAGAACTATTGTCGTATATGTACAATTATATAATCAAATAAAATACTTTGTAAAATTATGCAACTAACATTTTAAATAAAAAATATTTATTTAATAAAATATGCATGTAGGTATACTGTTGATTGGTAAATCACATCTTTTCCTATGCCTATAAATATCAGTGTAGACTGCTCACTAGACAGCCGAATCGTCAAATTAATGCCCCCTATGTGTTGAAAATATAATCTCATATAGAGGGTGCAAAAGGCACAACCCATACTTAAAAAAACATTTACAAATATGGCTGCTGCCTGATGGGTGAATTTACACCAGCGAAACCTAGGCGATGAAATTTAGGAAACCCAAGATGGTAGTCCAATGAAGGTAGGAGACGAACGCCCAAATCAAATCAGAAACGAAAAAACCAAGATGGCTGCATACGAAAGAATGTGTATTGCTGAGTGGAAGGAGGGAGTGTGAGAGGCAGTCTTCTGCTGGGCGTGGTGCTGTGGAATACCTCTGGAAAAGTAAGTTAAAAATTTTTTTTTATAAGTTTTCATAAATTTTCCAGGATTTTTAAAATTTGTTAGGGAAAAATGGAAAGTTTAAAGGATATATTGGGTTCAACATTATTCAAGGTCATGGGGTCTAGGTTGAGATAATCTGCATCCAATATGGTGGTAGTAGTCTGTAATATAATATGCTTGTTTACTTTGATGTATTTTCTCTCAAGACTTTTTTTCAAGGTTATTCAAGGTCATGAAGTTAAGGAAAATGTTATCTGCATCCAATATGGTGGTTGTGGTCAGTAATGTAATATGCTTGCCTAATTTTATAAATTCTTTTCTCAAGTTTTTGTTTTCAAGGTCATTCAAGGTCGTGGAGTCGAAGTCAAGTTCACCTGCATCCAATAGATTGGTGGTAGTATGTAACATATTTATGCTTGCTGAAATTTATGGATTTTTCTAGAAGTTTTGTTTTCAAGGTAATTCAAGATCATAGACTCAAATGCAATAGGTCATGGCTGAGGGTCAAGGTAAGGGTCAAAGCTAAGGTCAACATTAAGGTCAAAGGTTGCCACTGGCTTCCATGATGGAGCACAGGTGATGTCTACCAAGATGGTGGCCGCCTATCAATATAATCCTACCTAGATGATCGTCGGTTGTACCTATTAAGATAGCGGAATGGATATGGGTGAGGTGTGACTCACGGAAATTTAATTTTTTTAAAAATATTTTTTAATTTTTTCTGAACAATTGTTTAAATAATTAATTTTTGAATTATTTCTAAATAATTTTTGGAATTTTTAACTACTTTTTAGTAATTTTTAAATAATAAATGTTTAAACGATTTTGAAACGTTTAAAAATAATTTTTAATTAAACTTTTAATAATTAAAAAAAAAACTTTTAGTAATAAATATATTTTTATTTTTTAAAACGACCCTAAAGGATTTTTTTCATATTTTTTTATAAATTTTAACAATAAATATACGACAATTTAAAAAAAAATTCGAAATTGGTTTGTTTGGGAATTTTTTTTGGGATTTTGGATTCAAAGGTCAAATGTCATAGGTCAGAGTCTAGGGTCAAAGGTCCAAAGTCAACTGTCATGGGGCACTGGTTTCCAACAGAGCGGACGGTGACGTAAAAACATGGCTGCCGGCCCAGCTCCTGCCCTCCTGTACCCCTTTACTTTGGCCACAGAACTACCAAATCATTCTACTTACATGAATAATCGTGCTTAAGTAGGATTTAATTTTCTTAGCTTGTTAACTGGTCACACACATACAGATATCTACCAGGTGTCAATGAACAAATGATAATAAACACCGGATTGGGGTTGGTAAGTACAAATAGAGCATATTTCATCCCGGAGCCAATAATCTAACCTATGTAGTAAACCTGCTAAGAGCAGTGTAATGTGCAGGGGCGCGTATGCAACCTTGTATACGTGGTATTTTCACCAGCCTGTGCGCAGGTCTTTGTGCCTGATAACACATCTCAGTACCTCATGGTAGCAGTCTCGGAGGTGCTACGTATCTACAGTTCCTGCAGGATGTGTTACCGGAGTACTTGAAGGAAGTTCCTTTAGATGCTCGTGAGGCGATGTGGTTTCAGCAGGACGGGTACCCGCCACATATCGCGATTGCTGTTGGCCGGCACTTGACATGCACTTACCAAACCTGTGGATAGTTAGGGGAGGCCCCATAACATGGCCACCACGCTCACCTGACATCACACTACCTGACTTCTGGTTGTGGAGCCACATCGATGGTGTATGCCACACCACATAACGCGAGACATAAGCTCATTAGGCCGGAAACCTTTGCACATGTGCGTCGTAACATGCTTCAGCGCTGCACCGCCTGTGTGGCTGACGGTGGCGGATAGTTTGAACAGACACTTTAAACAGACACATCGAACAGACACTCTGTCCCCATGCTTTCAGGACAAATGTGTAAATAAAGTGTCATTTCATTGCACTGCATGTAGCATACGTATTTTTTTGCCTACCTACACCTGCACATTGCCACTGCCAATAGCACGTTAACTATGGACGTTATATTATAGGCTCCTGATGAAATATGCTCTATTTGTACTTATCTTTTACACTCTGGTGTTTGTTTTCATTTGTTCGTGAACATCCGGAATAGAAACAGAGCCAATCCGGGCAAGAGTGTGCGGTAAAACTCTTAGATTTATTTACTCATTTCTGTACTGGACTTCCAGCACACTAGCATACTCGCCATTCCGTAATAGTTAGTGTGATGTTAAAACTAAGCGTCACCGTATGTGATTAGATTTACAATGCCCTACCAGAGCCACTATTCATCGAAACAGTGTAACACATAACAGCTTGTTTAAGTAGTATTATTTTCATTGGAAAGGGCTTGTCCATCTTAAAATGCCATATTTTTCGGGCTCTGTGTGTGATAACGTGAAATGAAAATAGTTAAATAATATCTAGTTCTTTGTTTGCTTTGATTATGTATAAATGACTCTATATATGCTACTTGATAGGTTTTCTCATTTATTCTCGATGATCAATATCTAATATATCAATAACATCGTTTCTTTAATGTTAAATTAGTTTTGTTTCATTCCATTTCCACTTATTCTAAAATATCACATTTACTGACGATTGTATCGTTTATGCATTTATTAACTACAGCCACTTTTAAAATGCCAAACTATCGAAAGTGTACTGTTTTCTAAGCAGACAGAAGTAAATATTCTGTCATATTATAAAATACGAACGAGTGAAAAATTCTTTACATTATAAGGATGCAGACAGCAATGTAGTGTATCCTTGTTCATATATTTTTGGTAGAAATGCTGGTAAGAGTGAGGATTACATATACATGGGGTAATATAAAATGTGAAAGTTACAGTGTACTTAATTATGGGTATTAATAGGGATATTATAAATAATAAAATCCGCAAGATACTTTAAAAGCTTAAACTCCGTTTTCGTCTATGTTATTCTGCGTAGGAATACAAATATTATAAATAGTGGCATCCACAGCATAGTTTCAAATACTGGAATCCACGACGAAATTTTGAAAAAAGAAAATTCTCTTTTTTTTTTTTACGAACGATAGAAACTCACTGCAAAAAGAGAAGAATCTGCTAAGAGGTCAGCATGTTGGAGTGGTGCGGTGGAGAGGGTGAATTTATTTCTCGGAGCCCGATGTCACGTGACTTGTGCTCGGGGTCGGTTGCCATGCTCTCGGGTGCGCGGCGAGATCGTAACGAGGAACATGCGCGCGGGGAAAGTGGCGGAGTCGTGTCGTGTGAGATTGGCCAGCCTGATAAATTGTCCCTCCGCAGCCGCGGGGATCCCCCCGTGCGGCCGCAACGACATGCACGCCATTACCTGCCTGCCACAGCCAGCATCCGCCCCTCCCCTCTGCGGCACCATCACTAGAACAGGCTAACAAGAGCATCGCAGGTGACACGAGCCATCCGCTAGTCTACCCGCCAAAAACACACCCAACCCCTTCGTTTAGAAACGTCACATTCGCGTTACCCTGCAGATACACTGCGGACAGTGGTCTGAACCCATCAATTTATTATGCGCTCAGAATCTCTTCAGAAAACAAACTTTCGCACTCTTACACAATATAGAATCTGAGACAGTATGTTTCTTAACAATGAGGGGCTCACTTCACCCGTGCGTACACACTCTAGACCATAAACTAAAGATGATATAGACAGATCTCACTACCGGTGCACAACCAATCATCATGTCCTAACATTTAATAGTTTTTCTACAAATACTACTCGGAAAAACGGCGTGGATATGATTTCAGGTTAGAAAATTAAGTAAACAAGTGCTTTGAGATATTTGTATGCCTCCTCAAACCTATTTAAAATGCAGTAAGATTACATTCAAATTTGTGAGATTATTTTATTCATATTAAAGTGCTTGACTTTTGAAAATTTAAATATAAGCAAACACTTTTGACCATGTGATATTTACTGTGGTTTACCTTTGGGGTAAGTTAATGTTGAGTATATATCCTGCAGACGAATAAGTGGTCTACCTCATATTTACGCTATGCTCTAAACCCGAATCCATGAAAAATCACTTATACACAGATATACAAACAACAAAAATAGTGAATTTGGTTCCATAGAGAATCAGTGGAAAATTAATCGTCGATTCTGGGAAAATGTTTCACAAATTGAATAAGAGTCACAGATAACTGCATGCAGCAAATTAAAAATTTATTGATTCATTTCATTCAAATTATCACGAGAAATATTCATATTTCCGGGAGTCACTGTTGACGCTATGTAAATAAAAATATACCTTGGCGAGAATTCAGACAGGAAATATTTTTTCTGGAGCTATTTGACGCAATTGTAAGACATAGAAGCGAGAGAGCGATAAGGGTAATGTTGACATGCCTGCCGAGTGGCCCAAACCCTCCTAACCACCAAGGTTTTGAACTGGCAAGCAGTGTTCTCGACGTTCTCCTTGTAAATATGGTCGCTGCCTGCTTACAGCTAACCCATACAGAAGCGAGAGAGCGATAAGGGTAATGTTGACACGCCTGCCTAATGCACCAACTCTCCTGTCCACCGAGCTCCGAACTGGCATGCAGTTATCTCGTCATTTTGCTTGTACGAACTGGAGACGCCTGGTTACAGCTAACCCATACAGAAGCTATAGAGTGATAAGTTTAATGCTGACACGCCTACATAGAGTCCAAATTCTCCTATTAACCAGGCTCTAAACTGGCATGCAGTGTTCTCGTTGCTCTGGTTGTACATACGGGTACAACCTGGCTACAGTTAATACCTACAAAAGAGAGTGAGCAAATAAGGCTAATGCTGACATAACTGCCTAGAGCCACAACGATCCTATCAACCAAACGATCCTATCAACCACGCTCTGAACTGGTGTGTATTGTTCTCATAATTCTGTAGGTACATACGGGCGCCGCCTGGCTGTAACTAATCCCTACAGAAGCGAGACAGTGAGGTGTAACACTGACATGCCTGCCTAGTGCCCCAATGTTCCATTCCACTAGTCTATGAACTTGTGTGCAGTGTTCTCGTCGTTCTGCGGGTACATACGGACTAAATCTGGCTACAGCTAACCACTGCAGAATCGAGAGAGCAATAATGGTAACTGACACAACTGTCTAATGCATCATCACATCTATCCTCCAGTCTCTTCTGAACTGGTGTGTGTGGTTCTTGTTGTTCTGCTGGTACATGTAGGAGCTGCCTGGCTACAGCTAACCTCTGCAGAAGCGATAGAGTAACAAGGGTAACGTTGACACACCTGCTAGTGCCACAATGCTCCTATCCACCAGGCTCTGAAATGTCATGCAGTGTTCTCGCAACTCTGCTTGTATATAAGAGCGCTGGCTGGCCACAACTTACCGCTACAGAAGTGAGAGAGCGATAATGGTAATGCTGTCATGCCTGCTTAGTGCCCCAATGCTTCTATCTACCAGCCTCTGAACAGGTGGGGATGTGTTCTCGTTGTTCTGCTTGTACATCGTGCGCTGGCTGCTTCAGCTAACACCTTCAGCAGCAAGAGAGAGTTAAGGGTACTGCTTTCACGCCTGCCTAATGCTCCATTGCTCCTGTCCACCAGGCTCCGAAATGGCATGCAGTGTTCTCGTCATTTTGCTTGTACAAACGGGAGAATCTTGGTTACTGCTATTCCCTACAGAAGCGAGAGAGTTTTAAGTTTAACACTGACACACCTGCCTAGAGCCCAATTGCTCCTATTAACCAGGCTCTAAACTGGCAAGCAGTGTTCTCATCTCTCTGGTTATACACATGGGTGAAAACTGGCTACAGTTAATACATACGGAAAAGAGAGGGCAAATAAGGGTAATTCTGACATAACTGGCAAGAGCCACAACGATCCTATCCACCAGGCTCTGAACTGGTGTGAATTGTTCTCATCTTTCTATCTTTCTGTTGGTACATACGGGCGATGTGTGGCTACAGCTAACCCCTACAGAAGCGAAAGAGTGATAAGTGTAACACTGACACACCTGCCTAGTGCCCTAATGCTAAATCCCACCAGTCTATGAACTGGTGTGCAGTGTTCTCATCGTTCAGCTGGTACACATGGCCAAAACCTGATTACAGCTAACCCCTAGTGTAGTGAGAGAGAGATAAGGGTAATGCTGACATGCCTACCTAAAGTCCGAATGATCATATCCACTGGGGTTTGAACTTCAAATTCAGTGTTCTCATTGTTTTGGTTTTACATATGGGTGAAACCTGGCTACAGCTAACACCTGTAGAAACAGGAGAGAAATGAGAGTAAAGCTAACACTCCTGCCTAGTGCCTCATCACTCCTATTCTTCAGTATCAGAACTGGCGTGCACGGTTCTTGTCTTTCTGCTGGTACATACAGGTGCCACCTGGCCACAGCTAACCCTGCAGAAGCGAAAGGGCAATAAGGGTAATGCTGATACACTTGCCTAGTACCCCATCACTCCTATACTCCAGACTCTGAACTGGGATGCATTGTCCTTGTCGTAATGCTGGCACATATGGGCGCCACCTGGCTAGAGCTAACACCTGCAGAAGCGAGAGAGTGATAATGGTAATGCTGACACATCTACAAAGTGCCCCAATGCTCCTATCTATAATGCTCTGAACTGGCGTGCAGTGTTCTCGTCCTTCTACTTTTACAAATGAGCGCCGCCTGGCTACAACCAACCACTACAGAAGTAAGAGAGCGATAAGGGAAGTGCTGACTTGCCTGCCTAGTGAGTCAATGCTCCTATCCACCTGGATCTGAACTGGCGTGCAGTGTTCTCGTCGTTTTACTTGTACGTACGTTCGCCGCCTGGCTACAGCTAACCGCTACAAAAGCAAGAGAGTGGGAGTGCTGACATGCCAGCACAGTGCTCCAATGCTCGTATCCACAAGGCTCTGAACTAGCATGCAGTTTTCTCGACGTTTTACTAGTACGTACGGATGCTGCCTGGCTACAGCTAACCCCTACAGAAGCAAGCGAGAGATAATGGTAGTGCTGATATGCCTGCCTTGTGCCCCAATGCTCTTATCCACCAGGCTCTGATCTGGCGTGCAGTGTTATCGTTATTCTACTTGTACAAATGGGCGCTGCCTGGCTACAAATAACCCCTACAGAAGTAAGAGAGTGATAAGAGTAGTGCTGACATGCCGGCCTAGTGCCCCAATGCTCCTACGCACAAGGCTCTGAACTGGCATACAGTGTTATCGTCATTTTGCTAGTACGTACGTTCGCTGCCTGGCTACTGCTAACCCCTACAGAAACAAAAGAGCGTTAATGGTAGTGCTGATATGTCAGCCTAGTTCCCCAATGATCCTATTCACCAGGCTCTGAATTGTCATGCAGTGTTCTGGTCGTCCTACTTGTACAAATGGATGCCACTTGGCTACATCTAACTTCTAAAGGAGTAAGAAAGCGTTAAGGGTAGTGCTGATATGCCTGCCTAGTGCCCCAATGCTCCTATCCACAAGGCTCTGAACTGGCCTGCAGAGTTCTCATCATTTTGCTTGTATGCTTGGGTGCTGCCTGGATTTAGCTAACACTTCAGAAGCAAGAGAGCGACAATGGTAGTGCTGATATGCCTGTCTAATGACCCAATGCTCCTATCCACCAGGCTCTGAACTGGTGCCGTCTAGCTACAACTAACCTCTACAGAAGCAAGAAAGCAAAAAGGGTAATGCTGACATGCTTGCCTAGAGCCACAATGCTCCAATCCATAAGGCTCTGAACAGGCGTGGTGTGTTATCGTCTTTCTGGTTGCACGCTCTCGTGATGCCTGGGTACAGCTAACACCTACAGAAGCGAGAGAGTGATCTTGGTAATGCTGACACACCTGCCTAGTGCCCCAATACTCCTATCCACCAGGCTCTGAACTGGTGTGCAGTGTTTTCGTCCTTCTGGTTGTACATTCTGCTACAGATCAGCCCTATAGAAGTGAGAGAGTGATAAGGGTAGTGCTCACATGCCTGCCTTGTGCCCCAAATGCTCCTTTCCCCAGGCTCTGAACTGGCATGCAGTGTTTTCGTCGTTCTTCTTGTACCAGTGGGTGCCGCCTGGCTACAACTTACCAATACGGAAGCAAGAGAGTGATTATGGTAACACTGACATGCCTGCCTAGAACCACAACACTCCTACCCAAGAGGAAATGAACTAGCGTGCATTATTTTCGTTGTTATGATGGTACATAAGGTCGCCACCTGGCTACAGCTAACCCCTACAGAAGCAAGAGTGTGTTAATGATTATACTGACATGCCTACCTAGAAACTCAATGCTTCTTTCCACAAGGCTCGAACTGGCGTTAAGTGATCTCGTCGTTCTTTTTGTACAAATGGGTGCCACCTGGCTACAACTAACTCATACAGATGCACGAGACCGATAAGGTTAATGCTGACACGCTTACCTAGAGCCACAATGCTCCTATCCATAAGGCTCTGTACTGGCGTGGAGTGTTCTTGTCATTTTATTTGTACAAAAGGCACCGTCTGACTACAACTAACACCTACAAAAGCGAGACGGTGATAAGGGTAATGCTGACACACCTGCCTAGTGACCTATCACTCATATTTACCACGCTCTGAACTGGCATGCGATGTTCTCGTCATTCTACTTTTACACACGGGTGCCACCTGGCTACAGCTAACCGCTACAGAAACGAGAGAGAGTGATAAGGGCATTTTTGACATGCCTGCCTAGAGCCGCTTCACTTCTATCCACCAGACTCTGAACTGGCATGCCGAGTTCTCATCGTTCTGCTTGTACATACTGGTGCTGCCTGACGACAACTAACCCCAACAGAAACAAGAGAGTGAAAAGGTAATGCTGACATGCCTGCCTAGTACACCAATGCTCCTATCCATCAAGCTCTGAACTGGAATGCCTAATTCTCGTAGTTCTGCTTATACATACCGGCGCCTCCTGGCAGCAGATAACCCCTACAAAAGTGTGAGAGTTAAAAGGGTAACCCTGACATGCCTGCCTACTGCCCTAATACTCCTATCTACCAGGCTCTTAGCTAGAATGGTTTGTTCTTGTCTTTCTACGTGTACATACAGGCATCGCCTGACTACAACTAACCCCTACAGAAGCTAAAGAGTGGTAAGAATAATTCTGACACACCTACCTAGTGTCCCACTGCTCCTATTCAAAAGCCTCTCAACTGGCGTGGTATGTCCTCGTCGTTCTACTGGTACAAATGGGCGCCGCCAGGCTACAGGTAACCTCTACAGATGCAAGGGAGTTATAAGGATAACACTGCCTAGTTCCCCAATGCTGCTATCCACCAGGCTCTGAAGTGGCGTGCCGAGTTCTCATTATTCTGCTTGTACATATGGGCACCGCCTGACTACAACTATCCCCTACAGCAGAGAGAGAGAGAGAGAGAGAGAGAGTTATAAGGGTAACGCTGATATGCCTGCCTAGTGCCCCAATGTTTAAATACACCAGGCTCTGAACTGGCATTCTGAGTTCTCGTCGCTCTGCTTGTACATACGGGCGCCGTCTGACTACAACTAGCACCTACAAAGCGAGAGTGTAATAAGGGTAATGCATGACAGGCCTGCTTAATGCTCCAACACTCCTATCCACCAGGCTCTGAACTGGCGTGCTGAGTTCTCGTTGTTGTGCTTGTACATACGGACACCGCCTGACTACAACTAACCCCTACAGAAGCACGAGAGTGATAGGGGTGATGCTGACACACCTGCCTAGTGCCTAAATGCTCCTTTCCACCATGCTCTGAACTGGCGTGCCGAGTTGTCGTTGTTCTGCTTGTACATACAGGGGCCGTCTGACTACAACTAACCCCTACAGAAGCAAGAGTGATAAGTATAACACTGACATGCCTGCCTAGTGCCCAATTCTTGTATCCATCAAGTTCTGAACTGGAATGCTGAGTTCTCGTCGTTCTGCTTGTACATATGGGCGCCGCCTAACTACTACTAACCCCTACAGAAGCGAGAGATTGATAAGGGTAATGCTGACATGCCTCCCTAGTGCCCAAAGTTCCTATATATCAAGCTCTGAACAGGCATGCAGAGTTCTTGTCGTTCTGCTTGTACATACCAGCGCCGCCTGACGACAACTAGCCCCAACAGAAGCGAGAGAATGATAAGTGTAATGCTGACATACCTGCATAGTACCCCAATGCTCGTATTCATGAAGCTCTGAACTGGCATGCCGAGTTCTTGTCGCTCTGCTTGTACAAATGGGCGCTGCCTAGCCGCAGTAACCCCTACAGAAGTGTGAGAGTTAAAAGGGTTACACTGACACACTTGCATAGTGCCCCAATGCTCCTATCCACCAGGCTCTGAACTGGTGTGTAGAGTTTTTGTTATTATGCTTGTACATACAGGCACTGCCTGACTAGAACTAACCCTACAGAAGTGAAAGTGTGATAAGTGTAATGCTGACACGCCTGCCTAGTGCCCCAGCGCTCCTCTCCACCAGGCTCTAAACTGACATGCCGAATTATGGTCATTCTGTTTGTACATATGGACGCCGCCTGACTGTAGCTAACCCCTACAGAAGTGACAGAGTGATAAGGGTAACACTGACACGCCATAATACTCCTATCCACCAGGCTCTAAACAGTTGTGGTTTCTTCTTTTCATTCTACTTATACATACAGGCGCCGTCTGACTACAACTAACCACTACAGAAGCTAAAGAGTGCTAAGGATAATGCTGACACACCTGCCTAGTGCCCCACTACTCCTATTCAACAGCCTCTCAACTGGTGTTTAAGGATAACGCTGACACACCTGCCTAATGACATAATGCTGCTATCCACAAGGCGCTGAACTGGCATGCCAAGTTCTCGTTCTGCTTGTACATATGGGCACTGCCTGACTACAACTAACCCCTATAGAAGAGAGTGATACAATTATGCTGACATGCCTGCTTAGTACCCAATGTTGATATCCACCACACTCTGAACTGGCGTGCCGAGTTCTCATTGTTATGCTTGTACATACGGGCGCCACCTGACTAATTTTCGATATACTCATTGATCAATTAATACTAAAAAACTATTAAAAGAAAAAAAACGAAATGGAATTCATCATAGAGAAATTATACCACTTATATTTCTAATTTTTGGCACACTTGGTACAGCAGGAGCAGCCACTGCAATTTATAACTCTGTTGAACAAACTAGAAAAAATTAAAACGAATTAAAAGAACAGAGACATAATTTAGCAATGGAAAATAAATCAGGAAGTTGTTTAGTTGCTAAAAAGATGGGAACACCAAAAAAAATTTGAATATATCACCACTATCTCATATCGATATTGAAAAATACGTAAAAATAATAAATAAAAGATTTCAGAAATATTTATATGATTAATTACCTAAAATATACACAAAAATGAATGTGCTGTGGTTAATTTCGACATTTCATGAAATCCTGGAAATCATCGGGTTTGTTATTTTTAATGTAATATTCCTACTAATTTAACTAATTACTTTAAAAATAGAAATGTTTATTACAATGATGATCGAATTCAGAATTTTAATTCAGTTATATGTGGACATCTATGTTTAATAGTTTTATATATATATTTTCGAAGGGTTTAATGTTTAATGATATAATTTCTTTGTTATTAAATGACATATATTTTGAAAACCATTAATCAAATCATTAAACAAAATTTTTGACACTAGTGCTTATGCTTAAAAAAAGATGTTAGCTTAAAATACAAAACTATTGCTTCTGATTATGCTTTAAAAACATATATGGAGCCACAAAGCAATTCGGGTGTTTATGATTGACAAAGTAAACTAAGCACTTGCTTTGATTATACAAAATCTTATGTTTCTTTTTTAGGGGATAGAATTGTTTAAAAAATGATCCTAGAGACAAAAAAGATGCAATCAAAAAAGATTTTTTAATAAACAAGTAGCTGCTTATGCTTCAAAAGAAAATATATATTTCCAATTCAGTAATACTATTTCTGATTGTATAAACGAATAAATAATGCAAAGCAGGCACTAAAAAAGGATGTAGATTCAAAATATATAACTGTTATTTCTGACTATGCTTTACAAAAGATGTAGTACCAAGATACAATAAGTGTTTCTGATTTAAAAAGATATGTAGAATCAAAATACAATATAATTGTTATTGCTTTACAAGGTCAACTTTGTAAAGCTTTTGTTTACATAAAGGATCATGTTTCTCTTCAAAACCGTATAATTAATAATATGGCTGATCCTATAGATGGAAAATATGTGGTCAATAAAATATATTTCGATAAAGAAATAGCTGATAATTATAGCTTAATTATTATGATACACTTGTTAACTCAAAAATTGAAAAATGTAAGGATGAAAAATCACATATATTTTTTTTACCTGCAAAGTGGAATAAAAGTAACAATAATTTTCACTTAAATAATAATAAAATTCCCTTTATGCTTTTGCTGGATTGAAATATTTATAAAATGATTACTGTTGATCCCAATTTACCTGATGACACTGTGATTGTTAATATGGGGTCTCAAAAATAGATTACAGTAAGCCTTTTGGTGTTAACATAGGCGATATTTTTAACTTTTAAAATAAAAAAATCTAAAATATCTAAATATGATGATGTTTTAATTACTACAATAGAAATAGTTGTAAAATGTAAAGATTAATTATTTTTCATTCTTATTACATGGAGAATACTTGGTGCTTTAAGTATAAAAAATCACTAAAATATTAATACAAAAATTGAAAATACTAAAAATGGGCAATTTATTCAGAAAAGTACATGTTCAATATGTAATTCTAATAAATAAACATTTAAAAAAGTGTCCAATGTAAGAGAATGAGCAATGAATTTTACATATAAACCTGCATAAAAAAAATTCCAAGAACAAAAGTAATTTTGTATAGCATTGATGATTTATGGAAAATCGATCTTGTTGAGATGGATACTGGAAATCTAAAAGTTACATCACATAAATAATGGATATAAATATATTATGACAATTATTGATGTTTATTCAAAATATGCATTTGCTATACCAACTAAAGATAAAACAGCAAAACATGTAGTAAATGGTTTAAAAACTATATTAATTAAAAGAAAACTGCGTAATATTCAAAGCAACAATGGATTGGAATTTTATAACAAAATATTTAAAGAACTTATGCAAAACTATAACATCAATCACTTGTCTACATATAGTGGACTTAAAGCTTGTTGTGTAGGAAGATATGATTGTACAACAAAGAACAAAATATAGAAGAAATTTGCTTTACATGGCAATTTAAAATAGGTAAATATATTAGATGGTTTAGTTAAAGAATACAACAATACCAAACATAGAACCATTGTTATTAAACAAATTTAAATTGATAAGACCAATGAAAAAATGTAATACAATCAAATTTTGTAGACATGATTACTAAACCGAAATACAAAGTTGGCAATATTGTCTGTATAAGCAAGTTAATTGAATCTTTAAAAAGGGGCATACAGCTAATTGGGCAACAGAATTATTAACTATTTTTGAGTTTTTAAATAATGATGTGCCAACTTACAATCTGAAATATGACAAAGGGGGAAAATTAAAGGGTGGTTTTATGAATACTAAATTATGAAAACCGTACAATATTCAAATAAATGTTTGGTTGAAATTTTTTTTTTTAAACTAAAGCAGATAAAATTTATATTAAATGCTTGGGTTTTGATAACTCACATAACTCTTGGATTAATAAAACAGATATTTTGTGAATTTAAATATTTTGTGAAATAAAATATTTTTTTTGTAATTAATTATTTTAATCACAACATAAAAATACTTTTTTAATGCTAATTTAACATACATAAAATGTCTTCAATGTTCGTTCAACGTTCATTCAATGCACATTTCACCTATGGTGAACTTTATTTTCATTAATAATTTCAAAAATGTTTACAGATGTTTCCTTTTTAAAAAGGGTTTAGAGATATTTCCATCATGCCATTGACCCAATTTTTCCAGCCTTAATAAGCACCTGCATAAATCCAATGGTGAAACCCAATCACCTCCACACTCAGCTGGCCTTTTTTTTTTTTTAAGTGGAGAGGTGAATGAGTTTTTAATTTTTATTTATTTATTTATTTTTGGTTTTATGGTACTCCGAATTCATATAGTGGGGCACCTCCCATTATATGAATCACTCCAACCTATACGTCTGATATGCTACAGTATAGAATAGAGAGTATTTTTGGGTTGGAGATTAAGCAGTACCATTTACTTGCATCAATACTCATATATAGAATATATGGGTAAGGTTTTAGAATGAGTAAGGTTTTTTGGCTCAAATTTTGAATGTTTGGGTGATAATCTAACAGTGCAAATATGGTCGCCTCATATTCACATTATTAAGTTATCTGCTCAAACCAGGGATCAAACCCATGACCTTCGCACTTGAAATCAAACATATTTCCACTGAGCTTTCAAGACAAGACGAGCGAGGCAAAGATTAAAAGTCTTCATGTGGTGAGCTAGAAGTTTGTTATCAAGAGTCGCACAGAGTGTTCACCACAATGCGAGTAGATAGCGGCGCAGTTCTGATAACATTCTTCCTGTCATGGAGAGAGCTCACTGTCATCGCCGACAAGGTAAACTTGTGCCAAGGAAGAACACACTGTAAGATTGATTTTTTTCCTGTAGCCGGTAGATAGGGGGATGGTGGCAAAAAAGATAAAGAATTTTTGTATACAATTCACAACAGAAAGAGATAGAGAATAAAAATTTCTATTTGATTTCTGTACTTCTCTTTCTTTATTTTTCTGCTCTGATCTATTGTGATAAAACCAAAATCTTTGTCCCAGCCCTTTGCACAAAGCTCCTTGAATTTATCGCCACCAACAAAATCACTATGAATATGACTTAAAATTGTATTATCTTGTCGAAATATGCATAAAAAGTTTGCATTATCCCTTAATAATCGTTTAGGTACTTTTGAATAAGTCTGTGCAAAATAAAATACATAAACATTTTATGTCTTCTCGTAGTAAAGTACTCGCGAATTACATCTTGATTCTCGAAAATTACATCATCAAAAATAATCAGTGAATCATTTTCACACTGCTCTAAAGGGGTAATTTCATCATCACTACTTTAAAAATTAGCCATGTTTTCATTAAACTTGTTGAATATTACATCAAAGTCATTTTGTGACTAAAGATATTTTGGTTGGTTATAACGTTTTAAGCAAACATACAATTGATTAAAATTTAACCAACCTGTCTTACAAATAAAATTTATCATTAAATTTGTCTTGCCACAATTACAAAACACCAATGCCACAGCAACCTTTTTCACATATAACCTAATTTCTGTAATAAATGTATAATAAAGTGTTTAAGTTAGCAAATAATACTTCCATTGTAAGGAATAAGCTTCACTATGATACAATTCCTCAAGACATATCTTTGCATGGTTAGTTTTCATACAAAAACTTCTTGACTCCAAATATATATAATAATACAACGACAATTGAAAAATAGAGTGCTGTGGTTGATAAAAACGAAGTTATAACCAATCTTAGAGGTCAACAGAATATCGAATCTTTAAAGGATACTATAAATTCGATTGACCCATTTTCAACAAATAACATTGAATTGACACCAGACAATGTGAAAAGTAGAGTCGTGGTTAAATCAAAGTTTTATATTAAACTTGACGATCGATTATCTGTTATTCTTGATTTTGAGAGAAATATGCTTAATGAAAAAGGATAAAGTTGTTGTAGGTACTAAGCTACCTAATTTTAATTCATTTAAAACAATAAATGTTCATTGTAATTTGGCATATGGGATGTTTATAAAATATGACGAATCTAATCATTTAGAAACTGATTTGATTGCTTGTTTTCCACCAAATCTATGTTTGGCTTCAGAGATTATGTTAGTTATGAACCACCATATCATATTTTTATAGAATAAATAATGAGCTGTTTAGTTACATTGTTTTAGAAACTAGGGCTGAAAATGTTAAACTGATTGATTTTGATGGTTCTGATATGAAACTAAATATGTTAAAAATATAACATAGAATTATAATTATATAAAATTTAATTAAAATTATAAATTTTGTTACCCATATAGTAATGTATCTTTATTATTTTCTAATATAATCCTTGTACTATTATAAGGACTTAATGTAATTTTATTAACTTGTGCTGTATATATTTCATGCTTTTCACTCCGTATTACATTCATTGTTCTGTATTCTATTTTCTCATTAAACGAACAAAGTGTTATAGTCCTCAAATGTAATTCTCTTGTTAACAACACACTTCTTTACTCCTTTTGATCTTTTATTTTCTTTGTTATCAACACTATATGCAACAATTTTGCTCTTAAACAAACAAATTCTTTCATTATTTACCCATTAAATTCGTCTTTCATCTTACCTATAACTTTCTTATTTATTGGTGGTATGTTATAGATATTGTCAATTGAATAGTCATTTTTTCAAATTTTTATATCATCGACTTCATATCTTCGTAAAAAAAATTTTTTTATTTGATAAATGTACGCATTAGTGTATTGATAGGACATTACTAATTTATAGCCATATCTTGGTTTCATTACTTTATAATGAAAACCATACATTAATTCTTTTGATATATCAAAAATTGACATACCAACATAAATAGGCTTTTTTAGATTTGTCTTGTTCATATGTATAGCCGCAAGATTCTCATTAAATATAGTACTTTTGAAGTTAGATTTTGCTCCTAATTTTTCGCAAACTTTTCTATTGGACATCAGTCTTATATCTACTCTATTTATAATATTTTCCGTCAATTTACCAAACAAAGAATTATTCTTCAGTGTATAAAAATATTTTTTTAAATCATTTTTAGCATTAGTTCTCATTGACGTATTTAAATCTATATACCTCTTCAACAAATCAGCTTGATCAAACTTCAATATTCCATGTATTTTAGTAAGTTTTAATCCATTTTTAAAATACTGTTTTAAATTATGATAGTACATTACATACTTTGGTTTATTATCTAAGTCGTTATTAATTTAGACTGATTTGTTCCTGGAACTACCTTATTTTCTGGACAAAATGGTAGATCTTTATGTAAATTATGTAGTTTGTTGTGGATACTCTAAATCTACTTCTAATATGTTACCATGATCAGAATCATCCTTAAGATTTAATATATAATTTTGCCATAAATCTAATTTAAATTCTGGATAATCAACCCATTCGAAACCTCCATATGGTAAATGTTGTGACATGCCCAACCATAAAGATTATTGGTACAGAGATATCTAAATAATTAGACTCTTGATTTGAGTTAAAATCTTCTAAATATTTGTTATTGGCTTTGACATATCGGTTGCAACATTGCGATATTCCACCTCTAATTCCTTTTTCGATCACTAAAATCGTATCATAATTATGCAATAAATCTAAAGATTGTTTTGTAATTTTTAACATTGCTTCCCACGATAATCCCGGTGCAGTAAAATGCCATGCAGGATCTAATTCATATGCATTTATACACGTATTTCTGAAATTTTCGAATATATGCACTAACGATAATACATACCTTTTTAAGTATAAATCATAATATTCGCCAAGATTTTTAATATTAAATTGATTCCATACAAGTTTTACTTGCTCAAAATCAATGTGAGTTATGTCAGATTCATTAAATTTATTGTAAAATTCGCTCTTTGGTGGAAGTTCAGTTTCTTCGAATTTCTTCCAACTATCCAGATAATCATATGGATACCCTTTCTAATTACTAAATAAATTTGGTCTTTTGAAAAATGCTTTTGGGTGTGTGTTCATTTGTGCTTTAGTCAAATTAGATGATAATTTATCTAAACAAGTTGCCATAAATTAAAATGTGTCTATAAATCTCATTTTTAAATGTTCTGTTGCTTTCCCAAAAGTAATAAACCTCTCTTCGTTATTCGCAATTAAATATATATTTTTATAATCATATCTTAATTCTTAAATAAATAAATAAATGAGCAACATATCCGGCTAAATTTTGAAAGTAAATTAGAACAAAATTGGGTAATTTTAATTGTAGATTACAATTATTACATATTGGATTATTGAATTTCCCAGTTATATGATCATGTTGATGTGCTTTTTTACTGTCCGTATATTCACATTCACATAGAGTACATTTTTTTTTTTATTATATAATATTTTTTCTTATTTTGTTAGTGTGTGCATTGGTTCAATTTGTGAATATATTTCGCCAATTTCTTCTGCTTCCCTTTATATAGATTGTATAAATATCATATGTGCATTTGGACCTCGATATACTACTGGAGGTTTATAATCACCATAACTAGATACAATATAATAGCAAACCCCAGATGCTTCATGTAACTGATATTTCATTGTATATGATTCATCATTCAACTTTATATCAATGGTATATATTTTATCATTAGTAAGATTATATCTTTGTTTAAGTCTCTCCTTATAAAAGCCACTGTCAATATCGTCCTCTGTACGCAGAATTAAGCAAGTAATTTTTACTTCTACAGTTTGCTACATCCGTGTTAAAGTTGGTCAGCTAAACAATATTGCAGTATCTCCGGCAGGAATATCTGAGTATAGAAATTATCAAGTTGCCGTTGCTTACTTATTAGCCAACTTTGCGAATATATTATGGTGAACGTACGACTTAATACTTAATACTTAAAAGTTAAGACTTTTAGCTTAAGACTTAAAACTTAAGACTTAGGTTAACGAGGGGCCTAACTGCCAATTGGGGGGGGGGGGGCAAGTAATAGCACCCCTCCCCAAAATTTGAAGGGAATCGGTCGAAAAATGCGCCTTCAGGCCGATTCGAATGTGAAAAGCACACCTCCAATCCCACAAAATGGAAAACATACCTCTCCTTGTTCCTCTAACTCCTCCCATGGGGCTGGCACTTTGATGGGAGGGGTTCAGTGAGTGGGGGTTGGCTTCCCCCCTCCAACCCGTTTGCCCACAGTGGCCCTCCAAAAACAGCGTTTTCTTTGTGTAAAATTTTCCGTTCTTGATTAATAAGTAAGAATCACAAAAATCAAAATTTGCTGTTATCAAGTTATGTTGTTTTTATTAGAAAGGTATTGAAAGTTGTAAAATACTTGAAGTTGAGTCCTGATTTGTGATTTTCATCTTTAATTCAGTATGTGAAACAAACGGGTTCGAAGAATTCTCGGTGCTATTATTCCAATAAAGTATTTTAAGACCAATGCATTTATCTAATAAACAACAAATAAAAAATACAAGCACTCATCCAGAAACAAATGAATAGCTTTTAGTTTTAAAAAACGCATTATTTTAATTGTAGAATCAAATGTTTGCTGCTATCATAAAATGATTGCTTATATGTTCAAGCAAACATTGCGAGCATCATGTTATCCCAATGCTGGAGTAAAGCTGAGATAACAGATCTTAGGTTTTATTGTCTCCAGTTCGTGGCACATAAAAGCGGCCATATAGTAATTGTAATGCTCATAGAAAATGGTAAACGGTTATAAATTTTATAGTCTTTTACTGTTTGGCAGAAGTCAGATTGTACATTTCTATGGCGCAGGTGATCACAATATGTAAAATACAATAAGTTTAAATGCAGATTAATGTTTGTCATTTTTAAAGTTAGATCATTCATATCTATCAAATTTGATAGAAAAATGCTTTACAATAAAACACACTTCCTAAAATTTCAAATGGACTTTGACAAAAATGTATACAAATTAAAAGGACCATCATCTAAAAAAGTTAACTTTCTTACTATACAGCAAAGTTTGATCCGAACTGTACTATCACTGCATAGTATTATCCTGAGATTCCGTCACTTTAAAATGTAAAGTAAGTTAGTGTAATATAATATTATAACGTACGAGCAATACACTATTCTCTCACCAATCATGTCTTAGTTCGGGCCAAAAGAGATATGAATTTATAGCAAATATTGTTGATAAATTTTCAGTTTTTCAGTAAAGCCCAATATATACATACAATGATTTCCCTTCCACTATTTATCTAGTGTGCTAGTGTTCGCTTTGCTGCAGATTGGTGAAAAGTACAAGCATATGTTGAGTGCAGATACATGAATGTGAGTGTGCGCAAATAAAATTAGCAAAGAAAACCTACATATTTGAACTTGGTCAGGAAAGCCCAACTTCTCAGACCAAAACGTAATACGTATGTCATAATTTCTGCAGAAGAATTAAATGGGAGTGATATTGCTTATATTTGAATAAAATTCAAAACGAATGTTTTAACGATGATCGGGACTAGTTCCACAAAAAGCGATTTACCCATCATACTAATTGTCAGAGTTATAAAATTTATTTAATATTATTAGGGAAGTGGAGGGCAGCTTGAAGAAAAGTGGAATAGAAACTAAGTAGCCACAATAGACCAGTGCGATTAATTTATTTCCTGAAACATTCGACATTAAATAGCTTGAATATTACAAACTTGCAAACTTAGTAGATACGCCAATAATAACAACATACTACGGACCCTCAATTCAATAACATTTCAAAATTATGATAGAGTCTAGAGCAAAACAAAGCGGACACTTTAAAATGTACTTGACGCTCTTTTCACGTTGCACGTAAATTGTCATTTTTGGAAAAGCCGAGTTTTTGTGCACATAAATATGTAATTAAAAGACACAAGAGTAAATATGGAAATGGATAACTGCAGAAGTTAGTCTGCCGACAAATGTTCACTAGAACAATTTGCTGGATTGGGACTAGATCCATAACAACTGTGGGCTGCGGTGCAGTTTCGATCTCTGGTTTGCGTACTTGACATGCCTTCCTCCCCCATAACCTCTGCTATTAATAAGTGGAATTCTTCCAAAACCGAGCGCAGGAATGCCAATTATCGGCATTGATCGTACTAATTCCCGTTCGGTCGTGATGCTTTCCCCGCACAAAGACAGGCCAAGTAATACAGGAATCCAGTGTAAATCAGTTCGCGGAATTGCTGACCTTACTAGATAGAGATTCAACCTGTTTCACACGCAAAAACGTGAAATTCACTTCCTAACTTTACTTTCTGTCGTTCTGATGAATACTTATTACGTAGGTATGTTTTAGAATTGATTGTGTTGACTGTTAACGGCTTTTCACGATAAAGTGAGCACTTTTGAAATCATCCTTAGAAAAATGTCACTGCCCCTACCTGCATATATTTTGACGGAGCTCTGGGTCAAATTCGTGCAGTAAAGTTGGTAACGATTAATGTAAACTAGTTCCGTATCTTAACACCGAATTAAAAATGTTATGTAACTATTAGTGATAAATTAAATATTTCTTACACCATCTGTTTTTTTAAAATTCATTGAAGTGTAAAAATATAAACAGACATAAAAGATATTAATTTTTCTTATGATATCACAGTTTCACATGACAGTCACATGAATAAGGTGATGAGGCCCATGGCAACGTTAATTTTACATAAGGCGGAAGAATACACAACGTGCATACAAGTAGATCTTAAGCAGGTCTTTCAAAAGTGCTCATTTTAACGTGAACACATAAATGGATACTATTGTATATTCGAGGTTCCCTCCCAATTTTTAAATCAAATTATTGAAAAATTACCTTACATATTATGTGTTTGGTTTTTTCCTAAGTATGTCATGCATTTTATACTTCTGTTAACATAAAAGTACCTTATTTTTTGTTTAAATTGAACTTTCGCATACAATTTATCTTTAAATTATAGTATTTTATTTATAATTAACACAATTAAAACCACTGAGGAAATAAGTGTGTTGACAATGCCAAACAAGAAATAGTTAGGGAAAAATATAATTTAATTGAGTGATCATGAATGCGGTGCGTTGTCCATTTGGTGTAATTTTCTAAGACTCCGTTACACTTTACTTGCATGAGGCGGAGGATTATTACGGAAGTAGATATTGTAGCAGGTTTTCAGAAATGTTGCAAGTAACAATGAATGGACCAAGACATTTTCTTGTTTATAATTTAATTTTGCCTCATGTTCACAATTATTGCTTACGTCAGATTAGTGGAAATAGAGTTCGTAATTACAACATTTTACGCAAAAAGATTCTGTTAGGGTACATATAATTTATTATATGTAGACATCAGCAGCCCTTCCCACTCTTGCAGGTTAAGTACAGATGTAAGTCTGTAAATTACAGGATTAAAGATGCCTCATTTTCCTACGTGTTTATACTCGTTTGGTCTTAGCGATGAGTTAGTAGATGGAAATAGTAGGTTTGGTTTGGGTGCAGTAACCTGTAGGAATCGGTTCCTGGCGCTTCAGTGCCGCCATATTGGAACCGCCGCATTGTTTCTGGCGGCCATATTGTTCCCACCATTTGCGTCCAGCGGCCAAATTTGTAGCCAGTACGCCGTCATCTTGTTTCCAACATTTTGGTAGACAGTATGTCGTTTTCCAAGCTCTATCATTTCACCTTGATTTTTCCTGCTGTATCATTTCATGTTTTTCCTGCTCTATCATTCCATGGGTTTTATCCGAGTGCTCACATTTTTTCTCTCTTGTGTTCTTTATTTCCCTTCTCTCTTTCTTTCTATTTCTTTCTTTTCTTTCTGCATTTTCTCTCTTGTCGCCTTCTTAGCATGCATGATGTCCGAGTGGGCATAAAATCCTTTCGTACCTGCCGAAAGAATTTCTCCTGGTCTACGCACCTCACGAAATATCGACCATATTCAAGTATTTGCCGATCTGCTTACAGCTGGACAAAAACATACAGAACTGCCTGCCCTGCTACGAGTGCTTCAAAGGCAAAGCCAAAAGTGAGAGATAAAAGAATTTTGGATAAAGAGGAAGAAAGGAAAAGAGGTAGATAGATAGATGGGGTAGGTAAGAACAATACCACCTCTAGTGATTAGAATGGGTCAAGATGTCACAACTAAAAAAATATTTCACCCCCACAACCCTGGTAAAGGGTATGGGTTGGCACCCCTAGGAATTGTCTTTTAACCCTGGCTGGAGGCCCAAAGAGAAGTCGCAGTCCCAAATCCTCGTACAGGAATCCACGAGCGAAATTGTCGATGTGAAATACCAATTTCAATAATATAGCATCAAAATTGTTGGTGGTGGCACAATCTCTCTCGCTCGTGATGGTAACTGTAGCAGTACATCAGGACCTACATGTGCATGAGCGTGGTAAAAAAAAACAGCAATCATTCATCAAAAGCAAAATGAGAATTTCATAGCTGGTGGTTGTAAGGGAGGTGAAGTCGCTACTGATTTTGACATCTCCGAGGTGAGGAGAAGTCCATGCATCCTGGCCTCATTCACCCAACGCTAAGGGAAAGACACATTATTTTGAACTTATCAGTAACCCCCCCTCCCCTCAGCTAAGGTATTGCTTCAATCAGCACTACATTTATCATCAACTATAAATTTTGCAATTACTATTTATCTCAATCACCATCATCATCAGTAGTAGCAACACTAATCAAACATTTGCATTCAACACAATATGCTTATATTGAATAAAAATACTAATACACTTAATTTATTTTCTTCTCTTTTTTCTTCTCTTCTTCTTTTCTTCTCCCCTTTTCTTTTTCTCTTCTTGATTTCTACCCAGTATGACCATATAATACTGCATTAAATTTTTAAAAATTATAATATCCGAATGGCACAGCTAGTATCCTATTGTTCAATATTTGTCTTATGTTACCCTGTCATGCGAGCACGACTTTGTTCATGCACTATGTGTAAACTTCACGATGGTGTGATCTTATATTGTTCATTGTTACTCGCACGACTTGCTGCCGCTCCAAAACTCTTTTATAATCTTCAAATGTTATTTTATTCTTTAGACTTGTCTTCTGGACGCCATTTGACTTCTTGATCATGTTGCTGTCATACACATAGCTATACATTTTGGCATGCAGCACTTCAAACTCACTCATCAGTTCCCCACCACACTCATCTCTAATTTTTTCCACCATGTTCCTGTTGGGGGATTAGTAGGTAAGAGTGGGGGGAGGGGTAGGAGCAGGCATCCATCTCGTTCATGAGCAGGGGGTCTGTGGCCAGGTCTGCACAATAATCCTACGTTTCAATCTCGTAAATTATGAGTTGCTATCTGTATAGAAGAAATTAATGTTTTCTTCATACTTCATTCTCATGATGTCGTGATGGAACCTGTAAATTAAAGTTTCGGAGAGTTGGAGCACTGAAAATCCGGTATAAATTAGTTCGTCAAACACTATGGACTCTTTTCCCATTTTCATTAGGGATACGTAGTCATCATAAATTGTTCTGCTTTTGAAGGTGGGCTTTGAAATCAATTTCTTCGGTCTTTTATCCTTACATACTAATTTCATGACTTGCCACTTCCTTTTATTTTCCATTAGTTTCCCAATGTGGCATTGTTCATGAGCTTAAAAAAATCCCTTTCAAATTCATTGCCAGCTGCCTGCCTTTTTCCCATGTAGATGGCTTGAGCCATGCCTCTTGTTCAAACTCTCGTACACAATGAATTTTCGCAACTTTGAGTCCATGATCAATAGATTGCTTCATGTTGATATAATGTGTAATGTAGTTATTCTTTTCTTGCAGAGTCATCAGTAAATTTTTGGTCCTACTACCTGGAGGACACTTGTTGTGGGCAAGAATGGCAGGTCTTTGTGCGAGTCATAGATATTCTACATCAACCGCCAGCACATAGCCAAATATACCATAATCGGGCACTATCGTGACTTGTAGAGGCAAATTATTTGGTGTGAATTTAAATAATTTTACTGTGTGATATATGTCTATGTTGTGTCCAAAAACTAATTTTTTAAATTAATAATTTAATGAGTAATTAGTTTTTGCATCATACAAATATAATCTAATATAACCTAAAGAAATAATTGTTCGTTATCACTGTTTTATAAATATTTCTAAATATTGTATTACGTATCGATTAGTCACACCAGACTGGAGTTCTGAAAGCGATCGATTTCATATATATATATATATTCCTGCTATCAAAATTATTGCTTTCTTGTTAAACTTAACCATACAGCACGTAGTTGTCCTACAGATATTATCTACTTAATTTTACCTGCTTCATTCCATGTAATTGGTAATTTCACCCGCCGATAAGGGTAAGTTAAACTATTGGTGATTCTTTTTGCCGTTCCGTGTTATTTTTGTGTGTGCCGAGTTACATTATTTTCATTTTCTTTGATATATCTTGTAGCCGTGCACATATGGAGATTCATTCTACAATGCAGTAGATCGCGACCCCTACATCCCTTCTGGGATGTTTTCGGCACAGCATTTCATGGTTTCTTCTTTCGCCTTTTGAGTGCTCCTTCTTGGCATACGCAGCAAACGAATTTAAAATTTTCTCTACAACACAGAAAATACTCAAGATACAATGATATTTGCAATAATTATTAAAATATTTATTTTACTTATACAAATACTCCAGTATATAATGCTCATGTTGTAAGACATATGTTATATATATATTAAACAATACATATATATGTTCTATTTACATATATATTAAAATATATATTTAAGGTAAATCTTTCATTCTACTGCTTTTACTGAAATTTCTCCTCTTAAAATATTATTAATACACTGGTGTGGTTAATATGAAGTCAATAGTTGTTCTATGATGATAACAAAAAGAAAAAATTGATTTATTGATGAAATAACATATTTCTATACAATATTTTTTTTTTGTAAATACCGGAGCACGTCTTTAACCTAAATTCTGCAAACATTACTACAACAGGAATCTGCTTCCACCCTCCCATGTGTATCACCCTTGTGTCGTGATGATAGTACCTGTCGGTGCTGGAATCAACTACACGAGGATGTTACAGAACAGATGCTAGTGGTTCCTTGTAGATAGGGTTTGTTTTGTGCATGCTTGTTTCATGTGTCCCCCTTTGGACTAGGGCATGCGTAGTGGTGGCAAGATCTCAGTGACTTTACTATTGAGTTAGGTTAAATGTGTTTTGTTATAATTTCTTGTGTGCCCCATTTTTTAAAGTGTATTTGCACCTCTGTCATAACGACATTTTACATTGTGTCTGAAATGTGACTTAAGAATGAGTGTACATATGAGTGCACCACCAAGGGTGCACAAGTATCGGAAAAAACTGCAGATGCCTATAGAAATGCATTACGAGCTGCAGTTAATAATAATGCCCCTATTTCATTAGACTTTTTAGCTGGCAAGAACATCGAAGCAGAATATCATGTCTGCAGTACAAAAATAATAGAATTACAAGCGATTTACGATAATCTCATAGAAGAAGACTCTGGTTCTTGCCCCAGGGTAAAAATAGGTTGGTACAACTCAAAAAACGTGATAATAACCTTCTAGCTATGTTCGCTGAACAGTTGGCTGAAGCTCAAGTAAAATCTCTTCAGAGCATTGTAGCTCAAACACAGTCACTGTTTGTGGTTGTACTAGTTTGGAGTCACCCTCCATCATTGATTATACAAGTGTGGAACTTCCCACAGCCACCATTACATCAATCACTCAACAACTGGCTGGCATTAATGCCACTTAACCTTCACAAGTACCTGTCACCACACAACCCACTTCTGTTAACCTAGTTGGTATTCCATACATTCCCACCATAACCTCAACCAGCATTCCACTCGCTGCCATTCAAAATACAACGCCCATCCAAACTTCCTATTCCTTTCATCCCACCACAGTTTCCAGTACACCCATTCAAATTACCTCTCACAATCATCCACATATTCATTGGTTTTTGGCAAAATATCTCTCCCTCTTGAAAACATGCTTCGTGATTTCCCAGTTACCCAAGTTTTTGGAATTTCTTAACATCATAGTCAAACTACAACAA
This sequence comes from Dryococelus australis, assembly GCA_029891345.1. Lineage (NCBI taxonomy): Eukaryota > Metazoa > Arthropoda > Insecta > Phasmatodea > Phasmatidae > Dryococelus > Dryococelus australis. The sequence goes on from CM056993.1 coordinate 263,466,355, forward strand.
AGCAAAATAGTGCCAGAGGCACAACTTCTTGGGGCCATTTTCCTCTTTACTCAAGGTCCATTGAGTGAACTAACTAGTCTAGCGATGTCTCAACACATGTAATTTGATGCAAACCATGCTCACCTTTTTAATTGTTTTATTCCCTGAAGGTTGCGTGCCCAGTTGCAATTGAGTATGTTTAATAAATTACAAGAACCCCAGAAAGCACTTTCAGTTTATATTAGCAGTGTCAAATAGGCCGCAATCACACTACACTTAACTTTACCTGAAACTGAATTTGTCACCACAATACTGGAGGGCTTAGTATTTTTTTCCAAACCCAACACATTTGCAGGATTGGATCGGGCTTGTATATATTCACAATACATACGTTATGCTGACCAAAAGAAGCAACATATTTTTAATAAGACACAACGGTCATTAAGAAAAGAGCAATCACAGGGTTCTAAGGATGCCAAATCCCCTTCTCCCTCTGACTCTCTAGCAAGGGAAAAACCTTCATGTATGTAATGTAAGAGAGTAGGCCACAGCATTGACCAGTGTCGTATTCTTGAACAAAAAAAAAACAAGTCACGTGAGGACAAGTGAGCTGTTATCCTCGATATCCAGGCAAGTTTGCTAATACTCAATATTATGCTCGCCTCTTTCATAATGTAAAACATTGCCAGATGTTTCAACTGTTGTTTGGTACTTATGACCATGCAAAAAATACAACATATGAAGTATGCCATGTTAAGCTCCCCAATGTTGTGGGACTTCAAAAGGTAAGAACACCACATTTTTAGGTAAATTTAGGGCCATTGTCTGTTAGTGCTCTTGTTGATTCTGGATCTGTTCGCACTATTATTTCTGTAAGACTTTTTGAAAAGTTAGAGGAATTAAAGTTAATTAAATCAGTAGAACCATCAGATGTGCAATGTTACACAGTTTCTAGACAGGCCTTGCCAATTTCTGGTTGTGGCACTATTAAGTTAAATATTGATAATTTCACTTGGATTCATAAATGTCTAGTTCCTAAACATTTAGTTTTGGACTTTATTTTGGGTGCTAAGTTCATGGTTGCTACTGACCTAATACTTGATATTCAAGACGAAAACATTTTCATTAAGTTTGCTCCACAAATAAAAATTTAAAACTAGGCAAAATAGTTCTTGTGTTGATAAGGCAGAGTCCAACCAGGTAATTAATTCCTTTGGACATCTTAATGAATAGCAGTGTACTGCTATTGAGAACTTTGGCAAACATTTTCCTAAGGTCCCTACAATAAAGTTGCGTCTAACAGGATTACTTGAATATCAAATTAAATTGCTCAAAAAAGAAAATGTCAAGTGTCATCCTTACAAGTTAGCACCTCCTCAAATGGAAATATTAAGGAAACATGTAAATGTTTTATTAGATAATGAAGTCATGAAGCAGTCATCTTCTTAATATGCTAGTCCCACCTTTTTGGTAACAAAACCCAATGGGAAACATCATATGGTTGTGGATTATGGTAAAATTAATAAAAAAACACTGAAATGGGATCTGTACCGCTTCCTGATCTCCTTTCGGCTTTTAATTGGTTTGGAAATGCAAAAAATTTTACCACCATTAATTTAAACGCGGCATACCATCAAATTCCTTTGTCAATAAACTCCAAACCAATAACTAACTTTTGTGTTGCTTGGAACTTATATCATTTTAACAGTGTGCCGCTTGATTTGGCCAGAGTTGCCCAAGTACTTACTAGAATTTTAGATATGATTTTTCATGATGTGAAATTCAAATTTGTGTACAGTTATCTGGATTATCTTGTCATTTACTCTGACACTTTTGAGCAACATTTAGACCTCTTAATGGAAGTACTCTCTTGTTTGGAAAATGCAGGTATAACTTTTAACCATTCTAAAGTTAGGTTTGCCAGGCAAGATATTTCATTTTTAGGGTATAGAATTTTCTCCAGTGAAATTTACATTGACCCTGATAGAACTAAGTCCATTAGAGATATTTTGCCCCCACACGATGTGAAAGGCATAGCGGGATTCATTGGTATGATACAATTTTTTAGTAAATTTATTCCTAATCTAGCTGAAAAGGCAGCACCGATGAATAACTTAAAAATAAATCTGTTGTATTTGAATGGGGCGAAGAACAGCGAAAGGCCTTTGACACACTTCAAATTACATCATACATCCTCCTGTATTACGCATGCCAGACTTTAGTAAAAACTTTATCCTACAAACAAATGCTTCTAGTCAAGCTATTATAGTCGTCAGAATATTGTCTTTGTGTCTCGTACTCTCACTCTCCCCAAGAAAAGAAATTTTCTACTATTTATGAACTAGAATGTTTGGCTGTAGTTTTTGTTATTGATAAATTGAGGCAATATCTGCAACATGCGGAATTTCTTCTATAAACAGACAACCAGGCTTTGTCGTGGCTCATGGCACATCCCCGGCAATTGGGTAAAATTGGTAGATGGGTTGTAATTATTTCTTCCCTGAAATTTAGAATACAGCATAATAAAAGTTTATAAAATATTGTTGCAGATGCATTATCCCGTATGTTTGATGGTACCAATATTGAACCTGAAGTTCTTCCAAATTGTAATATTTTGTCAAGTTTCCCATTAGGCTTTACCGATTTTAAAGAACACCAAGAAAAGGACAGCAATTTGAATCAAACTGTTTCAAATTTAAAATCAGGCAGTGAACATAAACCATATTTTCTTTCAAAAGGGCTTCTTTGTTGAAGTCTCGTGACAAAAGGAAATATATTGTTTTACCTGATCACCTGAAAGCTATGATTTCCGAATAGTTTTATTCATCTCCTCTTGGTGCTCATCTAGGAACACATAACATCTAGGAACACATAAAACCATTCAGGCTATTCGGCAGCATTTCATTTACAAGGGAATGGATGCTGACATTTCAGAAATAGTAAAATGTTGCAAAATTGTGCTCTGAGCAAACCAGCATAGATTACACACTTAGGTTTTCTGTCTTCAGATGTAGCTGAAAAACCTATGGATAAAATGTTTATTGATTTTGTTGGTCCTTTTCCTTAGAAGCAAATTAGGAAATCACATGTTGCTAGTGTGTGTTGATGCTTTCACTAAGTTCGTTTGGTTAATTCCATTGTGGAAAGCTGATACTATCTCAACCATTCGTGTTCTTCAAACACGAATTTTTCAAAATTTTGGTATTCCTTCATCTCTATTGTTTCTGATAATGGTTTACAGTTTACCTCACATTTGTTTAAAAACATGGGCTTTTCTCACAACATACGACACATTACTATATCCCCATACAACTCTCCTCCTTTGCATGCAGAGCGTTTCAATCGAAACCTTCGTTCAGCTATCATTGACTATCATGCGATGGATCAGACAAATTAGGATAAAAATCTTTATTGGCTGCAGAAGGCATTTGATTTCGCTAGACATGAATCTCACATAACCAGTCCATTTAAACTCATGTTCTCTTTTGCCCCAAATAACCCTTTGTCGAATCTGTGGCATTTAAATGACTTATTGCCGAACGATCCCAAGGATGTTCGTGAGTTTTGGGCTTCTTCCCTCAAGAATTTAAAGTGAACTCATTTCAACAGCCGTGCAAAGTATAATAAAGGTCGCATAGACCCCAGTTCAGGAACCTTTATTACTAGGGCACATGTATCATATCTGAAGAAATTTAATGCAACCAAATTTTTTTTTTTTGCGCTGTTTAGGAGCTGCAGACCCTAACTGTGCACTTTTTATTATATACTTCAGTAACTGTTGTTACTTGTCTGATCCTGACTTCTTCTTGTTCGTGGACTGATTACCCACTGAATCAAGTCATTTTAAGATCCATATCTTTGTGAGCTCACACTACAACAAAAACCCGCGGCACTAATTTAAGTTAATTCTTATCTATGTTGTATTGTTTTTTTGTGGAATTTCATTTGTCTTGTGATAACAGTGTCTTGTATTGAATTGATATATGCATGTATATATGTACTATGGAAAATATTGTGGTGTAATGTCCAGTGTTTTGGGTATTTGATATTTCTTTTGGTAATGAACTAGATAGGTTCATCAGATGTGAAACTCATGTAGGTATTTGGATCTTGAGCAGTATATCATCCAACAATAATATTTAACTTTACTCACTGATATTTTTTACCCTTTTGTGGGGATAATATAGGAAAAATTTAGTTTTTATTCATGTAAGGGATTTGTATTCAGTGTATAGTCTCGGGTTGCCACCTTGCTCTTTAAGGGGTAACATTCCATTTTTACAGTTCCCCGGTTTCACCATATTGATCCTAGGAGTTTTGCTGGTGGTTGTCAGTGTGTATGTGTCTTCGGTCACGGTAAAACCCCTGCATTCAGGAGTCATGTTTGAAAGGTGTGACAACATAACTTTTTCAGACAATTTATACTTTCTTGTGCATAAACTTGATTTAAGGAACTTGAAGAAGAATGTGTTGCATTGGAGCTAATGCTGAACAGTGTGCTTAACGCACACCAGAAGTTTAAAATGGACAACAATTCGTTTGATCAAAATTTTGACATCGTTTTATTACATTTAGAAAACAATCTTGGTGCGTTCAAAACAGAAGTAAGTACCTTAACTTCTCTGCTCCCTCAGTCCTGTCAAAAACGAGGAATATTAGATTTTGGTGGAACAATTCTGAAAACTGTTTTTGGGACTTTAGATAACGACGACCTGCAAAATTTGGAAAACCTGCTCAATTATATTAAAGACAAGCAAGATAAAACTTCTGTCAATGCTGCAAATCACATTATTTTCATTATGTATTTAGAGGTTCACATTATAAACACTACAAAGGGAATTAATAAATTAGCTACACATTACTTGTATAATGTAAAGGTGTTATATTATATTTTCAACCAAATATCACATGAATTGTGGGACAAGATTTTGATACTAGGCTTCAGATTAGACTTGAGCACTATGTTATTACATGTAAGTGAAGCTTTGTCTAGTTCTAGGTTAGAGCTTTTTGACCTGAAACATGCCATTGAAACTAGTACACATGGGCGGTTAAGTTCCACTGTGTTGAATTCCAAGGATTGGAATTCTGTACTCAATTAGATACAATGGCTAATTACCCTTCCCCTTCATATGATAGCACCAGTCACTTTAAAGATTTTTCTTTCTTGCTATAGATTCAGTACTGTGCAGGCTATAATGTACAATAATTGTTCATTGAATGTTATGGTAAACGTGCCACTGGCAAATAAGAATGTATTTCACAGTTATTATGTTTTTGCGTTTCATGTTCTTGTTCCAAACATGAATAGATTTTTTTATTTAATGTAGCTGACTTTTTGATTGTGAGCTTAGACCGAAAACATTTTGCATCTATATCTGGAAAATTGTTGTTTAAGTGTAAAACCTACGGCATAACCATTAGTCCTTCAGATTTCCCATTTTTTGACGCCCATATGAATAGTTGTGAATTCAATTTGTTTGTTGATAAACCTCACCTAAATTTCTGTGATAAATCCTTTGTATCTCTTGATTTACCCTTTTTGCAATAAAACTCACTCTTTCTGACTGTTTGCAACTAAATTTCCTATTGATGTAACATTTTTGTGTAGAACTACCCTAGATCCTCAACCCCCTTTACTGTATCCTTATCGGGTAGTGGTTTCATCAGTAATGCTTCTCACTGTGACATTGTAAGTCAGTATTTTAAAACTTTTGGACAAGTGAATTCAGCCATTCTAGCAATCAGTCTCTTTCTATACTTCATATCCCAAAACTCATTTCAAATCTCACTTCTTTGGCAATTCCAAAACTACCTAACCTGCTCCAAATGATTCCCTTATCAAAGAATTTAATTCCCTTCTTGCATCCCAGCCTCATGACACTAATTACCAGGATGTTGTGGATCTCCTCTAATAACCTTGCTCTTCCCCATCACCTGAACATACCAGCGTAATTTCTATTAGTTTGTCTACTCTTGCAAATATGTGGTATCGCTTTTGTAGTAATTTTTTGGTTAAAATCCAAATTATGTGCTGTGATGCTGATACCTCCGCACATTTAACCCCCCACACAAGAACATGCTGTGGTTATACCCTTGCCATTTGTGTCTAGTGACACTTCCTCCTCTTAAGGATTGTCATTACAGTATTTTCATGTGACTTTTATGTTTTTATTGTTAGTGATATTGTTTTCTTTGCATCCTCTCTTGCCTCACCTATTTCATGTGTGTCCTAGTTTCAGGAGGAGAGTGTGCCAGTTGTATTGGCACAGTTTTTATTATTTTTATATTGGTTATTATATGTAATAAGATCTTAATTAATTTCATTGTCACCAAAAATGATTGGTTTAGTTAAAAAGTGCTCCAGTTAATTGACTTGTTTATGCAATTCAAAATGTAAAACATCGAGAATCTATTTAAATTATTTTACTGTCGCCTTAGTCTTGTTAACTTGTATAGGAAAATTATTTGATGTAAATTAAAATAATTTTACTGTGTAATGTATGTCTTTTTTGTGTCCAAAACAAATTTTAAATTAATAACTTAATAAGTATTTAGTTTCTGCATGATGCAAATATAATATAAAGTAGCCTAATGAAATAATTGTCCTTTACCTCTGTTTTATACATCTTTGATTACATATCGATTAGTCACACCAGACTGGAGATCTCAGCACAATCAATTTCATATATAGTCCTGCTCTCAAGGTTATTGCTTCCTTGTTCAACTTAACCATACAGCATGTAGTTGTCCTACAGATATTTATCCACTTCATCCTACCTACTTCATTCCATGTAATTAGTAATTTCACCCTCCGATAAGGGTAAGTTAAGCTATTAGTGATTCTTTTTGCCGTTCCGTGTTATTTTTGTGTGCGCCAAGTCACATTATTTTTATTTTCTTTGATATATCTTGTAGCCGTGCACATATGGAGATTCGTTCTGCGATGCAGTATATCGTGGCACCGGCACAGCCTTTCATGGTTTATCCTCTCGCCTTTTGAGTGCTGCTTCTTGGCCTAAGCAGCAGATTAAATTTTGATTCTCTCCACCACCAAGTAATATCTAACAATTTTGTTCGCATGCCACGTTCTCCGAGCTTTCAGCTATCTATATCATGAATTGTTTCATAGACAGGTAGAACTAACTTTCCTTAACATTGGCAACTAATTAAGGTGATTATTTATTTGGACAATAAAAATATGTACCCTACAAAATTAAGAAAATATTATGTGCCCTTATGGTTAATACTTGCAAGCGGGTAATCGAATGTGACTTCACTTGTTGACTTGTTGAAAATAGACTTTTTTAAAAGTTATTTAATTTAAAAGAGAAGGCCTTAGTTATTTTCTTTCTAACAACGCAGAAAAATGGGACAGAAATTGAATATTCAAGATATATTGATATTTGCATTAATTATAAAAATATTTATTTTACTTATACAATACAATACTCCAGTATATAATGCTCACGTTGTGAGATATATGTTATATATACATATATTAAAATGTATATTTAAAGTGAATATTAAATTATACTCCTTTAACTGAAAATTTTCCTCTTAAAATTTATTATAAGTACACTGATGTGGTTAATATGAATTTAATAGTTGTTCTATGATGATAACAAAAGGAAACAAATTATTTTATTGATGAAATAAGATATTTCTTGAGAACTTTTTTTTTGTGAGGACCTCAGCACGGCTTTGACTTAGGTTCTTCAAACACTACAACAGGAATCTGCGTCCACCCTTCTACGTGCATCATCCTTGTGTCGTGATAAGATTACCTATCTGTGCTGGAATCAACTACACAAGGGCGTTACATAACTGTAATTCGCGTACGGGGAGGGGCAGAGAGATTACCCACCCGTACATATTGTTTGCATCTACATACTGGAGGTAGACGGGCGGCTTGCTGGCATCATATGTGGATGGGTTGTACATATTATTTGCTTTTGCATGGTTCTTCACACACTGGAACACTCCACCTCTTATACCGTCTTCAGTGAATAAGGACGTGTTATTATCTGTTAGGTGTTCCAGCTCGACCTTGGTGCGCTTCAACACTGCATCGAAAGAGAAGCCTGGCGCACTCACATAACGGAAACAGTGCAAGCCATAAGTTTCCAGGCACAGTTTCCTTTTTGTCAAACGCATCTGACAAAAGCAACACATTTATTTTCCAATAAATGCTACAATAATATTCCATTTTGTCACAGTTGAATTTTTCCCAGACTTTAACAGCATGAGTATACTATTCTTCACTTATGGCCGTGTCCGTCAATCTGTTGTAAAATTTGTCGCTGAGGGGCAGCTGCATCTCTTCCAGTTTCTGCCGGCAGTCGGTGTAATAGTAGGGGAATACATCCGTTCTCCATACTAATTCCAGCTCGACTGGGCTGAAGAATTTTGCTGTATTTTTCATCTGGTCTGTCAGCAGATTTTGGTGTCGAGGCTGGCCGACGTGAAGCGGAAGGTGTCTCTAAATTGTACTGTGAATCTCTCCCCCAGCGATTTCGAGAATGTTATTAATTTCTCCTCTGTATGCGGGATGATGCCAAATCCGTTGAAAGGTTAGCGGAAACCATAAAATCTATCTAATTGATTGTGCAGATTCAAGGTTACATGAAATAATACGGTAAACAGTGAGACAATAGAATTCATATTCAACACACCGCATAACTTTTATTCCATGGGAAAAACTGAAAATTATATGGGAATTACAATTGTGGGTTATCGGAACATGGACTCTTCCATCCTGTACAATGAAAGGAGCAGTTACTTAAGATACCGATGTGGGGGAAAAAACCAGAACAGTGTGTTTGAATCTTTTTTGAAGACAGTGAAAAATGACTTACGACGTAATCAACGACAGAAATATGAACCTAATAACCATTTAAAACAAAAGTCACATTTCCAGAATATCCCCGTGTAATCACCACGCCGTTACAAGGGGCCGCAGTGGTTTAGTGGTTAGATTGCTCGCCTCTCACTTAAGCGAACCGGGTTCGATTTCCGGTGGCGTCGCTTCCAGATCTTCATACGTGAGAATCGTGCGGACGATGTCACTGGTTGGCGGGATTCTTCGGGGATCTCCCATGTCCCACGCTCCAATATTCCGGAGTTGCTCCATATTTAATTCGTTTCACCCTCATCAGCTCTCAAGACCTCGATGTTTAGAGCCGCCCAAATTGCCACATTCTTCATTCACCACGCGTACACAAACTTGGAATATACATATCAAGAGCGAATTACAAATTGTATACCTACACAGGAACGGACAGGACATCGACATAGGTAGGTAGACAAGGCTTAACGCCTCGTTAACAGCGAGGTCATTTGAGACATATTAAGTAGCTCAGAGAAGCACGAAAAAGGCAGGAATCAGCCATAGTCCATAGTAAGGACTGGAGTGGTGAAATTTGGGCGGCTCTTAATTCAGGTCTTGAGAGCCGATGAGGGTGAAACGAGGTGAGTATGGAGCGACGCATGAATAACGAGGCGAGGGAAACGGGATACCCCCGAGAAAACCCGCCGACCAGCGGCATCGTCCGACACGATTTACACATGCGAAAATACCTGGGCGATCACTCCGGGAATCGAACCCGATCCACCTAAGTGGAAGGCAAGTAGTCTAACCACTACAACCACCGCGGCCCCTCCAGAGTAAGGAACCATCCCAGCATTCGCCTGGAGTGATTTCGAGAAACCATGGAAAACCTAAATCAGGTGACCGGATCAGGATTCGAACCCAGGTCCTCACGAATGCGAATCCTAAATTTGTAGACTGTGTCACCTCGCTCGGTATTTTACCTAGACATAGCAAGTCAGAACTCGTAATTTTAATGCGCCGTATTATTACCATACTAGAAATAAACAAATAAAATTGTGGAACGCAACGTCTCATGTTGGGGGGAGGGGGGCTAGAAATGTCAGCAGTACCCTGAGGATGATTGCCACCAAAAGGGATGTTGATATTGGAACAAATTATCTATATCTATATTTCTTATTAATAAAAGTATTGTCTTTTGAAACAATATATCGAAATAAAAATATAGAGTTTCGGTGCAACGGAATATGGTACTTATGTATTAAAGGAGTTCGAAAACGTAAAATTGCCTGGAATATTATATATTGAGGACACGAGGCATTGCACAAAGATGCGGCGCCTATTTTTTTGTTGTATGTCACCAAAGTGAAAATAGCAGCTTTTAATTAAATTTTTGTATTCTAAACTGAACCTATTGAAAGCGTATTTAAGATATATTTGTTTCTGATACCTGGTAAAAGATATTGATTTCGACAAATATCGTTTAAATATATCGGCGATCTATTACAATATATTTTAAATAAAATATAATTTATATGTATCGACTTTTTTTCAACATCCTTACGCCAAAGTATTCAAACATTTATTGATGACGATGCTCATTAACGATGTCGGATAGGTCACATTACTCTCTGTGCTTGGAAAAGGCTTTATAAAACCCAGTCTTTACAGAGAGTTGGCTCGACTCCAGATCTTGTAGCTCGTAGACAGTCGCCTCCCAGACAGGGCCACGTTGGGAAATGGGGCCGGGAAAACAATACCGTTTTAAATAAACCTTGCCTAATGTTGTGGTAGATATTTTAATATAAATGTGCTAATGGAAGAAGGAACTGATGAAATTATTACTAATTAACTTGCTGTATTTAGTCAGTGAGACGAATTACTTCGCAAGTAAATCTTACTGGTAAATAAAATCTCTGAAGGCATCTATGTTCAAAATGATACTTGAATCTATGACACATGAGTCACTTTCCAAATACAAAATTAAATTTGATTGGTTACTAATTATAAAGAAATTAATTCTTAAATGATTCTTCTGAGATATTTTCTCTGACAATATGGGCAGGCATATATTGAAAGTTTTAGATAACAAACTAAATGCGCAATAATTGGCAATTCTTGGACTGTTTTAACAAGACGTCATTATAACAGTATTCCCGAAGTTTTCAATTACTCAAACCCTGCAATTGGGTTTACACAACACAGGTATATCGCTGTAGAATAAAAACAAAATTCTTTTATACAGGTCACGGAAAAATATGTGTACTACAAAAAGGACAAAAAAATTTACATCCCGGCCACGAAGTAATTTTATTGACGATAGTACAACTATCGACTTTTGAGAAGACTAAGATATGCTGATTAGTCTACAATATTAATTACTATATTCGTAACATTTCAGACAATATTTTTTAGATATTTTTATTACCGAATCTCTCGATCATCTCAATGTTTAAAAAGCTGACAGTATCAGTTGGAAAGTAATTGAAGCGTTTAGTAGCAACGTTAAAATATTGTGCCCTAGTAAATGTACACCCCACAAAAAGTTTTGAATATTGTGAGATACGGCATTTTGGGTGGTAGGAGTTTCGTAGTTCTTTAGTGATCAACAGATAACGTTCGTACTAACGCACTGAACATGCCTGGGACAACGTGAAAACAGCAGTTTATGGTCGTACACAACATCCGGAAACACACCTAGTTCGCATAAGAGCTACCCAGATGGAATAGGACCTTAGTAGTATGGAAAAGTATGTTGACGGCCAACGGGAGTTGGGATCGGAGCCGTAACCGGAGAGCCGCCATGTTGTAACTTCACCCGTTCACCACCTTAGACCCATATGACCTTGACCTTTAACCCTTGATTTTGATACGGGTGACCTCTAACCCCAAAATGCAACAAATTCCAAAAAAGTCCTTAACAATTATTTTAAAAATATTATAAAATAATTAATAAAAAATCGTTTGGAAATTTATAAAAAAAATTCTTACAGATAATTTTACTAAAAATCGTTTACAAATTTAAAAAAAATGTACAATGAAAAAAATTACTTTAAAAATCGTTTGAAAATCAATAAAATATTTATTATTAAATTTTTTTTAAAACGTGTTAAAATTGATTAAAAAAATGTATTTAGAAACCTTACATTTCAGGATGTCCCCACCCCGCATCTTAATTAGTCACTTCGTTCCATCCCCTGCAGACGACTGACATCCTCGCTTTTACCGGGGGCTATGGTGGATGAGCGGTTAGCCTGCTCGCCTCCCACCAAGGCGATCCGGGTTCAATCCCGGGTCGGGTCACTCCGGACTTTTGCATGTGGGAATCGTGCCTGACAACGCCGTTGGTCGGCGGGTTTTCTCGAGTATCTGCCGTTTCCCCCACCCTTTCATTCTGGTGCTGCTCCATACTCTTATCAATTACCTTCATTGGCTCTCAAGATTTCGATGAGGCCCAAATCTCTTCACTCACTGGGACCCCCCCTCCCCATCTATAATCATTCCGCAATCTGGATTCTTCTTTGTTTACACATTACTGGAGGCTACCATCTTGCTAAATTTTATGACCAATTAGTCGCCTGAACTCCACCGCCATATTGGTAAGCATCACGACCACCATATTGGTAAGCATCAGTTGTTTCGAAGTTTATCTCTCACATTCCGTCGACGCCATATTGGTTGGTGCAACCGACGCCATATTTATGAGCGTCATTTGATTTCAACACCTAGGCATCGCTTGTGTATTAGGATATCCGCCATATTGGTAAGCGACTCGACCAAGTAGTAGTATTCGACCAATTAGTCACCATCGCTCCACTGATTAGTCACCTTCGTTCCATCAATTACTCACTTTAGTTTGACCCTCCATTTTGAATAATTGTATTTACAATCAACAGTGTACTAACATGCATTATTTACGAAAGTGAAATTGTCTTTATTAAAAACTTTATAACACATTAAAACTTTTTTTTTTAAGGATAATCAAAGTACCGTGATAGTACTTTATAATATAATTTTGAAAAGCATTTTTATGACAAACAAGAAATAAATTAAACTCGCAATCGTGTTTAAAACATATATTTGTCGGTAAAATCCACATTCGCACCAAATTGCCCTGGGAATAAGCGAAACCAAGCACTTTGTACGTTCGCAAACATCATAGCGGTGCGGGACGAGTTTCATTGTAAACTCCACACAGTAAAAGCGCTAAGACTCTGAGGAATCCATGGTACATCAAAAAAATATTGTGTGTAATACGAGCCTCTGTGGTAGTAGGGTTCAGGGATGTAGGACGTGACAGGTTCGGGCTTGGGTCTGGCCTACGGTCGCATTAATCGTGGTCGCTTTGCGGTGAGAGGACGTGATTCCTCATCCTATTGGGAGGCCGAAGCGCGGTAAGGCCCACTGATAAGAGCGCTGCGACAAAATACAAAAGAGCAGTGGCCGAGAGACTTACTGTGTAATATATATTATTGTGTGATACAAGCGCGGAGAAGAAGCTTTGTGTAATGCAGAACAATATTTTGGCGAGTGCAAATAAATGTGTTAAAAAAACGACGTATCTCGAGTCACCTCCTACTATAGATAATTAAAAATATTTAGTATATCAGTTTTGTTAATAAAACTCACTGTCAGAAAAGTTAGTGTAGGTACAGTATAAAGGAAAAGCGAGACCACACTACCTTATGTATACATACACACATATATTATATTAAAAAATGTAATTGAATTTTAAAATTAAGGAAGAGCGTGCAAGACAAGGTGTCTGCGATTGTCTCCTCTCGCGTGCAGCTAAAGGCGTCTGCCGTCCGTGGACACGTGCGGGCCCGAGGTTTTCGCCACGTCGGTAATTTCGCAGCTGCGCGGAAATGCATCATCCTGTCAGCATCGTGCTGGCCGGCCGAATCGCACATCGCCAGGAACTGTATTTATGCCAGCCAAGAACCAAGGCTTGAAAATATTTTCACTCTTTATGTCTAGAATACACAGTCTGCGTTGAAACAGCGAGTACATGAATATCCAACTAACCTGTAGGCTAATACGGCGCGCCCCAGTCGAGAATAAGTAAGTTCCACGTTCGACTCCTGGAGCACCTCAGATACACTAATAGAAAAAATTACACTGTTGGCGACATACGAGAAATATATATTTGGTACAATACTAATGAAAAACATGGTACAATACTGCTGAAAAACTTATACACCATACATGAATGAGAAAAAGTATACAGTACGGCAAAGAGAACATATATGCTACTATACCGATCTATGAAAGACATAATATAGTACTAGTAGGAAGAAAATACATGCTACTAGACGGATGGAACAAACAGAGAACATATCAGTGAGAAAAATTACATGATACAGGAGAGGCGTAACATACATGGTACAGCAACAACGAGAGAAAAATAGGTATAGTACTATTAAGAGAAATAAGGCACAACACACATGAAAAAATATATACTTACAAGCGGGAAAAAATGCACGCTACTATTGCCATGTATGAAAAAAAAATTATACAGGTGAAACTAAATACGCTCTACTATATTGATGGGGAACAAACGACGTTTTAAAAAAAAATCTATACACATCATCCTATATATATATATATATATATATATATATATATATTACACACACCAAGGCACTCATATATATATATATATATATATATATATATATATATATGAGTGCCTTGGTGTGTGTATATATATATATATATATATATATATATATATATATATATATATATATATATATATATATATATATATATAAGCTTTTACCCGCTGCTTCGCACGTGGTCCCACTATTGGGTGCTCTAGCCACTGTGCTACTGTGGCCCCACTATTTGGTTCTCTATCCACTGAGCTACTGCGGATCCACTATTTGGTTCTCTACCCACTAAACTACTGCGGCCATACTATTTGGTTCTCTATCCACTGAGCTACTGCGGGCCCCACTATTTGATTCTTTAGCCACTGAGCTACTGCGACCCCATTAATTGGTTCTGTAACCACTGAGCTACTGTAGCCCCATTAATTGGTTATCTAAACACCGAGATACTGCGGCCCCACTATAGGGTTTTCTATCCACTGAGCTACTGTTGCCACTATAGGGTGGTCTATCCACTCAGCTACTGTTGCCCCTACTATAGAGTCGTCTATCCACTGAGCTACTGCGGCTCCACTATTTGGTTCTTTACCCGCTGAGCTACTGCGGCTCTTGGGAAGGAATCTAATATAGCCCATAGAAAAAAATGAAAGAATATATTTTTCAAAATGCTTTTTTTTTGTAGTGATCCTAAGAAAAGTTTAATCCAGTACCTATATATATCCCTAATCATCATTTTTGGAACCGTTTGAGATATTTTCCTGGGATAAACAGTAGCGTATGTCACTCTCTGGACCTCCAACTATGTCTGTGCAAAAATTACGTGGATCCGTTACTCCATTTTGACGTGAAAGAAGGACAAACAAACGAACAAACACACTTTCGCATTTATATAGTAGTAAGGAAATATATATACACGTACAGGGGGAAAGATGTATGTTTATCGGGAAACGGAATACTGCCCAACTCTCGCTAAAAGCGGAAACAGATTTGATATATATAAATAAATAAAGGCATTTAACACATATAACTATATGACCGACCACTATAAGCGTCACCAAGGTAAAATCTGTGTACATCCCAAAGTGCAGAATATATATCAGTTTCTTCCCTTTTACTGTAATTTTCTTTTTGAAAATTCATTTTTGTTCTGGCCAATTAGTAGTGAATAGTCCTTTTAACTGGCTCTACGCTCTTTAGGTAGTCTGTACTGAGTCAAAATTTATTGCAGGGTTTGTCTTTGGACTTGCCCCGACTGCCAGGAAAATGCTGATCTGTCAGCAGTATTTTGAAGGGAAATCGGACTATTTTCAGACAGGCCTACCCGCCCTTATCATTGACTGGTACTAAAAATCGAATTACTATTGGCAGCGAAGGAGACGGAATTTGTACCATGAACAAGCCTCATTCCCATACTCCCATTGGCCGCAAAAGAAAGCTAATTTTGCACTTTTCCAAAGTACCGATCTCTTATTGGTCACGAGGGTAAATGGTATTTGCACTCTCCCCGCACTTCATTCTCCCATTGGTCGCCAAAAGTCAGAGTGTGGGAGTGGAGGAGAAATTAACGTGGGGAGGAGTAAGAATTCCTGGTAAAATTTATTCTAATATCCGAGGTGCATAAAATTTCCAAGGTCATGTTGTGAGAGACAGAAGATAAATTTACCCTCTTTCTTTCTACATATATCCCATAAACGTAACATAGCGTACACTCGCAGAGATGTGCATGAAATTGTTGATGTCATGTCGTGAGAGACAGACAATAATGATTTTATCTCTCTCGCACGATCTGAGTCGATAGGTCTTATAATTTACAATACATGGGAGTCTCGCGAAAGGTACGGAGAAATTAAAAAAAAAACACACAAGATGTATAACTATCCCCACCTTCCCGCCCATGTTGGAATAACTACAGGAGATGCCATTACATCCTGGGTGGGGGGTATTGAGAATTACCAATAAATTTTATTTTTTCACAAAAATTAATTATTTTACAAAAACTATAAAATAGACGTAAAAAATCATGCTCGTGAACTATTTTCTCTTCGCGGACGAAAATCCTCGGAGAGGAGAATCGATGCCCCAACCGCATCTGCGAACGATTACATCAATATCATAGTGGCAAAACAATATAAGTTGGAAACGAGCCTTTTGCCCCTCATTCCGTCTTGGGAGTCTGCTACGTGCATTTCTCTAGCTTTCAGCAACTTTGCCCGTTTCCATCAACCTTCCTTCAGTTCGAAGGTAAGTACGTTACATTCTGTTTAAATATTTTTTTAAGGATCTGAATTTTTTTATGAATGCATACAAGGAGCGCGTCTCATGTAGTTAATGAATACTGTAATTCTAGTATTAACGTTCGTGACTAAAAAAACTTTTACATCGTGGGTGATGAAGTGTTAATCTAGTTTGTAAAAATATATTATATATATAATATTATAGAGAACTGCTTCCTTCCTGCATTCGTACGAGTGAATGATCGCTTAGTTGTTTTGAACTTGTTTATGTTAACGTAGGTCAGGGAACTAGCTGCGCACTGACGAGACACCAGCAAGGCGATCGCTTAGCACAAGGCAACAGCTCACATGTCCAGTGTTCAGTACTAAGAGGTAACGCGTTTCTATTATTTTTATAATCGAGTTAGGAAATTGTTTCTTTGTAAAATAACTTCATTAGCGGAGAAACGCACATCACAGTTAGAAAACTTGCTTAACGTAAATAAATAAATTCCCGTCAGGGGAAGTGTTTTGACGAGCATAGTTTCTCAAAATGTGGTAGGAAATCTTGTAAAAGGGTATGACACCCTTTTACATCACTGAAAACAGTATCGTCAAAGATACTGTAAAATAGATGTATTTTTTGTGCGCAAGTTGCATCAAGCATACACGCTCCTTCATTTATATGTGTTGTAATCCCGTGCCAACATTTCAGATTAAATGTAAAGACAGACTTCGTGCTCGCGTTCAAAAACAAATACAGGTACGCTAACACTCATAGCTTTCATTACAACGAAAAAAAAAAATCTGAACGTTTTATTTCCACCGTATCAAGAAAAAACTATGTATTCCAAAAGATATCTGTGGTAAATACGTGTCTTCGATGCGTCACTAAACGCGAAGTATATAAGCGTAATCAGCCCTTGTGGATTTACAGCTTGATATATGGTGTTTGAAGAAATCGTAGGAAAGTGAACATTTGAAATTTTTTACAGAAATACCTGCTCGCAACCAATCATGCGCATTGCTAGACGTCCACATACGTCTGAATATGGCCAGCTGGCTCGTCCTCGCGAGACTTACCGTCTGCTTCAGCTGAAAAAAAAACCCGATTCAAAAACATTTGCTTCTTGCACGCTTTACCGCGAGACATTAGACCGAATGTACGTCTCCCACTACGGCCAGCCGGGTTCGATTAGCGGGTATATGCCAAAACACATACACAGTGTACTCTATAATCCATTGTATTCTGTTTACAGATATCGCTACATGTGTGTTTTCCATCCAGTGCCGAGCTACGGTTTTTGGCGAGATCCGCTGAGCTCGAGAACCCCGCGTGTACCATCTTCACAATGAGTCATCTTTGTCCATGCTGCATATCTCGTTTGCAGCTACGTAAAAAAAATATATACACGAGTTCTTACAGCAATGTTTGTCGTTTTCCTATGCAGAGATCTATAATGCGTTTGGTTACTTTATTTTCCAATCTTCAAACCTGTGGACTCGAACCGCTGTCGAACTGCCGAGTCCTCTTCTCATAGCAGCTAGTTTCGCCTGTTCTGTCGGTGAGTACAGATTCATCTGTTGCTTTAATTTTCCAGTCACCACAAAAATTACAATAATTGCGCTGGCCAATTATGTTTTTTTTTTTGGAGCTGAACTTTTCGCTGACACACATTACTGTCGTTCTTCAAGGATAAAATATTATCATTCCCTACGTGTAAATGCAATAATCAGAAGCGTTAATTTTTTTACAAGTACAGGAGATCGTAAGACTTGGCATGTAATTATAAAAACTATTTTTTTCCCCGTTTTCTTTGTACTTGCAGAATACGATGGAGTAGTACGCGTGTATAGCGAAACAAAGCCTGGCCACCTGTTAGTAAGAATGACGTTATTTGTATTTAAATATTTATATTGTCGCCATTTCATAGTTTCCATCGAATCTATAACATAACTTTAATCAATCGTGATTGTATTCCATTTATTTCTTGTTTGCTGAAAAAAGAAAGTTTGAAACTGCATTTAAGAATCTAATAATATTAAAAGTTTCCTCGAAGTAAGATGATTATCCTTTAAAAAAATGAAAAAAGAAAGTTAAAAAATTAGTTATATAGTTTTTAATACAAAAAGCAATTTCGCTTTCGTAAGTAATTCGTGTAGGTAAAATTTTAGTTGTAAAAATACTTATTTAAAAAATAGGAATGACAATATACTATAAAGTTTTTTTTTTTAAGTCTGTAAATATGAGTGTCACCACCTCACCTGGTTGATGAATCGTGACTATAGGCTGTTCACGGTTAAATGAGCACTTTTGAAAGCCTTGCTTAAGATCTATTTGTATGCACGTTGTGTATTATTCCGCCTTATGGGAAGTTAACATTGCCGTGGGCCTCATCACTCTATCAATAAGCCGGTCAATTGAAACTGTGAATTTATTAGAAATTTAAATATTGTACAAAATCTGCTTATTTTTATAGTTCGGTGTATTAAAAACATAAAGTGAAAGACATAATTTAACTTGTCACAAATGATTACCTAACACTTTTTATTCGACGTTAAGATGTGGAATTACTTTCCATCCATAGTTACAAACTTTTCTAGGTGCATGTAATCAGTGAACCCGTTAAAATATCTGCAGGCAGGGACAGTAACATTTTTCTAAGGTTCGTTTTAAAAATGCTCACTTTTTCGCGAACAGCCTTTACCTATGCATGATGTAAACAGAATACAACATGGCGGTCGAACGAATGTGACTTATTGATGCCTACCAATATGGCGGGTCGAACTAAAGTAAGTAAATTATGGTGTGCATGTCGTGGATTTTCGCCGACAATGGAGATAATGTGGATAATTAGCCAATGAGAATCATGGGTGGACTAATTGGCCGAACATAAGTGAGAGCATACCAAGAAGGTGGATAACCGAATACACTAGCGCGAGCTAGGCGATGCAAAAAATTGGCGTTTAACAATATGGTGGGTCAAACTAAAGTGAGTAATTGATAAAGCAAAGCGACTAATTGGTCGAACGCACCTACCAAGATGGTGACTGTGACGGAATGTTTTTTTTAAATCAATTTTTAAACAAATTTTAAATACATTTTTAAGAATGTAATAGCCTACCTAAATGGCGGGTCTAACTACAGTAAATAATTGGGGAACGAATGTGACTGATCAGTGGAGCGATGGTGACTAATTGGTCGAACTCTACTACCTGGTCGAGTCGCTTTCCAATATGGCGGATACCCTAATACACTAGAGATACCTAGGTGTTGAAAACAAATGATACTTACCGATATGGCGTTCGTCGCACCAACCAATATGGCGTGGAACGAATGTGAGAGATAAATCTCGAAACAACTGATGCTTACCAATATGGTGGTCGTGACGCTTACCAATATGGTGGTGGAGCTCTCGCGACTAATTGGCTGTGACGTCTACCAATATGGCGGCCTCCAGTAACATATAAACTAATGAGAGATGAAAAATCAATATTGCGGAATGATTATTGACGAGGGAGTGGAGGCGAGGGAGTTAGTCGTCTGCTGGGGATGGAACGAATGTGTCTAATAGTCGTGCGGAGTGGGACCTCCGGAAATGTAATATATTTATTTAAATTTTCTATCTATTTTCAATATGATTTTTCAAATAAAGTTTTAATTAGAATTTTTAATGAATTTTTTTGAACGATTTTTAAATTACATTTTTGTAAGAAATTATTCATACCTTTTTCTACAATTTATTGATAACATTTCTTGTAAGAATTTTTTATAAATTTATAAACGATATTTAATAAAATCTTTGTAATAGTTTTTTATAAATTTTTAACCAATTTTTTAATAAAATTTTTCCTAACAAACTTCTTATAAATTTTTTAACGACTTTCGAATACATTTTGTGGTAAGGAATTTGTGTATAAATTTTTTAACGATTTTTAATCATATTTTTCTTAATACATTTTAAAAATAATTTTTAATGATTTTTCGGAATTTTTTGGTTTTTTGTGTCAGAGGCCACTAGGGTCAAGGTTAAGTTCATAGTTTCAAAGGTCAAGGTCAATGTCATATGGGTCCAAGATGGCGTACGGGTGACGTAACAACAAGGCGGCTTCCTGGCTCCGGCTGCGATCCCAGACCATTTCGGCCATCAACATTTTCCCTACTAATGGCCTTCTTCCGGAAGATGACATTATCGCATTGATTCCGAGCATTCCACGGCATGTTTGGGACCTGTAAAATGCACAGGGATGCCATACTCGGTACTAGGCTGCAGTGAGAAGACGGAAACCCTCCCTAGTCAGAGATACCATTACGTTAATTTAGTTGTTCTTTCGTGTTTCTGTGTCTGTGATATTGGGAAAAATGTTCATTTTTGTTATAGGCTGTTCACGGTAAAGTGAGCACTTTTTAAGGCCCTGCTAAACTTTTCCCTTCAATTAATTTCTACCTTTGCGGCACTTTTTAATGTAAATATTGCAATATGATTAATAAACACATTGTATACATTTCATCACTCTCAAAAGTCATGTCTTGAGACTGCAGTAAAGTATATTTATTAGGTGTTAATGCATTTTGGCAGGGCCTTAAAAAGTGCTCACTTTAACGTAAACAGCGTATAGAAACACTTTGAATGTCACGATTGGTATCGGCAATTTTGCTAACTTCTAATTGCTATGCTTTCTTTTATGTAGAGTTCATACATATTTGTAGTCTGTATGTAAATTTCAACCTTTTTGTAAGGTGTTTAAATATTAATTAATTAGACCTAAACATAATCATCTCCACGTTTGTTGTCTGTAGTAATCACACAGTATCAAACATGTAAAATTGAATTTATAATTAATAATGTCCAGTTTAAAAAAAAATACATACAGCGTGTCATTTGTATGTCCAGTTTCCGCACGTATCGCAGATTTCAATACAAATTTGTCAATATAACGTGGAAATAATTTTCACTTGTGATAACAGGTGTATCGGAAATCTCAGAGAAGTGAGTACTGGTAATAATGACATGCAAATTAAGATGTGGAAAACCCGAGCTTAAGCAAATTTGCACTCTGTTTCGTCAAAGTCCAGCTTATTAGAGATAAATGTTTCAGGGCTCCGTCTCTATAGAATACAAATTCACATAAGAAAATAGAGAAACACATCTTGATTGCATACTCATATCTCTAAAGAGATATACATACGCTGCCAATGCAAAATTAGGCTCATCACTGAATGAAAAAGATGTATAAGGGTGGAAATTATATAAATTATTCGTGTTTATATCTGATGGCACTCTTTCAGAAAAGTGTTTCAAAACATTATTACTATAAGAAGCTAAATTTTTACATCATACTGTTACCAAGAATTCTTTAGTATCTTTGAGTAAAAAGCAAATAATTTTTGAAACAGAAAACAATCATAAAATTATTTTTATGCTATATTTAATTTCTTCATTTGACCTTGACAATGAATTAAAAATGTACTTTCTATTCCTTCTAAATACACCTTAAACCGCTGCACAGCACTGTTCCTTGTCCTACATTCCCGGGTCTCAGAATTCTAGACGAGCACTACTTCCGCGGAAGGAAATGAAAAACTAGTGCTTACAATTTTTTAATGTTCTAAAATTATTAGTTGCCTCGTAGATCATATCCATGAAGTGCAACACGAGATCCTAATCACAAATCACGAGAACTGAACAGGGTTTCGAGAAGTACAGCTGCCATCGTTGAAACTGGCGGTAGTGACTCAAAGTAATATACAGGCTGGGGCTGAATTAGACCGACAAACTTCGTGATGTGATCCCTTGTGCAAAATCAAGTGGCAAATATTAGGGACACTTTTTACCTAAACTAAATATTAAGGCTGAAATAAGTCCCCGAAAATGGACTTTTTGGAATGTATTTTTGCGAAATATCGGAAACTAGGTAAGATGAAAGTACACTTCCCGGAACATTGTTTTACGTTATTTGACTCTTCAGCCTAAAAGAAAATACACTATAATAACACTCCCCTTTACGAAATTAACAGGGGTGGCCACCCTCTTATTGCCGGCAACTTCGTTACCATCGGGAATTATGAACGTTTGATGCTGGTTTATTGAGCAGAATTATCTACGAAACAAAAATAGCCCCCTTGTTGCAACTGTCTAGGATTCACTCTTTTAATTTAAAACGCACACTGAGATTCCGCTAGATTCCGCTGCCGCGATACAGTGCCTCGTACGTAGGCCATATGCAATACTTGCGTGTATGGTGAACTGCTGTTTCCGCTGTACAAACAATTTTGGAGGACATTTATTGCCTACTGTAAACAACCATTACCATGCATTAAGAAGCCTACGATACGGCATTCGACAATGTACTCCAGGCACCAGTCAGTGTGAGAATCTCTACATGAAGTATTGGTATTGCCCACATGCCTGGAACCGTATTGTTCTCACTGCTGCGTACTGTAAAGAATATTGTTTATCCACCTGAACATATATTGCTGTAGCAGAAGCTTTATGCATCTGCTTTTTGAATGAAAGTGGTGGTCCTAGGTAGTTGCGGCTAGAGGTCCTGTGTGTTACCTAAGTCATAGTGTTAAATAAACAAGCATCAAATGTGAATGAGTCTTTACTTTTCGTATAAATATCTCCGTCATTAATAAATCAGGTACCGAGCGAAGTGGGGCAACAGTAACATGATGGACTCGCATTCAGGAGGACGCGGGTTGGAATCCTGGTCAGGATATTCTGAATTATGTTTACTATGGTTTCCCGAAGTCACTCCAGGCGAACACTGGGATGGTTCCTTAATAAAGGCCATGGCCGAATTCTTCCTCAGTTCCCTACAAGTTCCTCGTTTGCGACGAGACACTACACGCACAAACTAAACACGTGCAGGTAGCCATGCCGTATCATTAGCGCACAAATAAGTGCTAATTTTGACAAACAACATGTCGACAGTTGGAAGTAAAGTTCCCATAACGAAACACTGTCAGGTCATTCGTTTGCGAGGTAACATCTAACTATGTGTCAGATACAGCATGTAGTATAGAACATGTGTGTACAGGTTGTGCGAGCGGTCTACATATCTGGCACTAATACAACATTAGGCAGCTCTGTACAGTTTGATGTGTTCAATTCCACTCTGGCACGACTGTTATCGCGGCACCAAAGGCGCGATAGCGAATGCGACCCATTAAACCCCGAGACGAATTGTATAAAATATATGACCACCGCATAACATATCATTTACATTCCTGTTAGTCAAGGTACATGTTGTATGCACAAAATGGAACGCTTTACGTGGCCGGAACTGACAGATGTGCTACTCGTCTATGGTTCGGCAGAGAGAAATGGACGAAAAGCGGGAAGAAAGTACAGGGATCGATCTCTGCTAAGACAGCAGCTACACCTCACCACATTTGCCTCTGTGGAGCGACGTTGGAGAGAAAGTGGAAGTTTGGTGGTGACACGACCAAATGCAGGGCGCAGATGGATAGCGAGGACAGCCAGGTTTCAAGAGGATATGTTGATGCATGTTGAGAATAACCCACGTGTGAGTACGCGTGCTACTGCAGGAGTACTCAACAGAAGCAACTGCACCATTGGTCGAGTGCTTCATGAGCAATTACTCCATCCGTTCCAAGTACAACGTTTGCATGCTGCGGGTCCTGTGGATTATCCTCAATGCGTGGAGTTTGCAGTATGGTTTCTGGAATAACGCAGAACACACCCTGACTTTGACAGATACGTTATCTTCACAGACGAGGCTATTTTAACGTGATGGCATTTATAATTCTCGAAATATTCACGAGTGGGTGGATGTCAATCCTCACACCCCATTCGTCCATGGGGATCAAAGCGATTCAATGTCAACGTATGGGCGGGTTTAATACATATCATTTTGGTTAAGGCCATATTACACGGTACCAGATTTCGCAAAAGCTTGTGCAAGGTCTGCCATAGCTGCCGTTATTCCAGCCTGTACTGCACCCGAAATGGCATTTTTTCGCCTGGCGCTGCCAGATTTCATCACAGGTTCGGTAACTGGACCTGTTCTATTTTCCGTTGCAGGTTCCATACTGGCTCTCGTACCTGGCCAATCACATTGCAGTTTCAGAGCGTAGGGTGTTCCCCGTGGCTACTACTTGAAACGAGTTGATGAAGAAACCGTAAAGGACGCCTCCTTCTTGATTTTACGTCTGTGAAGTTGAAACAAGCCTTTCAAATATATTTAAAATACGACGAAGATTAATATTGGTTATGACAACTTTCAATTACTGCTCAAACCGTTCTTCAAACTTTTACGAATATCTATGGTATATAAACTATTGAAAGCATGAGTGAACTGGTAGCACAGCAATAAAGTTGTGGGGTCCGCAATGAACATGCAATTTTTGGACGTGAATTCGTAACACTGCCGGACCCAAACTTTTTTTATCATTAAATTTTACATGCGGATAATATCCCGGTACATAAAGAAAAAACTATATTTTGCAACCGGTAAGTAATTTTCGTCAATATTAAAAATAACGCACTTGCGCTCTTAGTAAATTGACGACATTTTCAAGGAAAACGAATGAAACTATACTAGTAAGCAATAAATTCATGTAAAAAGCGAACAGTAATATAGCAATATTAAGATGTGCTAGCTAGTATTTTGTAAGCTTGCGCAAGTTACTAACTGGTAGCAGTTCTACGAATGAGGTTCATATTTACTACAAACCCCACACTGCGCACCCACCACAGGGTGCCAAATGCTAGTACGCGAACTGTTGTTGAGTAATATGAATCTTCCATGGCGGCTCATATAGCGGTTGGTATACCGGCTCCCGTACTAGGCCTTGTAGAAGCTTGTAAAAGAACCAAGTACTGTAGCAGGTATCGTGTAATATTCGCTTTAGCCCCTACCTGTTACCACATCGTCTCACCAGCAATGTGTACGTTGTATTTCTGCGGGAAAATCTGCCGACATTACTCGAAGAGCTCCCGTTACAAACACGAGCGGCCATGTGGTTCCAGCACGACGGCGCCCCAGCCCAAAGTTCGCGACGTGTGCGCGATCACCTGAATTTCTTATTCCCTGGACGATGAATAGACAGTGGGAGTTTTGTTTCCTGGCCTCCACGATCCCCAGATATGAATCCATTGGACTATTTCTTCTGGAGTTACACGCGCAACCTGGCTTATGAAACCACAGTGGAATCCGAAGAGGACCTAATCGCCCGCATCGTTGCAACTGCAGGGATTATTCGAGATGTTTAAGGTATTTTCAAACGTGTCCGACAATCGTTGGTGGTACCATCGAGCCTTTCCTTTAAAAGTTTTTTGTGATATATGTTCCTGCAATAAAACCTATGGAATGCCACAACTTATGTTGTGAAATACAATGTGTTTCATGATACTACTTAAATGTGATGCGTTTTAATGACATTGCTCTACACTGCTGCACTAAATATTTCAACATTCAAACGCCCGCACAGTACACAGCAGCAGCGATACAGTTACAGGTGCGTAGGCAATACCAATATCTTTACGTTCTATAGGGAATCACACACTGACTGTCACCACAATCTAACAGATGTGTATCCTTATTAATGTATGGTACGCATTGTTTACAGAAGGACGTTAACCTTGTCCGTCAACATCGGCTGTGCTGTGGCCATGCACGTATGAAGGCGTATGGCCTATGTACGAGGCACTGTATCGCGGCAGCGGAATCTAGCGGAATATTTGTGTGCATTTTAAACGAGAACGGTGGGTCCTAGGCAGTTTCAACAAGGGGACTACTTTTTGTTTCGTAGATCATACTGCTTAATAAAACGGCATAAAACGTTCATAATTCCCGATGGTAACGAATTTTCCGCCAATAAGAGGGTGGCGACCCCTGTTATTTTCGGAACGGGAAATGTTATTATTGTGAATTTGCTCTTCGTTAGGTTGACGATTCCGATAACATAAAACAATGTTCCGCGAATTGTACTTCCATCTCACTTAGTGTCTGATATTTTGCAAAAATACGTTCCACAATCTCCATTTTCGGGGACTTAATTCGCCCTTAATATTTAGTTTAGGTACAGAGTGTCCTATATATTTGACACTTGAGTTTGCATAAAGAATCACCTCATGAAATTTGTCGATTGAATTCAGCCCCAGCCTGTATATATAAAGAATAGTGAGGAAGGAACGAAGCCACTGCAAAAAAAAAAAAAACGGGTTTTTCCTTTCTTAATATGAGTAGTTGTGAGTCGCTTCCGTAAGCTCGTGGGGCCGTTTTGCTGGACGAGTAATATTACCAAACATCACTTATTCTCTTTCTAATGACACTTCTTAAAAAAAAAAAAAAAAAAAAAAAAAGTGTTGCATATTTTCTCTCCTAGCATAATGCATAAGCGGCTGTGGACAATCGAGGTAGCGGCTGCTACTCATTTGTGTGTGAAAACTACCCTCTTACTGACATACTATTTTAGGTTAACTTAAATTTCAAAAGCACTCATTCAACTGGTATGATTAGCTTACGTATGGTTTCTCTACAGACCCACATTTGCGTAAAATACTTTGACGATATTGAAATATTATATTTGCATTGAAATAAGGACAGAAAAATGTAAAAATGGTTTAAAATCACGTAATTCGATACAGAGTATTCGAACATAAAGTCCTATCCACGTTGTATGGATGGAAAAACAGCAGTTCTATGTTGGATCTCGTAGCGAGTTTACTGCGCAGCTTGCGTGAGCACACTATAGCGTACTGCCTCTACGGGTGCCGCGAGCACATGGAAGTTATAACACAGCTACTTTGTATCCAGCAAGCGAACTTTCTACAGATACTAGAAGCATTATTTGTAATTTTTTTCGCTATTCTTATGGTACTTTCATATTTTTTGTCCAAACAAAGCGCTGATATTTAATATTGTAATTTGCATCGTGTAAAAGTTGATATTTCTGACTTAATGTTGCAAAGCGAAGCACATCTGAAAGTTCCCCGTCCTATTTAATTCCGTATTGTGTTCATACAAGGCAGAAGCGATGGCGGTAGCATATGACGGGAATCAAATCAGACAATTGTATGTACTGTTCGAACAAGAAGCGGCGGTAGGTCAAAATCATTGCAAATGTGCAGTTATGCCTACATATGAAATCAGTTTTATAAGATATAAATTATAATTTGGAAAGTTGGAGCGTTTATGAAGTACCTGAAGACATTTTTATTTCCGATAATAGTATAAATAACATGTTTAAAGAATTGCGTGTAGCCAGTTGCCAGTTTTACTCCTTCTTAGATATAAGTACACCTCCCCAACTCAAATATTCTTCTATATATTACGATTTCGCTTAAAAAGTACAGGATACCAAATTTTACAATCCTGTCCTTTTTTCACGTAAGGCCTAGAAAGGTACTTACATTGTCGTCAGAAAAATCCTCTCATTCATTCTGATGCATCCATGAATATGCTCAAGCTTTGGGACGGAGTTCTCTGCACATCTTGTACGTGATCGATAACGCTTCGTTCTTCCCGCAACACTCAACCTGAGTGGATTTTAATTTTATTTCTCTTTCCCCCTCCCTACTCCAACCCATGTAATGTTGCCTAAGGTAGACACCGTTATTTAGTATTTATTATTTTACTGAATTTTAAAATTAGTAATGTACCATGGACAAGGTATAAGTAATTGATTAAATACTAGCTGAACCATGCGACTTCGTTCGCATGATTTATTTTTAATGTTATTAAAATAAAGCCAACAATAGTTTCACTAAGGTTTTATTTTTAAAATACTAATATTTCTTCTTTCAGGTTTAACAGAGTTACTAAATCACACCCTGCACCCACATCGCATAAGTTTTATGTTAGCACGATATTTAACACTTTGAATTGATCTAGCCACTTTTTTATTGGATTCTCTAGTTACCGAACTACTACGGCCACCATTTACTGTGCTCTAGACACTGCGATAGTGCGGCCCCACTATTGGGTGCTCTAGCCCCTGACCAGCTGCGGCCCCACTATTGGGTTCTCTACCCACTGAGCTACATCAGCCCCGATTGATATATATCTATCCACTGGGTCACGGGGCTCCCACTTGGAATAACTCTAGCCACTGGGCTACTACGGCTTTTTGGAAGGAAAGGTTTACAGCCTATAGACAAAAAAGAAAGGAGAAATGACGAAAAAAAATTTTTACTAGTGCTTTTTTATGCAGTACATCCCTGATTATCACTTTCTCCGGAACCGTTTGAGATATCCAGATGAAACAAAGCCTAAGTTGGTCCTGGGGTTATTATCTATATACTGTGTAAATTCGATGCCAATACTGTAAGTGGTTTTTAAGTTAAATTCTTTCGAACAGACAGACACGAACAAAATTAACGTTAGATATGGCATAGTTATCAATTATACTATATGAAAAAATAATTAGAAGTGAAAAATTCGAAAATCACAGACAGGCACTTCCATTTTATTTAGTAGTGTCAATAAGTGAAATATCACTGATATTATGGACCACGGTAGAAAATAAGTTGGTCTCGCAAGTTTGATGTTAAGCGTTTAATATAAATCCATCAAACAACTTTCAAGCTAATTAAAATTGCAGCCCTAGTTTTTCTTATATTATTCGTATAATTCTCTCTCACAACTACCCAAAACAAATTTCGATGATTCTAAAACTGAACTTCGTTTACTCCAATTATTTGTTAGAAAAATTAATGGCCTACCGATTCTTTAATTTGTGAATTATATTCACCATAAAGGAAACAATACAATTATAAATCGTACAAATAAATTGACAAATTAAATGAGCATGAGTTTAATTCACATTCACAAAGTTTTATGTTTATACTTTTACTTATCTTGAATGAAACTGGAATAACTCAGGAACGTATAGCTTTGAGATGGGACAAACGTAGGACGCCCCACAGCCAACAGACTATAACCATACTGGAAGTATGAATTACTGTCTTCGCCATAACATGAAAGGAAGTAAATTTAAAAAATCACGCCATAATGAGCAAACCAAAAAGGCAGGCCAAGAGCCAGAACCAGGACTATGACTAGGGCAATCACTATAAAAAAGAAACCGAAAATAGTGAGTGACAAAAATTACTATGAGAGGTGACGGGCCAAAAGGAAATTGAATAAATACTCACTAAACTAGAGTAGTCAAAAATATGCTCACGTTGATGGAAGAAAAGGCGAAACAACAGAATGAATGAATAAATAGAGAAAAAAATTTACCACACCACAAAAAATAAACTACATTCTCAGGTTCCACTATGTGATGCAACGTGTGTTGGTGAAACACACCAAATGGGCTTATGTGCCAGAAAGTACCTTCATCTCTACCGCAAGTCAGCAATTTGTGCTAACATGTCAGCAAGGCACGCCGTAGCAGCAAACAACGGCGCAACAAAAAGTGAAAATGTGGGTGCAGAAATTTGTATTGTCGCCGCTAGGTGTCGCAGACAGCCTACAAGGGACGTGAAAAAAAAAAATACGTCGGTGAAAATCATCTATGGTCGCATGAAGAAAAGGTAATTTTTTTGTGAAATCATGCGCTGATTGCATGATTACAAGACCACTTTGCCAACACAGAGGATGACAGGAACAGTGAGTAGTGGGGGTAAGCTACAAACGCCAAGACGAAGAAAATGCGAACGGTGCAGCTTACATCTGGTCGTATTAAAAACAAGGCATGATATGCAGGCATGGAAGACTAACAAGGTTTAAATAGTAGCTATGGATGTATTATACCTGAACTGAATCGAAAAGGAATTTACAAAAAGAGAATATTTTAAGGATAGGTTATTACTAAACAATACTTAATTATCCCAAAATATTTCGGTAAAATTCATTTATACGGCCAAATAAAGGAAATATCAAAATATATAAAATATTTACCCAAAATGAAAACTGACAGAAATAAATACCTGACCACTAGAGGTCCATTATTAATTACATAAATGGTAAATAATTCAAACTGCGAATAAAAAGTATTATTTACCAGACAAAATCTGCTTCAAAGATTTACTAAAGTAATCTCATAAAATTAATAATAACTACATTAATTAGAATAATAAAATCCACGAGACATTTAATAATAAAAATTCTCGCAATGGTACTTATGACTGAATACTAAAAATAATGTCTCGAAATAGCTCTATACATAGTTAATTAACACATCAACTAATAATTGTCATACTCTCAACACCAGTAACTAATCAAAATTGTAGAAATTAAGTTTTCCAAATAGATTTAAAAAAGCTATTTCAGTGACAGCATAGCAAACTTAAATGTAGTTTATATCAAAGCTGTAGTGACAATCTTTAAAAACAGAAGTGTCGCATATGAAAATAAAGCGACATTCTTAAAAATCGGCACAATAGTAACATAATCATATTTTTTTCTGAAGACATATTCTTATCTGCCTAAAAAATATGAGTTCGTAGACACATAACTCGTACACTTGTTTGTAAAAGTAAAATTATCATACATAAAATGCACTACATAACTTTTATTTTACAAAATTATGCTTTCAATATTTGACTATTGTGGTCCAATAATCGAATTTTCCTTAAAAATACGAATTCATAGACATGTCACTCGATACCTTGTTTGTAACATTTAAAATTAAATTATATATTAATTAAATACTTAAAAAATATCTATACTTGAAATAAAAAATAAATATTTAAATAGTAAAAAATAATTCAAAATTATATAAGTGAAATCTTTATAATATATATGTGAGTTAAACCAAAATAAAAATAAATAAATACCTAAAAAAATATACTTAAAAATTCATTATATGTAAATAAAAGTAAAAACCTTAAAACTATATAAGTTAATAAATGTAATGTATTTAATTAGAGACGAGATATTTATTCATCCACAAGCTATATGCTTCTTATAAACTTTTTCCTTAGAGCATAATGAGATAACTGAGTGGTCTAAGGCATTATTCTGGCGACCCAATGTGCCGCCTCGATGCGTCACCACCTAGTTCGTTTTCTCTACTGAGCATTTGAGTATCTGGTCCTGAGAATTTTGTATTTTCCGAAGAGTAATTTTTATTGTGTAGCTGCAGATTTGAGTGATTTAGTTATTTTCAGTTTAAGTGTACCTTTGCCCTTGCTTTTCCAAATCTGTTATGTATATGCTCCTTTTGCAGTTTGTGTTGCGAGTCATTTTTAGTCGTTATTTATCTTGTTGCGACACCTATAGGTACTTGTGTAATTAGGTTTAGTTTGTGTGTCAGTTTTTGGGTGCATCCCAAGTAATTTGCGTGATTTTGTTTAGCTATTTTGACACTCAGTTTTCCTCTTTTTGAGAGTTTCGTATAATCCTATATTTTGATAAACTCAGTTTGTTTCCATCATATATTTTAGGAGTAATTTGACTCGTCTGTGAGCAAAACTCATTATGTAATTCTGGCAGTTACTGTTAATCTAATTCTGTTATTATTTATGGCAATTGTTTCGTGTTTGTGTTATTCAGAAAAAATAAGATTATATGCTCATCTATTTACATATGAAAATACTTTTGCCCGAGTTAACTTTGTGAGCTTTCCTAAAGCACCTTCGCAAGTGACAAAATATAAAATAAATTTTTGGTGTGTAATATTTAACTCTCGTAAATTGAATGATTTTTACTATGTCAATTAATTATTTTATTCAAATATTTCTGTTCACTTTTATCGGTTGTGCACTTTGTGTATTGGTTTTAAGGTTTGGCATTGCCAATGGTAAGTTTGGAGTAAATATTATTTTCCCGACATTAACAAGCAATCATTAAATGACGCACGAGTCATTTATTTCACAGATATATAATTCTATATAATTATTTTATTCTTTTTAATAACGTAATTGAATAAAAAAACATTTTGAAGTTCGTATTTGTTGTTTGGTAAAATATCACAATGCTATGTATATCGATTATGTGTGACTATCCAGTATCGATACTGACTGGCAATATCCTTGTAAAGTCTGTGTGGCTTTCTTCTCAACTTTGAAATGGCATTACTGAGTTTACTTTTGATTCCGGCGAAGACTCTTCGAAATTCTCATGTGATTAGTGTTACTTAAATCGCTGCGGGTTACGTGTTTCTGTTAGAGTATTTTCCCCCGCGTGTTTTGCATTATGTTTTACCACCCGCAACTTATGTTTTAAGTATTGTTTTCTCATTTAGCGGTTCTCGTGGCGTTTGCCCGAGTTCGGCGTCCCTTTCGCCACCTCATTAGTATGAGTGCCTGGTCGTCCTGGCGTGGAGTTATTTTCCAGCCTGATGCCTGATTCGAACATCTGAGATATTCCCAGCTCGTGAGGCCCTGACTACTAGCTTCGCCTCATCTACAGGCCAAAAATTAAATTTCTTTTTTGCATGTGCTTATGCTTGAGCTTGGAACTGTTTGAAAACGAACCTGAAATTTGAGATATTCTTTTTTTCAGACAAGCCTGGTTACTGGACAATCACTTTCATCTTCGTGATTTCAAAAAATATAGTTTTTTTTTTTTCATCCTGTAATATTATATTAAAAATGTTGCCCCAACTTAAGTGGCCATGTTGGCATAGTAAAATTTTATCACGTGTGGTCAGTTTGTAGGGGATCCCCAGTGATTAAAAATACATATTAAGAATAAACAATCTCTAAATAAAATTTTATTTTAGGCTTTGTGAACTAAAATAATAATATAAGTAATATAAAAGGGAATATGAATGAAAATGAAAAGGAAACCAATTTGTTATTAATTATCCATCGTTCGTTTTTATTCAGAGTTTATTTCTTGTAATGGTTGTTAAATATGTTGAAAGATAGTTTGAAAAGAGTGAAATAAATGTCATTCCCCGATTTTATGTTTTCTTTTAGTCAACTTAACCTCATGCACTAAATATTTTGTAAATATATATACAAAGGGTTGTAATTTATTGGCTATACTCTCAAAATACTTCTTAGTAATTTTACAAGTAAAAAAAGATGAAATAAACAACATTTCTATTTTTCTTTGTTTTCATAATTTATGAGCAACTTTGAAACCTTAAAAATGGCCTATCAATATAAATTTACTTTAGTTATTTTTGTACAGATGTTGGAAAGCCAATATATATATATATATATATATTGGCTTTCCAACATCTGTATATATATATATATATATATATATATATATATATATATATATATATATATATATATATATATAAAGTCTCGGCTTGTCTATTACAAATATAAATTTTGGTAAGTATACATGCTGGGCACAACCTGGTCCACACCCATCTGATCTGATCTGTTTTCGCCCCTTTTGATATGTGTCGGTATTTGGGGGCGTTTGGTTTTAAAGCGCGCTTCCGAACCCCTTAATACCGGCACTCCAAGGTCCGGCAGTTCGATCCCGCAATATTCCAGTTAGTATTTTCTGTTCTAAAACAAACAGCACCCCTAGCAGTCAACTCCAGAACTAATGTGGCAGTCGAACAAAGATGAATAATATACTAATCGAACGACTGGCGTGCCACCTAGTAGCCAACTCTATAACTCATATTGCGGTGCTCCTAGCGGCCAATGCCAGAAATAAGATGGCAGTGAAGCAAATGTGACTAATCGAACCAATGTGACAAATGACAAACGAAAAAACCAAGATGGCGACCTCAATTTAAATGTAAACAAAAATGGCGGCCTCCAGTAATAGTAAACAAATTACAAACGAAAACAACTAGATGGCGGAGTGGAACACTGCGGCAGATGTGAGAGATAATTGACAAATGAATGGGAGAGAAAGAGAAATGAAAGAAAGAAAGGAAGAGGGATAGGAAGTGAAGAAAAAATGGAAGAGAGAGAAGGAAAGAAAAAGAAAGAAATAATGCAAGAGTGAGAAAATGGGAGCACTCGGAGAAAACCCTCGGAATGACAGCATGGAAATATGACACACTAGCTACAGAGTTTGCAGTCCCAGATTGCGGTGTACTGACTACAAATATGACGACATACTGGTTACAAATATGGCAGCATACTTGCTACAAATATGACGGCGTAGTGGCTACCTCTGGTGATCACGTTACAGGTATAGCAGAGCGGGAAGTCCGGGAATCCAACGTTGCAGCCGGCGCCCTCGCGCCTCGTCCAATCCCATCTGCGTCCCTTTTAAAATACATTGTCCCCATAGCCCCGTACACCAGCTACTTGCTCATTTGATCGTGAACAGCCAGTAAACATTTTGTCTGCATTTGCAAAAAATATCGATGTGACTACGTCTTTAAATTCATTTCCATACATGTGGTACCAGGACGTAAATGATGTTGTAACGTGACTTTAACATTGTGACCAATAACACGATTGATAAAGTGTGTTCTCGTTCCATGGGGTATACGAATACGATGCGAGCATGACCTTGAGTTGGATCTTGCATGCATGAAGCGCTGATAGGGGCCCGCGGCGACTCGCAGCAATTTCGGGAGCGCGGGCGAAAAAAATCCGGGCAGAATATCTGGCGACTCCGATGTGCTAGCGCGCTGAGTACGAAACGAAACATAGACTATAGTCTAGATCTGTCTATTTAAGTCATAAAACCCAAGCATCCATTTCGTTACTTTCGTTTCGTTACCACGCAGTAAAAGGTGTCATGTTGTGCCAACTGTATTAATGTTACTAAAACACTATTTTTTTTTTAATCTGTGAGACATGGGTAACTTATGTTGATAATATTGTAACATACTCTTAAGCTATCAATTTTAATGTAACATTAAATGCTTTTGTGACAAAATACCTCCTTACTGTACTGGCAATATTAAGGTGGTGTTGATGTTGTGGCAAATCTAATTTGGTGTACATTGTTGTTATAGGCTGTACACGATAAAATGAGCACCTTCAAAAGCCCTGCTTAAGATCTACTTATATGCAAATTGTGTAGTCTTCCGCCTTTGTAAGATTAACATTGCCATGGGCCTCGGCATTTTATTCATGCGTTGGCCAAGTGAAACTGTGAAATTATTATAAAAGTAAATATTTTACTAATCTACTAATTCTTACACTTCGATGCACTTAAAAAAAAGCGAATGAAATAATTTAAATTGTCATATATGGTTACCTAACACTTTTTATTAGACGTTAAGTTAGGGAACTACTTTTCATTCATCGTTACCAACTTTACTGGGCGCGTGCCACTTAGGGCGTCCTTTAAAATATATACAGGTAGGGACAGTGACTTTTCCCTAAGGTTGATTTCAAAAGTGCTCGATTTATCGTGAACAGCCTTTAACAATTGTATTAAATTATTTTCGTAATTTTTTTTGCTTTAAAAAAAAATCACAGTGCAAAATAAAGTACAATTGTTTTGCCACAAAAATAAATATTACCAACGTGAAAAAATTACAAATGGGAGAAAAATTGAACCTATGCCCTAACTGCTTGACGCATTACCCTTCATGGAATCCGGCGCACTACAAACTGCTCTACTTTAACACATATTGATATGTTTCATATTGTTGGTATTAAACATAATGTAATGACCAACTGAAGTTATCTTTCGTTATCTTGAGATACTTTATGCTCTAGAAATATATGCATACATGTAATCTGCTTTGCAAGGTTTGCAGGTTGGTCTAGGCTGCATTTCGTTTTCATACTATCCTTTAAAATTTAAATAGAGTGGTTTAATTTTACGAGGTTGTCGCTGTTCGCTACCATCCGCTAGTTGACAAAATCAAGTCAGAGTATCCTTGTGTTGATTGAACTTTCATTAATATTGCGGTAACACAGAATATTATTTTGCATCGTACAATTTTCAGCGTAATACAACATTGAGTAGCGGCAACTTTTTTTAGAGGCTTGGTTAACATTAATACCTGAACAGTACTTCTGTATTAGGCCTAAAGTAATACAAGACTTAGTAAATGATTAAAATTAAGTAAGTTTGTCACAATAGTATTCATTTTACTACAAAATGAACGATTAAAGAAATGCCTCAATTTTGTTTCAGAAACATTAGACATTTTTCTGTGGATGTGCATAAGAAAATATTTCCCAATAATGAAGACGTATTTGCGTAGAACGCACGACCATGTGCCAAACACAGACACGTCTCGATTTTTTTAAATGCCGAAGTTCTACCAGATCTTATAACCTCGATTTAGTGTTTCTTCGGTATATATTCGATTTTCCTTACTCACGGTTTCTGGGGCCTGTCTCGCCCATCACTGACCGGCAGGTGAGATGAACATTTTTCCGCACAGATGACCACGAGATGTTGTTATGGTAGCGGCCGCCCGGGATGGCGACTCCGCGTGGTGTTGTGGACGAAGAGAGGGGGAAAAAAAAAGGGGGGGGGGGGTGTTTGCTCTCTAATAGCTTCCAGCCGGCTTGGGAAATCTGATATCCTGGATCAATAGCACTATTCGCCGTCCACAGCTCCCGCGACGTCACGGTCTTGCTTGGGGCCCTCGCGACGCGACGGCTTCGCAGGTGGCGAGTTTGAAAGCAGACCTCTGGGTTACACCTAAATGGTCCACTACGCATCAGATCAAGGTTCCCAGTGAAAATAAAAACACGTATAGGATGTTGACGGTAAAATGAGCACTTCAGAAAAACCTTCTCAATATCTACTTCCTTATACACGTTATGTATTCTTCCGCCTTATGTAATGTCATGGGCCTCATCACTTTATTCATGCTTCGGGCAAAGGCATTTCCTCATTTTTACACTTCGATGCATTAAAAAAAAACAGAACGCGAACGAAATAATTTAAGTAGTCAAAAACGGTTTACTGACACTTCCATTTTAACTTTAGGACATGGACTTTACGTGCATCGTTACCAACCTTGTTAGGCGCATATCACTCAACGCGTAAGTGAAAATATATACATCTAAGGCCAGAGAATTTTTTCTAAGGTATATTTATAAAGTGCCCACTTATCGTGAACAGTCTTTACCTTTGTTACCGGCAATAGAAACCACGTTTCATTTGCTTGTTACTTCGAGTGTTCTTGATTTTATGAAGGCTGAAAATGCCAGCTACCTTAAAGTGAGTGAGTGAAGACATTTGGGCTGCTCTTAATATCGGGGTCTTACCCGAGCCAATGAAGAGTGGAGTGAGGTAATTAGGGAACAGCGCCGGAATGAAGGGGCGAGGGAAACGGGATATCCCCGAGAAAACTCTCCGAAAAGCGGCGGCGTCCGGCAGGATTCCCACTTGCGAAAATCCAGAGTGACCCGTCCGGGGATAGAACGTTGTTCGCCTCGGTGGGAGGCGAACAGGCTAACCGCTCAGCCACCGCGGCCCCATGAATAAAGTTATTACGTCAGTGGCGATGTTAGTTTTCAATGGTGGAAGAATATGCAAAGTGCATACAAGTAGATCTCAAGCAGGGATTTCAACAATGCTGAGTTTACAGTGAATACCTTGTTCAAGCTTCTATTTAGCTTCACTTGTTAGTTACGGCGAAATTTTATAAGATCATTTTGACCCATTTCCACATATCCGATCGACTTATAACATTGTACTCAAATGTAGTTACCATGCCAGTGAAACAATTTCATGTCGCTCTTTCTTTCTATGTTGCAGAGCACTCGCTATGCGTTTCTTCTGGGAAGCTGAATCCATGTTAAATTAAACATATTCCAAGACCCTTTATAAACTATCCAGTGTCTCGTTATTATGGTCATTTATGAAACACAGTAACATATTATGCTGTGTGCTGTGCTTTCTCTGGCAAGAAATATTTTATTAAAGACAAAAAAATAAAAAAAAACACCCTTACCTCTTTGTTACTGGAAACAGAAACAATGTTTCTTTTTTTTTTGGTACTTCCAGTACCGTAAAGCGTTCTTGATATTACAATAGCTGAAGTCGGCAGCTATCTTAAAGAATGGCATTTTGAGAAATAAAAATTTATATGTTTATTTTTTAAATATACATTATAGGTGTCCTCTTCTGTACCACTTTCACACAGATCTTTGTGAAATTGACTATTTATAATAATGAAAGCAATATCAACACCCCACGCTCTTATTTAGAGTAATAATGCGGAATATTTCAAAGACAGTAATTTAGGCCAACGTCAAAATTATTTATATTTTTTAGACCATTTAAATATGCAGTTTCATTACAAAATTTCTTTTGTCGGGCATTTTGTAGTCGAGTAGGGCAAACAAAAGAGCACCGTGGTTTACATAGTTTAACACACATTCTTGTTAAAGTTGACTGTGGAAGATTGGCTGGGTCAGTTGGAAAATAGTTTGAATTTATTTCTAATTTTCAAATGCAAATTCATCATTAAAAGCCAAACAACCTAACATGTTTAACATCTTCACTCTCAAAATAGTATTACAAGTTTTCATTGAAATATGAGCGTGACGTCTAACCAAAAAATGTTAGGAAAGAGAAAGGTTGCACTTCCGTATTGATTAATATGTGACGTCTTGCAGAATTGTATATACATAGTTTAACCTCAGTGATTTATCTGTTTTGCGCAAACTCGTAAATACTAACAAGTATCAATAATAACAGTAATTGCCTCTTCTACTTCACGTAAAGCCTGCACTACACAATGCCCATTTCCGTAGGAGCTTTCATACCCAATTTTTGCTAGTGTTTCTGATCTCGTGCATGTTAAAATTAAGCCTCCCTGGAGAGCTTGGCTCCGAGTATAACAGTTTTCATACCTATGAGCGTACCCTAAAGCATCTCTTTTTTTAAACTCTATCCACAGAGCTGTCACAGACAAGATGGCCGACACCCGATTAACAACCTCAATCCGTTTATGTTAATTTATGAAAATATTTTATACGTGTTCTATAAAACGTACTAATAACTAAAACGGTAAAAAGAGAACAATAAAACAATTTATCGCACTGTGGAGTCATTCTGTTCATAAGGACATAATAAAACTGATTGGCGAGTATTATTTAAAAATGAAACGTTAAAGGGCGGACACACTGACAGGAACACAGGAGATTTGGCCTATGTAAAGCGCGCGGTAGACAAAAAGTTAGAACAAAAAACTAAGTTAAATAATGAGGAAAGTATTTCAGTAGATACGGCACACAGCTAAGCCACACAACAAAATGAAGCTCCAAGAGAGACTATGTGAGATAAATAAGCGGCACAGTGGCTGCATAGTTTTGCGTTCTCAAGTTGTCCTCTGGGTGGAGTCGGTATTTGCGGGAGCCATCCACGGTAGTGTGTAACAGGGCGCTCACAAACTCACCCACGCACAGCGCCTCACCACAAGAAAGTATGTAAATTCCAGCAGGTTTTTTTCCCCCTTTATTCTGCGCCGGAGCGCGCTGTCCGCGTTGTAAAAGAATGTACGACGCCACGTGTTAGAATGTATGAGGTATATTTTAAACATGAAGCCCCGTCCGCTATCGATCAACGTGACCAGAATCGGCCCGTCAGATAGGCGAAGGGAAAACACGTCTATCAAAAGAATACATTTCGGCAGCGAAATGCGAATAAAAATTACCATCGTAACACCATCGCAGAATTCAATGGAACTCCCACAGGGAAAGCGACGTTATTTTTTTCCAGGATTACTCTTATAAAGACTAACTAGGCGGTTGTTTTTACGATTTAATTAAAAGTATAGTCAATTTTCTTCTCAATTTACAGGTATTAAACTTTTACAAACGGTAAGTATAGACAGCCTACACGTGTAGTTATACAGACAAGTTCAAATTTATAAGAGCATTCTAATTATTAAAAATATCTTCTGTCACGCAAGTTTATTTACTAATAGAGAAATGTACTGAAATTTATGTTTTCAAGATGGAAAAAAATACTTTAAATTAAGAAACTATTTTAAGGCAGTTTGTGAAGACGACTAATATTCATTAACAAAAACAGAATAATGAATAATCAAGTTAGTAATTTTTCTTTAACTTTATAAATAATACATGACAAATAAGCATAATCTTTAAATTTCAATTGCTATTTTGAACAAAGTTTATTTTATATTAATATAACATATTGTCAAGTAGGCCTATATTAAACGTAATATTAATAGTTTAATGCTGTAAACTTAACAGGAGGGAATTTCATTCAATATACTTTATGTTATGATTACAAAAATGACTTCCTCTTATAGGCTGTAAAAAATCACTGCCATTGGTATCATCGCTTTATTCATGCGTCGGTCAAGACGAACTGTGAAATTATTATAAAAGTAAATATTCTACAAATCTTTTAATTTATACACTTAGATGCATTCCAAGAAACAGAAAGTGAAATAAATAATTTAGATATCACAAATGGTTACCAAACACTATTAATTCGACGTTAATATATGGAACTACTTTCCATCCGTCGTTACCAACGTTATTGGGTGAATGCCACTCAATGCGTCCGTTAAGATATACGCAGATAAGACCAGTGACATTTTTTAAAGGTTGATTTTTGAATTGCTTACTTTATCGTGAACTGCCATTATGCAATTATATTGCATTCATTAATATTTTCAAGGCGCCCAGTGACCCAGAGAGTGAGGCAATATATTACTATCTTAGGAACTGCGAAACTGTGACTTTGAATACTACCGCTTAAGTTAATTATTAGTAAAATAGATTTAATTATACAGTTTGTACACAAGTAAAGAACGAAGACTTAAACCCAAATATAAAAAAAAAACCAGACAGTTTAAATAATATGGCCGAATATAAAAAAATATATACGTCCCACTAACAACTTAATGCAATATTTGTTTTTCTATCCTTCATTGAAAACGAGCTAGTTTATGTAGTAGGATAATTTAAGAGGTAACCAGAATCAAAATAGGTATAATTATTAAATAAACTTGTATATGGCATCAGTGATTGTCAATCATCATTAAACAAAGTTCGCAGTTACTTACAGAAAGTGATATGTTACTGAACAGCCAAATTCATTTCATCTTATTCAGTGGTAACAAATTTTAATCACGAAATTTTAACTTGTAAAAACAATCAGTAAATAATTCAGAAACTGTTGAAGGTAAAGTAAAAATTTTCAATAGGCTTCAGTTCTGATGTATATTTATTCAGTGATTACACAGTATATGAAATTTATAAGCGTATAATATATTTTGGATTTAAAAATAATTTTAATATAACTATTATTTGTAAAAATATCACGATTGTGATGTAAAATATATTTAACTGTAACAGATTAAGTGGAAGGGGCAAATAAAACTTTTACTATTATTAGATATAGAAATTTAATTTTACGGTTATATTTAACTTAAACATTTTACAAGATCGAATAGAAATCTCTTTTAGTTACGATATCTGATATTTGAAGACCCACGTACTTCCCAATCTGTTATGTACATGTTCATTTAATGTTTTGGTAAAGTGCTGGTAATTTTTGTTTACAAACTGAGAATAATGACAGTCATGAAAAGAAGCCAAATACATAACTTTAATAAAATTGTATCTAATTTCAAAATTCCAAACCAACGAAATGTTAAGTAGTGATGATCAAAAATAATACTTCATGTAAATACCGCAAAATGTAAAAAAAAAAAAAAAAAAACTGTTAGAAAAATAATTTTATAAAATTTTTTTATAAAAATAAGTTATTTGCATTATATATTATAAATAAAATTAATTAATTTGTAATCATATCGTGTAAATATTTCTGTCGGTGTTTTAAAGCATTGGCCGTTTGCTACACCCAAAACATCATAATTTTTTTAAATAAAGATATATTCCTCTCAGATTTCCATTTATCATAGCTACATGTACTCCTTGTTCCCATGTCTCCTCATCAATTCACTTCTTATTCCAGAAGGTTCCAAATGCGATTTTCTTATTAGCCACATTCATTCATCCTCTAAATTGCTATATTTTGTTTTCTATTTTATAAGATATATCTTCCTTTATCTATATTATCTGTTGTTCATGGAGTGTAATCCAAAATTACATATTAATTGTCATCAGATGAGTCCTTTGAGCTACTAAAGACCCCGCGTAACTCTGTCATAAATCCTTGCCAGGCTTGTACATACGAACAGAATCCAAGGCAGTCTTCTTCAGTGATGGAATAAGCCGCTTCCTTCGTTTTTATAACAGGCCAATTCTATTATATTTGTGTTCTCGCGTAAATAGGGAGGCAGTTTTATAATGTCGTTGTTATATTTCTTTAGTTTGGCAATGCGACACTTTTCAGGCTTCCGCTGTATCTAATTAAATTGGAAATACTGTATGTGATTTTTTTCATGTCCTGATGAAATGGCTCATCATTACCTGTCAGTCATGATGCCGTATCCTTTTCCGGTAAATAGTTCAAACTGAGTAATTTTTATAGTAGGTTAGGCAATAATTGCTTGAGGTCCGCATTTAAGAACTCAGCATGGCAATGTTTATCCCCTGTAGCTTTGCTTACCGGAGAAATTAAAAATTTGTTTCGGTTCAGACGGTTTTAGACCATGCATGATAATCAATAAAACTGTTTCAAGAACTATTGTTTCGTCCTACACGAGGTTACCTGTCACTTATGCATGGTAAGTGATACTGTTATAAATTCATGTCTCCGCAGTGTGAATTATTACACCCTCCTGTTCTATTCAACGAAGAAATGACTTAAGTGGATTAATAACCTTCGAAAATTATTACAAGTTTCACATTAAACCCTGATTCATTCCGTATTCGCTTTTGACTATAATCACCACATGGAAAATATTTAGTCCCCTCAAATAAATGATAAGCTTAGGTGAAGTAGATATTTTAACGTCATAAAAATAAATATTAAATTAAGTCTCTTATTGCTCTTCTATGGAACGAGATACAATGCTCATTTCTCTTGTCTAAGAAGTTTTTTTCTAGTTCTTCACGAGTTTCGCTTTGTATTTAATTTTCGCTGTGTGCTATTTCCTGCTTACAGAAAGGTAGGAACAAATATGTTCCTGACTTTAATAACAAGCAGACACTACTTAATTAATATTAAGAAAAAATATATCAAACAATTCGTAAAATGTAAATTTTCTATGATCGTATATTGTCAGTAATGACTATTAATCGGAAATAATGACGCGAAATGACGAATTCCTGCAATAGAAATGAAACCGAGTATTAAATCCTTCTCTTAGCGAGACCATCTCGTGAGCCCCTAGTTATGGGCTAGACTAGTTCATAAAATATCATGTTATTGAGGGATGGGTGTTGGTAGCAGGGCAAGATAATAAGAAGATTAATTAATTCATTAATTAAATTGTAACATAGGCATTTCCTGAGCCATTCAGCAGTAATACAATATTCCCAGAATGCAGATAAAGCGGACAAGGGAATAGAAAGATAAAGGGGATGGTTTAGTTAGATTAATAGTTATGAAAACTTGCACATTTTCTGTGAAATCGTTGTTTGCGCGTAAACACGTATCTCGGTAAATAAAAGTTATGGAAACATGACTTTTTGTCAGAAAATATACATTTAAAAAAACAATTATCTATGTCACTATTATTTTACTTTTGTCAAATTTAGTATATTCTTGGAGAAAAAAAAATTCGCGAATATGGTAAAATATCGCATTTTTAAAGCTTGCCTGTGCAGTTTCTTTAAGCGGCAAGAGAGAAGTACAAAGATACGGACGTAGTTTAATCTGTGTGCTTTCATCGCGTATAATAAAACCTCTATGCTAAAGATATAATTTACACAGTACAGCACCACGTTGGAGACCCTGCACGCCTTGCGCGTAGGAGCGATGAGGCACTAGGCGTGCGTTTTAGTGTCGCTCGTATTGCTCCCTCGCTTCTTGACCTTGGACGCGCAGCTCCAACTAATTCTTAAAAGAGAAGCATGGTTGGTTGAGAGGGACC
Source organism: Dryococelus australis (assembly GCA_029891345.1). NCBI lineage: Eukaryota > Metazoa > Arthropoda > Insecta > Phasmatodea > Phasmatidae > Dryococelus > Dryococelus australis. Next base: position 263,510,749 of record CM056993.1, read on the forward strand.
TTATCCGAGGTTCGCACCTTGGACTAACTTCCGCCACACCAGGACCGGCAGCTGACCAGCCCGATGACAATCGCCGACTGCGTCGCTGACAGTCCTCGTAGCCTAGTCCACTCTTCGCGCACCTCCACGTGCGTGTGTGTTGGCGTAATACATTCTGATTGGCTCCCGTTTTGCACCGAAAGCTGAGTCTGCTAGGGTTTCGTTTTAATTAATACAAGAATGTCCTGAGGTTAGTTGGACTCGCATTTTCTGTTGTTCTTTGCGCATTTCTCCGATAGTTGATGCATTCCCATTTGACCCGATGTTATGCTTCGAAAGTTTACAAAACTTGTCTGCTGCCTCCTTCCCGGCTGTTGTTCTGACAAGTGGTACACAGCGGGGCCATGCATAACATTAAGTTTATGAACAGTCGACAGGTATGGGCTTAGCTGATGGCGATACATATAACTCTGTAGCCAGGTGCAATACATAATCTCATTGGCAAATGAAGTGAAGGAAAGTGGCAGAGCTTCTAAACAAAAGTATATCTATGTAGGTAGGAAGGTTGGGCTCAACGTCTCATCGAGAGCTAGACCATTAGAGACGGATTATGTTGCTTAAACATGCAGAGAGATGCAGAGTTAAGGGACGAATTGGTTATGGCTTGTAATAAGCAACTATCCCAGCATTCGCCTTTAGTGTTTTCTGGAAATCACAGAAAAATTAAATAAAAATTCCGGATCTGGATTTGAACCCATGTCCTCTAGAATGCGAATCCATTTTTTTTTACCACTGCACCACCTCGTTCAGTGTGAACAGACATTCGTGATAAATTAATGACAGCTTCCAAACCACAAACGTGTGCTGCGCAATAATATATGCAAGCAGTGTAGTAACATGGGCCACATTCTCAATTAGGAGGGCTGCTTGTGCCAGAAGTTTGAATACCTTCACATGGCTTCGCCAAGGAATTAGGACAAGGACAAATGAGCAAGAAGTCCTAAAATATTTTTTTCTGCAATTTTTAGTAAACTCTTTTGTTTGGTTACTTTCATCAAAGAATACCACACAATACGCAATAAACACAATGTTATCGTGCACGTCATTAAATATTACAATTATATAATATGCATGAACAATATTAGCAACATAAATAGCCTGTACAACTTTTAACATAAAAACTAGCATGAATGTCATTACACAGCGTCGATAATATACAATGACGTTATTTTGGAACATTTATTGTAAACATGATGCAGTTCCTTTGCATGTTCAGTAAAATTGATATTGTAACAATCTTGGTTCGGGCTTGTTTAGATTATCTAGCTGGGGGGGGGGGGGAGGCGAACTCAGAGGTAGAATACTTTATAAAGCTTTTACATCACTGTTTTAAAATATATGAAATATACAATATATACATTAAGATTTCCATTAGATTAAGGTCTACATTACATTAATTTCATACTATCGGGAGAGCTTAAAGTGAATGAATGATTTATTATTTAGATGCAATCAATTTAGTGTTTAGTTAATTACAGTCACGGATATATCTAAAGTCTATTGGCAATGCTGTCACCTTAATAATGTTGCCGAAGACTGATTATCCATCTCCATACAGCGACAAGATATTTACACCCTGCCTAGCCAGTCCTTTGTGCACATAAGAGGCAGGCTAACGAAGGTGGACGGGACCCACCCGACCACCACCAAGTTAGTACGAAATGGAATTCAGCACCTTTTCGAGCGAGTAATGCACGATACTAATGGCGTTGCGGTCAACCAGTCACAAGGAGCGGGCATAACCTCATCAATGAGAAATTACGTACTTCTCACGTCCAACCATCTCTGTGGTAGGAATGAGAATCGAAGCCGACTATAACTTTCTCATTTACGACGAGGGCAGGGTCGAAGTATGCGTTCTACTCTCCATGCTACTGGGATTTGCCGAAGATTATAAGAAAATAATGATAAGAGCGAGGCAGTAGTTGGTGATAATGCTAGCCACATCGCATTTGGATGCTGTGTTGGGAGTAGGAGAAAACTAGCAGTCAGTCTCTCTTACTTTGAAAACCATAGAATGGGTTGTCCCTCACATGACTCCGAGCACCCGCGAACATGACAAGCTGTTGAATTATGCCAAGAAAGAAAAAGTGATTGAACTAGCATTCAAAAGTTGGAGCTTGGTCACCTGCTCGGCCCTGCCCACCGCTATGTGAAATCACAGGGTCGTGAAGACGTCTTCCAGTGCGCAAAAACTGCGCTACATTGTACTGGGGCTTCAGATGAACTAACAGTATAGTATCAGAGTCGACAAGTCTACGTTCGACTACTGCAAGGTCGAAAAGGTAAAGATATTTTTGAATAGCGAAATCTATTCGATACACAATAATTTACTGTAATATGCAAGGCTCCCAGTGTGGCAATGTGCTCAAGGAAATCACAGTCACGGATTGTCACGTTGCGACTCGAACCGATTTATGTGGTCACACCCGAACATAAAAATAAATTGTTGAGTAATTTGTGTAAATTAAAAGTGGAGATTATGGACTTACAGAGTAATCATGGCCGCCCTTCTGTTCGTAAAATGAGGAAAGAAACGGATCCATATTTCATTGCTGAGCGCTTCGGGAAACACACAGTTAGGTTACGAGTGGTATGCCCAGAGATGCATATAGCTACATCTCTTTTTGGTAGTGTGAAATATGACGTCATTCCACAATGCGAAAAAAAAATTATGTAAATAAATAAAACCCTCAAATCAATTAGTCGCCAGCCGAGTACGAGTCACCGTGGGCGCAAGGTGACGCCCTTTCATCCCGAGAACCTGTACGTCTTGTCATTCCCGGATGACTCTAATATCACGTATTCGTTCTGGGAGTCTGGATCCCTATATACCTACGAAGAAAAATGTGATGTATGGGCCACTGGCTATATTGGGTGACTTTGGGCGAACCTACGCAACAGTTAATAACTTGCCGCACTCCCGGAAATTTCTTGGTTCATCACATGAAGCGGGATACACCTCTGCCAGCAACGGTGGACCAGGTTGTAGAATTTGCAGCAACTTCGAGCCGAGGCAACTCTACGAGCGCCGAAATTCACCCCCCTGACTGCTCCACCCAAAAGCTTTTAGGTCTGCACAATAATACCAGCGAGGTGTTGTCACAAACTGCCCCAACTAAACGTCGAAGGTCGCACCGTCGTGACGATGTCTCAATTCATAAAAATTCCAGGGGACCTGCATCAGACTGTGAAGTGCGCCCCCGCAAACATCCACTTGTGACATTACCTGTTGCCGTCGCCCACACGGGATCGTCCACAGCTGACCCCCACCTTGGAATAAGTGCACCGAAGATTCCAGTTCTACTGCATCAGATCGAACGTCAAAGACTGTTAATAATTTTTACGAACGTGTTTTGACCGGCATATTGAATTAAAAATAACACAGACTGTCGTCGCATATGTGTATATTTTTTAATTTTTCTAAATAAAATATACATGTATAATAAAACTGACTATGTTGCGTATTACATTTTTAAAGTTTTACTCTTGCCGATAGACTTTGGATGGCCTGCAGAAACAGGAAAAATGCTTGTGCGAGGTAATTCTCGAGATCCGCTCGGCCATGCCCTGCCACCCATGCACTGCAAGCCGATCGATAAAAATATTGCCTTGCTAGAATCAATACGTGTTCCCTGGCGGCTAGCCGCGTTTCTGCTCTTATGCATGACTACCACTTCTATCAGTATCCTCTCCGGGGAGTCGCGACGTGGCTCTTATGGCGGGGAATACATCCCACTCCATTTACCTGTCTGTGACCGTCCCCCCACTCCATTACATTGCTATTGGCTATTGCCAAATTTTCGTCGATATAATACTAATACTTAAATTAAAAAAAAATATATGTATATACAGTATAAAAAAAACGAACTGGAGATAGTCGAGTATATAGGTGCCAAAAGACGATAATGCCATGCCATGGTGTGACACTTGTAAGAATATGCACGAATGTTTTTTTGATGCCGCGGCCTACGGCCATCAAGTAATTTCGCTTTACTAGGCATTATCCTCCGTGGAAGACTTTGTGCGGCGGCTACTTTTACAATCATTAGCAACCATCTTTGTATGGTCGACGGTCGATTTCTGGTCCGCCGAGAGTGACGATGCTCTCCTATTTGCAGTTGGAGAGTTATTCGAAAAGATGGATGCCTCTGTCTCAGGATGACGTGGCGCTGCACCATCGGAGATCATGGTTGAATCCGGCGCTGCACCTATAACATCGTCCGACATAGCGAGATAGATGTACTTCCGGAGCACTCAGACGGCACCCATCCAGTCAGCATCCCTCCAGGCAGTGCCCATTCAGGCGGTGTCCTTCCAGGGCTCCCGCCCATTTCAGGCTTCCAGACCAGTGAGGTCATTACATGCGACAACACCATTACTTAGGGTTCCCTGCTGCTGGAAGCTGTCATCGTACCGCAGCGAGAACATATATCGCCCGAAATGGCTGTTTTACATGTGCAAACAACAGCTTCCATTTCCTCACGCTCTGGATATTAAGAGTTCCAGAGGAAATATGTCGCCTAAGAACATCCACCGTCTCTTTTATACTAATTCTCGAGGTACTTCGGAGTTCGAATAAGGAAACCAAACCCAACCCTCAGAGTAAAATATATTGCAGCTTGCAGTGCATTTTATATCATACAAGGAGGTGTGTTAGGGTTGGAGTAAAGTGTGTTTGTCCTTGTTATTGCAGTACTGATCGTCTGAAAGTGTCGTTGTGCCAGTGTACACGACATGGTCACAGAATAGCATATTATTGCCTTGATTGCAAAATATATGATAGTGAATATATAGATGGTGGCTTCCATGCAGACTGTAAACTGTGTATTTTGATTAGCGAATGATTTGTGAAGTCCGAAAAGCTTTATATATAATTATTAGTTTATGATTCTTAAGTAAATTGTATTATGACAGGTCATTCAATTAATCCTATCATATAATCATTTGCGTATATATGCCTTTAATTATTTTATTTAACAGTTAATCGTAGTCACAATTATTCACTGCATGATAATTTTCATTGAGTGTTATTGCTGGGTACCGTTTGTGATATAGGCTGTGAGTCGATTATGGCAGCTGTAGTTCCTAATCCCGCCGCCTTAATGTAAAGAGCAGCCGCCCGGTGTCTATCTGGCGTGTCCCGCTTGACGTCGCGGGGGTGGGGCGTCGTCGGTGGCGCGCACGTGCGGTGGCAGCAGTAGTAAGCGTTAGGCTGGTAGAGTGTGACTTAGGCGGGCGGTCTAAAGTCAGCTGTGTGCGATAGAAGTAAAATATTGCGGGACTTAATTATGATCGCGCGGCCGCGCGGGGCCGGAAAGTGTCTGTCGGTCGTCGCGGGTGCTAACGCACCGGAGGCACGATTATGTGTGTTACCAGCCAGCGTCGGGTTAGAGAGAATGTATGGTGTGTACATAACGTCGGACTGCGACAGTATTTCCACGGCTGTAGTCTTACTTAAATTTGGATTGTGCTCGTATTATACGATAATGAGCCGACGGTGTCTTGTCGGATTACGACGAAACATTCCCGTAACCGAGCGAGGCGTGGAATGTAAAGTAACATTGTGAAATGGAGCTCCGCTGAACTAGACACAAGCTGGTGTTTAATATTGTGTGAGGTGCAACCCTTCCAGAAAAACGTGTGCAAACTGACTAGAAACATAGACAGGTTGTATAACGTAATCGAGGGCACGGAGTTGGGGAGGAATGAATTATTTGCTGCTAATGAAAGTCTGTGCCGAAGTTTTGAACACTATTTAGAGACCGTTTGTAGATCGCCAAATATCCGTAGCTCTATTTTGTAACCATGAAAGTAGCCGAAACAATCACTGGACTTTGGTGTGTAAAACGTGCTTAGGTGAACCCTGACTTTGTGATAATGGCGGACGTGTTAGAAGTTGCAGCGCAATTTAAGTGTAGTGCCGATCGAAATGAAGACCATGCCTGCGGGGCGAAAATAGTTGAGCAGAATTCCGAGATCTGAAAAGTACGACACGACGGTGTCGTGGGCAGAGGCGGCCCGACAACTGCATTGCGTTGTGACCCGAATGGTCGGGCTGTTTCCGTCACATCGTCAAGCCCACGAAGGGATGCAGCCAAGGTACTGTGAGTATGATATTGCTATTTCTTCGTATCGGAGTGCGACACGTAACGCCAGCGGGCGAACTCGGTGGCTTCTCTGCGGTGGCTTGTAAGTATGAATTGTATTTGTAAATAATATTATGTAGAGTGAGAACGAACTTTCCAATATGGTGTAAGAGTATTTTTATGCAGTATTTTTTATGTATTGGCCAGAGATTTTTCTTTTTACTTTTGAATTAATGGATTGTAAATTGAATATTAAATTTGTTGCCACCAAAAGTCTGAACTTGGAAAACATTCTTCCGTGCATCACGGAAATGGACCTCTATCTCTGTTTGGGGTATTTAACCAGTAATTTATCTATAAGCTCATACAATATCGCGGACGGGGCATGGCTCAGATATGTGTTTAATGTTGAGAATGTCTAACTTCATCCAGGTGTGGTGTTGGGGATTTGTTGTTGTCTGGGTGACTGAGTGAGGCACATTTTGTTACATCCCCCTCCCCCTTTTTATAGGGTGCCGGAAGGTGTCTCAACGGTAGGTAAGGTTATGTTACATTATGATAAAACCCAACACAATAACCGTAATGTTGCAGAGTTCATTTTTGGAAAGCGGAGGATATAACTTCTGCTGCTAACCTCCTAGCTATTCTTAAACACTTAATCAATGTGGCTTCACTACAGTAGGACATGGATGGATGTTTGTACCGAAATCTAGTAAGTCATTATTAAATATTAATGATTACTTCAATGTCAAAATTGACTAAAATTCTAGTGCAGCTGCAATGCTTCCTTTTGATACATAAGGCGTGTTTGAAAGGTATTATTACCTTACTTTAGGTCTATGTTGATCTTACCATATATAATTAGGCAAACCTAACCTTTTCTCAAGTATATGAACTAAAAGTACTATAATTGGAAATAATATTCTTTTTAATGTATTTGAATATTAATTTATTGATAGGTTACACATTTTTTGTGCAATTCCTTTGATTTTTCTCTACATATATATATATATATATCCATTATAAACTCTAACTTCATATGTTAGACACTATAGATTCATATATTGTTATTTACATCATTATATTATTATTTATATGATGTAATAAAATTATTATCTTCATACCTGCTTTATACGATAGTAAAAATTTCACATTATTGTAACAACATTTATATGACAATAGAAAATACAGTTTTTTTTCTGGTGAAGTGCTGTTCATTTTACTATAGATGTATTTGTTTTCTAGCACAATTACATAACTGGCCCTTGTTTTTGAAATTATTTTAAAATTATTTCCTCTGCCAACTGCCGGCATATTTAAACACATATAGGCCTAATGCTGTCATTGCAATTTGTTTCTGTGGAAAGTTTGTTTGTATCCCGGCCGGGTGTGTTTTAGTGTAAATGTAGTGTAGAACAAATAACGCGTTACCTGGTATTGAAACATTTCGCTTACGCTGCACCCGCCCTCAGTCCCTCCCTTTCACATGTCGTCACTGGTGGTTGTGTTGCTGCCCGCTCCCAAGGACATGATGGTGTAGGGTGTGACATCAGCACACATTACATCGCCCTGCTCACGTGCTGCTTTGGGTGCTCTGAAACTTTCAGAACTTATTAATATCTTAAAATAATAACACTATTTTGCATATATACAGTAGCATTTTATTCTTCATATACTTATTTATGTCAAAGCCCCTACTTTTAATTATAGACATCACATTTTTATGCGTATGAGGTTAAGACGTTTCTATTCATTATATATTTAGCTTATTTACGTTAATACGTGTCCAGACAACATATTTATATTATACTATGAAATATTTATTTTCATTCTAAAGTTAGCAGTTATTTTATGCATTTAATAAACATAATTATTTATTGCCTGTGTGCTGTCTATTTACTGTGTTGTGTTTGCATTAATTAATTAATGTATATATTTTTACATATTAAAATATTAAACTTTATTGCAAACATAGTGTGATCAATTAAAATTTCTTCTGTAACTTTGTTAACTGTTATTTATTTTATCATAACACTTAAAAATACTAATAAAAGTACTGTATCTCAACCATTAAATTATTTTATTTTTTTATTTTCACAACACTTACAGAAACAAGTAAGTATTGCTCACTCTTTCATATTATATCCTTGTGTTTTCCAAACACTTACTAATACCAATAGTATATTACTGGAATCGGGGATCTGCATTCAATGCATTTACTCTCAGGATTTCGGAAATGAAAGTGCCCTTGTGCTACACTCCCGTTTATTGTGTTGCATATCCGACCCTCAGTTCTGTATCTCTATTCACAGCTGTGTAGCACGCCAGACCCATAGCAAAAGTATTAACACATCTGCAATATTCCTACTGACTGGGGCACCTCGACAGGACAGTGGAGAAAGTAGGCGCCAAATTTTCTGTCCGGTCAGCATCTTGACAGAGCCACAAACTCCTGCACTCATGTGCAAAACACACATTTTATTAGTGACCTCCTGGGTGAATTACCTAATGGTCCTAATTGACGTGGGCAACCTGTGGATTCGTTCTAAACAGACGAAGGTGGTGTGCCAGTTTCACTTGTTCCCGTTTCGTCGATACCCTTAACATTTAATCACAGCCATCCGTTTCACGTCTCTTCCGACAGCGGACGCATCGAGTTACTTGTACTTGACTGATACAGCGTAGCTCTTGTTTGTCTGGCACCACAGGAGTTGGCAATGATCCGGATCGCCGACTGTTCAGAACGGACGAAGATCGTTCCATCCCGTTCCATATTAAAATATACAAGTGTGAAGTGTGTGAAAACTGACCTCATTTTTAAAACCAATATTACATATAGCAGTAGGAGGCGCTATCAATGTTTATACAGCTGGGTGCGCTCTCCGGCACACATTTCATCACACGGTGGCATGCGGCCATGCGGAAGTGCTGACTCGCAGTGAGGGGGGTGGGCGTATGTGACCACTGTATCGTTCGACAGTGCAAATTGGTCGCACCACCTCACTGAGACTTTGATTCCTTCTAGTACCTGTGCCGCAGGATCTATGTACGCCTTTTAAACTATGGCACCCATTACATCCTATAAGTAGATAAATGTATAAAAACATTTTAGTGTTACATATCACCTACATGTAACATAATAAAATCCATTAACTATCTTACTGCTTTATGTTTCATTGACATGCATTTGAAATTTAAGCATCGTAAACTCCATACTATAAGTTTTAATGGAAAATAAATATATTATTGGGATAGCATGGCATGCCATCGTATGTATATGTGCAGCGTAAAATCGTTGTTTTAATTCAATCAAATATTATTTAGCACAGACAAACAACTTCTGATATTTACTTTACTTTAACATTATATAATCCATCGCAAAGCTTATTTATATTTCTCCATAAATTAATTCGATATAAGCACATTATTAAATTAATATTTACATTGAATTAATTATTATATCTCTTTGAAAAATTTGCTGTAATTGAATATATTTTCATTCGTCAATTAATATTAAGAGACGCAACTCATATTATTTGTATATTATGTCACTGTTTTTACTTTCGGACACTTGTATTAGTTACTACCACGTGGAGATATAAGATGTATCTTATACAAAATTTTTATTTTTTATTATTTAAATACTTTGCCTTACAACTTTTCTCAGCTTGGCTTCATTATAACGCTACTTTTCAATAATCATGTTGATTGATTTAAATTTATAGACGTGGTTAAATTTATTTTATTTTCAGGTTGCAAAAATTTAGCGTGGGTGGTTGGGATATTAAATTTAGCCAGGAGGGGAGGGGTTGGTACATAATGTATCGCTCACGAGTTATTATCCACCAAATTAACAACTTCCAAGAATTAGCAATTTCTTAATATTTAAACTTATCGGTTATGTGAAATCTATTTAAGGGGATTGGCGGAGTTTGCAAGCTTCGCTGCTGAAAGGCGGGAAAAACCCTAGCCTCCAACAATGTAATAGTTACACGGCAGCGAGAGGTTAGAGAAAGACCGGTGCCTCCGCCAGTGTAATAGTCTTGGTTAGAGACTGTTCATATTATTTAGTTGGGGGAAAGGCGAACTCAGAGGTAGAATTCTTTATAAGGCTTTTACATCACTGTATTAACACACATTAACTATACAAATTTTAAAATACGATAAGCATTACATTTACGTTACATAAATTAAATAATCTCGAGGAAGCTTCGCGTGAATTAATTATTTATTGTTTTAATGCAATTAATTTAGTGTTTAGTTAATTACAGCCCCAGATATATGTAAAGTCTATTTGGAACGTCGTTATCTTAATAATTTTGCCGAAGGCTGATTCTCCATCTCGATTGCAGTAGTCGCTACACCAACGATCGCTCCATCTTCACTCCGTGGCGCCTCGCTGAGGTAAGACCTCGTTCGTTGCTCCGCTCGCCTTAATGTATGTCACGGTTCCTGTTATTAAAACGCCCGTGCCCCGTGGCCTGATTCGTCGCAGCTCCGTTACAATAAAAGAAAAAATTTTAATAATGCGCCTCCCCTTCTAAGAAAATTTGATATTGTACAGCAAGGTTGCCACCGCTCTATTTTCACAAACGTAACTGTAGCTAGTTTTGCTTGCTGGCAGCCCCGTCCTGCTCGAGTTTCGTGCACCGCGGTGTACGGCTGGCCGATGTACTGTTATGAAGAAGACTTATGCCCGGTTGCACCACCATCTTTCTCGAACCGAGATCAAATGATCCTAGTTCCATACCAGGATCCAGTTTGATCTTGGTTCCAATGTAAAAGTGTTACATCAACAAAATATCATGATCCTGGATCTCCGATTCGTCGATCTTGGTTCCAAAGTGAGAGACCGATAGTAAGTAGGACACAAATTTTGCTATTGGTTCGTAATATATGACGTCATGGAAGTAGGTGCATTTTTCTCTATAGTTAGAACTAGATGTGCGATGTTTTATTTGTTTTAAGTGAATTATTGTTGTACGAATGTTAATGAATAAGATTCAAATGCATATAATGTTTTTTTTTAATTTCCCAAGAAAACAATCGAACGTAGTTCTATCTGTTGGCGTATTTTCAAACTACATTCGTCGACGATGGCTGATTTGGGATCGAGATTTCGAACCGCCAATTTCGGGGGTTCGAAATGAACTTCATCTCGATCTCCAGTCCAGCTATGAACTTGAATGGTGCAACAGGTTTCTGTGTTGATCTTAGATCCGATCTCGAATCGAGTTTCGAACCACGATGGTGCAACCGGGCATTAGAGTCATACACATACATGAAAGGGTTAGGGCCGTAAATGAATGATATGATTTGGTAGAGCACACTGTGAATGATGGGGTTTATTAGACATGATAAATATACAATAACATATTACGGTAACATTAATAGCTCGGCGGAACTTATAATGAATTCTTTATGCAATTAATCTCTTATGAATGTCTGTTCGACGCCACTACTATGACAAACAAATTGAAATATCCCCACCTTAATCAAGGATTCCTGAAGCTGTTCTGGTAAGCGGTTATAGACTGTTCACGATAAAATTAGTAGTTTTCAAAACCCTGCTTAAGATTTACTTATGTGCATCTTGTGTATTTTTATGCCTTATGTAAAATTAATATTGTAATGGGCCTCAGCACTTGATTTGTGCATCGGCCAAGTGAAACTGCGAAGTTATTAGAAAACTAAACATTTAATAAATTTGCTAACTTTAATACAATGAGGAATTAAAAAGAACAGAAAGAGTGAGAAATAATTTTAATGATCACAAATAGTTACCTAACCCTTTTTATTCGTCATTAAGATATGGAACTACTTTCCCTCCTTCGTTACCAACTTTACCGGGCGCATGTCACTCAGGGCGTCCACAAAAATATATGCATGCAGAGGCAGTGACATTTTTCTAAGGTTGATTTCAAAAGTTCTGACTTTATTGTGAATAGCCTTTATTGACGATCGGATACACAGATTTCTGCGATCTTCCCTCGTTGATGGCCTGACGATGAAAGACGCGGTGTGTTGTTTGGCATACTCGTCCCCGATTGCCGGCCAGCGGAGGGGATTTCTGCTCCTGGCTGAAAGGAGGACGGAATACGGCGAGGTTACGCTGCTAAAGTCACGTTCACCTGGCTTCTTGAGGGGAATGATCACCAGAAGGAAACATAATTCAAAACTATTTTGCAAGTTGATGAGAGCCTGAATGGTCCCGAGAATCCTTTCAGAATTTTGAATATAAGTATGCAATATGACTTAAAGTGTTAAGAGTGTTAGGCTTAAAGCTCTTATAATTTTGTGCAAGGTTTTTTTTTGATACTATAGACGAAGGTAAAAAAAATAAGTTTTCTATTGCTAAAAATCCTCTAATAGAAAGATTCTCTTAATTCATTTAAGTATTTATTTTCAAATTTCACCTGGGAAAGGTGAAGCCATTTTTGTCAGTTTCTAAGTGTCACACCTGTGTTTGCGAATATTTCTTTTTAAGTAATCACGTACCTGGTAATTTGGAGTTACGTGCTGGTTAATGTATAAAATTTTCTGACGGCGGTATGTAGATCTGATTTCAATTTTCACCTAAACTGTATGCGCTCTACCGCCGGATGTCAAGAAGGATCTAGGGTGACTGTTTTTGTAAATTATAAGTGGCATGGTAATTATATTAAAATTCCATGTACATTGAGGTGATTCCAAAATATAGCCAACAATAACATATACTTTTACAAATTTTTGATATAAGTTTTGAAGATTAAAATAGGTTGATTGCTGCTTCGGTAACGTTCCAGCGGTAACACTGATACACCTTATGCAGTTAGATATTATATTTTTTGGCAACCATATGACGACCAGAATCCCGTTCAAATACGCTGGTAGTAGTTTTACGCCCATCGGCGTATTTGAATGTTCACCCGAAATGAAAGGGAGATAAAAGGGTTTGTTGTAAAAGGGAAGATTATTTTTAGCCGAGCCAGATGGCTTCGCGGTCCTTGTTACATTGCTGGGTGGCTTCGGGTACAAACCGCCTCGCAGATACCATTTGTCTTGTTCGGAAATTAACTCCCACTTCTATCCTCGGCTGTACGGAATGGGGAGCAAGAGCAAACAAACGAGTGTAAAAGACGAAGCAGAACGCGTTTTCCTTTCTTTTCTCGCAGTAAATTTGAACCAGTGTAAAAAATAAATGAATACTGTTGAATTCGTTTACAAGTTAGTATCTTGTATGTAATGTGAGGTTCTAATACACAAAATGCTTGTAAAAGAGAGCGATTTTAACTAATGTTGACACGATTTTATTATTGATTGGAGTAATGAACTCGTGATTGGCTGGAGAGTTTTTTAGGTGGCAAGCACGTGTCTGAAAGCAACCACAGATATCCTCAAAGGGAAGAAGACGTGCGAGTAAATACTGTCGTTCTTTGGCCCATCCTTCAGGATTGCTGGTGGGAGTCGCTGTTGTCATGTCCTATTTAAGGATGATGAAGGGAAATTGAATCGTTTAATGCCTCTTCTGGCCATGCGTTGGGTGAAAGAAGTGAAGCGCTGATTAGAAGCCGCAATTTACGAAGGTGTGATAGTGGTTTTAATTACATAATTGTGGCTTTATTTTGCAGTTTAAAGCGATAGAATTAAAAGTTCAGTAGATATTATATTATCGTTTATCTGTGGAGAATAAACAATAACCATGATATATTCAAAAGTTTGATGTTTTGTGTCTATCTCTTGTGGGCCAGTCGCCGCAATATCCTGGGACACAACTCAAACTTACCAACCTGCCTTTCTGCCTAATTTCAAAGGAATCAGGACAGGAAGGGTCAACTGAAACGTGCCAGAAAAATAATGGTGTATTTGTTGATAATACAGCTGTTGACCTTGTTCACACACTTTTTCTGGAGAGGAGGGAACTACTGCTAACATTAACACTTTAAAAATTTGGTTAAATAACATTTGCTATAACTTCTTGTATAGTTACAATGTTTTCTCCACATATATTTGACCAATTTACAAACTTTCCATTGAAATTCACCTTTTACTCATTAAAATGCCCCTTCACTTCAACTTCCAACGCCTTGTGCATTGCATTTGAAAAAACCCCTTTTAAAATTTACAAAACACTTTAAAACAAGTAAACTCTACTTGGAATACACTCTACCAGCCTTAAAACTGCAGGGTTTACAACCATGATTTTCAAAACAATTTAAAACCAGCTTAAAGTCATTTAAAACACCCATTATATCATAGATATCAGAACACATTGGCACCTTGATTGTTCTGACATCATAAAGATACTTAAAACGCCTACACACCGGCATAAACTCGTAAAGCATTTACTTTTAACATAAACTCGCTCTATCCGGAATTTTACCAACACACCTTCAATAAGAAATACCACAATGAACCTTAAAATGACCCTTTAAATTACATCTCAAAACATTTACATTACTAAAACAAATCGTTTTCAAGACCCTCCTCTCGGGTGCTCCTGCAAGCCCACTTGGCTGCTCCTCGAGATATACATTTAAAATCACCAAATACACAATTACACTCACCTACTTCACCACGCAGGGTGATTACACTAAAAATTTGCAATCAAAAACAAACTCCTGTAAAATATATATAGAAAAGACCCCACTGAGGTACTGGTCAAATTCTTCCAGCTTTTACAACTGTTTTCATTCTTAAATGCTCGGGGACAATCCCCATGTATTTTCCCATAAAAGATTCCCCAACACTCTCCAACATTTACCAACCATTCTATTCATCAGGTTGGGGACTCTTTCCCCACCGAACACTTGCGGCGACTTGCTCTAGAACCTCCTATCAACACACACCCCACGACCAAAGCAGGGAGGGGATATTGTCCCCACAGACACTTTCGTGAAAGCTGGCCACTTCAGCACTAACTACTCTCCACACCCACCACGCTGGTGAAAGAAAGAGAAGGGATATTATCTCTACCACTGAGGTTTTTCTCTTCTTCCACCCATACAACAACATAAATTCCACACAAGCCATCCATCACTCCATTCACTCCCCCTCCCTAATGTTAGAGTTTGTTAATTTACTAAGTCTCTTCTCAGCAATAATATTTTCAATTTTCCCAATTACTCTTCCAAGTTCCCTCCTAAAAGTTACGACGAGAGAAATATCACAAAGATCAATGATGGTCAAGCAGCTTACTTCAAGCACACACATTCCTTCAGGAACCACTCGGAGAACACAACATTAAACTCCAAATGCTCTTATCCAAAATGTCAGCTCAAAAATATTAACAATTTACATTGGCTAAACTTCAACACGGCCACTTATCACAGGCCCGACGCAGGGGATCCTCAAGAAATCAAAGTTCATATGAGAGCACAAAAAAACTAAGTCTTTGCTTTTTCTATCTGACAAAAAAACAAAGTCCCACACAGGACATGGCCAGAAACAAAGTCTTAATTCCGCATAAATACGCGAAAAACACCAAGTTCATAGGCACCTCATCTCACAAAATTTATTCTGGCTGCCCTGAAAATAACTAAGTCCGAGGCACTTTCCTCTAGAATCAAAGTTGTTATGCACGCCTCGCAGAAAAACTATATCACCAACTTCAGCTGGACAAAAACTCCTAAAAATTACAAGCCATTAAAAGTCTAAGTCCCAATTTCGGCCTGCCAAATATTATCACCCATCATCGTCGCCTCACATAATTATTCTGTTCCTACTGCGCCCTGAACATCGCAAATATTTTCTAAGTCCGAAGATTCGCTGAATACTTATCTCGTCTCTCACAGACTCCTCATCTCGTTATTACTCTGGGTGGACACCACTCACCACAGAGCACCAGCACGTCGGCTGGGGAATTCTCACAGATGCAAGTATTTTTTTTTTGACGAGCCTCCAAATCCCGCTACGACAACGTGAGCACCTTCACAGTTCTGTGTGCCCTCCGGAATGCATGTTAGTAGCTAAGAAGGTTGGAGAATGGGATGCGTCTCAGGGCAAGCCATTTAAGCCTTAGGTCAGTTTTTATTAATAAAATGGGGGCATGCATCGTGGCTATAGCAGGGTTGTCTGGTGGCATGGCCGCAATTGTAGCCGTGGACTCACCCCGAAAGAATAAAGGTCTAGTGAGGGGTATAGAAAACAAGGCTAAACGGAGAGGACTTGGAGAAAACTCACAGAGGCAGCTCGCGCACCTCAATATATACACAGAGAAAACCTCCACTTTCGCCCCCCCCCTCCCCATCTTTTCAAGAGACTGGTAACTCAGCGCACCCTATACAATCAGCGCCCTCTTTTCGTATACAACGCCCTCTTTATTGCCAATATTTTCTGAATGGTGTGAATTTGGACAGACACCTGCGAAAGGCACACTTCAACAAGGAACGCCTGTAGACCCGCAATTGACCACACATAATGGTCGTGCAGAACATGGCTCTCTCCTTTGCAGGCGTTCATACTTACTAGAACGAGACATTTCTGAGTACATATTCACACTTGTGACGGACATCCCGTCACACTTTTCCAAATGGTTTTATTAACATTCTTCAGCTCTTAAACAAGTATGGTCTTAACTGAGGGCGTAAAGTGGAATACTAGGCAGTATATTTATCAAGGAGTAGATTGTTATCAATAAAGATACAAGAGTTAAGCAAATTAAAGCAATAATAACTAAGTTATTTTCGTGAAGTGTCAACGAGGTTAAAAATAATACTTGATGAACATATTAATGTTGTAACACACTGAAGACCTACAATTTAGTACATAACGTAATACCCGAGTAAACTATGGGAACATTGGCCGACTACTCTGCTAAGCGGTGTAACATTATTGTCCTTTATTCTTCTTGAAGTATTATTGTAGGTAATACTGGGTAAAGGATATCGAGATGACAAATATACTTGAGGAACCTGAGGAGTGTGGAGTGGAGAGGTTGTGGCAGCTCTTAAGAGCGAAGTCTTGAGAGCCGATGAGGATGAAACAAGGTGAATATGGAGCAGTGCTGGAATACAAGGGCGGGGGAATCAATCAGCCAGTATCACCGTAGACCACGATTCCCACGTGTGAAACTCTTGGAGTGACACCACCGGGAAGTGAGTGCTCTAGCCGCTGCGCCACCGCAACACCCCACAAAAACACGGTTTGATGTGGTTTTCCACGTGTTATGGTAATATGCTGTGCATTGCTTATCTCTATATGCTTTTCGCGGTTATGTTAGCTGACCATTTTTTAATATCAGCAAATATCTACTTCTCTCCTCAAGTTGAATTATTCCATCATATGTACGTATAGGCTGTTCACGGTAAAGTGAGCATTTTTGTGGCCATAGTTATTTTTTATTCCCGCCATTTTTTATCCTTTGAATCCTTCTTAAATTAATTATAGAAATGTGAGTAATAAACACAGTGTGCAGATTTCACCGCACATTGAATTTAACTTCTAAGGATAAAATAAAATATTTTTGTTGACTTCTATTGCAAATGAGAGGTCTTTCATAAGTGCTCACTTTACCGTGAATAGCCTATTATATAAATTGTCATAAGCCTAGTGATTTTATTCATGCACTAATCAGGTTAAACATGCAATTATAAGGAATATTATTATTGTTCGGGCGTGTCAAGTCGCAATCTAATATATATATATAACGCAAAAAAAAAAACACTTACTTGATTTCCAGTAATTTCAAAAGTTACACTCGTAATTAAACGTCAGTACTTGGAACTATTTTACTTATTTTGCCGCAAAATTAACTGGGAGCCGGCTTGCTAGCGAATTGTCAATACGCAGTGATTTTATTTTTCAAACGTTTATTTCATAAGTGCTTATTTTATCGTGAACAGTTTACATCAAACGAAATCCTTGGTTTGTACTTGCTCTCTTAATATTCAGTTAACAATTATAGGCAAAGGTAGGGTTTCAAGTGGTTAATTTATATACAGAAAAGGTATAAAATTAAATCATCATGTAACATATTATGCAATAAAATATTTTTTCTTAAAACAACTATGTTCATTTATGACAGATCTTTTAAAAGTGAGAACAATTCATTCTCAAAGAGTAAATTAATTTGTCATTCAAAATATTGTACTTAATTTACAGTTTATGTTATATAATTTCACTGAAAAGTATGCAAGTATAAAATAGAAAACATATTGTGTGAGACCATGACGTGTCAGTAAAAATATGCACAACCGTTCGAGAAAAAAATGTGTTCAAGCGACTAGTACATCTCACAGACTTTGAATTTATAGTACAAATATTGTAATAACTTTCCTTCATTCTATCAACTGAACGATTTTATTTTTGCCACTTCATTTGTTAATCATCTTAAGTTGGAAGCAGCATATTTTCCATTGTGTTTCATAATAGAAATTAAAGTGTATTTTATTCAAAAAATGATATTATTCTAATAGTTTAATCAAACCCATCACTATCGTAATCAGAAAAATACACTAATAAAGGTTGTTATTAGCTTGGTTCTCATTGAGTTATGAAATACCTTCCGTTTTTCTATTAATCATCAGAAAATATACCCGGGAGAGGAAAACAACCAGAATAAATTTATTACAACCAACGATATGGCGCCACTGTTTTCGTTTTATTAGTGCAAAGAAACTATTACCAAAGGATCTGTTTATTTGTCAATAAATGAGTTGATACAGGTCTGAAAATCATTACTATCTCTGTTAAGCTTTTAACTTTAGGATTTTCAAATGTTTATTGACTAATATTTGCAGGAAAATGGACAAAGGGATAACATTAGCGACTGTCACATTTTATTTCCTTTTAGAAAACAAATACAAAATTTTTTATGCTGGTATGTTGTTGTGTTAAATTGCAAGGTTGCAAACGAGCTGGTGAAGTTTACATATGGGAAAACGTAATGGGAACACAACAAGCCGTCATGTTTCCTACACAGCTGTTATCAGTTTATTCATTATCTTATCAGAACATTTGAGAAATAAGTGTTAATTTCTCCACATGGTTAATGGAAATTAGGCGATAATGTTAACATACAAGTTGTTCTGCAAAATAAATTTTTAATAATTTTTAAACATATATTTTATAAATGCACTCAACAATACTTTTTAAATTTCTCTTTATGTCTTTAGTATTATAGAATATTTGCTTTTGAAATTAAAATTATTTACATAACAATAAATCCGAGTACAACAAAAGAATAAATAAAGATAAATAAAGAATAAATTAGACTGAACTTGATGGCGAGAAACTATTTTTGTATTAATAAAATCATCACAAAGACTAATGTAGATATTCGCACAAAAACAATTATAATTAGTAAACTTTATTCAATACGACTACTCGCATACACAGAACTGTATGTATATTCTAATATTAGTATCACATATTGATGTTATTTTATTTAAACCAAACAAGAGTCGGTAGCCTTCAAATGGATAAACTTACTTTTTTACTTTATTTCGTTAGTTTTTATTTATATTGTAATGATGTGTGCCCAAACGCATGAATACTCCCCTATCCCAGTCCGCACTTCAACATACTTGTCTATAATCTAGTCACGGTTTCTTCACACTTTTTAAAATCAATCCTTTGGAAAATCACCCTATGTACGACGTGTTTGGTTATTTCCTAAATATGCCTGCATGTATTACATGCATTTTATACATGTTAAAACACAACAGTGTCTTATTTTTGGTTAAATAGAAATCTTACATATATTTTATCTATAAATATTATTAATTAATTAATTATTATCAAAAATTGTAGTGAGTAAATATGTATGTTAGCAATGCCTAGTAAGAAAAAGGAATATGCAAAATATAATTAAATCGAGTGAGCGCGAATTTGGTGCGTTGTCACTTTGGTGCAATTTTCTAGAGTTGGTCAAACTTTGTTTTTGCTTGGTTTAGTTGTTTGCACTCTATTTAGTTCATTTTCACCACATTTTGTTTTGTTTCACATTATAGTATTTTTGATTATACTTTGTTCGTGTTTATTCAGTTCTGTTGAATTCCCCTTTCTTAGAATGATTTCTCCTCTATTTGTTCTGTAGTCACACTGTTTAGTGACATCTCGCTTGCATTCATTGTTTTGCACTATCTTTTTTTTTTTTTTCTCAATTCTGATAGGACTCGCATGTTTTCTTTTTTTAAATTGGTTTTTTGTCACCGATCCTCAAATATGCGTCATCTTGAACCAGGCGGGCAAGTGTAGTCCACTCAATGTTATTTCCAACTTCTTTAAAGCCCTACTTAAGTTCTTCTACCAGGATATTCCTGCAGCTGCGGCTGGTTCCTGCAAGGGCTGACGCAATGTGCAGAGCGACCTTGGCCAGCCGAGCCATTGTTATAATATAACACATTCCGGGGGATTGAGCACGAGGTCAGGAAAGGAGTATGTAAGCACAGAGAGATGGCGGCTCTGGGCGCCATCTTGCCTGCCGCCGCCGGAGGCCCTGCCCGAGGACTTGGAGACGTTATCGTCACCTGACGAGCTCGCCGTCGAGAGAGCTGCTACAACACTTCGACGCACAGAGGGTAACTAGCTATTCCCTGGTAGGGCGTCCGAAGGCACGTTAGGGTTCGGGACTTGCGAAGGCTTTTAAGATCCCTCTGAGCAAAGTTTCCCCTTGATAGATTATAGCTAATTGTGTACGATTTATGGCATCAGTGCCGTCTGGAGAGTTCAGTATTGAATCTTGATAATTGTTGCTAGAATTCCTGTTATAGTTGTTTGATTCTTTAGATGCCCACATGAGGCATATTTGTAAAGCTAAGCTAAATAAAAGTAGTCTTCTGTAATAGAGTGCTTTCCTTTGAGCTACCCTTATCTCCCTAGTTAATGAGTGCCCCTGATACCCTCTGAACAGGCCACAGCACTCCGCCTCAAGTAAACAAAGCTTAACCGATACTAAATATTACACCAAAGGGAACACGTGCAGCATTCATGCGCACTCCGTTCAATAATATTTTGCATAAGAACTATTTCTTACTAGGTATTACCAGTATGCCTATATTCTCCCTGTTTTATTCATGTTTTTATATATTAAATTAATAATTAAAGAATAAATATAAATAAAATTACAACTGATACTAATTTAAGTACTTTCGTGATTTTTTATGCCAACACAAGTATAAAATGCTTGTGATAAATAGACTGATTAGTAAAAAACCAATAACATCATACATGAGGTGGTTTTTCAAAGCTATGTTCCAAAAAAGTGTGAATAAACTGCAAACTGGGTGTACTGGCATTGCCAGATACGGAATTCCATGGGGTTTATTTGCGCCGATGAAGCGCAGGAAGTGTGCATGTTTATGTCTATGAAACATGCAGAAATAAAAGCCAACATAATCAAGCCTATAGTCGACGTAACTCGCAGAGGCCAACCCGCAGTGTACCTAACTTCCAGTGGCCAAACTGCGGTCTACGTAATTCTCAGTGGCCAACCCGCGGTCCACGTAATTCGCAATGGCCAACACCGCGGTCTACATAACCTGCAGTCGCCAACACCGTGGTCTAATTAACTCACAGTGGCCAACACCACGGTCTACGTAATTCGTAGTGGCCAACACCGTGGTTATGTAAGGCGCAGTGGCCAAACCCTTGGTCTATGTATCTCGCAGTGGCCAACACCACGGTCCGTGTAATTCACAGTGACCAACACTGCAGTCTACGTAACTCATAGTGTCCAACCCCGTGGTCAATGTAACACACAGTTGCCAACCCGTGGTCTACGTAACTCGCAGTGGCGAACCTGTGGCCTATGTAATTCGCAGTGGCCAACACCGTGGTTATGTAAGGCGCAGTGGCCAACCCCTTGGTCTATGTATCTCGCAGTGGCCAACACCACGGTCCGTGTAATTCACAGTGGCCAACACTGCAGTATACGTAACTCATAGTGGCCAACCCGCAGTTTACGTAACTCGCAGTAGCCAACACCGTGGTCAATGTAACTCGCTGTGGCCAACGCCGTGGTCTGCGTAATTCGCAATGGCCAACACCGCGGTCTACGTAACACACAGTGGCGAACCCCGTGGTCTATGTAACTCGCAGTAGCCAACCCATGGTTTAAGTAACTCGCAGGGGCCCACACCGCAGTCTACGTAACTCGCAGTGACCAACGCGTGGTTTAAGTAACTTGCAGTGGCCAGCACTACGGTCTATGTAACTCGCAGTGGCCAAACCCACATTCTACTTAAGATGCAGTGACCACCTTGCTGTCTACATAACTAGCAGTGGCCAACACAGTTGAAAGTGAAATTAGGATATTTTCACTCTGCCATTAGTGCGAGTTAGGAAATTTCCTCGGAGGAACGGAACTTTGAATAATTTCACTCTTGCGATAGAGGGACTTAGACAATTTCCGAGGAGAAAAGGAACTCAGAATATTTTCAGTCTCGATGCTGTGACTTGGAATATTTCCGGGTGAGAATAGACTTTCAGTTTTTGGCACTCTGAAAGGGCACTTAGGATTTTACCTTTCGCTTGAATATTGAGGGGTGTTGGATTAGCGCCCGGACTGTTGTTACGATTTGGTGAACAAAAGACGTTGTCTGAGTATGAGCTGTGCGCGGATTTGTGCATAACGTGTTTATGTGGAGTTGTAGATGTAGGCTGTGTGGCTGGGTGTTGCAGACTTTTATTGAAGAGTTGGTTTGGGGTAAGAGAGAGGTCACCGAAATGGGAAATCGGGACTTGATAATTCCCTGCCATCCGTGTAAAATTTGAAAACAATGCTAAGTCAGATTAGTGGTAGTTGGAACTTCCAGGAGCTCGTGAAGGGACGGCCCGTTCTTGCTTCGGAGTTGAGCAGTTGTGGATGAAGTGGCCGACTATGTGCGTACGGGATTTTTTCTGCTGTCAAAGTTTAAAAGTTGGTTTGAGTATAATTTGGTAAAAGAATACTATTGTAAATGCCCTTTTGTGTAAAACTATTATTGTTAAACTTAAAAGTAAAGTTATTAAAGTAATATTTGGAATATATGTGCAGGTGCGGTATTTAATTTTATGAGAATCGTTCTAATAGAATTTGCGAAGGTTTTAAAATAAAAAATTAAATATGGCCATTTTGAGGTTTAGAAAATTTTCTTGATCAAAGTGTTCATCGAAGGTTTTTTTCGGGTATTTTCCTTGATGTAAAGAATAGGAATGTTGTAATTCCTGTTTCATTGTTTTAATGAGATTTATTATTAGTGTGATTCATTTTAAAGGAACCTAATGCTATTTCGGAATTTTTTTAAAATGAGAAAATGAAATGTTTGAATTTGTAAAATAAGCGTTAAAAGTTTTAACTGTTTTAATGTGTTTTGGAATATATACCTGAATTCTTAGAGAGGTAAACTAAAATGTTAATGGAAAACGAAGGTTGGGTTATATGTGTGATGGTTGTGATACCTATCCATTCTGGGAGGAAAATATCAAAGCCTAAACATACATACTCCCCTTATGTTGATATTTTTGGGGGGTTCAGGTTTTGTCTTCCTTTCCTTCCTGTTCCTATTTGTGATAGGTTTAGACGGAGGGTTGTGAAGAAAGTTGTGTCGGTGTTGAGCTACAGGGCACAAAGTGTATATTTAGTTGAGAACACAAAACTTGGAAAGCGACAAAATTAGTTTTGTTCATCTAACCAAATACCCAATTGCTTAAACTAAACTTCTGTGTTGGGACAAAATAAATTATGCTGTCAAAAAACATTTTGTTAAAAATCAACCGAATATACATTTTTGGCCACTCATTGATTACCTTTGTTCGAAAATGCAGCTCGAATGTTCGTTTGCATTTTTGTGAAAATCAAAACAGTTATATTATATTTTAAGTGAAAATGTCGATGCCTATTAATAGTACGGTATAAACCTCCTAATAAAACAAGTTCGACAGGGAACTAAAAAGTGAGTAAGTGAACAGATTTGGGCGGCTCTTAACAGCGAGGTCTTGATAGCCGATGGGGATGAAGTGAGGTTATTATGGATTAGCGCCGGAATCCCAGGGCAGGGGAAACGGTATATCCGAGAGAAAGCCCGCCAACCAGAGGCATCGTCTGACATGTTTCTAGTCTACTTTCCAAACGAAAGACATAATAGGTTTATGAGATCACTTCCGCGCGTGTGTGTGTGCTTTAGTTTATGGGTGTGAGTATATAAACACCCTCTTCCTTAAAACCTTTTTAGCCAGTGAAACGAATATTATCAAACCCGGTACATGTATTGTACTTGTAAGTACACCGGACTTTTATAATTTCTGACTACGCCGGGTACTTAATTTAAATGGTGGAAATTACGTAATATCTCGCAAACCATTTAATAAATTTAAAACAATTTTAAAAGTTAACGGTTTATCATACAAACATTTACTATAAAGATATTTATTGATGTTGCGTTCGCTATATTTAAGACAGGACTATATGAACAAATATAGTTTTTGTCATATCTCAACAAATACCCACCACATTTGAAATAAAGTAATACAAGGCAGGCCATGTAAACAATTGAAATTTAAAATTATAAAACTTATTTTGAAATTTGCAGAAATATGAATATTTTATGTTAACTAGTTCTGTTTACGATATGACTTCACCAATTTCGACCAAACTTGGTGTGCTGAGAGTATACATTATAAGCATCAAGTATGTAAATTCATAGCCTCTTTTGTACTCCTTATTTGCAGGATAGTGCCACATGAAAACTAAAGTTTTTATGCCAGATCTCGTAAAACAACAAAACCGATTTCTTCTTGATTCGTCAAAGTAACACTACGTTAGTTAATTTATACTGAAGTGTCTTAAGAAGGTCCAACACTTCCTTTCAAAAGTATGGCCAAACAAATACTTTAGATTAGTATGCTCTTTCTACGTACACATATAACAAATTTAAAATTAACTTCGTACTTTGACACTATCTATTATACCAATTAAATGTTTCTACACAGATCCTCTTTTGACCACCATTTTGTAAGCTTACACCTCATGAAAATTTAGGATTTTATGTCATATCTCGGGAAACAATCAACCGATTCGTACCAAATACGCAAACAAGTGATTACTATGGTAGGGAATGTAAACTGATGTGCCTTAAAAAGGCCAGACACTTATTTTCAAAGTGATGAGGGACATATAAATATTTTATATTAGTATGGTGTATCCACAAAACCACGTAACTAATTTCAGCTCATCTTGGTAAACGTATACAATCTATAAGAACCATTAAATGTTTCTAGACAAAGCCTCTTTTGCCTGCCATTTTGTATAATAGCACCACGTGTTTGAATAAAACGTTTGGACATATATAGGTAACTAATAAACTAATACTCCCCAAACATTCTATGCCAGTACTCCTACAGTAGCGCATGTAAAATTAACAATTAAAATGTGCTAGGTACTTATTTTCAAAATAATGAGCAAATAAATACTTTAATTTCAGATTAATATTATGTATCTACCAAACCCTGTATCCATATTTTACTTAACGTTGTATCCTGGAAATATGTATTAGAGCCATTAAATATGTCTGCACAAAGCCTATTTGTCCACCATTTTGAAAGATAGCGCCATATTGGTGCAATGTTTTTTATTGTATCGTAGGAATATATCAACCGATTCTAACAACATTTTGCATACAAGGTGTACTGTTGTTGGTATTATGTTTTAGAGGATAGCATTACATGGAAACAGTAAGTTTTTACATGATATCGTGGAAACGAAAAATGGAATACCGCCAAATTTCGCAGGTAGCTAATACTAAGGTAGGTCATGTTCCATATTATATCTGAAAATGATAAGGCACTTACTTTCAATATTGCGGCCATATAGATAATTTTAAGATAGGCCTAATTTGGTTTCTATAACATATTTGTTAACCAATTTCGACCAAACTTAGTATGCCGGCAAGTATACTGGTAGACAATTCTAACATTTGCTATCTAAATAGATAAAACACTTCTTTTAAATACGGCAGCAATCCAAATCTTTAAGTTATTTCTAAGTTATATACGCCATAATCAATTTCAACGAAACGTGGTACGTTGAGAGTATTAAATGCACGCATATAATATTCTAACTCAAAATTAATTTTGTCCACCATTTTGTAGCACAGTGCCACATGGAAAAAACAATTTTTATTTCGTGCATTAGGAAAGAATCAACCGATTCCTAACGAATTTGGGAAAAAGTAAATACTACGGTGCTCCTCGTAAACCGGTATGTTTTATGTGTGTCAGACACTGATTTTAAAAATGGCGACCATATCAATCTTTTTGATTACTATACTATATCTACGAAACCATGTTACCAGGGTTAACATATATTTTAATGCTGAAAGTAGCTTTTATTACAACAAATAATGCATCTACAGAGAGTTTTTTACCACCATTTTGTAAGATAGCTCAAATTGTATGCCCTATTTCATGAAAAAGTAAACAGATCCCCATCATAATTTGGTAAACAAGTATAAATACGGTAGGCCATGTAAAATGATGTGTTTTAAATGAGCCAATCACTTTCACTTTGCTATTTAAAAGCATATTTTTTAAATCTCAGTGCTAGAAAAAATACTACTTCTTCGAATTTTCACACATACATGTTATGTAAACTGTTCATGAAGTCCAGTGTCTCACATGAAGAAGGAGGCAGATTCCAGACTCCGAACAGTCGTGGATACTTGTAAGTATTATTGTTTTATCTTCTTTAGTGGTTCTGTGTCCTCTCTATTGGTTTATCTATTCGTTTCTCTGGTTATTTTTGTTGTTCCTGTGTTATTCGCAGTATTGCGTTACATGGTTTCATAATCTGACAGGGTACACTTTTCCTGACCTGTGTTTCATTGTGGTTTTTGTCCTATTTTTCGTGTGGTTTTAGTTTTTATTGTACAGCTGTGTCCACTGATACTGGTTTCTGTACTTTTTTGTTCACTTTTGTGGTGTTTTCGGTTTCGACATAGTGTTTTCTTATCGTTTGCTTTGCTTTTGTTGTCTGTCCTGTTTTTAATAAGTAGGCTGTCCGTCTTTCTGTCGTTATATATATATATATATATAACCTTTTGACAAATAAACAGCTTTTCCTAATTACCTGCCTGTGGTGTTCTAAAGGATTTTTCGTTTTTTTTTTGTTATGCTGATTTCTGTGTGTGATATTTTATTTAGTCTCATTCTAATGGTCGGCAATTGACACAGTCCAGTCATACCAACATTATAACATATGTACATATGTAGAGAAAAGAAGACTCATAAGTTATATTGGTAACTTTTTGTTTTTCTTTTGCATTCTCGGGTTTATCACACGCAGATGTCAGGGGATCGACTGTCGTTTGTGTCGCCTCTTTGCAAGGCACGCATGTCAGACAAAGAGCACGGGAAGGGTGGAGGGACGAAAGTGCTATTAAACGTCTTAAAGGGCGTGAGTGGTAGCAGAGGGTTTAAATAAATGGTACCTATTTGAGGGGGGAGGGGTGGTTAGACGTTGTCGTATTCATCTCAGCTGGCGCGTGGGTTGCTTGGTATGCACGTGACACGCTTCTGTGGGGAGGGCTTGCTTGCTCTTCTCACTTTGAAGAGGGAAGATGGATGCTCCCAGTAACCTGCTCCTGTTGCCAGCGCGAGATAACGTCTGAAGGCGCTCGCACCTATTTATTACGGCAGTAAGTCCTGGGGACCGGATTCGTCACGCGTTCGCTTCGGCAACAGCAACACCTCTTATCTTCACCCTTCGCCTTAATAATACTACTAAATGTTGTACACATTGCATAAGGAGAAAATTTTACGTTCTTCAAGTTTAAACTTCAGATCTACATACGTTACGTTCCAGACATATCACATCTATACAAGCGCCAAAGACGGTCCCATGTGATTTTTGCATCTATAATCACTAAATAAATGGGCATATCTAACCGTTTTCAGGACTGAGAAACCAATGACATACATTCTTAGCTACGTGTTTTTGACAGATGTTAAAGAAGGAATGCAGTTCAAATTTGGGACACTTGGATATTGCCTTTTGCACAGCTTGTAAGCGTACGCTATCTCATGTTCATTCTACGGGTTCAAAGTCTCTGTAACGACCACGACCAGGGAATACGTCAGCTCCCGAGGAACACCGAACATGCATTGCGGCATCAACGTGCAGCAAGTTATTTCTCTTATTGTGTGCTGGCGATGACCGAAGTACGTACCCCGGTTCCAGCAATAATACAAATACAATCTACCCTAAGTCAGATATTTTAAAGGTTACTTTACTGTTAAACGTTAAAGCGTACGTAAACAGGGCTATAAGGGAGTGGCAAATCATATCTCATACTTAGGTATATCAGAACAGTATAAGATAGGTGTTTATTTAACGTTTAAGATTATATTAGGATTTAGCTACATATCATATTAAGAGATGGTGAGACAACGAGCTAAATAGCGCCCATAACTCGTTGTTCATTGATGAATCTAGACGGAGGGAACTTTATGTACTATATCCCAGATGTAAGAAGTCTACTAAGATATTAGCATGCCACTTTCCTATTGAAACGGCAATGTACATTCTCACTATAAGTTTTTAATTATATCGAGCTGTAATTACTGTCACACTCACTTTGAAATGTAATGGGATAGTGCACATCCTGTAGGTCTTCACGCACGTAGTTGCAGCAAGTGATGGGCTTGTACATTGTGCATGGTGTTGAGTCTGTGCTAGTAGGTTCCAGTAACAGGAACACTTCTTCCGGAAATGTTTCGTTGGCGTCGTAACCAGGTTCCAAGGTGACTGGGTTGGTCAGTGGAAAGTGAAAGTCTCGTTTTCGTTTACAGTGTACAGCCTAGGGCTAGACTTGTTTTCTCTGTCGTTCGGAGTCCTCGCGCTCTGTTATGTGACGGGCAGGATAGTAAACAAATCCTTCTCAGCTGCGTGGACGTCTCTCTCTAGCTGGCGTTTTGTAGTCGGGTTTAAGTATAGGTTGCTGTATTTCCCAGGCGATAGCATCTAAGAAGCGGCATCGACGACTTCCAAGGAGGAACTAAATTATTTTTTAATTTACCATCCTTTCATACATAAAATCGATTCAATATGTCAGTCGAATGTGTGTGAGTAATTAACCACTGGGAACAACTTTGGCGGTAGTTGAACGCAGATGAGAAACAAATACGGATTCATGTATGCGAAAGATCTTCAGTCGTGTGCTAGGTGTCGTGATGAGTGGACGTGTTCTCTCGCGATATCTCATGCATAGTTACTAATTTATAATGTGCATACCTTCGTATTTGTGTAGTTGATGGTAAATGTGCAGTTGTTAAGTGTGTGTGTGTGTGCATGTATGTATGGATGTATGCATGTGTGTATGCTTGGGTGAATGAATGGGTGTGTTTGTGTGTGATATTTAGTATATATTCATTATCTATTTCATTACACATGATTAGACAAGTGTGAGTTCGCTAATAATAATTAATCAAATTAAATCTATTTTCTTTAATTTGTAATCATTTTGAATCCAATATACATTGAGATACATTAATGGAGATGGATCTCATGTGTGAAATTGGTTGATTGAAGCTGATAGAGAAACAAATGACAGTCGAACGAAAGTGAGTTAACAGTCGAGTGTAGATGAGAAACAAATACCCTTCAGTATGTGTCAATGGTGATAAACGAGAGCTGGTTTTATTATTGTGCACATAAAGTGTACGTATTTTGAACGGGAATCGAATCTAGTATCATTCTGTCTATCGGCAATAGCGCATAATTCAATCGTTAAGAAAAATTATAATTTTTTTAAATGTCTTGTTTAGGAAATGAAGTCACTATCAGTTCACCCACCGGTCGCAATAGCTCTAAGGTTAAAAGAGAAGTAATTTCTTAAATGTCTTGGTCGAAAATCGAACTCAAAATTTCCAAAATCCAAAATTTATTAAGTAGTTTGTACGGGAATCAATCTCCGTAGCAACCCACTCACCGTTCGTCAGAGCTTCCATCCTGTTGGCTCTCCAAGTCAAGACGCATGCCAACTGAGATGATCGGTAAGCCTGCGGGGTGCAGTCGGTTTGCGTGGAAGGTACACTTGCAAGATGTTCGTGTGAAGTCGAAAAACTTCCAAACAAACAGCCATCAGCTCTCAATACTTATGGACGTACAACTCTCGCTACAAAGAAAAGTAAACTTGATATTGAGGGTGAAGCAGGCAGTGAAGTGAAGCCGATCATAAAGACAGCATTGAAGACGACTATGACGGCAGCGATAGTTTTGAAGACGATGATTTTTCCTTCGACAGTTCCACACATTTCCTCAACGAGTTACCTTCGACAAGTGATCTGAAGAATGCAGAAAACGCCGAGTATAGTGACAATATGTTTACCGAAAATCCTAATAAACTTGTAGACAGACTTAAATATTTGCTTGATAGGCAACAACGTGGGGATTACTCGACCATGATGGAAGTGGTTTCGCTAATAAGAGCACTTAAGGATTAGGGTTGTATCAGATGATGTGATGAACTGATTTCTTCTGAAAATGTGTCTACAAAATAATAATCAGTTATTATTATATTTTTTTTTCTTAATTTGTGTGTCGTATCCTCCTGTTTGCTTTAAGTTTTTAATAAAAACAATATGTATTTTAAATATTTAATAAATTAAGTATGTAGTCAGTCAGGCATCATGCATGAAGCTATAAAATTTATTGGAAAAAAATAATTTAAAAAAATAGAATGGAAAATTGCAATAGCCGTCACCTACTAAGATGTTGGCCTTCAGTAATGTATAAACAAATGACGAACGAAAAAACCGATATGGTGGCCTCCAGTAACATATAAACAAAGATGGCTGACTCCACTGCTTTCCCATTTTATACGCTGGTTCCCGGCCTTGTTTGGCTGAGGCTCTCTCAATGGCGGCTTCCTCCAGGTGTTCCACTGTGATAAATGTGATGCTGTGTTTATCCGCAGTGATAAACTGTATAGACATAACAAGAAGTGTAAAGGAAATGTTCGTCATTCATCGGAAGGCGAGTGCAAGTATTGTGGTAAGACACTCGCTAAGCGCACCGGCACAAGATATTATGAACGAAAAAATTAAGATGGCTGACTGAGTATAGGTGAGAGGACGGAGATGAGGGAGTCAGTCGTCTGCTAGGAATGTAACAAATGTGACTAATGGTGGTACTGGGGGGGGGGACCTTCAGAAAAGGATTTTTTTCTTCAAAAATTTAAATAATTTTCAATTTTTTAAAAATTGTTTTCTAATAAATTTAGTAACAATTTATTTGGAATTTTTTGTGATTTTTTATTTATTTTTGTATTTTCAAGGTTATTCAAGGTCATGAGGTCAAGGTCAAATGCCAATGGTCCTGATCCCGGTCACCTGACCCCAAGATCATCTGGGTCACTGATTCCCGTTAGCTGTTCTAGAAAAAAATGGGCCATTTCCGAAGATCTTTTTAATAATTTTTTAAATATTTTTTTGTAATAATTGATTAGTTTTTACTTTTTTTGGTTTTTTACTGTTTTTGGTGTTAAAGTTCCTCGAGGTCAAGGTCAAAGGTCATATGGGTGAGGGCTAAAATTTCAATGACATCCAAGCTAGCGATCGGTTGACGTAACAACCTGACGGCTCCTCAATCCAATAATCCTAATCCCCAATCCCTTGGCCATGAATCTACAGTTCTCTACCACTCCCAACACATTCTTTCTAGAATAATTATACTAAATAAAGCTGGACACAGGTTTTTTTTTACGTAAACAACCTTGTAAGTTTTCTATCGATCGAGATGCGAAGTGTTGTAATGACGTCGTGTTTATCAGCTTCTAATATTTATATTACTATGAAAACTTTCTCTATTGTTCTTTAATTAAACTATCTTTTGGTATGGTTAATAGCATGAGAAAGTGATACCTGTGTTCTCGGTAGATATCCTCCGATCAGGTTCGCTGTGAAGTTCTCTGCCGCACGACCTTCCTCGTCATGTTTCGTGAAGTTTGCAAGTCGTTCTCCGCTACCCAGAAGTAACTCTGTTGATGCCAGTTACTTGCGTTGAGTAGTTGGGTATAGTAGTAGTATGCTATACTTCCACGTATATCTCTCTGTATCGCGTGTTGTGTAGCTCGGGGTCAAAACTTGCCTGCAGTACTTCCCAGGTGATGACGCATGCATATTGCATCACAGGCTGTCTGCGAAGCGATGTCGATGGTTACCGACATAGAAATAATTTTTTTTAAAAATACTTCTCAACCTTTTATACGCTAAGACTATCCGAGATGTCAGTCGAACACAGATGCTGGAGGATTACTGACTTAACACTCAATGAGAAGCAACGACGGAGTGATTCACCAATAGGAAAAAATTTAAATCGGTAGATACACATGATTTCATATATGCGAACGACCTGCAGTTATGTGCTATGTCTTCTGTTGAGTGTACGTGTTCCCTCTCCGTATCTTACGTGTACTTGCTAATTATTCGTGTGCATACCTGCGTATTTGTGTAGATGTTGGTAAATGTGTAAGAAGTAGTTGCTAATTATTCATGTGCATACTTGTGTAATAAGTACTTAGCATGTGTGCACGTGTGTCCTTGTGTAAGGCGTATTTGCTTACTATTCATGTGTGCACTTTCTAAAAATGAAAGTGTGTAGGTGTCAGTTGTATAGTTAGTAAGTGTTTACTTGCATACTTGTGTACATGCATATTTCATAGATTCATTAACTAGTTCGTTACGCATGATTAGACAAGTGTAAGTCTGGTATTAAAATATCTAATGAAATATATATATTTAGATCTTGTAATTCTTGGATTCTGATGTTAGTCGAAGGAACATTAGTAATTAGCCAATGAGAAGCAATGGCAGAGATGAATCGCATGCATGTAATTCGTTGAATGGAGGTGATAGATATAATTTAAAACAAATTCTGTAGTGTGGCGCCTGCGACTAATGGTTAAAGCTGGTGTTGGAGGTTTGCTGATTAAACAACTACTGGGAGAACATTGGTAAATGACAACGGTCTTAGTCGTGAGCTGGTTTTCATATGGTGATGATATGTAATTAGTCTCATTGTGCAAGTGTGTAAATAAAATGCAATTGTCTTGAATTTGAACCGAATCTTGTAACATTCCGCGCATAGACCGAATGAATCCAATGGTTTGGAAAAGAATAATGTTTAAAATGCCTTATTCGGGAAATGAAGACAGTGATAATCCACCTATCATTTGTCAGAGCGCTAAGGTTAGGAATTAAGTAATTTTTAATTTCTTGATGAGGAATAGAACTCAAAATTTCCAATATCCAAATATCATTAAGTAGTTTGTCCGGGAATCGATATCCATATCAATCCACTCACCATTCTTCAGAGCTTCCGTCCTACTGGCTCTCCCTCCTACGACGTTCTGATATCTGTGGTACTTCCACAGCGGTTAGGGAAAGTGTGTGTTTATGTATGTGTGTGTAGGTGTTTGTACCTGTGTGTAAGTATATGCATGTGTATATACACTATCTACCAAAAAGTAATTGGGCACTTGTGAAGGTAGGTAATTCAGCACATCAGTTAACAGTTAACTTGTGTTTCACGGTCTTCGGCGTAGGACCGGTGGTGCTTGTCCGTGGTAGCATGAACATAGAGGCATATTGTGACATTCTGGATAATGAAATGCTCCCAATATTGTGGCGTATTTACAGAATGGACCCGTGTTACTTCCGATATGACAATGCCAGGTGCCATGTTTCAAGGGCTACTATGGAGTGGTACGCCGACAACAATGCTCGCCGATTGGACTGGCCCTCCCAGAGCCCCGACCTCAACCCTATAGAACATCTTTGAGATGAATTGGATCGCCGGGCGAGGGCTCGTCAGGCGAGGCCAAAATCCATTGCTCAACTCATGGAATGGCTGCAAGAGGAATGGAGACGAATCCCGTGGATGTCCTGCAAACACTCGTAGAGAGCATGCCAGACAAGGTGGCTGCTGTTATAGCCGCAAGAGATGGCCCTACGAGATCTAACGGGGTGACAATCACCGAGCAAAATTGTGGACAGGTGCCCAATTACTTTTTGGTAGACAGTGTATGTATGTGTGTGTATGCATAGTTGTGTATTTATTAGCGCAGAGAGTGTGTGTGTGTATGTGTGTATATTCATGTGTGTGCTTGGGTATGTTAAACAGTTTACCATATCGTGTTATAGCAATATCAAGTCAAAACATGTCACCAATCAAATTATTTGAATGTCACATAAAGCTTACTTTTCAGAAAGGGCAAACTCCAAGAAACCATTAGATTGTAATAAAATGTTAAGGTTCATGAGAACATAGAAAATACTAAATGTATGAATGGTTGAACTGTAGAAAGGAATAAAATGTAGAAGACGTTTAAGGTTAGAAAATCTCAGACTTCAAAGGCTCCGGTCGGCGAGATGAAATACTAGTAACTGGCCAGCTAATGGGACGTGAACATGTGTGGTCGCGCAACAGGTTACATGCTCTCCGAAGAGTCTACATACATGATTGCTTAAGTAGCTGCATTACCCCGAAATGGACAGTTTGGGATTCAAAGCTGGTAGTCCAGAAATAACCTTTCATTGATTAACCTCTGTGCTTGGTTTATTGTTAATTACATAATGCATACTTGCTCATTATTTATGTATGTGTATGCCTCATTCGCACGGTTATATCATTACATGATTACGTCATGCAAGTGCGTTTCCCGTTTTTTCCCTGAAAACAAAAATGCTTCGTCAACTGCCCAGCACTCACCCGAATGGTATGGAATGACAGAGCATGACTTTAAAAATCACGTTTTGTACTATCGATGTCTCTAAAGTCATAATCGAGTTCTACTTGAAAAAATGGAATCGTGGACATATCGCTCGATATATTTATTTTGAAGGTGTGTACTTGGACGTTGCAACTATAATGCCCCGGCCCTAATAATAATAAATAAAATACTAATAATAATACAACATATTTTATTAAGCTTTGCAACTTGAGAGTTAAAGTCTGGTTGTCTTGCTGTGAGGACTTATGTGGGTTGTGTAAATGCATATTGGGTTTGTAAATGTGTAATGAGTTGGTGTTTGCAAAGTGGTAAATATTCGTTGCATGGTTTTGTGAGTATGGACGTGCATGTTTACGTCAATACACGAATAAGTCATATACATAATGCAAGTGTATTCACATATCATCAGCCGATCTGTGGTTAACACCATCGAGTGCATCAGTCTCCAAGCATCAGTTGAGCTGGCGACACCGAAAGTGTAATATCGATGGAGCAGCTCTCGTAAGTATATGCAATTTCCGTTTCACTTGTGATTGCGAAAAAAAATGAACTTCTCGAAAAAGAAAATATCGTTTTAAATTACATGCCCGAGAATTTAACCTGGTGTTCAAAAAATAATATAACATTTACTACCCTTACCGGGAATCCAAATAAAAAATAAAGTTTTCTTAAATTCAAAACTTAAATAATATTAGGTTTTCAAAGGATTAAGTGCCCAAAGGGTTAAGTGTTTAAAGGGTTAAGTACCCAAAGGGTTAAGTGTTCAAAGTGTTAAGTAAGGAAATGGTTGAGTGAGGTTCTGTTCGGTGGCAAACTCCAAAAATATGTGGCAAATAAAAAAAAAAAAGGCAAAGTCAAAAGAAGGTGGCTAACTCAAAAACCAGATGGCAGACACAAAATGTGAAAGGCATGGTTATCGGGACTCAAAAACAAGATGGTGATCTAAAAATGTAAAGGTCATCTAAAATGGCATTGTGCCAGTTAGGTATGTAAAACAGAAGTGCCCATTGAGGAAGTTCAAACTAGACAGCCAAGGGAAACTGAGGCCTATAGGGGGATCTTCCTCCATAAGGAGTTGTTAAGGAGGAACATGGCAACCCCAGTCACACAAAGAACTGTGACGATAGACTTGCCGGACGAGAATAATGTGGCCAATGCCTCTGTGCAATGTTTGGCCTATTCAAGGAAACCAGGAAGAGCCATAATAGTTCTACGATTAAATGATACCGGGAGCCATACTTACCAGACTAGAGGATATAAAAACGCTCATGGCTGCTCTGGCTCTTGTTGTCAGTCGTCGGGCGAAGAGGGGGGGGGGGGCAGAATCCTCTTCCCTAGGATGAAAGCTGTGGACAGGCTTGTCATCGCCCATGCAGGTCTGCCAACGGAGCAGCAGGCTTTACTAAGTCTGCTCAAGGAATGTTATTGGCGTAGAGGTGAGCGGTTTGATGAAGCCGACATCTTTACGGATGCTGTCCGTACAAACAGGAGGCGTACCTTTGACTATAGCAAGTCCTTCTCGGGCTATACTGTGGTCAGGTATTAGTCCTTCGTTTGGACAGCATCCTACAATAATATCAGGGATACACCAATAACAGTATATGGAAAACCCGAGAGGTATAACACCGGATTTGACAAACACCTGGATATGACTGTTGACGACATGGCTATGTTTATAGGTACAAGTGCTGGATTCCCCGAGGGGGGATAAACGCGGGGAGAGGGGGATCGAAAATTAGTCTACAGGCATTCCTCTCGGCTGTGCCGATATCAGGATGGAGAAACTAGAAGGGGAGAGAAAAATGGAAATAGCCCCCTCCCTCCGCATTCCCTCAATCGCCCATGGCTCATATCATACCCGAAAAAGACAACTGCTCGACGGGAAACCTGGACAGCAATCGATGACGACCAAGGCAGATGGCACCAGTATGAGAGATGGGAAACCGACGAAGGGATCTCTTGAGGACAAGGAAGAGTGAGAGTGAGATGTGAACAATATGTGCGAGAGTAAAGGAGACCGTTCCGATTGTCTGCAGTGTGGTTTCGACAACGCCCCTTTGCGCTCGGGGGTGAGGTGGCGGGGAATGTTTCTGGTTACCGGGCGTTCCCCAAAACTAAGTCCGTGCACACCCGAACGCATTGGGCCGAGAAAGTTGCTAAAGGGGATACCGTCATGCTTAAATTGCACGAGAAAGACGGAAATGCGCGGTTACGTTAGTGAGTGTATGTTTGTGTAGTTTAGTGTAGTTTTTTGTTTTATATTTTTGGACCAGCATGGCGGTTTCAAAATTGCAAAGTTCCCGGTGGCACCAGGAACATCTAAAGAGCCGATTTAGATCTTTGCTTTGTGGAAGTTGAAGTAAGCAGTAGAAACCAGTGCTCTAGGTATGACCTGTTAATAGGTATCGGCCGCCTGGAGGGGAGGTTTTGAAGAGGCCAGCACCGGTTCCACAGGGCGTTTTGCTAATACAACAAGCAGTTAACAATATAACTAATTGGTCTACTTTCTTCTACATGGGTGCAAATAATTTTGATGAAGTTCTTAAAATGTTATGAGCCTTGACGTCTCGTTGACAGCGATATCATTATAGGTGTAACCAGAACTATGCAATGCTAATGGGCCTATTACCGATACTCCGTGTCTTATCCGGGACACGAACCCAGAACACCTTGTACTGTAAGATGGCGAAATAACAACTGCTTTAAAAAGGTAGAATTCGGAACATCAATTTCAGTTGTAATTAGTTTAAAATTATGGTAGAGTGGGTTTATCATCATCAAATATTTACAAGAACATCATATTGAAAACTAGTGTATGAGTCACTCAAAACATGTAAGTTTACATGGCCTATTCTTTTGGTGCTTTGTATAAAAAGGTCTAAAATCAGGCTCTGTATTAGCATATGTGATGCTTCTGCTGCCAACATACGAAGCTTGGGAGAATTTTTGTCTTATTATTTAGTAGATGCAAGTTTACGAATAA
Source organism: Dryococelus australis (assembly GCA_029891345.1). NCBI lineage: Eukaryota > Metazoa > Arthropoda > Insecta > Phasmatodea > Phasmatidae > Dryococelus > Dryococelus australis. The sequence continues at coordinate 263,548,548 of CM056993.1, forward strand.
TTTTTTTTCTACCATTTAAAAAAATTAGTCTTACCCGTATAAATTATGTAAGTTCACATGACCTACTGTAGCACCTACCAGTTATGAGAAAAATTTATTTGCAATTCGTTGTTTCGTTCCCGAGGTATGGCATTATTGGTACGTTTCATCACCAGGCACTACCTTCCAAAAAGACGGCAAGAAGACGGCCGCTAAGAAAATATTTGATGCATCTAACGAATACTCTCAGCATACAACATTTAATTGGAACTGGTTAAATTGTTTAATAGATTTTAGTAACTTATCTCATTTTTTAAAGTTGCAGTAATATTGTAAATAATTACAGACACACCTAAAACATGTAAATTTACGTGGCTACAGCAGCACTACTTGTGTGCAAAATTCTCCGCGTAATGATTTATTTGTCTCCGACATATGGTAAAAAATCTAAATTTTTTCATGTGGTGCTATCTTCATTAATGATGAACGAAACGGTCGTGTACTAACACATTTCATGTACTTAATTGAAACATACGGCCGCCGTCTTGAAAATAAGTGCTAGACCCTCATGAAATCTGTCGATTTACATGGCTTACCATAATACAACTTGTTTGTCAAATTAGGTAGGAATCTGTTTATTGTTTAACGTGATATGATAAAACTTTGTTTGTTCATATATCACTATCTTACAAAATTATGGACAAAAGAGGTTCTATATAGACACATTGATTGTTGAAAAGATACTGCCAGTATACAAAGTTAAGATGAAATTTTGAAAATAAGTATCAAGCACACTTATAAAATGTCAGTTTACATAGCGTACTGTAGTACTACGTTTTTTTCCAAATTTGATAGCAATCGGTTGTTTGTTTTCCGGAATATGACCAAACTTGATTTGTAAGTGTGTTACTGCCTTTCGAAATGATAAACAAAAGAGATTTTTGGTAGACAAATTTGATGGCTGTAATAAATACTGCTAGCATACGAAGATAAGTAGAAATTTGTTTCATTGTTTTGTAGGTATAACATAGTAATTTTAAAAGTTTATACTGTCGCCACCCACTCTAACATGTTAGTTTACATGACCTACTGCAGTATTTATTACTTGAATAACAAATTTGGTAAGATTCAGTTGATAATTTCCCGAGATATGACAAATGTATTTCCACTTGGCGCTATCCTACAAAATGGCTGACAAAAGATGGCATGTATTTGCACATGTGATACTGGAAATAGATTATTCGAGCATAACAAGTTTGGTCGAAATTGGTCAAACGGTATCGTAGATACAACAAATGAACCCTGAAATGTTTATATGGCCACCATTGTGGAAATACTTATTTTTCCATTTGAATTTTGAGTAATAGCATGGCCTACATTAGTACCACTCATATTACTAATTTGTCAGGAATAATTTTAATGGTTCCCGCGATATATTGGGAAAGCTTTATTATTTCATGTCGCACTTTCTTCCAAAATGACCTATCAATGCTCGTAATTACATTTTTACATAATGCGGTATCAACGTAAAAAAAAATTGGTTTAAATCGGTTTGTTGGTGCCCGAGATATAACATGAAACCTAAAATTTAAAATTTCCCGCGATTCTGAACTTAAATACTCGGTAAGATCGAAAACTATAAAAGTAGGATGTACTTGCTAAATACCGCATGTGAACCGAGTTAAGTGAAGTTCGGTTTCCGGGTTTAAAAGTTATTAGGGGAGGGAGGGACATACTTTCCATACAGAAATTCAGGTGATTACATAGTGTTTATTTCCTTCGGAAGGTACGCTAAATAAATATTACGTGGATTGAAACAAAATATATATACTGGACATTAAAAAAAAAAAAAAAACTCCAGCACTGATGAATTACACTTAAAAATTTTATTATTTGTTTGATATTAGTAATCGAAAATGTATTCGAAATAATACAATAAAAACTGCTAATTCAAAGCTGGCTTACTTTGTACACAACTTACTTCGTGACAAAGATAAAGATATTTATAATTGCATATGAATGTAGTGTTTTAACCGCTAATCTGCTTGGTGGTCCGAAGATTGCAGCGAGTAATTTCTTCCAAAACCCAGCCGCCACCCTTCTCTCTCACACACTGTTGTGCAAGAGAAGGCCTTTGTTCTGTGTGCTACGGAGATCATGCAGCAAGGAACATGCGGGCGGAAGGATATTTGCGGCAGGCGAATCAATACACGGAGTGGAGAAGCGATGTCACCCACACACACCGACACTTTATCAGAGAAACCTCGGCAAACAACTCTTCGGCGATAAACAAAGGACGGCAGCCGAGCGGTAAAGGGCCGTGTCCAATTTTGTCCTTTTTGGACAGTTATCTACGTTAGTTTAAAACACGGTACAATTTTTCAGTACTGTATATTTATTTTTATGCCTTGAAGGATACTCATTAAAATAAACAACATGTTAAAATACTTTTAAATTAAGTCGTCATGGTAATATTCGAGAAATTAAAACAGCACATTGTACGAACTGGGGGAATAGACTCCTTAAATACAACGCGTCATTAGAGGCAAGATATTAAAATACAATTAACTTATTAGAAAATGCTTTGCATTTTAATTCACAGCTTAATTTTTTTACAGGTGGTATAGGCTGTTCACGGTAAAATTAGCACTTTTGAAAGCCCTGCTTAGGATCTATTTGTGTGCGCGTTGTGTATTCATCCGCCTTATGCAAAATTAACATTGCCATGGGCCTTTCTTCATGCGTCGGACAAGTGAAACTGTGGTATGCATTAGAAAAGTAATTATTTTACAAATATGCTCATTTTTACACTTCGCTGCATAAAAAAAACAGAAAGCGAAATAAATAATTTAAATTATCACAAATGGTTATCTAACACTTTTTATTTCACGTTGTATGGAATTACTTACCATCCACTGTGTTAGTAATTTTACTGGGCGCATGCCACTCAGCGCGCTCGTTAAAAAATACGCAGGTAATGGCAGTGACTTATAACACAATAGAAAAATTCAAACTTTGTTAACATACATCCCATAACTCTTATGAGTGTGTCTCTGAGTGATTGTGTGTACCGTAAGTGTATTCCTGGCTGTGGCAAGCAATCTATTTTCATGAAACTTATGATATGAGGACGGTAGGGCTTAATCTTGTTGACAACTGAATGATTACAGGCAAAATAATTTGCTTGCACAAGCAGGAAAAGAGAAGCAATCAGCTGTGGTATTTATTAAAAAATAATACAAACGTTTAACTGTAGTAATATTCGAAAACCGTGTAAAACCAAAAACAGGCTGGCCTGCCCGGGAATCGAACCCCAGATCAATGTTTTACTAATTCGCCATATAGCACAGTGATTTATGTTTAAAAAATATTTGCACCTGTGGGAAATATACTAACAAAATAAGTAATTCCATACTGTTGCCTTAGAAATGGCACAGTCAAACATAATTTTTAAATTTTTCTGGTAGTGCATCTGAATGTATTCTGGCTTCCGAATGGCGTTTTCTCGCATTCAGCCAGATTTATTGCGAATCAGCAGGATTATTTTACGGTCTGAAAATGTCGCAATGCGAACATTTTCAGTTAAGTTAAACAGTTAAATTCACTTTCCAGCATTAACTCGATATATATATATATATATAATATATGTATTTAATGACGAAAGTAATTGTGAGAAGAACTTCAGTTGTTAGTGTATTATTTGCATTACCCTGATTTGAAATTATATACACATAGCTACAATTTTCTGAAAATTGTGTAAATTCAATAATAATTTTATTACTATTAGTAAATTAAAGCAAAGCGAAATTAGGTTTAATCCAATTCATAAGTGGGTACATATATTATGCATATTTTTATAATATTACCATTTCATACAACACAGTTTTCAAAACAAAAGAATGTTGATTAACTGTGACAGCTAGATGTTTCTGCTTACAGACTGTTCACGGTAAAGTGAGCACTTTTGAAAGCCTTGCTAAATATCTACTTGTACACACATTCCGTATTCTTCCGCTTTTTGCAAAATTAACATTGCCATGGTCCTGGTCACTTTATTCAAGCGTTGGTCAGGTGAAATAGTATAATTAATATATGAGCGAATATTTTACAAATCTGGTCCTTTTTACACTTCAATGCACATGAAAAAAAGTAAAGCGAAATAAATAATTTGAGTTAGCGCAAATGGTTACCTAGCACTTTTTGTTCGACGTTAAGATATGGAGCTACTTTCCATCCGCCATCACCAACTTTACTGCGCGCATGTCACTAGTGCGCCTGTTAAAATATGTGCAGGCAGAGGCAGCGACATTTTTCTAAGGTTGATTTCAAAAGTGCTCACTTTATCGAGAACAGCCTATAACAGTAGGTATCCAATGGAATTCAGCGAAATTATCAACAAATAAAAAATAGTACTACGACAATGTAGGTTCATGGCAAGGATTCCAGAATAGGGGTGCGTGATTTGGGCTACATCATTAGTTTCCGCCATTTTGGAATTTTTTCTTTCCAAATCATTGGTTTTTACTCCACAAATCGTTGGGTTTTAACCAAAAATCATTTGATAAATAGTTTATTTTATCCCAAAATCCCCCCCTTTTTTCCAAAAATGTCCTGTTGTGCCCAGCTGCAAAACAAGAGCTCCCCAGAAAAATACCCCAGGAAATTCTAGCCGCCAACTTGGATAAGCGGCTTCCTGCTCTGCCATTCCAGTCACACGACCACCATATAGCATCCAGGTGACTTTGACCTTGACACTTGACCTTGACACCAGTGACCTTTGAACTTGAAATCCAACAAAATTTTAAAAATAGAAAAAAATTTAAAAATCCAAAAAATTAAAAATAATAAAAAGTAAAATATTGAAATAAAATTCGGAAAATTCCCAGAAAATCCAAATAATCCAAAAAAATTGGAATTTAAAATTATTAAAAAATTATAAAGAAATAAAACATATATACAAAGGGCAAAAATCATAAAATCTTCCCTCCCCCCAAATGCAAAAATGTATAAAATCTAAAAACATATGAAATTAACCTCATACTGATCCCCCCACCATCCTAAACCTATATTTAATTACTACAAAGCAGAGCAAATAAAAAACCGAGAAAAAATATACCATAAATCGTAACTCCAGCATATCTGTCATGGCATCATTGCCATCAGACACCACCAAATTTCATACCATCCATCAGACAAAACACCTGATTATACCAACCATCGATACTAATATAAATGTTGACCACAACACCTCAGACATAAGAAACAGAATATGAGTAACTTTGCCGACCAGGAGTACTGGGTACTATACCAACCATAACCCAGCATACTTCAGTCATGAGAAAATAAATCACATTGTAGTCACACAAGGCAACCTAACAACTACTCATTTCATACCACTCACACCATCAATTAACCACACAAATCATAGCATACTAAGTGACAACCCCCAGTATATCAAACACTAATATAAATCACTATATCAACCAAAAAACGAGTTAATTATGTCAGCCATCCATTATAATAGCTGCTGTTACGAAACCTATCAGGTAACAAACTTCCAGCATACTTAACAACCATATCAATAAATCAATGGTACTGAGTACCAAAAACCGATATAATCAATTTCCCAATACAATAGCTTGCCTCAGCTATGTGACGTCGATAGCCATACAACTCAGCATACCAAGATACTATACCATCAGAATATATCAACGAACCACTACAGCAGATAACCATACCAACCAAAATATATATCCCAAACCATATCAATCGCTCTAACACAAGCATACCGTAGTCATGCTATTAACAATACAGGCCACATCAACCAACATACCTCAGACTTACTGACCAATCATAACTGCCAACTATCTTAACTACCATTTCAGCACATCTAACTTCACCAGTTACACACATAAACAAGCCAAACCAGCCACTGTAACTCATGCATGCCATGTGCTCTACCAACCAGAACCAGACGAAATATGCTCATCGTGCATACCTCTTACTATAACTCAAGTATACCTCATCCATTCAGTCCACACTGACTTACCATATGCTTACTCACTGCTTATAGCTTCTGCTCTACTGGTAGGCATCAGCCATATATATACTATTCACTAAACACCACACCAACCATACAATCCATGTTAACCCAAGTGTAGCAAGCAAATTTAAAATCCAAACCAACCCGCAGCACAAACATACTTACCATATGTCAAACTAACATAACTTAACCTACTAAAGCCCAAAAATCCTAACCTACCTTAACCTACCAACGGACAGAAAAAATCAGAAATAACCTAACATAACCTAATCTACCATAGTCCAGATAAAAATTGTGCTTATCCTAAGCAATCGTACGTTATATTGTCTAGTATTATTTCAGCCACCTAAGAAAATTTGACATGTCCAAACATCAGAAAGGCAATCCCAATCTTTCCATCAATATTTTGCAATCAGCAGTACCACCACCTCCACATCCACAATATTCTGCAATATTTCGCAATAATTTGCAATCTCCCAAAATTTTTGATGTATGTGTCCATGGCCGATACTGGTTGACAAAGCTATTTACCGTGTGACACCCTTCCCCAAGGGTGTGGCAAGCGGGACTTATACACAGCTCTTCAAGAACCAATCCACAAGAGGATAAGAAAATGATCAAATATATTTAAAGATTTCTGGTTAAAAAGACAGACAAACACATGACTTCCTTGGCATAACATGTAGGATTTATTTGTATAAATGTTTCAAAGTTTACACAGGATTATGGGAAATATTCATAATTTATTATTTATCTATGTTCCAACTCTCCCAAAAAATTTTGACACTGATTAAATATCAGATGGGCTCAGAAATGTATACAATGGTACCATTTTCAAATATAAAATACAAATGCCCACTAAAAACTACGCTAGAATTCCACATACACGTGGTGCTTGATACAATTCCAAGTTAAATCTTATGTCTCTCTTGTATCACTCAATACAAATCCATGTGACTAATGTACTCCTACTCCATGTTTAAGGGTATTATTATAAAATATTAAATATAAAAAAATACCTGGGTGATATGTCGCTTTCAGAACAAATAGAAAAATATGCTCTCAACTCCTTTCAAAAGCTCACACGGCTATATTTTCATGTTTAGCATTTTCTTAGCAATTTTCTTAATACTTAAGCATTTTTTCTTTAATACTGGCTAGATACAAAGTCTAAAATTGGAATATTTCCTGACTCTTAATGTAAGCGTACTCTTTAGTACTGTACTCACAATACTGACATTGACAATAGAGTCAATATTTTCGTAAAGTCCAGCAAAGACACAAATTACTCTAATTTTCCCATTTTATTACACTGAATTTTCGGCTGTCTTTAGAAAACATGGATGAAAATTTTGAGTAAGTAAAGTCACCAAGTAAGTTATTTTACTAATTGTGGATAGATAGCAACACACATATTTTTCATCTAAAAAGTTCGTTTAATGCTTGCTATAGGCCCCACGCTGCACAGATTGTCTTCCTCGTCGCGCCTGTATCGAAGCGGGCAGGCATTATGGGAGTGGGGGAACGTAGTTTTATGAGGCGCGTGCCTCAATCGTCTAATTCTCGAAGTAAAAATGAACAAACACTGGATAACTTACCATCCATACCGCTCACTAGCGAGCATGCCCACGGTGATAGTCAATGTAACACCATCCGACTAGGGACACTGAATAATTTCCATCCTTTTGTAGGACTTCGGATATCTTTCGGCTCGTATAAACTCTGAACATTTTCCATTTGGTCACTAATTTCTCATGTTTACTCAACATCCACTTCAATTAACCTAACTCCAATTCGGTATCAACTCAACCTAACTTTACCTAACCTGACACATCCTATTCTGATATAACCTCACCATAAAGTAAGAACTCATTGTGACACCATGCGTAGGAATTGGACAAATGCATTAATTAATCTTTGTTCCAACCTAGTGTAAGACTTTGAGAAATTTCCTTCATTTCGTCACCTTTGTTCCATCCTTGTATATGACTTAGAAATATATTTTCGTATTGTGTAGGACTCGGAATATTTTAACTTAATCATGTCCATTCTATCCTATGTCATTACCACTGGTTTAGGACTCAACCATTCATGCAGGAATTTAGTTAGCGATGATGCAAGTCATGGCTACATGATCTTTCAGGTCAAAGGCAGACCTTCGTATTCGCAATTCATCTTCGGGGTATTGAAGAACTCTGAGAAAACCCAAATACTCGTTCGCCCCGGAAGATAACACCCTAATACTTACACAACAATATGTTATTTAAAAATGCTTGTCGGAATATAATAGAGTATTTATGAATTAATTTTATAATCCCATATTTATGTATGCACAATTCTGTATGAATTAAATTGAAAATAATTTTATATTTAAATATTTATACTTACATATTTATATTTACATAACTATACACCATTCTGTATAAAATAAATACTTAATAATTTTATATTTACATGTTTTATGTACATAATAATAATAAAGATAAGTATAAATAATTACATGATTACATGTCCATATATTTATACATATCTATATCGCTATAAATAATTATGTATAAATTAATTCGAAAATAATTTTATATTTACATATTTATACACCAATACCTATACATAATTATGTATATTCCTATCTTATACGCCTATTTATTTATATATATTCAAAACTTTTATATATTTCTATCTTATATATTTATATAAAAATATTTTCACAGCGTACATGTATTTAAATATACATTCCTATATTATATACATTTATACACATTTAATATATACATATTCCTAGTTTATATACGTTTTATATATATATATATTCCTTACCATCTTAAATATATTTCAATATATATTATTATTTTCTATTTAATAATAGTACCTGCGTGTTTTCCTCCGGAGCGAGTGAATATTAGGGTTTTCTCAGACTGCGCCCATACCGCGAACATGAACTGCGAATACGAAGATCTGCCTTTGACCTTGACGATCGTGGATCTGGGACGTGATTTATCCCTTACTAAAGTTTTACATGAATAGTTGAATTCTAAATCAGAGGTAAAATTTACAAGTTCTGACATGGGCTAAAATGGAAGTGACTAAGTTAAAAAATACATTACGTTGGAACAAAGATGACTAAATCCATATGTCCAATTCCTACACAGGCTGTCTAAATGAGTTCTTACATGATAGTTAGGTTATATCAGGTTAGGTTATGTTAGGTTAGGCGAAGTTAGGTTAAGTTGATAATGAAGTGGAGTTAGGTATAGTGAAGTGGATGTCGTGCAAAGTTGAGAAATTGGTGCTTAATGGAAAATATTCAGAATCTTATATGAGGTGAAAGATATTGCAAGTCCTACACGAGGGTGGGAAATTATTCAGAGTCCCGATAGGATGGTGCTACATTGACTATCATCATAGTCATGCTCGCCAGTGAATGGTATGGATGGTGAGTTATCCAGCATCTGTTAATTTTTTAGCTCGAGAATTAGTATGGCAGTAACTTTGTCAACCAGCATCGGCCATGCGCTCGTGCGACGAAAAATGGCTGATACTCAGTACTGCATGCAATGATGAACTTGATGAAATATCTGCTTATACAAACTTAAATATTAATACCTCATACAGTTGGCGAATGAATGTAATTTCTATACATATGGACCGATAAAATTGTGAAAGCTTGCGAAAGTTTGTGAAACTTTTGCGAAAGATTCCGAATAAATTATGAAAGATTGCGAAAAGACTGAGAAATATTGCGAAAGATCGCGAAATATTGTGGAGGTGGAGGTGAAGGTGGCGATTCTTCTGATTAAGAAAGATTGATGGAACGATTAGGTTCGCGGTGCTGATGACTGGACATGTAAAATTTTCTTAAGTGGCATAAATAATGACATGTACGACATATGTATGCTTAGGATAAGTATAATTTTTATCTGGACTATGCTAGGTTAGGTTATGTTAGGTTATTTGTGAATTTTTCAGCTCTTTTGTAGGTTAAAGTAGAGTAGGTTATGTTAGGTAATTTCTGATTTTTTTCTTGCCTTTGGTAGGTAAGGTAGGTTAGGTTTATTGGGCCTTAGCAGGTTAAGTTATGTTAGTTTGGCAGATGGTAAGAATGTTTGTGTTACGGGTTGGTCTGAACAATAAATTTGAATTGTTCACTTCGATTAACATGAATAGTATAGTAGTATAGAAATGCCGATTCGGGCCCAACCCCCAGTTATCAGAAAAACAACAGCAAATTAAATGCTCAAGCCATCAGAAAACCATCAGAAAAAAATTACTCATAATTTTCTGATCAAAAACATCAAATGACGATTCGGACACAAACGCAAAAAAGTGGCTCAACAAGTTGCGTTTGAGCACAACCTCAAAAAAGTGGCTCAGAAAGTTGCGTTTGGTCAGATCGTAGTCTTTAGAAAAAAAGTTGCGTTAAACATTGCGTTTGAATGCATCTGTAAAAATGCACGTAAAAAGTTGTGTTTGGGCGCAGTTGCAATAAAAGTGGCTTAAATTTTTTTTGAAATAGTAAAAAAAAAAAAAATGTATATAATTAAGAAGGATCTATTGCTAAATGTATTAAACGGAACCAAACAATTTAAGAAACTTTCCAAACATTACCAGTTGCGTTAGCCTTTTTCATTTCCGTGGTCGTCGTATAATTAGACATCAGTTGATTTTTATTTGTGTTCATATCTTTATAAAGTTTTAATGGTTATCCAATCATTAAAACACAATTATCGCTCTGACTTCGGCAATGTGCTACAACATAGTATAATTAAAAATTTAGATACGCATTTCCAAATTCGACATATTAAAGTAGCTGAAACATTGAATTCTTTTTCTAAATCTTTCATTGCGCTTTCTGTAGAAATATTATTCATCTTTATCACATGAAAATTTAATAGTTTTTAAACTATTAAATTTATTATATATAGAATATGACTACTTCCAACCCAAAAAATATCTATGGTCTCATCTCTAATAACACTGTTCTTTCGGACAAATCAAAGTTAATTAACTTACCTTTTTCATCCTTAATTCCAACTATTATTTCATTAACTTGATTTATTTGCACTGGAAAAAAATAATGGATAAGCTGATTCATAATAGATCGTGTCGCCAAATCCAAATGTTGTTCTTGGTTTAAAAGTGGTAATTATATTAGTTTCACTATGATTATATTCATCGTGTTTTAATATCATACAATTTACTATATTACAGTGTATATTTATTGTTTCAAATGGAGCAAATTTTGGAATTGTATCGCCATAATGGTCCACATTTTCTTTCAGAGTTTTATTTTCTATGAAACCCAAAAGTTTTCCTATTGAACCCCGTTTTCCAAGCTGTAATTTAAGTGTACATTTTACTTTCACTCTGTTTGTTATTTTATCCAGCTCGAAAAATATATAATTTTCCTTACCATCCATTGAATATACACTAAATGAAAAAATTGCTTTTATAGTTTTTGCAAGATCTTTTAAGCTATATTGACTAACCGGAATTGCAACTGCTGATTCCATATCATTCTGGCCCACAAAATATATCTTATTTTTCCCAGAGATAATGTTATGCGTTACATAAGTAGTATAGAACTGAACTAAAGCCAATGAGTGCCCCTCTATCTCTAAAGGGTAATGTAGCCTTTTCGTCAACATTGATTTGTTATCTGTTAGTGTGGATACTTTACTGATTTATTATATTATTTAAATATCTCTTAATAAATGAGCAAGAAAAACATGAAACTTGTAGACTGGTATATTAAAATAAGAATACCAGACAAGACTGTATCGACAAAACGTCATGGAGAATTATTACCTAATAATATTAGATGTTTGATAGTGGACCCTAGTAACTGTTGAAAAAACTACACTTATGATAGATAATTTTATATATGCTCAGGGTTGGTTGGACTTTGGTACTCTCTATGTATGTTTAAAAAGTCTGGACCAACCAAAATATATCAATTTAAAGAAAAATATAGATGTAGCATAAAATTATTTAATGAACCGATAGCATACTTCTTTCCATCAAATGAAGAAATGGTTGACATAAATGAATGTCATAAAGATTCTGTAGTTGTTTTCGATAATATCATACTTGAAAATAAAAATATGGTAAGGGATTACTTTACTCACGGTAGACACAAAGATATTGATTGTTTCTATTTAGCCCAGACATACTCAAAAGTACCTAAGCAGCTTATGAGAGACAATGCCAATTTTCTTTGCATATTCACACAAGACGATACAGCTCTTAAACATATTCATAGTGATTTCGTTGGTGGTGATATGTCGTTTGAGAAATTTAGGGAGACTTGTTCAAAATGTTGGAATAATAAATATGGTTCTGTTAAAATAGACATGACTCGTAAGTTAAATAATGGTAAGTACAGTAATAAAATTAAAGACTTTTTTAATTCTTCGATTATAAGTAAGTTTTGTATTTAATGGAAGTGATTCCAAAAAAAACTAACATAATCTGATCTTTTTAAATGTATTCATATACCATAACTATTTCAATAAACACAATTGTACCTTCAGGTACATTGTGGGCTTTTGGTATTTTAAAATATATCATATCATCAGAGTATACTTCAAAAGTTTTATACATGTTAAATTTTTTCCATAATTAGTATAAGTTGATAATACTTTATATTTTTCTCATTTTATTATTATTTCAACTATAGTTCCATCTCTCATAAAAAATATTCTATTTGATTATCAAAATAAAATATTTTCTCTTTTGAACTGTATTTCCCAACCAAACGAATAATGTTAATTCTGTTTTTCTGACAGTACTCTAAATTGACTGCATCCATCGGTGCAATGGGATCTCCCACATGTCTTAGTCTTTTTTGTTCAAAATATATATTATATCTACTTCCAAGTAATTAAGATAGGATTTATCCAATGGTCTTTTGTTACTTATTAGTGTGTCTATAAAGTCGTTGAACTGTGTGTAGGAAACAAAATCATGAGGATTGATCTTCTCAGTTGTTTTATCATTGTCCGTGTGTTCTTTTATTTGATCTTTAATCCAAGAGCTCATTAATGCATTTCCACATATATCCATTGTTTATTAATAGTGAAATAATTTTTGGAAATTTAAAATTATGTGAAAAGTGATTTAGCACAATTACACACAAATGACCACAAGTTACTTGATTGAAATTTTGAATTCTATTATCGTTATAAAAATATAACTTCCGAGATATGCTATTAATTGTCGGGGCGGATTTCCACCAAATTAATCAAAAAAATATTTGAGGTTTGCTTTTTTCAAATAGCATACCCAGTGTGTACCAGTGTTTGTTGAAACATCTAGATTAACAATCCCACTTTCATTTATTGAGTGGCGTGTTAAGTAGCTCATTGATCATAAATACACCCCGAAAATTTTTAATATTTAATATTTTAACCATTTGATCAATATCAAAGTTACTGAGTGGAGTTACTTTTTTTTAACATTCGTACCCCACTTAACATCATTCAATCTCTTGCTGTAGTCCTCCATAGCTAAAATATGTCTGAATTGTTCTTCCAATTCTTGGTTTTTTCTTCTTAGCATTAATTACTGATGTAGCGATAGATAAAACACCAGCTAGTGCTCATAGAGCTCCCAATGCTGCGAAAATTAAGAGTAAAAATCCACCCTTGTAAGCTGTCAGACCATTTCCAGTTTTCATTTATTTGGAGATTTTCTTAAGTTGTGGAACTGAAATAGTGATAGTCATCCCTTTTTCATTCTTTAATTTCTTGTTTTTACGTTCCAGTTGGTCTTTCGTTAGGAAAGAATCAATATTCAGACCTTCAACTCCTCGTTAGGAAATTGAAATAAAATGTTTTTTACTTTCATTTATTATAACAAATATTTTATCATTTCATTTTAACTCCCCAGCCAAGCTTACGTTTAATATGCATCGCAGATCCAGTAACACCAGCCCACAATCTCTCATTCAGATCAGCATCTGAACTTAACAATCTTTTGAACGCTTTCTTTTCTAGTTCTTTGTCATCTACATGCCTCTCAGCTAGATCTTTATGATGATGATAAGCTATATCATGTTCCATTGTAGCCGCATCTAGTGGATTAATGGGTTTATCACCACGCTCAATTCTCTCTTTTAGTCTGGTACCCGGACCTAAGTACTGATAACTGGGTGCATGAAACTCAAAAGGTAGTGAATTTATTATGTCATTGAGTAACCGTTTTCCATGATGCGCCAACTCCCAAAAACTATGTGGTATTGTTTTTAACATTCATATCAGATATGGTATAACTTTTGGATTATTCACAACAAAGTCACTAAACTTGCTGTTGAGCATATTCATTATTCCAACATTTCATTGTAATAGTTATCATTTCCAGCATTCTCTTTGCCATAAATAACAAGAAGTCAATCAATAAGCATCCTAACATCATCCATCTATATGTATTCTTTGAGATAGTCTGTATGTTTCTTTATACCTTTCCCCTTTTTAGGTGTGGAACATTTCTTTTTGATTGAATCGTAAATAATTTTCCATTTATTCCCTTTACTCGATTTTGGCATTCCCAAGTTTGAATCATTGTTTTGAAAAACTGTGTTTGTATCTGCTAGGATACAACTATAGTGTTCATAGTCGGTTGCAGTGTAGTCACTCTCTGTTACTTTCTTACTAGTTAGTATTTTCATCAAACCATCAGTTCCAGTGTATGTTCGGCCTTTTGGAGGAAATTTGTCATTGCTGAATGTTACTGTGCTATCACCAATATGCAATCTACCTTTATCAGCCTTTAGTCCAAAAACATTGTCTTTGCAGTCAATTAAGAAATCGGCCACATTCTTATCAATAAATGTTGTTTTGTATTTAGTTAACTGTGAGATATCAGTTTCCAAATGCCCCAATGCTTCGTCATATTCTTTCATCGTCATAGCGTTCATCGTCGTCAATGCGTTTAATGCCATCATCATAGTGTTCATCGTCATCGTCAATGCATATAATGTCATTATCATAGCGTTCACCAGTGTCTGGTTTACCAAACAGTTTTCTCACAAAAGATGTTTCTGTTGGTGTCTGTGGGTAGTCTAAATTCTTAACAGCAAATGGAACAAGTTCTTTTATTAAGTTATTATTCTCATTTGTTACGTTTCCAATTTTTTGTCTCAAATCTTCTATCGCATCTATCAATGGTTGATCGTGTTTTTTATTTTTATCGTATTCAACTTGGCGAAATTTTCTAAAAGTTTTAAACTTTTCAATTAGCTGTCTTCTTCTCTCTATATTCTTCTCTATATTGTTTACAATGTTTTGTTGTCTCATTGATTATACAAATAAATAAAATGAGCAATGATAACGTAAATGTATACTGTCTCAAATGTATGAAAAATACACTAAGTTCATATGAACTTACAAATAATAAAAAGTAACAATTAAATGTTTTGTAGATGTTGTGTTACCAATAACTCGATATTCACTGGTGGGGGCATAAAACACGATTTTGTAGATGAAATTCATAAACCAATGCGAAAAAACTTCCCCAGAAGAACTGTTCTATCTTTTGGCATCGATGATCTTTGGCAAGCTGACTTAGTTGAGATGAATTCTGGATTTTTAAAAGGTGTACACAGAATTAACAAAGGGTTTTAATATATGTTAACCATGATAGATGCTTTTTCCAAAAATGCATGGGCAATACCAATCAAAGAATAAACTGGTGAAAATGTTACGTTAGCATTTAAAACTATTTTGAATGATCGCAAACCCATGCATTTACAAATAGACGAAGGGAAAGAATTTTACAATGAATCATTTAAGGCATTTAAGGGCAATAACAACATAACACACTATTCAACATACAGTGAAAAGAAAGCTAGTGTTGTAGAAAGATTTAATAGAATATTGAAGGAGAAAATGTGGAAAATATTTGCTGTGCAGGGAAACTATATTACATAAATTAATAAGCGAATACAATAACACTGTTCACAGTACAATCGGAATGAAACCCACCAATGTAAGTGCAAAGAATGAAAGTTCCATTCTAATCAACATTTATGGAGGAGAATGAAAAATGGTTAAACCAAAGTTTGCAATGGGAGATATAGTTCATATAAGTAAAAGTAAATTTTGTTTGAAAAAGGATATACACCAAGTTGGTCCACTGAAGTATTTGAGCTGTGTGAAGTATTGCACACAAACCCCACGACATACAGAATAAAAGATTTAAAAAATGAACTTATTAAAGGTAATTTTTATGAGCCAGAGCTGCTTAAGACTAAATATGATAAACACCACTTAGTGGAAAAAGTTTTGCAAAGAAATGGAAATAAGCTGCTAATTAAATGGTTAGGTTTTGATTGTAGTCATCATTATTGGGTTGATAAGAAACATATAGTTGTTTAAGAAATTTTTTTTCTATATAATAAATGAATCAACAAAAAATTGAAAGTTATGAGCATCGGTCTTTTCCACCAAACGACCAAACAAAAAACAATTTGAATGAATACAACTAGCGCATTGAGTTTGATATTCCTATTGGCGATGCATTTACACATCCGAATAAAGCTTATGTATACCAACAGTATAAGCTAACTAAAAGAGATACAAATACAGATTATGAAATACTTCAACTATTGATCTTTATGAGAATTTCTTCCCATTCCAGTTCTCAAGATTAGAGATCTCTAAACATGGTTGTATAATCGAAAGTATTGACAACCCTGGCATCACTTCAACAATGATGCATACATTGCTAGGTTCGGAATCAGAATCAGCATACATCCAAATGTCGGGGATAGAACTAGATAAATATGTTAGGAAAGATAAGCGTAGCGAAATTACCTATCCATTAAGATATTTGTTTGGGTTTATGAGAGATTGTAATGAAATATTCTGGAAAGGTAGATACAAGATCACATTCATTCGAAATTCTAATGATGATGCTTATTTTTATAGATGACCCCCAAAGAAAACAGATGGATCTGATGATGAAGATAATATACCAGATGCTGGTAAAATTGCTATTGAGAAAATGGAAATTCTGTGGCGATTTGTTGAATATGATCCTCTTTATGGAGACGAAATTAAAGCAAAATTATGCAAACTCCCCAAAATTCCGATTGGTTTTAATTGTTCGCAATGTCTTGAAAAACCAGTACCTATTAATGCAAACTCATTTTAGTTTGATATAAAATATCAGTTCAATTCAATCCAATTCGATGTGCCAGACTTTGTCATTGTTGTTTTTCAGCAAAACAGAAAAGAAGATCCTGGGCAATTCACACACAGTTCAATGTTTGACTCTTGTTTTGCCAAAAATATTTATATTAAGAATGGACAGAATTAATTTTTCCCAAAGAGAATTAGAATTTAAACATTGATGATAACATTTTAGATAAGATGTATATTGCTTACACTGATTTTAGAAATTCAAAGACTGAACTAGGTACCCCATATCGTAATAATGAACTGCGCTTCAACTCTGGGTCATTTATTGGGAGAAGACCATTGTATGTTATTGATTGTTCTTACAGAAAAACCACTATTGTAAAATATCGAACTAATCTGAAACTTACAGTTGATTTTAATAAGCCAATATTGGCTACAACTATTTGTAATGTGGGATTGGTAAGCCAAAGAAACCTAATTTATGATGTTAAAAGTGAAAGAATCACCGAAGTCCAATAGTGCGCAAACATGTATGGTTATTAGATTTTAATGAATGGTTATCCATTAAAAACATTTACTGTTATATGATATTTCATAATATCACTCTTTTTCAATTTTGTATAGCCCTCATGGTAGTGTATTAATACCATCTTTAAGAAAAAATCTTTTATCATCTTCGGAACGTAATGCTCTTTTTCTCAACTCAATCGTATAGAGTTCACGTTCTTACTTTTAATAAGATTCATACTTTTGTACAACACTTTTTTTTACCAAACAAACACTTTTTGTAGTCACCAAAACTAATATCATTTCTGACTACAGTGTTTTTCACATCCTTTGCTCCTTTCTTTGCACCACCTTCCACATTTATTGCATAAATTTTCGATTTCAATCCAATAAATTCTTCCATTATTTTTCCATTACATTCAAATTTCATTTTGCCAATAATCTTTTTGTTAACTAACCGTGTACCATATGGATTATCTTTTTTATAGCCAGAAGTATCAAAATGATCAACCATTTCTTTCACGTCACTGTAGAAGTCAGATGTTTTTATATAATATATGTATGAATCAGTATCTTGGTAGTACAGTTCAATATTTTCCCCATACTTTGATTTCATTATATTATAGTGAAAATCGTACATTAAGACTTTCGAGAGATCAATTATGCTCATTCCAAAATAAATGGGTTTGTTAAAGCACAGTTTTGTTTTAATCATACGAACTGCAACCTAAGAGTTAATAAATATAGTCCTATCTTTAAAGTTTGGTTTAGACACTAGTTTTTCCATTTGCTTAAAACTTGTGCACAACCGCACATCCATTCTGTTTCTAATATTTTCCATTGTTTTTCCAAAAACAGAATTGTTCATTAATTTGTAGAAATTTTTTTCAAAATCATTTGTAGATTTTATTCGCATATTTGTATTTAGATCAATATAGGACAATATAGCCAATCTGATTGATCAAACTCCAGAACTCTATGAATCTTTTTCAACTTAATTCCGGGAGATAGATATTGCTTAAGATTTACATAGTGTAATACATATTTTTCTTTATCATACAGAGTAGTCAAGAGTTTGGGATTTTTTGAACCTTCTGGTATTTTATTATCTGATGACAATGGCAGATCTTTGTGGAGATCGTGTAGTTCATGTGGGTATTCCAAATCAACTTCCAATACATAACCATTGCTAGAATCATCTTCAATTTTTGTTACATCTATATTTGTATTTCCCCACTTAAACCCACCATAGGGTAAATACTGACTCATAGCCCATCCATATAAGTTATTGGCATCCAGATATGTAAGATAAAAGATTTCCTTTGTACTATCATAAGCATTCATATATTATTTGCTTTAGCATATCGCTTACAACATTGTGAAATTCCACCACGAACACCTTTTTCTATCGTCAAAGTCATGTCGTAATCTGTTAATAATTCTAGTTCTATTTTAGTATGTTTGAGCATAGCATCCCACGCTAACCGTGGGGCTGTGAAATACCATGCTGGATCTAGCTTATATGTTTTGAGACACACATCTCTAAAATTTTCCATTATATCAGACAATATCAATACATCAGATTTGTTGTAGAATTCTGTGTACTATCTAAGGATTTTATGTTGAATTTTTCCCACATCTTTCTCGCAAATTTGTAATCTTCGTCTGTAATGTCACATTTATTGAGTTTGTTGTAAAATGCATCTTTGGATGGAAGTGATTTTAGCACTATCCAAGAAGTTCATTGGAAAAATGCTTACACGTTTCTCGAAATTGGCTTCTGGAAAGGTTGCTAGAGAGTTAATCGATACTACTAGCCATAAATTTAAATGAGTCAATAAATCTACGATTTACACTTTCACATACATGTTTCGTAAATGAAATATATTTTTCTTTGTTGTTGGGAATTAGATCAATTTTATTTTCATCGATGCCAAGATCTCTTATGAATAAAAGTGTGTCATAACCAGATAGATCGTGTATAAAAACTGGGACAAAATATGGATTTCTATACGATAAGTTACAATCTCAATGTGCAGCTCCCCTAAATTTCCCCGTAAGATGATCATGATCTCTCACAGAATCATCATTCAAAGACTTTTCACATATATGACAATGGGTAGCTGTATCATAAACAATTTTTTCGTTCTGAGTTAGTGGAAGCATTGGTTTTTCATTTGTGTATATATCACCTATAGACTTTGCTTCTTCCATTAGCATTTTAACGAATACATTAGATGCATCAGATCCTTCATAAGTTGCTGGTGGTTTATAGTATCCATGTTCATATTTTACGTAGTAACAGAAGCTAATAGGCTCGTGTTTTTGGTATGGTTTCGTGTAGGATTCGTCGGGGTTTGGTTGGCAAGTTTCAATTTTAGTCAACAAACATTCAAAATCAGCATATATCACAAACGGAACTCTCAAAGAATGATTTTTGTTTTGAAATCTTAATATGCCATTTTTTCCTTTAGATGGTAGTTCAACTCTAACACCACCGTGATCTCTACAGTCTTGTTCGTGATCTTTTAGCTTACTTACAGAGTAGAAATGTTGGAAACATCTATCGCATATATATACATATATATAGTGACCATTATTTGTTACTTGTGATGCGATAAGTCTCGAAAGACTTTTTATCCAGCAGTAGTGATCGTTCATTTCGTCTTTGATATAGATTAGGTTAATGTGCTTATCCCTCTTATTTTTTGTTGTTTTTAATGGACAGATTATATATTTCTTACCGCCCTCTTTATCTCGAGTATACATTAATATAAATTCCCCTTCTTTACTCAAAGGTTGGTATGCTATCCAATTTCATTGGAAATTCCAAACCCTTAAGTGCATCATCAAACTGATGTTCGTAAGGTTCTTATTTATGCACTCTTTGGGGGTATTTTTTTACTTGATGCAATGCAGATAGAACAGACCACAAAAAACATTTTTGATCATCGTTCTTAACATTAAATACCGCCTGCTTAGTTTTGATTTTTTTTCTGGGAGATCAACATAAGAACTGCCCTTGAATGGTACATATTTATTTATTCGCACTTCTAGTGTCAATATTCTGTTGAGTGCCCACTGAGATCCCTTTGGTTCGAATTCCCCCATCTCAGCTATGATTTTCGATATGCTGTTGGTATAATATTCTTCCAGATCAGTCGATTTCAGTATAATTTCGTTCTTTGTTTTAAATGAGCTTTCTACATATTCAATATTCTCACCAATTTCCTTTTTGTACTCAGTGAAGAATTTCATGTTCACTTTGAATGATTTTGAATGTTTACTAATTAGTCCCATGACAGTTTCTTTTACATCGTTTAGGAAATGATTTGGGTCTTTGTATGCATTCACATTCTTTACAGCATAAGTCTTGATCCTACTTTGAAATGTTGTTTCGATTTCTTCTACACTGAATATGGGTGTGTACTTATGAATTTTACTTCTCAAGTGACTTCTTGTGAGAGACGGTTTGTAATAGTGACTACACGTTTCACATTTCACTTGTTTCTCTCGAGGAGAACTTCTGTTTTTATATTTAATGTTGTGAAATTTTAAAAATTTCCCATGCATTTGTTGGTTCATGTGATTTATTATGTATTGGTGCAAGACCTTTGTGCAATCTACTTCTAAGATGACTTCTTATGAGAGATGGTTTGTAAAAGAGATTACAATTTTCACACTTGACATACTTCTCTTGAGATTTCTTCTTCTTTCTTTTCACAAAACATCTTTCTTAAATTTATATTCTTTCCAAACATTACCAGTTTCGTTAGCCTTTTTCATTGCCATGGCCGTCATCATATTAGATATCAGTTGATTTTTATTTGTATCCATTTATTATATACCATTTTTTTTTTGTTTTCATTTTCAAATTTTTTAAAGCCACTTTTATTGCAACTGCTCCCAAACACAACTTTTTACGTGCATTTTTACAGATGCACTAAAACGCAAAGTTTAACGCAACTTTTTTCCTAAAGACTACGATCTGACCAAATGCAACTTTTTGAGCCACTTTTTTGCGTTTGTGTCCGAATCGTCATTTGATGTTTTGAATCAGAAAATTTTGAGTAGTTTTTTTCTTATGGTTTTCTGACGGCTCGAGCATTTAATTTGCCGTTGTTGTTCTGATAACTGGGGCTGTGTTCGAATTATCATTTGATGTTTTGGATCAGAAAATTAGGAGTAATTTTTTTTCTGATGGTTTTCTGTTGGCTCGAGCATTTAATTTGCCGTTGTTTTTCTGATAACTGGGTGTTGGGCCAGAATCGGCATTTCTATACTACTTAGTATGAAATGAATAGCGCTATAGTGACTAGTACATATTTTACTGATGTCGACCAATATCGGAGAAAGTATGAAAAATAAGTAAACTTTTGTTAAATGTCAGTGTGGAATTAATAGTTGAGGTGTGCATGAGTTATAGTAAGAAGTACGAACAATGAGTTATTTCGTTTGGTGTTGGTTGGTAGAGCAGATGGCATGTATGAGTTACAGTTGCTGGTATGGCTTGTTTTTATGTGTAACTGGTTATGTTAGATGGGCTGAAATGTTAGTCAATATAGTTGACAGTTATGAATGATCTGTAAGTTTGTGGAATGGTGGTTGATATTACCTGTATTTTTAATAGCATGAGTGAGGTATGCTTGGGTTAGAGCGAATTATGTGGTTTGGGCTGTATATTTTGGTTGGTATGATTATCTGCTGTGGTGGTTCGTTGATATATTTTTATGGTGTAGTATGTTGGTATCCTGGGTTGTATGGCTTTCGACGCCACATAGCTGAGACCAGCTTATGTATTGATAAAATGTATTCTAAATGTATTATAAATATTTTGGGTACTCAGTAACATTGGGATATCGGTTAGGGTTGTTTAGTATGCTGGAGGTTTGTTACCTGGTAGATTTTGTAAGATAATTTTTTTTTAATGGTGGTTGACATAATTAACCGGCTTGTTGTTTATATAGTGGTT
Organism: Dryococelus australis; assembly: GCA_029891345.1. Taxonomy (NCBI): domain Eukaryota; kingdom Metazoa; phylum Arthropoda; class Insecta; order Phasmatodea; family Phasmatidae; genus Dryococelus; species Dryococelus australis. Next base: position 263,571,187 of record CM056993.1, read on the forward strand.
TATATTAATGTTTGGTATGCTGGAGTGTTGTCACATAGTACGTTATTGTTGGTGTGGTTAATGGATGATGGGTCGTATGAAATGAGTAGTTGATATGTTGCATTGCGTGACTATAATGTGATCTGTGTGGCATGACTGAAGTATGCTAGATTATGGTTGGTATAGTACCCAGTACTCCTGGTCAGTTGAGTTACTGATATTTTGTTTCTTATGTCTGAGGTATGGTGGCCAGCTTTTTATTCGTATGGATGGTTGGTATAACCAGGTGTTTTGTTTGAAGGGTTGTATGAAATTTGGTGGTGTCTGATGGTATTGATACCATGGCTGACATGCTGGAGTTACAATTTTTGGTATATTTCTTCTCATTTTTAAATATTTTTCTTTGTATTGCAGTATTGTAAGGTGGTTTTAGGGTGGTGGGATGAGTGTTAGGTTACCATTATGTTCTTACATTTTTTAGATTTTTTACATACTTTGGATTTTTAGGATTTTTTCTATTTTTATAAATTTTTTCGACTTAAAATAATTGTTGATGGTTTTGAAATTTTTTTTAAATTTTTAAATTTTTTTTTGGAACTTCATTTTTTTCTTCCGAATTCTATTATTTTTATTATATTTACTTTTATTTTTAAAATGTTGAAATTTTTTTCTTCGATTTTTTTTTATTTCAAGGTCGAAGGTCAATAGGGTCAAGATAAAAATTCACCGGGGTCAATGCCAAATGTTACTAGGATCAAGGTCAAATGTCAAGGTCACTTGGGTCCAAGTTGTCGGTCGTGTGACCGGAATAACACTGCAGGTAGTCGGGAATCCACGATGGCGGCCAGAGCCCACTAGAGGATTTTTCTGGGGGAGCCTTTTTTTTTTTTTTTCAACTTTTCAAAATGGGTAATTTTCAGGGGAAAAAAAAGCGATTTTTGGCTATAATAATTTATTTCTAATTTGATGTTTGGGTGGAAACAAGCGATTTGTGGGTAAAAATAAGTGATCTTGAGAGAAAAATAAAAAAAAAATTGCTGTAATTCATGATGGAGCCGAAATCCCGATTCGCTATCGGGGAATCCTCGTCATGAATCTACATTGTCCTACCACTTAAAATGTTTCAAAATCACTTTAATATTATTAACATTTGCAGCCTTTCTTAGTCGGATGTTGTAATGTTATTGGTACAATAACTTAAGAAATATTTTGTAAATTTACTTAAAATACAATTTATATACATCTGTAAACTAACTTTATTTGGCGTGCAACGAAAAGGTGGCGAAAAGGGTAACATTTTTGTGAAAATATAATTTTTATATATGCTTCACTATGATTTTGCCTTCGTTAATATAAAAGCACTATCACGCAAAGTTTATATGATTATCGATTCGTTTGCATAATACTTTGTGTTCAGCGACAGTGTACTGAATCTTAGTACAAAGTGTACAAGAAAAAATATAAACAAGATAGTTAAAAATTAAATTTATTTTGAATAGCCCCAAAATGCATAACACAAATCTCTAAGGTACATAGATTAATACTGTTTACAATAAAAGAAGAACGTTGACAATACAATATATTGAACAATACGTGAACTACCTTAATAAATACATTCTTTGGAATCAAAGTGACTAGAAGCTCTCATGTAATTGACAGTCTTTTTAAAAACATTAACAATATATGTAACAACCATTTAAACTTTGACAACATATGTATTATAGCATTTTAAAATGATGAAACTCATCTGGAGGCTGACAACACAATTTAATTACCACGCACCAACGTGCGTAAAACATTACGTAGCAACATTTAACGTGCCCTTGAAAAAAGCCCATTTTTAAAAATGACGGTTGGGTAAGTACAACACGTTTTTTGGGTTTACTCAACCTTCTTATGTAAGGCATAATGTATATAAAATTAATACAGAAAATTATGAAATCTTTCTACACTCAATACATGAATGGCACTTTTCCTATTTAAAAAATTCTTGGCAATTATATATATATATATATATATATATATATATATATATATATATATATATATATATATATATATATATACATATATATATAAATATATAAATATATATTTATACACACATATTTCAGCACTTTATGGAGTCTATTACCTGATCAATAAACCAAATCATGACCTCCTTGTATTTTAAATAAGCTTTGATAAATCACATAAGTAACTATAAGGCTGTAAAACTCTTTGGACTAACCAGTCATGCTCAGTAAGAATATACCTTACAACTCGTGTTCAGTTATATATTATTTACGAAATAACGCTGCTGTGCCTAAAACACAATTAATTTAATATTACCGATTCCGGGGTAATGGTAATCACAGTAGGGCAAGAAGACAAAGTGCTTCACGTATAAAAAATACAATTTAAAAGTCACTTTAAAAATTACCGTTAAAATACAAGTGACCCACGGGACGGCAATCTTAATGTGCGCAGGGTGTCACCAGAGCGCCCAATGGTAAAAACGACGAAAGCATTAGAAATATATCAACTAAGCGAGCTGTGGATATAAGCGTTACGCATTACCAAACTAGGCCGGGCCAGCCGAATGGGGCAGCGGCGAGCACAAAAACTACGCATCTAGCACACACAAAGTGACACACCAAACCAAGCAAATATAGTTAAACCAGAACATTAAGTTAGAATGTGGAACTAAAACCCCATTTTGAAAAAAAACTCAATTCATCGCACCTCCAAAAATATGCACACACTAAAATACTACTACTATTGAAAAACTAAGTGCACTTTATATTAGCTTCCAATCTCCAACTCACCAGCTCTTCCCATCTTTTGAACACCTAACCAATTTAAAACATTATTACCACTGAACAATTTAAAAATTTTTTAATCACTCCAATATTACTTGCGCTGTGCTAGATATTACTTTAGAATAGGTTGTACACCGTGACTGATGAAGGTAGACTTTGCCCTGAAGTGATCACTATCGTAAGTCGGAGGAGAAGGACCTGGTGGTCTAACTTTACAGCATACATTAGACATCTGGCCCCCTCCAATAGAATATTTGCGACGCACTCGGATGGCGAAAGAAGTGGAAAGGGGGGGGGGGGGGTGAAAGGAAGAAAGAAGGAAGTAATGAATGTTTGTTAGCATTTACTAAAGGCTCTGGCTAGAAATAATTTACACTAAGCCACAAAACATAAAAGCAGTGTGTGTTTAATGCTGTGTTTATGTGTTATATGTTCTTTGATTATGGCACCATCAATATATACAGTTAAACCACAACAATATATACAGTTTGACCACCAACATCAAAAGATTGTATGTTATCTATGGACTAATTTAAGAAAAGGAAAAATGTAATGACAAAACATAAATCGATTATTACGGCAAAAAGTATTTATTACGGGTTAAAATACAATTCAGCATGACCATGAATATGCATGTCACCAGTCGTACCAACCAGCTTACTATACAACCAAATTTGATCACTACATGCAAACTTCAGTTTCTTACGAGAAAACATGGTAGCGTTACCAAACACGCTAATAACAGCAGTATTATCAATCCTCCCTTCATGGACTGGAAAAGTCTTCCAACATATTATATCACGAGAGTCAATGTCACTAATTTCCTTAGGCGCAGGGTCCTTTTGAGTATGCGACTTCCTGAAGAAACACATTTCCAACTAACCACTACCTGCTTTAGCGGTTATTCCTTGAAGTCCAAAACGGTACAAAAATGACAACAAAACGTAACTCTCTTCTACATCGACAATCTTAACAGTCCAAGACCTATCGTCCTTATTTACATCCTTACTGAAAGACAAAATATTTCGGTATACCTTCTTAGGATAATGCCTAGACATGCGAGAATGCCGAGGAAGCATTATTGATGTGTTTTCTCTAATGACACTGAGCGATATGAAATGCACGAACAAACTGAAACCTTTATATACCTCACGAAAAAGTTACATCCAGTACTCCATAAGTATCCATCCATAAGTTTATAGAAAATTTGTTAGATTGAAAGTTACAGGCATGGAAGCAATGTGATGTAGGCAGCAGCAACATATCATCTGGAACACATTAAAACCCTTTTCCACTTTTTATTACAGTTTTGGATTTATAACAATCCGGAAAGTAATTTTTAGTTAGAGGCCTTCTTATGTAGCCAACTTCTGGAAGCAAAGAGCACGACCATTTGTATCATGTTAATCAGCTATTGAAGGATTCCTCGAAATTATTTTTGATATTTTCCTTCATAGTAGGCATGGAAATTCTAAAACTTCCAGAGTTTTTTTTTCTGTATTTATGTAGCTAACCTTTGTAGGTAGAGGGCATAACGGGTTAAATAACTATTGAGGAGTATTCAAATAAATATTTTACACATGACTCTCTTAGGGAATGAATTTCAAATATTCCTAAAATAATTTTTTGGAAATTGATATAAGTAGCCTTTTAAAGCAAACAGCATAAAGACATTTTATAGGGTTAATAAGCTGTTGAGAAGTTCTCTAAAACACATTTCACACCTTTTCATCTTCTTAGGGTTCAAATTGCAAAAATCCAAAAAATGCATTCCATTATTATGATATCTCAAGGGGTTAATAATATATCAAGGAGTCATCAAAAACAAACGTTACACTATTTAATCTTCTTAGAGGTCGAATTTCGAAAATTTTCATGATTTTGCGTTCAACGTTTTGGGTGATGGACAGAGTGAGTGATGCAGTCTGTAAGTCAGAACACTTCATTTTATAAATAGAGATTATGCATACGTAAATCAAGGAATGCCATGATAGGCCTATTTTAAGACAGTTTCCTGCAACAAATGTGCCCCTCTTTTTCCGTTGTGGAAAAATACTGAATTGTGTTATTTAAAGATAAATGCACAAGAGATCATCCTTCATTAACCAGAAATATCAATGTTGTAAAAAACGGAGTATATGGTTTTCTTAAGAAAAGTTTAAAAAATAAAATAAAAGGAAAACAATTAATTGAGCCAGTGTTCCAAATTAACAGTAAAAATGGAATTATGATATCAAATATAGCGGAAAGTAACTAAAATCTTCTTGCAATATACAGTAGTGTTCTAGGTGGAAAAAAAATGTAAATGCAACAGATTTACTTTAAAGGGACAAATCAGATACCAATCAGGCTGTACAATGTTTTTAAAACTTTTGACGTATTAAATATATGCCGGTAAGCATCCATATGTACAAGGCGTTTTATAATCTCTTAAAATTAACCTAGATAAGGGTTGACATATATATCGTAATAGGTCATTAATATATGTACATACGAGTTATTAATTGCAATACACTATAAAATTATAGTAAGTGTTCAGATTATGTACACACCTCAAAAATATTTTGCACCACCTGGAGTAAACAGTATTCTTTGTCAGCGTGCATCCACCGAAAGAAAAAAAAACATGGAACTCAATCTCTGGTCTCAGTATGATGCTACGCCACCCAGTGCAGTGAGCCATGATATAACTTTTCGTGGCATGCTATCCACAAGGTGGTTGAGGCTGTCCTGCTCTGTTCTGTCCCACTCTTCGACAACAGCCCTCCGGAGGATGGCCTGGGTGAGAGGTGGATTCTTGCCTCGTCGCACTGCCTGTTTCAGCTGGTACCAGGCATGTTCAATTGGATTCATGTCCGAAGATACCACAGGCCTTTCCATCCTATTGCTTCGGACCTCCCTGAGGAAGATGCTTACAAGATGGGCGCGGTGCAGGCACGCATTATCATCCTGCAGAATGAACCTGATGCCGATATGTTGCCGGTATGGCTGAACAATGGGCCCGAGGATTCTGTCCCCGCATTGTACATCTGTCATATTGCCCTCGTCCAACGTCCATACATAATGCGCCCTAAAACATGACGGATCCACCTCCCTACTGGACCTGTGGGATGGTGTACACGACACGTCTGGCGTAACATCGCTCTCTTAAAACTGTCATGTGACAACTGCCAGGCGTAAGACACATTCGATACTCATCACTGAAGTGGACCTGACGCCATTCTGCCAGGGTCCAGTCCAAGTGCTCCCTTGCCCATCTGCACCTGGCGCTGCGGTGTTGGGGTGTACGTGCAAATGCTCGCCAAGAAATGCTTGCGTGTAGGTTGTCCCTACGAGGACCATTTCAGATCGTATAATTAGAGACTACCTCCCCATTTGCCTGTATGAGGGCGTTACGCAGTTTGGTCGCGGTCTCTTCTCGGTTCCTGCGAGGCAGGAATCGCACATAATAGTCATCAGATTCTGTTGCTGACCATGGACGATCTCTGCGAGGACGATCTGCATTATTGTGTGTAAAACGATTGAGGCCGTATGTCCGAAAAACGTCATTACGGTGTACACTGACGAGGCGAGCAATTTCCCTCATGGATAGGCCTTGCTGACGCAGTCACTATGCACGTACAGTCAAATGCAGTATGGACTCGTCGAAGCATGTTTCATACGGCTGAACATGACGCACGCTGTCTTTGCATGCTGTGTCCAAAGGTTACTGTAATAGCGCACTCTTCCGGGCAGTACTGAGACTGCGTACACTAAGTCCACATACACATAACAGGTGTCATTACATTTCATTCAGATGTTCTTTTGTAATGCAACGACTCTCAAAGCGAACATCATTCAAGAGCAAACAAAACACAGTTGGTGCAAACGTTTTTGAGGTGTGTACATGCTGTCTGGCTTATCCTTTATCAAAAAGTTAATAAATTTTCTTGTATTCTATATACGATTGAAGTTGGAAATAGTTTCATATGAGTGTGGCATCTTTAGTCAGTCATGTAACCGGAACACTGTTGTGCTCTTGTGGTATGAGCGCGCAAAATGAACGAAGATAACGATGTCAACACCTTAACAGGAAGTGGTCCGAGATATTTTTCCTATGGAAGCAGAATTCTTTATTATCGTATAACGAACATTTCGGAGTGTTTTTGACCATGAAACTCACGATAACATTCACATATACTTGAATAATTTTTAAAAGGGACGAGCATTTATTTTAAATGGGCAATGTTGTGTTCATGAGCGGGAAAAACTCAAAGTTAATGACGTCTGGAAAATTGTGACAATTTTGCGCAAAATCTTTGTAAGAAGCTCAAGAAAATAAGTTCGCTGCGGCAAACCTGAGTTTGGCATTCCTTATTGTAATTAACATAATGCTGACCGCAAATGACTGCAATTTATTATTATCAAAATGAAATTATTTAACCGAAAACTTTCTTCCGCACAACATTTTTGTTAGGTAACTGGATGACAGTCAAAATAATTTTAAAAGCATTCTTACTACTGTAATAAAAATTTTCATTGACATTTTAAATAAGTCTACCATTATTTCAAATAACGTTATCGATTTGCATGCAAAAAATACGCCAACACACGTAATCCAAAATATATTTCCGTCCTTAAATACTGCGAATAAAGAAAGAGATCTAAATTTCTAGTACTCAACGTGATTTCAATCACATATTGTCATACTTACACACTTTAATAATGGAGGTGTTTCCCAATGCATCGTTACTGAATTTCTTATCTATTTTGCAATACAATTTTTGAATTCCAGGAATCTCTAAGGAATCATATAGGCTTCATGTTTCTGACATGTTATTCTTCTATATGGGTGCTACCGTGGTGTAGTGGCTAGACTCATCGCTTCCCACCTAGACGAACCGGGCTCGATTCCCATCGGAGTCTCCTCCGGACTTCTGCGTGTGGGAATAGTGCCGGATGATGTCGCTGGTTGGCGGGTTTTATTGTGGATGTCCCGTTTCCCCGGGCCTTCCCTCCGGTTCTGATACGCACTATAGGCTATTCAGATGAAATGTACTCTTTTGTAAAACCTGCTTAAGATCTAACTGCGTGTACGTTGTGTATTCTTCCGCCTTATGTAAGTTAAACATTGTCATGTACCTCATAACTTTATGCATGCGCTGTTCAAGTGAAACCGTGAAATTATTTGAAACGTAAATATTTTATGAATTTGCTAATTTTTACTCTCCGATTCACAAAAAAAAGAAAAAGAAATAATTTAAGTTATCAGAAACATGATGTCATTACCACCAGGTAAGCACATTTTAGTACAATCAAGTCAAAATGCACAGACGAATCTATTCTGGCTCTCGCCAAGCTATTTTCATTTTTCGTATCCGATTTTAAGAACAGATGGCAGCACACTCGTAGGATAGAAAATATACTTTTGGGGAAGAACAAGGACAGGCTAAGACTTATAAGTGCGGTTTCCAAACTACGAATACGTCGCTATTAGAAAACGTATGGATTGACCCACAAAAAGTTTCGACGAATCATGTCATAGGACAGAATTACTGAATACAGAAAACTTGTGAGCCACATTATCCAGTGATTAGCTTTCATTTGCCGCTCAAATGAGCTTGCGCTCTTGTGGATTAAAATGGCGAAGATACATCAAAGAAAAATCCCAGCATTTACTAAAAACTAAGTACAGTAACTATGTAATATTATTATTAGAGTGGAGAGATTTAGACGGCTCTTAACATCGAGGTCTTGAGAGCCGATGCGAGTGAAACGAGGTGAGAATTGAGCAGCGAAGGAATGCAAGGGCGGAGGAAACGGGAGATCACCGAGAAAACCCACCTAGCAGCGGCTTTGTCGTGTACGATTCCCAAATCCAAAAATACGGGATCGACACCACCGGGAATAGAGTTCAGCGCCTAGGTGGGAGGCGCGTAGTCTGACCACTACACCACCTGGCCCCTATTCTTATAGAATTATATTAGTTTATTCCCGTGTAATTATTATGGACGAGTACATAATACAATGCATTACCGTTCTAATTGATAGCATTTTTGTTATCAAAATCCATTAGACAAACCATAATAACATGTGTCAATTCGTCAAGATAAGATGTGGAAAGCAGGAACAGATGCGTAATAATAAGTAATCATATAGATGTCAAACATAGTTTAAAAAATAAAATACATACTTATTGATCGTGCCTGTAAAAATCGTAAAGTGATTAAAGCATAAAAACGTAAAACCTAGAATCTCTCGCAAACCGTAAACCAACATTTCACTCCCATACGAACATGTATAAGTGTGTGTCATAACAGTACAAGAAGTAAAACTATAATCATATCAAAAATATAATTAAATGATGGTTATGTAGTAGTTCTCAGAAAGTAATAAGTAATTATTTTCAAATTTATCCCACATGGTAAACTAGTAAAAGGTAATTAATATTACAGTTATTCAACAATCTGTCTGGAACACTACTCCTTGTCGAAGTTGGAATCTCAGTAACGAATGTTGAATACTTTTACTACTGAAAAAGAAAACCGGGTAACATGACGATGGTTTATATTTGTTCGCCTGAAGAGCGGAGCGCGCGCACGTCACGGTGTGTGTGGGAAAGGCTCCAGGTGTGACAGGTTGTCCTACGGAGGGTCACGACCTATCGCGTGCCGCCTGGTATCCAAACATCAGGCTATGGCTATGGCTGCTTCCATGGTACCGGCTGGAACCGCTCGTCCCTGGCTCCACACACCTCCAGGCCTCTTCTGCCGCCCTGGTGCTCGCTACACGTCTGGGTCGCATTTCCTCCCCATTCCAATCTGTCTTGTCTGACTGACTGTGTCTGTCTGGGCTGCTGCAATTACGAAACTCCAATTCTGTGAAACCAGCAACAATCAATCAATCAGTAGCACCTTTCGTTTCCGAAATATTTGCGGTGCGAGTTAATCCTGTATAATTAAACAATGTTCTATGCTTGAACAAAGTCACTTTTTCTCAAAACAAATTCAAACATAAGTATATTAGTAAAAATTACATAAATCCATGATTAATAATAATCTATCTAGGAGTCCTCTTAATGACATTTTACAACTTTTCATCATCTAAGAGGTCGAATTTCGAAGATTTTCATGCTTTTGCGACCAACGTTCTCGTCTGTGCGTTGATGGGGATGCAAGTGAGTGTTTCAGTTTGTTGTAGCACACTTCATTTTATAAATTATGCATAAGTAACCCAAGTAATGTCACGATATGCCTAAATTGTGACAGTTTCCTGTAACGTATATCCCCCCCCCCCTATTTTTCCCCAACTGAAATAAATATAAGTAGTTCTACTTAAAGGAAATTCACAAGGGGTTATCCTTCATTTGCCAGAAATATCAAAGTTGTACAAAATGCCGTATAGGGTTTCCTAAAAGTTTCATGAAAAATAAAAAAAATAAAATTAATTGAGCCGGTGTTTCATAGAAACATAAACAATGAGATTATGCTCTCAAAATTAGTGGAAAAGTAACTTGAGTCATCTTGCTATATCGAGTTATGTTCTGAGTGGAAAAAAAAAAAATTAAATCTAAATGCAACACCTTTACTTTAATGGAACAAATCTGATACCAAGCAGGCTATAGAATGTTTTTATAACTTTTGACGTACTACACATAAATGCTGGTTTGCATCTAAATGTACAAGAAATTTTAAACTCTCTTAAAGTTAATATAAAGGCGAGTGTGTGCATATCATATTTGGTGAAATTTTATTTTGTAGCAAAATCATATTGACATAGCAGAAAATAAGTAACTACAAAATGTGTAGTCAAAAATGACCGCCAAATTCATTTCCCCGGTGGCAAATATATTTGGTTTTCATTGCTGTCTAGCAGATTGCGATCTGAAAGCATGTATGAGATACGTACTTCTGTTGAAGCAAAACTCGAATTTAAATTTATTATATTTTAAAGAAAATGTCAGCACAAAACTATGGTTAGATTGCGGTGAAAATCACAACTATAAGAATGTAAAATTGTGTAGCGTATGAAGCATAACATCACGGAAAATTTATTTTCAATAATTAATATATTTTATGAGAAAAAGTACATCCTGTTGATCAGGTGACAAGAACAGGCTGTTATAGTAAATATCGTTAAATATATTCGAACTTTCATTTGCAAATTAAAAAAACCTTAAATAGCTCCATGAATAAAACAATGTCTTACAAATTTTTCTGCAACATTAAAATCAAAACTATTACAAACGCATATGTATATTTTCTCCTTATAGTTCCCCCCATGGTGTTAAGAAGAGCTATCCTCTTAGGTCTGTTTTGAAGGTCTGTGGAGCTCTGCTTCTTAAGTTCAGGTACACTGTTTCTTATACACGATAGTCGCTGCTATCCTCTTCTCTCGAAGCACTATCTCCTTCCTTCCACTCCCTCCATACAAGGTGATACACGCAGTTAGCGTTAAACTGGGCACTTATGAAAGCCCTGCTTAAAATATGTGTGTGTGTACATTGTGTATTCTCTCGCAACTTGAGCTGAATTCAAAAGACCTCGTGACTATTACCAACGTCTGATTATGCAAGATATCGATCGTTTGAATAACATAGCCACTGTAGTAAGATTCCTTTTTAATTTTCTTTTCAAGAATAGTGTTGTTTGGCTGCACTGTGCAGCGTACGGAAAGTAGTTCCTTGTATTAACGTTGAAGAAGGAGTTTTAGGTAGATATTTTTGCGAACACTAAAATTATATATTTTGTCTGCTGTTTTTTAAGACATATAATTGCATACATTAGCAAGTTAAATAATGAGAAGGTATATGGAAGACCATTTTTTTAAATTATTTTATCATAGACTGACACCGTGCAGGTACAGAAATACTATGCGCTGACTTAGTCTACCTGACATCGTCCACATTATATATATGTATATACATGTTTGATGTGGCTTTTGAGATGGACTTATCTGGCTATTTAAAATGGTAATTAAAAAAGGCATACGAGACTTTTTGATGCAATTATTTTTCCAGTAGAGTCACCTGTGAATAAAGGAAGGGAAACCTCTATTAATGAATGTGAGATGGGATATGTTAACCATCTTCAGTAGCAATTGCTTTGACACTTAATTGGATGTTTGAGATCGTATCTGACTGAAGATGAAGTATAAGTCTCCATGCCGATGATGTGATGATGATGATATCGTTTATCTGAGTAATTCGCTGGATTATTTCATAGGAATGCGTATATGGTTGTTTTGTAGTCATGGATGGTATGAATGAAAGTGCTTGGTATAACCGATGTGGTCTAATGGAATGGATTGCATATATTGAGTGTTGTTATGTTCTATTCAGGTATTTCATGTATAACAAGTTAAAATGTTTGTCTGGCAGAATATGTAGAAATGTATGTACAGCGTGTTCATTTTAGCAGTGAGTATGATATGAACTCAAATATTTTTAGTTAAACATATTTTTTTCTATGGTGGTAGTCGTAATGAATGGATCGAGGTTTAATAAATCTTGCTTATACAAAATGTTAATTTTGCTGGTAATGTGCCATTGCAAATTGATGGTATGGTGTGATAGTGTGGCTGGTCAGAATTTGGAATATTTTGTTGGGTAATTGGTATGTTCTAACAGTATGGTATGGTTGTATGAGGTTTTTATTAGATTATGCTATGGCCTGCCTAAATGGACGGTGTGGTATGATACGATCTGCGAGTATTTATGTCTAGAATGTATTTTTTTTCCTGCTGGAACATTTTTAATTACTGGTTTGGTGATATGATCTATTGGAATGAGATTTTCGTTAAGGTTGGATCGTTGACAATGGTAAACTGTTTGGGTGTTGGTATTTTTTGAATGTGTGTGTTTTTTGCTATTACATGATGAAATGTTTTATCAGAGAAATTCCTTGGGCTATTTCATAGGAATGCTTATATAATGGTTATGGTTTGAACGGAAGTATTTTGGTATAACCAATATGATGTAAATTTTGATTGGTCATTGGGAAAAAGCTGATCGACATATTCAGTTAATTAAAATATTGGATATGGCTGAGGTTTCCTTTTCTGTAAAAGAAGCATTGACATATCAGGATGTGCAAAAAAATGGAAATAATTATGTATGACTGAAAAATAAATGAATCTATCAAAAAATTGCAAAATATCATGGATTTTTTAAATAAAGTTAGTAAGTGTGTGATTTGTAGGAGTTGAGATGGCTCTAACATAACTATTTCTTATAGTGAACGCTCTCAGATAGATAGAATAACCAGGTATGGTGGTAACATGTTTGCGTGGAGAGTTCAAAATGTTTGTCTGTAGGAGAGATGTAATGAAATACTGGTAGGGAATTTTCTCTAGTATTTGAAAATCTTGGATGTATATAGGTAAGGGCCAGTAGAATGTACAAACCTACGTCCGTCCGAATATGTGTATAAATATATTATTCACCTTTGCGTGATATACGACTTAAGGTATATATTGTTTATTTCGTGTATGCAAGAGGTATATGAAGATACTTATCTTTTAAAGAGTTTTGCATAAATATTTTTTAAAAAGTAGTGTATTATAACATTTGTGATCTGTTTAATTACCCACAGTGGGATTTTAGATATGTTATATTCTTCCCTTGTATGTTACAACGTTCATGAAGGGTATACATGGTTGGCGTGTTTAGATAAACCAGACTAGTAGCAAGCAATAAAGGTATAGGTATTTACTTCAGTCTGTTTGTGTGTGTGTGTGGAAAGTATATTAAGAATATATATTTACTTTTTATCCTAGAAATTTTGGTTCGCATGGGTTGTTGACAAAACGGTCAGTGACAGTCATTCGTCTGCTGAGACGTTAGCATAGGGTTGTGTGTGATGGACGATATATATGTATGTTTCATGTTTTACAATGGCTTTGTAGATACGATCTGTAGCGAACATCAAAGTTGCTATTCGCAAGGGCTTTATGAATACCTTCGCAGGCTTTCCTATTAGGCGAATGTGATATGTAACAAATGTCTTGTCATCGACACACACTTCCCCTAGCGGTAATGTTGGAACCAGTCTCACCCTCCCCTATCCATCGCCGTCATATCCTTTGCAAGTTGATCGGTCGTACACGTGTTTACTGTTCGAGAGATCTAACCTCTAGAGAGATTTGCTAGAGATGTGAGTGTACTACCTTTGGTTTTTTAATACAATTATAATATGATGACCTAGGTATGTTCATTGGTTGACTGGTTTGGTAGCGTGTCTTGCTTGTATGACCTATCAGTATGTTAGTAGCGAAGTCTTAAATGTGTGATTGGTACATTACAGTATTTTGGGTTGATGGTAGGTGGGAGTTTATTTTGATGGAATAGCTTTGTCTCTGTGTGTGACATGTCTCTATAGCTGTTAAACAGGAGGGCAGGAGGTATGATGACAGGTGTGATGCGTAGTATAGAAGGTTGAAATGTATGGTTTGAATATTATGTTGGTCAGTCTTATAATAATATGAAGTGTATGTAGGCTCATCATTGGTAGATATGCTTTCAGAATTTTCACCTAATGACCTCTCTGCATCGTTGTTATAGGTAACTTGTTTTGGAAAAGTGTTTTGTTAGTTTACCTGACTAGTAAGTTTGGGGATGGTATGGTCACTTGGAACGGCTAAAATTGGCATGACTTGGTTGTACACTGAGTTTCTTGTATTTATTGTAAAGCAATTATGTTGATTGGTATGACGTGATCCATGTTCGGGTGTTTTGGCAGTATGACAAAAATGTAGCTTTGTTGGTGTGGGGAGAATGGTTTAATTGTGTGATTATCTTCTAAGAGCAGAATGGTTAAATGGGATGGTTAGTTAGTATGAGAGGCACAGATAATTTAGCTGCTATGGCCGATTGGTATGATATTGTAAGTGGGAATAAAGACAAATTGTTAAATTAATAGCATTGATCTTATGATAGTGTGGTTGGGGCTTATCATTATAATATGTGAGTGGCTCGGCTGCTGGTATGGTTGGTTTATATGGGTAATTGGTGAAGTTAGATGGGGTGAAACAGTAGTCAATATAGTTTACTATTTAGATTAATCAGTAAGTCTGAGATGTGGTGGTTGTTATGGTCTGTATTCTTAATAGCATGACTGAGGTATGCTTGCGTTAGAGCGAATGATACGATTGGGGCTGAATTTTTTTGGTTGTTATGATTATCCGCTGTGGTGTTTCGTTGAAATATTCAGATGGCATAGTATGCTGGTATGCTGGGTAGTATTCTTTCGACATTGCATGGTTGAGGCAAGATAATGTCATGGTAAAGTTAATATATATCTACACCCGCACAAGAATTGGCCAACCATCTCAGCCAAACAGGAGGAAGACAGTCTGTGATTGGCCAAAGAGTATAGCCAATTAGGAAACAGCCCTCCAGAAATCAAAATTTATAATGGTCTCCTCCTTCTACTGTCCTCAATTGGTAAAGTATTGCTTCCTGATGATGGCAGCTGCCATAATTGTTGAAATGTTGGAGAAGAAATAATTCGGTTTTCCACCAATAAGTTAGAATATTATTTTCATGCAGCCATATAGTAACAGTTATTTATTAGCAATTCTATGCACATTCACTATCTCTATGTAGGTTTACAAGAAATTGGAATTAATGAACAATTGTTGCCCTTAAATGGAAATCATACCAACCACCTGGATCGATCCAGCAACTTCCATAGCATAAGTGGAACATGTTACACTATGAACGATAGACGTGTGTGTTCGTAGAGAAGCAATATTTTTGTTGACCTTACTTGAACGTCTCTTTGTGGCTGTATGATTTTGTACACGTAAAAATACATGGCTCAAATAACTAATATTGTTTTAGTAACGAGCATCATAACATAAACTAAATGACACTGTAGAATATTTATTAGCTTAACTTCATAATATGTTATATTTTTTTTGTTAAAAACGTGACACACATTTTCTTTCCTCAAATAAATAACTTAAAGTAGATTTTATTGCCAGTAAGAAGACTCAAACCAAGTTGCTAGAAAAATTTCGGCATCTGTAGGTTCGCTAAATATCGGTTCTCACATTATGGAGGTTATTGAAGAAAATTATATTATTCGTGGCAAAACATTGGAAAATCTCAGGTTTATGTAGGGAGTGCCGTAGTTAAACTCTGTGTTTTACAGACTTTAATAATGCGTTCCAGTCTGTGTACAATCTTTCTTCATTATACAATGATTTGGAAGACGAATTACCAATAATTGATAAACATGTATCTATTCATTATGTTTGTATATATATATATATACATATATAAGTAGTAGGGGGATGTCACTTTCAGATTAACCATGCAAGAGTGGTCTTTGTGCCATTTCAAAAAAGTGGGGTTAGGTTCGGTTGGACTACCCTCCTCTTCCTTATTCCACACCTCATCTCTACCAGAGGTGTACTATAATTTGTTTTCCCACCCCCTCTCCACTCTGCCAGATTTGTGTTGTGATTGGCTGTACCCCTACCCTACCACTGAGGTGTGTTGTGATTGGTTGGTATTACCCCTACTTTCCCCTGAGGTGTACTGTATGGTGAGGAAATGGCTAAGTGAGGTTAGGTTCTGTCACCAATGTAAGTCTGGCAGCAGAATGAGCTCTGGAGCAGCATATATGTTCACCCTTTCGTGCCTGGAGATGGAATTAGCTCGGAGGGGAGGAGGAGTAGGGCACGCCCGTCCAGGTCGGGGTGGAGCGAGAGCAGAGCACATTTGCCTTGGTCGATGGCAGTCGAGAGACTGAGGTGTGTTGGTGGGGGAGGGGTTGAAGGGGGGTGTCGGAAGTGGAGGAGAACCCTTTTGGTTACCGGCCGCCGAGAGACTTAGGTGTGATGGTGGGTGAGGGGAACAAGTGGGTGTCAGAAGTGGCAATGCTCCGTCCAACTCGGTGTCTGGAGTCGGAATATGCGTGCAGAGAGAGAGAGAGAGAGAGAGAGAGAGAGATAGAGAGAGAGAGAGGCGATGTTGCATCATCTCTGCCCATCGTGTTAATGAGCTGTAAGACGGACGATTGAGGTCGGAAATTGCACAATGCAAGAAATGTAATAATCCAGTGTTTGAAACAAGCATATATAACATTCGATTTTAACATTCACCACAACATAAAATATGTTCCGAGGAAAACCACAAACCTCGACACATTAATAAATAACAAGCAATGAGAAAATTATAATGTATTTAATATTAAATAATTTTAAAATGTGCACAACGAAAAATGATTTACCAATACCGAAACAGTAAATACAATTGCATGAAACAAGTACTAACTAGGGACAATGAGACATTACTTACACAAGTATTAAAAGTAATACACACTATGTACATGCAATGAGAAACAAATTAACAATAAGTAACAAGTTCAATTGGAAAAGCTAATTTCCCACACCCTAAATGGACATCCACACCATGACAATCCCGACTACAAACTGCGTATACATTTAATCCAAGCCCAACACTTATGTGAAATTAATGTTCAGTGTAAGTTAAATTTACCTTATAAAATATTGAGTAAAGTCTCCTAGAATATGCCCTGCCCTGTTCAATGTTATTAAAATATGCCTTCAGTAAGGTGTAAGTTTGAAAAAAAAAAAAGCCTGTTACTTGTATGTTACTGTCAATGCAGTGCACCTCAAAATATTTCCCGCTGACCTAGCACGTAGGACTACCAGCTTCCGCATCTCGGCCCAGGCCACTGGTCCTAACGATATTGAGTCCCGACCTGGCCCGCATTGCGCCGGCCCCGCCTTGCTTCACTCTCATCGGCTCTCAAGACTCAAATGCCAGATACAATTCATTACAACACCAAGTTCAAATAAGCGAACATGTATTACTTAATGTCCACATGTGTATAGCAACCTACACGCATTGTTTTTTTTCAATTATATTTACATTAAATAAACATTAATTACCATTCAAACATGTTCCCAAATGTTATAGCGCTTAGTCACCACAGATATTCATGTCTAGCTTTCACTCTCTCAAGTACGATCCAACCCTCACACCCACAGACCAGGATCTGAGTAGTAGTTACTAGCCCCGCCAGTAGAGCACACAAGAAAGCACCTCCAGCCCTCTTTTTCCCTTGCTCTCTTACACCCTACCACATCTACTTCGAGACACGCACTCACACATCAGCATTTCTAGGCTAATATATTCGTTTTAAGCAAACTAATGTCACAATTAGAGTGCAAATGTTAATAAAAAAAGAAGTAAATTGAAAAGACTCACAACAATTTCCAAACCACTTATTGTTAACACCGCAATTAAGCAATTAAAACCATGTAATGTAGGATTCAAATAACACCAAATATGTAAGAATTCCTATACTCAAAAAAATTCCATACTCGTATTTGCCAAATTGAAAAACCCACATTTCTATATCTTACGAAGCCTTGATACAAACATGTATGCAAAAGCATACCAAGTAGTACATCAACACTATCAAAATGCTACTGAATGCAATGTTTTCGCCCAAGTACTTCTTAATTTCCCATCCGTTGTAAATGGATTAGCTATATAATGTGCCAGTGTCATGTTATGGCAATAAAGGTTTTTTCATAGTGTTATCCAATTCTGTGTAAATGATGTATAATAGTATTCAACTATGTATAAACGTGCACTGTACCCGCAGCATAGACCATGTCTCCGTGTAACACGGAGTTCTGATAGACGCCCAGGAGCAGTATCAGCAGCAACACCAGCATCATGTAGATCACGTTTGCTCTCACCAACACAGCCATAGAAAATCTTATTAACTGTTTGAATGTGTTACTGTAATACCACTCGTATGCCGAATGTTCTTTCAAAGCTTTTAATAATACAAATTTATTTTACTCGGACATTATATAGTTTTAGTTTCCTTAGTAATCATGTTCATGTAAAAAAAAAAGTTCTGTGTGAGAACCAATAATAATTATAAGTAAGTGTATTGTTGTACCCTACCCATATATGTATCTTTAATAAGAGATATATTTTGTCTGTAGTAATTTATTACACACTTCCCATTGTTGTGTCCCGTTCAGGTAATTCGATTTTATATTAAAGCTAGGAAACAGTACGCAACCCAAATAAATAAATTCATATTATGCTCATCATTCGTTTCATTCCATACTATATCGTTTTCGCTCGTAATTTGTAAACATTTTTTACAAATGTATTAGTTGTGTATATGTTTAGCCCTATGCTTGGGCTATTTAATTTAAATATGTGTGTCTACCTCCATACCCCTTAATGTGATAACCTTTATTACCTAACACCTTAGAAAAAATAATATGTATATGTCAAAGCCCGGTGGTTTGGCAATTGAATTTATACCATTATGTTCCAAATTGCATTACCACAACTGTGTAGTAATGAAATGTTTTTTTTTTTCGTATACTGAAACGTCATCAGGGTCTAAAGTTCAATATATAAAAACACATACACAAATTGAATTCATTTCCTAAATTTATCTACATACTTGTTATGGTCTTTATCCAATATGTACACAAAACACTGTTTACACCAATTAGAAGGCGAATTGTCCATTCACGGATGTAGTAACTCATCATTTTTTAAAACACTGCTTTATATTAAAAAAAATTAACACATGTATAATAGTTACACTCATCTTGAAAAAAAATTATTTTACACCCAAATTATTTATACTGTATACACAAAAATGAGCGTCCCATAAAAAAAAATATTGACTCTTTTAAAACACATTTTGCATCACAGTCCTTGTATTCGGAGATTGACTTTTTTTCCGAAGCACACACATTGAGCAGAGGCGATGTTCTTACTATGATGAAGCAGGGTGTGAATGTGATAAGACCAACATGGTTGTAGCGTATGTAGCAAAACTATTCACTGATGATGCAGGCTTGAACTTCCCTCGCTGCTGATATGACGCAGATGAAGTAAACCAGACTAACTGACTTTGCACAAAGTTATATGGAAGCTCTGTATATGTTTTTAACAGGACGTATGGCGATGCTGTTACTCCTGGCAGGTAATCGAGCAGGCAGCGACGCAGGTAGATGGACGGGCTGTGATACAGTTAGGTGTGCGCGCCAGTCGATTAAGCAACTCGGACGGAGGTAGGTCATCAGAGTTCGATTCTGGTGACTGGTGATTCTGCTTGTATGGAGTTGCGACTACTGTTGTTGCTGGTGTAGTAGTTGATGAAGGCTATGGATGATGTAGTACACTGACAATAAGCACTTGCAGCTGTTATATTGGATATTGTTTTAGAATGCTGCACCATTGCAGCAATTGATGACAGACAATTATGGTGATGTTACTAGATGATGATGGAGGTGTTCTCGCTGATGGCATTGCAGCAGGCAGGCGGTTGTGGCAGGCAGTTGATGTTGCAGTGAGTAAGGGTAGAGAGATAGAATTTAAACCTCAATCCTGTAGTGCCCCCAAGGTAACTTAGACACACCGTCTGGCTCAATTAATCGTTTATCATCCGTAATTGACAACGCTACATTTGTCACACATTCGGTGTAGACGTCGTGACCACATGAACCGAACTGAAATTGGGTCCCCACTACCCTTGAATTACAGTCGAGGTATTCCTGATAATCCTTGTAATAGAGTGACTGCAACATGTAAGGCTTTACTCCCTTTGCCTTACATATATACTGATTACTCTCAACAATGTTTGCGTAATGTTATTGAAGCAGACCTACGGAATGTGTGATAATGCGGCCGGCGCATTCATCTTTCATCACTTCAATTTCACCTTTGTTCTCTAGTTTGAATCCTTGCCGATTATCGATTGCATAGTTGGATGTATCAAACTGTGCCTTCAAATATGGAGCTATCTCTTAATACAAGTCATGACAGCTAATTTTATAAATTATGGTATCGGTATCAAAATGCAACAGGTTTGAAGCCGGCTGAGGAAATTTAGGGTCCATGTAGTTGTAGCGAGAGTCGAGAATGGCAACACCATTGTACAAAGGCTTGTTAAACGTAAAGCAGCTCTTTGACATTTCGACCAGGACCAAATTCTGCCGCCCTTTATTTCTTGTCATACCTCGATATGACTCTGATGTCCCATTCCTGGTGGACATTGTGTAAATTTTTTCCATATATGGAATTATTATCAGTTTAAAAACCGATTTCTCAAAGTCGTTTGCAGCCTGGGCACGTTTCTCAATGTTAAATTTGATGTACGGAGCCATCCATGAATCCTTTTCAATCATAGAACGTGGTGAACAGCATCGAGTTTGGCACCATACATCAAGTAGTGCCACAGTGTTTCCCTGTGAATAACATAGAGTCCTGGTGTTCACGGGGATGTCTCCGTCGGTGATAGCGCCGTTACCACAAAGTTAAGCATATATGTTGACAGACCCGAACTTTCACGTTGGCAACTGGTGATGGAATGATAAAAACCGGTTACTTTCACTGCCTCATATAGTCGACGTCCAACCGCTGAGAAAATTGTTGACTCGTCGATGCATGTGAAAGTACGCTGTCATCCCTATCGGATATAGTATTTCGCTTAGAACATAATAATTCTGAATCGTACGATGTGTTAAATGTAATGCACTTGTCACCATCGTCTTAGGTCACAAACCACCTTCATGTTACTACTGTGTTATTCCAGATTATGCTTCCAATTGTCAGTTTACGAACATAAACAGACTGTGATTCACGACCGGACGGTCACCCAGACATATTACATTATACAACTTTATTTAATGCAGATCAAATTATACCAAAGTTTTAGTAAATGTCGATTTTGTGTTACCAGAGTTTTAGTAAATATATATTACGTGAATAACATGTGTTACTAATACTCCATATACAAGCAGCAGAAACAGTGTGTTCGCATATGAGACGAGGCGATTTAGTGTTGCAAACCGCGCACGGGAATTGACGTAGTGTAGAACTACAATATATATTCACTCTAAAAATTAATTCTGCATGATCGTCGTGTGTTACGAAATGTTATTAAACAATACTCCTAAAGTGAAGCAACTGTTTTATGCGAACGTGTTGGTGCTCGCGGTGGTGTAGCGGTCAGGAGCCTCGCCAACCAAACCATTGTGAACCATATTCGATTCCCAAAGGGGTCACCCAGAGTTTTGCAAGTGGGAATCGTGTCGGGCAATGCCATTGGTAGATGCGGTTTCAAACTCGTATTTGCATTCTCACCTTCATTGGCCCTCAAGAGCTGATCACATATCTCAAAATTAGATTTAATGTTCACATAGGGAGTTGAATATGTTAATGACAATCAAGTTCTGTTATTTAATCACAAACTTGGGTATTTTATTTCCTTAAAGATGTCGCGTGGCAGGAAAACAAAAGTTACAAGTTCGCGGGGACAGCGAGCGTTCTGTGTAGGAAAGCGTTGTTTTTGCACTCGCAACGAAAAATCGAACCTCCGCGGGCAAATATTGTTCCATTTGCAAGAATGGAATGTTTGTTCAGACACAATTGCCAGCTTTGTATTAGCAGCATATATAACATACTGTTAGTTTAGAAGATCACTTGTGAAGAACTCACATACGAACAAAAAGTGCTTAACTGATAAATGCGGGATGCGTAATTGCATATCACTCAGAAAACCCTTGGTACATTTCGACTAACACATGTACCAAAGCATATGATTTATACACATACTAAGTGGTGTTGGTGGTATAGTATGAATTACAATTAAAATTATATTTTTGGTTAATGTATAGTAAATATCCTATTGTACATTTCATGCCCTGCCCTACTATTGATATCGTTTTATGAGTTAGACTTAGGTTTGAAACATTCCATTAATCATATTTCAGATGTTGGAATGAAACAATTAAAATGAATAAACTCTCATCCCACATATAAAATACAACGTACCCTGTCGGGAATGAGGAATAAATAGAGAAAATAAGCAACTTTTATTACATATTTGTAGTAATAATGTTTGTAAAACAGTATCTGCATATTGTTTCCCATGCTATGGCATTCACTCTCTTAACTAATTTTTTCTTCCTTAAATTGCTCTTCTATCGATTTAACTTCAATTGCATAACCAATTCTTATCTTCTTTCTTGTTTTTTCCCCGGATACTACCTTAATTCTTAGATTTACGAGTTAATCATTTTGATTTTGTGTAAAAGAATCTAAAGATTCATATTGCATTAATTTAATTTAAAAGCTGTATGTGCATAGTTGACTTTTTCTAAATGCTGCAAACGGCAGTGAAATTTGGCATTATTTTCTTATATTTTGTTTACAACTCGTTAGACAAGTGTCTTTTTTATAACTCTCTACGATATTTTGGTTCCGTGTTTGTCTCCTGTCATGATAGGTGGCAGAATGAGTTCAGTATTACCGCTTTTTCTTCTTAAAATAAATTTTTTAATTTCATTACTGTGTAATATCGTATACCGCACATTTACAATTTTGTTTTGATATAATTAACCCTATATTTTGTTTTAGTGATGTTAAAAATTTACAAACGGGAAATTAACATTCAACACCGGGATATGATTTTCGATAACTATCGCTTGGTCATGTCACGACTTTACGAATCTTCGCAAGTTGTTCGTGCTAGAAGGAATTTACTGGCCTTGCCTTCTTTGCCTTTCCTTGTCGCTATGTAAGAACTTACTATTTTGTTACTGCGGACATTTGTCTCTACAAATGGTTTGGTATCTAAACAGATAGTCTGAGTGCGGTTCACCTTTACCGCGGATTCGCCATGTTTGTGATGTGAGCGCTACTTTTGTACCTGCCTTTGTGCCATGGGCCCGAGGAGTTTCGGACCATGAGCTGAATTAAGACGATCTTGGTGTGTCGCAGCCTGGGCCACCGACACTATAAATTTGGTCAGACCTATTTATTACCCTCTACATGTAATTCCTCGTGTTGGAACTTTGCATCATGGTGAAGCATCCCATACCTGCTTGGAATTGTTCGTAAGGAATTTTCTGAAACAAAAGAAACTTTTTAAAAAACTTTCGGCGACTTTGATATTGTTTTTGGGCTAACACTTAAATTCCTATTCGTGATAAAACTAATTAAAAATGTGAAACCATTTTTTCTTTTTTTTTTAGTGCATAATGTAATACAAAAAAAATCAAATTGTTCTCTTCTGCCATTTTGATACGTGCTGTTGGTTTAAAATTTAAATTTCTTTTTATCATAATGTCATTAACTATGTGATGTTTTGTGAAAACTATTGATATAACATGATACGCTATTATTGGGTGCACCCAGTTTTTTTTGTTTATGTGACAAAGAAAGAGAAATACTCAGCACAACGTAGTGATAACCTAATAGTGGAGGCAGAGAAAGGCGTTATATTATTTTATTTTTTCTGTCCCCTTTTTTGGGGCTTTTTGTTTTGTACACATTTAATTAATTAAAGTTCGGATGTTTCTCGACTAAACACATATTCTTCGGTATGTCAGTTGAGATATGGCTATTTTGGTGAGAGGGTGCATGACTTTGGTAATTGTAGAACGTGATGCATGGTGCATCTGCATACTTCTGTAATGGTAGCTATGCTTGTACTTGTTAAATTCCCGGTTATGCAAGAGAGTACATTCAATACAGTTACATCATTACCAGAGTATGCCATATACACAATACATGTGCATTCACACGTCATCAGCCTTCCTGCAGTCGACACCAGCTAGTGCAACATGTCATCGAGCGGGAGACACCGATCAGATAACACCTATGGCGCGTGTAAGTAAGTACATTTCCCTGGAAAGAACCTCACTTGTGATTGCGTAACACAATCTATTTTTCAGAAATGACCAGTCCGGGAATCAAACCTCGTATTTCCAAAACCCAAATCCAAAAATAAATTAAGTGCCCTGTCTTGTATTCAAAATTCAAAGAAAATATTATATTTCCATAGGAACATTAAAATAAAAAAAAAATCCCGCTTCCCGGTATTCGAACTCAATTTCCAAAAATAAATTCCAAAAGACAAAGATTATTAAGTATTCTATCCAGGAATCGAAGCTGGCTGACTTAAAAGTTTTCCAAGACCAAAATTACATTAAGTGGCCTGCCCGGGAATCGAACCCGAAATTTCCCAAGTACAAAAAAATATTAGAAATTCCAAAAAATAATTTTCGCATACTCAATCCGGAAATCAAACCATCCCAAAACCTTCCCGGAATTGCACTCACTGGGAATCGAACCGAAAGTGCAGTGTACTAGAAGTGCTTGTGCCAAAAATACAAATTTTCCAAATTGCACTCCTCGGGGATTAAACCTCGTATCGGAAATCGAATTCTCGTACCGGAAATCGAACCGCTGTACTGGAAATCGAACCGCTGTACCGGAAATCGAACACCCATACTAAAAGTACATTGCACCAGATGTGTAATAAGTGCAACCAGAAGTGCATCGCGAAATCTAGATCATGCTGTTCTAAGAATAGAAAAGTACATTTTAATGTAGGTCATTCTGTGGTTAAAATATAAATAAAGGTCACCAGTTTATCCATAAGTAGGACAAATTCTTAAAAGTAGGTCAAAGTGTATTGAAAATTGAGCCAGTAAGTCAAAAGTTCCTCTCAAAAGAGGGTCAGGAGGTCAAAAGTGCATCTCAAAAGTAGGTCATGGGATCAATGACCTCCCATAAGTAGGTCATGTAGACAAATGTCAAAGGTCATATTTCAAGCTGGGCTCAGAATCCCCCGTGATTTCTACTCGAGGAAATTAAATGGGATGATTATTTCAAAAACATTATTTTTACTTACATTGTTCAAGTACTGTTTTTCTGCAACTTTTTAGCCAAATATGCTTGCGTCTCCATAAAAACAGTTTCTTTCAGACCCTTGCTGTTTCCTTGACCCAAAGAAGTGGCAAAGCGGATACAACCCCAAATCCTAATTTGATCTGAGCAAGTCAGAACAAATGGCAAGAGCCAACAAATAGGTTTTCCCAAGTAGGTCAGGAATATCATTAGTCTACGATAAGTTCAAAAACATGAAGTGTAGTATATGTTCTTTTATTTAATTTTCTTTTCTTTTTGGATATTTATATGTATAATTTCACATATTCTTGGACAAATTACAATTTTAAAAATATTTTCTGTCATTACACATATTCTTAGATAAATGTATGATCTCAAAAATATTTTGTATTACAATACATAACCTTTCTTTTTTCATAATACTGTCCACTTACTGGACTACAGGTACGTATAGAAAATAACCCTATCCATATGTAAAATATTTGGGTAAAAATCCTAGCCTATTTTTAACTCTCACTAAAACATCATAAAAAGGCATGCTACAATAACGCCTTTTGTAACTATCGGAAATATTCCCAACATGGAAAATATATAATTTTCTTTTGAAGTGAAAAATAATTCTCTTGCTATTAGGCCAACCCAAGGCCAATACAAAATTGATGACTGGAATTAAAGTTCATTCCCATAGACTGGATTTTCATGGGCCTTAGTTGGATAATTTCTAATTAAAACCTGCATTAATTTTCCCAATAAACATCATACGTGATTTTCACCAACTTGCTATTCTTTGCAATTTTATAAAATATGACACTAGAGAAACATATCAAAAGCCTTTAAAACTCCTGGCTGAGTTTAACTTGCCTACCATTTAATTACATACTTTACACAAATATATTAATTTTCTCCCCTCGTCCACTGACCAAAGCAAACTGCTCGCAAGTAGAGAGCCTTAACTTTCGAGGAAAAAAATACAATTATTAGAACATCGGGTTTTTACACTCAGACGACTGCCAAAACAACATACTTAATAACTTAAAGTCGTCTTTTCTAAGAGTTTCGTCAAAAATATTATGTGCAAGCCGATTAGAACTTAGAAAAATTTAATTCCATTTAGAGAATCTAGCCTTGCATCAAAGTGACGTCATGACCTACTGTTTGAATAGCCTGTCTTGTGATAGAAATTTAAATTGTAAACTACATAACTTCTGATTTTGGATGCTCCCTCAAGGCCGAAATCGTCTGACCCCGAACGAGCAGAAACACAAAGTATATATACTGTCACATTTCAATTAATTACTAGAGGGGTGAGCAAATTTCAATCCCCAATGAACATACAATGTTTGACTCTTAAAATACAGGCGCCAATAGAATCATTTTTGATCATATTAGGAGCTACCATGGTCACACCTGATAGTGGGAAAAATCAGAATACAATATGTCCTAGAAGGATATCAATAATGATCGGTGAATCAAACTTCTTATCTGCAAACATGTCCAAATAAGGACGACACTACATCACACAATCGGCCATTTGAACAGCGCGCCGACCTTCTGCGCAGATGACAATGCAACCCCGCCTTGAGGGGAAGGGCGATCCCAGCACTCAGCTCCGCCGGCAGCAGGTGTGCAAACTACGGTCGCCAAAATGTCACTTGTTGCACCAAACGACGGGCGTACGAAATCTTCTTTACCATGTGCCGCGAAAAGTTTAATTTTACTGCCGTACCGGGCCACAACAGCACCAGCGAGCAGCACAAAGGTACGTAATATTGTAGATTGTGAAGATAAAAATAAGCATGTTCCTCAATATGGTCCAATAATTTCACTTTCAATAAAAGTTGTGTGTGAGTAATAGAGCTCGTACATTGTATTAGATGAACGGGCCAGGCAGAGACAAAAAATCGCGTTGATTTTCTTGGAGTTTTCTCATCTTTAATCATAACATATTTCAGTATGGTAAATGTATTACAATTTTAATAATTTTATATAAGATTTATGTCATATATTATTTAGTAATCGGGTGATATGTTATACATATTTATAATAGTGCATGTAAATATTCGTTAGTATAACTTAACAATCGATGTTATGTCTAAAACTTTTAAAATTTCACAGTATGTTATTATTTATAAATTGTAGATAAAAAAATTTATATAAATAAAGAAATAATTTCCCCAAAAATAGCTGTTGGCCTGATAATGCAAATATTATGGTTCTAAAATTTTTGGTTTATATTGTATATTGTCCCTGAAGTGCATTTAAACATGTTGTTTTGGCTAAATCCGCACTCTCGACCATTACCCTACATGAAATTCCTTATACAAACTTCAATTACAAAACAAGAACGTAAAGTTTTTAAATGCCATCTACTCTTCAGAAGGAAAAGTGTGTCAAATTTCAAAACAGTATTAAAAATAAAAAGCATACGAAAATTTTGTGCACCATTATTTAGTGATTCGTGCCCACATTGGCTCAGCCGTACGCCTAGCTGTGAACATTTCTTGTTGGTTGGTATTTTGAAGACAGGAAATGGCAAATTTTTAGGTACTACAGGGCGCTTCCAAGTAGCTTCAGGGCATAATGTCCCAAATTTTACGAAAAGTGGAAAAGAAAAATCGCTGGGGCCTCAACGTAGATTAACTGTAAAATATCAACTATCATGGCCTATTGTGTTGAAAAACTCTTGCTAGTCTGAACGTCGATTTCTTTGCTATGGTGCATTCTGTTGGTCAGGTCCATGTTTTGTACGTATCACGCCGTGTAATATCTTATCCTTATTTTTCACATAAGACTTCGTCTGTTCGCAGAAAAAGAGAGCATGGCGAAAAAAAAAAAAACGAAAAAAATGCAACGGACTCGATTATCCTTCTAATGCTACAGTTTTGGCCACGAGATGTTGGAGAAATGTATAGAATAGTCGCTAGCAAAACTGCGAGGAAAAGAGTGAAGAAAAACAATACTTAAAAGTTGGCATCTGCTCTCATGTTGCTTGACTTTAAATGGCCGGGCGACTGTTCTGCTGAGTTCTGGTGCTCGCTCTGCAGTCATGAAATTGAGTTTACTTGGATGAGCAATATATACCAGTGTCACATAGTTCCCTACGAGCATGACACGTCCAATCCGACAATTAAAAAAGTCAGTCAATGAGACAAAATTCTGCGTAAAACCGCAGAGAACATCGCACGGCCAGTAATTTCAGATTAGAAAAAATGTTTACTTATGTCATTGCGCTGTATAGAGTGCGATATTGACTTTAACGACTTGCTATGTTCTCCACTTCGTCTTTGGGTTGTCTTGGCTACATTCCTCCCACCTTATTCCATCCCTCCTCCTTGGTCCCCCCCCCCCTTTTCCATGCATGAGCGATGAAGAATGCTCTGATTGGCTATTGTAATATTCCGAGCTTTGAGCCTTCTGCTAAATGCTCGGCTCTGCTATTTCTACTCTGACCATCTAGAGATACTTCTTGTTGTGAATTCTGCTTCTGGCCCCACTACAAGGCTCCATTTGATATGGCATGACTAGACTTACCAGCATAGTAGCTCAGAATATTAGAGATACAGCATGGTCGAGTGCTAAATCCCACAGGTGGGTTCCACGCTGAATGCAAATAAATTTCTAGAATGATTGCAAGGGCTAGTTGAAGACATCTAGGGTTGCGCATGCAGCTGCAGTATTGGAAATTTTGTTTGGCTGCCCGTTGTTAATAATTCAGTTTGGTAGTAACTTAATCAGTTTGTGTGTGGATCCCATTGATGTATTTGTGGGGTATAACTAGTCAATACATTTTTGGTACTGTTGTGGTTGAGATAGCAAGCCGTCTAGAAGTTTTATGGCATTGTCAAAAGGAACTGCACCGGCTTGCGCATTATTTCAGTTTGTTGTAAGGTAACCCACCTGTGTAAAAAAATATATATCTTTGGATCAAATTAAAATGTTCATTTCGTTTTATTAAATTTATTTTAACTGTCGTTGTCGAAACAAGTTTTTATTTCACTAGGCTTTGAGAGGCGTTCGCGCCCCAGTGGATGTCAAGATTTAGATGGTTTTTAATTGTTTGTGATTTAACGAGCACCGTTTATTTGAAGCTATAATAAGTGACTGCGAAAGTTACTTTTGGGCCTATTTCCTACTAAATATATTTCAGTAATTATGTGTTCTTTTATTAGCTGCACAACTTCGAATGGCCTTTTAATAAATGATGCTAATGACGCTATTTAATAGTTTTTCAATCAATCTTTTATTGATTCATGTTGTCTCATTGAATTAATGTTCTGTATTTAACTAGAGTGCCAAAATAAACCATTTGAATATGGATTTTTCTATAATTTATGTGGTTACAAGTTTACTGTACAACTCTGCTAATTTTGTATGTTTGCTATATATTCATGAACTTGGCGGAGAGCGTCACATTTTGTATGGATTCAACAAGGAAGGGCTGAGCGCCTTATTGGTCGATAACGAGGTGTCTTTTCTCCCCGAAGCCACCATAGAGCAGATACGAAAAGTTGCGGTACAATTTTGGAAGGATCGCACTCAGGACATAAGCTATGCTGGCGAGGAGGCGGTTTCCGTGAGTACAACTACAATGCGAAACTTTTCCTCTGATTTTTTTTTTACAGTCCATTCCAGCTATGCCCCATTTGTCCCTTGCCGAGACTAGTGCCGTCTTGACTGGCAGGGAAATCGATGTCTGTGGGATTTGAGTTTGAATAGGGTTTGGTGATATAGATGTGAGATAATGAGATAGGTGTGATGTGTATGACACATGTGTTGTTTGCACCTTTATACATTACGGTATCTTTTACCTTACTCTCAGCATTTGGATGTATCTGGAACTCTGAAAAGTTTACATAGATGGCACTCATGCACACGGCACTTACAACAGTATGGAAATAAGCATGTAGATAAATTGATTATATTTTATTAACAACAAATATTGAAAAGAAAAAATAATGATGAAAGGAATTTGAAATGACTTCTCTGTAAATGAAATAATTAAGAATGTGAAAACATCTCAAAATTTGAGGTTAAGTTTTCTTTGAAAGTATCACTTTTACTGCAAGTATGATTAGCCTATTTGTACTTAGAAAATACCACCATCCTCACAGTACGTAATATAAAACCAATTAAGCAAGTAAAATAAAATATTACATGCAGTGTTAATTTAAGATAGAAATAAATAAAATCAAAATATCTAAAACCAGAAATAGTCCACCTCAGGTGTCTTTAAATAACGTAATGTTAACTGAGCTCCAATCCCAGGTAAATGCTAATAAATCCTCACTACTCAGCAATCGGTTAAAATTAAGTCTATAAGTCTTCTTACTAAAATCGTAGTATTTAAACAACCCTTAATATAACTCAAAATGATATGACAAAAGTAATCTCAGGTTCTTTAAAATATTTGCTCTGGCGCTTAACTCAGCAGTAAAAGCTAGACCACTGGTTTATACCCTTACAACTTGCAATTAAATTTCCTCACACTTGACAATGACGATAGCGTCTCCTGAGTGTAGGCGAATCTTACAGCCTAGAACATGACGCCGGTACTTCGCTGAGCGGCATCTCGACGTCAGTGGAACTACTGAAAATATAAACCTAATATCTGAGGCTGAGCCCTCTTCATATAGATGGCTGGCTAAGAAACCTCAAATAGGACGTCTGGGACGATTATCTGATTCTAGCATTTTGATGGTGCTAGGGATTTCTGATATGAAATCCCAGCAAACCTCTTGTTGGTCGCCCATTCAAAAGATCCCTCCCGAGAAGCATCGACTTCCGGCATCTATCTTATTAACTAATCTAAGATGGAGAGCTACTTCCGTTGGAGAAATAAAATTAACAGGTCAAACTATTAAATACAATTAAAATACTGAAATAAAAAAGAATTAATATTTAAAAATTTGAAAATAATTACTAAAAATCAAAATTAACATACAAGTTTAGCATTTAAATATTCAAGCAATAACACATAATACATCAGAATGCTGTATAAATGTAGCATAGAATAAAAATAAAATGGATGTGTGTTTTACAATATTAATATTACGGGATTTTACTGTAATGCCAATAAATATGTGAGGGGTTGAAAGATTAAGATTCATCAAAATATATGCAAAATAAATATATGTTAGTGTCCCAAAACATATATGTAGCTGCTAAGCATACTTGAGTATAAACATAATTACATGCTCTCTATTAAACCTTGACAAGCTATTACTTAGTAAATATTGTAGGTACATTAGATACTTCAGGACGCAAAGTTTTATTACAATAATTTGTATAGTGCCATAGGTATATAATACAGGAAACTCACCAACAAAATGCAAAAGAAATACTTAATTGTAAAAAGACTCTGTCGCATTCTATAGGATCGTTTGAATGCAAAAAAGTGCTAGGAACTGTTTAAAAACATAGAATGTAAAGTGCCATCGTTTAACTTGGCACACCGAAGATGTTGTGAATTGTTTACTGTGCACATTACAATAATTTTCACTGTAAAAGATGGGTATTAATAGATTTAATTATTCCAGGGATATTGTATGTTACACAAATTATCGTTACTATTTATAAATAATGCAAATAAGTAACTGGATAAATTAAAATTTATTAGATCTTGCTGATCGGTATTTTAAATTTCATGAGAGTAAACAAAGTGCTTCATTTAATCACATAGGGAATGTCGAGTGACCTACCATTACGCTACTTCAGTACTAAATTTGGTGGCAATAGGTTAAGTGGTTTGGGAAATACAATGCGAAAACTTTATTAACTTAGATAACACTATTTTAATCGAGGCTGTGAATAAATTACAGGCTTTGTTGACGTGTGCCTAATAGTTTGGTAGCTCTGGCATACAAGTCTAATATCTACACAGGCTTTATTTTAAATGCACGTGTTTGCTATAAGAGATCCATACGAATTCAAAGTGTTATAACATAGCACTACTTGCGTGACAAATTTGAGGATAATCTGTTGAGTGGTTCTCGAGAAATAATGTGAATTGTATATATTCAGGTGGTGTGATATTTCAAACTTTCGAAATTGGTCAAATGATATACTTTGACAATAATGCAATTAGATTAGCAGTCATATTCATTTCTCACATCATCTGGGTCAACTTCCTCAAGAGCTGTGTAATATACCATGTCTTAATATTAATCGCAGAAAATAAATTGTCAGCTCTTAATGCTCTTTTGTTCTTGATGAGAACTATAACGCCAGTTTCGTATCGAGAGAAAATTAATACAGATAGTTTTCCTATTAGTTTAGTGTCAAATCACTGATTACCTTAATACATTGTTATAGAACTATGAGCAAATCCACTGAACCTCACAATATATACATTTTATGTGCCATCTTTCCGATATGTATTAGATATTTATATCACAAAACAATTTTTACACTGTAAATATAAAAATGTCATATTTAACCCTTGCATGATTACGTATTCAGAAATAAATTTATTTCAGTTAATTACCGATTTAATGGCGGAAGAGAAAATGTTATTTACAAACTAAGAGTACATAGCTGATATTAAAAGTAATTTAAGTCGCCAGTCAATTTTGCGATTATCAAGTGAGCATTTTTTTATCAAGATCAGTGAGTACATTGCAAGGCCCAGTACCCAAACATCTTCCCTGATTGTAACTTCGTAAACAGTACTACCGCTCTACATTATGATTGCATTACATCACTCATCCCCCAACACAAATCTTGCAGCTTATTGGTTGTTAAAACGATGTAAGTTCTGTGTCAGCTTAAGTGCAGCACGCGACAAAATTTTTGTTATTCGCAACACCTGAAATCATAAATTAATATCGGAATGAAAGTATAATCCACTGATGTCCTTTCAGTTATCACACTCAAACTAACAAGAAAGATTTATTTTATGTTGTCACCGCAGACAGTATTCTTTTACAGGGTTGGGTAGATACGATTACTACATATAATTTGAACACCACACATTAACTTAGTTGTCAAATCACTCTTATAGAAGGAATTTGTGTGAATGTTTACTTATTAACATATAGCTTAATCATTTTAAACTTGTCAAAACCAAAATAACTCGCATAGCCAACAGCTGTTTGTTAAAAAAGATAGTCTTATTTGAACACCATGAACCTAATTGCATATAGGCTATTAACGGTAAAAATATATTTTTAGAGCCCTCTCATTTGGAATAATAGTCAATAAATAGATTTTATTTTAACCATAGACGTAAACTTCCGAGTGCGGTGGAATATATACAGTATGTTTATTACTTACACAGCAATAAGCTAATTTAAAGGATAAAAAGTGGCTGCAAGGAAAGAGTAACTAGGGCTTCAAAAGCGCTCACTTTACCGTGAACAGCCTAAAGTAATATTTACTTCTTTAAGGGGAAACTACTGCAGTGGATCCCTTCTTGATTAACCTTTAAATTTCAGTGACATTTCTTCTGTTCTTAGAATTGAAATTGGTGTAATTTTTGCTACCAAATGATGCGTCTTTTTTCATTTAGCAAAATAGATAAAAAAAAGTGAGTATTTAAACGTCGTTAGTTTGGCCTTTCTTAAGATAGTCTTTTCTTTTTTACTCTTCCATACATTCGCGTTACTGTAAATGTGTACAAGCTCACGTTTGCTAAATTATTTAAATTTAGCAGGCGCGTAAGACACAAAACAGATCAGTAAAACATATACTTCTTGTAATTAAGAGTTTCCTCTAATACGTTTTTAAAATACGATGTTTTGAATAATGTTATTAAATGTATGTGTAGTAAAATTCATCCTTTATTTTGAATGGCGTTTATTTAAATATATATCTAATGTGAAATAGCCATATATTTTGCTCATTTGAGGTAGCCTACAATGTCACAAGTGAATGAGTTATTTATATAGTGTGTTTTATTATATATTCCAGAAATTTATTCTGACCCTTCCTTACAGTCCGTTTTTTAGAATTTACATATCTTACATTCACATGTATTCAGAATACTCGTTTAATTTGTAAAAAATTATATTCCTTAGGAGCATAGATGCTAGTTGAAACTGATGATGTGCTGAACGGCGAGTTTGTCAATAGTGATCTATTTGCCGGTCACGATAAGCATCACGGATAATTAGGGTAATCAAAGTCGTTTCTTCTCTACCAACAAGGTCGAGCTATTTTATTCGCTGTATTTAAACGTAACACGCCTAGTCGTAGTGTCTGATGCTATATCGAGTCCTCTAAAATGGATAGTATAATTATTAAGTCATAACGAGAATCAACAAGCTTACTTTCGAGTGCTACCAGTAACAGCTTTAACTCACAAGTCTCTATGCCTCAGTACTCGGTTCCGAAAATCACCACCAACTTAAATTACATGAAGATGTCAGCTGTTATTGTCGTGGAATTAATTGTAATAATATGTAAATTTAAAGTGTTAGCGATTATCTTACTCGAATATCTTGTATAACGAAATAAATATTTGTAATGTACGTTAACACTGGAAGATATGTCGCTATATATTACAGCAAACTTTCTTAATATTAATTTCAAATGTCAGATTAAACACAGTACAAAAAATGGAGTACTACTTAAAATAAATATTCCGTAAATTTCAATTCTTGCTTTCTAAGTAATAATGGTGTTGAATTTTGGTTTAAATAATTCTACGTATTATAATTTCTAAGAATTATGCCTCAATGTCCACAGACAACAGAAAATGTGCTTGCCAGCTTGGATCGTACCTACAGTTGATCCGTCTTCTTTGAATGATTACAAAAGAAACTAAATTGGTTTATTCGAAAGGAAAATCGAGAGCAGAGAAATGGCAGAAAATAGATAGAGGGGTGAAAATACTTGCTGAAAATACTTGTAGCATTTATTCTGGTGAACAAGCTGTCGCTTAACAAATGTATACTACCAGAAAAATAATTGAGAATTGTCTATTAAAGGTCTCAGAATATTTCACTGAATATTCTTATTTCACGAATTACTTTTGGGGAAGTGAAATTACTTTCCATAATAACATATCTCCTACTTCTTCTTCTAGAACAAAATATACTTACTAAAATAAGTTCAAAGGAGCAAAAATTGGAGAAGTTTAATGTTGTAGACTGTTTACGGTAAATTGAGTACTTTTGAGGCCCTAGTTACTTTTTCTTTTTAGCCATTTATGATCATTTAAGAATTTTTTAAAATAAATATTTTGATGTAAGTAATAAATAAAATGTTTATATTCCACCGCACTCGGAATTTAACGTCCAAGGCTAGAATAACATATACTTATTGACTATTATTCTAAATGAAAGGGCTTTGAAAGGTGCTCACTTTGCCGTGGACAGCGTACACACGGTTATGCCGGAAAGGTTGCAGGCGGAGAGTGTTGACCGTAAAAGTGTTTTCTACCTTATATGTGTACCACATAGGCATACTAACTTTTAGACATTATCAGTGAATACTCCTTCCTCGCAATAGTTTTAGATAATTACATGACAAAATACACCAACGTTATGTTTTATAAATGTATAAATAGAAAAAACCAGCTTGTTTACAGAAATGAGATAGTTCACATCTAAAGATACTGCAAAAGGACTATAAAATCGCAGAAATAAACGTTTGTGCAAAAATTGGAGAAATAAACGGCTGAAAGTAAGGGAATTCTTGAATGTTTTTTTATTACTGTACCTGAATTGTTATAAAATTACTTTTACTAAACATACCTTAAAATTAATTAAGATAAAAAATTTTAGCTGTCCTTATCCGATTTTCTGCTAACAGTTTGTGTGAATAGATTTGGGCGGCTCATAACATTAAGGTCTTGAGATCGGATTAGGGTGAAGTAAGGTGAGTATAGAGCACCACCGGAATGCAATACGGGGTAGGGGGGGGGGGAAATGGATATCTCCGATAAAACCCGCCGACCAGCGGCATCGTTCAGCACGAGTCCCACATGCAAAAATCCGGGAGCAACTCCACCGGGAATCGAACCCGATTCGTCTAGATGGGAGGCGATTAGTCTGACCACTACACAACCACGGCCCCTCTGATGGAAAATTGCCAGTTAATTTTCTCCGGGTGTTCCGATCCTCAATACCGCCATGCACAGACGCTGATACATCTCGTCGCTTAATTTATGTAGGAGCTCTCCCTCTCGCATACACACCACGAAACAGCGAACATCATTTCTGCTTTGTTATGGTAACGGATTTCTCTCAACGTACGCTATCTACCAAAAAGTAATTGGGCACCTGTGAAGATTGGTAATTCAGTACATCAGTTGACTTGTGTTTCAGGGCCTTCGGCGTAGGACTGCTGGTGTTTTTCCGTAGTAGCATGACCACAGAGGCCTATTGTAACATTCTGGATAATGAAATGCTCCCAAAATTGTAGCGTTTTTACGGACTGAACCCGTGTTACTTCCAGGATGACAATGCCAGGTGCCATGTTTCAAGGGCTACTATGGAGTGATACGCCGACAACAATGTTCGCCGATTGGACTGGCCCGCCCAGAGCCCCGACCTCAACCCCATAGAACATATTTTGGACGAATTGGATCGCCGGGTGAGGGTTCGTCAGGCGCAGCCAAAATCCATTGCTCAACTCATGGAATGGTTGCAAGAGGAATGGCGACGAATCCCCGTGGATGTCCTACAAACACTCGTAGAGAGCATGCCAGACAGGAGGGCTGATGATATAGACGCAAGAGGTGGCCCTACGAGATTCTAACGGGGTGACAAACCACCAAGCAAACATTGTGGACAGGTGCCCAATTACTTTTTGGTAGATAGTGTATTTTAGATTCCTCGGTCTTGTTTTTAACGCTGCTGCCTCAAACTGCCATAATGCACTGAGAGCATGACTTGTTCCTGCCGGCAAATTACTTACTTATTTCTAAAAAAAAAAAAAATTAATTGAATGGAACTTTAAAAGCAACGAAATTAATTCGGTTTACCTAAAAAAATACACTCTTGAATTTACAAGACCTCTGTTTAAAATAATTAATTCTCAACAACGTACTTAGTTGAATCAATTAACTGTAGGGCCTATATTTTTGTTTAACCACTCGTTGCATTGCCTTCGTTCCAAAATTTAACTACAAAGTTATTTTGTATTTTTTGTGACAATTAGGACAGTAGAAGCGATTGTTAGTGCACTCATTGGCGCTTAATAGTGATTAAAAATCCTAATATAACAAGTTCAAAAGCAAACATAAAAGTAAACCTGTAAAATACTTGAGGTATTTATTCATAGATGATGTACAATATATTTAATTGAATGTGTTTAGGAACATTCATTTTGCGAAATTTCTGGGGCGTAGCGCGCGGGTGCATATTATGTAGTTGCGAATGTCGGCTGGGTTTATATATATTTTTTGCTAACTGAAACCGTGTCAGGTACGTAGAGCCACAAACAAATATTGAGATGCACCAGCCAAATCTTAGTTATGGGTAACTAAACAAGAACAACAATGTAATTTCTTTTCAGCAACAAAATAATTAATTGACTCTATACATACAATTTAATTGGTTGTGCCAAAATCCATTTTTTGATTCAAAAAAACTTTTTTCACAGTGTGGCCGGTTGTTTGGCTTACAGACAGGCGGTAGTTGTAGTAACATGACGAAACCTCTGTTTGGCTTACAGACACGCGGAAGTAACATGATGCACCACGGTTTGGCTTACAGACAGGCGGAAGTAATATGATGCACCTCGGTTTGGGTATCCCGAGTCTCTTAGCGGGCTCCAGTCATCTTTGAACTCGTTGCTGCCCTTGGCGGTAATAAAGCATATGCTGACGTACTAAAGCAATACTTTTTGTTATAAAAGATTAAATGTCAACGCTTTTGAGAAGAATAAATTATTAAAAAATTTATATCCGAAATTACCTAGACTGGTTTTATATTAAACTAGCTGACCCGTTCGACTTCGTTAGCATGATTTTTTTATGTTATGACTATGTAATGTTTAATATTCAATAAACAGTACAGCCAAGCGATGCATGAGTTTATGAAAAAGCCCACCATAGTTTCATTATGATTTTATGTTTAAAATACTAATACTTCTTCTTTCAGGTTTAATGTAGTTATTAAATAACATAATGCCATCGCTTCGCACATGTTTTATGTTAGCATGATAATTAGGACTTTGAATTGATTTAGCCACTTTATTGGGTTCTCTAGCCACTGAGCTACTGCGGCCCCATTTGATATATATCTATCCATTGAGTCACTGCTGCCCCACTTGATATAACTCTAGCCACTGGGTCACTACGGCTATTTGGAAGGAAAGGAGAACAGCCGATAGACAAAAAAGAAAGGAGAAATGACGAATTTTTTTAACAATTCTTTTTTTTGTAGTAGTGCTAAGAAAAGCTTAATCCAGTGCTTATTTACATTCCAGATTATCTTTTTTTCCGGAACCGTTTGGGATATCTCCATGAAACAAATACTATGTTGGTCCTGGGGTTATTAACTATAGACTGTGTAAATTTTGAAGTCAATACGTTAAGTAGTTAATGAGTTAAATCCGTTCGGACAGACAGACACGAAAAAAATTACATTTTTTTATGGCTTAGTTATCAATTATACTAAACAAAAAAAATTAAAAGTGAAAAATTCAAAAACCACAGACAGACACTTCTATTTTATTTAGTAGTATATATTTATGTAGTAGGTATGCCAGAAGTACAACAATTTTGTGTCTAATTAAAAATGATGGGATTCACAGGCTTTCCAAGAAACACGAACTTGCTTACTCATTCTAACCGACAAACCGTAATGTAACAGTGATATATAGAGATACGTAAAAATTGTTAAAGTCTGATAACAATAAAGTGAGGAGTTTTGAAATCAACATTGAAAAACACCACTGACCCTACCTGTGTATATTTTAACTGGCACACCGACTGTTACGTGCCCAGTCAAGTTGGCGGCGACGGAGAGATAGTCGCTCCATGTGTTAACGTTAAATAACAAATCTAAAATAAACACTTGTGTAAAGAGTTGATGACGGTTAAATGCAGCGCCGGAATGAAAGGGCGGGGGAAAAGAGAGATCCCCGAGAAAATTCGCCGGCCAGCGACATACGACTTGGGAAAATCCGGAACTGAACTGGCCGGGGATTGAATCCGAACCACCTTGGTGGTAGGCGAGCAGTCTACCCACTTAGCCACCGCGGCATCTGTAAACATATGTCAATACTAAAATAATTTAATTTCTTTTTTGTTTTTAAATAGGTACATATTGTAAGAATAAAAACTTTTTTAAAAAATTTACTTTTCTAATCATGTTAAAGTTGCACTTCACCGACGCACGAGTAAAGCAATCAGGCGCATGGGAACGTTAATTTGTACGCATGGAATAATAATACACTGTGAATATAGAAGGAGATGGTGAGCAGGGCTTTCAAATTTGCTCATTTTACCGTGAACAGCCTATACACTCATTTTAAGCCTCAAACACTGTAAACAACTCCAGGCAAACAGGTGCATTAGCAGTTGGCTTGTAACAGCTAGTCTGGTTAACTACAAGATATTCATCCAACACAGTCATCGATTACAACAAAATATCCAATACATCTGGAAATAAACACAGTGCAATTTTACCCAGAAAAAATGTGAATATTTCTACCAGTAAGCAGTTTGGTTTTTGTATGACTACAATTTTTTGTTTGTGCGTGAGTGTGATTTTCGGATCCTGTCATGAGAGCAACGTGTTATTCCGCATCCGAATGTCATCGTGCTGTGTGATTACAAGAGCTGTTCGCGCATTCACTAGTCCATCCCCGGCCAGAGGGAGAAAACCCGCCGTAAGCCCGTGCAATATTCGGAGTGGAAATTTGCTCCGGTTGCAGCGAACCGTGGCGCTACACTCATGCGACTGTATTGCAAGAGTTCCTGTTCCACGTTTACATTGAACTGAGTCGTTTTGAAAGCCCTTCTAATTTGCTTCTTTCGACCTATTGCGTTTCCTTTAGCTTCATGTAAATTTATACATAGCTACAGACCAAACGATTTGCGTCTATTACACTAATTAACACACCGCCTTTTTCAAACATTTCTTAATCACTGCCATCTTCACAGGGAGAACAGCACTCAAAGTTACGTTCAATTAAAATATTAACGAGTAGGGAACTTACCCAAATGTTTCTAAAAGTGCTTATTTATTTTTGAACCGACTATAAATGTCAGCATTCAGCTTTGCTGCCAATGAACCTCCTAAATGAATGGAATGTACGTAAATCCGGCAGGACAGAGCCACAGACGTTTTAATCTAATATATCCTTGGTGGCAAAATGTCATTACAGATATGCCATTACAGATAGAGTGAGTGTCTCTTTTTAATCGAAATTTAAGCGAATTTTCGTACTCTATGCTCCTGAGAGCACATTTTGCTAGAAAAGCTTCGCAATAATTACTATGGTCATATATAATTGTATATTGTTACTATTGTTAATTATTATTTTTAATATCTGAACTCATTAACATTATTTCCAGTTATGTAAAAAATGATAATGTCGAGGCTGAAATAGATCTGCATAAAAGCAATAATTGTATACACATTGTTAGTAATTTGTATTTCATAAAAGAGTTTAATTATTATGTTATTCTTGCTTGACGTAGTGTTAATTTTGTAAAATGTGCTTTCAAAGCATCTAGCATGCAAATAGGCTTAAATTTTGGTTAAAAATAGATTAATATTTATTTAATTCAAAATAAAATTAATCAATTAATTTTTAGCAAAATATTTTACAGTGCAAATCAAATATATTCATTCTTCTTCCATATGCAGCGTAAATATAATTTTTCTGACAACTTAGGTAGGGTATTTCGGCTGCTACTTTACAATGGACATTGCGTGTTATACAGTCGGATGCAATGCTCCATTGGAAGCCATTTCACTCCTGTCTTAAAAATATGTGTATGTAAAAAACCCTGGTGCATATTTATTTGTTAGAACTCATCCCAGCAAACATGGAAAATACGGGCCACAATTGGGCCGGTAAAAGTTAGCATACAAACTCTGGCCAGCCGATACCGGCCAGATATTATATTCCGTAATCGACCCGATGAAAATATGGACTGGCTGCTGATTGTTTGTCAACAGTTTAAAAAATGCGCTGTACTGCAACCAGTAAGATACAAAATGAATTCTACTTACACAAAAACATACACAAAAAGTACGGGCCAGAATCGGGCTGGTAAAAGTTAGCCGACAAACTCCGGCCAGCCGATACTGGCCCGATGTGATTTTCCGGAATCGGGCCAATGCATATATGGCCAGGAGGCTAACCAACAATGTTGGTCCTGCGATGGCTGGATGTCGTTACGATGACGGGTCTGCGATGGTTGGTGTCATTACGATGCCGGACCTGCGACTGGATACCGCTATGATGGCAGGCCTGCGAGG
This sequence comes from Dryococelus australis, assembly GCA_029891345.1. Lineage (NCBI taxonomy): Eukaryota > Metazoa > Arthropoda > Insecta > Phasmatodea > Phasmatidae > Dryococelus > Dryococelus australis. Next base: position 263,613,045 of record CM056993.1, read on the forward strand.
GCTGGATGTCGTTACGATGCCAGGCCTGCAGCGGCATGACGTCCAGAAATAAGCAGCATTACCACAAAAAACCTTAACCTTTCGATTTGAAATTTTAGTAACTATTATTTCCCCTTTACATATTATCATTTCATTTACTTATCAACACATTAAATGACATGATAATCTTATGCTTGCGAGTGCGTGACTCAACCTAAGACCCTTGAGTTGACAGTCCAGCATGCTAACCTATACTCCACAGGATAAGTCGCTGATACTCTCCAGTAATTTCAAATATATCATGACACAAATGATTATAAAGTAATGTATAAATTCTATGACAATACAACAAATAATTTTAAAACATGGATTATTTAAAAACTGTTTCTTAAGAGGCTTGCCAAAAATTTAATTTTTGTTAGTTTCTAATACATCGGACGGATGGTTGTAAAAATGAAATAACTTTCGAAGTAAACAAACGCCATGGGCTATCACGTGGCACATATCTATATAATCACGAGAAAAAAAAACATGTTAACGGTTAACACACGCTCTAAAAAATGTCATCATGTCACTAACAGCTAGTTAACATCTTGACTATTCAAAACATATTCCAACAGCAATAAGATATCAGATAAATATTTTTATTATGATAAAGAGCCTCGTATTCAAAACTTTACTGTGCCGGAATAAATAAGATGTTGGCCAGCTTACCGAAAAGACAAATATACTCTATCGAAATAGATCCAAAATATTATTTGAGCTATTGGCGACAGATTGGCTCTGAGATATCATGCCGGCATAATTTTGGGTGATATTCATCTTTTATCCTAAATAATACAGTGGGCCATTGCCTTTTCTCTAACGGCTAACATTCTGTCTGGAAAAAGACAATGCCGTTAAGAGCTAGCTAACATCTTGCATATTCAAAACACTTTCCAAAAGTTTGTTAGCAAAAAAACATTATATTTATATCTTTATTGCAATAAAGAGCCGTGTCTCGAAAATGTTATTGGGCCGGAATAAATGCGATGATGGCCAGCTTACCGAAAATACAAAGATGCTGTATTGGAATCGGCGCAGAAAAATTTTCCAGGTGCTTGCAACATGTTTGCTTTGCAATATCATGCCGACATATTTTCTGCGATATCCATCTGTTAGTCTAAATAATACACCGGACCTTTATATTTATCATACCGGCTAGCAATATGTCTCAAAAAAAGACATCACGCCGTTGTCAGATTGCTATCTTCTGGCATTTTAAACGACAGCAGCCGACGATACACGTATCGGGCCGAAAATTTGCTGACACTTTGCGGATAGGTTGTGTTTGCTGGGATTCCTATGAGAAACTGAAAAGTTTGCCTATCATGATTTAGTACATATGTGAGTATAATGTAAGTATTTTTTTCTCATAATGTAATCGTTCCGAACAACTATAAAAGTTTTGCGTAAAATTAAATTTCATACACATTTTTTACGCGAAAACAGATTTTTGAAAGCGAAAACACACGCTCACCTAGACACATATTCAGGTCCATCATTCACGAAGGAGGGGCAGGGGATAGACAGGTGACTTTATTAGACATTTCTAGTCATGAATAACTGAGAACTTTTTAAATCGAACTATGAAATAACCCCATGACTATCACTGCATGTATTTAAACGGACACATTGGATTACATGATCTCAGTAAAGACAGCAGTGATGAACGAAATGTAGTTTGGTGTCTTTACATTTTTTTTAAGAGTTATATTTAAATTACGTTCAAATTTGTGAACAGTAAAATGTGTTTTGCTTGATTTTTTGTTGCTTTCAGCACATAATAGTGATAACTGTCATATATGTTCATTATTCCTGTATCTAACGATTTACCCGGTTTCACTTCACCGACACAGAAAGTGATCAGGCCAATGACGATGTTGCTTTCGCACGCAGCGGAAGGCTATGAACTCCAGCGGGACTTTCAAAACCATTCCGTTGACCGTAAACTGTTTACAGTTAAATTTGCGAATTATTTCTTGGAGTGCTAAAGGCTGTTCACGATAAAGTGAGCATTTTTGAACTCAACCTTAGAAAAATGTCACTGCCCCTGCCTACATATATTTTAACTGGCGCACTGAATGACATGCGCCCGGTAAAGTTGGTAAGGATGGATGGAAAGTAGTTCCATATGTTAACGTCGAATAAAAAGTGTTAGTTAACCCTCTGTTATAATTTAAATGATATCTCGTGCTTTTTTTTTTTTTTTTTTTTTTTTAAACGTCTCAGTGTGTAAAAATTAACAGATTTATAAAATGTTTACTTACATAATAATTCCACAGTTTCACTTGACTGATGCATAAATAAAGCGATGAGACTTATGGCAATGTTAATTCTACGTAAGAGGGAAGAATACACAACGTGCACACAAGTAGATCTTAAGCAAGGGGCTTCAAAAGTTCTCATTTTACCGTGAACAGCCTATACAAGCGGATGTCCCGCCTCTGTATTGTGAAGTGGTCTGTGGCGGGGTGTTTTGGCGAGGCGCGGCGCAGCGCTATAGAAACATTTGTCGCACGCACGTATGCGCGCAGAGCCGATCCGCGCCACACTTTGAATAGATCAGCACGGATGGGCGCACACGTGGAGGGGAGAGAGTGACGCGCGCGACGCCAGCCCGCGTGGAATTATTGACGGCGAATGGGACAGTTGGACTGGTTAAGTCCACTCCACTACCCCGACAGCAGCGGCGGTGGTTCGTAACTGCCGCCGGGTAATAAATACACTGCAGTTGCCGTGGCTGCATGGCGCCCTCGTGGGCCTTCGATTAGACACGCTTTCATCTACCTTTCACAGGCATTTTTGGTCTCTTTAGCATACTTTTTTTTGTACTGCCGCATTCGTTTTTCTGTTTCGCAGGAAAGGAATATCATACTTGTAACAAATTATACGTAGGCCTTGTCTAATCTTGGAAACATATGCTTAAAAATTTTATGTTACTTCCAAATAGTTTGTAAACGGTTAAAAGTCTCCATAAAAACTAAAAACATGTTTCGCAAACCACATGTCTGTACCATGTTGTGCCCAGATGTGAAATGTTGCCAGAATAAGTAGCTTTTGTTATGTTTTGTTATGAATTATATGGCACGTCTGCCCAGAAGAAGGCGATTTTTTAATCACAGAATAAGTTATGCTTCACTTAAAACTGATGTTAACCCCAACTTACTGATTTGCAAAGACTGCCCTTTTTTCCGACACCATGTTGCCAAATACATCTAGACATGCAAACATTGTTGCATGTTTTCCCATTCTGTTGAAAACATGAAAAATTGTTTATTCCTTGAAATGAACCAGGAATTTGTTTCCTAACTTTTTCCTTCCGTTTGAAAACAGTTTTCAAACAGTTTGCAAATATCACATATATTATAACCATGAAACATTTTGTAAACTGCTTCGAAACAATATTTCTTGAAACATGCTTCCAAGTACAGGGTGGCTCTAATGCCATAGAGGTTAAACAACTGCGTACAGTTGATTCACGGTATCTTCGGCGTTTTCTGAAACCCTGCTAAAGTTCTACTTCCAGGATATTCCTCCGCCTCGTGCAAACTAAACTTAACTAAGTTTGGAAGAATACATCACAGGGACAATGCAACGGATTCGTGCGCACTCTGTTGTAACAGTATTTGGTATAAGAACTATTTATTACTAGGTGCTACTAACACACATGTTTTCTCGCTGTTTTTATTTAAATTATTTATAAATGAAGCATTATAATTTATAGATAAAATTTAATAAGAAAAACATTTCAATTTAAAAGAAAAAAAAAAGTAACTTTAATGAAGACAAGTATAAAATGCTTGTGATACATGGCGTACTTTGGAAACTACCAAGCACGTCATACATGGGGAGATTTTTCAAAGGCTTGATTCAAAAATGCCGAAGAAACCGTGGATGGAGTATATACTGCCAATTCCAGTTCGCACACGCCAGTAAAATGGCTACACTTTCCAGCAACATGTTGTAACGCCGTTCGCCAACCAGCGGACTGCTAACCAACTTATAGCCCAACGAACACTGAATCTTCTGAAGCACGCAGTAGCCAGTCAGACACAAAGAAAGTTCCCAAAGTCACGGGCAGCCACTCACAGCATGGCAAGTCAAATGAAGTGCTATGCTCTTTCGTCTTTATTTATTTATATACTCTGTGTTTGTGACATATTTTAGCTGACAAGTGGTGAATATCCTATGATGTATGTAGTCTTCAAAATATAATGATTCGCGGTATAGTTTTATCGTAAAATTATACATAACTTCTAAAAACTTGAAAAAACATTTTTTTATCCAAAACAATTGCTTTCTTGAACTTGGGTTGCCACTCGTCATTTTAAAATAGTTTCCTCTGAAATCTTATACGGAGGAAAGAAATTGAAATAAGAGTACACTTCTCGCATTAAAAAATCCCTTATGGTAACATAAATAAATTCCAAACTGAAATCAGAGACTGTAAATTAAATAATTATGTACCTTTTGTGAAGCTGGAAATTCCATAAGGCTCTATTAAATAGTTTTTACCAATTAACAAAGATGGCTTACGGAAATACTACAAATAGCTAGCATATGCCTAGGGGTATATTAACGGTCCACAGGTCAATAAAATTGTTATGATGATATGATTTTTGAACGTTGATGTTGAATTTGCGTTTTGTAACTTAGGAATGAAGTGAAACCGAGACGCAGTATATATGTGCATTATAAGGAAAATTATTTCTCAGACATTACACGTACCTGCCAAGATTACTAGAATTTCATTGCTTACAGCACAATTTCATGAATCGAATTTCGACCAAAGTTCGTTTAAATTTTAGTTTTAAATTTATTTCTTAATGTTTGACTCTAAACGCCTAGGGTTTGTTTGTTAACATTGACACAGTACATGCTTACATAAGCAGAATTATTTCTGAGCACGAGTAGAAGATGATAAGTGTAATTAAGGTAAAGCGGAAAGGAGAAATAGGAGTTAAAATAGGCACCAAACAATATTATATCGGTAACCAACTAACGACGACAACAGGTTTGCCTATATAATACGTTAAATATAGAGTTAATGTGGGATTTGACACGCATAAAAGAGCAATCAATCAAGAGAAGACTAATACATTATGACTAAGAGTGTGGGAGTAGAAGTACAAACCCTGGTCTAACCTTAAAGCTCATTTTCATTTTTGACAATTTTTACGAAAAATGTATATCTAGCCCTTTTCTTTACCCTAAACGCGTTTCTACATCTACGTTTTAAATTCCCAAACTTCTAGTGTAAAATAATCGCAGATGAATTTTAAATGTCACCTCAAATATATTACAATGTGCTCAATGTGCCCAAGCTAAAAATTAAATGTTAAAATATGCTTTTTATTTATTTTTATCAAAGTTGCACCACACTTGGGGTAAAAAGAGTTTATTATAGAATACATTTTCACGTGTTTACTAATACATTACAGAAGTAAAATCTCTTAATGAAACTTAAAATTTATTAAAGTTCACTTCATATATTTGATTTAAAAAATGATAATATAAATAGAGTTATATTTTAACATAATTTTGTATTAATTATACTATAATATGTCCAGAATATTGCAATTATATATAGAATATAAAAAATTTCAAGTAATATTATTTAAAATATATTATTATATTTAAAATGTTTTATAGTCTTTATTTATCCACAAAAACCTTGTAACTATTATAAAACCAATTTCAATTTATAGTCAATCAATTTAAAAAGAATTTGGGTTGAGAATATAAATGTTTTAATGATCTACAAATTTTTTACCAATTGAGTATAGAAAGTAATTTGGAATATAATTGTTTCTTATTTGAATAAATTTCTAAAGGATAATAATTTGTCTGAGTCTATCGATATACTTGTATTGTCATTATTAAATCCATTTATTTGTAATATTTATTGTTTAATAGACTGGAATAATAAATTAAATCTCTTGTCTCTGGATACATAGAGCAGTTCAAAGGGTAAGTAAGAATATTAAATAAATATGTATCTAATTAAATTATTAATCTAAAAATATTACAACAAATATTTCGGACTTCTTGAAAGAACAGTACAAAAACGAATTGAATTTGAAATCAGCATTTCATTTTAATAAGACTTTTCTTTTGAATTGCAGTTTTCCTACAAAAATTACTTGTATATAATGTGCTCCAAAAATAATTTTTATATTCACAATTTTTTTATCTACAGATATTATCTAAATTCGTTTTAATCGAAAAATTGTGTTTAATTTATATTTAGGATTTCTAAAATTACTGTAATTTATTTCTATTTCATGGTAAAATCAAGCATTATACTCACGATAAAATGCTTCCCTTAAAAATGTTTAAAATAGGTAGGGTGTATTAACACTTTGCACTTTGTACACATTTATATTGATATTCGAAGATATGTTATAATTATATAATTTTATAGGAACTACAGTCTCTAGTTACTCACTTGCCACGCTTTTATTGTTTAGTACCACATTTGACACGCTTTACTCCAGTGATTATTACTGGCTAGCTGTCAGCTGACAGTGTGTGCAGCAGATAGACAGCAAATAAAATATGTTTTCCACAACCTATATTGTTAATAAAATAGGTATTATTATTTAGTTTAGTGCTGTTGCCTTTTTTTTTCGACCCTGACAAAGCAATGGAACTATAGTCATACGAATTTTGTTTTCGCTGGCCGAGTATTTTTCCTATTTTTAGTGAAGCTTGATTTACACTCGAGAATAAGTTTAGCAAAGGTGACGGGAGCATGTCACTATATCACTAAAGGGGGTAAACATCAATACTTCATGTGCTGTACTTACTGACACGGACGAAACTGTAGCGATGGAGCGACGCAAGCTGTTACGTTATCCACAGAGGATCTAGCGCTGGGTGCTCGACGCTAGTTACCAGCAAAAACACACACAGATTTTTTTATTCAGTAAACACACTTCATGTCAACATTATTCTATGTGCGATGATATGAGGTAAGGTAGTGATTGAATGATAATGGTATTGTGGAAGGGAGACATCCGAGAAATACTGCAGGGGCAACGCCCGTCACGAGACAACATATCCACCCCTCACGGGAATCGAACCCGTGTGGGCAGCGCGCTGTTTTGATTAATTGTCTGCGCATTGTACAGTCATGTGATGGAAAGCGCCCGATACAAGTTTTGTAAACTCGTGAAATTTGTTTGCATGAAAGTATAACATTATTTTTAATTCTTAAAACATGGTTGGTTAGCCATAACATACTTTTAAATTTTAGGATAATTTTGTTTATATGTCAATGCTTAATTCTCTAGCAGGCGGTTTTATTACCTGAGGCACGCGTACGTTTTTCCTTATTTAAAAAAACCGTTCTTACAAGATGCATGATAACTCGTTTATATTGCTCGCATGCTTTAAGGTACTGCGTAATCTGTGAAAATTATGTTTTTTTTTTTTTAATAGAACATAAATTTTACTTGTGCATAATCTGTTCGCCCGCGAAAAAAAAAATAATACCAATAGAATACGAATAATTCACGCATTTGAAGGCATTCAAAATAGACAAAATTTTGTCAGAACTATTAGTTCTTAACAGGTTGGCATCTGAGCGTATTTATTGACAGTCACGACAAGCTAGAAGTGAATGTTCTATATACGTCACTACAAGAGCACCAGTTCTACTGGTTAGTGTATGTCCACTTGCCAGCTTCCTATTGGTTCATATTACACCACCCGTACTTACCATACTTAAAATACCCATTAGTGACTAGCTAGCAACCAATGAATAGGAAAACTGACTGTATCCCAATTATAATGAGTAGCCATGTGTTATAAGACATGCAAAATTCGCGTTATTTTTTGGCGACAAGTTATATTTTAAGCACGTGTAAGTTTTCAATACTGATGCCATTTGACCATACTTCGCTTAACAGACCTTGAAAAACTCTAATATAAATGCTCGAATCATGTGCAGTCTTGTCAAAAGGAGACTGGCTTCACATCTACACAACAGCCAATGAACTAACAACACCAGCTCCGGTATGTATTTTTTCTAAACCACCCGATCTTAATATATTCCATTTCTGAGGCCATGCTAAACTTCTAGTTCCAGGATATTTCTCCGGCCTATGCAAACAAAGCGTAACCGAATATAGAAAATTACATCAAAGAGGACACCGAACCGAGTTTGTGCTCATATATTTATAAGTAACAGTTCAAAAATTAATAATACACGACACAACCAAATACATATGACAAATTCCTGAATATTTGATTTAAAAAACTGCGAACAGAACTACGTTATAGACAGTTTGAAAATAAATATTTATACGTTCTATAATCACCATAGTTTGAAAACAGTATTTTGTTCAGGGAGCCTGCCTACTGAACGGAGTTATTATATCTCAATTAAATATAAACACAAAAAACATCTGGCATTCGATACAAATGTACGCATTAAAATGTTTACTTACCAGGAAGCTTATACAAACGAGATGGCTGCATGAAGACGTCGGATGTTCTCATGAGCGCAGATATCAAAATGGTGGAAGGTAAGGCAGATTCTGTTAATTTATACTGTTTGCAACGTTTAGAGATGTATAGGGAAAAAAATCAGCGCATAGACAGTGATTCTATTGGCCAGGGGAGTATGAAGAATGAGAAAATAGTTCGCTACATAGAGGGGATGTTCCATTGCCCGAGTCGGAAGGAAGGTGAGATTCAATGTTTTGTTTCCCGTGCGGACTTTTACATAGTCCGGTGCACATGTGTGATTTTTTTTAAGGGTTTCAATGTCTGGAAAAATGGAGTCTTTTTTACTTCTCGTTTACATATTTTTCTGTGCAAGACTAGCGATGCAAGTAATGTTTATTTTTTTTTTTCAATACCCTTTGAATGTATTGGGTCTGAAGGCTAAGTTTTATTTTCTCGTGTAATAATGTTTGAGGGCAAGATCGGACAGTGCGCTACGTGTGACGTAATCGCTGACTACAGACTGTATACATGATGTCACCGGCTGCCTGGGCGTCGCATTAATAGTGGAATATTACACCAACTCAGCGATCAAAGAACGCTCACAGCACATCGTGGTCCCACGCACGCAGAACAATATTACATCCGCCACCGCCTGTCCACAAGCACAGCAGTGGCGTCTACACATACCAGCTGTGACGTGTCGTGAAGCCACGGCGGCGAAGCACTGAGATCACACGCTCGAACCGTCGACATTTCCATCCATCTAAGCAAAAAAAAAGCGTGGCGTGAGAGTCGTAGCTGCGGTGGGTCGTATCGCGCTGCTACGACCTCACGCAAGTGCATAAAGCCTCAAAATAGCATGGATGTGTATCTCAGTTCTGCACCCAACTTAACAAAACAAATTGTTATTTTCAGTTGCTAGTGTCATGAAAAATTCACTCTTCTCATAACTCCTGATTTCCTTTTTTTATCATTGAACTAAATCAAAGTATTCTGTTAACTTCATTAAGTCTTTAGATATCACAGAAGACGTGCCAAACGTCGAAATAAAGTTGCCAAGGGGTGATATCTCTTATGTTAAGAAGCATAAAAACTTTAATCTCAAATGTTATTACTAAAAAAACAACATATAACTTAACACTGTAGCTATGAGAACCCACTAAAACACTTAGCTATAACTAGGAACCAACCTCAGTCAGTTGGTGCGCCACCGATCTGGGGTGCGGGAGGCTCTGGGTTCGAATCCTGGGTAAGGCATGGGTGATAATTTAAGTTAGGTTATAAGTTGGTCTGTAAGCCGTCCCCTGTCAAGCTTTCTACCATAAAACCGGGGGAAGTTAAAAAGCCCTATACGATCTACAATATTACTAGAGCCACCTGTTTTTCGCGAAAATATGCCACAACTAGTTGTACTTCAAAACACGTTAGTCCAGAACCAATATCATGTTCAGATGGTTTTAAATCACATGAGTCTGAAATTTCCGCCAGCCAAATGCGGAATTTCAGTGTCAGGGTACCTTTCTGAATGGCCCAGTCGAGTACAATATGTTTTCTCACACAGACATGCAGCCAATAGCCAAAGTAAGTTTGCAAGTTTGCCCGTAAGAAGTTGATGTCTAGCTTGAGCATAGATCTTTTTGCGAAAAACAGGTGGCCCTAGTTATAATTTATGTCGTGGATGATAAAAATTTGAACTGTAAAAAAAAAACTCTGATTTCTAGGAAAGAAAATTAAAATGGCTTATTTTATCTGGCGAGGAAGAAATATATTTTCAAATTCAAAATAACTTATTCACTGGCAGGGCAACGATAATATGTTAGCGGCTAGCGAGTCAGTCAGAAGTTTTTTAAAGTCATATGTTAGGTCCCTTCTCAGGCTAACCAAAAAGATACATTATTTCATAATTAAAGCTATTTTTTCCCCCATGGTAACTTGCATGTGGGGTTTTTCTTTTTCCTGAGATTAATACAAAGTTCACTTTGGTGGAAGGGGTTAAACATTTAATTTTTTTTGCTATTTGTTGTTTTACATTTGATGTGTCCTTTTTAATAGGTATGATCGACATAATAACTGTTTATTCTAGAATGTATGATTCAAGTGTGAAATATTCTAAGCCTTGTTAGTGAGCTTAATGTTAGTTGAGGTTGAAGGAAGTCATTCGTTTTCAAAATTAATCTTCACTGTATACCGAGAGAATGCTACCAAATCGATGTTAACTTCCCAACGTCTGAACAAAAACAACTAAGGTATCAGCAATTCAGCATGCACGACAGTTCCATATGTAAACTACCCCATCACTCGGAAAAGTCGTCCGATATTTTTTCTAAGACCAGAAGAAAATTAATGTTGTCTTAATAATTACAGGTTCTGAACACGGGTACTTACGGCATACCTAACGGTTACACATTTATAAAAGATACACATGAATACTAAATAGTGCACGAACTGCACTTATAATCTTAGAAAAACTTGCACTACCACTAACATTCAAAATCTTGTACTTCATCCCGACTCCAGGATTATTGCATTTTGCCTATAATATTCATCGACCACTGGGAAAAATAATCACATTTTTTCTATGTAATAGAGATAATTAATATTCCTATGGCTTCGGGTCTCAAACGCAGGTCCCTGCACAATGCTTAACTGGTCGGCAATCAGTTGAAATCCTATATTCGATGCTTAAAACTCCCATTTCGCCGTTAATATAATATTCTCCGTACAATGTCATTACTGTGCCAAGATCTTCATTAAAAGCGCCCATAATATTACGCGAGCCTTCATCGTATTCAAGAATTTTTCGCTAGCCTGGCACCTTCCTCCCCTTCCCAACTCATAAACTATGTAGAGAAATTACCAGGTGAATTTGTGACAACCATAATCAGCTGACATTTTATTGACCATGTACTAAAATAAATATTATTTGCGGGTTATCAATATTAAATTCTGCTTGGTTTATGAGGAGGAGGAGATAAATCATGGTGATAGTTGATTTAAAAAAATGTATTCTGCAATTATTTTCCAAGTATGGTCTTTTTCTGGAATTAATTAATGATGTTCTGAGAATTTCTACTACTTACAGACACAATGCTCATTACCCTACCAAAGTTTTAAACCAAGGTATAATGACACACATAAAAATACTTATTCGCTTACACACTATGACAACTGACAGCGAACTTATTCACCTGTAAGGTGAATCGTTGGGAGAATACACTCTTGAGGTGTGTTGTAGATATAATTTAATTATTTGTTTTCATAAAAAAGCAAAGAGACCTCTATTACCCACTAAAATACAACCCTGGATGTGAAGCGGTGTTGTTAGGTTAGGAGAACTTATAAACATAAAAAAAATGTACTCTACCCCCATTTACAAAGTACTGTGTCAGTTGATGGTTCTTGGTGTTATGATTATAGAAGAAATTATTAATTGGCTTTAAAAATTATAATTCACACATTTTTCTGAGTTATAGACCAATTAGTTTCATGTAAATACTAATTACATCTGTCTAATTTAATTAGTAATGGCCAAATACAGACTTATGACATGCATTTTGGATCTTAAATCAACTGTTCAATTAGAACTGCATACCACCACAAGGGTGGAATGACCCTAGTGAGGTCCCTGCGGGAACTGATAGCATGGTTGACTGTTACAGGGGTGTGGACTAATCAGTGATGAGTATTTATGCCTATGTAATTACCTCTCTTATAATATAGGATAAAATTATCATAAAAATCTTAATACAATAAAGATGATAATTATTTTAAAAATTATTGTAAATAAAAATATTATGACCAATATATATTTATTTATTATGGCTTAAGCATAATTTCGGCATGGACCACTACATGCATATTTTCAGTAGTACCGATCAACTTCCGATATAAGCATATTTAATTCCTTATCACAAAATTAAGCTTCTTTCGAGAGAACAGCATGGTGATAAAGAACATACTAATTAAAGCATTCTGATTTACAACACCACCATAAACATGTAAATGTCTTCTAATGGTAGAGCATGTGAAAGTTTTTCCACCCACCCGGTGAAATGCCATTGAGCTCTCTTTCATTATAATTGATTTACATATATGCAGTAAATAATTTTTTGTATTTGCACATGTTATTAGTTCGTCTTATACCCCTTAAAATGTTTTCTGCTTAAGTGTCAAATGCTTTCTAAAAGGGCGCCTTGTATTTTTATTTACACATTTGAATCACTCTGAGAGAAACTGCATATAAATATATCCTTATTGTAAAAAAACAGTTTCCTGTTATTTGAGGCTAAGTAGTTTTTTTACTATTTTACCAAGTCGGTTACCCATAACTCATACTCACAGCAAGTGCAAAGCTGAAAATTTATAAAAATTATAAAATTGTTTTTCGCAAAACACATGTTAATGGAAATAATACATACAACATATCACAAAGGCAGTAGTCAGTAACTATTTTTTTCAGCTACATGGCAATCGCAACATACAATCTAAAATGTCTATAATTGTATGTTCGACCACAAATAAATAACTATGTACAGTATGTTGCTTCTGCGAAAGAACAAAATAAACTTGATATAGTCTGTTACTGGTAAAGTGAACACTTTTGGAAGCTTTCTCAACTGGAAAAATAATCAATAAATACATTTTATTTAAGCCTTAGAATTTAACTTCCGAGTGTGTTCGAACATACACACTGTGTCTATTACATGCATGGGAATATTTATTTAAAAAGTTTGTTAATGGATAAAACATGGCTGAAAGGATAAAGTAACTAGGGTCTCGAAAGTGTTCACTTTACCATGAACAGCCTATATTTGTATTGTAGTCACATAGTTATGCACTTAACGGTCCTAAACGACAAATTCTTCCAGTTGACAATGACCTCGGAATCACTTTGATAGTGAGCGACTCTCTGCACGAGAAATAAAAAATACCACTCTGCAAGAACAAATTAAGTAATTTAGGTAAGGTGTTAATATGACCATAATTGAAGAAGATTACTTTAGTTTCTTTGACACATACGACATAGTTGGCTAGGTTTTTCTCGGCGATCTCCCATATCCAGTTCTGCTCCATTCTTATCGGCTTACAAGACCTTGTTAACCTCTCACATGTTTTTCTCAGTGATATCCCGTATCCAGCACCAAACATGATTACTCTATAACATGTAATGCATGAACGAATATAATCTGGATAATATGTTAAGAGCAGCCCAATATCTATATATTATTTGTTCTAATGATTAATGGTTTTGCTAACCCTTAATTTTATAGTCACAGTTCGGCTTTGAATTATATTTTTTAAATGCGAATTAATGTAACACTTTTGCTGAATATAATGTCAACATAAAGTTGGGTTCGAACCCAATACTGTAGCCTAGAGTTATCTTCCAACCTACACATCACAGAAGAATAATTACGTAGCCCATGTAGTCCATTGGCCAGACAGTTTTTTGGTATCGAATGGAGGTAACAAGAATCCTTTACATAAGTAATTCCGTATAAACTAGGGAAACCAAAAATGCAATCTGGACAGCCCAACTGAGTGGCTTTTAAAATGGCGGCCATTTCAATATGGTTTCTGGAGGGATTATGGAATCAACTATATCTCTGCCCCTGTTAACCCAATTTTGACAATTCTTTATCCAAACTAAAGAGCTCGGGTCGTTCTACATTATTTGTAAAGAGATCAACTTTCGTAAGTTTGACTCGTTTAAAGTTAAATGCAAAAAAAAAAAAGGTTTTTAAGTGTTTTGGAATGTACTGCTGCTCGTAAATCAGGAAGAATTTTTTGTAGTGTAACAAGAAAGACAATAGTGTAAGTTGTATATGTAATATATTACTATATAACAGGCACTTCCATCAAAAGACTGGCTGACCACGATGCTGAATTAAATAATGTGGCGTTTTATGGATGACACTGAAGCATTTCAATGAGTATAGAGCTGTTACTAAAATTTTAAATGATTTTCTTCATTTTGAAATAAATATTTTCATTTTAATATGAATTATCAATGTCTGCACAATATGTTGTTATTTACACAGCCAGATTGAACTATCCCCAGAATTTAAATATCTCATAACTGCATATAATGTTGAAATGTACCATATTAAACATATTACCAACACATTTATAAATTGAAAATTGCCAACAGAAAATTTAAATCAATAAATACTAATGCACATAGTTTTAGTATATTGAGTGTATCTATCCAGGTCACTATCCCTAGCAAAACATTGAGATAGTTATTAGTGTAGCTGGAATTAAAACCAACATCATGCAGGTTTTCAACATGTGAAATTCATTAGTTCTAAGTGTCTATATCACTGTCATAATATTCAACGTTTTCTCCCTTGTCTATTTCATATTCATTACTGTCGATATTGCTACACCATGAACTGTTGCACATGCGAGCATCTGTATAATTAATACTATCACTTACACTCATAACACGATGTTCACGCCTTCCTGCATTTGCATGCTATCATGTCCGAAATTGTTTCGAGGGAAGGCAATGCTGTAATCCACCGAACTTAGCACTCAGTCATTTTTAAGAGTCCAACCTAGATTTTATGGCGAAGGAGTGTTCGGCTCACATTCCGGGCTTCTTTTCCAAATGACACGCTGGTAGTTCGCTCTTAAGACCTGTTGGTGTAGCGTGGCTTTTCAAGGAGGAAAGAGGATGATGGAGTTAATCCACTTTTTGCTCTCCAAAGATCATAACACATATCAGTAATATCTACTCTCTCTGTACGGCAAGCATATAGTCTGCATGTAAATACCTGCAGGACTTCGAGAAGCTCTTCTTACAATTGCCACTCATCATCTAAACGAGCAAAACATTTCTAGAACTCTTCAGACTCAGTCAATAGTTTAAAACCTTTAATCTTGCTTTGACCTGAAAATGAACTGACAGTGTCACATCCTGTAAAGGCGTGTAATCCTGGTAACTCCACAGTCACTGATGAACCCCAATCACAAGCTATGGCGTTAATCGATATTAATCTTGTTCGATTCTTTGTTCCTAACCTCATGTAAATGTCATGTCCAATTCTGCCACAGGAAACCAAAGAAAGGACGAAAACATCAGTGTCTTCTGATACGATAATCGCTGATGAATATTGGGAATGGGCAACATGTTGAGCATGCAAAAATATTCGTGTATATGCTTCTTCTTGGCTACACTGAAGGGATTGCACTTATTCCACCTGACCTTTAGTTACAAAGAAAGATTAATTTGTTTGTGTTACAAACAACTTTTTCGGCTCAATAACTTGTTGCCTGTTGTCTTCCAGTCATCTACAAGATATTGCATTAGCACATTTTTGCTAGAGGTGAATGGCAGCAATTGACTCCAATTTTTAACTTTAAGACCAGGTATTACTTTCGAAATAAGAATTTCAGGATAAGATGTTCTCACCTGTCTCTTAAACTGCTTGATTGAGTTTTCTTGGTATACATCAAAAACCACATGTACACGGTCACTTTTACTAGCATGGTAGAAAGCAGTGTTCAGAATTAGCTCTAAGCCTCTAAAAATGTGTGATTTTCTCCAATCATTTTGTGTATCATTGCCTTACCATAGATTATAGTTGTAGAAGTGTATTTATTAACACCATCAACTCGAGGTAGTGTTTGCTGCCCAAGATCAGATTTATTACTCTTATTCAAGGATCCATCACAGTTTGCTAGAGCCCATGGAAGGGGCCCAAGTGAATGCTTCAGCACTACTTTCATGTCAAGTTTCTTTGAACTAGCAAGAAGAAGCATTCTTGCCAACAACTGGTGGTCAGCCATAAGTACGGTTTCAACATTACCTCGTGTGGTCTTCTTCTGCTCCATGTTGCTGAAAGTTTTCGGTTTAATTTACTTTAAAGGTTGATAAAAATCTTTGCCTTTTGTCAACCTGTTTTCTACAAATTCGTTGTAAGCTGCTAGCCCCACTTCTTACACACGAAGTAGACCTTTTGTTATGTCTTGTGATGCAACAACCCCTGATGATAAAATGACCATATATTTTTTATTGTTTTCAAGTGGGTTTACCCAATCAGTGTCAAGTAACTCAACAACAGCTTTCACACAAACTTCATTTTTTGGTTATCTATCTTGATATGTTAACAGAATATTCTGCATGATTTTAGAGATATGAAAAATGTTCCAAAACACATCAAAACCTATTTTTTTGCATTTAGCTTTAAACAGACCATAGTAACGAACATGGGCCTCTTTGCAAATAATATAGAACAACTCGAGATCTTTAATTTAAAAAAAATAATCGTCGAAATCGGACTAACGGGAGCAGATATATAGTAGATTCCATAATCCCTCCAGCAACCATATTGAAATGGCCACCGTTTTTAAAAGCTACTCAGTTCGGCTGTCCAGATTGCCTTTTCGGCGTTCCTAGATTGTAGGGAATCACTGATGTAAAGGATTCTTGGTACCTCCATTTGGTACCAAATAGCCATATTACCCATTAACTAATGGGGAGTCGAGGACTATATGAGTTGTTTAATATGGAAAGGGAACCTTGTCGTTTGGCTTCGGCCTGCCATTCCAATTATATTTTTTGGTTAATTTTAAGAGTTTGCAACAGTAATGCGTATTCTTTTATTGGTTTGCTAGATTAGGTGTAACTTCGGTTAACCTTCAAGTTCATTAGTGTTGAGTGGTTCTATCAAGAGTTTTGGGTGCAGTAATTTTGGCAGTTGTTCATGGCTCGCCCTGATTCTATCTAAAGTATTATTTAGGCAATTAATTGAGAGGGCCTCTCTTAAGTTAAAAAAAAAAAATTGTTCACTCTAACTAGTATCGAGGCCAGGAGTTTTGGCATGTGATTGGCAGTTGCTGAGAACATTCTTTTGAGGTGTTTGTCTTTTTGATGTTTTAATGAATCTCTCTGGGAGCGGCTCACTGCCTTGACATCAGCAATTATGTAGTGTAATGTGAAAGCATTCATTGCGAGTATAACATAATATTATTAAGATTTCCTGAGCCTTGTAATATTACATGCTTATTATATTGAATATTGTTTTCAAGCGATTTTTATAGTTTTTTCTGTATGTTATATTCTCACAACTATGCTACTGAGTCGCCCTTGTCCCTTAAGGGCTCAGGCACATCAACTCTACCTCACTTGCAATTAGCCCCTCAGAACGATTACTTCACATAAAGGGCCAAGCAGCGCTCGTCTTCAGAAACCCCTTTGTTGCTTTTCATCCCTAGAATATATTTTAATTAAATATGTAAACTTTAAGGCAATTGTACTCTGGTGAAAACACGTTCATTACTTTGTGAAATGTTTTTCAATAAAGTGTATGCAAGGTTAGTGACACTACTAATTAATAATTTGCGCAAGAAACGTTTGTGTTCGTTTATTTCCAATCACTGGAAAACTAGTTTATACAATACTTTGAGTTCATTTGAATACATGCTGAACATTAACCTTAATCTTGTGGTAGTTAATATGTGGCAACGTAAAAAAAAATATATAGATCACGCACTGGTGCTAAAAGACAAAACTTTACATTAAAATGATTATGAAATACACAGTTTGCACACATAAAAAGTAGTCGTCAGTTGTAGGCCGCGCGAGTGAACCATGACGGTCAAAATCGGGGACACTTTCAGTCGTAAACACCCGCGATGTTCTCGGCGAGGGCACAGTACCTTATTTTCTGTTGAGTGACGAAACCGTGTATGCAAACTCCATGCATACACGAAGAATAAACGCCGTTCTTAGAAGCTGCAATTCCGACAGGCTAGAAAGACTGCTGTCCAACTCCACCCAAATGGGAGAGTCTGCATGGCTGATGTCGACCCCACGCCGCCCGACGTAGCAATGAATATTTTCCAACAAATTGGCATGCTTATTCAGAAACACAATTTACGTGCCTTCGTCCCAGCAGTCGACTCACGCACACGTAATAATTACGAACGTGACGTGAAGGATAAGACAATATACTGTAACTAACATTGCGGAAAAGCACACAAAAGTCACTGCAAATTTTGCGGAGGCTATCGGTGCAAAAATTTAACAAATTCATACTCAACAAACACACCGACGTCTTTGGCACCGTTCGTATGCCCGCAATCGCCGAAGCCTCGTTACGCGACGGGCATATTGTACAATTGCTATCCGCTTAATCGCGCTCCGCATACCAGCTGACTTCGTGAGCACATACACGTTGTGCTACCACGTGGTCAGACAGCCGACGAACTTCTGCCTTGACCTGCCGCAAGGGAAAAAAGCCGCCACCCGCGCTCTACTCGCGGC
Source organism: Dryococelus australis (assembly GCA_029891345.1). Classification (NCBI taxonomy): domain Eukaryota; kingdom Metazoa; phylum Arthropoda; class Insecta; order Phasmatodea; family Phasmatidae; genus Dryococelus; species Dryococelus australis. Next base: position 263,631,793 of record CM056993.1, read on the forward strand.
GACCACGCAAAACACAGGCTAAAAAACAAAGAGTATCTACGGTCACGCTCAGCTGGGCAAAAAGTAATTACAAATGCAAATGTTAATACGAAAAGTAGCTGAGAAATAAAAGCAATAACTATTACATGACCGTGATCAACATTAATCCCTAATAAAATATTAATAATTATAATAAGGGATGATATAAAAATACAAATTAAAACTGCAAAGGACTTAGTACTAACTATAGTTCGAGCAAAGAGGGCTACCAACTTTAAACATATACCACTAAAATCAAACTAGTGACGATGCAATCTTCACACTACCTATGTTATCTGTCTTTAGTGTTCAATACATTTTATTAATCTTTTTCCAACGGAGTCCAAATTATATATTATGTTAATTTACAGGTCTTCAATTATGATTTTAGGATATCTTGTAGATGGCTGGGAAATTCACCTATGGTGGCAAGCAGCAGCACTCTACGATGGGCTGCACAAATCGCTAATAAGAGTCACTAAAAAGACGTTCAACACAAGCTGCAATATTCGTCTACGATTCAACATCCATCAAATTATCATTGCGGTGTAGACATGACTCCTCTTTGACCGATCGCCCGATGACTGTAGTACCAGTACCAACATCTGTTTAGATATTGCTTTCGCTCGACAACTGTCTCCAAAACTTTTACATGTCGACATAATTATAAATGTTTTGTATGAATTTTTATACTTAAATATTCTGTATGGTGATCTGACTGTTAATAGTTTAGTGCTCACAGAACCACTTCATAGGTATTGACATTGAGTATGACAAGTGTTATGACTAGAGTTCATGTGGTGTTTTTTGAAAACTTTTTTTTTTTTCCGGTTGTAAGTGGGTAGTGATACTGAAACATGATTTCTCATACTGATGTGATTTTTCATTCATGTTTTTTGAGCTATATTATTAACACAACTTTTTTTTGTATTTCTTGAAATCTTAGGCAACTTCATGTACATAGTGATAAGCCACCAATTATGTTCACATTGCTTTACTATTTTGTAAATTAAAAAATATTTACTTGTTTACAAATATCTAAATAGTTCAATTGGTAGGGCATAAAAAGATGAACATTTTAAACTACATAATATATAATAAATATAAATCATGTGATTGTCATGATTTGCCAAATATTCATTTCATATTTACTCAAAACTAGAATAATGATGGTTATCATTATTTACCCCCGAGGTCTTTATCTATTGAAGAATATAGTGATGTTTTGTTGATTATGTATATTTTGATATGTGTGTAATAAATTTAAAAAAATTAATTTTTTATTTTTATGGTACACCCTTTCATAACCTTTCAATATTTTTAAGGGTTAATTGGTGGCAGGGTAGTTTTGTATACTCTGGCTTTCTTGCAAATATGTACTTGTTTTCATTGCTGTAGTAACATTATAATTCATTTCTAAGATTAGAAATTTCAACCATCATACAGTGTTTCTCAAATACTTGTTTCATGTTCATAAATACTTATGTCATGCTTCATCTGTTTTTTTTTTTGAATGTGTGTGCCTTTGGTGGAGGCATGCACATGCAAATAAAATACTAAATATTTATGAGCACAAGCGAATAAAAATATATTACCTCATAATGAAATAATCATACATGTAAATATATATGACATCAATATATCATATATAATTTACTTGTGTTGATCTGGTTTTAATTTATGCAAAGTCCTATATAAATGGTTGAGTCCTACACAAGTGTGTTGAGTGCATACAACTAAAAGTGGAGTGACTACGAGTCTTACATAATGACTAAGTTAAATGAATGTCGAGAAAATAAATTAAATAACTTCATTCAGAATTCTCACATGGTGGTTAGGTTAACATCGAATCAGTGATAGGTGTTCTAAGCATCCTCTTTGTCGGAAATCTGAATTATTGAAGTCAGCATTAACCGTTCACAAATGAGAGGTTTACAAACTACAATGAAGATTCAGTAAGTTGTTCACTAGTTGCGAGAAGTATAATATTTTACCGAGCAGGGTGATGCAGTACTTGTATTTGAGAGAAATAAGAGTTCGAGTCCCTTGTATTCGTCAGGTCGGTGACAGTGTTTAGCTAGGTACAGTCCCCCTCTTTTACTACGTGTTTACTTCATGCCTGCAAGAGTCATCAGTGGGTGGTTAACTTGTTTATTATAAGGCCTATCTATATCATGTTACAAGATTTATTCACAAAGAAATGTAACTAATTTTTAATAAATATAATTTATATTTTTATGTATGTTTTTATATGGCATACGTATATGAGCATAGTTTTTATGGTTTGGGGATAATGGTTTATTTGTGTTATCTGTTTGTATAATTGGAATGGCTCGATGGGATGTTTTAGTTAGTATGAGAGGGGCAGAATACTTAGCTGGTATGGTTGCTTAGTACGATTAGATGGTATGATATGTAACCTTGCAATTAAGATGATATGGATGTTATAGATGTTTAAGTTAATATTATTGAATGTATGATAGCAAGGTTGGAGCTCATAATTTGAATATTTGATTTGCTCAACAGCTGGTATGGGTTGTTTATAAGTGTAACTAGTGAAGATTAGATAGGCTGAAATGGCAATAAATATATTTAACTGTTAGGATTGATCAGTAAGTCTGAGGTATGGTGGTGTATATAACCTGTTTTGTTAATAGAATGAATGAGGCAAGCTAATGCCAAGGTTAAATGTATTATATCTGTTTTGATACTCAATACCATTCTATTACGGCAGTTAAGTAAGGCTGGAAGGTGGTGATGCGAAGAGGGGTCTGGCGATGACTATAGTGAGCGGTTAGGTTAAGTGAATGTCAAGAAAAATAACATAAAATATATTTAGAGTTCTTACTAGAATATTAGGTTATCTTAGGAATTAGGAATATTAGGTTATCTTATGTTAAGCGAAGTTAGTTTAAGTGAAGTTACTTTAACGGGATGTCGAGAGGTTAGGCGAAGTTAGGTTATGTGAAGTAAGGTTAGGTGAGGTTAGGTTAGGTTATCTTAGAAAACATTAAGTGGATACTGAGCTGTTATGTATGATAATGGGATGGTGCTTGTGGAAAAATATTTACAAGTCCTAGCATAGAGGTAGGAAATAATCCACATTTAACATAGGATAGAAAGTCCTACATGTAAATAATTAAGTCTGGGATAGTACAAAAAAATTATTATGTGTAAATAAAAAATCTAAAAAGTTCCCCATTCGACATGCGTAATATATAACACTTGTCATATATTTGGTAATACAGTTTAATATATTTTTATAAAAAAAAATCCAATTTGGGGCTGGTCAGACATGTAATCATACATTTTTCTGACGACATATTCTGAACAGTCTAAAAAATACGAATCTATAGCATCCACTCGATACACTTTCTTGTAAAAAGTAAAGAAAAATATATAACATTTATTATATACAATTGTGCTTTGAACATTTTACTTTTGAGATCCCATAATCGAATCAACAAAAAATGCGAGTTTGTAGACACGTCGCTCGACACACTTGTTTGCAAACGTTAAATATATAATATAATTAAAAATACTTGAAAATATACATAGTCAAAATAAAAAATATAATACTTAAACAGTACGTAAGTTAACTCTAAATAATATATATATATAAGTTAAACATAAATAATAAAAAAGAAATACTTGAAAAATATAATTAAAATTATTTTTATACAATAAATTATGAAATTAAATATAAATAATAAAAAATAAATACCAAAAATCTATTTAAAAATTATTATATTTAAATAAAATCCTGAAAAATGATATAAGAAATAAAAATGTAGTATCTTAAATGAGAGATATAAGATATTATTTATTAATTTCCAAGCTATAAAATTCTGATAAACTCTTGTCCCTGTGCATGTTGCTATAACTGAGTGGTCTAAGGCGATATTCTGGCGACCCAAGATCCGGCAGTTAGAGCCTGTGCCATTCAATATGGTTTTTTTAAGTTATAAAATAGAGCAGCGCCCCTAGCGGCCAACTCCAGAACTAATATGGCTGCCGAGCGACTGGCGTGCCACCTAGCCACCAATGCCAGAACCAATATGGCTGCGAACAAAGGTGGGTAACCGACTAATAGAAAAACTGACATGCTACGTAGCAGTAGTCGATGTAAACGAAGAAGGCAGTGGTGCAAATGCGACTAATCGAAAAAATAATTTACGAAAAACCAAGATGGCGGCCTCCAGTAAGTGCTGATGTAAACAAATGACGAATGAATGGAAGAGAAAGCGAGAAGGAAAGAAGGAGAGGGAGAAATAAAGAGAAAGAAGGAAAGAGAGAAATAAAGGAAATAAAGAATGCAAGTGAGAAAAAGTGGGAGCACTCGAAGATACCCTCGGAATGCAAGAACATGAAATATGACAAACTGGTTACCAAAATTGTGGCAAACTAGCTAGAAATATGGCAGTCCAAAATGGTGGCATACTAGCTATGAAGATCGTGGCATACTGGCTACCAACATGGCGGAATACAACATGGCGGTTGCATGATCAGATTGAGAGAGTTGGAAGTCCGGAATCCAAGATAGCATCCAAGCCCCCTCGATCCTCTCCCTGATCCCTGATGTCCCTGATGGATCCAAACCCTACTACTTAGACCTTAAAAATAATAATTTACTTCTTGATTTCTAAATATGTTGTCAAAATGAAAGAAAAATAAGAAACAAAGAATGGCTAGGAAAAATATGTGAATTATTTGAAAGTCACTTTTTTATACTAATAATGAACTCCAACTAAAATAACAAATAAAGAGCAGAAATATGTCAACATAATTAAAAATATTTTTGATAAGATTCTTTCTTTAATATTCGCAAGGAATTAAAATCAGCAATATTATTCGTACCAAGAAAACAAACTATAATATACAGAAAGAATATTTATGGATAAAAGAAGCAAACAATAACGTAAAACTTCAGCGTTTTGGACCCCAAATTTTACTAAGTTGAGTGAATGTTTGACTATTAGTTTGAAATATGTAATTATACATATTTATATGTATATATACACACGCAAATAAGTAATAGATAAGTCTAATTTTGAAATTTTGAAAAATACACCTTTATGGTTAACACTAGAAGGGCAATGATAAAATGAATAAAATGAAAATGATTTAAATATATACATCATTTCAGATTCACCGAAGTTTTGGTATATTTTACGTTATTGCTTTGATGAAATTTTGGAGTTTTAAAGAATATCTCTAGGTAAAATATTAAGCTTTGAACAAGCTGACTCACTCACTAGTCAATGAACAGCCCAAACCACTGGTCCCAAAAGCATCGCTCCCCTTCATGTTGCAGGAAACCACTAAGAAACTTTTTTTTTTTTTTTTTTTTTTTTCGAAATAAGCTACCTAGCCTAAAACATTATTAAAAACCAATTTCATTATTTAAAAAAAAATAAAAACCTAACAGAGCGAAAAAGAGTTAAAGTGTGTTTTCGAGAGATCCTTAGTATCGCATTAACGCGAAAGGATGTCGTTATTCTCTTTGCTTTAAAATGCTTCGTATATAAATTTATAAAACCTAATTTCAGGATTTTTTTTTTAATTCAATTCCATTCAAGGCGAAAAATAGAAAAATGTGATTTGCAGACTCCTCGACAGGTCTGCAAACCGACAATATACCGTTATTCTCTTTGTTTCAGATTCCTTCCTATGTAAATGCCAAAAAATAAATATTTATGGATTTTGAAATTGTAATATTATATAGGACAAAAGAAAGTAAAATTAATTTTATAAGAATCCTTAACATGTCAGTATCCCAATAATATATTGTTATTCTCTTATCTTAAAAATGTAGGCTATATAAACATCAAAAAAATTATTTTAGGATTATAAAATTCAACCCCTAATAGGCAAAAAGGTTTAAAATTCATTTTGGAATAAGTCTCAATAGGTTAGTAACAAGGTAAGATAATGCTTATATCTTAGATTTTAAAAGTTAAATATATAACTACCTAAAAATCTACTTGAAGACTTTTCTAATTTCAAATACTGTAGAATGGGAAAACGGTTCGAATGTGTTTTCGATGACGTTAGCTACATTACATCGTTCCCCTACACGTAACCTCAAACCAACGTGTATTGTAAAAACTTATTACTTGAATATAAGTGTGAATAGAAATTAAACCTGTCTCTTATTGAGAAAAAAAGGTTTCATTTACCTTACAGTCGCATAAAAAGTCGCCACAACTGAGCAGGATAAATAAATAAATACATAATTGTTCTTTACTGCGCGGTCAGTGAAATTCGCGAACAATATTATTTACCTCGTGAGTTTCTTTAAATGTGTTCAAATCACATTCTAAAACGCAATTAACAAGTAATTCTCTATGTAGAATGATTTCGGATATAGTGCCCATTCCATGTACACATGGGCATTGCCTTTGTGTTGCAACGTTTATTTGGTTTCTTGCAAACATAACTGTAAGAGCAATAAACTCGCAAATCGTCTAGATAACTCTTTTAATGAGTAGTGCAATGGAGGTGAATGACTAGATAGAAATTTTTTTAACATTCGCTATTTTTATGCAATCTGTCATGGAAAAACAGGATTGAGCACGACAAAAATGGTTAAATAAGACAAGTAATCTAAGAAAGAGAAAATAAATATGTGTATACAACACTATACAATTGTTAGAGGGAATACAGTAAAAAAACAGAACAGCACCTATTTATGAAAAATTTTCCAAAATTATATCCTGTGTTTCGGGTTAGTCGCACTTGTGTTCTCGGACCCTGAAGACTGTTACAGATAGCATTTCCCGAAACGTCGCATTCTGTAGGTTTATGAAAAACATTATATGTGAGAGATTTTTCGTTGTATTTGTTTCATTGATGTAAGTAGATAACTAGCCTGTGTCGTCATCGGTGTGTTGTCTGTTGGTCGTATACAGTGTTTTGGAATACATATTCAGTTTGGAGCTGAATTGGACCGACAAACTTCGTTAGGTGAATCCTTATGCAAAAATCAAGTGGCAAATATATATGGCACTTTGTACCGAAACTAAATATTAAGGGTGAAAAGAGATCCCAAAAATGAAGATTTTGGAATATATTTTTGCGAAATATCGGAAACTAGGCGAGATGAAAGTACATTCGCGGAACATTGTTCTGTGTCATCGGAATCTTCAACCTGAAAGCAAATACAAAATAATAACATTCCCCGTTACGAAATTTACGGGGAAGGGGGGGGGGGGCACCCTCTTATTGCCGGCAACTTCGTTACCATCGGGAATTATGAACGTTTGATCCTGGTTTATTGAGCAGAATTATCTACAAAACAAAAATGGTGCCATTGTTGCGGTTGCCTAGGACCCACCATTTTCGTTTAAAATTCACACAAAAATACCGCTAGATTGCGCTGCAGCGATACAGAGCCTCGTACGTAGGTATTACATGGCATATGTGTTTACGGTAAGCTGCTGGACCCACAGTACAAACAATGGATGAGGACATTTATACGTGCTGTAAATAACAATTACAGTGCTTTAAAAAGCCTACGATACGGCATCTGACAATGTATTCCAGGCAGCCGTCAGTGTGAGAATCCCTACATGAAGTATTGGTATTGCCCACGTGCCAGGAACCATATTGCTGTCACTGCGGTGTACTGTAAAGGCTGTTGTTTATTCGCCTGGACAGGTATCGCTGTTGCCGAAGCTTTATGTATGTGCTTTTTCTAAGAAAGCGGTGGTCCTAGGCAGTTGCGGCTAGAGGCCCTTTGTGTTACCTAGGTCATAGTGTTAAATAAATAAGCGTCAAATGTGAATGAGTCTTTACTTTTCATATAAACATATCCGTCAGTAATAAATCAGAGACCGAGCGAAGTGGGGCAACAGAAACATGATCGACTCGCATTCAGGAGGATGTGGGTCCGAATCTTGGTCAGGCCATCCATAACTCTGTTTACCATGATTTCCCGAAGTCACTCCAGGCAAACGCTGGGATGGTTCCTTAATAAAGGCCATGGCCGAATTCTGCCTCAGTTCCCTTCAAGTGCCTAGTTGTATGTTCCTGTGTCTAATGAACTCGCTTGCAACGAAACATTAAACACACAAACTAAACACGTACAGGTAGCCGTACTGTATTATCAGCGAGTGAGTAAGTGTTACTTTTGACAAACGACATGTCGACAGTTGAAAATAACGTTCCCACTAGGCAACACTGTCGGGCCTTCCGTTTGCGAGCAAACATCAAGCTAGGTGTCAGATACATCATGTAGTATAAAACATGTGTGTACAAGCTGCGCGAGCGGTCTACACGTCTTGCACTAATTTCACACTAGGCAGCTCTGTATGGTTTGACGTGTTCAATTCCACGCCTGCACGACTGTTATCGCGGCCCTTTAAACCCCGAGAAGAATTAGACCTATATAAAATATCTGAGCATTCCATAATGTATCATTTACATTCCTGTTAGTCAAAGTGCATGTTGTATTTACAAAATGGAACGCTTTACTTGGCCGGAACTTACAGATTTGCTACTCGTCTATGGTGCGGCAGAGGGAAATTGACGAAAAGCGCAAAGAGTGTACAGGGATTTATTTCCGCACAGACAGCAGCCACAAAACATCACATTTGCATCTGCGGAGCGATTTTTGAGATAAAGTGGAAGTTTGGAGGTGACACGACCGAATGCAGGGCACAAACGGACAGCGAGGATAAAGTTCCTGGTGGAACCGGCGCTGGCCTCTCCATCCTCCCCTTTAGGTGGCCGATACTTATTAAAAGGTCATACCTAGAGCGCTGCTTTCTAACCGTTAAAATTAACCCCCGCAAAAGAAAAAGCTAAATCGAACCTTAAATATTAAGGGTCTACCGGAAACTTTGCAAATTTAAAACCGCCATGCTGTCCGAAAAATTAAACGAAACTAAACTAAACTACTCACACACACACAAACAATCTACCGCGTCCGCGCTGTCCTTCTTTCACGATAAATTTTATCATGATGGTATCAATATTAACAACTTTCGCGGGCCAAGAGCACTCGAGTGTACACGGGCTTAGTTTTGGGTAGTGCCCGGTAACCAGAAACATTCCTCGCCACCTCGCCTCCGAGCACAAATGGCTTAGTCCCTCCACACTGCAGACTATCGGTACAGTTCTCTTACACACACACACACACAATCATCCAATTCAATCTTCTGTTGACCTCGTGGAGGTCCGGTCCTTCACTCCATGGTTCGCCATCCATAATCGTATTCCGGTGCCATCTACCTGGGTCATCATCGGTTTAGGGTCATCATCGGTTTATCCCTGGGTGAGACTAAGTCCTACCCAGGGATGTGTGTCGACTTGATCGATGAATGAGGGATAGTGGGAGGGAGGGTGTTGTGAATTATTGCGTGGTGTAACTCTCCCCTTTTCTATTTCATCCAGTCATTTGGTCAGGTGTAGCCAGGAGGGAGCCTGTGGTCCCCTTTCCGATCCCCCTGCCATGCAGAATCCCTCCCTCAGGCTGGTTTCCCCCAAGGGGTAAACTGTTTGGTCATAATCAGAATGGCGCGAGTTTGTTTTAGGATGCTGGCCAGAAAGAAGGACTAATACCGGACCACAGTGCACCCCGTGAAGAGCTTGTTGTAGTCAAAGGTACGTATACAGATGGCATCCTTGAAGATATCAGATTCTTCCAATCATTCACCTCTATGCCAGTAGCACTCTCTGAACAAGCTCAGGAGTGTATCCTTCTGCATTGGTAAGCCCGCTTAGGTGACGACGAACCTATCAACTGCCTCCATTCGGGGGAAGAGGATCTTATCTTCCCCCTCCATTCGCCTAACTACCATGGCCAGGGATGCCATCAGAGTAGTAGGTTCCTCTAATCTACTCAGGTAAGTGCCTCGTACGATTTCATCCTACAACCACAGAGGGTCTTTCGGGTTCGCCCCAACATACCAAGATTGTATGGCCACATCAACCATGTTTTTCTCATCTGGCCTGTTAATAGTCACTGTTGATCTCTGTGGAAGGGGCTGCTTAATTCCTTCGCACCAGTTGTCTATGAAGGAAGACCTCCCTGTAAACCTCGGTTTCCCTCGGTTGTTGAGTTCGGACTTCTCAATAGGTACCCCTGTCTCCCATACCTTTCTGGCACTGCCCATGGTGCAGAGTGTTCTTCATCTGTTATCACGTTTGAGCTTGCGCATACAAGTGATACGAGCAAAGTCCTCCCGAGCAAACACCACTGGGTTCCAGGCACAAGGCCACCCATCTTCTACTTTTTCCAAATTTCCCTGATCTTGGTTTCCTTGTTGTTCTATGTTTATAACTCACGTTATAGACTTGGACTTGGGCAACTTCGTCCCCTTTTTCCTGTTTCTTCCTCCATTGTCAGGCAGCAGCTGGGAGGGGGTACTGTGGACTCCTATCTGATCACCCTCCCCCTGTGAACTCCTGCATTGGAGGCGCTCTGATTGCATACATGGACAGGAACTTCTTCTGGCCATGATGAGTGTGAGGTGATAGGTCTCTCCTCACACTCAATTAAGATCAGAATTCTTGGGAAGACATGTTCATCTATCTTGGGTGTTCATGTCATCACTGTCCTCCGAACTGTCACCATTCTCACCGCTCAAACTGCGGCTCGACCACTAGACATCGGACTCTTCCTGTTTTTTGCCAATAGATGTGATGTATCTTAGTGCCTCTAGCCCAAGGTCCCTGTCCCTCAGCATGTCCCCGAACCAAAGAGGTCCATGTTTCCCTTCAGATTCTATGTATAAGTCCTCTATCTTGGGGCACCCCACTGAATGGGCTGGGGTGTCAGGCACCCCACGCACCACACAATCCGGGTGATCAACCAGGCCCATTGAAGACAACTACTCCCTCAAATTTCTATGCCCAGTCAAGAACTGCACAGAGTAGTGACCTATTACTAGCCATTTCCCCATACGGAGCCTCACCTGGACATCAAGAAAGATCGAATTTGTGGTTCTTCCCTTATCCACACTGTCTCATCTAATTTGCCACATTCTCATGGTGGCTACCCTTCTTGCCATTAATTCCTCAGGGAGTACCCATTCCATTTTCTCTTCGCAAATTCACCTCTTTCCTTCACAAAGACGTCTAGTGAGTCTTCTCCAGCAACCACTTGCAGGGCTTCGTTGGAAGTTGTCCTATAGGCTTTTTTTTTTATCCCCGGCAGTGCTGCTCGCTGTACACTGATTAATCTCCATTTTCCAAAAACTCTCTCCACCTCGGGGTGCCACACCCCACATGCGTACATCAGAATGGGCAGGAAAACAGACCTGTACATCAATTTCAACATCTAGTAGCCGAGATAACAATTTGCAGGAGCCACAACTCTTAACCTCTGAAACATCACCACAGTGTTGTTCGCCGCATGGTGCATGTGACCATGGAATGCAAGATGGGATTCTAATATTACACCAAGGTAATTCATTCCCTGTACCCTCTTTACTGCCTTTATCTTAAACCAGACTACATGATTTTACTTTAAGTTACCCTTCAATCAGATATAATTCATCTTCTCGGCTTAGAACTCCAACTTGAAATTCTTGGCCACTGGTCTATTGTTGCTAGGGCACTTTCGACTTTCTCCTAAAGCTCTTTTATAGTACCAGCAGGTATCAGGCGCAAGCCGTCATCTGCATATCCATAAATCATGCAACCATACAGGAGTACCAGCCTCAGAAGTCCCTCGAATATCACATTCCAGAGTATCGGTCCAAGGATCGAACTTTGTGGGCAGCCCTCGGACAGCACCTATTCCTCCCTGTGTGTTCCCATTTCTAGAACACATGTCCTGTCTGCCAGGAAACTTTTAACCATCCCATAGATATTCCTGAGCCACTCCAACATGCACAGCTGCCACAGAATCTGCGGCCACCACACGTTGTCAAACGCCCCGATATATCCAAGGATATCGCCAGCACATATGTCTGATCGTAAGATCTTACTTGATCAACTATGTTCATGACTGCCATTTCCGTGTGCTTGCCCTTCATGAAGCCATACTGCTTAGGATGAATACCTTGAACAATGTCAAGTTATTTCATCAAGCTCCTGTTGATCAGACACTGCAGTGTCTTTCCCATTACCGACAAGAGCATAATTGGTGTATATGATTTTGCCTTTCTCGGGTTTCTCCCGCCCCCTTATAGATCACTATAAGGAGGCCTTTCTTCCACATGTTATGGAATGTACCCATTTTCAGGCAGTCATTAAACAGTGCCTGCATTTCTTCTCTTATCCTTGGATATCATCAGAGGAGTATTTCCCCAGTTAGTACATTAATTCCTGGGCCTTTCTTAAGTTTTGTCTTTCGGACAATACCATTTAACTCTTCCAGGAAGAATGGTGCAGTTTCTCCCGAGTTCATGGCCATATCTCTTATGGTTCTTATCTGGTGGTGATACTCCATTTCCCCAATCCTTGTATCGTCAGGCAACAGAACTTCCATCATGTGCCTAGTGATCTGTTCGAAGGACTGTAAAAGATGTCCATCAGCCTCAAGCCCTGGATGTTCCTCTGAGCTCTTGACCGTTCCTGTCACCATCCTATAGACCAGACACCATGGGTCTTCATTTCCCCAATCCGTGACAAGCTCTCTCCAAGCCTGCTGTCTTTTCTTTCTTAGCTTACGCATGTACTCTGTTCTTATGCAATTGTACTGCTCAATGGTTCCTTGTCTTCTTTCGGGCTGATATGTTCTTTGGAATTTTTGTGGGGCACTTCTCTGGTATATGCATTTACAAGTTCTTTGTTTGGTCTTTTTTACGATAGCGCCGAATGATAAACTGAAGTTTTTATGGCATGTCTCAACTAGTCAACATTTTCCACCCAATTCTGCATACGAGTAGTATTACTGTAGGCAATGTAAACTCACATTACTTAAGTGATTCACGCTTGTTTTCTAAATGATGCTCCTGTATATATGTAAAGTTTCTAAATAAGTGTACCAAATCTTTAGACACATTACTACCGAATTTGATGCTACGAAACCTACCTCCATAATGTAACTAGCTGCGCGCTTGTTTATGGTAACATGGGTTCTGTCTTCGATTCCCATGTAAGGCTCATATTTGTAATTGTGTCACCAGTATTGCATTTGTTTCTCGTTGCATCTCTTATCATAATGCTATCAACGAGAAGTCAAGAGCCACGTATTATATAATTTTTTTATTAACTTCTTCAAAATAATCTGCATCGATGTAGAATAACGTAGGCTGATTTGTTATATCGATAACTTTTTGTTTATAATTTATTTGCAGGATAGTTAATTACATCAAGATAGTTTGTACACTTTTAATGCTTTCCGGAATTATAAACAGGACTACGGGTGTGGTAAAACTGTTATTACATTTCCAAAAAATAATTGAAAATATTTTTATTAGTATTTCTCTTCTGTATGCAAAATTATAAATAGAATTCATTAGATAAAACTTTGGTTTTAGTAGTAGTGGGGAGGGAAAAATGTCTTCTATAAGGTTCTCGTTGGCAGATGTAGGGAAGTTAGGCGTGGCCGTGTAAGCTTGGTTTTGGGAAGAGGAAGCAAGGGTGAGAAAATAAAATATCGTCTAGGTAGCCCAACTTAAAAAAAAAATTAAAAGCTTTATAGAAACGACGGGCTTTCTTTCCGCTATAAGAGGATCACATTCCTCTCTGTTCCGATAAGAAAATTTATTTACACATATTTATCACGTTTTACTTGCTGCGTTTTCATGTAAAATAATTTATTATTTTCAGCTGTGTGTTGGAAATAAAACTGTACTGTGTTTGCCAATAAATCTACTATTGTGATAGAATATTAAAATTGTCTTGAGAGAGCAGGTTTTATTGTAACAGTCATCGTTGTTATAATATAGAGTTATCTAATGTTAGTAATGTTTACACCGGATTTTTTTCTTACTCCTAGTTGCCAGCATAATAAATGTTTCCATATTTATGCACGTTACTGGTTATTTTCGTACAGATGCAACACGGATTAGTCTAAAAAAAACAATTTATTTTGTTAGTATTTTTCATCCAGGTTTCTTTAATCCCTACATTCAAAACTGCTGTGCTGGGAAACGTGTCATCTTTCCTTTGTTGAATAAGTTGTGCACAGGACAATATTTTACTTTCTTCAGTAGCCAAATGAGGTGTGCGTTGCGGGGGAGGACCCACATTTTATCCACTTCAAAATACCACTGTAAGAGAAACTAGACTCAAAAAATTTCTTATACTTTTACAAGAAAACTCCTGGGAAACTCAATTGCCAAGAAAATCCTTTCTAAAACTACAAAGAATTTTTTCGTAAAATCTGCAAAACATTTATTTGTAATATTTCAAATGATAACCTTGTATTAGAATTGACATTATTGGGAAGTGTACATAAAATTACTTATTTTCTTCTAGAAAAGGTTATGTGATAAATACATAAAAGAGAATAACTAAAAATCATATATTTCAGTATATAATTTACGAAAAAAATATGTTCTCACTTTGTCAGGACGGCGAATAGAACCCACCTCCCATGAATTACTAGCAGGCACCTTTAGCCAAAAGACCAACTCGACTAACAAAATTGAAACATATTTTTAAATAAAATAAGTTTAAGAACCTATAACATCTTTATAAAGATATTTGGTTTAGAGCGATAGGTAGAGTAAATCTGTAAAATATGGCCGCCTTTCTTTCTTCAAATTAAGGTATTTCTAGTTAGTTTATATTTTCAAATATTAATAATGCGTAAATATTTTTACTGCCCTCCACGCATGAGACGACTGCAATGCATTATATACTTTCATATCCACAGCAAATATTACACTTTATTTGAACACATACAGTGGCCCATATTTGGTAGGTATATCGCCTATTATGGGACCCTATATGTATCAATGTGAGACACTACAAACTAAATTTAAATAAAGGAGAAAGTTGTTTTAGTGTATTATTAGCTCTTAAGGCATTTTGCACAAATGAAATAAATTGGTTCTTACCTATCTGTACAGTGAGGGTACACAAAATATTTTGCACTGTGCACACTGGGCACAACTCCTTCCCTCGTCTATATTTAAAAAAATATTCAATGCCTTTTTTATTCTTTTCTGCGCATGGTGAAATAATAAAATTCAAAACACATTCACAACCACTACAAAAATATAACACTTTCTTTAAAAACATACAGTATTACATTTTGGGCCCCTACAAAATATACTTTAAAACAAGGTAAAACATTATTATAATATCTAATTAGCTATTAAGGCATTTCGTTTCCTTCAACTTCTTCATGTAGGGAGAATCACTGATGAGGGCTGTGCCTTGTGTTGGGGTCGCTCCTTTGTTCCCTGTTCCTTCTGGAATGTTGGAAGAGGAGAAATGTCAGTAGGAAGGACGACCCTTGAAGGAGATTTGGTGGCATTCTGTAGAGGAATTTCTTCCACAACTTCACTTTCTAGACCAAAAATGGAGAAATAATGGTCTCTAAAGATGTCTTTGTTCAGAGAACACAAGCCAGTCTTTTTGAAACCGTTGACAGCTGTTTCAGATGAAGCAGTCCACAGATAATCCTTCCCCTTCAAGTCAGCTACCTGGTAATATATAACTACACGCCCAGGATGATTTCTCAGCCTTATCTCTATTTCCTGAGTGTGATATATCTTAAATGGTCTCATGAAAGCCACATCGAGCGCCTGCATATTGTGTGTTGAGTGCGGGGGAAGGCAGAGCAACGAAACGTGGTTGTCTCTTGCCATGTCAATGACATACACGTGTTCTTTTTTTGGAATAATGCCCTTTGAACACCAACACAACAGGGTCATCTTAGTCGGTTTCACACAATCTATAAAATTTTGAGATCCGATCTAAGAGTTCTGTGTAACTAGGAATCATTAACGGTTAATGAATAATACGGTCACGTTTCAATATGATTATTTGAGTGGTTTTAACGGTTTTACGTTATTCAAACTTGCAATACATTTCTTTTTGCATTCAGCTACACGTTACATCATCCATAGTTTTTGCACAAACAGCTATGTACGGTTTTACGTTGTTGAGTGTCCGCCATTTTGCTAAAGCTCGCGGAAAAGGGTCAGTATTGTACAAACATTTCTTAAGGTATATTACAAACACGGCCCTTGTAGTTTTAGCAACGAGTAGTTTTACAAGAGATATATATGTACTGTTACAAGCATTTATAAAATTACAAAGAATTTCTCAGTAAAAATTACACTTTTATTGCAGTGTAGATGTAAAGACGTGTTGCACTTGGTTTTCTGTAGGCTAAAGTATGCAGGGTTATAAAGTGCTATGTGGCGAAGTGTAGGGGGCTTTAAGTCCACCTAGACGGGTAGAACTTTTCGAAACTCGGATCGAAGCTGCCTCGGCCCACAATTTATCATAGCGACTTTGCGTTTTACTGCAACGGGGAAAAAAACTCTTATAACCATCTGAAAATACGCATGCACGGAGTTATCATGGTGAGCTTTCAAGTTAAGTTTTCCGACTTGATTCCTGAAAAGAAATACTGATATCGATTAAAATATGAGTCAGTCTACGAGAGCCTTGATTCAAAGCACAAAAAATTTGCCCTGTTATCAAGCCAATAATTGGTTCAGCTCGCTGGTACTGAAGTTTAAGGCATATAACTGATCCTGGTAGGCAGGAGTTTAAAATTATTTTATTTTACCAATACGCGAAATTCATGTTAACCCAAATTAATTCTTTTATTGACCAAATGTAGTAAGTTCCAATATTTTAAAAATGTATTAGTTTATCTATGATGTAAGATCAAATATGTTACGCATATGTATTTTCCGACTTTAAGAGACTAGATAACAGTGTCACTATCATACTAATTAGAACAGCTGTTGCATTTTTCTTCCTAACCTACCATATTGCTAAGAATGAAGTGCACTTCAGAGGTATGGACGGGAGTTAATTGCGTCTCAGGAAAAGGGAGGGCATTCATGCAAAGGAGGCGTGCATCGCGGTGGAGAGAGTCTGGGCAGCCATGGCCATCGTTTAAGGTCATGACTGCCTCCCTGAGTGTACCAATATCTGAAGCTACAACTAAGAACGCGGAGGAGAAAAACCGACGTAGACACTGTAAAAACCTCTCCCGAAAGGAGGGGGTACTGAAATGGTGCGGGAAACAGAGGGTGTGGATAATCATGCTCATTAATGTGAATTAGGAAGTGCTTGTAGGCGCATGCGCCCTTGAGGTTGTACTGCTACAAAAATTCCTGCTCTGGTGAACCAGCACAACGATATTGACAGCAGTATAATGAATGCCCCCCCCCCCCCCCCCTTGATTTTTATCGAGTGCGTCGGTAAACTGGGCAGCTCAGTCATGAGACGTACTCCATCTTCGCTCTTCCGCGCTGACAGCAGGATCTTCATGCCCTGGGTGAAGGCGGGGAGCAATCGCCCCGGGGAGCCACCCCTTCCCCATCCTCCAAATAGTCTGTCGGTCGTGGGTGAGTAATTAAAATAGCTCGGCGAGACATCTGGGACCTGCCAGCATGAGTGACTATCCGCTGGCCCAGGAGAAAGGCCAACATCGGTGGTGCTTCCAAGGTCCGATGCATTTCAAATACATTCAACACGCTTCCGCAGTGGGCAGCCCGCAGAATCCAGCAGTGAGGTTCAATATAAATGTGTATCATCATTGTCTACTTAATGACATAACGGTAATAAAATTTAACAAATAACAATAAAGGTAGTAAGATCATGCACTGAATAACACTGCAAATAAGCACAGAACATTGACTCGTGATAAAGTAAGAACAAACATAAACAACCACTTAATGAAATAATTACTCAAATAAGCTTGAACATATATTAAATTGAGAACATTATCAATAAAACACATTTTAATTCAAAATTTTAAATAAAACAACTCATGTGTTAAACATGTTAGTATGTTACAGCTGTACATGTCAGTCGGTATCACCCATTTAGCCAACCTCATAAGCATTACGTCATGACATTTGTAATATTTAAAGTCTGTTCTATCGCATACCATTCATCGGAGACTTTCTCACCAAGAGCACTCATTTTTGCGTCTTACTATTTTAATTGATAATTCGTGTTCAAACTTTACATAACAATATACGTAGACCTTTTTTTAATGGGTGGCAACCCCCAACACCATGTAGCGACTGTGGTAGGCAAACAATGGTATTTGAATGTTAAAAATGTTGGATAGTTTGACATGCATACAAAAAATTATCCCTTAATATCATATGGGTTCTGTGTAGTTAAATAATGTTCACTATTTGAACCCCGCGTAGAGAGACAGAGTACAACATGTGTAGGAACTTATGCGTGTGACAGATGAACAATCACAAATAATAAACATCATTCAATTGCAAACCAAGAAATATCACTAGGAAATAATATCTATTGCGACTAGAAATAACTTACTCAGCAGAGACCTCGTAAGAAAAAATTGGAATTTAATTAAACTTCTCGTACTCAAATTAAATCTCTCAGACAGGAAAATATTAATCAGTTTGCCTACATCATTTTACCTGTTGCCTCGGCTACACTAGCCTCTCTCGTGACTGAAGTGATCCATTTACTTTATACCTGGCAATAAAAATTTCAATTTTCCAGAAAAATAAATTATTTGATTTGTTTGCTCCATACTAGGTCAGTGTTTTAACTAAAATACTATATTAATGGCAGTTTGCCAGTAGTTAAATTTTAAAAGGTTCAGTTCATTTTGAATAGAAAAGTTTGGCTCTGCTTTTTAATAAAATAATTCGTTGACTTAGCTGACTATAATTACAAACGAAGAATTCTTGACGTTCTCGAAGTTCTTGGCGATCTAGTTGTCAGCAGTCGCATCTCCCTGGATGCAGCAGGATCTTTCATCGTGGGATTCCTTATTCAGGCTCTCTGGCTTGTAGTGCCATATAGTCCCAGCACATTCTAGCACACGTAGTAGTTCGACCTAATTAACCTAAAAATATACGCGGACGGCGACCGATACAGGCCTGCTTCTTCCTAAATCTTGCCTCGCTTCTTCGTCTCGTTCGAGACAGCCTTTTTTCAGGTTCGAGCACTTGTCCTTATAATATGATATAAATTAAAACCCTGCGTGTTGAACCCACGCGGGTTAGCGTTCCTGCCTTCGAACATCAAGTTGGCTAGAAATTTATTTCAAACTATTAAATAACGCCGACTACAACTGACAAATCACGAGAGTACTAAAAGCAAGAATTACTCATCGCGTCACTAAGTTACTATGGCAATGGATCAATAACTGCTCAGATATAAGTAGTATGAAAAAGTATGTTCCAGCACAGGGGCTTGGTGCCGGGGTGCCAGGCCGCCATCGTGAATGATGTGGGCGTCAACTTCCTGCTCTGCCATTCCGCTTGGAGGGTGGCCATCTGGACAGTGAGTATGCCAGTCGTCATCTTGTCAGTCACTACTCTGGCGGCTATCTTGTCAGCCAGTATGTCGCTTCCTGCTCTTGTATTTCATCTAGATAATCCTGATCGGTCATTTATATCGATGGCGCCTTGGATTTAATTTCCCGTTTTGCATTCTGCCATCGAGTTTTTTCGGGGTACTCCAAAATTTTCTTTTTTTTCAAATTTAGATTTTTTTTCTCTCTCTCATTCTCAGAGGGGTTTTTCTCATATTTCTTCCATCGCCGTCAGTCATCTGTTTTGTCATTTGCTGGAGTTGGCCATTTTGTTTGCCCACCATATTTTACTTCCACATCAGACACTGGAGTGAGCTGATTCCTGTGGCCATATTTGATTCTCGCACTCGCCACATGAGTGTGTTGTGAAGAAGTTACATTGGAGGCTGCTAGGAGTGTTGGCAGTCATCTTGTATTCACTCGTCGACCACCAGGAATGCTGATAATTTATTTTAAGTGTGAACTCAAAAAAAGTTGAAGTCGTGCTGTTTCATTCCAGCAATCCTCAGATCACCAGTCCAACAAGCTGACCATAAGACTACCATTGCATGTGGACTGATAGGAGTTTAAATAAGGCATATACACACTGTTGGGACATGCCAGTTTTATTCAAGGTTGTGGTGGCCATGTTGGTGATGTCAGGGGCAGCATGCTTGTGTCCGCCATGTTAGTAACTTGCTTACTCCGGTCGGGAATGGATGTGTCCAATCGTCAAAGTCGGGAAAATAGGGTGTTCGAGATATTGCAAATGCTACATCTATCGAGTGTGGACTACCTTGGATATTTGCGCTAGTTGTTTCGTACATTGGTGCTGTGAATTCCTAATGAGTTTGTGAGGAGACATGTACATGCATCGGGTGTTTAACGACCTGTGAACAAGTGACTAATCTCTTTTCTGTGCAAGTGAGTCAAAACATTTTCGTCCTCCAGGCCGGATTTGTTGGACATCTGCTAACCACGAACTTGGAAGTGTTTCAACATCAAACTAACATTTGTTACTATCCTTTGTTTATGTTTGTAATGTTCGCCAGACCTACCCTTTCGTGCAGTCGACAAACGAGTGTTAATCGATCTTGCTCTTCGAAATATCGAACCACTATGTAGAGTACTGCTTTGCTGTATTATCTGTTGGTATACCTGTTGCTGCCAGTGTTATTGTTTATGTCCATAGCAATGATGCCACTAAAAAAGTTGGAAACGAGAATTCAGTTAACAGAATGCAGGCTAGAGCTACTTATTTCTCTAACTAATGATGCTGAAAAGGATAGGTCGCGATTAGATTTGTTTAAAGCCCATTGCCATGATTTAGCAAAACTGAAAACAGATTTTGAAGACATCATCGTTCAGTTAGCAGCTAGTAAACCAGACCAAGCCCAGTCTCTAAACCCAGATATGGAAAACTTTTACTCAGCACACTATCGAATTTTAGAAGATCACACCACAATCATTGATTCGAAAAAAAAATTATATTGGTGACAGGAAATCAAATGTTGACATCAAATCTAAATCTGTGAAACTTCCAAAATTGCAGCTACCGACATTCAGTGGGCAACTGACACAGTGGACAAGTTTCTGTGAGCTATAAAGGGTGTTAGTATATACCAACAGTCAGCTTTCAGATGTTGAGAAGCAACAGTATCTTCTCACATCTCTCACTGGAGAGCTACTTAACCTCATCAAATCTATACCATTGTCTGAAAGCAATTATGAATTGGCATGTCAGATGTTAACTGAGCGATACCAAGTGGTGCAAAAAATATCTATAATGCATTGGGAGAACATCATGAACATGCCAGTGGTAATATAAGGTTGTCCACATAAACTAAGATGCCTAGATGATGTAATGAAGGAAAACCTAGGTGATCTGAAAGAGTTGAAGTTTCCAGTGGACCAGTAGTACTTTGTGATGTTGAATATTATATTATGTAAACTTGATGCGGAAATGCGACGAGATTTTGAGCTGGAGCATAAAGAAGCGAAGATGCATAAATTTGTGCAGCTGTTAGAGTTTTTGGAATTTTGGTGCAAAGCATTGATGTCTGCTGCTTCAGTGATGTCCACATCACGCAGCACAACAAGGAAGGTTGAACCTGTGACTACAATTAATTCTATAAAATCCTTCTTTACCATTTCAGAACAGGTATGTATCATATGTAATTAGGGCCATGATATTTATAAATGTCCTGTGTTTCTTGGTTACACACTTCCAGAGAGGCAAGATGTGCACCAATACCATCTGTGTTTCAATTGCCTAAAACCACATTGTGTTAATGTAGGTACTTCAAAACTTCTATGTGCATATTGCAATAAACACCACCACACATTAATTCATCCTGATTTCACATCAGATGTCAAAAAGGCTACTACAGAGGTGCCACCACAATCAGTTGATGAAATGGAAAATATTGATAGCTTAGCAGGACATACCACTATATGTGAGGAATCTACACAATTAGTTTTACTTACTAGTTCCAGCATTAGTGCTGCCACTGTGATTCTAGGTACATCAGTTATGAGAGTGAAGGATGCCTGTGGTACTCTCCAAAGGGCTCATTTTCTACTATATATTGGATCACAAGCTTCCTTCATATCTGAGGAATGTATGAAGAGACTGGGTTTGCATCGGAGAAGGTCACATGCACCAATTAGTGGCCTAGGCCAGTCAGTCGTTCAAACCAATAAAGGTGCAGTAACTTGTGTGCTAAAATCTTTCCTTCGTGAGGATTTCCAGGATTACATAAATCCTGAATTATGTAACCTCAAATTTGCCATCTTTTGCATTGCCTCAACATGTAAAATCCCAGTACAAGAGTTTAGATCTTGCTGACCCAGGCTTCCATACTCCAGGGCCCATTGATGTTCTGTTGGTTGCTGATGTTTATCCTGCGATTTTTGACGGTTGGCGGTATCCAGGCCCCACCGGCTATCCAGGAGCTTTTCACAGTAAAGTTGGTTGGATCTTAATGGGAAGGTTGAGCAAGGGAGCCACTAGTAACCCAGATGGCCTTGTTTCACTATTTGATACTTCACCAAACCTCTCATATGTGCTGCAGTGATTCTGGGAACACGAAGACTTGGCAACAACCAAACATACTGACCCTGAAGGGGATCTCTGTGAAGCTCATTTCAAAGAGACCTATACATGTAGTCCAGATGGACAATACATCGTAAGATTGCCTTTTAAAGATGTGAGTAATGTTTGCAAGCTGAAAAAGGACTACATCATCTTGAAAATCATCTTACATGCCACCCACAACTGAAAGCAGAGTATTCCAAATTTCTCAAGGAATATGAATCCCTAGGTCACATGCATCTTCAGAGTGGAGCTCAGATGCCCTAGGCTTAGTACTACATTCCTCACCACTGTGTTCACAAAGAAACCAACTCGATGACTAAATTGCATGTGGTGTATTATGCATCTGCAATAACATCAACAGGTCAGTCTTTAAATGATGCACTTTTCAAAGGACCGAAAATGCAAAATAATGTAATTGAAATCATCACCCAGTTCCACATACATATCATTGTGATGACAACAGACATTTGCAAAATATATCGGCAGATTCACATGCATCAATATGATCGGTCATACCAGGTTATCTTGTGGTGCAAGTATTATAATCAACTTATTCAAGAGTATCAGTTGGACACTGTTACATATGGTGTATCTTCAGTTCCATTCTTAGTTATTAGGGCCCTGTATCAGCTAGCTATTGACAAGCATACAACTTATCCCAATCCAGAAAGGGTGCTAAGGAAAAATGATTTAGTGGATAATGTGATTACAGGTGCATCATCAGTGACAGCTGCTCTCTCACTCCAGGAAGAATTGATAGTGCTACTCAAGAGTGATGATTTTGAGCTAAGAAAATGGACCAGCAATGATCCTGCTCTGCTAGATACCATTCCAGATGACCACAAAGAGAGGTCTCTGACATTTTAAGATAATGGGGATGAAGTCATAAAAATTCTGGGACTAGAATGGCAGTCCAAGGGAGATGTGTTCTCATATTGTACTCACAGTGCCAGTTCTAATAATATTACTATATGTGTGATGTCTGATATAGCTAAGATGTATGACCCATTAAGTTGCATTGATCCAGTTGTCTTCAGCGCTAAACAGTTTCTGCAGAATCTATGGCTTCTTGGAATTGTTTGGGATGAACCTCCACCACATGATATCAAAGATAAATGGCTCACATTCATTGTACAACTTGACAGTTTACACAAAGTAGGTGTCCCATCTCTAGTGACACAATTAGAGGGTGCAGTGTACCAAATTCATGGATTTTGTGATGCATCAACCCAAGGTAATGCAGTAGTCATATACATGCACAATGCAAATCAGTCCAAACTTGAAGTCCATTTATTGGTGGCCAATTCCCATTTCGCACCATTGAAAACTGTTAGTCTCCCTTGCCTAGAGCTGCTGGGAGCTCATTTGCTTGTGAAACTCATGAATTTAATCATATCAATTTTGTCAATGAGGATAATTGTTGAGATGGTTATAGCATGGCATGATTCAACAACTGTCATTGCATGGATCCATACTGAACCACATCGTCTCAAGATATTTATCGCAAATAGGGTATCTCAAATACAAGAACGCAAAGTAGTGTGTCAGTGGCGACATGTACCATCACAAGACAACCCTGCAGACTGTGCCTCGAGAAGCTTGATGCCAAGCCAGCTTGTCAGTCATCACCTTTCGTGGAGTGGTCCATCATGGCTTGTTGAATCAGAAGATGCCTAGCCAGGAGGTTATTCAGACTCTAGTTCCCCATAGTATCAAGAAAAATTGAAGCTTTCAAGCCTAACAGCCCTAGCTGTACAGACCACAATTTTCTTCTCTGAGTGGAAAGAGAGATTTAGTTCCTTATGATGGCTGTGACGAGTATTAGCGTTTGTGTTGAGCTTCATTTCAAATGTCAGGCATCGGTCAAGCTGCTGTTGTGGCCCCTTGACATCAACAGACCTGAAAGCAACAGAAGTTTGTTGTGTACACCTAGTGTAACAAGGTTTTTTCAAGATGGAGATAGATCAGTTGCAGAAAGGAAGGGAATGCTCACTACAGGTTAGAAACCTCAACCCTTTCCTCGATCGTCAAGGCCTAATTAGAGTTGGTGGACCTATCCAAAACTCGGGGTTGTCATTCGACGATAAATATCCAATCCTGTTACCCAGGAAGTGTCACCTGGCTTTATTAGCAGTCAGGAGGATTACCATACCTCATATATTTACCTTAAGCCACTCAGTAACCAAGTACACAATTCGAGCATGTAAGACCATCATGAAAATAAGCACCAAAACCCTTAAGATATTATAAAAAAAACATTGCCATGCGGTAATCCTAGAAACACAACATATTATAGCTAAAAATAAGTTAGGCGACCACTGAGGATTAGTTTAAAGTCGAAGGTTATTTATTGATTTTCTCATTTTGTTCAATTTTAAGTTTCTTTAGATTTATTTGGACTAACTAATTTCTAAAAAAAAAAACAACCTGATGGCAAACAGCAAATCTAAATACACACATGCAATCCTAGCAATGAATAAAACTGGCCATACCTAACTTCCAATGGCTATATGTAGTTACACATGTAGTTCACAACCTGTCACTAAAGTTGTTTAGTTGATACTTAAAGAAAATTACAAATTACAAAAAAAAAATGTTTTCTTCTGTATTAAAAATTTAAATGTTAATTGTCTAGCTCAGGGTAAAGTAAAGAATCTACTCGGGTTTCTATGTAAGCAAAAAGTCAACTAAGATTATTACTTGAAAAAAAAGGCATTGTCTAACTTCTTTAAACAATGTTATCAAAAGAACCATGTACCTCACATGAATAATTATTACTGGACCTAAAGTTAAAAATTGTCGCAGTTTCTTTAGATGTATAATCTCCTCTAGTGGCCAGTCATTAACAACATCGAAGGACCTCTGCAGCAATGTATGAGATGGGGCATTCTAGGTGCTGCAGAGTCCAGCTCTAACACAAACATAACTATTTCTACATCCTAACTTCTAGGGATCCTAGCTGGGATGTAAAACCTCACACATGACAGCTGGCACACTGAGAAATGTCTGGGAAATAATTAACACCCTACTATCTTATCAAAATGTCTACATTCCACCCACTTGCAGGGGAAAGTTCTGTCCCTACATCTTACTAGTGTGGCATCTTGCAAAGGAGAATGGAGCATCTTGCTCAAATGGCTGGAACATGCACAAAGGCTCTAGATGTTTCAGCCAATGGGAGGCAGAGATAAAACCTGTAGTCCAATGGGATCCTGAAAACTGTCAACCAACCCCATATGTGCCACTTTCTCCATCCTATACTAACAAACATAAAATTTCAGGTCTCTAAGCAAAATATACAATATTTAATTAATAAGAATGACTTACAAATGAGACCAAAGGAAGATAATAGAATTGTTTTAATAAGTAACACAAATAAAGGAAAACTTAACTAACTAAATCCCAGCTCAAACAGAATATGGTTTGCCACCTTACAACTAAATTTAAATGTCAAAATGTAATTTAAAATAAAAATAAAAATGATGATATTAAAATTATTACTTGTACAGAACAATACTAACCATGTTATATATCACAAGTGGAAAACATATGAAAACAATATTTATATATAGGAAAATCAAGCAAAGTGGTACACCTGTAATATCAACATTATCATGAAAATATGTTAATGATATTTCTGACACAATATATTATTTCAGCATTACAATGCCACCTCAATAAATGCATTGGTGAAATGGTCATGGTATCAGACCATCCAGTTTTCTCTGGTGAAGTAGCCAGAAAAGAAGTAGCAGGAGTTTGCCCGAACACAGCCAGCCATTTGCTTGTGGTTAGTGGATGCATTGGCTTAGACTGGCTATATATGTCCTGCACCAGAGAGCTAATCTTCACGACCTCTGCCATTAAGTAATTTGCAGCATCTTCCTTAGTGTTCACTTCCATGCACATGGGGAGGGTGGTAGTGTTGGTGGATGTTATTATGTTGTTGTCCAGCTCGATGTATATCCCATAGCTTAGGGCAGGTGATGCTGTTACCTATATGTATACAACATCACCAGGCCTGCACTGGCACCAACTTTGCTTCCTAATCGGTGTATACTACTATAGGTGCCTTGTTGAATTTGTGATAGTTGTGGATCTTGAGCACAGGAGTCTTGTCATTCCTCTCCATCCCGGGCATTTAAACATAGATGGCATTGGGGTTATTGCAGTTCCACCTGTGCTCAGCCAGAATCTCAGCACCATTGAACCCTGTCACCAATGGCTCATCATCATATGCATACAGACATTTCTTGCAAATGTGTACAACAGCACAATTAATTGTCACCTGTGTGCATAGGAGGTGGGAGAAATCAGCTATGTAGCAGTAATACAAATTTCCATCTTCCCTAATTATGAGGAATATATCAAAAAAGGTTGGATGTTCCTCCTTCGATACCCTTATTGGGACAATCATATAGTACTCCTTATGAGCATAGATATTTATGCTGACCCCTGGGTTCTTCCTCTCTAACAGGGGTACCTGACATAGAGAAGTAAGGAACTCTAGCCCTGAGAATTCAAACTGCACTTATAGGTCAATGTAGCATTGGTTGATGCAGTCATGATTGACCACCTCTAAGTAGTGTGCCAGGATCACTCATTTAAGGTACTAATGGCCATGGTTTTGAGGTTGATAATTGCAGTTTTGGCAGCAATTTTAGCAGGCAGTATGATATAGGAGGAAGCTCGAAGCAGGTCGAGCTTGTTGATGTACAGCTGGAGCCTCTTAAGGGTTTAGCTTCTGCCCTGGGCCATATAATCCTCATCCTAGCATACCATGGATATGGCTGTTGTAGTAGCATCTTCCATATCAGCTATGTTGAAGAGAGGAATGTTCTTCATCTTGAAGGCACACTGATCTGTCTCTTTCTCGTGTGGCTCAGGCTTACAATAAGAACCCTCTAAGAAAATGTAGAACTTAATGGTACTCTGGTCCACAATCTCCTGCTTCACTTGGCAGATGATATTGGCCTTGATATGATCAAGGTAGAAGCAAATTTCGACAGCATTGCTCGACATATTCTCAATAACATATGTCTGCATCACACCCATAATTGTGCTCTCAGCCTCAATGAAGTCATTCTTGTTGGCAGCATTGACACTGATGATGATGGCCAGCCAAATGACATCCCTTGGCTTGAATCTGATGTGATGACATGAAGCACAAGGGCTGTGGAGCAATTAATGGTCCTGGCTGGGGATGGCCAGCTGACATGAGGGCATTTAGCTGGTGGAGGGACAGAACCAATACCTTTTGTGTTGTGTGCATGCAATTTATCTTTACAGGTAAACTGCCATCTGCAGGTCCCACACTCCAGGTTGGCCAAACAGCCATACTCATGCTGTCTGGCATCGCCAACCAGATTGAAACAGTGATTCGAAGCAGTCTACTCGATCAGCCTTGTGCATCTAGCAAGATGTTTAGTGAGTATGTTGCTGTGGGCAAATACCTTTCTGCACTGCTCACATATGTGCTGTGCTCTGTAAAGGGGTTGAGGGCACAGTTATGTTCATAGCAAAGGCCACATTTGCAAACAAGTAAACCCTTGTCGCAGAATCCATATTGGTGTGCCAGTCACATTGCTGTAATAGGTCAATGAGTTGATGTCTGAGAAGGGACAATTAGCTATGCCGATGAAACAGTTGGTGAGAGCAGTTAAGAAGATGATTGTGAACACACAAAAGAGAATAATGGCATGGAAGAAGATGTGTCCGAATCCATCACTGAAATAAAAATTCAAGCAACAATGATATTGTTCTCAATGGGTTTGGGAGCCAGGTGACAATGGAGCTCATGAAGTGCTGGTCAACACCACACAACAACAATTATGATACAGACCAGAAAAAAATCAAGCAAAAATTCTGTTCTTCTCGACTTGTCGGTGGCCAGGAGACGATGGAGCTCACAACAAAGATAACACTGAAAAGGAGGGGAAGTTGTATGTAACAATGGGTATGCCTAAATGCACTTCATATATAGGGAAGGACCATAAAATCTAACATTCAGTGTCAGATTTTGTCTCGTACAGGATTTCGTGGAGCCCTATTGCTTCCTCCACACACAAGGTCATTCTATCATTGTCATCTCCCTCCCTCACCACTTGGTACCAAAAGTGCCTGCCACTCGAGTGAAATACCTGTCCTCTAACTGCATATGCTACAAGTGGTGGTGATAATACCGAAAAAATAAGGAAATTATATTCATTATTAGGCATGCACAAGGGAGGGGCAGTAATAATAATAATTATTATTTAAAAAACCAAACATATGCAGTGTCAGTTTTGTCCCAAATATGTTTTTCTTAGAGCATTCCAATTCCACCCATGTGAGTACACTCAACCATCACTCAGTCCTTCACTTTACTCAGGTGCAGTGAGCACATGTCTACCTCTCACCACCCCTTGCCCAGAGATGTGGAAGTGAGAGAGAAAAGCAGTCTCTCCCCGACACATGCAACTATGTCATATATAATGATAATAATAATAAAAGGAACTATGTTTACTGCTAGCTGCAGACATGAAGCAAAAGTAGTAGTAAAAATAAAAAAGGCATAACTGGTTATCTAATCGGACTCCCATTAACTTCCCCACTTTCCCCAATACATCCAACCACACCTCACTTGGGACAAACACACATAAGTGAGGGGGAGTGTTAAAGAGAACACACATGACTATGGAAAAATGATATGGTTGAAGAGATGAACTAACAAGTGTGAAGTAAATTATTCAAAATGGGATATTTAGTACAAGTTGTGAACTCATATTTTCCCTTTGCTCCTTCGACACTACACATAGCAAAGTACCTATCTCAGTTGAGACTGTAAAAAGACGAAAAAATCCTAATTGGTTATCTCAGAGGACTCCCATTAATTCCTCCACATTCCACAATTGATCCATCGACACCTCAGTCGAGACAAACACACATATGTCAAGAGGTGTTAAAAGAAGTGCACATGACTATATTATAATAATTGGGTTGAAGAGACAAACTAACGAGTGTGGAGTAAACTATTAATTATAATTATATTAATTGGAAATTTAGTATGTGTTGCCAACGCATATTTTCTATTACCTCCATCCATAATGCACACAGTAAAATGTCTAACTCAGTCGAGGCATAAACACAGGTCCAACAGTGTGTGCATGCACAGGGAACACACAAGCGGTCGGTAGATAGATAAGAAGCAGAGCCACTGGCACTTACAAGTGAGTGGGGAATAACCATAGGCATAAAAAATACCATGACTGTAGAAGGAAATAGTAAGTGATTAGTCGTGGCACTTAAAAACAAATATTGAGAATAACAGTTACTTGTAGTCCTCAAGAAGTTCAATTTTGTTAATGACAATACTGAAGTTTAGTTTAATAGATGGATAGTGTGAAACTATATAACAAGGGGCAGGCTACCAACAGCTTCTACATTTACTGAGAATATATTTAAACATACACATCAGCATGCATTGATAGACACACACTTTGTAGTATACGCTGTTCATGGTAAAGTTAGAACTTTTGAGGCTCTAGTTATTTTTTTATCCTTTAACCATTTTTATTAGATAAATATTACCATGTCAGTAATAAGCTCAGTGTATGTATATTCCACCACACTTGGAAATTTATTTTCAAAGATAAAATTTAATATATTTATTGCCTGTTATTTCAAATGAGAGGATTTTCAAAAGTACTCACTTAACTGTGAATAGTCTATACTTAAAAACACAAGCACCAAACATATCAGTGCATGCCAGTCCTGAGCTATGCAGGCTCCATGTAAAGAAATAACACATGACATTTTTACTAATCCGGCACTCTCACTGGCGGGTAAAGAAAACTGAAATAGGAGGTGGGCGCTGGCAAGTGGCATGAATCCCTTAACTGTAATGCTCTGTATAACTGGGCATGCACATATGGTAGACTTGAACATCTGGGTGGGTACGAGTTTAGAGAATATTGCAGGTGACTACAGTAATAGGATAAAGTGGGAACAATAATAATCGAGGCCCCTAGACATTAACTGCAATGTAACCTCAAATGCTAGTAACTTAGTGGCATATGTTGGACTTGGTAATGTAAGCCATATTCTCTCTCTTTCTCTCTCTCTCTCATATCTGTTCTATACCGCAGCATGTGTGTGTGATTCTATATTTTTGCAAGGAAAAGTAAAGAAAAATGTATGCATCGACCTGATGATACATTACATACACACACACACACACATGCACACACAAGTTAATTTTAAAAGGGAAAACAAAATTGTTACTAGTAAATTATATATCATCTATGCAATAGCATAAGGATACAAAAAAATACTAAATGAGAGACACTTTGCAGACCAGCAGTATGTGTGTTTAACATTCCGTGAACATCCTATACTGGGGTTATTCGTACCAGATAAACTAAGCCATTCCCATGAAAAGTAACCATTTCTCAGCCACATATTCGTGCACATGCTGTTCATGATAAAAGTGATCACTTTTGACACTGAGTGGCGTACACTCAGTGAAGTTGATAACAATGGATGGAAAAAAGTTCATATCCTAACATACAATAAAAAGTATTAGGTAACCATTTGTGATAACTTACATGATTTGTTTTGCTTTGTGTTTTTTATGCATCGAATTATAAAAAAAGGAGCAGATTTGTATATTATTTACTATTCTAATAATTCCATGGTTACACTTTATCGATGCATAAGTAAAGTGATACGTTAACTTTTCCATAAGGTGGAAGAATATACAGCATGAATACAAGTAGATCTTAAGCAGGACATTCAAAAGTGTACATTTGTCCCGCGAAAAGCCTATACAAATGAGCGAACAGATTCTTATGCAGTGACTAAGAGGTTAGGACAACCAGCACTGTCCACAGTGTTCACTCTACCATGTGAAATAATTACTCACCAAAAACTATAGCAAAAGTCGTTGAGTGGAACCGTGGAGTCGTCTGTGGAAGGCAGCAGCACGCCGATCCACACAGGTTAAGTGATAAGAAATGAATGCAGAGAGAATGTCGGCTGACACATATTATAAGCTAAATGTGTTATAGATGAGCGGTGAGGAAGAGGGACCACCACAAGCTGTGTTGTTGCCCCCTCTCCTTTCACAGCTCACTCAGCGCTGTGTATCCCAATTCAGATCACCCACATATCTCTCTTAGATCCAGACACGCTGTCACCAGCTCATTACAGAAGTCATACTCGGTACTGAGAAACTGAAAGTAGTTGACACTCTGGACTATCATACATGTCCATAGTTCACATGATTCATATTCAGCTCTCATTGCAGAGACTACTTACTACCTCTTATTACAGTACCAGTAATGTCTCATTAAATGTACATATGTTTTCATACTGCAGACTTGTTAACCACAGTTTTATATAATGTATTTGCAAGTACTTCTGTGTACATTACCTTGACTTTCCACAACCAGCATATATATCAATTAATTTATATATATATATATATATATATATATATATATATATATATATATATATATATATATATATATATATATATATATATATACCGACCATCGGTATCATTCGGCACAAGTCTCACTTAAGAAAATTCAAGTATATATATATATATATATATATATATATATAGTGACAAATATTAGTATTATAGCAACAAAGACAAAATAATTTAACCACATACTAATTTAAATTAACCATCTGTCTCTCTCTCTCTCTCTCTCTCTCTCTCTCTCTCTAACATAGATACGCTACTGAGAAGCAACACTTTATTTTCCACAAAATTTTATAATGCATCTATTAACCCATATATTACTCGCACCAGATATAGGCCGGCAAGATAAACGGGACCATGCGCAGCCCCCAGCTGTTGGAGTGGTGCATACAGCTGTAACACAGTCGACGCTAGGAGAAGTGGAGGGGATCAGTTACGAGCTACGCTCAGGTGTGTGAGGTTTGTTTCCGCGCATTATGTCTGGATCCGTGTTACACGATACAAGCGAACCTACCCCATCGACCTCGGGAATGAAGTCTAACCTTATTCTGGGATGGCCATTATGAGGACAGGAACATGAAATTGTTTACAACATTACGACACATCTAAAAGAAAAGAAGTTGTTGTACGGCTTAAAATGCAATGTTTCTGAAGCGACAACTGCTACGACAGGCGTGTCTCAATAAACATAAAAGATGATTTTGGCCAAGGGGAAAGTAAAAAAGTAGAATTGGTTTGAATTTTTCAACATCAATGAGTAAAAAAAAAAAAAAAAAAGAACGCAAAAACGTATTTAAATTGGCGACCTTACATGTGGTGCAGTACGGAGAAAAGTACACGAATTTTACACTGTCAGGAAAACTGTTCCGAATTTATATTAATTAAATGAGGCTCTGGACTGCAATAAAGTGTTTTTAAGAAAATTGTTGAAGAGACTGGGATTTCGCTGAAAGAAGTGCCAGTCAAGGAGAAAGATTCTGATTGAGAAGCCTGATACTGCAGCTTGGGTAGGGCGGGGGCGCTATCTACATGAAATGCGAATGTTTCGAAATGCTGGTACAATCGAACAATCGTGTATGAAGTTGAAACATTCATCCATGCTACCCACAGCATTAGTTCTTGTTGGCAGTCGGGTAAGGAGCTGGGTATCAGTGACCCAATCGTCAAAGGCCAGCATTTGATAATTGTGCATGCAGGAGGATAAGAAGGCTTTAACCGAACGCATTGTTGATATTCCGATCAAAACAAAAAAGGGGAGATTATCATAATGACATATATTTTGATAACTTTTCGAAATGGATAAACCAGAAACTACTCCCTAATTTATCTGATAACTCTGTATTTGTTCTCGACAACGCAAGTTATCACAATGTTCAGAGAAATAATAAACCCACATCTGCTAGCAAAAATTATATTCAAGAGTGGTTAAAAGTGAATGTGTCTTTCTCCTCTGATCTAACAAAAGCCAAACTGCTGTTACTGGCTAAACAACTGCCCTCTTCCAAATATTCAAAATTAACGAAATCATAAAAATGAATGGTCACTAAGTAATGAGGCTGCCTCCCTATCAACATGTGAAAGACATTGAGAAAGTGAGAAAGAATACTGGAATAATTATAGGTTGTTAGATAGTGAAATAGATAAAATTATTGTTAACCTTGAAGATTCTTGTGACGAAGATTCCTCGACTGACATGGAAAATGAGAGCTTCACTTCGAACTCAGAATATGCAAATAACTTATTATAACTCTTGAATTATTACAGTAGCTTCCAGCTGCTAAAAAGCTATGTATATGTAAATTTCGTACATTTTTGGGCCGAACAAACACAAATTACCTGTCTTTTATACTTTAGGAAATGCTGTTTTGACAAGGCTGTTAATAGATTCCTAATTTTAAATAGTGTTCTAACGTTCACAGAAAGTTAAATTTGATTCGGAGAGAATGTTGGTTTAGAATCATGATTTCACACTGAGGTTTTCAAATTACCATCCTTCTGTTCTATAAACTTTATTTGTCTATGTGAATGTATATATGTAATTAAGTAATTTCAACATGGGTTGGTGAGGTGGGGTTTCTTCTAGTCGCGATTACATTATGTCATCTATGCAGTATTGTGTCGCATTCATGTAAGTCGGGCTGACATTCCATCACTTTGTTTGAGGGGTGGTGATTGTCTGGAAATGCCATGGCCTTCATAGTCATCTTGCGGCCCGGTGTCACAGTCGCGGATACAGCAGCAGTCGGCAGCTGGATAGCCGGAGAGATGGGCGGCCTGGTGATGTCGTTTGAGGTAAAGTCACATTCCTTACTGCGATTTGAAGCAGCGAATCTGAAAGGTTGGTGAGGTGGCAGTTTATAGCATCCTGCAACAATGCATGCATCTCCACCTCGTCTGAACTTCAAGGTATCGGTGTGTCCTCCCTTATGTTGTACACAGCACACCTACCAGGCACAGTGCAGTCTCCCTGCCGCTGTCGTGGCTCAAACATTTGTGGATTATGAGGTAAAATACAGTGTCCCTAGCTATTACAGTTCTCTCTCTATATACGACTCTCTCCGACATTGTATGTGACACAGCCATGCCTGGTGTCATGCTGGTGTAGGCAGCCTTTGCTTGGAATGGCTCACTTTTATTTAGCAGACAAGTTATGGCAAATATCAGGATATATGTGTCTTATACAGCTATCTCCAGTAGACGACTTACAGGTATTAGAAAAAACTCTGCCAACCGTACTAGCATGTGTTCAACAAGGATACAAGAGGCCTCCATACACCTACACCTACTTAGGTATTTTGTTCTCCCCCGATGGTCTTGCTGTCCGAGGGCTCCTCTATGATGTACTGACAGCACACACATATGTCAGGTAATTAATTATACATCCTACAAACTCTTGACAAGCATGGTAGTATCCATTTGCTTCGAAAGACTTCTTCTGTTGTGGTATGTATGTGGCCTGTACACTCTTTGGTCTACCAACAGACTGACCCATCATCTTTGTTGTGCAGGACAAATTCCACTTTCCTGTACTCGCATTGAATTTCGGTAATATCTTCAAATTCTGCTTGTAGTACTTGAATGTTGCCGCATGTAGATAGTCGAGTGTTCGGGCGTAGATTAGCAAAATCACACCTTTCATACTTGTAGCATGGTTGAACCTCAATGTGAAACTCATCGCAGGCATCCCGATAACCCCACGCATGATTTTCACAATCAAATATCTGCACTTGTTCGTAGGCAAACTTATGTTTTAATACTACTCTTCTATAGTCGACATACTAGCGAACATATGAGTTCGAATATTCTGGCTGGAACTGCACACAGTGTTGTCTCCTTAAGGCTGCACTGCCGATGACTACAAGTGGAATGTAATGTTTGCTGCTTCTTATACGCGAGGTACTTACATTCTTGTAGCCAAGTACATCTTGCATATCAAGGGAGAACATGCCGTAGTCCATGTAATTGCCACATGCTTCATCACTGCTGTATGATGCTCTTCTGTACAAGTCTCAATCCAAAGATTAATTACACTACTGGCGGGATGGGTTACTTCATATGCAATTGACTGTGCAAACCACACCTGACATAATCTCTTCATTTGCATGCTCTAGCAAAGAGGCTGTGGTTGTAAGGCAGCTCAGTGTTCGGAGATAGATAGTACACTGGACATGCAATCATACTGTATGGTGTTGTGTAGAGGATGAAATATTCCTCTTCGTTTTGAAATACCCAATGCTCCAGTCCGATACAGCTTTCCACTTGCTCAGACAGTCCAGGAGGTTTGAAGGGAATACGACAGTAGCCATGCGTAACATCAGCAAACTTACTCACATGCAGTGGATTGAATCCTATGTACATGGTGCGAGAGATAGAGAGATACTAGGCGAACACATCAACGTTATGAAAACTCTAGCATATGCATCATTTGCCTGTTGCCAATCGGTTTAATGCCTGCATATGCAATCGAAAGTCACCATCCATTAAACAGGTGACACTTCCCATACGTTGTCTTAACCCAGCAAAAGTCTGATGCTACATGCTACTTACCGATCACCAGGTCTGACAATGCCCTGTACTGTGCAGCTCTGTTCAACTTTGCTGTAAGCCAATCAATGTCGAGAGAAATCCTTGCACGGGACGGGCATGATTACTATTGTTAAACCTCTGTTATGGGTTAGTATTTATATTGTCTCCTTCTTCCTTCCCCCAACAAATTTATGCTTCATGTCCTTAGCAGACATGCAATTGCCCCCTACCATTGCTCTCCATAGCCCAAGTCCTTAGTAGTAGTGTGTTCACGCAGGCGCATTACCGACCTAGCCTACACTGTCTGCACTCATGGTTGGTCATGTACCGATAATTTAACGTATGCAAAGAAGGACATTCATACTCTGTCTGTATATCACATATGTTTGTGCTGCAATGGATAGTCAGTCATCGCTTCTGCTTGGGACAAGCCACAAAGACTACACTAGCTGCCTCCTCTGCTGCCAACATCAAGGTAAGTAGGTCTCTTATTTTTCAATATTCCACATAACCATCATTCTAACCACATATTTGTCAACTTACTCTTCACATCGAGTGAGGACCATATAAGGGATGGAGGGCAAAAATGTACTTGTAGACATGCTTCCATTCACATATGCTATACAAATATGCTTAATTATGAAAATCACATGGAGACATGCAGCCCTGTACTTTCGCAAATATGGTGAGACGACGGATGATGATTAGACGAGTATTTTAACAAATCTGTCATGAGCATTATATGTGGCCAAATTTTCACGAATTACTAACGCATATTGTGTTTTCGTGGTTTTGGGGGAAAA
Organism: Dryococelus australis; assembly: GCA_029891345.1. Taxonomy (NCBI): domain Eukaryota; kingdom Metazoa; phylum Arthropoda; class Insecta; order Phasmatodea; family Phasmatidae; genus Dryococelus; species Dryococelus australis. The sequence continues at coordinate 263,668,587 of CM056993.1, forward strand.
AAAGGGAAAGTAGTAAAAAAAGTATTTCAAACTGATTGTTTGTTTCATTTATTTTTATTTTTTGCCTTACCTCCAACTAAAGTTAACCATGTTATTTGAAAGAAAAAAAAAACATACATTTTTGTTTTCTCTAAGATGTATGTTTCTGCCATTTACATACAGTGTTGTGTTTAAATATGACTAAAAAATTAAATTTTAATAAAAAATGCCTTTTTGTTGCAATAATTTAACAAGATTCATAACTGCAAACACACAAGACTCAGTCAAACATATGCTGTGTAAAAGAAATAATGAGTCATATTAACTCTGCAGCTCCACGATCCGACCTTTACCACTTACATATATAATAAAAATTTTCTAAAATTAATTCCAGTGTTTTATATATTAATCATGTTCTAATATGGCTGCCGATATAAGCATTCATACTTGTGACTGGAGTTTACATTGTGCTAAGTAGTGGCAGGCTACAAATGTGCAATTAGGCTCTCTGTGTGTGTAATAAGGTTTTGTGTTTGTGATAGGCTCTCTCTCTCTCTCATGCTACATACAAGACTTTGATTAAATATTCAATGCTCTTAATAATACATGATTAAATATTCTAATTATATAAACTAGTTATTTATTCAATGCGATATGTAGTCTCAGTAATTGAAATAAATACTTCAGTACTGCATATGCAAGAATGTACATACCCCAATGCACATGCAAGTGTGCACAATAAGTTATTGCAGCTGGGAAATAGGTTACCAAAATCCTTGGGGACCCCTTCAGGCTGTACCTGGAAGCGAATGCAACTCCTCGGTTAGGTGGGAGGGAGAAAGTGTATTCAGAAGTGCTAGAGGTACCTGGAGGGGTGGGGCCAGCAACAGGGAATTCAGAAGTGCAGCACTGGGTGTATAGCCCTTTCCTACTGGAGCTCAGTTGAGAGCGAGCTGTTGTGCAGTGCGGATGTGCACTAGGCACTCTGTACTCGAAATTAGCGTTTGTATTTGTGCATATGGTAATTATTGTGACATGTAATAATAGAATCAATAAATGTGTCGCTACTTTCTGATTTCAGTTGGTAATTGCACTTGTTCAATGTGCAATTGCTCATTACTCAATGCGAGTAGTCAATAATAACTCATTGCACGATACTTCAAATGTAACAAACATATTTAATGGTTATTATTCAAATTTGTAATGTCAAGTGCACATAATTATTAGTTAACTATTTAATTAATCTAATTACTTATTCAATTTAAAAGTCCTAGTTCTATGCATCACCCCTTGTCCTCCTCTGCAAATGCATTCCTTCCCCTCCTCCAGATGCATTTCCCTTCCAGCTTCAGAGCTGTCAACACCTGTACTCACAATTTCTCTCTCGGCACATGTAATAGATATTCAATGTAACTGCATTCCCTCCCCTCCTCAGCAAGTGCATTCTTTCCCTCATCTCATCCAAATGCATCACATCTCTTTCCGTCGTCAGAGTCTGAAGTGTCAACCTCTAAAATTGTCCTTCTGATGTTCTTGCTCCAACACCAAAACGACCAATTACAGAAGGGGTAAATCCATATATGTTGTTGCTCACAACTCTCACAACTCAATCTAGTTTTAGATCCCAAACCGACAACACCTGTAATAACGTAATTGCTAATTATGGAAAAATAAAATATAAGTTTCCCCGACAAGCATCGAACAAATTACCGGTCGCTGCAACTCCATCCTGGCAGCCAATGATCCGACAGCGCCCGCCAGGATACCCCTTTAAATCTCCGGTACGCTCACCGCTAAGGGGAGGGGGAAGGAGAAATGCAATTGCATTGCCGAAATTTTGAATAAATTAAATCCATTACCACATATACACTTGACATTACACATGAGAAAACAATTACAAATGCACCCGAAGTGCAATTGCACTGGAAATGCACTTACACTGGAAGTGCAACTGCACCGGTTGGTGGGGAGTGGGGAAGTCCAACTGCATTGCCAACGTTTTGAAAAAAAAAATCTTGGACTGGTACATCTCCCACACTTAATGAGAGTGGGGTGGGGTAGGAAGGGAGAAAGCGGACAATACACCTCCCCCGGGGTGTCGTGAACCCATCAACTGACATGTGAGGTGGGTTGTGGAGAGAGCGGGGAATGCGGCACCCTGTGATCCACCAAAAAGTGTATCTAACCCTTATGTCACCTATCCATAAGTGTCAAAGTGGTCGCGGAGCCTTGCATGCCCCCTACTCATAAAACATGAACACACACTAAAGGAATACATGTAAAATTCTTTAATACTTCAGTAAATAAACTGCTTTAGAAAATAATTCAGAAACCGTGAAAAGGAAACAAAAAAAATATTGAATCATTTGTCGACACCGGACTACACTGCTTTAAAAATCTGAAAAATATCATAAATCAAATACTTTCGGCGAGCTTATCAACCATAGATATGAATGGACTTAAAAAGTAAGAACACGATTTTAAATAATTCTATTAACAGAAAATCATGCAACGAAATCATCGTCATCCAGTTAGTTACGGGGAAAAATACAGTAAAATTACAAAGAAAAGTAGGCGTGTATGTAATTAGGCCTATTGACTTCGATTCTAATATAAACTTTGAAGCCCTTTCCTGCCATTCCTAATCCTTGCTACGTCCCAAATGGGCGTAACAACTTTATCAATACAATATGATACAACAATCTTAAATTTCCAGTGATTTCCGTTTCCATTAAAATATTTTTTTGCGATTTTAAAGTTTTTACTTTTGTATAGACTTTAATTATAACATATGAACTGCTTAAAGTGATTTTGGAAATTAGAAATCAAATTTAGGTACTAATGTCACTAAACTGGGCTATGTCTAAATCAGGTTGATGATTATGTTAAGAACATAACTATAAATCTTTCTTTGTTAAAATGTCTTTATTAGTTATTGACTATGTTTAATATAAAATAAAGAAATATTGCAAATATAAAACGAACTTTTAGCACCGCATTTATTCACGTATTTGATTTGAAATTGTTTTTAATTATGATGTTATTAAGCGTAGGAATTCTTTACAATAATATTTTGAAAGAGATGATTACAGAATATAAAAAAAGTTGTGTATTGTACAAATTTAAATAGAAACATACATTACAAATATTTTATTTGCCTTTATATTACAAGAAATTAACACGTTTAGCTGGAAAATTTTTATTATGGAAAATGCTTACGACCTTTCTGTATTGCATACATAACGTAACTAGCTTTTTTTTTGTCTGTGTGCGAACTGCGCCAAAATACTCAGATGGGTAATGAGCTAGGTAAACTTTGTGTTGGCTAAAAATAAATTTCAATAAAAAAATTACACATGGGTACGAAACTGAGTGTAACGAGTATTTTCTAGCGTGGTATATGGAAAATTAATAATATAATACACGTAAAACAAGTATTTTTAAAAATTGTTTTCTCATGTTGCCGACATGAAATAAAGGCTTTCATATCTTCTATCCATTCTTATACATATCGCAACTAAATTATTGCTTTGTGTCTTATAAAGAAAAGTAATGATTTACTAACATAAATTTGGCAGGTTCATATCAACTGTTGTAGGTTGCAATATCTGGCTGAAAGAATGTAAATTATAAACTATTTTCATTCGTTTTTGTATAAAACTTTATGATATAGAAGTTTATGGTAAAAATGAAACAAAATCACAATTTTTGTGTTAATAATTTTGATGAGTTCGTATTTTTAGTAGAGAAACCACAGACCGTTACAAGTTTTGGACAGTGACGACCAAATAAAGTAATTATTTTAATATGTGTATCAAAATTGATTAAAAATTAGGCACCCCTCGAATCAGTTTAATTGTTGCTTTTGGTCATTTATTTATTAGCTCTCTCGAAACTAAGAGAAAATATATTTACTGAAAGCGATGATGTAATGTTGGAAGTAGGAGTTGCGTAGGAATGGTTATAAAGAAACCCTTCTGGGTACATAAGGTGAAAATATTGTGCCAAACTGTTAAATATTCCTTACGTTCATTTTAGAAATACTTTGGTGTGTGTCACATCCACACTTGTTGAGATTAGGCTTCGAAAACGGAAGACCGATATTCCCAGTCGAAAAATAAATGTAAGTTACAAATAAATACTGCAGCCTTATTTGTAGTTACTTCACTGTAATTCATTTATTGTTATAGAAATTTGATTATGGATCTATTACCATTTTGCGCCGGGAAAAATTATTTTGCTGTTAATAAAAATAGTTTTCACTCTTACCAAATTTTTATTGTATACGTATTTATCCGATAAGATAACTTTTCCCTTATTTGTCACAAAAGTGGGAGAAATATATTTAATTACAAAGTTCGTGGGGCTACGGTGTCTGAGCGGTTAGCCTGCTCGCCTCCCACCAAGGCGAACCGGGTTCAATCCCCGGCCGGGTCACTCACGGATTTCGGGGAATCGTGTCGGAAGATGCTGCTGGTCGACGGGTTTTCTCACGTTTCCCCCGTCCTTTCATTCCGGTAACTCACTCACCCTCATCGGACTTTCGGAACCTTGCCGTTACGCCCATTGATGCATGAAAGCAGTATATTCATATAATCTTTGTCATAACTTGTTTCACAGCAGATTTTTCAAATTTTTCGGCTCATAAAGACGTAAATCAGAACTTCAAGCACCTTCTTAACGTTGTTAGATATATTCACTGCCGTCATTATTCTCGAGGAAGTGATTGCAGATAAGAAAACAAAAATTCTTTCTTTTCTTCCATCAGTGCTCCGAGAATAATGACGGCGGTGAATATCAAAAAACGTAAGAAGGTGCCAAAAGTTGTGATTTACGTCTTGACGAGCCAAAAATTTTGAAAAATCTGCTGCGAAACAAGTTATGACAAAAATTTTATAAATATACTGCTTTCTCACACATGGCCTTAAGAGTTGCCCGAATCTATTCACTCACTTAAAAAGTTTGTACACACGCACTCGAGAAAGTATTTTTCTTCTTTAATTTTTGTGTGGAAAACTAAAAAAAATCTGTATTATTATTTTGATCTCGCTGGTTTGATGCTATCTAGCACAACAGTTCGAAATATTTAAGGATGACAATAGAAACACAGGAACACGGGCACTGCCTGTGTTTACACCTACGTTTTCCTAGGCACATTCGCCCTTTATAAACATATGTAAAATACTATTATAACAAGGGCGAACTATAGAGTGTGTAGCGGCAAGTTTACACGCAGTAGTACGTGATTATCACTCACTCTAAACAACTGGTTGTTAACCAGATCTGGCCGACCTCTCCTTCAGTACTCAGTCACTCAGTCCTTTTCCAAAAGGGCCTAGATTACTTTCAACCTCGAGAGTTTCAAATCCGAATTACGCTGCTTCTCCTGACACTCTCAGATAACACATAGGTTTGACGGCTCTAGGATTAGCTCTGTGGACTTGAGCATCTGGATACACACACTTCTTTTGTATTCTTCATGGAAATTGTAACATTCAGTCTTTATAAGAAGATGTGATATATTTTTACAAATATTTAGGAGCTATGCGCTTTATACTGCAGAAAATTAAAAGGTCTCCACTCTTAAAAAATGCGTTTCGTTGTTAGTGGTTTAGCATTACTTTTACAGAAATGTTGTGATTTATGTGTAGCTCTACAAATTTTTAGACATTTTAAATTAATTTAGTGATAAAACTTTGTGCTCGTCATGTGCGTAGTAGTGAATGAGTGCGGTAATTTATTTAAGTGAACTTGCTTTTAAAAATTAATAATTTGTATATTATTGTTTAAATTATTTATGTATTCAAAATACTGCCAGAAAAATTACCCGTTACAGTTATTCTTTAATAGTGTGCAGATAAAGAGTATTATATTTACAAATGAGAATTATGGTGACGATCCTGTATTATTAGGATAATCGTAACTTTATCGTTCAAAAAGCAATATAATTGGTAATCTGAAGGTGTGGACAATAAGCCATTATAATTCTGATTAAAGAAAAATAAACTTTAAAACAAACTATTAAATATGTTGACATTTTAAAATTAGATATTATGTTCCTAACGTAAGTGTGGATATAAATATGTCTGTATGATTAGTATAGTAAAGGGAATGATAAGTTTTTGTTCACATTTTTATATATGAAGGCAGTTCACGATAAAGTGAGCACTTTTGAAATAAACCTTAGAAAAAAGTAACTGTCCCTGCCTGCATGTGCTTTATCGGGCGAACTGATTGACATGCGTCCAGTTAAGTTGGTAACTATGGAGAGAACGTAGTTTCATATTTTAACGTCGAATAAAAAGTGTTAGGTAACTATTTGTAATAATTAAGTCGTTTCTTTCGCTTTCTGATTTTTTAATACATCGAAGTATAAAAATTAGCAGATTTGTAAAATATTTACTTTTCTAATAATGTCACAGTTTCACTTGACCGACGCATGAATAAAGTGATGAGGTCCACGCTAATGTTAATTTTACATAAGGTGGAAGAACACACAACGTGTATACAAGTATATATTAAGCAGGGCTTTTAAAAGTGCTCATTTAAACGTGAACAGCCTGTATCAAAGTTGTTTCCCGGAAGTTGTTTTAAAAATAACGTTTAAAAGTACAAGAGCTTTATTTAAAATAAAAGTCTTAGAGGCACTAGTCGGTGGGCTTCGCTAGTCACGTTTCCCAGCAGCCTGTAGAAACGAACAGAACGTTTTCAAACCGAACCCAAGCCTCACTCTGCGGGCGAGAGTCAAGCCCTCGTTGTGGTTGCCGCCTGTCATTATGCGAGAGAGTATTTGAAGGCAGCGGGTGCGATGGCCACCACGTGTTCGCCTATAATTTACCTCCGCGGGCTGCTATTCGGGGAATTTGCACAAGGACATATAGGGTAACTAAAAATTTGGTTTGTCCGGCAGATTAGCGCGTTGTCAGGGTAGTGTGAGACTCGTGCTTTAGGAAACGTATGTCTCACATTCCACTCGTTACTTCCAACTCTTCTGAAAGCCTGGTGCCTGTTCAAGTTTCTATTTTTAGGATATCCCTGCGCCTCTTGCAAACAGAGCTTAAGTATTGAGAATTATACTAAAAGGACAGCGCGCTGCATGAGTGCACACTCGCTTCAGTAATGGTTTGTATGGCAACATTTCCTTACTAATGGCTGATCACGGTAAAATGAGCACTTTTGAAAGCACTGCTTAAGATCTACTTGTATACACGTTGTGTATTCCTCCGCCATATATACAATTAACATTACCACGGGCCTCATCATGTTATTCATGTAGTGGTCGAATTAAAATGTGAAATTATAAAGAAAGGAAATACTTTACAAATCTGCTCATTTTTACACTTAAATGCATTTAAAAAAAAGAAAGCGAATGAAATAATTTTAAGTTATTACAGATGGTTACCTAACACGTTTTAGTCAACGTTAAGATATGGAACTACTTTCCATCTATCATTACCAACTTTAATCGGCGAATGTCACTCAGTGCGCCCATTAAATTATATGCATGCAGAGGCAGTGACATTTTATAAGGTTCATTCCTAAAGTGCTCACTTTATCGTGAACAACATTTAAGCATTACCAACACACCGTTTTCTCTCTGTCTTATTCATATTGATAGTAAATAAAATATTATAATTTATAGAATATATGCAAAAGTTCAATTCAACAAATAATAAAATAATTATATGTTAAAAGAAGCAAAAACGATTGTAACACGTGACATATTTAGGAAACAACCACACACGTTGTATTGTTTCTTGTGCGGAGACTCAAATGGAGTTAGCAATAAACATTAGCTCGAACTATCTCAGTTTGAATGCATGATACTTTGAATCGAACAAAGGTGAGTTGATAGAGAACGCCGAAAGTAAATAAATAAAAGTATGAGGCGGTAAATTGTTAACATAAGATGTACAGATGTTTCTTCTACAGTATCGGCATGCAAAAAAATTTATCTCTCGCTTGAAAAAAAAACAAGAAAAAACAGAATCGCAGGCTGTTGTCGCCCGCTGTTCCTCTCTACATGAATTCTCTTACCGCGTTATTGAATTACTCAATTTATGTTCCTTTAGTTGCTTGAGAAAGGTCGTGCCCTATTTACAATTTTATCGATCGAAAGTTTCGTAATCTGAACACTGCCCAATCATGACATCACGGGGTGCGGTAACGTCTAAGGCCGGGTTCACTCTTGCGTTGTGGTGACGCGCGTCACCATGCGGTGATTCGTCACGCGTTGCAGTGTACATGCGTGGCAGTGTACATGCGTTACAGTGTACATGCGTGGCAGTGTACATGCTTGGCAGTGTACATGTATTTCTGTGTACGTCCATTGCAGTGTACGTGCGTTGCAGTGTACGTGCGTTGCAGTGTACATGCATGGAAGTTTACATGCGTGGCAGTGTACATGTGTGGAAGTGTACATGCGTGGCAGTGTACATGTATGCAAGTGTACATGCATGGCAGTGTACGTGCGTTACAATGTAGAAGGGTTGCAGTGTACGTGCGTGGTAGTGTACATGAATGACAGTGTATATGCGTTGCAGTGTACATGCGTGGAAGATTACATGCGAGGTATTGTACATGCATGGAAGTGTACATGCGTTACATCGTACGTGCGGTGCAGTGTACAAGCGTGGCAGTGTACGTGCGTTGCAGTGTACGAGCGTGGCAGTGTACATGTGTGGCAGTGTACATGCGTTGCGGTGTATATGCGTTACAGTGTACATGCGTGGCAGTGTACATGCGTTACAGTGGACATGCGTGGAAGTGTACATGCATGACAGTGTACTTGCATGGCAATGTACATGCGTTGCAGTGTACACGCGTGGAAGTGTACATGCGTGGAAGTGTGCATGCGTGGCAGTGTACATGCGTTGCACTGTAAATGCATGACAGTGTACATGCGTTGCAGTGTACATGCGTGGCAGTGTGCATGTGTTGCAGTGTATATTGCGTGGAAGTGTACATGCGTGCAGTTTACATGCATGGCAGTGTACATGCGTGGCAGTGTACATGTATTGCAGTGTACACGCTTTGCAGTGTATGTGCGTTGCAGTGTACATGCGTGGAAGTGTAAATGTGTGGCAGTGTACATGCGTGGATGTGTGCATGCGGTGTAGTGTATATGGATGGGAGTGTACATGCGTGGCAGTGGCACAATTCATACTAGCGACGAACTGACGCGCGGTGACAGGCGGCGACACGAGGCAGCGCGCGAATAGGCAGTACAATACGTGCGGTTACGGAGCAGTGCACACTTGCGTTGAACTGTGGCGCAGTAGTATGGGGGAGGACGGCGATAGCGACGTGGAAAACTTTATTTTCGAAGTGCAAATGCATCCTGTTACTTGGGATTTGAACAATGACGATTACAAAGACAACAGCATGGCTTTAAATAAGGGAAGTTGTTTTTGACCATTTTGGTACCAAGACAGAGAAGGAGAAAACTGAACATGGTATGTATACGCTTGTAACCATCATGAGTATTTATTATAAAAAGTACAGTTTTGTAATATACTTACATATGTACAAAACATTATCGTGGAACATTGCAAAATGTAAACAGTGATGTGCAAACATTTTGCATAACAGTAGAAACAGTTACCATTTATTACATGTCCAGTTTTGTAATATACTTACATACATACTTAACATTGTTGTGGAACATTGGAACATCTACACCATGATATACAAACGTTTTGCAAAATGATTGTCCATAAGTACGGACTTATTACATGAAATCATAGGAAGGCGTTACAATGTTGCATCTACTTATTAAGAGATATAACATGACACTAGCAGTCACATCCTGTCATTTTACCACGGAACCACACCCATATTTGAAACGAACTATTCCTCCAAAATATTTCCAATGTGATTATCATGTAACCCACCATTTACATTGTTATCCATTACAGCATCATTTACTTCTTCCAAATCTTCAATTGATAAAGTATCTTCAAAATTGTAACCATCTCGAGATCGTATGTAATTGTCTGTAGATAAATCATAACTGACATGAAGAGGACTGTGAAAAATGCGCCATTTGTTTGACAGGATTCCAAAGGTGCATTCGATGTACCTGCTCGACTCAGACGATAGTTAACGATAGTTAAAGATGCGCTTTATGTGTGACAAAAATCGTTCTGGAAATTGGCGAAGCACATGTTTATGTAAACCGAACGCTTCATCACCCACAATTGCAAAGGGAATTTGCGGTCTGGTGGTTCCATGCAAAGGTTAAGATTGAGGAATGTTAATGGTATTAGTAATTATGCGATCCCATATTGTGGATCTTATAAATACAGTACTGTCGGATTCTTTCCCAAAGAAGCCAACATCAATATAAATAAGCCTGTAATTATAATAAGCCACACCTAACAATACGATAGAATAGTAGTATTTGTTATTGAGATAAAGACAGCCGCCCAAAGCAGATTTGAGAATTCGGATGTGCTTCCCGTCGAGCGCCCCTATGCGATTAGGGAAATTTTCTTTCTGCAAGAAACGGTCAGCGATATTTAGCCACATCTCTTCTGTAGGCAGGGGAATACATTCATCTTTTAGTGTGTTCGAAATTGTTTTACACACTTTCCGCACAATCATGTTTGTTGTTGAACGGCCGACTCTGTAGGCATAATGTAAATCCACCAAATTGCACCCACTTCCCAAATACCTGTAAAGAATATGCATCAAGATGATAACAAAGATTGTCATATTGAAAATTACTCTTTAGGAAAATATAACTTTAATGTATGGATAAAGTAAAACAAATAGGTAACATTAACTATTGGGATTCAGGAAGAAAAATTATGGTCAAGTGGAAGAACATGAAGGATAATTACTTGAGGACTGTAAAGAAGGCACCGAAGTCTGGACAGACAGCCCGACGATACCGTCCTTATCTATACGGCAAGCAAATCTACAAAAAGTTACAAAACCTAATAGTACCCAATTGTCATTACCTGAAAGAACACAGGAAATAACAACTGCAACAGATGACACACCCTCCAATGGAACAGGTCATATTCCGGAACCCGCGGAGTATCATAACATAGAAACACCAGCTGAAATACGTTACAGCAGTAATACTAAGAGCAAGAGAAGGAAAACGTCGGAAACATGTATAATGGATTATATTAATACACCGTTAGCAACGTCTGCAACGACCAGCGAAGATAATGACGACTTAAATTTTTTCAATTCCTTATTGCCGACACTAAACACGTTTGTATTGATCAAAAGCTGGAATTTCGGAGTGAAGTTCTAAGTGTCATGAAGTGCATCCGAAGCAAGGTTACACATCAGTCAGGCATTTCCTCACAAGCACCTCCCATACCGACTCACAGTGTTGCATCAAAATCATTCAACGACACTAATAATTAATTTGCTCTTCCATTCAGTGTTTATTATCAACAGTATCCACATTATATTACTCCATCTACTTATCCACAACATAAGTTTGTCTCGCCACTCAAAAATGGTTTGTTTCAACAGTAACTTTCGACATCATGCCAACCATCAACTTCTAGGACCTCGTTGACAACTCTCCCGGTGACTTCAACTCCAAATCCATTGCCTACCCTAATCAGCCCACAACAAGTATCTCAAGACGGTTTCCATACAACGCCACACCAACAGGCAGAACTCTCTCCTACTACGAATGCTGTTGTGAGCCCGTCATATTTCCTGTCACGTTTTTCACCATCGGACACTTCGGGTAACGATAACTTCGGTGGATCATAGAACTGAGTTATTAGTTTTCATACTTAATTATGTTATGCAGATAAAATGTAGACCTTGAGTGAGATATTGCGTCTTAGGACACACGTCTATGCTTTGTGATCTGTTACACGTATAAATACATAATATTGTAAAGTATATTCACAATGTTTTTATAACACAATTACCTTAACGTAATCGCCAACATTTCTGCTGGTGTTATAGCAACCCTTAATTTGGTGTTTTCCGATTTGATTCCGTCCTCAAGTTTTACTACCAATTCATCAAATGAATTTACGCTCATTCTAAAGTAACTGAAAAAATTTGTTTTCATATTCTCGCAATTCCATGAAACTTGTCACAAATGCGCCTTTCAACAATCTCTCATTTACATGTGGCTGAAGCCACATTATTTTCTTTTTCGACATCCATTTATACACGACATACGCGAAAATAATTTTCTTTTGCTTCTGATTTACTTTATTCATGTTGCTGTCATGGCATCGGGACGACTACTGCAAACTGCGATGTTTCTACGCAGGTGTGAACTGTACTGCAAACTGCGATGTTTCTACGCAGGTGTGAGCTGTACTACAAACTGCGATGTTTCTACGCAGGTATGAACTGTACTGCAAACTGCGATGTTTCTACGCAGGTGTGAGCTGTACTACAAACTACGATGTTTCTACGCAGATGTGAGCTGTACTACAAACTGCGATGTTTCTACGCAGGTGTGAATTGTACAGCTTGCGTCGGAAATAACATGCGTCTGCCCATCTCATGACGTCGCGCGTCATTTCAATGCAAGTGTGAACACGGCCTAAAATTAGCACACAAACGCGGACGCGGTTATGGAAATATCGTATTATAATCATGTGACGGGTCACATCAACCAAATGTGACCTGAATTTTCCTTATTTTATCATGTAGCGCAATATGACGGCTACGTGTTAAGTTTGCTAACCCAACGAAAAGGTGCAATATCATCCTATGACATCTGCTACTACTGTTGAATGGCTCAAATAAAATAATAAATTTGTGAAAACCAAAGTATGTAATATACAAACTAATGATTGTTGCCACGGTACTCTAATTACCAAATGAGTCACTAGGTTTTACAGAGAAATTAAAAACTTAAATATTTTCCGGATGTATCAATTACTTTATACTGCAAAATTACTAAGCCATAAATAGAGCGATTTTTGAAAGGATAAAAAGAATGAATAGACCGCGAAGAGATTATAGTTTAGCGTGCACCTATGACGTATTTTTATGCATCACTTAGTTGTAGATACTGTATACAACATTTAGAGTAACCGGGTGTTATGCTGGTGTGCTAGTTGAGGATTCGAGAATACATTTTTGGGGACTTCACGGATTAGGTAATGAGGATTTAAACATTTCGTGAACGGCGATGTGATTAGAAGTGGAACAGGTTTTTAGAACAAACTATAATGGAGAACGAATCGGCCGTGACCCGTATTTGAAAACAATCACAACATTCGCCTTGGAAAAAAAAGTTTCGGGAAATCATGTAATTGAATTCGTAATCCCCGTATCGGAAATCGAACTCGGGGTCCTCTTGCATGTGGATGACCAGTGTTACTGCTCTCATTAATCACCCTCAGGAGTTTTCATTCTTATTGTCAATCGACTGTCGCACTTAACGAATTTGAGTGGATAATAACCGATAATCAATAAATAACTACTGCAGAACTACAGACGAATAGTAACGAAAATATTGACAGAGAATAATGACATACGGAATATTTTATTATTATAAATGCTTGCGTTCATCGTAATTTGCATATTTAAACTGTACGTAATAAATTAAATTTTTTTAAATATTTGAATTAATTTTCGATGAAAGTTATGTATAAAGTGTCACTGACGTGAGGGCAGTAAATAGTACGCCTAATTTAAGTTCTCTTATTTTCACAAGACTTGGTCAGTTGGAAGTAACAGTGAATGGGCTATATAATATACTGCTTATTCGTTAAACAAGTAATAAACTGCCATAACTAACGGCTGTTAAATGACAAAAATACTAAAAAAGAAGAGATGAGTGCTGCATATTAAAAATGAATTGCGTGTTTGTATGTAACAATGAGATCATTCAGTGTACTAAATGAATAAATTTGCAGAACTGTGTTTAATGTTAAGAAAGAATTGTGTTCTAAGAATGAATTCAAAATCGATTTATATCTGTGATGTAAACGAATAAAACTTCTTATAAAAAGTGAGATGGAATAAGTAAAATAGCTTCGTTATATTGATGCACAAATAAAAAGAGACGGACAGAAATATCAATAACGTATTCCCCTTAGCAGTGTGACAATTAAATTCAGAGTATACTTACATGTGCAAAATATGTTCCTAGACGTATGTTTCAAACGTGGGGAGTCAGGAACTAAAATAGTTATATTTCAAAATGTAAGTAAATGTGTGAGTAAACAACATGTTTGAAAATAATTTTTAATTGAGTAAGACTGTAAACATCATAATATTTGTCTTGCGTTAATAATACCCTTCATAAATAAGTACGCTTTAGTTAAACAGTCCCAGGCGAACTATTCTCATGATGTAACAGCACTATTTAGTTCTCAATTTCTGGCTTTTGTTCCTCTTTAAATGGTAATTTCAGATCAGACATAGTCCTACCTATATTTTGTACAACTTTTTAGCCTTATATAATATCTCACGAAATTGTAAGATGCATTATCAGTGCCCCGTTACGCATACACGCATTTCACGTACAAATATGTAACATATTAATTTTAACGTAAATGTTTGCGGTATGTTAAACAGCATGAAGGGATGGAATAGAATCATTATTATAAAATATTATATATTTGTTTTAATTACATAACATTTTGATATGTAATACACACCTAACTCGAATATAGCAACAGAACTGTGAGTTATATTGCATGTCGAAGTAAAATTGTGTGGTGTTCAACGTAGGCTACAATAAATATTTTAGAGTCGAAGTTACCCAAGATGCTGAACAATTTATCTCCGTGGTGCCACGGTGTCTGAGTGGTTAGACTGCTTGCCTCCCGTCAAGGTGAATCGGGCTCAATCACCGGCTGGCTGACCCCGGATTTTCGCATGTGGGAATCGTACCGGGCGATGCCGCTGGTCGGCGGGTTTACTAGGGGATATCCCGTTTCCCCCACCCTTTCTTTTGGCGCTGCTCCATACTCACTTCGCTTCACCCTTATCGGCTATCAAGACCTCGATTTTAAAAGCCGCCCAAATCTCTTCACTCATTCACTCGCAGTTTTTCTCCTTATAAATAAACACTGAAAAGTAGCCTACGTGCAATACATTCAGCTTCAATATAAGTATTATACCAAAGGGATAGCCGAACCCGGGTGACGCAGTCGGTTGGCGCGCCACCGATCTGAGGTGCGGGAGGCTCTGAGTTCGAATCCCAGCTAAGGCATGGGTGTAAATTAAAGTTAGGTTATAAGTTAGTCTGTAAGCTGTCCCATGCTAATTTTTCAAGCATAAAACCGGGGGACATTAAAAAGCCACTTACAATACAATACTAACGGGATCGAAACGCAGGGGGTTATTGTGGTCTGGGAAAAAAAGCAAGAAACGCACCTCTTAACAATAATTATGGATATTATTTTGCACCACTCATAAGCGTTCTCACATTAAAAAGAAAGGAATGCTGTAGCAATTTATTATTTTTTTTCGGAACAGTAACCGAACACGAATTTCACTGAGAAAGAGTTTTCGCGGTAGCAAGCTCGTGCTAAGGCTATTACATGTGATTTCCCCTGGGACTTATGCAGCAAGCAATAAATATCTCTCTTGCGCGTTGCAAGTGCACGGTGTGCGCAGTGGTGCGACCCACAGAGTACAGACACGCAGTTGTCCGTTCGCATCGCACAGCCAGCTGAACAAGAACTGATTGTCGATGCAGCGGGGCTATTGTTGTAGCCCGTGTCACGGTTGCGAATCGCAAAGAACGCCCCTAGCTGTCTCTCGCTCAGTCTCGGTCATGAGGTTTGTCTGAACATGCGTAGCACACTTGTACATAATCAACGTGCAACGAATGACCATGTGGGGGTGTTCCGAGAACGATTTCATTTCGGGACAAAATACCACAGTAAAATAGGGAAATTCGATTGCGATTCGAAGCTGCGTTGATGCAAAGCACGAATGATAAATTCATCCAAACATTCAAGAAGTACAAAATCCAAACTAAAATTCTTCTTAGTTTAAATTATTTGCATTCTTGTCCAGAGATTGCTGCAAGCTTGTTATGTACTGGAATAACGAGGGAAATTACAACTCTCATTATTTTTATTTGGTGTGTAAACTCATTTGTAAAAAAAAATTATTACCATGAACAAACGAAAGTTGCCACTCAGTATCGCCATATTCCGAAATGTGTCTCATTTGTTTTCTTTAGAGCGGTTTGCTTATGCGGATGCACCACTAGCTAGCATACATAACCCTATATCGTTCATAACTGAAAAACACAAAATAATGCCTTAATAAACCCGTAAGCAGTGTGAGCCACAGAACCAAGTTCAGTAATCATGTAGCATGCCCGGACGGCGCATTCCACTCGCCTTTGCCCAGTTGGATGACTTTGAGAGAGGCCACATCGTCGGCCTCCGAGAGGCAGGTTGCACGTGTCGGTGCATTGACTGAATTTTTAAACGTTCTACCTACACCGTGAGTCAGTGTTTGACGTAGTGAGGATAGTAGGGTACACATACGCGTTAAGGAGGCTCGAGTCAATCCCGGTGGACCACCAACAGCGGTGAACGTTTCATCGTGCGACAGGCTACAAGTACTCCTCGGGCGAAGCTACTCACCTTCCAGGGACATACTACGGCAGCTGGGGTACGCCTATGGCCAATAGGGCCATATCCAGACGGCTAGTAGCGCGGGATCTCTCGTCGTGGCGTCCCTTGCGACGTATGCCATTACGACCTGAACATCACCGAGCATGTGTGACATTTCGGAACGGGCACAAGGCAGCTTGCGGGTTGGTGACGAGTGGTGATCAGTAGGGACAGGTGTTTTCCGCGAAAAGATTTCAAGACCAGTTGTACGCGAAATCACTTTTGTTCAGATGCAATTTCGTGGTTGAATGATTTTAAATGTCGCGTCCGTCAAGTGCATGCCCGCGAATCATGGACGTTCAATATCGCAGTACATTCATTACGATTAGCCCAGTCAAATAGGAACGTGCTTTCTGACCTAGATACGCGTCCGATAACCAAAGGAAGTAATGGTTGTAAACGTAGGATATTGAAGTCTAGCATAGCTATAAATATTTTCGCGAAAAACACCTGTCCCTAGTGATCAGCGACGAACCGCGGTTCTGTCCGTATACAGAGGACCGATCGCCGAATTCGAGTCTGGAAACCTCCTGACCAGCGTCGTGATCCACGAATTTTGTATATTAGAACACCGCTCCAAGGGAAGGTGTCATGGTGTAGTGGTACATCTCTTCAAGGGAAGGTGTCATAATGTAGTGGTACACTGCTCCAAGGGAATGTGTCATGGTGTAGTGGTACACCACTCCAAGGGAAGGTGTCATGGTGTAGTGGTATACCGCTCCAAGGGAAGGTGTCATGAGGTAGTGGTACACCGCTGCAAGGGAAGGTGTCATGGTGTAGTGGTACACCTCTTCAAGGGAAGGTGTCATGGTGTAGTGGTGCACCGCTCCAAAGGAAGGTGTCATGGTGTAGTGGTATACCGCTCCAAGGGAAGGTGCCATGGTGTAGTGGTACACCGCTCCAAGGGAAGGTGTCATGGTGTAGTGGTATACCGGTCCAAGGGAAGGTGTCATGGTGTAGTGGTACACCGCTCCAAGGGAATGTGTCATGGTGTAGTGGCACACCGCCCCAAGGGAAGGTGTCATGGTGTGCGGTCCATTTCCTATGCTACCTGCCATCACTGGTGGTGTTTGAAGGAACCCTGACAGTGCGCGGCAATACGTCCATGAAATCCTGCGACTATGTGCGCACCCTTTTCTGGTGCGGCTTGACAACTTATTTCCCATCAGGGTAATGCCGTCCTCACACAGCACGAGTATCTCTGGCCTGCCTTCGTGAGTCAAAATGCTTCCTTGGCAAGCAAGGTCCTCAGGCCTCTCGCGAATAAATATAAAATGTTTGGGACTAGTTTAGACGGAAACTTAGACCAGCGGAAACTACGGCAGATTTGGTGTGGTAGGATCTTCTTCATGAGGACTTACAACGTCAGTATGCCTCCGTGCCTTACCGTATCACCGCCGATTTCCATGCTATATGTAATCCAACACCATACTATGTGCATCCTGCATGTTTTCGTCCCCTCTAATGCATGCTTGGTGTGGTACCATATTTTGAAGTTTTGTATTCACATATTACCATGTCCTGTGCCTGTACCCACTTTTGTGCCCCTTAGATGGAACCTTTAGAGTGATCAGTTTGTTTGCACGTGAGTGTATCTGAAGTTATCTCGAACAGCCACAAGCCCTCGGTAGGGAAATATAAGACATTCAATAATAGGGAAGGAATCAACCTGAGTCTGTAGTAACGAAACATCTCTGGAGTCTTGGTTCATCCAGGATGTAAGAGGAGTGGGTGACAAATGTTCATAAACGAAAGACAAATTTATCTTAATAATTGTGAGTCTTCAGTTATGTGGTTTGGATGAGTACAGGCCATTATTCATTTCCTGCTCAGCCTCACACATATTTGAGTTTGGTTTGATTCAACACAAATTAGACTACACATATTGACATTTCGCACAGGTAAAATCTGTGCTGAAATGTGTCAGTGTATATAATTTATTTGTATTTCATTCTGAACAGTTCTTATTGTAAACATATGCTTGTTTCTTGAATGACGCAAATGGGTTGGCTTTAATAAAATTTATACACTGAAAACAAACTTACCAAGCTGCAAACTCTTCTTCGCCGGCCCGAAGAAAGCTTCAAAAATCCACCATTCAAATGTCTGAAATTACAAGTAAAGTTGATGAAATGTATCTCCTCAAAAATGACTATCAAAAACTTATTTAATAAATGGAATATATCTCATCTCACACCACGCACCACGCACACTTACATTTACACACACACACACACACACACACACACACACACACACACACACACATATATATATATATATATATATATATATATATATATATATATATATATATATATATATATATATCAGAGAAGGCAAAACAAAAAGTAAGAGTATACTAGCATTTAATATACTGGATAAAAGCCTTTCCTAGAAATAAGATGTTATCTGGCTTTAACAAAATAATCAATAATTAATTTAATTGTTACGAAATTAAATCGCATCATAATTCTTTGACATTTTTCTGGGCACAAATTAGTCTATGGCGACTAAAAATTTACAAAATTTATTACACAAAATGTTTCCTCAGTTCCAAAAAATGAAACCTTTGGAAACGTCTAATTGGGTAGAGAAATGTTAAGTTTATTTCATAAGGACACCAGATCAAGCTTGGAAATGACACTGATTCGTGGCATATTTTTTAAAACAGTTACAATTAAAAGTTTTTTTGTAAAATTATTTAATTAGAAAATTGTTGAATTTTGGCAAAATTTGTGGGAAAACAAAAGTTATTCTTAGGTTAACTCATCGAATTCTATAGCGGGTTTTGGCTATAGTGGGAAATTTAGACAGTAGTGACGTCACAAGATCGCGACCGCACCTACGTCATCCAAGATTGCGTCTGCGCTTGTAACATTACCCAAGATGGCGGACAGCAACGACTCTGGTGCCCGATGGCCTTATGCCAGCTTCAACCCATCATATTACTGTTGATGTTATTGTAAATGCCGTGGTTGTCTGCAAAGTCCTTCTTGTTTCTTCCAGGGTTCATTTTCATCCCTGAAGACGGGAACAGTTGTCAGTTTCTAAATAGTCGCCATGTTTCCCCAATTAACGACACGGTTTTCTTATGAGTTATGTTTCTGTTTTGGTCAACTATTGTTTCTATAAATATACCTCGTCAGTGTTTTTTCATCGATGTGTTGTCTAATTTTTTTTCGTAATATAATTATACTGCCTTCTTTATAGTTCGTTTGGTTAACTACTTCTGTTGTTTTTGTCGCATTTAGTTGCCAAAAAATTGTAACGATATGTCGGATAATTTTTATGAATGGAAATTGTTACGCTCGGTTCAGGGCGACACAAAGGAACATTGCCACAAACCGAAAATTACAGAATAAACAAACCACAGAAAAAAGCCCGAAGGTTAATTTTGTCCTGGAAACAAAGAATTACGTAAGAAAAGCATGACGTGCTTTGCAAAACATAGTAATTAATATTTCAAAATAATATTTATAAGTTTCATACAAAAAATACTGGGTGGACCATACAAGTATGCAATGCAAAATACCCACTATTATGTGGTAACCACTGTAACAATAAATCTTATAAAACTTGGGCATTTCCCAGCCAAACTGTACACCGAATAATACTGATTAAATACTTTGGCTGTTCGCATAAAATCTTTTTAAAATATTACCAGCCCTAAATCTTGACATTCATTCTGGATCAAAACTATTCCTTTTCCAAAATATAAATATAATTTAATATCTCTTTTTTAACTAATATAGAAAAATCTATATAACAAGCAACTTTGGTTCCTTTCAAAATTCTGGAATATCCTGGCTTTGACTTTTACAACACTTTAAAGTATATTTAATTATCATGATATGTTGGGAACTATTTTATTTTATCGGTACAAAGTTTAAGTATCATGACGTCTTAAAAAATTTACATTCAAAAAATTTGGATATTGGGCTTTTACAGACTTAAACTGATTATTCTCAAACAGTCCCAAATCACATTGCTGACGTTAAAAACAACACAAATATAAAAGCCATTTGCTTGTTGCCATACCAGAAAATTACACATAGTCTTGGCTGAAAACATGGACAACAGTTTATAACTTAAACAGCCATTTTCAATCAGTTTTAATATCACATGGCTTACTTGGAAAACCACACAAGCGTAAACGCAATCTATTATATGTCATTTCTGTAACTTACCAGTTACTTCTGCTGAAAATATTGACAATAATGTATAATTTAAACAGCCGTTTAGAGGAATTCTATCCAGTTACAGAAAATTATAACATCTAATTTTCTACTGCTAAGGGACTTATAAAATTCCCTTGTATCCATCGTGTCCTGATGGGTGTTAGCAATATTCAAGGTATACTTAACTTGTTATGTGGCTGAGTCGCATCTGCTCGGGCAAGCAAAACCACTGGTTATAAATACCCAAAATGCTGGCTTAATACACTCCACAACTCCAATCAGTAAACACTTATATTAATTCATAATGTTCATTTCCTGTGTTGAGAGTGCGTTTCCACGGCGATAGAAACGCGCGATAATCGCTATCGCGATAGCTGCTGTCGTGGTACTGTCGCTGTGTAAACTCCACGACGTTTACTGCTGCAACGTCGCGTTAGCGCTATCGCAATAACAGCACGAGCAGAATTAATTTAATACTTTTAATATCTGTAGCGGTTCTTACACTTTGTGGCGGTATGACAGGACGTATATCATCATATAGGAAATAGGAACGACACGATAGTATTGACAGAATATTTACTGTCATATAATAAACCACGGAAACAATAATATGTTTACATGCCGTTAATATCCTGTCACGATATTTACCTACTTCAACAGATATCAAACTCTTGACAAAAGGATATAAACGTAGGGCCTATCAATGTATTTACACAAGTGTTGTCGGAAATATCGCTTTTGAGGTTAACTATCACAGCATTTATCGACCGTGTGTGTAAACAGGACCTAACGCGGCAGTTACTTTCACACACTTTCGTGATAGATACTATCGTGATAGCTACTATCACCGTGTAAACTCACCCTTACAATCAACTGGCGCGCCACCACGCGCTACCGGCGATGCCAGCGCCCGCAGAGGCGCTCGCCGTGACTCAAAGCCGCCATGCACAGTTCTTGAGCCACTTTGCGACGCAGCCGATCTGCACGCCGAACAGTCCCCGAACTTCCCTAATGTCGCTTCAGCTGATCACCGCGCATCGCCTGCATTGCACGAGTCACGATTATCAACGTGTTATCTTCCAGTGTGTGCAGAAAAAGTAGGGAAACTCTTCGCACACAGCAAACACATAGTATTTTAACACTTTTTTGCAGAAATTTTGCTGGGTAGAACTGTGTAGTTTCGTCGCACTGGACAGGAATATGGCTCGTCGTTAGATAGGGTAGGTCAGGTAGCGTGGTGGAAAAATACCAACAATATGACGCCCCACCTCATCTCATCTTTTCTTGTTTAGAGAGTAGTAATTTATGTCAATAACTGGGTTGTTTGTGCCGACAAATATCTGCAATGGTCACGTCTGCTGAAATTTTTCATTTAAGCAGCACTTTTTATTGCATGACTTGATGGGGTCTTTACATTGAAGGCTTTCTGAGACTATAACAAAGTTTCGCAATGGCAAATGTCCGTGTTAATAGATCAGATAATCACTTACCCGTACTGAAAAATCATCTAAACTTAAAGTAATTTATTTTAGACATTACTATAGCGGTGCAGACTCCGTTGCTCTTGAGAGATGTAAACCAAATCACCAGTGAATAAGAGGGAACAGATGGCGAGTATCAGCCAGCGAGGCTGGGGGTCCCATTCGTCTGGGCAGGCGTGAGAACAACTCAGGCTATCGACAACCGCCGACATAACAAATAAGATCTCCGGCAGCTCTTTCCCTGTTCCCCGCTCTTCTCGCGAGGATAAATGTTGACCCTGCCTGTCGATTTCACGCCCTAACCACCTCCACGAAGGAAGGAGGGATTGCCCACAAGCCTCGGGCAAAGGGTGAACATGCGAAATCCTCCATTCGAAGACGGGGCCGCGGTGGCTGAGCGGTTAGACTGCTCGCCTCCCGCCAAGGCGAACCGGTTCACGCAGGTGGAAATCGCGCCGGACGACGTCGCTGGTTGGGGGGTTTATCGGGATCTCATGTTTCTCCCGCCCTTGCACTCCAGCGCTGCTCCATTCTCACCTCATTTCACCCTCATCGGCTCTCAAGACCTCGATGTTAAGAGCCACCCAAATAGCTCAACTTGACTCTACTCAAGGTCTCTGTGGAAGGATGTGGGCCAATTTCTAGAATTCTCAAAACATAATTTTGTGGGAAACTTAAGTTTTTGAATTTGGAGCTCGACTAATGAACAAAAATAAATATGGCATGATTATCTGCAAATACAAGACCGTAAAGTTTTTTTAACGTAGCAGTTAATATATTCATGTCATTAATGTGCATAAGATTCTTGTTTCAGTATTTTCACTACACTACTTATAAAGGTATATGTAGTAGGAACAGGTCTTCCATTTTAACACAAAAAAATAAAACATTCTGTATGACAATATGCATTCACTGAATCTGTATCGCAAAGAGTACACAACACACTACACGAAAGGGACAACTTATCGCATTCCTATGCACTCAGTGTTATAATATTTTGCAAAAAACTATTTATTATTAGGCATTACCAACTCGCCTAGCTTCTTCTTGTTTTTATTCATATTAATTATAAATTAATTTTTATATTTCGGACATAAAATGAAATTTAAAGTTCTATTTAACAAAAATCAAGCCATTCAAGTGTTAATATAAGTAAACAACGTTTGTGCTACACTAATATTCAAGAAATATACTACTACCTCATACATTGGGTGTTTATTGAAAGGTTTAATTCAAAAAGTGTACAGAAACAGTAAACAGACCATATAAACTGTTTGCGATCAACTGAGAACTTTTGAAAGACCTGCCTATCGTCTAATTTTCTACTAATTTTCTAACATTTGGCCATAAGTAAACGTAACATTATCACAGGCTTAATTACTTTTTTCATGCGCCAGTTAACTCAGAATGTGAAATTGTTAGTAACCTAAATGCGTCGCTAAAATGCCAATTTATACTTTAGTGTGTACGAAGCAGAAGAAAACTTCATTCCCCATTAATTTATACAATACAACATCAATATTGGAACTATTTTACTTGATTTATTGCCAACATAACTGCTGGAAGTCTGCACGCCAGTATGCATGGAAACATATATGCAGTTAACGCGCAGTGATTTCTTTTTCTGAATTATGTTTTAATTTTTTTAGATTTCCGTGAAGGTTTTTGCTAACTTTGTGAGTAAATGTTTTGCGAGGCTGATACTTTTTTTCATTTTTTTTCGTACATTGTATATAATTTCTGTGCAAGCTATTACACTAAAAAATTAAAGCAATATTAGATTAAACTTACTGAGGCCTTGTGGTGGATTGATTCCAAATGCGTGTAACTTAAATTTTCGTTGGCACTAAGTTGTGCGACAAAAATTAATATGTGAAGAAGTGGTGTTAGTTGAGGAGATAATGTCCCTCGTAAGGGTGCTAAAATATAATGGCGTGAAGGTGTTCTACCTTAATAAGGTGCAAATTATATATTCGTGTTAGCTGTGGATGATACGTACACTTAATTGCCTTACGTTTACCTTATTCAGGCTCTCATGACCTCGCTGTTAAGAGCCGCCCAAATCTTATCACTCCCTCTTCCTTATTCAGGAAGTCTTGTCGATTCTGGAACTCTGAAATATTCTCACAAGATAGCCTCATGCATTTGACACTGAATGACTGTCAAAATTAAAGACATGGGTAAAATAACACCTTTGAAAATACTTTAAATTGATCAGAAAATAATCATCCATATTTCAAATGAACTTATTGGAAATAAACTTTAACAGTATGGGAATTAGGATAACCTTTGAGTTTATGTGAGATATAATAGTACTAGCACTACTGAAACTGTAAGGAGGATTACTGTAACCTATAATATACCACCATCCTCACAATATGTTTATTACTGTAACCTATAATATACCACCATCGTCACAATATGTTTATTACTGTAACCTATAATATACCACCATCGTCACAATATGTTTATTACTGTAACCTATAATATACCACCATCGTCACAATATGTTTATTACTGTAACCTATAATATACCACCATCCTCACAATATGTTTGTTACTGTAACCTATAATATACCACCATCCTCACAATATGTTTATTACAGTAACCTATAATATACCACCATCCTCAAAATATGTTTATTACTGTAACCTATAATATACCACCATCCTCACAATATGTTTATTACTGAAAATGAAGAATTTAATTAAACTGAAATGATTTAAAGCTGCTTGAAAAACAAATTAAAGCAAAGCGTTACTGAAGTAGTACTCTACTAGTGCCTTTAATCCTGTGATGAGTTTAGCGAGCTCCAATTCCACTTTATGTAAATCAGTTTCTCACTGTTCAAAATTAACCAAAGTCTGGACTTCCTTATTATCAAATCTTTAAACTTGAAAAGACGTTCATTACAAATTAAAATGTTCACCACTAATTATTTCGGTGTTTTTCAAATAATATTTGTGCTGGAGCTAAGCTCATAGATAGAGCTGGACCTCTGGTTTTTACCTTGATAACCATGGCAACCATGAAAATAAAATGTCCTGGAATAATTGTATCTTTATAATATAATTTCTGAAGACTGTAGAGTTCACCTTAATTACCGACTAAGTATGTCTCAAACTTAAAAAGACGTAGGCGTCACCTGTTCGTAGGCCAATACTCGTAGCCTTAGCATAGGGCCGTAGTAGATATTCGGCGTCTTGTCTTAGCTGGAACCACTAAAATAACCTAGCTAAATGTACAGTCTCTCAGCCCTCTTCTTTATGTGGATGGCTCAGCAAAATTAACTAATTCTGGGGATCAAAATACTTCTCTAACATTGCGAAGATGCTGGGGATTTTATACGTGATAATCCCAGCGAAATCTGTCGCTGGTGGGCCCTTTGAAGGCCCCTCCCTTGAAGCAATGACTTCCGGCAACTATCTCAAAAGCTCGCCTGATTGGATAGAAACTTAAGAAACAGAAATCTAAATAAAATATTTATCACATTTCAAAGTAATGAAAGAATTACGTTTCACAGAGATGTAAAAAATTAACAAGAAGTTAAAATTTACACATTTATGTTGTTATATCTCCTATCTCGCAATACGTCTCAACCTATCCTAGAATAAGAAAATTAAAATGGATTTATCCTAGAATAAGAAAAATAAAATGGATTGGTGGTTTCAAATGTAAATATTAGGCTGTGATTTTACTGAAACAGCTATAATCCAAGGAGGGGTGTGAATACTTAATGTTCGTCAAAAATTATTCACATAAACGTGTGTTAGTCCAAAACGTATACGTAACTGATTTACATATCTGACAAACATAATTACAGGCTCTATTTTGCACATTCACAGAAGAGAATCATTACTGGCTTTTGCAATTCATGGCCTTTTCCTTTAATATTTGCTTCCGAATACCTGTAGACTTCAGTTAACGTATTTGTACTCCGTGCATTCGTAAACAGCACGTAGACATAAATTGCGAGGGAATATTAAATATTATAATATTCTCTTTTCCGTTCCAGTTTCTAAAGACATGTATTTAATTTTGGTTACAATAGTCTGTATTGCGAATTATAAATTACCAAGAAAATTGTTGAACTACACGCTATATTGGTTTCATAAATAGAGTCGTGGCAGTCACGTCACCAGCATTTTTCGCCTCTGTAGAAAAAAAAAAAAGAAATATTTTTCGCCTGTCTGCCAGCTGTCATCACCGTTAAAATAGTACTTGGCGCACGGAAAATAATCCAGCCGAAGAACCTAGCTTGAGTTGATTCACCGGCGACAAAGACGGTTACTCCCCATTGCCCTGCTAAGTTCTACTTTCTCGACATTCCTCTGCCTCGTGTAAACAAACCTTAACTGAGTCTAGAAAATTATACCAAAGGGACAATGCACAACAATCATACGAACTGAGTGTAACATTTTGCGTAAGAACTTTTATTACTAGGAATTACCAACACACGTATTTTTTCACCGTATTATTTGTAATTGTTACAAATCAAATATTATGATTAACAAATGTGTAACATCTCAATTTTACCAATGTTATGATAATGCTACTAATGTCCTTGATTTAATGTAAACTTCAAAAATGTTTGTTGTGTGAACGGTTTTGTTTAGGTTTACCATGCAAGAAGGTTTATTTTGACAGTTGTGTTTCGTAGTGTGCAAAATTGTTACATTGATTCATGAGTTTTGTCTATTCCAGAGAAAGGGTTTTGTTAGTTGAATAGTTATAAGGTTCTCGTTTAATCACGCTACACCTGTTGAAAATAACCATTTTGTTTTTATTTGGAACATTCAGTAAATCAGAACATTCCTAATGCATTCTAAAAGTAGCTTTCTTAAGAGGATGACGTGAAACACGTAGGGCTCCAGCATTATTATTCTAATATTATGCCTGTAAATTTGTCAAATGGAATAAATTTGATACAGCAACGTATTAAATGAAGAAAAGATAAGAAATATTTGATTAACTAACGCCTAGAATAAAATATTAGTAGGAAGAAAGCTATGAGCCCGAAGAATATGATATCGTCAGTGTAATTCGACTAAATCTGATGACAGTGCGACGAAAGTTGAGCAGCAGTTTCAAGAGGCCACAGTTTAAGGACCAGCTGGCGTCTCCGTCCAAATCAACTGAATTCTACGCTGTCCAGAGGTCGGAGGAGCATCCGCCTACATCAACGTCCAGTGTTCCAGTCCTGAGTACGACACCATGGGTCCTGCTTTGTGGACATCGGGATATCTGCCTTCTATTGAATTGATTTCGACGTCGGAAGTTCTAGTTTGTAGAGTGACGTCAGGACGTCTATCGCCCCATAGGACCACACGCAGTGGAACGATGGAACTACCCTACTGTTCAACAACAGGTAAGTTCTATTTTGCACGAACAGATAACAAGTGCTTACGCCTTTTTCGTATAATACACTATTAATCCTGGTGTTTGGCATATGTACGGCAACAGTCCGTCTGACTGGTGTAGTGATGGTTTAAACTTAAATAATTAATTTTATGATAAGTTTAGTAATTCTGGTGTTCAGAGTTGAAAATATTAATTTCTTTGTAGGACATTGTTTGGTAATATGGTTCACAGAAGGATAACAGTTGTTTTGTTTAGGGATCTGGAATTTTACTGAATATATTTAACATAATAGAAACGAATCTTGTGATTATTTGTCCTTATAATAATTGTCATACTTAATTTTAAGGTGTTTTTCCACATAGATTCATAATTTTTTGGTTGACTCTCTTTTGAAACTTTTAACAGAAATTCTAATTCTAATAGCCTGGGCATACACACAAGTACATATATTATACACCTTGTTGGATATTTTTGTACACAAATATAAGCCCAAGTTTAACAGAAAATAGGGAATTTTTGTGTTACGGAAGTATAAAATGTTCGTGATACTTTGCATACGTAAAAACAACTAAGACGTCATCATACGTGGAGTGCTATTTCAAAGGTATGATCCAAAAAATGCGAAGAAACCACGGCTAGACTATAGTCTGCTACGCTGACCACTAAAGTGTGGCTTCGCGGAGGTAATGTTTGCTCTACTCAGCTTGAGAAGCTCAATACTTTTAGTTTGGCAACTTAAATTTTTGGCCACTAAGTAAGCGCTAGTGTCGCATGTGTACCGAATTTTCTATATTTTCTACGTTAAAATTATAAAATGATTGTATTAAGCATGAATCAGATATAAAATAGCTACGTAACGAAATTAAATTTTTATCTTATTATTCTCGCAGCTTAAAATTCAAATTAAAAGTGACCCGTGTGGATCACTGCGCACCTAGGGGCACAATATTTCCTACACCAGACTCTCCCATTAGAAAACTCGTTTTGTTCATTTCTTGAGTAGAATTTACTTTAACGGCGGCAAGGGTCAGCCTGGCTGCAGCACAGTATACAGACATCTGATCCCTACCAGTTCTCTATTTTCTTTTGTTTGGGTTAATGGCCAACAGCTGAATGCACTCACGGCCAATATTTACGATTGCAGACAATCGAAACCATCAGTGAAACTCACAAATATCAAGAAATTTGAAAGAAAAAAATAAAGGCACAAAACACGCAAACATTGCAGACATATCCACTGCACAAATGACCAAAAAGCCAAAGAGTTCTCTCAACAGCAGCTGTCACAATGGCTACCATCCCGGGCCACTCGAGTGGCTTTGTCTTGTTCGTGCATATGGGCGCGACCACGTCAAACAAAGACTGTCACAAATTAGTGATTGGTCAACTCGGCCGAAATAATAACAAAAAAATTAAATTTTTAAATATACGTTTCTGGTCATTAAGTTTGCCTACGTATTTAAAATTTTAGTATGAGTATAGCTGCCGATGTATGTATCGGGGAGAGATGAATGCCTCCATCAGCGATTGTGGTGATTGCCACAGTTAAGTATTATTTACCATAATTATGGCCCTTCAGATATCTAGAAAACGTTTGCACTACGAATTTTGCAGATTAATGTTTAAATATTGTGTCTTATATTAGGGATACGGTTTATTTAAGTACCCTTTTGTAATTAAAATACTAAGAATTGAGAATGTACCCAGTAATATTTGGAATCATGAATGATAGCAATTATATTTCAACCAGACGTAAACAATAACACATTATCACATAAGTTGTGGCAAGCTTTCACTCGGCGAATTTAATCCAAAGAGTTAAGATAGTTAGCTTCGACATGGGCCGTAATCTTGTTAGGTGGCCTAGTTTTTAAAAGAGAAAACAAAACAAAACAAAACACTATTGGGTGACGACAATCATCTCACCCGTGCCAGTATTATCGTGAGGTATACTTGATATATCAAATTTGTGTGTTTTAGAATATTTTGTTTGAATTTTGGGAAACGTAATTGATATGTTATACGTGAAATAACACAATTGGTCATTAATGTATGTACATTTTGGAGAAGTGACACATGGCACTATGTTGATTCCTGCAAATCACAAAACTGTGTTTAGTTAGCCTTAACATCAAGGTCACTAGAGACGGTGCAAGTTGCGCAGGGAAGAGGGATTGGGGAAGAGATATGAAGGAATCAGCCATGGCCTTTGTTACGGACCTATCCCAGAACGGATGGAAAACAGAAATCAGGCCGA
The DNA here is from genome assembly GCA_029891345.1 of Dryococelus australis. NCBI lineage: Eukaryota > Metazoa > Arthropoda > Insecta > Phasmatodea > Phasmatidae > Dryococelus > Dryococelus australis. Next base: position 263,698,439 of record CM056993.1, read on the forward strand.
ACCGGGAATCGAACCCGGGTCCTCCCGAATGCGAGTTCAGTGAGTTACCACTGCGGCAACTCGCTGGGTAACTATTCATAGAGAATACGTTTTTAAATAAAAACTAACAGCTTATGTAACTCAGCTGTTTCCACAGTGTTCTCTCCCCAGATTCCTTGTTCGCTTTCATGAAATGCACTCAACATAGGTAAATCCTCTGTGTGTCATATGGAAATTTTTCCATTTTGTGCCGAAGGTTGGGGATTGACATTGATGTTGTGAGTTTTTGGCGGTTCCTGCTGGCGATACGGTAGTCTGTTTTCACGGCAGAGGGTGCCATAAAATCAGGCAAGAGTGCCTTGGCTTTATATTTAACATGAAATTGAATAATTGGATATTTATGTCTAGTATTGCACTCGAACGAACTTCTTTACTGCCAATAAATACTAACTCAATTAGGGATTTTACCTAAACCAACTGAAAAAATAATTCAGTTTAGTGTTGTTCCCCAACGAAATAACTAAACATAAGTGATGAGGCTATTATTCTTTGTGTTGTTTACATACGCGCCTCCTTTACGCTGATGGTAAACTAAAAGGACAGTGACTTACAAATTCAACTAAAACCTTAACTTATATAGAGTACTAGCTGTAACTAATCGCTGATTACGAAACTACATTAAAATTGAACAGTCCAAGGGAATCTCATTGTTTCATCGTGCTTTGCTTGTTTTAGGCTATGCCTGGAATTGTGTTGTTTAAATGTTTCATATTTAATATGTAAAGTAGAAAACCAAATGTCATAAATTAATGCTCTTCAAAATTTATTGTGTAGATAGTCACTACTGTAGGTGGCGTTTCGCTCTATTTATTCGTATTATCCAATTTGCTCGCCTGTAAGATTGGGCGTAGTGAAAAAATTTATATGGTATTTGAAAATTATCTTAAGAAAAATATGCCATAAAACATACCTGTAGAAAACCTGTTTGTTTTTCTTTGGAACCATTGTAAAATATTTTTTCCTTCATTACCGCAAAGGCAATAACTAACGTCAGGGTGAATATGATAATTTATCGTTGCTCAACCTGGGAACAGTAACTTCTATTGGTGCAACGTTTTCGCCTGAAGTTAATCTAACTCTAGTTGACACTGTCGAACGAAAATCACACAATTTGTGTTTCTGGTTCGCAGTTCACCGGGCACTTAAAATCACCTTTGGAAAGAAATCTGCTTCTATTTACACACAAATGCCTACAGGAGTTGTTACAGTAAAGTTGACTCAAACTAGAATAGCAGACAACTGGTTTATATTAGGTGTACCTGAGGTGGAATGATTAAATTAGAGACAGTTGGGAACGTTTGATTTTGATATATGATTTAAGATTAGAAATGTTAAAGTGATACCACGGTATTTTGAAATATTTCAGTGTCGCTTAATTAATACATTTAAACTGTTAATTAAGCTGATTGTAACCATACATTTAATGTGTGCTGGAACGTTACACGAGATGCAGTAAAAAAAATTAAAGTAGGGCCTGCAAAAGCGTTTAATTAATCGTGAACACAGTGTGTAAAATAAAAATTGTCTATACCAGGTAGACAACGGATCGCAACAAAGCTTACGTTAAAGGTACGTTCACACTACTCCCCAACGGACGGACGGCATATATAAAGCTTTATGTATTGTAATAAGGCTTAGAGTGAGAAAATTAATTCACCTCACAATTTGGTAGAATAATTATATTGAATTATATTTAAACTTAATTTTAAGTATACTCCCATCAGGTACTACATCTTATGTTATAAACTAGATCAACGTATTTAATTTTGGGCATGTTTTAAAAATAATATGTTATATGAGGTTCCTAAATTAATATTTATAGACTGTCATAATATAAAAAACTATAATACTTTATATTTCCAATTATTCCCTTGCATGATTCGTTTGTTGTGAAAGTATATTTATGTGGCCCTAAGAATTATATTTTCGTATCGAATATATGTCTGTGAGCCCATTGATGTCCATATCGGCTAATCGAAACACAGCAAGTTACCAGACGCAAAAAAGCCAACATGTGTAGTCTTCGGTGAAAGGTTTTATTGCCCTGTACTCGTAAATATGTTCGCAAATACCTACTTCATGCAATTATTTTATAAAAGCTACAGAATATTTGTGTAGTCGCTTACTCTTTCGCACCGCAAAGTCTGTGAACCCGGGAGTAAACTTTCAATTACATTTGTTCGACAGTATACAGTGCAAAATTTTTAAACACGCGGTTATGGGCCTTTCACGGTTAAGTGGATACTTTTGAAATCAACCTCTGAAAAATATCACTGATTCTATCTGCGTATTTTATTGGGCGTACTGACTGGCACTGGGAGCCCAGTAAAGTTGGTAACGATGGAGTGAAAGTAGTTCCATGATTCAACGTTGACTTAAAGGTGTCAGGTAAACATTTATGAATACCGAAGATATTTCTTTTGGTTTTCTTTTTTTTCATGCATGTGTGTATGTAAGGTTATAGGAATATTGTGAGATATTTTCCTTTTCTACTAATTTCTCTGTTCACTTGATCAACGCAGGGGGAAGAATACACAACGCGGGTACAAGAAGCGCTATGCAGGATTTTCAAAAATGCCCATTATACCGTGAACAGCCTATTGTATGCTTTTCCTGCCCATCGTGTATTCTTCCGCGAGTTTTAAAAGCAAGCAATGCCATGGGCTCAATAACCTACATCTATAGACTGTTCACTGTTAGCTGGGAACTAGATAATGCATGGTTACGATCAATGTTATTCTCACGTTCTGTCCTCCCGCCATATTTAAAATTCACACGACCATGTGCTCGAACACTTTGTTCATGCGCCACGTAACCGTAACGATGGAAATATCAGCGATGTAAATGTCTTATTACTAGTATGCAAGTTCACACTATAAAGTGCACGAAACAACAAACACTAACTTCATAGACCAAAACAAATTAAACATCATCGTCGTAACGTACATTCTTAGCACTATTCTAATTACTACACTGGCTTTTAAATTGGGAGTATACTGACAGTGTGCAATGTAACGTATATGCCGTTGTGGACAGTGATTCCCCCTCCTCCCCCCATAATGTTGAGATAAAAGATTTTTCTCCCCATAATGTTGAGATAAAAGGCGTATACGTTACCTTGTGCATGCATAGCTCTCAGGCGCTGAGGAATTTGTGGAAACAAGAATGAGTTTTCCATTAATACAATTCTTAACATGACACGTATGAAACATAATTTCAGAATGTACAATTTATACTTAGGTTTCAAGAAGACATACATTCATGTAGCTACTTAAAAATTATGTGCTCAAATTTCTGTAGAAATAACACTTGTTTTTCTCGATGAGGTGTCTGTAGTTGTGGGATAGGTATCTTTTAAACTTTTATTCCTTAAATGTTTTTAAAAATGTGAACTTCTTTTTGTAAATTATTGCCTCCCAATCGAAAGTAAAGTAAGACTCTAGAGATAACTGAATCACTTATTTTCTTCTACATATACATTTATATGTTCTAAACATCGGTTATTTTCTTCAAAATGGCTGGTAAAATAATATTCCTGAACATCAAAATATATTCATAGGGATGTTTTTTTCTTCTCCAAAAAATATAATGCTGTCAAAAAAAGAGCTGGTGCACATACATAAGATTTACTTGACATTTAAAAAATGAATTTTTACAGCAGGCTAGCAAACACTTGAAAATTAAATGTGATGACGTTCTGGTGAATTGATAAGTCTCAGAAAGCTTTAGAAATTGTTTCAGAAATTTTTTAATCAAATATTTTTATATACTATATGCCCTGACAATGTCTTTAAAACATTTTTTTTTGGAAAATATTAACGTTGTGTCACCGCATCAAAAAGTTTGACCCCATAATTTTATTCTGTAACTCCCACTTTGTATAAAATATACTTTACTAAAATTTATAAGTAGTGTTTAGAGATACTGGGTTACATTCTTCCTGAGAAATAAAAACCAGCTTAATATTTCAAGCATGAATGCCTTCCAGAATGGCAAATGAAATATATGTTGAAAAAATGAATTTAATTATTATTTATAAGTTATAAAAATTCCAAATATTTTTATCGACATGGACGTTCTCATGATAGGTTTATTCAACTGAAAAAATATAATGGCTGACATCTTGGAAATAAGTATACGCGCACTAAAAATATTTATCATACTTGTTACATTGACTTGTTGTAAAGCAAATTAGGTAGAAAATAGCTTAATAAGTTCAAACAATCAATATTAAAATTTTTTTTACATGCAACACCGTCTAGCATAATTACTCAAGTTTAATAACGAGCGGTTTTAACACTCGCATTAGCTTCTGCATGTGCCCCAAAATGGTTTGAAATATTTTAAAGTTAACAATTTTTTTATTTTTTATTTATTTCGTCCACTAGTTATTTTTCTATCATCAGAGCAACGATTCTATGCTAACAATTGAGATAATTGGAATAATTTCTGATAAGAAAGACTGAAATCGTTTCGTCTAAAGTGGCACGGGGGAAAAAAAAGTACACTCCACTCATGGTTTCTTCCAATTATTCTGAAGTTCTGCTAAATTTCTACATTCAGGCGATTCCTCCACCTCATGTAACCAAAATTTAGCGAAATCCAGACAGTTACGCCAAAAGTACAACGCACCGCATTCGTACCCACTCAGTTTCATAATATTTTGCGTGAGAACTGTTTTTTTACTAGGCGTTACCAAGCACACCTATATTTATTTTTGTTTCATTCATATAAATTATAAATGAAATATTATAATTCCTAGATAAAGTATGAGTAAAGTTCAATCTTATTAAAAATAAGATGATTTTATATTTGCACACGTATAAAACGCTTGTACTACGTGACATTTTAGGAAACAACCAAACACGTCATGTATGGGGTAAATTTTCGAAGGTTGTCCCTGCTAGCGTACCAAGTTGCATTTATGTTGTTCTTCATATTTTTATAATACCAGTATAAAAATAAAAAGCCATAATTTCTGATGTAAATTTCTGCCAAATTAAAAAATTTTATAAATATAATTTGTTAACCGTAACACTATTATAGGCTGTTCACCGTAATATGAGCACTTTCGAAAGCCCTGCTTAAGATCTACATATATGCACTTCGAGTATTCTTCCGCCTTATGTAAAATTAACATTGTCATGGGCCTCACAACTTTATTCGTTCGTCGGTCTATTAGAAAAGCAACTATTAGAAAAGTAAATATTTTATCAATCAGCTCATTTTTACTCTTCCTCTTAAAAAAAATAAATGAAAACACGCAGAAAGCGAAGGAAATAATTTAAGTTATCATAAATGGTTACTAACACTTTTTATTCGACGTTACGATATGGAACTACTTTCCCTCCATCGTTACCAACTTTACTGGGCGTATGTCACTTAGTGCGCCCGATAAAATATATGCAGGTAGGAACAGTGATTTTTTTTAAGGTTAATTTTAAAAGTGCTCACTTTATCGTGAACAGCCTTTAGTTGGGCTATTCCAAGTTCGGTACCTAGTACTGTATTAGACAGTTTCTCCGCTAGGTGCCACGGGACTAGTCGCTGTCACACAGCGGCGACCCGGATTCGATACTCGATGTGATCACGCCGTAAATCTCTAACGCGAGAAACGTGGCGGACATTTCCTCGAGCCGTTCCAGTTTCCCCCACCCGTGTATTCGGTCTCTGTCCCTCCTTAGCTATCATTATATCTCACCCTTTAAGGACAAGGGTCGCTTGGTAATGTCACATTGAAAGCACATCGGTCGGTGAGGTTTACTCTCGCCCTAAGGCACACTCTTAATAAATAATGTTACTTTTGGCTGCCCTTTATTCCGAAATGGAGGGCAACAAAATTTCAACTAAATTATGATTTTATACGTGAGCTGGATATCGCCAGACTTGTAATGATTGTTTTTTTTTTTAAATTGTTTGTAATTGATATATTGCATATAACAGTATATCATCAATCAGATCACAGTTTTTAAAGAAAGTGTCCGATACACTTAAATTGAAAATGTTAGAGGCCTGTCGTTCTTTATAGGCTATGCTAAATTAGGAGGGAATCGGTTGAGGTGTAATGTATTGAATGTGATAAATAAGCTTAATATTTCACGTGAAGCTCCATTCCAGGACGATATAAAGAAAGAGGTTCAAAAGAATGTACATAATGGTAACTAAAGATACTGACTCTACCAAGTTCGGTACAAATATCTTGATTAGTACCTGGGATGTGACATATCAGTGCCACCCAAAAAGACCAAAACACCGCAAGTTTTTAAATAAGCATTCGATATGTTAGAAAACGAGTATGTAACAGGTTAAATGGAAAATTTCAAGTTTGATGAGATTTAGCGAATAGTTCAAAAATGTTCAGGCAGACACAGTTGCGCACGCACACGTCCACACACAGGCCTACCAGGGGCCGCGGTGGTTTAGCGGCCAGACTACTCGCCTCCCACGAAGGCGAACCATGTTCGGTTCCCGGTGGGGTTGCTCACGGATTTGCGCACGTGGGAATCGTGCCGGATGATGTCGCTGGTCGGCGGGTTTTCTCGGGATCTCCCGTTTCCCCCACCCATGCATGCCGGCGCTGCTCTATACTCACCTCGCTTCACCCTTATCGGCTCTCAAAATACCGATGTTAATAGCCGCCTATTTCTTGAAAGGAAAACGGATGTAAAAGGAAAATGATAATTGCCAACTCAAAAATGTTAGCTTATTGAGTGAAACGTACCATTTATGCGGAAAGCTGACACAGTGAAATATCAAAACTTCGGATGCTGAATGCACAACAAATAAAATACGATTTAACTAAACTTTAGGGGAAAGGATGAACAAGGAGTACACTGAGTTCCTAAATACAATTATCTACTGCAATTTTAAACAAAATTCTTCTAAAGAAATCGTTACGTTTTATTAGTAGTCGTTACCAGTAATTTTTTTGTGTTTGCGTTCGGATAATATTTTGACATAAGGGATATCCAAAAATATTTACCTACATTGTTTACTTTGAAGCAGGGGCAGTAGAATTTTACTGGGTACGTTGTGCAGTGAAAAGAAAGAGAAAATTTTAGACAATACTTGAAATTACTTTTTTTTTTAGGTTTTCTTAAGTTACTTTGCATATTAAGAATTTTAGACGTCTGATGATAATAGTGAAATGTTCTTTTTCTGGCACTCGGCCCTTAATTTATAATGGAAATATCCCTTTCACTTTGTGGTGAGTTTTAAAGAATTTTATAATCAAATATTCAAATGGTCACCATTAAAACCTACATGTTGAGCAATCTAACTAAAAATATACTTCAAGTATTAGAAAAAGATTTATTGAAACAGCAAATGGGCCTAATTAAAATACATGCAATCCGCCTAGGACACTTATAAGGTTACATTGATACGCTCCGGGGAACGAGATGCTGTTCTGATCCCAATACGGGAATTGACATGATCTCAGTAACAGACAGCTGATTCGTTCTACCTTGGCCAATTCAGTGGCAGTGCGCTTTAATCATGATCTCCGGCCCGCAGATCCAACCACACATCGGTAGGGGGATGGTAGTAAGTTTTTATCACCGTCTGCCTTGCGCTGGTTGTTCGATTTCCTGGCCAATTCATCAACAGAGCAGGAACGATTAACCGTCCTTCACGAAATCCCGAACGGATATCTGTGGCTTTTTATACCACAAATACGGAAGACATATCGATGAGAAAAAAGTCCTAAGTATTTTAACGTTCTATCTGTTAGCATTCCAGCGATGTTTGCTACAGTACAGTAACTTTTGGTACAGGCTGTTCACGATAATGAGAACTTTGGAAATCAACCTTATAAAAAGGTCACCTCTCCTATCTGCATATATTTTATCGGGCGCATTGAGTGATATGGGCCCAGTAAAGTTGGCAACGATGGGGTGAAAGTAGTTTCATACCATAATGTCGAATAAATGGTGTTAGATAACCATTTGGGACAACTGAAATTATTCCCTTCGCTTTTTTTTTTTTTTATTCATCGAAGAGTAAAAATTAGCAGATTTGTAAAATATTTACTTTTCCAATAATTTCACTGCTTCAATAGACCGACGCATGAATAAAGTGGTGAAAATTACACAATGTGCATACAACTAGATCTTAGGCAGGTCTTTCAAAAGTGCTCATTTTAGAGTGAACAGCCTATATTCAAACTTCAGTGTGGATTGAGTCATTAGGCTGTCCACGGTAGAGTAAATGCGCTTGAAAGCATTGCTTAAAATCTAATTTCCTTCGCATTATGTATACGTTTGCCGTTTGTAAGTATTACATTGCCATAGGACTGATCTCTTTAGTCCAAGTCAAGAGAAAACTTGGAAGTGTTAAGAACCTGAATGTGAAAATATGTTGTTTCGTACTACAATGCGTATCAAGCTTAAAAAACAAAGACTTAATTTGGCATATATTTAAAGATTCCAATGTCAAAGCAACTTCCAGAATTAAAATTACTAAAATGACTGTAAACTTCGGTCTAATTGTGAGGCTACATGCCAGTGTGTATGTTACCATACATGCAGTTAAAAGACCAAATTACTTTTTCAAAAACTGTTTTTCAAAAGTGCTTACTTTATAGTGAAAAGCCTATACCTCGATTTATCATCTGTAAAAACACGTATTGTCGAATAACGCTGCACTCTTGACAATAATTCACGTTGGTGTCTGGCAAAATTAATTAGCCCTTGACTTAGCAGAGTAAGGAAATTTTACAAAATATTCCATGTTCTTTCTCTGCTGGTTTTCGCATGTCAGAATTACTCAGACCGTGTTCGAAATGTAAACTTCGTTATTATTGTAATTTGTCATCTCTTAAGTTTTAAATTTAGACGGCGTCATCAGTCACGTGTTGAGCACTCGCAGCATAGAATCCTCGCGTTAACAGTAAAACTGATTTATTTTAATCTTAATTTAATGCTTTAAATGGACGTAATATTTCTACAAACATTACTGAAATCCCGTGAATGTTTTAGTAAGTAAGAAAATAATGAATCATGAAATAACGATTTAAAATTTCTTTTTGCGAAATAAACAAACAAAGCACAGCACACGCTTTCTTTTTAAAACATATCCAGTATATCCTATGAAGAATTATTTCTTTTAATAACGTTTTAATTACGCATTAACACCTATGTTTTGAAAGTCAAAACCAACAAAGCGCAGATTTTATCATTTCGTATTTTTGCTAACATCCGCTAGATACAAAATAAAAAAATACCAAACTACCAAATATCTCATCATTTTGTATATAAAATCGGGTTACGTGATAATTATGCCAACAAACTCTGCCATTTAGGATACGTCCTCGTTTAAATCATAAAACGGTGTATATAAAATAAATTTTCTTTCGTGAGGCAAGTGTTGCCTTTAACCAATGCGCCTGACGATTGGCAGTGAATATTTGATTCTAGAAGAGAAGCTTGGTACCTGAAACGAAACTAAAGCGTTACCCATACTGCTGAACCCTGCATGTCAATGTCGCTTCGTAAAACTACAGTGACTTGAATTTCAAGCGTACTAAGAACATTTGATAGACATTAAATGATATAAGAATGTTTTAAACTACACGCAAAGTTCTTGAACAATATCCCAACAACATTAAACTTATTTCTATAAGTTATCAAAACGAAGAGTTTCATCGTCCAGTATCAATATTGCGCTGTCACATTTACACATAAATCGCCCTAGAATGTTCAGTTCACAAAGAAACGTCCGATCGTAATAGATTCCAACCATCAAGTCATATTTTTTTCGTTAGTATAACTGTTCGTGGCCAGACGTTAAGTCGATTCATTGAGAAGTAATTGTGTTGCAAGGCTAACGAAACAAAGATAATCCAGTTATCGTGGAAATATAATATGTTTTATCTATACTCAGGGTGCTATATATATGTGTATATATAATATAGTTTGCGTTGAAATAATTGTGTATACTTATGTAGCCAACAGCATAATTGTTTGACGAAGTTAAGCAGTCCATTGCTGGGGAGGAATACTAAGAAATAACAGAACGCCTGGAAGAGAGCGCTTTATCTTTACGGTTTCTCGAGGGCTTATTTTCCCCGTGTCTACGATACCCTAAAGGAGGCAATGAAAGTCGACGAAAATGCAGGATAAAGAAAACTTTTGTCATCACTTCCACGGAAAATAATTTCGTTTCACTATCCCTGTTGTGTAATAAACCGCTAGCTTCCACCTATAGTAAAACTAATTGGGTTTATATTCTTCCACGAAAGCAGTATTAGGAGACTTTCAAGATTGCTTTAGGGAACTGTGCTGAAATATAAAGCAAAAAGAAAACGAAGCTCTGAACAAAAGTAAAATTCCAAGTGAAGTGTACAGCGTAAAGTAATTTTCATAAAAGAAAGTTTACAGCAACCACGCAGCCGAAAAATTTTGACAGTAAATAAATATTAATATAAATGAAATCTTACATGATATTCTTTTAGGAACGATTTACATTGTACACGAGTTGTAACACTAATGTAGTTTCGCTGATTATTTTCTTCCACCCTCTAAATCTGAATCAGTGAGAATTCCACTGTTTCAATCAGTCAAACGTATCTGATTGATACAACAGTGACTTAAGTGAATTAAACTGATGAACCAGTGAAAAAATGCCATATTTCCTTCACTTATTGGTTTAGTGACATTTCCCATTGATTCGTCAATGCTTCGTCATGCTTCGTCTCTAATTACTGTTGACTGATGCATCAATAGAACTGCGTGTAAAAATAGCCGTCGAACTTATTTTTGAAAAAACTGTTATACAACATGTCAAGTGAGGTAACAATGAATAAACGAATAAAACTAATACAAATTACTTTCTAAATGTGTTTAGTCTTACCAAGTGCCATTGTACGAGGTAATATGAATACACGAAGAAGAGTGCACTCATATATACTATTCGTTTTAACAATCCTAATGGTACCAATCAAACCAAACACGAAAAGTATGAACATAAAACTTCAAACTAAACGAATTCGCAGCAAAAGTTTAACACATATGTTATTCCTTCTATAGTTCCAACATGGCGTGGAAGCTCAGATGGCAAGGCAACCGAAAGGTGCGTGAATTCAATCCTGGCCACCTATGAAACATGTTTACTTTTTTTAATTACTGTAAATTAAACAATATAAATAGTAAACTATCGTAAATGTTTATTTCACGTAATTATTTCAATACCTTCAATTAAAATAAAATGTAATCTGCAGTCGGCCGTCACTTATTCAATCTGTTACATTGTTTCACATCACTAATTCAATCAGTAAAAATTTTTCGCTTAAACAATCAGTGGTTTTCCACTGATTATAAGTGGAGGTATCTTTAACACTTGAAGTGAAAATTATTTTAAAATTTAACTTGATAGTCTAAACTTACCGTAAAATATTACTATTCTCTTTGTTATATTACTATTTAATACAATGGTTCAATGTATGTATAAGTGTGGCGCATGGAGCATGAAGGTCGTCTGGATACACCTCAGATTTGTATTCATCATCTATCTCCTCTATAGCCCACTTATGGTTAATTCCAACATTTCTGAAGCCCTAATAAAGTTCTCATGCAAACAAAGTTTAATTGAATGTACAAAATTTTTCCAAAGGGACAATTCACCACATTCGTGCCCACTCAGTGTAATAATATTTTACATAAGAACTACTTCTTACTAGGCATTTCCAACACACTTATTTTATTTGTTTTTATTTATATTAATAATAGTGAAATATAAGTTAACGTTCTCTATAAACAAAAATAAGGTACTTTTATGTTAAAACATGTATAAACGCCTGTGAAATAATACATATTTGGGGAAAAACCAAACACGTTATACATAATGATATTTCAATGGTTTGATTCAAAAAGTGTTAAGAAACCTGAAATATTCAATACCTTTCTGTGAACCGGGGTGGTTTACCGCAGTTGGATAGCTACAATATGTCAAGCCAGTCGCTATCATCTTCGCCCAAAAAAACTCTCGAAGGGAATACTAAAGTTTTTCTCGCCCATGAGAAGCCTAATAACTCCCTGCGCTCATCCTGAGTACACAGTGTTATATAAGTTTTTAATACATTATTTATGCTTCAACGTAAATCTATACAAGTCGCAGAATTTGTAATCGATTGTTTAGAGATACTCTATAATTGAAAAAATGCTTACCCTTTCTCTGGCTTGATAAGTTATTATTCCAATACGAGTCAAACACAGTTTACATTATGGGGCAACTTCTCGGAGTAGCTGATAACTTATACGTTTACGTTAACCTAACGAAGCCACCATAGAAATTATTTACTGGACGAATATAGCCCTACTTGTATGATTCCGAGGGCCGGTTTGTAGACGGTCTACGGCGTACGGCACGTCGTCATCCTTCTGGCTTCCCCTAACGCCGCGTTTCGGCAATCGCGCGTTCTGTTTTCATAATTCAGCCCGATGTGCTAGTCATAGTTACACATGGTGTGGCGCGTTCAGACAGCCTGTATAATTATCACTTGCGCGCGCCAAAACAGTAACTGGCTTTCCGCGTTGACCGGATCACCTGGAACTCTCGGTTAACACCGCCATCATCTACAACGCTTTCCAAAAACTTATATTTGACGGTGTAAATGTGGCGCATCTATAAAGGAAGTTTTGAAAGAAACCTTTGAAAAATGTCACTGCCTGCACCTGCATGCATTAGAACAGACAGACTTGCCAGCAGGCGTCCAATGAAGTTGGTATCGCCGGAGGGAAAGTAGGTCCATGTTTTAATGTTGCATTGAAAGGGCTAGGTAACCGTTTGTGAATACTGAAAGCATTGATTTTGCTTTCCAATTTTTAAATGCAAGTTCTTAAAATATTTACTTTTGTAAAAATCTCACATTTTCGTTCAACCAATGCATGAATAAAATGTGCAGGCCTGTGGTAATATTAATTCTACATATAGTGCTGAATACACATTGTGTGTTACAGTACATCTTAAAAGCAGGGCTTTCAAAAGTGCTGTTTATCGTGAACCCCGTTTACCGACCACCTATACTTCTCAAAATTCTTCCACAAACTTTACGGACGAAAGCAAGTAACTTAATATTACGTGGAGACGTTTCTCATAATAAAATTCAATCATCACTTTTCTCTATTGTTTTAAACAATGCCGACACTGGTGAGATGTCAATCAAGCAGGCCTGTGCCAGCACTACCAATTATGCCCATATCCTCCATACCGCTTCAACACTTTTTGTGTTAAAAGCGGTATTACCGCTTTCCAGACAAGTTGGTAATCATTGTGTTTGGATGAATGGTAAAGGGGTAGGGGATAAAAATAAACAGACTGTCTGCCCGCAATGATATTTTAGATGCAATTGAATAAAATCCTACCATACTTATTCGATCCGTCGTGAAGACAGTTATAATTTTATTTTAAAAACTATTCCCTTTCTTTGTTTTCTAATGTAGTATGGTGTATACTACATTAGATAACAAAGAAAGGAAATGGTATCAAAAAAACGATATTTGTTTTCTTAAATTTTGTTATTTATTTTCGACTTTAGTAATAAATTATTTCATTTACGATTCCGTCATCTTAATTACTTCTTCGCATATGTTAGTCACCCTTCGTTTATTCTATATTTGAGTTTGAAAATCGTTATATATTTAATATCGGAAAATACTGAACACGTGTATATTAATAAATCACTAATACTTGTATTTTTAAATGTTCTTATCATAAAAACGAACCTGGTTCGCCATTGAGTAGAGGGATTACCTTTGCTTTGTCACACTTATGTTCTTCGGTTGGGAATGAATGGTTCCACTTAAAAAGAAGTGATATATTCGTTGTTTCGTGCATACCACGACACCCTTCCCCCTCCAGAGAGTGTTTACCACTGAGGCGCAAATAAAGCAGTGCTCTCTGAACAATGAATCTGCCTCTGGTAGTTTCTAACTTGTGCTTAACTGCTTGGTCCACAGTTTACTGTATCTTTAGCGAATGACCTACCTTGCAGTTCTCACTATTCTTAGTTCTGCCGAAGAGTGCTTTCTAACGATCACGTTAATCAGCATCCACCGAAACTTAAACTAACGATAAAAATAAAATCGCCAAAACACACAGCCAAACTCCGCTCTCCAAGAGAATTGCGAATATTTTAACATTTTCTTTAAAATATATTTACTGTATTGTTGTGAGATTCCTTCAGTTCTACGTAGTGATCATGACATAACGATCCTCCAAATATATTTTTTAATTTTTTCGTTTAAAGGAGTAGTCGGTAAATGTTGCAATATTCTTTTTAAGTGCAGAAAGTAATTTACATGCAACAGCATGCATATGGTATTATCGGTAAAACTGAAAAAAATCTCGAGTTTCATTAATTGCTTCATTACCAGTTATTAAGGTCGTAATCATGACCTTAAACTTTCAGTACTATAAAATTATATGTTTTTATCTTATGCGCTGAAAGTTTAATTTAGTCTAGTTCGTTTACGGTTTCTCTATAAACTCTACACGATTTGAGTAGCATAACTCTGAAAAGCAAATATGAAATAACTATATTATATTCTGATCTAAACTAAATTGTCCGTCATTATTATGGTACCATTTAAATATATTTTAAATTTTTATGTAAGTGCTGTCAGGATAGTGTCGTTACATGACGTAGAAATTTTTCTTTATTAGTTCAACTCTGCATAACTGGTCAATGGAGCAAGTGGTGAGATTCGCTCTTTAGAGGCGATGCGGGTGAAGTGAGGTAGTATGTCGCAGCGCTGGAATGTAAAAGAGGGGTAACTGGAGATCCCCGAGAAAACCCGCCAACCAGTGGTCTCATCTGACACGATTCCAACATGTGAAATTCCTCCTGCTGGGGATCGAACCCGGTTCGCCTAGGAGGTAGTCGAGTAGTCTGACCACTACACCACCGCGGCCATAATGGGTAAACAAAGTATATTAAGTATTATGTGAAAATACAAATTATAAATATATTAAATCTTTGCGGGAACCCATTATGTCTAACATAATCTAATAAATTCTTTGAACATATCTCCAGCTGTAATTATTGTCCCCTTAAGATTGCAGTATATTCCTAATACTTTAAATGCCAGTGTTCAGTGAAGTTCTTTGAACAATAAAAGGAACTTTGTTATTACTAACTATAGGCTACTTTAGATGGCTGCATGCGTATATTTATCATCTTTGCTTTGATATCAAGAGAAAATAAGTATTATTCGTGGTGTACCTCAAGGAGGTTTATAAATAATTTTTAAGAGTGCATTTTTTAATTCACTTATATCCTTGGTGTAGGTGGTAATTGAGAGTATTTGGTAACTTTTCACTATGTATCTATAAAAGTACTGTAAACACGGAATACCGGTTAAAACTATTTAATTTATGATTGTCGTCGTTGCCGATATCCTTGCCCCTATTTGATAGAACAAATCACCTGGCCGAAGCGTAGGTACATGTTAAGCGGTGTAACTGTTGAAGTCATTTCCAAAGTTATTTATTCAAGCTAGGTTTTTTCTTAAGTTATAGCAAAGGATGTTTATCCTAAGAAGAAAGCTGTGTTTAAATAGGACCTAACGTTGCCTGGATTTGCGCAATAAGGCAGGAGACGTTCGGGCGTCCTGATAATTTTGGACTAGCGAACACTCGTACCACATTCGTACTGGGTTCTGAGATAGAAATATTACCGATTCGCCCTCTATCACGCCCATACACAATGCCTAAACGATGACGTATCCAAGGTGACAACTGTCAATACCGAATGTCAGATTTGTAGCCTTTTATTAAATTTAATAGGGAACGAAACATCAGATTTAATAAACAGGGTAATATTTTCCCAAACTAAATTTAGGTGTGTGGCATTACCGGTGAAGGAATATGAAATAATTAAACTTCCGTGTCTCTCTCGGATACTTAAAAGTTTTCATATATAACATTGTTAGGAATATACATGTATACATCCGCGTGTCTTCTGATGTAGCAACTGGCTATTTTTAAACGAATCGCACTCATAAAGTGCATCTTAAGATATTCCGCGGTTATAATTTTTTGAAACGCAAAGTTCTTATCAAAGATAGCTTCCATTAAAGTAATATTTTTTTTAGTAATGAAACAAGAGTTGGCAAATTGCTGTTGCTCAATGTTGAAGAAGACTTCATAATGTGCTTTCTGCGTTGTGTTTAGGTGGCACTCCCACTACCTATATTTGTAAGTGAAATACCTTTTTCTACATGTGTAGCCATCAAAATGCATGAAAAGGAAGACTTTACAACTGTTAGGCTAGTATTTAAAGCGGATGATCACCATTTTGGCCAACAGAGGATACGTCGAGGTGGCCCGATTGCTTGGCCTGCACGTTCACCCGACTTGACTCCACTAGACTACTTCCTGTGGGTCCACATGAGGGGCGTAATTTACGAGACCCCTGTGGAATCAGAGGACCTGCTGGCACGGATTATGTATGCGGCGGATCTTGGACGTAGGTACCGTGTTTGTGTAGACGTCGCTAGTCGTCACATCGAGCCCTTCTTGTAAGTGGACCCATAAGATAAACAACGTACAGTATGTTGCAGACATAGGAGAGGTCAACATGTGATGTGGTGGTGTTTTGTTTGTCGCGGGAAAACCGGACGTTTCCGCACCCAAGTTCCTATGCAAAACTTAACCGTCTTGGTCCCCACGACAAGCCCTTACAATGTGTAATGGGAATTTGGACATATCCTGTATGAATTGAATTAATTTTAAGCGGGCTATGGCAGAACAATTTTAGTTATTATCAAACGTATCATTGTTCACTCTTAGTGATTTACATTTAAATTTAGGTTCTTGCATAAAATATAATACAAGTTTTCACTTTTTCGCATACTGCCACAATTATTTTCCTTAACATAAATTTAACTAATTTTATCACGTTATTGTTTGTAATTCATAATATGAACTCATTTGAATACATAATACTTTGGAGATTCTATAAAAGTTAATTGATTTCCTTCACTTTAATTTAAATGTTACTTTATATTATTCTGCGTGGGTTAATTTCTTCAAAGAGTAGACTCAACAAATATAAGTAATTTATAAGTCTATTCCTTACGTATAATTTTTCAGTATATAATTAGAAAATGGTTTTCAAAATGAACAAACTATCTTCAAAGAATTGACAAACTTAACACCATGTAAATAAAAATTTGTGTTGATAGTCACTCTGAAATACACCCACGAATAATCGTGTCGTAGCAAAGCTTGTTATATATAGGGAAATGTTATCAGACACTGGGTCCCTGGAGTTTACAAAAAGAAATTAATGTGTACTTTATGGGGTAACGTTAGTGGATTTTCTGAGCTTCAAACTACGAACTTCCCTCGTTTGCAACACTTCCTTTGTTCCAGGGCAATCTTCTGGGCGTTACAGATATTTTCAAAGTTACGAGGAGAAATTTCCCAAAAGTATACTAAAGGGTATTTTATACGGTGCAAATTTCAGCATTTATATTACGTGCAGCTGTACTTAAATAGTACATAAATGAAGTTGCATACCATACAAAAGTTACACAGTTGAAAATGTATAGTATTTAAATCCCATATAAAAACAGTATTATTATCATCGGATATGAATTTTAGACATTAATTTAATTCCTGAATATTGCTTTGAGACTTGCTGTGAACACATCACACATCAAAACAATAACCAGCTCTCCACAGCAACAGTTTCAATTTTCCATAAGAGTATTTGCAGTTTAGTTTTAAGGAGTAACGCTTTTTTTTATATTATATATTTGTAGAAAATAAGGTACATCTGACTACAGTTTATCTACATATTTAAAAATTAAATAAGCACTTCGTAGTTGGGTTGTTAACGTCCCCTGATGTTTAATGTCCGAAGGCTTATCAGGGGACGGCGTACAAACTAACTTACGACCTACTAACACCCACGCCTTATTTGGGATTCGAACCCAGAACCTTCCGCACCGCAGACCGACGGCGCACCAACCGACTGTACCACGGGAGGTTGGAAATAACCTGAATAGTATATCGTAGTTATGAGGTGTACCTCTGTAAACAAATTAGCCCCTTTTTCGGGAATACTGATGTCCATAGATTTGCGTATTCACTTACAGATCTGGGTTATAAACTAGTGTAAATATAAAATGTTTGAAACATAGGATGGCCTCCTGTTAAACTAATGCTGTGTAAAATTCGTTTTTCAGTAATATATAGTCAAACAGTAAGTTTCAGAATGCTGGAAATTTGTACCAACATCTATATTAATATTATAAAGAGGTAATGTGAGTTTATTTGTAACTTATCTCAGAAACTATAGGGCCGATTAGTATAATACGTTCACTGTTAAGAAGCTACATTCTTCCAGAAGGATATAGCTTATGTTAGATTAAAAAAACCTTGACAATATTAAAACTTTATAAACCAAGTCGGATACTACCTTCGACTAACCGCGACTACTCGACGCTACCCGCGACTACCTGAGACTATCCGAGACTACCTGCGAATTTTTTTGTATATTAAGATACAAAATAACTTAAAACACTGCGTGTTAGAGCATGCTTAAAAAGCATCCAAGTAATTTATTATTTTTACTAATTGGTTTACAATTTTTGAAATTTCTCAAGTAAATGTTTTTGAATAAACATAGCCCATTTCCATCTAGGAAAATGTAGCTTCCTGACAGTGAGAGAATAAGATTCGGCACTGTAGTTTCCAAAATTAGCCGTTACATAGAAACAAATACTCGCATTACCTCTTTATAATATTAGGATAGAGTAGCAGCCCGCCATCCCTACGCTAAGGTTTTATAGAGTTGTTTAAATACATACCTGCAACTACCCGTGACTATTTGCCATTACCCGTGACTACTTGCGACTGCTTGCGTATTAGGATATACAATTTTTCTATCATTGTTTCAATTTATTTTTAATAATGGTTTTGTTAGCGCATGCTTAGAAAGCAGCCAAGTAGCTCCTTTTTCTCTGTCTGAACATAGCATGTACCCTTCTGGAAGAATGAAGCTTCTTAACAGTGAAATTATTATAAGAATAAATAAGAATCGACCCTGTAGTTTCTGAGACTACAAACAAATAAGCTCACATTAGCTCTTAATAATATATTTAGTATTAATATAGGTAGTATAACTTTGCCCTACATATATCTTTTATATTCAAACCTTTTCAAAAATGCTTAATATTTCCCAAGACCCAGTAAAATTATAATCTGGCAGTCCACTATAGTTCTCAATCCTTTATGTATTCGAGTTGATATCAGTTATGCCAATGTCACAAGGGCGTGAAAATCTCCAGGCGCGAAAACGGACGCCCGTGGAGGGTGTTTGTCACATGGGCGCGAAAAACTATGCTCGTGAAAACCGACGCAGCGCTGCTCTAGTGCGTGTTGAATCTGGAGGTCTGGACCAAGCAACTTGGACATGAAAGTCCATGTCGTGTTCGGTTCTTACGTATGGAATTTGCATGAAGCAAAGGAAAGACGGTTATTGGGTATAGCCATTGATAAGTGATCGTTTACGGATGGGACATTTCTATCTGAAGCACCGTAAACTACTTTAACATCCCGAAAGGTTTATAATTACTACAGGATGTCTAAAACATCGTTTGAAGATTTGCTGTGGAAAATAAGACAGTCTTTTTGGAATGACACCAATATGAGACTAGCCATACCATGTGATGAAATGCTCACCTTAACATTGAGGTAAGAATGTAATACACGCATGTATTCATTTCCCATATTGTAATATTCACAATAAATATTATACTGCAACAACACTGCTTGTCCAAGGTACAGTTAGCTAACGAAATATTGGTATAAACACTTCCCTTGTTATTTTTAATTACGTAAGTGTTCAAAATGTAATAACATTAATGTAATCACAGCATTAACACACTTAAAATATGACAAATTTGTAAGTCCTTTGTTTCTTCACCACTTAAATCAACAAGTGTTAATTTACTTCCAATGGATGCAGTTGGCGAGAATTGTTGTATCGATGTACCTGAGTAATGTGTCTTGAGGTTCGCATGATATTGCGCAAGTGTACCTGAAGGATGTTTGATGAGACTGGACAAGGGGTGTTTGCGACTCTATGTGGGGTTGGTTTGATATTATTGGTGGTTCGTGTGGTTGAATAGAGGTTTGTTGAAATCGGAGAAGTGGTTGGAAAGTCTTAAAGTTTTGGAGATGCGGATGCAAATCTATTTGATTAGGTTCGTTGAAGGCATGCTGAAGTTGGGTAGGTTGCTGATATGGTGTTGTACTAAACGCAGAATAATGTGAAGAAGGCACAACAGGTGGTGGAGGCTGATAAGCCTGGGTTGATTGAGGATACACAAGCATATGTAAATTGCTCATAACCTGCATTCTTAATTTAATTTTTTTGATAGGCATTCAGTTTCCGTGCAGTTGGAAGCACTGCTTAAAAAAAGACATGTCTTCACCATCATCACCATCATCACAATCGTCGTAGGCTCTTTGCTGGTTAGTCATCAATTTTGAGGCTCTCTGCAAATAAATAGACAACTCGGACTCGATGCTAGTCGCTGGCTTTCGTTACTGAGCATATACTTTTCTAGGTGCAGCTGCTGTTGGCGGATTCACAGTTTGTTTGAACTAAGACTAACTGGCTCACTTGTATCGGCGTTGTTTATGTCTGCAGTTACACAGACCGAACTTTCCTGCATTCCACGTAATTCTAGACATTTATCAAGGAAACCTAGTATGTCTGCATGAACATATATATGGAAGGGCTTGCATTCTGCTCCACTATTATTGGACTACTTGGCTTTCTTCTTAATTTTTATGTAACCATCTATTACGGTTTTCCACTTAGAAGTGGCAGCCTTTTCTGAAACAAATAAAAAAAACCTACGTATGCTGAATTTATTATAAGGGCTGCGTCCAGTTTTATGGCTGTGGGTTCGAATCCCAAATGTCACAAAAAGGTAGACGAAATGGAAATGCAGTTGTACGTAGTATGGATAGTGTGTCCTAACGAAAATATTACTAAATAATGTACGATAGTGACAACATTGATACCTGAGAATTTTTTTAACATATACTTTGCATCTGGAAACGGCTTAACCGATGCAGCTGAAAAATACTGTATCGAGAGATCTACAGCAGAGAATATAGTGCGTCGACCTCCAGACATCAGTGTGGATTTCATGGATAACATTGTCAAAGCTCGCTGTTCTTTGCACAATTATGTTCGTAATCGTGATGCCTATCATGTTGACGATACATTGAATTTAAAGATACGTCCAATTTAGAATTAGCCAATGCTGGGAGACGGGCTAATATGCAGACACTAAGATACATATTTGCCGATTATTTCGTCCATGATAATGGGGAACTGTCGTGGTAATACAGGGCATAAGCAACGTAATTCGCAACATTGACGTATGCAGAAACCACGTACCATGTTATTGTTTTAAGGGCAACGTAGGTAGTCACAACCGCAAAATCTGTTAGTGACATAACACATTTTACAATATTCCTGCGTTAGTTTTGCGTCACATTTATGCTACTAGTACCCACACAATGAAGTAAGATTGTTTACAGACTACACATTGCTGTGACACCGCTTTCGCTAACAGGTCACACATTCAATTCTAAGGGGGAAGGCATAGTCCAGTGATGTAAAAGCATTTATATCAAAACATTACAATTTATTGAAACCATAAATAGTAAGACATTAGAATGTGTTACTTTTCTCTGAAAACTTAATGTTATAGCTTCAATCAGCCAAAGGCTTAGTCCCATTAAAGTACTGATCTAGCTTTCAGATAGCAGATAATTAAAGACTCGCTCGCCCTCGTCCCATGGTACTTGGGACGCCCTAATGGGAGAGATAATTACCCACTAGTGTGGTGACAACGCTCTGGCTCGTCTCAACGGCAGCTCTCCCTCGGCGTCGAACCCGGACCACTAGTCTGGTGGTCCTCACGGTCAAGATCTCTCGGGCCGCCCTCCGGCATCGGTTGGATCAAAATGTCCGCAAGCCTTTTTAGCATTAGCGTTATTTATAATGCACGGCCTAGCCTTGTTCAGGATACTAAACCCCTACTGTTGCCACATCCCCTTCCCGAAGTCAGCTCGTCCTGGCAACTCTTTGCTGGTGATGCTCACAGCATTGCCCCCTCTCTTCGCTGCTCATGCGTTCCACTTGAGCTGGCCCGGGGCAGAGTGATTGGGGAAGGTACCTAGTAAGACTGGGCATGGACGCTGCTGCTTGCTGCTCCCATGGAGCTGCTGGAGACAGTCTCTCTTCTACGAGGATGCCGAGTGGGTTAGAAGTGTCCTCGCGCATTATTTTGATTTTTCCCTGGAGCGCTGGATGTAACATGTGACTTAGGTTTGCGTTACATATATAGAGTTTATAAAGTGAATTTTTGTGCGTTTTAATTTGCATTTGTATTAAATGACATGATTTTAAAACTAAGGAATCTATTACAATACTTAAGACATTTTGCAAGAAAGTGCTGGTATTTAGAATATCAAATATTTACATGGATGCATGTTGAGTGATGTAAAACGTATTTTATATACATAGTAATTTAAGTATACTAACTATCCTTAGTTGAGCGAATTATTACTATTTGACGCACCAACGGTGCAGATAAAAATTAGGACCGACTTTCGTTTTGGCATAAAGCCGATAAGAAAGTCATTACATTTTTCTTGTGAGTATGATATAGAACTCTTGCTTCTTGTAGCCTTAGATGGGGGAGTTGTGCTTGGCACCTGATATTAAACCCTGAAAAATTATTTATTTGTCCCTTTGTCGACCACAGGGATGCAGGAGTTTGAGGGAATTCGGTGCACCGATTTTAGGCCAACAGTCCAAAATAATTGCAGTATGAAAATATGTCTTCATTAGATTATCTTCACAATATGCCGCATCATGGCTGTGCTTGGTTTTTTCAATCTTTCCTAGTCTAAGAACAGAGATAAAATGATATACAGGTTGAACAAAATCTTCGCACATATTTTGCACTGATTTGTGAACATTTACAGTACAATCTTAGGTCTCTAATTTTACAATTGACTGAATTGTGTATTATAAATTATTGGGCAGTGAAAGTAAGTATATACATACAACTGATAAACAAGAAAAAGAAGTAGTGTCCTATATATAATTTGCGTAACTAATTATGGCGTTCTCGCCGCACGGCTCGTGTCCGTCAAGCGGTGCTCACCAGGTGAGTTGAATTAGTACGTCACAAGGCTTGGCTGCAATCTGCCGGCGTAGACGGGAGGCGTTATGTTTCACCTGTCAAGAATTGCTTGCCCTTTATAATGACTGCAACGAGAGTGTGCTACTTGTCCTAATTCAGACGTCATCTCTAGTTCCAATAGTTATATTCGTAAGATCTGACTTACTTGCATTTTGTACCATATGCTACTTTTGTTTAACTTTGTACTGCACAACTTACGTTAGTGTGTATCGGAACATGTACTTGTTTTGAGTGCTTAATTTATTCTTAACATGCCTGTTTATAGTTATTAGCTATCAGAATCGCGTCTTAATCCGACGTAATACTGGTCTGAGGGCTACACATGTGTGCAGTGCGCGTTCTGAAAAATGGCTGCCTGCTGGCCTTGTAATGCCTTTAATGACGACTGCTGATTAAAGGTAAGTTTACTTTCTGCTTGCAGCTAAGACGTTTGAACGACTTTGTTTGATATGATGGCGATTTTGACCATCTTATAGTAAAGAATAGCAAAACGCCATAGTGAGAATTAATATAGTTGCCATACTAGTATAGTTAAAGTGCTCTTTTGCCATAACTGAGAATATGCATGGGTGTAACTGCACGGGAGCATATGTGATGTGATTAAAATTCAGCATTGGTAAGTCTGCATGTTGGACTTCCCATTGGGTGTTGATACTATCATTGAACGTGTAAAAGGATATGCCTTCATTTACTCACAATCATTTTACTTCAAAATTGTCTTGTTGCATCCAGTGAATTGGCACAACTCTAAGACAAATTGTTAGCGCCGGGCTCCGTGCGTCGCAAATATGAGTTGTATGAACGATTGTCAGTTTTCTGTCATTAACATGCAGTTACACGGGATGTGGATTTCAATACTACCAACCGATAAAGTCGGGATTTCTTTGCTAAGAGAAACATTTGCGCAGCACAATACCAATAAGCTGGGTGCATTTGTTATAACATACTGACGTGGCTCAATAGAATTTACAATTAATGGTTTGCCTGGCATACATGTGAACTTGCAGTATTCTTATATATCTTTGCAATGCTACCGAATGTAATAGCTGCTTTCACGCATTTAGCTTGCGGGCTGTCTGCAAGTTGCTTAGGAATAAAATAAACTACTTTGGCATTTTCTTGTGTTGTTGGTACTTGGCGGATTTCATGTGTGTTTTTATCTATGGCGAGTATTTCGTTGGGCGTAGCAATGTGACATGTTTCATTTCGAAAAAGATACGGTACATTGGTGGTTTTGAAAAACTGCCATTCATCATCAATAATTTGTACTGGTACTAGGATATTTAGTTATATTTGGGTTTCAGACAACGTGCATTCTGTGATTGGGTTTGTGTGATATTTAATGATACCTCTAAGAGGTATGCTGAGCCTTAATTTTGGTTTTTAAGGGTGGTTTGAGTTTTTCTAAATCAGCCGATAATATTCGGCATGATACTGCCTGTAATGTCAAGTGATTTTTTTTGGCAAGGTTGAATGTAGGTACCACTTGTTTGTTCGTTAATCATATTGTTCATGATTCGCAATACTATACTAATCAACATTTGACTCTGGGCTTTGGCATCATTTACTACAGGTTGCTGAGTTGAGAACTTTTCTGGTATGTTGTTTAATTTATATGTCAAAGAATTGATTTTTCTTCGACCAGGGATTTAATTTGCGCTATACTATGTATAATATGATTAAGACTTTTGTTTGATAGCATGACATTACAATCTCTCATTAAGTTAGGTTGCTAAAATATCATAGTTCCTGAGGAGGGATTTAAGGTGTCGGGTAGTGAGGATGTTGCAACAACAGTTGGCGACATCCCCTAGGAAGGTGATACCTCTCTCTATTCGGGGAATAAAGGATATTTAATTTTAAAACTCTGCAATCAAACTTGTTGTAGTTTGACTAAAATATCCGTAGAGTGCCTCTGAAATGTGCACCATGCTGTTCCTGGTCTAGGATGCACTGTGTAGCCATGTCTGGAGGTTGCTGGGTGGGTGTGGCTGGTGGAGTGGTATGCGGTAAAGCAGGTGCACTGTATACTTGTAGTGCAACTGCGGATACAGTTGCCGATAGTAAACCCCGGCGTGGGTTCTGTAGAGCTGTTCACCTGCAGCAATAAGGACATTTGCAGCACTAGGAGCACCATGCTGTTAGCAATTGTTGCAACATCCTGCCATTTTTTACCTGTAACATAATGGAGTGATGTTAATCTCTTATAATTGTGAGCTTAGTGTTTCTAGTATTTACCACCTCGATTCTGGTTTCGCCCCATTTGCAAATTTAGATTGAAATTGTTGGTGGCCCCAATATGTCATGGATATGGAATGGTCCGTGATACTTAAAGGCGAGAGCCTTCATTCTGACTCGATTTTTGACCCATATCCACTACCATATTTTAAGGGTATTGGCTCTAATCTCTGTGTCGAATATTTGTTTTTGTTTTCGCTGTGAGGCAATTATGTGGATTATAGTTTGTTCTCGATTATGGTTTTGTTGTTCACACCACTTGTTGCTACGTTCTGAGGATTCATGTGAAATGACGTGTGAGTGTTGTACTGCTTCTACCCCATGAAGCAGGTGGAAGGGACTATATTTAGTGCTGCAGGTGACAGTGGAATTATTGTTGAAAATTATGTAGGCGACATATTCGTCCCAGTTGGCAGGGTCTTCATTAGCACATGCCATTAATTGCTGAGAAAGTATTTTGTTAACTTGTTCCATAAGCCCGTTGCAAGTGGAATTGTATGCTGTAGTTTGTAATTTTTTTCATTGGTAATTTCTTTAAGAGTTCGGTCATTAACTCATTATTGAATGCCGTTCCCCTACCCATTAGAATGGTTTTCTGGCATCCAAATTTCAAGATAACGTCTTTGACTAAGTTAGTGCAGGTTTGCGCATCGATTGCTTTGATGGGTTTTGCCACGACGTATCTGCTAAAAAATTCCATTATAACTAGGATGTATTAGATACCTATAGCAGATGTTTGTAATGGACCTTTCATGCCCAGGTCCCATGAATGAAGTAAGGAGGAGGGGGTTTGGTGTCACTGGCCCTCATATTTCTGGTATGATGGCTTTATCTTTTGGCACATGGGACAGTTTCTAATGTAGGTTTTGACAGCTTTGTTAATTGAATCCCAGTAATAGGCATTTTTGATATTTGTAATGTTTTATATTGTTCGATGTGACCACCTCCGAGTAGGGCATCGTGGTGTGCGAAGATAATTTCGTTGACATAATATTTAGGTACTAGTGTTAGTTTCTTTTCGCTCAAGAACATGTGTACTCTCGTGTAAATTTTACCATTGCCTGCTATGGCGTATCATCTCACTAATCTTCGATACATAGTGCTGACTTTCTCAGGGTCTGTTAACGTGCTCTTGAGTTGTTGTATATGTGGGTCGTTTGAGTAGTCGTGTAATAATGGTGAGGC
The DNA here is from genome assembly GCA_029891345.1 of Dryococelus australis. Lineage (NCBI taxonomy): Eukaryota > Metazoa > Arthropoda > Insecta > Phasmatodea > Phasmatidae > Dryococelus > Dryococelus australis. The sequence goes on from CM056993.1 coordinate 263,725,144, forward strand.
ATTGTTGGCAATTTGCGCTAGGAGTACATGAGAATCATCTTTGATTTTGAGGTACTCCTGTTTGATATGTGGGGAGATAGTATGGTGTGTTATTTTGTGGTTTTATAATGATCTTGCAATTGAGGAGTGGGTCTATGCAAGTTGCTTTGATTTTATTGTCGTGTGTCGCCATTGAAATTTTGATGTTTACTTGGAAACGTGTGCTAATAATTTTGGCTATTGCGTATATTGGTAAGTATTCCTCATTTACAATCATATTTGCCATGCATGCTTTGTCAGTTGCATGGAGTTCATTTTTGACTTGGTTTTTGATATCTGCCCAATTATTGGTAATATATTTGGCAATTTGTTTCTTAATTTCTTTGTGTTTTTGTATATTTTGAAATAGTTTCTGCTACAGCCTTGTAGAAGGCAGTACAGGTTGTCATGTTCTTTTTAATTTAGTAACTGATATTGTTTATTTGTATTGTGGTAGTGTCTGCCTTTCCTGTGGTGGGCAACATGCTCATCACTTCGGCAAGTCTGTCATATTCTGTAAGCGCAGCAGTCATATTTTAGATTCGGATATTGTTTTCAGTTATGGTTTTGAGATAACATAAGCTCGAGTGATCTGTTTCTATGATAAATTTTTTTCTGTATAAATATTGCTGGAAATATATAACAAAGCATTTCACTGCCGCTAGCTCTCTCTCGGTCGCTGACCAGCATGCCTCATCCAATGATAGCTTTTTCTATGTGAACGCTATTATTGCTCGCTTTTTAATGTCTGGAGTTTCTTGCATAAGTACTCCGCCTATTGCCGTTTGCAACACGTCGCATGCTAGAATAGTTTGTATGTTTTCTTTAAATTTATCTACAATGGGGGAGTTGCGAATAGCTTCCTTTAGGTTGTCAAACACTGTCTGCTCACTAGTGCTCCATTTAAATGGGACATTCTTTTGTTAGTTCAATGAGGGGTTCTACTTTGTAGGAGTGGTTTTTTATGTATATACATAAGTATGATGAAGCCGAGAAATGTATGTAGTTGTTTAACGTTTTTAGGTGGGATAATGTTTCGAATAGTCAAATTTTTCTGGGTCTGTCCGAATTCGTGTTGGTGTTATATAGTGCCCAAGGATTTTTATCTCTTCTTGTGCGAAGGAGCATTTATTTGTGTTAATTTTTACATTAAATTTACACAATATGTTAGTTACCTTTTGAATGTTCTGTAAATGTTCTTGAAAGGTGTTCTCTATTATGAAAATGTCGATATATGCTACTGTAGTGTTCCACCATAATGGACCGAGCATGATGTCAACAAAATTTTGAAAATAATTTGGGGAGGTAGCGAGCCCCATTGGCATTTGGGCGTATCGTATAAGCTGACCCCATCAGCAGAAAATGTGAGTTTTTCACGATCTTCCTTTCTGACTGGTAAGGCATAAAAGACACTAAATATATCAATGGAAGTGATGTATTTGGAGTTTCGTAGAGTGTTAATTGTGTCCTCTTACATGGTTGGCATACTGTATTTTTTAAGATATTAAGTTATTAGAAGTCTGTCAGGAATCTGATTCTGGCCTGGCATTTTTATCACAAGGCTCAGCACAACATATGAGGATTTGGAAAGCCTGAGTATATCCATATTTGTTGAACTTGAGTTATTACCTTTCCTCAGAGTTTTGGGTTAATTATGTAAGATCTGGTATGTATGGGTTTATTTGTTGTGAGTTCAAATTTAATTTGATAATCTTTTGTTTCTGTTGATTATGTAACAGATCTCGCGAACCTTTTTTGGTATGAGTATAGCAAGTTGTGTATTGCTAGTTTTTCCTGGTAAAATAGTTTGCTGCTTATATTTCCTAGCTTGACATTAGGCATACTTGTTTCAAAGCTTTCAATTTTATTTATATAATATTCCATTGTGTGACTTGTATGCTGTTCTATGGTGTTGGTGTTTAAGGGAACTTCGAATAGTTTATTATCGTCTAATGCGAGTATGAACATAATGTTTTTGGTGAGTATTGGTACGACATTATATTTCTTGATTAAGTCCACTAGTAGTATAATGATGAGTTTCAAATTGTCAATCAAAAAGAATTCTTGTTTAAATGTGTACCCGAAAATATTCATATCTATAGTTGTTTTAAATTGGGGTGCTCCAATTTCTTGTGTAGCTCCTAAAAGTGAAAATATTTCTCTGACTGGTACACATTGATGGTTAATGATGAGTGTTGTTTGCGATGCATGACCAAGAGCATCCTGTATCAATAAATGTTTTGCATGTTTTCCTGTAGATGCGGATAAGGAAGCACTTTGTTGATGTTTTTGTAAGCTGGGGGTGACACTCATCCTCGCTCCCAGAGGTGCGGTGTTTATAACCAGGCTGTGTGCGGCTACGAGTAGGGTTGTGGGGTCAAGAATGGCCTACATCAACTTATTAGCACAGTTGACTGTAATTTACGAACCTTTAAGTTATAGGTATCAAATTCATAACGTTGTCATAATTGTAGGTGTGGTGTCACCCTGACATCACTTCCTACTCTGACATCCCAGTCAGTGGTCTCTGGGTGCTCCCAACCGATAACACTAGTACAGTATTTTTGTTTTCCTTCCATCCTACAAAAAGGGCGAATCTCCTGCTCACACATTCAGTGTTAAGGGGGCAGACCCCATTCCAAGACACCCTGCCAGCCTCAGGTCAAGTACGACCTATACTTATAAGCATCAATGGCTGTAATTTCCTAAGCATCTGAGATTCAACAACCAAAATCATAACACATGCATAACCCCCAACAACAAGAACAGGCATGTGAAAATATGTCGGTCTGCATGTCTCCCATTCTTACTGACTTCTCTCTCTCCCTCTCCCTCTCCCTCTCTCCCTCCCTCCCTCCTTTCCCCTCTGCACCACACCGCCTGGCCACAAGTCCTCACATGCTTTCCCCCTCGGTACCTCTACCCACCACTTGCCACATGTCCTCGCCCTCTCTCTATATCTCGTCCTCTGCCTGTCCCCATCACCCCTGGTCATACTTCCTCATACACTAGCCACTGGCTGGCCAAGCTCCAGCGACTCACTGTGTGTCGGCCCCTAGCACTCATGAAACAGAGTGGACACCCTTTCCAACCCTTGTTCACAGGATTACTGTCGACATGTAATCAATTATATTTGTCTATGTATAGGCATAGGTGGCTGTAATTCCCAAACTGTTTGAGATACAACTACCAAAAATATCGCAACATAGGCATCACCCCTGTCAAGGAAAAGGACCAAAGGGTCAAAATTAACCTCTGTGTGTGCTTATAAATATAGTTGGCTGAAATTTCTGAACCAGTTGAAATACAATTACCATATCATAATATAGGCATCACTTCAAGCAAGGAAAAAAGTACTAAAGGGTCAAAATTGACATAAGATTGCTTATAAACATAGCTGACAATGTCCGGACCATATGAGATACAATTACCAAAATCATAACGAAGACATCACTCCCAAATGATGAGAGGGCTTGTATACCCAAGTATACATTTTGTCAACATATAAGCATAGTTAGCTGTATATGTGGTTGTCAAATGCATACCTTTATCATCCCCAATGATGAGAGAAAACACAGGACTATGTCTACCCTATAACAACTTATAAACATAGTTGACTGTAAGTTCCGAACTACATAAGATATAGTTGTCAAATTCATAACATAGGCCTCACACAGGTTTTTTCCTTACCAGCATGCTACTACAAGTAGTCCTGGGCGACAACCATCTTGCAACCCCACTGACCACAAACATACTTGAACCTTCAATGTGCATCCATATTTCCACACAGTTGGTTAGTACCACCGACTTTGCACTCGTGAGCCATGTACCAAGACTTCGATGTATGCAACTATGTAATGAGATGTCACTTGCAATGAATGCACAGTCATTGTTAGACAGCAGAGTCCCTGCACAAACAACTCATGCTAGAATGATAATATTTCTCTTATGAAACGAATTATCCCCTTACTTGATGGTATACTATTGAAATGAACTAAAGAATGTACTCTGAACTATCCTGAGGTATCGCAGGTTCGATTTCTGAAGAGAATGGTCATGTGTGCAATTACAGATAGTCATATTGGTAGGTTCCCTTAAGGGGAATGCACATAAACTTAAAGTTCTAAGGGGTGAGCTCAACCATTAAACAAAGCTAGTTCTTTACTAAGTCAGAATTAATTACAAATAAAAAATAATACAGTTAATAGCAGTTACATTATGTTTAACTCTTTTCTACAGCAAGACAATCACATTGTGTTAGCTCTCTGGTACAGCAACACAATAATTATGCTATGTTAGATTCCCTAATACAGGAAGACATTAATTACATCGTATTTAACTCTCTGTAGGATAGCAACCATTCTGACTTTAAGTAAAGACTCTTATGTTTTGAAATGTTAAGTTGATGAGCCCCATTTTACTCTAAAGGGAAGTCACTTACCACTGGGAAGTTTGCAGCTATAGACCGGACGAATGCTCGGGGCACCGTATAGCCTTCGTTTGTGGACCTGGGCGGCGTTGCGGCGGCCTGGTATCTCTCTCCTGACCTTGTGATGCAGCACTTTATATACTGGCCCCGTTGGCCTCCTTTCGCATTCCAAATCTCTGTTTAATGTTACTTAACCAAACATTGCATCTCGCAATGGATTCCTCTGTGTGTGTATTGTTGCACCCACAACATGGCTCCCCCTCTCAGGAAAAGTCTGTTTGTCCTCGAGCTTAGTGGAAGGGCAGTGCAGTTTGGTTTAAACAGTGAGTGTTGGCACCAAAGGGTAGGAGTAGCGAGCGGGACATGTCCACAGTTGTTCAGACTGGCAGTGCCCCTCTTCCCCATGCTCGCAGTCGTCACATTATGGTGCAGTGGTTTTCATATAGTCTTTAGTGTCTTTCGCACACTTTTCTCACTGCATAACCTTTAAGCAGAAGGTCGGGCTGCATGTCGAGTACCTAATATGATCATTTTGAGAGGGTGAGATTTAATCCCTGATGCGAAGGTTGCTTTTCTTAAGACTTTAGTTCATTCCACTGTTATTTGTATGAAATTTTGATTTGCACTTTTTGGTGTATTAATTTATTTGACTTTGTTGCATTTTTCAAGTACACTATTTAATTTCTAAGTTTCTCTGTACCTCTATTTAATTCAGTCTTATATATGAATACCTGTGGTATTTTATCCCTTTTGGCTCAGTTATCTTGTGTCATAGCTAGGGTATTGGAGTGTGGTCGTGCTGAAATAAGACCCCAATATTAATCTGTAACACTCCGTAACCGTGATATATCCTTAGGCTTTAGGTCTTACGATTTGTACAAGTTGTACCTCATACCTATGTTTTTGTCGAATTACCTAGTAACTAACTATGGATTTATTAAGTGCAAAAGAGAAACTTCTCTGATAGTGTTTGCACATATTTACTGTGCCCTGAAAACTTTCTAAGACTATATATATATTCTTTAGTTTTACTTTCTACATTCTTTTCATACTAACTACATAGATTTAATTCACATTTTCAAACTTTCGTGCTTACTTCTACCACATATATATACACATACATATACATATATCTTGGTTTTTTAATCCCTAATGATTGTTAACAGTTTAGACTGTATCCCAGGGTAATTTTTTTTGTACTGCGTGAAGCTTCGTATGGCTTTTGACGTCAGTGCACTGGAGAAAAGGGTTACGACCCGCATGGACGGCTGACTTGACATAATTGCGGGCCGGCATCTGGGCCCATGGTGAGCTGCTGCATCATTCTACTGCTGAGTGAAACTCCTGTAACAACACTTTTGCCAGCATTCACCTTTCCGCCGGTTGCATTATTAACTTATTTTCTTACATAACATGAACTGCGAACTGCTTGTGGGTTGTGGATGTGGCGACCCTTGTTTGAGCTGCAATTTAGTGGCTGGTCCACTAATTCTTTTGTTGAGTGTAATAGCCCTCTAAGCATGCATGTTTGTCCACCTTAGCGTAAGTGGTGTTGCACATGTTTCATATTGGGAGGGGGTGTGCGAATGGCGTTAAGAAAAATTTAGATTCATGTTGTGCTGCCCACATAGTGCTCGAAATTTCAATGAGTGTATGTACAAGAAATTTCGGTCCAACAGTCCAACAGTTTCACTGTGATAACTATGCTGTGTGTACCCTCGGTAATTAGCTGTGGTAAGTCGCGAACTCAGGTCCCTACAGACAGCTACTTGCACACACACTCTCCATTCTCCACTTCCTTGTTGGTGTGTTAGACACGTTGGATATGAGTGTCGTGTGACCATAAAACGTAGGTATATACAGAGTCAAACGAGCTCTCTGGCTCATGCACAGTTAGTCTGTCGTTCGAGCTCGGATAAACTGGAGAGTTTATAATTTCAGGTCAGCAGTTTGGACCAGAGCTACGCCAAAAAAATTGCCATGAACACAGTGAAAATGATGACATGCTGTTTTAGTGTTCAGATTATTCTATCAGCTATTGTGGCATTTGGAAAGCGTAACTCACTTGCAGCAATTGACAAAGAAACTGAACTTGCATACTTGCCTAAGGAATTTCTTTTGACATATGCTCGGCATAAAATATGATATGTTTACATACATCTACCCACATATTTACAACAGTACAAAGACATATGTAAATGTCTGCATGTACAGGGTGCTCAAGGATGTACAGCTGTTATTGACACACCACATTCTAGGGGTTGGTGTTAATGTACATCGGAAGAGTGATGGAGTATCTAACACTGATTCCTTCTGTTAGGAACCCATAAAGGACAGAGAGAGATGTGTACCTGAAACAACTGATGAGGTCGTCATTCCGACACAGGTTCGGCTGACACACCATCATGTCTATAGTTCTGTCTCTGAGATCAATGGTGCAGTGGTAGACATGTTCTGGCAGGGTGAGCTCTCGCAGCTCCTCCTCCTGGCTGCAGTTGGCGGTAGACACGAATCTCACAGTAGTAGTTAAACTACCAATATGAAGATTTTATTATAGGGTTGACCAGATCAGTTGCGATCTAGACTTCGAAGAGTGAACATCGTATGTGGATAATGTGCTCTTACTCATCGATGGAACAGGAAAGTTATTCGTGTCGCTACCATAAAAAGCATTTTCTAACAAAAACATCTACAGACAGTATAAAACTAGTTGTTATCTGAATGCAGGTCTTAATATGTTCAGATGTGAAAAATGTAAATCTCAATTTGGTCGCCGAAGCCACTTGAAAAGACATCTTGCAACATGTCAGGGTCGCACTGTACTACCTGTCAAGCGACTTCTGAAGATACTAGCAGCCTAATTTAAGGGTTCATCGGAGAGCATTTCTTTGGTACCGCCACGACACCCATGCAACTTTTGTAACAAGACATTTACATTTGCATACAATGCAAGGAGAGATGCACGAAGTTCATGTAAGAGCAACATCATTCGTATTACATATCGATGTTAGGTGTCGAAGAATGTATGCGAATGTTGAGGCTTTAAAAATACATTTGAAACTATGTAAGTCACAATCAATAACATAAATATACATTTAAAACTCTGTAACAGAAAGAATACGGGGACTCATGATGATGAACAACCTGAAATTTATTCTGCATCTCCGAAGCCTAATGTTAATGACTTCTTCCTGATGAACCCTATAATTAGTAAATTATCTAGAGTTTAGAAAGAGTGGGTACTATCCGCTTAACGAATAGACCCATACTGATTTGCCTCACCCTAGTATGGCATAGTTTCATTTCTGACCAGCAGAATGTCGGTATGAAGTACTGCACCAGCACTGCATTGGAAACTTTGTAATTTATAAAAAAAAACTCTTGTTCTCAAGATGATACTGATAGTACCCTCGTCAGGTTGACATGGCAATGTGGTTTAAAACAGATCGGAATAGGCTGGTCAGCCAGGCTCTGTTCAGACCTCAAGGAGAGAACATCGGCTGTGGGTAACGTGTTCTTATTCGATGATGGAACAGGAAAGTTATTTGTGCTGCTACTGTAAGACTTTTTCTACAATAATCAGCCGCAGACGATATGAAACCTGTTGTGATCATATTCCAGACCGTAATATGTTTGCATGTGAACAGTGTAAATCACAGTTTGTCCGATATGGCAACTTCAGAAGACATCTTGCGACCTGTAAGGGTTTCCCTGCACTGCCTTCCAGGTGAATGTTAGCAAATAAACTAGCAGTTTCTTCTACAAATGTCGAAGCTAGTTCTTTCTGCCACCAAGGCATCCATTCAACTATTGTGACAATACATTTATAAGTGCTTACAATGCTAGGAAACATGAAAACAGTACTTGTGTGAAAAAACACTATTCGTAGGGCATGTCAATATGATGTGTCAAAGAAGGTATGTACATGATGAGGATTGAAGAAGTCATTTGAAACTTTGTAAAGGAGAGACCACTGATAAAACAACCTCAAGATTATTCGCTATAAATGAAGGTCAATTGTAATGGCTGAAGTGATCAGCATTCAGGGGACCTTTGAAAGATTTGGTTACACCGAATATGTTAACTACACGACACAATGTTTGCACTTTCCTGGTAAGAATTATTTCTAATATAATAAACCAACTTATCGATGAGGTAAAGCAAAATGGTCCTGTCAAATATTATATGTGGCTGGACCATATCTATACAAAACCAGAACTTCTAAAGACTAATATTGTACCAGAATCTTCAGGACATCGGATGTAGCTGTGTTGCATTCGTCTACAGCAGAAGATGTGATTGTCGATAGTATATGCAAGATATGTCAAGAGGAAGAAAAAATGGTGGCTAAGAGTTCAGGTTTGACCTTGGCTTTGGTGAATGCTCTAGAGTTGAAAACTAGTGGGTATAGTCCACTTCGCAATTAGACACACACAGATTTTCGCACACTACAGAGATGAAAACATAGCTTCGTCTTCAGCCATTAGAGGGAGAGGTATAAATTACTCCAATAATCATTCACTGCAATTCAAATGCATGTTGCTGAGACCTACTCAAACTTCTGCGAAGATCGATGCGAAATCTGATGACTTAGTTGACAGACTACGATGGTTGGTTTCATTGCAGAAAGGTGGTTACCTGTCTGTCATCGGAGAGATAAATTCGATTATTGATGAACTCTGAGCTGGAGGCTTTATTAAATTATATATGTGTATGTTTGTGTATGTGTGTGTGTGTGCGATTTGGTTATGTATGCGATAAATAAACATCAACACTATATTTGTTTTCTTGTCCTTAATTCCTTCAGTCTAAAAAATTTACCTACTGCTATGTGTTAGCCCTTCTGAATGCTAGAACAGCATGTCTTCATTTTCACTGTGTTCCACGACAGGTGTTTGGCATAGCTATGATAAAAACTGCTGCTGACCTAAAATGATACACTCTCATATCTGTCAGAGCTCGAATGGCCCAGAGAGCTCGTGTGACTGCATATATACCCTCGTATTATGCACACACGAAATACCTATGAAACATGGGTAACACACCAACAAAGTAGCGGAAAAAAGTTTTGCCAGGTGTAGGATTCGAACCTATGCTCCTCACACAGGTAACCGGAGCTTAAACAAGTGCCTTAGACCTCTTGGCCAACCTGACGATATCTGTTAGTAAGTAAATTAGAAAGAATATTGAATGTTATACTATATGTGTGATTTGGTTAATTTCTAATTTGAGCGATGGTAATGCTGAATATGATACAATACATGATTACTCACCTTTGTGTTGGAAGTTGACATCGTCTGAACAGAAGCGATGTCTTGAATATTCATTACAGCACAGATGTACACAATGTACAGAGCACATGTCTGCTCTTCATTATGTTCATTTAAGTCTCGGTACATGGTGAACCACAAGTGCATGTTATTTCTGAACATACTATTGTGGTCTTGGACCCCAGACACTCGGTTGTAGTGGTGGTGGTGGTGGTGATGGGGACAGAGTATGGCTATGAAGGCTCAGTGCTTGGGTAAAGTATGGCTCTGTGTATAATTACAACATGAAAGTTGGGCTCAGTATACAAGTGCGCAGAGACTGCCTCTAAGTACACACAGTGAAGGATCGATATTCAGGCATGGTGCACAAGTGTGGGTAAGTCATGAAGACAAAGGATGATCACATGTAAATAAGTGTAGGTCGTGTATGACCACTGTAAATTGGAGGCTCGGTACACACAAGTGCATCAACTCGTGAATCTGAAAGGTAGCCAGGTAGTCGATCGATGGTGTAGGCAACTGAAGACCATAGCCGCCATCTTGGACCACACCTTCCTGCTCTGTCAATTTCGTCTGCCATCTTGGAAGTCGTACTGGCTAACACAATGGTGGCCTGTGGAGGGGCCAATGTTGGTGGCCAGTGCGCTGCTGTCAATTGCAAAAATGGTGGCCTGTGGTAGGCAGTGTTGGGTGGCCATGTTATTGGCCAGCAACCATTTTCGAAATTGTGGCCACAGGTGGCGATAGCCAGAAGGGCTGGTGGCGATGTTGTTGGCCAGTACAATTACGACAGCCATTTGCAAAATGGTAGGTGCTTGTAGCGTGTGAATGTCACCCTTGATCTGACCTTGGATGTCATTGTGCGAACTTGACCTTTGGCCAACATTTCGAACTTAGAAAATATTTTACCAGCAACCTTGACCTTGACCATGAATGATGTCATGCGACCTTGGCTGATGTCGTGTGACCTTGACCTGGACATTTGGCCACCTTCTTGAACAAACACTAAAAAGTAACAATTTTTTTAGAAAATTTTTTAATCTTAGAAAAATTTGCAAGACCATGGCGGCTGAAGACTGGGTATGCCCCATCTTCAGTCTGTATGTTTCATGTTCTGCAACACTCTTAGTTCCTTCACACACTGGGTTGGAGTACCGAGCACGTCCATGTAATTATATGGGTGCTCAAAGTAACGTTAGTTTACATGACGAATCAGCAGGAAGACTGGTATAACTGAAGAACTTGTCACAGTAACTACATTGTTTAACACATAATTGTTGATCGATCGGGGGGGAGTTTCACATGTAGTTGTACTCGATTGCTTCCTCTGGAAGCATATATGTGAACACACACACATCTACTACTACTACGACTATGTAGTGCTGACTCCTCATGAACGACTCCATGATGCTGCCTCCTCAGGGATAACTCCTTGCAGTACCGATGTTGTACAATTCAGTTTAGCAACTGCATGTGAATGACTGTTATTGGAGTAATTATGCCTCTCCTTCTAACAGCTGTAGACGAAACTATGTGTCATCTTCTCCGTAGTGAGCGAAAAACTGAATGTGTCTATTTGCGAAGTGGACTGTACCCACTAGTTCTCAACTCTAGAGCATTCACCGAATCCAGGGTCCAACCTAAATCTTTGACCATAATTTCTTCTTTCACTTGACATATCTTGCATATACTATCGACAATTACATATTCTGCTGTAGATGAATGCAACACAGCTACAGTCAAAGTATTGAAGGTTCTGGTACAATTTTCATGTTTGTGAGGTTCTGGTTTTGTATAGCTACAGTCCAGCCACCCATTATATTTGACAGGATCATTTTGTTCTACCACATCGATAAGTTGGTTTATTATATTATGGCTCACACTTGTCAGGAGAAAGCAAATATTATGTTGCATACTTGACATATTAGGTGCAACAAATCATTCAAAGGGCCACTGAATGCTGATCGCTTCAGAAAAAAGCCATTATCATTTAGCTTCATAGATGGTGAATCATCTTGAGGTTATTTATCAGTGGTCTCTCCTTTACAAAGCTTTAATTGACTACTCAAATCCTCATGTACATACCTTCTTCAACACTTATTACGTTGACATGCCCTACGAATGGTGTTCCTCAAACAAGAACTGTTTTCATGTTTCCATACTAGGTTGAGGGAAATTGGTATGTGCCTATTCGTTAAGCTGATAGTACCCACACATTGTCAGTTCTAGATAATTACGTATGGTAGGGTTCATCAGGAAGAAGTCATTAAAATTAGGCTACGGAGATGCAGAATAACTTTGAAGCTGTTCATCAGCAGTCCCAGTATACCTTCTGTCACAAAATTTTAAATATATATTTAAATTGTTGATTGCGACTTACACAGTTTCAAATGTATTTTTAAAGCCTCAACATGCACACGCATACTTCGATAATCATCACAGCAAAATGTCATACGAATGATGCTCTTCTTACATTAACTTTGTGCATCTCTCCTTGCATCGTATGCAAATGTAAATGCAGTGTTACAATAGTTGTATGGATGTCGTGGTGGTACCAAATATCTTCTCTCTACTGAACCCTTACAATGAGCTGGTAATATCTTCAGAAACACCTTGACAAGTAGCGCAGCACGACCCTTATATGTTGATGGCGTCTTTCCAAGTGCTTCGGATGTGAAAAGTTTAAATCTCAATATGGTCGTCGAACATAATACGACCTGCATTCTGATAAAAACCAGCTTCATACTGGTTGTAGATGTTTCTGTTAGAAAATACATTTTTACAGTAGCGATAAGAATAACTTTCCTGTTCCATCTAAAAATAAGTGCACGTTATCCACAGACAATGTTCACTCTTCAAAGTGTGGATCACAACTGAGATGGCCAACCCAATACTAAAACCATCATAATGGTAGTTTAACTATTACTGTGAGATTCATGTCTATCACCAACCACAGCCAGGAGGAACTGCAGGAGCACGCCCTGACAGAATGTCTCTACCACTGCACCAAGGGCTCTCAGGGACAGAACAACAAGCTTAATGGTGACTGTCAGCCTAACCTATGTTAGAACGACGACCTCACCAGCTGCTCAAGGTACACATCTCTCTCTCTCTCTCTCTCTCTCTCTGTCCTAAGAGAAGGAATCAGTGTTGGATGCTCCTTCATCACTCTTCCGATGTGTATTACACCAATCCCTAGAATGTGGTGTGTCCTTGCAAAAACTCTGTACATGAGAGACAGTCCCGTATGTCTTCGCCCTGTTGTAGATATGTAAGTAGATGTTTGTAGACATACCATATTTCATGTCGAACATGTGTCAAAAGGGATTCTTTAGTCAAGTATGCGAGTTCAGTTTCTTTATCGAGAGCTGAAAGTGAACTATGCTTTCCATATGCCACCATAGCTGATAGAATCTTCTGAACACTATAACAGTATGCCATGATTTCACTGTGTTCCACGACAAGTTTTTGGCATAGCTCTGGTCCAAACTGCTGACCTGAAATTATTTACTCTGTCTATCCGAGCTCGAACGACAGACTAACTGTGAAGGAGCCAGAGAGCTCATGTGACTGTGTATTAATCCTCATTTTATGGACACGACACCCATATCTAACATGTGTAACACACCAACAAGGAAGCAGAGACTGGAGAGTGTGTTTGCAGGCAGCTGTCTGTAGGGACCTGAGTTCGCGACTTGCGACACCTTATTACTATGGGCACACACAGCATCGCAATTATCACAGTGGAACTGTAGGGCTACTGGACCAAAATTTCTTGTACGTACGCTCATTGAAAGTTCGAGCGCAGGAAGGATCGGTAGAGAATGACTGCATTTACTTGGAAAGGATTGGTACATGTATCAAAGGTTCGAGTATAGGCAGTGTTGCTGGTGTATGACTGTCTGTAATTGTAAAGGCACTGTCGGTACACAAGTGTTGGTAGGTTAATGACTGTCTCTAATTGTAAACACTCTGTATAGGAGTGTAGGTCAGAGACAGAGTATGACTATAATTACAAACACAGAATGCTAGTTTGCTATATCTCGAGTGCTGGCTGTGAAATTGGCCTCTTTACAGTCTTACATGATAAACTTAGTCTTCATTCGAACACTTCCTGCAAGGTACACGCTTTCGCTGCATCAAATTTTTAGGGCTTGTAGATGATGGCTCTCCGTAACGTTCTGGCAGTGGGGCTTTGCTTCCTTCCGACGAACGATTGTCTGCAGCCTAACATGAAATTGGTTACGTATTGCATGTACGAAATGCAGGGCGGTCATGGTTTCCAGTGAGTTCACGACGATGATCTGTGCTTGCGACTTGCAGGTCTTCTGAAACAGCTACGCTCTTTAAAGTAAAACCTCTGCTCTGCATCGACTAAGAGCAGAGTACATACATAGTTGATGTGTGTGTGTAGGTGTAGGTCGCAGTTTGGTCGTGAGTGATAGTTTATTTTCAGTTGGTTCGCAAGGGGGGTCGTTTGACCAGATCAGTCTAGCATCACTTACATTGAATGTGTATGTATCGCTCGTATTACAGAGGAGGGGGAACCCTCCCTGATGCCTCTCTGACTGCTCCCTGAGACGTCCCTGACACCTCCCTGACACCTCCCTGACACCCTCCCTGACACCTCCCTGACACCCTCCCTAACCCCCACGTGTTATTACTTGCATCTGTACACAAGTGCATTTTAGAGTAACTGTTGAGTGCGTTGTGATTTTTTCTAATTGTATCTCAAGAGGTTTAGAAATTACAGACAACTATATGGATTATCACTGTCTGTAATTGCAAAAAGGGTCGGTACATGAGTACAGGTCGGCGGCAATGTATGACTGTCTGTAATTTGCAAAAGGGTCGATACATGAGTGTGGGTTGGAGACAGAGTATGACTCTCATGCTAGTCTCCTTATGGGTAATGGAACCAACGAATGTCTGCAGATGTCAGCATGCACTCTCATCGGGAATAAAACCTACGATACATTATTTGTTCGAGCAGGGTACAGAAAAACAGGTCAGGTGGGGGGATTCAAAACCTCAGCCTTTTACTAGAGCCAGATCTTATATTAGGCACTTTAGGCTGCTCGGCCAACGTGACAATTTGTTTTAAGAATGGAATTACATGGATTTTGTCGAATGACATATGATGCATGGTCTTGTCTAGCTGTCGCTTGTGCAATACATGTGTGCGTGTTGGTAGGTATTTTTTTCCTTTTGTGCACTCGTGCGGACGACGTTAGAAAGTACACCGAGCAATTCATATGACTATCTGTAATTGCACCTGTGACCACACTTTATGGGAATCGAACCTGCGATTCCTCGAGGATGGTTCAGGGTAAACACATTAGTTCCTTTCAATAGTATACCGGTAAGTACAATGACAAGGGGAGGTGGTGGGGATGAAGTACTTGGTCGCTATCTATCGTGCATGGAAAGGCAGGACTGGTAATTGTGATCTCAGCTTCCAGCGAGGTTATGTAGGCGACAACGATATATGCTCGAAGCCTATTTGTATTCACTGCTACACCAGTTAAGATAAGGGATAATTCGCTTAATAAGAGGAAGTTTATCGTTCTAGCATGTGTTGTTGTATGTGCAGGGACTCGGCTGTGTAGCGATGACTGCATCTTCATTTCGAGTGACATCTGTACATATGTACATATATCGAAGTCTTGGTACATGGCTCACCAGTGCTAGGTCGGTGGTACTAACCGACTGTCTGGAAGTACGTACGCCCATTGAAGGTTCGAGTATGTTTGCAGTCATTGGGGCTGCAAGATGGTGGTCGCTTAGGACGACTTGTAGTAGTAGCATGCTAGTAAGGAAAAAACCTAGATTATATCTTATGTAGTTCGGATCTTACATCCAACTATGCTTATATGTTGACATGGAGATACTTGACTCCACGACCCTTCTCCTAGTCATGATTGATGCCTAAGTTATGAATTTGGCCACTATAAATTAAATGGTTCGGATATTACAGCCTACCATGCTTATAAGAGTTATGCTATAAATGTTGCAGGAATGCCTCAATTTCCGCACGATTTATCCACATTGGGCAAACCTTAGCTACATTGGGCAAACTGTCCACCGCATTGTGCAAAGGTACCTTCCGGCAATGGCTGCCAAGATGTCCGCCGTCGGCAGGAGGGAAATTCGAGAATTTTCGTAGGAAAGGGGAAAAAATG
Organism: Dryococelus australis; assembly: GCA_029891345.1. NCBI lineage: Eukaryota > Metazoa > Arthropoda > Insecta > Phasmatodea > Phasmatidae > Dryococelus > Dryococelus australis. Next base: position 263,741,043 of record CM056993.1, read on the forward strand.
ACTTTCTTTTTATACGCGAAATCTACCATTTTGGAAGGGAAAAAGGGAAAAAAGAGAATTTCGACGTTAATCTTAGGAGGCATTTTTGTGTCCTTGTGTCCAGAGCATGATGCGAGGTGGGTCAAAAACCCTTATTTTATATTACTAAAACTAATATAAAAGAGAAAAATATAGGTAACTTACGACTACGATACTATTGTCAGGTTACTCAGATTTAGGGTGCCAAGCCTTATCTTGCCTGTACCATTGTAATTCCTATTCGAATGTATGCATACTGTAAATTTGACAATGAATTTTGCTTGTCTGCATGTATGAAAGTGTGCAAGAATGCAAGTACTTTGCATACCTTCAGAGACACTCGTATGTAAAAATCATCAAAATACTTCCCTTGCTTCTCAGATTATAGGCTTGTATTCTAGTATAGCAGCAAGAATTTAAGATATTTAAGCTTACTTTATGGTGTTTAGTGTGGCCCGAAGAAAACATTTTCAACCTAGATTTATATGAATTTTCTATTAAATTTGTATATTATCATGTCCAAGTTAATTCATAATGAGTTGGACACTGTGACAACATTCTGGGCTATCTACGTTCAGAAAGTCCAACTGGCCTTAAAAGTAATAATTTTAAACGAATTACGCCTACGTGATTAGGTGTTTACGGAAATATTATTTTATACCACGTCATACAAAACGTATGGGAATTTGAACGACCTAAATGGTTGTCAGCTCACAATTCTTGCCCGAAAAATATTTTTGAAATTTTCTCATTTTCGATTCGACGTAGCATTAAGAAAGTATTTGTGGTATCACAAAGCGAGGGTTGTGTAACTTAATGCTCAAACCACAGAAGTCTTGAGAAGTTTGCATCATTTAGTGATGTCCGTAAAATGAATACGAAGTGGGTTGAATGTTACTTGCTGTAGTGAGTGAAATTACTTGGCTGTAAATGGGAGCGGCGCGGACTAGTGACAAACAGAAGTGAGAGACACGGTGTAGTGAAATACGGTACATTAAATGATGCTTATTCTCTTCTGGTAAGATGGGATGGGACATTTGACGTGTTACGATTTGAGTGAGAGTGGAATCGTGCACTGTGTGTGTTTATGCTCCTTTGTAGGGCGTAAGTTGCCTGGTGTGGTTCCTTGTGCGTATTCTCTCTTTGCAAATTGCTGATTATTAATTCTGTACGTTTTTGAAGACTTCTTCTCCTGAGTTTTCTATCATTATTTGCAATCAACAATATGACATAAAATTATGGCCAAAATATCTGTAGTGTTTATTGTTTTACGTACGTTTACGAGCTTGGACTTTTGTTTATTTTATGGCGAGGAAAATGAAATGATAGTATTTATAGCGGGAATTGGATCATACAATATCTGTGATATGTACTTTTATTTTTAAATATTATTTTATAGAATTTTAGTTCTGTAGTGCTCTTTTTCTTGGCGCTGCAATAAATACACGAAACGAGTTTCTTCAGAATGAGTTATGTACGTGGTAATGACTGCCTGAAACTTCACGTCCACCCTAGAAGATAATCTGGTGACATATGGGGATTTTGACAGGAGCACTTGCAATATTTACTTCCAAGAATTGTCGATTGCAGCTCCGAATGACAGTCTCCAAATGACAGTCATAAGTCAGGTAAATATTGTACGTGCATATCGACTGAATGCAAGACTGTAAATGAATTTGACTCCGCCAGCTAAAATATTATAGTGGTACATCAATTTTACTAGCGGTGTTGGGGAGAATGAACTATTTTCGGGAATATTGTGAGGCCGCAATGGTGTAGTGGTTATACTACTTGCCTCCCTAACAATACCGCTTTCAATTACCGGTGGGGTTGCTCCCGTATTTTCGCATCTGGGAATCGTGCCAGATGATGCCGCTGGTCGGCGGGCTTTCTCGTGGATCTCCCGTTTCCCCCGACCTTTCATTCCGGCGCTGCTCCATATTTCACTTCACCCACACCGGCTCTGAAGAACTCGATGTTAAGTTCCGCCCAAGTCTCTTCACCCGCCCACTCACTCACTGGAATATTGCTTCAGAGTTAGGGATTTCACTTATTCTGGTCAGCCGGTATTAACACCTAAAGGTCAGGTGCTATCTGGCCCGTTGCTATTTCTGTTCTATGCAGTACCTTTCCAAATTCCCCAAGTAATACTACTCGATGATTGTGCGATATGTTATCATTGATTATATATATATTTTTTTTTTCAGAGTTTATTTAGTGACGGTTAAAATCAAGTGAAATTTACTGTGGAGGAAGAACTTATTCGGGGTTGTTTTTCTTTCGTCATGAAGAGCTGTACCTTTTTATTAATTATATTTCTGATTCATCCAATCGTTTCTGCATTATATCATTTTATGAACCCGTTTTGTTTGCTGAGTATTAGTCAAATTGAATTTAAAATGAGAGCTGTCGTATATTAAATTATCTAAGAGCCATAATATAAAAACGATTGAGTTTATTCTCTTAATCAACGAGTTTTTCAAACACAGTAATTAATTTAGTAAAATTGTTTATTTCGCTACAAACATTTGCGGGGTGGTTGATAATTATTCTAAAATAGTTATTACCAGAGTGCTGGCAACAAAATGGCATAAATCTGACGTCAAACACGACTTCAATAGACGCTCCACGATATTTATTCTTTTCTCAAACGAATGGCCGTGCCACTTCTCCTATTTCTAAATGCTACCGTTATCTTATTTATCGTACTGATTTACTGTTTATAATGGCCAACTATAACACAACATTTCCCGGGTTTAACAGATGTATAAACACACACTTTGACTGTAGATGTATGTTATTAAGGTAGAGGTATACTGTAATTGCTTCCATTAGAGTGGAGAGATTTGGGCGGCTCTTAAAATCGAGGTCTTGAGAGCCGATAAGGGTCAAGCAAGGTTAATACCGAGTAGCGCCGGAATGAATGATCGGGAGGTACGGGAGATCCCCGAGAAAACCCACCGACCAGTGACATCTTTCTGCACGATTTTCACATGCGAAAATCCGGGAGCGACACCGCCGGGTATCAAACCCGGATCGCCTAGATGGGAGGCGAGTAGTCTAACCACCATCGCGGCCCCTCTTCCAGTAAAGAACTGCAACTGATTGACAACATGGAGTCTATTAGAAAATAAAACACACGCTACCAAAATTCTCAGAAAAGTACTTTTTAAATGCTGCATGAGAGAAGAAAATATACATCGTAACACGAAAAAAATTGCTATTCTTTATTTTTTTTATGTAAAAAATGAATAAAATTTTATAAGTACAATTTTCTAAACAATTTTAAGCGAATTTTATAAATATATTTCAAAAATTGTTTAATTATGCAAGAACCTCATTGTTATTACTCTGAGTGTGTGTGTGATAATATTAGTAATAATGCTAACAAAATAATAAATAATTTATTTTATTCATATCTATTTCAGTTCAAAATGGTTATATTGAATTTTCGTGACTGATAAAGGTGAAAAATTAAAAATATATATTTGTAAACATTATTGTTATTTTATTACATACTGTAACACTTGTGCCCTTTCGGACTGGTATGTACAAAAAGACCAGCGGTATTATGGTTGTGATTGATGATAGTAGCTGTAGCTCATGGTAGAGCAAAGGGGTTGATTGTAATAAAGTCGGGTTTATTATTATATTAACAGAACATTACAATTACAAGATGCACTGCCTAATTATAACCAATATAACATGACTGGGTTTGTCCCACCTTGCGCTCAGTCCGGAGGCTGTTGTACTGAGGTCGGCACAGCTGGTCTCTGGAGGAGTTCTCCACGCCCACATCACGAGGAGGTAAGACGACGTCCGCCACTCAGTGTTGTTCTATATCGGCGTTGCATGGTGCACTCTGGCTTGAGTCCTGGTTAGTATCTTGCGACGACTGCTGTCCTGGGGTGTGTTCACACGACGATATAATTAAAGGCGCCTTCAAGCCAGCATAAAAATACGATCGGAATAATTATAATATTCTTGCTTACGTTTTTTTTTTTGCGAAATTGGCTTCTTGAAGCGTTAGTAATGGAAATCGGCCCACTGTTGTGTGTCTTCTTTTTATAGTCGGTATGCTAAGTTAAGAGGGCGTTGAGATGTGAACTAGCGATAGAGTACCAGTTAAACGTAATTACAAGAATTTAATGAGGTTTAAAAATAATGATCAATTTATTATAGTGGTAGGAAGGGCTGGAGGAAAGCCCGAGGAAGGATAGTAAGGAAATGTACTAACACAAACTCGAACACGCGCCCACCTTGCTCGCCGCCCAGGGAAGGAGGAAGGAGGAAGATGTGCAGCCCGCTAGCCGCCCGCCGACGGGATGTTAGATGGCAACTCGGAAGTCGTGGAACCGATCTCACAAAACAAAAAGGGGTACTTAGGACGAAAAATTGGTACGCCATGCAACTTCACACGATAAAAATAGCCAAGCCGCTACTTTGTGTATTCTGGTTAACAGATAGTTTCACACCACCATTTTTTTAAAATAAAAACACGCAAAAACACCTAAACTAACGCAAAAGTCTTAAATACTAACACACTGCATATTTACATTTTAAGAAATTAATATATATTTTTTCTTTTCATTTTATTTTAAAAATTTTCAACTTTGTTAGTTAAAATGGGAAATCTTGTGCACATGTATTGCATTTAACGAGGCCGCGGTGGCCAAGCGGTTAGCACGCTCGCCTTCCAACAATGCGAACTGGGTTCAATCCACGGCCGGGTCCCCGAATTTTTGCATGTGGGAATCGTGCCGGACGATGCCGTTGGTTGGCGGGTTTTCTCGGGGATCTCCCGTTTTCCCCGCCCTTTCATTCCGGCGCTGCTCCATACTCACCTCAATACCTGTTCAGAGCCGCCCAAAACTCTTCACTTCATTGCATTCAGCTTTACACTGGTACGTAAGATAATCTAATGTAAGTAACTACATTACAAAACAGTGCAAATACTACAATTAAATGCAATGAATGTAGATAGAATCACAAAATAAAATAAATCTTATTCAAATACCAAATCAATATCACTGATGTTCCGGTCTACCTCTGGACACTCAATTTGTTTATTACAAGACTCTTGAAAGGTGGACTCTTAATGTAAACACACTATAGCAGTGTTGCCAACAGACTGAGTCCGCGGCGATGATTAATGAAAATACGAAACAACCTGCACGAGATGAAACGGAATACTGGCTGCGAAGATTCATGTTCGGAAATTCAGATCAGTTGTGCTTTGCCCCAAGAAACTTTTTTGGGAAGTAAGTTACTGTAAACAAATCCTTTTGCTGTGCTTTCTGTAAAAAGTGATCGCAAATTCTAGCATCTTGGTATTTTCGCGTACCAGGACGAAAGTATATTGGTACTTGGTACGGCACACTTAAAACTGGTATGGGTACCAAGAAACTGGTACGTATAGCACCCTACACTCTTACTGTAGTTCTGATCCCTGTCCACGCTTCTCACTCCACTCCTATTGTTTCGCCCCTTAATTCTGATTGGTTGTGGCGTAGTTAGTAGGTGGAGTTTAATTTAAGACTGCTGATACCCTGTCGTCACCAAGGCTAGTCAGTTGGATCCACATTTTAGTTATGCTTCGGCGAATTGTCCAGTTTGTTTAGACTTTAACCATTTCGACTCTGTTTGGCAAAATGGTTTACAAACAGCGTACTGCCCTCTTTTCGGGCCAGTGCATGGCTTTCATGTTGGGCAATATCGCGTAGCAAAGAGACCCGGGTGTAACGTTACGCTTAAATTTTAATTGAGAAATAGTCATTTTTATTTGACTTCTAAAAACATATAATTAAGTAAATTCCAACATAATATTTTTCAGTGTTAAAAAGTATGTGATTTATTCTTTGATGTGCGAATAAAATCGTACTTTTCTGATAATTTTCGTAGTGCCTGTCCTACTTTATAATTAACTCTGCATGTACAGTCAGCCGCAGTGTTCCGGATGAAGCCACTCTACGTATACATTAGGAAGTGTGTTGGTAATACTCCATAAGTTTCGTTTTAAAATTCGGCCTATTAAGCATGTAAAAATTTACCTTCATTAAAGCTCTCCATATTTTGGAGTTTCTCTCGGGATTGCAGTGACACAACTATATTATAGAATGAAAAATGTGTATGTATGTTGTAATAAGATATATGTATAGGAAAATAACGAATATGGAGTTAAAATCTCTTAGATTTCAGTTTGTAAATTTGCGTTTTGACTTCCTAATTTTACTAGTGAACTCGATACGGCTTATTATATATTTTCTTTTTTGATCGAACAGTGTAACTTATATCTTAGTAAGAGACATAAAAATAGTTGATTTTCAAACGACTGGTAAGTCACATTCGCTACCGCATTATGCATGTATGCAGTTATAGAGAAAATTGATAAATAATTGGAAATGGCATTTATACAATAGAAAACATTATAAAAGAAAATGATCTGCGAGTTACTTTTAACTTAATGGCTTTGACGACAAAATATTGCTAACGGTACTTATTAGTCACTAGTTTAATGGCATTCGCTGTGGTATACAAAAGTAATTATGGCTTTGCCTCACACAATAAGCAAATATATGTTAGATTACAAAATTGCTTAACATATTATTTCAATGTAAAAAATATCAGTTTGAATCATAAAATTACAATATTTCCTAGTATTAGTTTAACATTTATTTTTATGAATTAAATATTGCAAGCCATAAATTTCAGGAAACCAGACAAACGATTTTTCTTACAATGTGATCAAGATGGTCCATTGACTACTTCACTATAAGACGTCTTATGAAAAAGACAGAACTGTATTAAAAACTATTGTTTTAAGGTAATTTATTTCATGCAATTAATTTCTACACGCGTTAGATAGAAATAATTATTTAAAAACTAATTACAAACATTTTGAGGAAATTTAAATTTTATATAAATTTTTAGTACAAGTAATTGAACCGTTGGCTTGTTTTAAGTTGTGACGATCGAAGCCGAATCACCTATACAATATCTTTAACAATTTTATAGAATGAAATAAATTCATTATTATACTAATGGTTTCGTGCATACTTATTTTTTCAAAGAATTTTCCACTGTCTTTTTAAATATAACTAAAGCATCTGCGATGAGGAACACTGGATGAGTTTGTTAGTTGGCAAGGACGTGAATACCGTTTAAAAATTCACTGTAGAATCTCAATAAAAACAAAAGTATAATATATTAACGTTTCTATATTTACCAATACCGAGGGAAAGATTGAAAAGTCTGCTTTCCAGATATGAAGAAAACCAATTTTCCATTTTAAAACGTTTTACTTACAGACAATAAAAATATTTTTTCTCTGCTTATCATTTTACACCTACACCGTAAGAAATTTTTCTGGTAAACTTTATAACATATAAAAGAAGTTTTTAACCCATACGTTGTGTGGGATAGCTACCATACATTAGTATAAAAATACGGAAGTGTTAACCACGGCTACTGCGTGGATTTGTTAATGACAGTACCCATTTGGCTGTTTCATATACCTGTTAAGGAGCACCACCACGTGTGTATAAAGAAAAACGTCCATCCCCATAATAGTTTTCATGCTACTGGAGTGGCAAATCCCAAACTAATTCTTACAGTGTACTCTCAACTGATTTGTTTTTCCCTGCAATTGTTAATTATAGAAACGTCACTCTGTTATGAAAATAAATAAGGACTTAAATCACTATAAAATGTAATTTCTTAGCTAGGGCCGTTCATATGTTCCACAGGGTATTTTCAGCTACCCTATATCTTGGTCCTTTGACAAGCACAAGTTTCTGCTGTGTTAACTTCACGTTGACCAAGGCGAGGATATTGAATTTCTCGCGCTCCGCCAAAGACGTTCTCGCAGTGGTCAAAGTTGCCCGCCATTCTAAAGGCTTGCCCGGTTGAGTGCTATACAATATATGACGTGAATCGTGGTTTTTGTATGTCCGAGGCAGACGTCGTGGAGAGTTGTAACAGATTTGAAAAACGTCCAGAGAGTTCCAGTGCTTTAGGAATGGTGGCTGTATATGTGCCAACTTCGTTCTACTTTAGTTTCGTATTGACTTTTTTGATTTCTGTAGGCTACCTCGACCACATGCGATCGTGACGGGTGGAAAATTTAAACCACTAATAACTTTTTCTATACTCCATTCACGGCTTATTCCAACTTTTCTGAAGCCCTGTTAATGATCTTCTCTCGGGATATCCCTCCGCCTCATACAGACAAAGCTGAAGAAAATATAGAAAATTTCACCAAACGGACAACGCACCGCATTCATGCGCACTCAGTTAATTTACATTTACGCATAAGAACTTTTTATTACTTGGCATTATCAACACACATATTTCTATTTGTTTTTATCGGTATTGAAATTAAATGAAATATTACAATTCATAGAAAAATATAAGTGAAACTTTAATTTAATTGAAAATAAGTTACAGTTTTGTTGACACAAGAATTAAACGCTTGTGATATATGAATTATTTAGCAAACAACCGATCACGCCCACACACACAGGGTGATTTTTCAAAGGTTTGATTCAAAATGTGTGAAGAAACCGCGATTAGACTACACGTAAGCTCATTGTATCTCCACCCAGTAGTAGCTGCATTTAAATTAAATTTGCACAGTTTATAATTATACTATTTGTTTTACCGATAGGTAAGATTTATTTCTTTAGTAACTAAATTATTGTAATCATGAGAGTGAATAAAATTTTAAACATGACATATATAATACTTTGTGTGTCATTTTAAAATCTATATTAATCATGCTAAATAGTTCTGGAGATTTCAGGAAATCATGCCTACAAAGTTATCTTAGCTAAATCAAATGCAATTCTACCGTAATTAAAGCAATACAAAATCACCCTTCGTGCGATACGGTTACTGTACAAACACTAAAACATGTAGTTTTTAAATATTGCGGAATGTATTTTTTATTTAATTATAAAAATGTGTTTACCAAATCGCTACATTGCCCGGCCATATCGGGTAATGCGGTCAGTGGCTTGTTAATTTACCCGAAATACGAAAAATATATGATCAAATATATGAAATAGCAAATACAAAAACAAGAGGTTTTTGTTTTGCACATCGTCACGGTCTTCAAATAAAAAGTCTTCACTTTATCAGAGGAACGTAAGATTACACAATCTCACTCCATTTTTCTGTATTCTTGCTCTCAAGATAGAAAATTAGATCATTAGTGGTTTTTCAGTGTTTATTTTTATGTAAATAAAACTAATAACATTTTGTGTGCTAAGTGGCAATGCAGTTAATGAAAGTTTTCCATGTGTTAAAATTGCAAAATAGACTTGCGAGCACTTCAAGTTGCAGACTTCACAACAGTGGGAATGGTTCATGTTACCTTGAAAGTGTAAGTCCCAGTTCTCGGTTCTGGAGGGTTGCCACAAATTCCCGCTGAGGCGTGACAGTTGGAAGCCGTGATGGGTAGAGGAAAAAGCTGCATGCTGCCTCCCTGACTTGCTGTCACGCAGTCTCTCCGCTCCCTTGTTCAGTAAAACTTCATGCTGGTTCCTTTTAACATGAATAATGTGGGTTTGCCTATTAATTGATACACTTTAACATTGATATATATGTATATATTATGCAGCATAATTTGAACATTTATTACACTACTCCCACGATCTAAAGATGACTCCTAAACTTATACTACAGATTTTTTAATAAATTCTCTTCTTATATATTAACATGTTCCAATATGGCAAAAAACCCAATCAGATTTTCTCTAGCGCTCCATAAATCGTGAATTGCGTTCGAAGATTGCTGGCAAGGTTTATAATGGCTGAAATAGGCAATCTCAACTTAGTCGCGAGTGGAAGTGTACGTAGTCTCTCGGTACATATAATAATCAACTGTTCATTATGCATAATAATAAATTATGCAAGTGTTTACTTAGCCACTGCAGTATTAAATAATCAATGCACGATTAAATAAATCATTGTGCGATTAAATAATCGAATTACATGTATTTACCTTTGTCGAGTATCGAACACTCCCCTACCCCTTCGAACCTCCTCACCCCCCCAACCTCGTCAGTTGGGTTCAAGTAGCCGAAGGGTGAACATGTATACTTACTCTCATTATGAAATTACTCTGTATGAGACTCGAACCAAGCACTAGCGCACTAAAACTTCCAGTTTGGTGGCACTCCATCTCACGACACAGGGTCGTCAGAGCACTGGTGCTCTCACGAATGTCCCTTGGGACAATTTTGCTATACAGCTACTCCCCTCAGACAACAGCCAATCACAGCACACTTCTCAGGGTGGAGGGGATACTCGTCAGCTACCACAGCACACCTGAGGGGGGAGGTATGATTGAAATGGAGGGGGACCCATCAGACAACACAGACAAGGGGGGACACCCTCACGAATTTTATAAAATGTCACTTGTGCCACAATTGCTCCCCAGTGGTCTGGGAACGCTACGCTGTCACTACGTACACTTACGCCAATATCTTTTATATATGATTCATTTCTTATAATTATTTCTCCAGTACTTCCTCCTTGAATAGTAAATATATTTTTCGTTTCGCTCCTTTATGTTACATATATTTTATTTTTATCCTTTTTCGAATCAGTTGTCCATAATAATTTGTTCTATTTTCGTCAGTTGCTTCTATTTTCTCCATAATCTCCTATCTTCTGTCCTCTTCCTTTATTCCTTCCCAAAACTTACTTAGTGTCCTACAAATTCGAATACCTCAAGAATTCATACAATAATTATTAGAATTATATAAATATATATAATCAGTGTATCACCCCCCCGAATATTTCTTTTACGTCTTTGTTGATATAGGTATTTCACTCTCTCCTCCTGCAACATACGCCTATAATTGTGTATTACAATATATTGTTTACAGTGGCAGTTTCATTAAATTATTTCTCTTAGAGATCATTTTAGTCTAGCCTCGATAGTAAATGGTGATTTTGATACAACTCTGCGATGATCAGATCCACATATTTCCCCAGTTTTAATAGAATGAATTTGTTTGGCAAGAATGGTGTTTATGGCTGGCAAAAAATCTCGTCGATCAATTGATCCGTTTTGATGAAAGGACAAACAACCAAACAAACACACACACACACACACACAATTTCCCGTTTTTATAAAGGCTGTTAACGATAAAAAAAGCATTTTTGAAATCAACCTTGGAAAAGAGTAACTGCCCCTACATTCATATATTTTAACGGGTGCACAGAGTGACATGGGTCCAGTAAAGTTTGTAATGGCGGAGGGAAAAGTATTTCCATATGTTAACGTAGAACAAAAATGTGTTAGGTGACCATTTGTGATAACTTAAATTATTTCTCTCACTGTCTGTGTTTTTTAACTCTTCGAAGTGTTCAAATGCGCAGATTTGTACAATATTACTTTTCTAATAATTTCACAGTTTCACTCGACCGACGGATGAATAAAGTCATTAGGCCCATGGCAATGTTAATTTTACATAAGGTGGAAGAACACACGACCGGAATGCAAGTGGATTTTAAGCAGGGCTTTCAAAAGTGCTCATTTTATCATGAAGAGCATATAGTAGAATATAAGGATTCTTACTAAATCAGTTCAGAGGTCATGGCCACAAAGCATAACGGTACAATGAAGAGCACCTATCCATATGGATATACCTCCCCAGTGTCATCAAAAATTCACTTCTCAGAGCTGACCAGAGACAGATGGCTCAAGAAGCCATATAAAGCAATCTCCCACATTAAATTACACATATCGAAATCAGTCCTGCACTAGTGTGTATTTAGACTGGCAAGAAACTTTTAATGGGCTGCGGAGAGGCACGGAGCGCGCACCAAGTCGTGGTACAAAATTCAACTCGTCACCAACACACACGTTCAAACAGAAGTAGAATGGGGGCGACGGTACACAGTCAATGTTACTCGAAACCAGTGGCGTTTATTAAATAGACGCAAGGTAAGCAACGCTTACCATATACATATTGGAAATGCTTGACCCTTTACTGTTTTCGCCTTAACTTTAAAAACATTTAATTCGAAGTTTCCCGTTCCTGATTTGAAAAACAAGTTTTTTCATGTACACGCATAGTGCTGCTATCTAGTATTTATTTTCACAAACGGGAACGAATAGCGATGAATCGAACTCGCAAGCAACACGCCACACGGGCAGGGTAAGCAGTCGTTCTGTTTGCGTCCTCCAGTCCTACATTTTCTCCTGGAAATTATATGAAAGTGTTCGAAAACCGGGAGTTTTCTTATAATTTGTAATATGCTCTTTAAATAATATTCATTTAAATTATTATTACATTCATTTTGTTTTCATTTTTATAACTAATGTTAGATATTATAAAGCGGTAAATACACGTGGGGAAGGGGGGGGGGGGAGCAAAGTTGGAAGTTGCGTTTGTTAATAGAAATTGAAAATGGAACCACAGCCCGGCTTATATCAACCTTTTATTGTATTGTAAAGTGTGTATTGTATAATATTTTAGTGACATTTAACTAAATGTTATCTAAAACACTCAAATATGTGGGGCTATTATATTGCTTACCCTGTAAAAATATCATTACACGCAAGTCCATGAAAAATAATTAATTTAGCCGCAAAAGAAACGAAATTTGGAGTTACCAAGCTCGTCGATGTCTCACTACTCAGCGACCAGCCAATATCCAATCAATCAAAACGTTTCAATATTTTAGCTCGCACCACGACTTACCATTGGCTGGACGTGTAGAATAGCTGAAATCTCTCATCATACGCCCAGTATTATACTCAGACCCTGCCTCGTGCATAAATCATCGGTCGAACACATTGTCGAATATGAATTCCAAAGCAGGCGTGCACAATGAGTTAAGATATTGGCTGAAGGCCGGCGAAAACGTAGCAAGAAGGGCGATAATCAGCAGAGCACCCGCTTATACAACTTAGCATAGGATCGAAAAGAACTGTGATGCTGTAGGAGTGGGGAATGTGGAGTGTGAAGAGGCAAGGCAACTGTAAGGGGAAGCGAGTCGAGTCGGAGGTAATCGATTAAGTCGAAGCGCCGACGATGGCTATAACTACAATAGAGGCGATGGGTGCTTCAGGTAAATGAATAATCACAGTGAAAAGCAAATATCAGTTGGTCTATTTACCCGGTAATGTAGAATAATATTGGGTGTGGCTGTGTTGGGGACACGGCCGTTGGTTTCGCGTGAATACGTCTCTACGTTGACGCACTCAAACGCCTTAATGTTTTTTTTACGTTCCCGGCACCACGTCACTCGATCATATGGGGTTTCATGGATTGCTTTTGAGATGCTCTTTCCAATCGTATACGATTTCTGTATCTCGACTTGACTTTTTGACGAGTATAGGCCGAAATTGTGTCAAGTTTTCTTAATTTTTTTACATTAAACTTACACAGTTACACCATTACCATGCCACACAACTGTTTTTATACACACGATCTATTGATCTTGATGAGAGCTGTCGGTCGAAATTTAAACCAGCGTCGTATTTTCTCCTAGCCAAAAGTTATACTACGCGAAAGTTACGAGACGCGGCTAAACAAACTGAAAATTGCGCCTCCCCCCACCCCCTCCTGGCGCGCACGATGTTTCACAGTCCACACTCAACGTAACATATTCTTTGATCCTTTGGAAATCAAGTGGTGTGATTGAATTTCGAATGAAGGCGATATATTCGGAGCTGTAATGCCAAACTGTATCCCCCGATTTTATCATCGGATTTTCTGTATTGCCTCCCACTATGGTCGCAAATTTAAAGACGCATTCGCATGAAAAAAATTTTCATCAATTTTACTTAATACGTTTGAAATAATGTAGTTTGCAGTTATAATAACATTTATTAATTTTCTCAATTTTTTTATTTTCATAATAGGAATGTATAGACTAGACGAATTGGTGGAGCTTAGCTATGCGTTTTAAATGTTTATTGAAAGAAGGTTCACACTTGTAGCGGAACACGTTCTCTGGTGTCTTCTGGGTACCTTGATGGTTGGGAACCTTATTGCTTGGAATTCCTTTTTCTTTTCTTTGAGCATTTGGCCTGTTGCTCCCTGTCCTGCACACCAAGGGGTGCTTCACAGTACAATACTTTAAGAACTAGTTTCGTGGATATTTGTGTCTACAGATATGTATTTATGTCAGTTTATTTTTGCAAAGTGCGTATTATTTACCATAATGCGATTATAATACTCTACAATAGGGCTAATTAGGATTTGTGCAACAGGAACATTGTTTCAGTAACAGTTAGATTATTAGTAATAAAAAATATATACTGCCTTATGTTGTGATTTACAAATGGATTAACATTTTTTTGATAATATAGGTTAAAGGATAGTTTACATTCATTAACGAATTACTCTTTACCAAATATCCTAGATAAAATTATACCCAGGCAACAGCGGGTAGTTAAGCTAGTAGTATAGATATTCAATAAAATTGTGTCTCCTGTATTACAAAACAATTAGATAAACACAAATATCCGTTTTAAGTCTATTGTCTAGTAAATTGATTAAACATTACATAGTTTGTTTATGAGCTGTTATATTTTTTAATAATTAATTTACAAGTGATATGAAATAGCCACTTTAAGCATGTATGTCACTGCAGAATACCTCACCTAATGCGAGGGAAGTGAAAGTGTGATTGTAGGAAAGTTGCTGCTGCACTCTCAGTGCATTTACGATAACATTTCAATCCGGATTGAACTTGGAGGGGACTGAAGAATCCAGATTGAAATGTTAGTATAAACACATCTCGACTGGACTGAAGCAGGAGTGGAGTGAGATAATCCAGTCCAGTTGTCGAGGTAGACGGGAATGTAGAATCCATATTTTAAAGTGTACTTTAAAGACTCATCGGGATGTAATTAGAACAAAGAAGAAGTGGCTGCCATGTTGCCTCGTTAGTTTGGTTATGTAAGAGGTTAGAATCATTCTGAGACTAGCAAAATAAGTGTATTTTGTAAGCGAAGTGAAAAATAAATGGCTATGAAGGAACTGAGAAATATGTGGAATTCTTATTTTATATTATGCTGGAAAATATATTTTACGTTTACTGGACTTTCGTAATTCGTTTGCTTTATAGTTCTGCCAGTCGCCAATAGCGTGCTTCAATCCAGTTTCAATTCGCACGCAGTCTTGTTTAAACTTTAGCCTACGTAGGCCTACGAAACTATACCTTAACCGCTTACTTTCGATACGAGTTCACTACGAGTTAACCCCAATCCGAGTTCGGTCCAGTCCAAAATTCCACTCTAAAAGCACTAAATGTGTGGGCCGCCGGTGCGGCGCTACAGTGTGGATGGCCGACCGGCCCTCCGCGGAGATTAATAATGCAAGAGGCGCCACGCAGCATGTCGCGTGGTGTGTCGCGCGAGCATTGTCGCGCATGCATTTCACGTGCCGTGCGCACAAGAGGGATGGCGCAGCAGCGAGTTCAAGCGCCCGGAATGTCATCAAACAAGCCGGCATTTCAGCTACCGGAAGAGGAAATGTGCAGCGTGCAGATTGCAGCTCCGCTTTCGGCGCACTTTGCGTCCGCGATGTGATACAGCCGCTTGATTAATCACTCTGGTTTGTCGCTATGAAGGCCTGGCAAACTGTCACTTCGTTATACACAGTACGATTTTACTTTTAAAAAGGAATTTTTGAAAATTCGCGAGGGGGTAGTATTAATCTTTACCTCAGCGAATTTAATAGCAGGATTTCGCGGAAGAAAAAACAAAGTATCTCACATAAATTTTTAAAATATTTTTGGTTGTAACTCCATTAGGAACCGCGAACCTTACAAATCGATTCAATATTCACATTGATGGTAGGCTAATAGTGTGTTCGTTATATATTTAAGGAGACAGTTTTATTATTATTATATTTTTTACCTGTCAAAACGCCAATGATCTTTACGGATATGAAAGAGGCGACCACTGCATTTGTGAATATTACTTTGCGAATTCTTTTTACTGTGTTTTTCACAGCTAAGTTAATGCAGGAGGTTAAATCACAGGAATCGAACACATTCATTATTTCAAACATGATAACCATATGTCAGATATAGCACAGAATTCTTCGATTGCAAAACATGAAATGCGTCACAACAAATTCCCATAGATGGTCAATGTCAATAACATCACCATAACAATACGAGAAGCTATATAATCTTTAAACGCCCTGAAAGAAGATTGACCGTGATAATGGGTACAAGCTTAATGAAACCTGGCACCACTTTATAGAGCCTCTGAGGCTCATCAACTCTTGGCCATCTGTCAACTATTGCTGTCAAGAGACCCTGAAGACGATTACTTATACGTATTTACGGCGAAACGTTTATTACTGCAACCACAAACATTCGGCTGTAATACTGACTCTTAAATAACTATTACTTGGTTTAATAAACACACTTACGTACCTTGGTTCTGCAGCCCACGTTATCAACCATTATACTTTCTACATTTTAACTGGCCAGCTCTATTGAGTCTGGAAATATCTGATTTATGAAGTTATGGACGGGAAAATGCGGAGTGAGTGAAAAGATTTGTGCGGCTCTTAACATAGAGGTTTTGAGAGCCTATGAGGGTGATTGGGGTGAGTATTGAGCAGCGCCGGAATGAAAAGGCGGGGAAATGGGAGATCCCCGAGAAAACCCACCGACCAACGGCATCCTCCGGCATTATTCCCACATGCGAAAATTTGGTGACCCGGCCGGAGATTGAACCCAGAAAATGTGAAGATATTTTTTATTCTAAGACAATATGTTACTTATAAAGGAAGTTACATTGCTTCTTATTTGGTAAAAGTTTATCGTAGTTATAACCGTCATTGGAACATGGCACTGATTAACCAAAGTCTGAAATAAGTAGCTACGTTATATTACTGAGGCAGGATATTGCGTGTTCCTCGTTGCATTTACTCAGGTGTCCATTCGAGCCATTTATGTAGTGTTTTTAAAAAAATTGATCGCTTGAATATTACTTCTGACCAAAATACGTACAAGGTTACCATTAATTGTTCAAAGTTACGCGGAGTGTGTGTGTGTGTGTGTGTGTATATATATATATATATATATATATATATATATATATATATATATATATATATATATATATGAAATATAAAAGTTTGTAATCAATTGAAAGTCATAAAAATTGCGTGAATTTAAGAGCGAAATTCATTCCAGTGACATGTTTTCTAGCTTGTTAACCAGAATATTTTCCTTGTGAGGGAGTGGTGATGAAGACTGAGTTTGATTACGAATATCGAAACTAATATTTTATTCACAGTTTTTCGTTTAACGGAATTAATGAAAAGTATGCAAATGTGAAAAAAAAGGGGCGGTGATGTAATATCTTCATACATAAACGTTCATTAAAAATTATAATCTTTATAAAACGTATTTTTGAATTAATTTAAAGGTTAAAATTATTGAAATATATCTTTTCGGGGAAGGGTAACTGCAACTACCTTAACATATTTTGTTACATCGTTGCTTGTAAGCATTTTCTTGTAACGTTAAGGTTATACTTATTGCCTGGGATGTTTAAAATCCAGAAAGCTTAAAACAGGTTAATTAAATGATACTTTTAAATTACTCCCATAAATCTTGTAAGGTTCTTCATTCAAGCGTATGTGCTATATACCAAAGATTGTGACTAAAGTACAACCGAAAGGTACCAGTTTATTAAGTTGTGAAAACACTCACAAGATCTCTGTCTAGAGTATTGGATTTTTCTTTGCATTATAAGTTTTAGGATATTTACGTAACTCGGTTGCATGAAAAAAAATTTCCCCAACTTTTAAGCTAATAACATCTCTATATCAGAGTTTTTGAGATGATCGGGATGTAAAAAAAAAAACAATAAAATTGGCCCCACTCTATGAAGTTGAATAAAGAAAGCTCGTTAAAAAAAATCCAGGATCATTTTCATGACAACACTACTAAAGACGCTTCAGAGAAAAATAAATGGGATCGTATGGCCAACGAAGAAGTTAAATTATTACATGCAAATTCATGTCATGCAAAGCGTAGATATGTTCGCGATGTAATGAAAACTCTGGAAGGGGATATTTAGCAATGCCGTGATATTTTAGTCTCAATAATTTTGTCAAAAATTGCATGCGTCCTAGTTTGTACCGTGGAAAAAAAAATTAATGAATGCATATTAGTTAGAATTCTGTTACCCATGAAGCAACAATGCGGTTTATTTTTACCTGAGCTGAAAATTGTCGCAACATCAATTTACGTTGCTTGCCGTAGTAATACATGTTTATCAAAATTTTGCGGGAATCGGTTCATTTTTTCCCGAGATATGGCATAAAAGTGTAGCTATCTTACAAAATTGAGTGAGAACGAGGCCATTGCCGACATATTTCACGTCTGTAACATATGCTACTGCCAGCCAACAAAGATTGTTTGTACTTGGTAACACGGTTTCGTGCATATGGCATATTAATGAAAATGTTCATTTGGCTACTATTTTTAAAATCAGTGTCTGACCTACTTAAAACATATCAGAACACATGGAGCACCATGTAAGCTATTCCTTGTTTGCCAAATTTTGTGTAATAGGTCGAGTATTTCCCTAAATGTCATAAAATCTCCTTTTTTTACGTGACACCAACATTACAAAATAGTACAGAAAATAGGCAATATGTTGGCATATTTTATGCTTTCTGTTGATACGTTAAGCATAAAATGTTTGGTAGAAATTGGTTAAAGAGAATGGTATATACCAAATTAACCTAAGTATTTATATTGCCGCCATTTTAAAATTATTTTCTTTTCCATTTAAATCACGTGTTTTTATGTGGCATATCATAGTGTTATATCTATGTAAGAATATGAAGTTTATTTGAAATTGGTTATAATGTTTCATAGATATAGCTCAAAAATCAAAATTTTTATGTAGCCATATTTTAAATACAAATGTCTGACCCAATTAAGTCACAAACTTTTTTCGTGGTGTACTATAGTATTTATTTTAGCAGATTTGGTAGTAGCAGGTTGAATTTTTTCCAGAGATACAATAAAAAATATTTTTTTATATTTCGAATGGCGCTACATTACAATACTGCAAGAAAAGAGGCTATATGTTAAAATATTTAATACTTTTCGTCGATTCTTTCAGCGTACCATGTTTGTTATAAATGTATTGAACTGTATGGTATTTAATAAACATAACCTATAATTCTCATATGCCCCCCATACTGAACATGTGTCATATATTTAAAAATAAAATATTAAGAATGCCTACAATATGATTAGTTACCTGCCAGCATACAAAGTTTGGTTAAAATTGTATTCACAGTTTCATAGAATTAGCATAGTAATCGATCGTATTTAATAGCCGACGTTTTGAAATAAGTGTTAAACCGACAAAACTCATCAGTTTACATGGAGCAGGTACTGAAGTATTTCTTGTTTGTAAAATTTGATAGGAATATGGTTAATTGTTTCCCAAGATACGATACAATGACTTTTTTTTTCATATTGCGTTGTCTTACAAAATGAAGGAACAAACAGGCTATGTATAGTCGTAAGCATATTTAATACTTGTTGTAGACACTTTCAACATACCATGTTTAGTGGAAATTGTTTGAATGGAATGGTACCAAATATATAAGGAACTACACTAACATATTTATGTAATCGCCATTTTTAAAACACGAGCACTTTTAATTTAAGTGGCATGGGGCAAACTGTAAAAATTTTGTATATCATTATTTCCATAATTCCAATTACTTCTATTCTATTTAGATATAAGTCAGTTCAATTTCAATAAGTCAGGTTATGAAATTACTTCTTGTAGAGTCACATATACTCCCAAGTATAGATTACTGCGATGTAGTCTATAGTGACATCACAAGTGACAGCAAGTAACAGCGCTTGCAGATAATTTGTGCACGTCACAAATAACTTAAAATAGCGAGGGCATATCAGCTCTCATTACGAAAAACTCAAGTGGTTCACTCTTGAGGACGGGTTAAAGCTGCATACATTAATCTTGTTTGAAGATCATACTTAATTCCTTTACTGTCTCGAGTGCTCCTTTTTGGAATGACCTGCCTAATAATTCGAAAGACTGTCCAAACGTCAGTCATTTCAAACATAACTAAAAAATTCTTATGTTGCATTAAATGTTTCGAAAGTAGTACAAATATGGCGCTATGATTTTTCCCTTAATTTTTTTTGTGTACGTGTTGGAAAATAATTTATGTTAATGTGAACCTCTCCCTCATTTTTATCGTAATATTTGTATTACCTTGGTATACTGTATCCTACAAATTACATTTCCCTGTTAAGTGTTTCAAAAGTTATGTTTATTATTATGACATATTTATTATTTCTGTGATAATGTGTACCCAAACAATAAACATTTGGTTTCAACTTATTTTTAATGGTTTGTAGTGACTCTTTTTAAAATTTTTATTTTATGTTTGGATTTTTAGGATAGATAACCTAGTTGTTAATTTCATGGAAGTTTTGCATCGATGCACGCTTTGTGATTAAGTGAACGAGGACACGAAAGCCATAACTTTGCCACCAATAAAGGCATAACAAAAATAATTTTGAAGATTTCTTAAAGGAATTCATAGCATCTTATTTCGGTGTTAAATTGCCTTATTTCGGTAAGAGAGTAAATTTTTTAAATTTGTAAATTACTATGAAACAGATTTCAAGAATTCCATTATTTCACCCAACTCTGACTCGTACGATATAAACTCCTGCTACCTATTTCTCCTGTGGATTTATTAACACGCAAACTTGTTCCTGTATTTTTTTTTTAAATATCAGTAATGTAACATGTCAGTTTTTTACGTACTTGGCATTCTATAAACAGCAGCAAAATATGCTTCTGAGTAATCGGGAACATTTGGGATCACACGGAGAAGTTTGCTGTTTATTTTAATCACTCCACATTCCTAACAATCATCCCAAATGTTTCTGATGGAGAATATTCAGTATAATTATGATGGTCAATATTTACAGGCATTTCTTCGTGCCTACAGTTATATCCTTGTTATTAAGCTTTTTGGGATTATATTTTGTTAATACATTCTTAATATCCTTCACTTCGTAATGTTTACTATCGGAGAGTTACATAAAAATCCAACCATTGACTGTCAATTTGAAAACACCAATTTAATCGAACCTGGTATAGTTTTCCGAATCTTAGAAATGTCGCAATATTTAACGTGGATACCAACAAAATGAAACTCAAATATTTTGGAAATATTCCTTTACGTATTCTGCTTTCAGGGTTTTCTTAATTTTTAAGCACCTAATATTGCAAAATATTCGATAAGGTTTATTCTCTACGTCAGCACAACAAAATATACAAATCATTAAGACTAACCTCTCTGCAAACGTCATTTGTCTTTACTTAAAAACGTAATTATAATTGTGACAAAAAACAATGTAAACTACTATTGTTGTAGGTCTACTTGAAATTCAGCTTTTATACATGGGCACGGTACGCCATAATTTTAACATTTCTGCAACGAACGCGAAACACATGTGGCCCGCAATCTATTTTTCCCACGCTTCCTCACACACAACCAGACACTTGAGATAGCTTATACAGTGATGAGCATTTTATAGAGTCTTCCTTGCCTCGTGGACGAACGCGTGTCGGTTTTTCTCCACATATCAAAGTCACGGAGGTTTGATGAGATCCAATCCATCTCCATTCCTCACGTGATATCTCTTACTTCGAGCACTGAAACGAAGAAATGCTTGGGACAAGCAATATTGGTTCTTGTAAAAAAATGCAATGTTTAAAAAGTGCCAAGTGGATATTTTGTTGATGTAAAAAATTCTACATTTTAAAAGTTGTGTTATGGTAAACGTGAAATCTGTAGTTTATTACAAACAAAGCAATTGTGTTTTTGTTACAACAAATTTGTCTCAAGTAAAGAGTTTCTCTTGTGTAAAAAAATTAGTTACGAAACATTTTGTTAAATAATCGCTATGTTAATAATAAAAGCATTCTGCTTAACCATAATACGAAATTAAGGGAATATTTAAAATAGTTGATGGCAGAAGGAAAATGGAACCAAGAACCTTTTTTCTTATACTCCCAATTTACCTTACCAATCTACGAATACCGGGCAGTTGATATTATATACATATATATATATATATATATATAATATTTATACATATACAAACATATATATATTGTTTCCTTACAGTTGAAATTATATCGTCGAGATTATTTATACCAAAGTAAATATTGAGATATTGATCGAAAGAGTGACGGAAATATTGGATAACTAATGGAAAGATTCCTAGATTGATCCCAAAATTGGACGAAATATTGATTGACAGTTTGTAAGATTGATTGAAAAATTGATGGACAGTTTGGAAGATTAAGGGAAAGATTCCGAGACTGATCGAAATATTGGACAAAAGATTTACTGACGGCGAGATTGATCGAGGAACTTATAAAATGACTGGAATACTGATGGAAAAACTGCAAGAATGTTCGAAAAATTGGACAAACAGTAAATTGAAACGTTGCAAGGTTAATCGAAATATTGATTGAAAGGTTGGAAGATTATTGGCAAGACTGCGAGGTACATCAAAATATTGGACAAAAGATTTATTGGTGGCAAGATTGATCGAAAGATTGATGACAAGACTGGAATATTGATAGAAAGACTGGAAGATTTATCTAAAGATTTATGTAAAGACTGGAGGATTGATGAAAAAATTGCGGAATTGTTCAAAATACTGATGGAAATTTTGTGGAAAGATTGCGAGTTTGTCTGAAAGATTGATGGTCAAGAATAGAATGAAGATAAAACTGGCTATCGCCCAAGTTGGCCTCGTATATTCTATGTTTGAAGGGTTACCACTATTGATTGAATTGTGCAGGTGGTCGCTAGTCGTATGATGGGCTTGGTTTGGTCACAGATACATAATATAATTACTTTTTTGTATACGAGTAGCATACTTATGGTTACTAAGAGTTGAGGCAATAAACAATTTGCCGATTCTGGCGTTGTGTAAGGAACTGGACAGAGGAGAACGGGAATGTAGCAACTGAATGACTTCTGCATGATTCCAAAATACTCTATGCATAATTTCTGTAGAAATAAAAAAGTAATTATTTTAGTTTCAAAAATAATTTTCGTTTCACCAACCTCCCGTGGCGCAGTCGGTTGGTGCGCCCCCGATCTGGGGGTGTGGGAGTCTCTGGGTTTGAATCCCGGGTAAGGCATATGTATTGATTTAAGTAATGTTATAAGTTAGTCTGTAAGCCATCCCCTGCTAAGTTTTCAAGCATAAAACCGGAGGGGGCGACGTTAAAAAAGCCCTATACAATACAATCGTTCGTTTCGGATAATAAATGCAGATTTTAGAATTGACATACCCTATGCCTATAAATCGAGTATGGCCACAGGTTTACATAAATAGATGTGTATGCAGATAAGGTTAGTGGTCGTAACGTAAGTGGTCAAATACCGAGCACCTTCGTGTACGTTCGGCAATCCTGAGTCGAGGGCTTCCGAGCACATCAAAGTCGAGACCAAGACACCCAGCATCAGCCACACAGCAACCATTACTCAGTACTCCATTCCAAAAGGACAAAACTCATTCCCACACAGCTGCCGTTTCAATAGTGTAACTTGAAGCTATAAATTCTTCACTATGGACAGTCGCATGGCCAGATCTTTGCCCAATTGGAACTGTGTGGCATGCTATAGTGACTGCTCTCGTGACAACAGTGGTGCCACAAAACCTGCAGGAACTGAGAGCGAACATTCAAGAGGCATAATATGGATCATCGCAGGACATCATTAGGGACTTCTAAACTTCCATGCCGCGATATTGGGCGGACTTTGCTCACAAACAACGTGGGCCAACGTCATAAGGAGAAAAGTATGTGCAGCGCAATACAAGTCTCGTTTTGCAATTATGTTATGTTGTTGGAAATGTTCGCCTTCTTTACGAATAGCATTGAATTCCAACACTTCCTTCTGGGTGAAACTTTTTTTTTTTTTAGTGTGTGTGCTTTTGCTAAAATTATGCTATTTAAGTTGGGTGAGCTGACTGTTATCAACATTTTTAATTCGACTCTTTCAAGAGCTGAAAACTTTACACCTAGCACAAATTCCGGTTCTTTAAAATTACATGGATATAAAGACATTCTTTTAGAAAACGCTCTGCTGTTATCCTGAAATAGTAATTTAAAAAAACTATTAAATAACAACTTTAAGGAAGTTGCTTAGAATCGAACCTAAGAACTAGCAAATATTTGTCAAGTGTCATAAATAATGACCGTTGTGTTATAATAAATGTATAATTGTTAGACCAACTTATGTATTAAAATCATATGAGCATAAATTTTGTCTGTGGAATGTAACACATGGTTGTTATTGTGGAAGAGAGAGAGAGAGAGAGAGAGAGATAGAGAGAGAGAGAGAGAGAGAGAGAGAGAGAAAGCGATTGAGAGATGGAAAGAGAGGGAGAGCGAGACAATCCACGCAATGATTTACTGGCATTTCAAACACGACCGTCGACACTAGTAGAAACTGGGGTGGAAATGACACTGACAAGTTGCATTGCTGAAACGTGGAATACGAAATGAAAAAAAAGAAACCAGTGTTATAACATGCCGCAAAAAAATTTATCAAACCTAACTGCAGTGGACCGGATGAACGTGGCGTAGAAATCCACATCCTGTAGCCCCTATAGGTTTTCTACAACGAAAAAATTCTTCAATATAATAATATGGAAATCTAAAAAAACCTAAAAACTGCATGTGTATTAAAGTTGCACATGAGGAAAACTGGCATCTCCCGGAGCTTTGACCGCTGACCGTCAACAAGAAGGTTTGGGTTCGAATTGCGCCTCTGGCATTATTGAAACTTTTTTTTTGTTTAATCCATTTCATAAATTACTTTCCAGGCACTTGGTGGTAAAATTTAGTTATGAATAAGATATGAAGAATTTTTGTTTAAATCGCACAAAAAAATATTTTATTATCTGGGACCACGAAGGAGTTCTTTAATATAAATATGCCTTGCACGGATCCGGGCGATGTCTGTTTACAAATAGAATGTGTGTGATTTATATTTTAACGGCTTTGATAGAGTAGCATGCTAGCAGTCTTCCACTTTTCCTCCGGTATTAAGCGGGAACTTTTAAAAGCAATATATAAATGGAAAATATTGATCACTTACTATGTTAAAGGTAGTATTATCGTTTTAAGCTGCATCGAGATTAATTGATTTCGGAAATAGCATTTTAAAAACTTTTGTGCTTAGAACAGCTTATCGTATGTTACCAGTTAAATTACTAGTGATGGAAAAATGTAGTGTCATACTTTATTAACGTCGCGTCGTATTGCAAGAGTCATATTTAAATTTGTGGACACTTTTTATTTCAGTTAATATTATGCGGGGTTTGTGCATATAATTATCAGAATATTATTTTTAGTAACATACGTATGTATACTAACAATTTCCCAATTCAACTTAATCGACGCACAAATAACGTGGGCGGATCCATGGCAGTGTTAATTTTACTTGCGATGGCGTAAGGAAACAATATGGGGAGAAAACAATTCTTAAGCAGGGATTGTGAAAGCGATTATGTGAGCGCGTATGTGCAAGTATGCGTGTATGTTCATGTAAGTGTGTGTGTGTTACTGTGCGTGTCTGTCTATCAAGTTTAAATACATGCTGTTCACTGCTAATTGAGCAATTTTCGAAATCGACCATCGAAAACCGTAACTGTCCTTATCTCCACAGAATTATGTGGTTTCACAGACTGGCATGTTGCCTAATCAAGTTGGTAACGACCATAAGAAAGCAGTTTTACCTCTAAACATTCAATTAAAAGTGTTTGGTAAACATTTGCGAATATTAATAGGAACTGCTCGCTTCCTCTTTTGCAAATTTGTAAAATATTAACTCAAATCGATTTCACTTTTTCACTTGATCGACGCAGTAATAAAAGTTATCAGGCCCATGACAATGTTAGTTGGAATATTTCAGACTCTCTGTGTTTTGGAGTGTGTGTGTG
Source organism: Dryococelus australis (assembly GCA_029891345.1). NCBI lineage: Eukaryota > Metazoa > Arthropoda > Insecta > Phasmatodea > Phasmatidae > Dryococelus > Dryococelus australis. Next base: position 263,767,097 of record CM056993.1, read on the forward strand.
GTTTGGAATATAAAATAAATTCCCCCTATTTTAAAATAAAATTATCTGCTCCTACCTTCAAAAGCTGAAAGATGAAAAGTTTATTTAATAATCTCGCTTTTAAAATGTATATATCCAGATCCCTCGATACATTTTATCGCTTCCTGAGTAAACTGTATTTACAATGTAGAACTACAGCAGGCTCCCACTGAGCTTAGGTGAAAACTCGGTCGCTGAATAGGCACTTGCGGCAACCTATTAGCTAACATGCAGGTAGCAGCTCCATGATCGTGGAGTCAAAGGCAGGCCTTCGTATTCGCAATTCAATTTCACGGTATGGGAACAAACTGAGGAAACCAAAATACTCGTTCTTCCCAGAATATAATGCATAGTTATGTATATTCCTATGTTATATATAATTCTCTACATAAGTGTATATTACTATCATATATAATAGTACCTTTTTTACGCGATGACCGGCTGGGAAGCATGGTAGTGGTCTGTCGTGGTGCTGCATTGTTCAGTACAGAGTCCAAGTTGTGCATCGACCAATGGCGAAGCATAGTGGGAGCCTGCTGTGCTGCTAGGCACTTTTATTACAAAGTGTAAGTACAGTTTATCAATTGGCCACGGTGGCCGAGCGGTTACCCCGCTCGCCTCCCACCAAGGTGATCCGGGCTCCATTCTCAGCCGGGTCGCTCCGGATTTTCGCATATGGGAATCATGCAGGACGATGCAATTGGTCGGTGGGTTATCTCGGGTGTCTCCCGTTTTCACCGCCCTTTCATTCCAGCGCTGCTCCATTCACACCTTAATCACCCTATAGCTGCCCAAATCTCTTAACTCTCTCACTCACAGTTTACCCAGTAAGCGAGATGATTAAATAAACTGTTCACCTTTCAGCTTTTGGAGTAAAAAATGATCGTTTTATTTTAAAATAGGAAACATTTATTTTAAATTACGACCGACACACTGTTAAAAACAATTTCCTTCATTTTACGGAAGTGTCCGCAAACTGTCCGTAAAATTACGGACACACTGATATTCAAAAACGGACTTTCCGTAAATTTCACAGAACCTCTCCGTTAATTTCCAAGTTAGGTTTCTGTACTTTCCATTAACAATATAAAGAGATAATGAAAATGTCTGTAATTTTCGATAGTTGTATGTTCAACAGTGTATAAAAAATTACATTAAAAAAGTTAAAATATTTTATAATTATGCGAGGTTTGAACCCGAGTCAAAAAAATACCAGTCCACGATCCTAATCATTCACCTACAACTCTCACTCAAACTGTTGTATAACTTTTATATGTGTAATTATAAGTCAAAAGCAAAATTCCAGTTTCTATTAAATTTGGTGAATTTTTTAGTGTTGCCAAATGTTACACACGCCTGATGCTATGTTTTAATGTTTGAAAGAAGAGGTCATAGTCGCGTGGATAACCATAACTGTCGCAGAAACGATCATTTTCTTGTTATAGTGGCGAAGAAAGCTTGGTGTAGAATTGGCATTGTTCGTCCCCGTAACTCGAAGCTAAAGGGAATACGGTGAGTTACCGTATTTTGTATTTACGGTATCAACTCCGTTCTTCGTCATTACGGATTTGCCTTTCCGTATATACACTGTACATTTCCGCAAAACATTCCGTAATTATCCTGAAATTTTTAACAGTGCACACACACACACACGCACAAACACACACACACACACAGAGTTATACAAACACAAAGCGTCCGCAATATTCCAATCGCCGACTGACTGCTGCCGACTGATTTCTACCGACTCACTCCACCTATTCCACTGCTCCATAGGGGTTACTTAGGGGCCATTTTAGGGTCATATTTGTTTATTAAGGGTCACCCCGCAATCAGCACCGTAATGAGGGATCATTATGAGTCAATTGGGCAAATGGGCCAGTGGGGCAAAGGGTCGCGGATAAAGGTAAATCGATCAATGGGTCAGTCTTGTGAGGGGCAGGTCCGACAATAGAGTCCGTTGTCTGCTTTAAGTGTGACAATGATTAACAGGTGATCGAAGAATCTGCCTGGAAGAAACTTTTGAAGATACAACTCCATGGCAATGAGATCAAGGAACTAGGATCTAAAGCCTGCATACCTGCCTGTGTGTGAAGTATCAACGGTGTTATGTGGTTGGTCAGCTGCAATCACGCGGAAACTCTGTGATTGGCTTGTCAGGGTCTGAAGAATGTCTTATTAGTGCAATACTTTTGGTTCAAAGTCAATTTGACGTCATAGGCCTTGCATAATTGAATATTATACGCCATAGGGTGGTAAACCGAGAGGCTTAATCTGACAGCACCTCCTATGAAAGTTGGTCTGTCTCGGCTAGATCCTGCATCTTCGCTTTGATTTTCCCCTAGTTTTCTTTTTTCTAGGTCATTCAAGCTCATGTGGTCGAGGTCAAAGTAGTCTACATCTAACATGGTGGACAAGATTGTTGACAGAACCAAGATCGCTGATGGTTATGTTTGACTCCGATCCTATATCTCTTGTGTCGTTTTGACATACCTTTGCCTATAAAACCAATATGATCACCACTGATCTGTCAGTTTTATGTAAGCCCCTTAAATCACTTAAATTGGGAGACAATTGCCTTTCGGAAGCTTCCTTTTGCACATGAGGGGCCTCTACCTAGGCGTTGAAAACAAATGACGCTGACCAAAACGGTTATCGGTGGTCGAGACGCCTATCAGCATCGCGGTTGTTTGAACTGACCAACATGATAGTGGAGTCAATGCGACTAATTGGTCGAAGGCGAGAGTAAAACACCGAAACAAATGATAAACGAAAAACAAGTATGGTAGCGTGCAATGCCGTATAAACAAAGGACGAACGAGAAAACAAATATAGCTGTATCCAGTAATGTATAAACAAATGACGAACGAAAAAAAAACCCATGATGCTTATCAATATGGCAGTGGAGCGAATATGACTAATTGATTGTTGTCTACCAATATGGCCGGTACTAGAAACAAATTAAATTAAAATTGCCTACGTCCAGTAGCATATTGTTACGTGTTGCAGCTGGCGCCGACTCAGCAGCCCCGCGCCGTAATCGGAGACCCACCTGGCCCTCCCCTCTCCCTGGAACGAAGCGCTCATGGCTGTCTCCCCCGTCCCCCTTTTGGGAATCCCGTGTATGACAACGGGGTTGAGACTTGCTGGCTTGACAGACCTCCTCTCGCCTGCTAGAGTTTCCGATACGTTTGGCGACGACGCAAGAATGTTCTGGTGAGACTGGCTGGTGCCTCAGTCCTCCGCTACCCATCACGCGATTTGAGGAAGATTCTTGGTGGCGGCCTAAGACACAATATATACTGCCGCAACCCAGCGGCCGGCAGTCTTTAACGAATGCCGTCTGGCGAGTGTGCGCGGGCGAAGTGAATTGTGGACGACGACTGTAGATTGCAGGACGAGGGTGAGTGAGGTGTTCGTTGCTTGATTGGACGAGAGGGTGTGAAATCGACGAGTGAAGCCTACTGTGCGTGAGGGCGCTTGGAGGACTCTAGAACCTTGCGACTGGCGGTATATGGACTGAAGTAAGGTGGGACTGAATGGAAGTGTAATACTGATTGTAAATATTCTAACTGTCGAATATTGACGCATAAATGATAAAATAGTTGAATAGGTTGATACTCTGTCTATTGGGACTGATATTTGATTATTTAATTTCATTGTTTTCTTTGTCGTAATTATAAATTTTATTAATTGGTGTCAATGGTGAACAATAAGTGATTTCAATTTATAGTGAGAATTAGAGTTCACAGAATTTTGCTGTAGTTATTGTAAATAAAATAAGGCTGTTATAATTAAATAGTTTATTTGATTAAGATTTCCATCCCTTAACGAACTTTGTATAGCCTACATAATTTCTAGAGAGAATTTGTATAAATATAAACAAATGACGAATGAAAAAACAAAAATGGCCACCTCCAGAAACATATATAAAAAATGAACGGAAAAACAAATATGAAGGGATACGATAAAATTATTATTGTTGTGGTGAGTGGAGCAGGGTGCCAGTCTGCTGGACTTGGTGTTGGGGCCGGAATTTTAAGTTAGTTTTTAAATAATTTTTACATAAGTTTTTATTTATTTTCGGGAATTTTTTGTTTTTTTATTTTTAGGGAAAGAAGGAAAATCTAAGGGAAAAAAGAGAAATTTTAAGGAAAAAGTTAAATCCATAGGTAAAATAGCCACAGGGGGCTAGAATTTTAAAACTATTTAAAATTTATTTTTGATTTTATAATTTTTTTATATTTTATATTTTTTTGTAATGAAGTTTTTAAGTAATGATTTGGAATATTTGGGTGTCAAAGGTCACCGGGGTCAAGGTCAAAAGTCAATGTCATTGGTCATGGGTCAGGGGTGAAAGGTAAATTACTTCTAAGGAGGACGGTGACGTAACATGGCGACCGGGTGGCTCCCGCTTTCCGACGCCCCACGCCCTTACGCGTGAACATATTTTTCCCTACTACTGACGCTTTATCTGGCAACTTTAAAACGCAGTGATAGTTTATTCAATTTGTGGAATGTTTTCCAATTTCTCTCATGTGTTATTCATTCTTTTAAATATCTGGGGATGACCCCGTTGCATATACGACCTACATATTTTCAAATAAAACAGTCAAATTAAGATTAGAAAACAGTTTTCCAGTTCTTCATATGAAGAACAAATATCTCTACTTCGCGTTGGCATGAGTAATAGATCTTTTGTAATAATTTTGGAGAGCAAAATTTTTTATCGTTTGCGTAAAATTCAATGCATTTAATGCAGTAGGAAAAACATATCTAGTCTTATCATTATACTGATTATACTACCATATGTAAGACAATCTTAAAGGCCTGTTTAGACATATGGTTAGTTGGTATTTTTAAAATGTAATTTTTTACGTTTGTTTCCGTAAATATAGCGTGTGTTGCATATTTTACCGGGAAGACAATGATGTGTAATAAAAGCGCTGGCAGTATATTTCTGAGCGAACAGCATGGAGAAAACTTCAAGTTAAAGGATTGCTTTGTTTCAGGAGTAGTCCTTTTTTTTCTCGTCGGAGCACTCTTCTCTCTGGCATCACGTAGGACTCAGACGTGGTCAGAGCAAACATCAACACTTTTCTTGTAACGAGTCCCGTGGGATCTAAAAATAATTAGCCAGCAGTGCTTATGTCATCATTAAGCCATATATATACATATATATTGTGTAGAAAAGTATCCAAAATAAAAAAAACATGATTCAAACAACTAATGTCGCAGTAAGCATTTGCTCAACCATCTACGTAAAACGCAATGACAATGTTGTCCTGTAATTAAAGTTTGCTCCATGAAACATATATTAACAAAAATTTAATATACCTCTATATAATGTTACCTAATAAAATTAAACAAAAAAAGTAAGTAAGAAATTACCGAAAGTTGTTTGACATGAATACATATAGTTAACTGTAAAGTATATAAAAATAATGTGAGAAAATTGAGTAAATTTAGAGTTTAATGTTAGGAGAAGATTTTATCATTGTGTGTTTTTGAGACACGCTTCCTTTATACATTCATTTACTTATACTTTCCTTCCCAATGTAAGTGTAAACAGTATTCTTTTACTGCTTTGCTTTCTAAAATATCGATTTAAACTGTAGTCTATCTTCTGTAGCGACAGTTTAAAAATAAGCTGTCTTTCAACAAACTTCACTATTATGCGAATAAAACTTAATAATTATAGGCCATAATAACGTGCGTTTTCTTTTAGAAATGGGGTATCGTAATTAATATTTCTAAAATTACTTATGAGGGCTGATTCAGAAGTCATGGCAACTATTGTTTATCACTTAAATTTGATCCAACATAGGGAATGTACTGTTTACAGTTGAAAGTGTACAACAAGTACGTATTAAAGGTGACACCACATGGGGTATGGATTCAGGAATGTCCGTCAAGGAACAAAGATAAACATGGCTGCTTGAAATCACCGTTTAATATATTTATCTCGTACTCTCTGTATACACTCATGTGAACGGGTACGTATCGTACGTGTACGAGTTGTTTAACATCCTTCAAAGTAGTCTCCGAGGGTGTTCATGGTTCCTATGTGGTGTCACCTTTAAAACGCACCTATCGTACACTTTCAACTCTACATAGTAAATTGTGTGTGTTGGGTCATTTTCGGGCTATAATCTGTAGTTACCATCAATTCTGAATCAGCACTCGTATATTTTTAATTAGTCTCGTACTTTCACTGCCTAAAAAAGGAAAAAGTCACCACACATAACATGCTCACGTTGTCAAAAGTATATTATTAGTACAGTAATTTGTTGGTTATAAGTACGCCGTCAGTAACTGATGTTGCAGTTAATGTAGGTACGTTTGTAACAATGGTATCTCCTTACTGTTCTGTCAATATTAATGTTATGTTTACGTTGCAGCACAAGAAATTTGTGTTGATTTGGTGGTCTTGTTTTTCCTTGTTAATATAGCAGAGAGCATCATTAAAATAACTTTTTTTTTTTCAGAAACAACTTTAAAAAGATAACTTTTGTGGGAACATTTCCTCTTAAATATAAAATGTTATAAATTCGTTAAAAATGTTGTAGTATTTGGTTTTGAACTGTACGTTTTGGAGGGTGCACCCCATTCTGTATAAATATAGCATTTCATAAACAATACTCGAGCATCTTATGAGCTAGTATTTGTTCATTTTGTTGTTTTGATTGGCCCCTTACGGAGGCTTTTTTTTTTTTTTAAATAACTCCTGTGTCCACATTTGGAAAATAATATATTTAAAAAATGCGTGTTTTATATAGTAGAAGATTACCATCCTGGTGAAATATAACATTATTGGTAAAAAAAGTAAGCTAATTACCTAACCTGTTCGTCTCCTAGAGTACAGATATGTTCCACAAGTGGGTAACAAATGTACACTATAATTCAGTATCAGAAGAAAATTTATTCAATATCCTTCAATTCTCTACAAAACTGTGCTGACTAGTAAGAGGTTAAAAAAGAAAATAAACTTTTATTTATTCAGTTCCCATAGTATTTTTTACGTCGGATAAGCAATCAGACAAATCTTGAAACAGTTACCAAAAAAACTCTGATTTCCAAAGAGTGTCTCTTTAAACCAACATATTTTGATGTTCGTATAACCGTTTCCTCGAGCCTATAGACCAAAATTCCTGCAATTTGGAATCAAACGAAAACTCCACACAAGAAGAGAAAAAAAAACGATTTCCTCCATTCAATTTAAACATTCAATGACAATTATGGAACATTTTGCATACTGCTACCAATAATTACACTCTTATGTATTATAAATTCTAATAAAGAAAACAAACACTATAATTTAAAACTAAAAACTAGACGCCCCAAAAACCAGTTATAAAAGGGGGACACAACATATTAATATGAATTTATCATATAATAAACTAGATGAGTTGTGCGACTTCATTTGGATGACATTTAGGACTGCGGCTCCACTTGATATATATCTATCTACTGCGGCCCCACTAATGGCTTCTCTACCCACTGAGCTACTGCGGCCCCATTATTGGGTTATCTACCCACTGAGCTACTGCGGCTCTTGGAAGGAATGAAAGACAGCCCATAGGCAAAAAAAAAAAAAAGGAGAAATGCCGGAATCTTCTAAACACTTCTTTTTTTATGCAGTAAAATTAGAATAAGAATTTTCCTGAAGGAATGAGATAAAATTGCAATAAGAATTAATAAGGGAATGAGATAATTCTCCGGGATAGTGTATTAACCTATTCAACAATTTTATAATTTATGCGTCCATATTCGACAGTAAGGATATTTACAATCAGTATATCACTTCCATTCAATCCTACCTCAGCTAAGTCCATGCACCGCCAGTCGCAATGTTCTAGAGTCCTCCAAGCGCCCTCACGAACAGTAGTATTCACTCGTCGGTTTCACACCCTCTCGTCCAATCAAGCAACGAACACCTCTCACCGTCGTCCCGCAATCTCCAGTCGTCGTCCACACTGCACTTTGCACGCGCACACTCGCCAGACGGCATCCGTTAAAGACTGCCGGCCGCTGGGTTGCGGCGGTATATATTGTGTCTTAGGCCGCCACCTAGAAACTTCCTCAACTCGCGTGATGGGTCGCGGAGGGCTGAGGCACCAGTCAGTCTCACCAGAACACTCTTGCGGCGCCGCTAAAAGTATCGGAAACTCTAGAAGGCGAGAGGAAGTCTGTGACGCCAGCAAGTCTCAACCCTGTCGTCATACACAGGATTCCTTAAAAATGAAGTGGGGGGGGGGGGAGACTGCCACGAGCGCTTCGTTCCAGGAAGAGGGGAGGGCCAGGTGGGTCTCCGACTACGCCTAACAGATCAGTGGCAACCTTGTTGGTATTTCCCTTTTGCTCTTAAATATTCCCACTTATCCCTAAAATCTCCCATTTGACCCATAAAATGGTAGATGTGCAAAAAAGAAGCCCCTGAACGACAATTTTCTCCCAATTTAAGTAATTTGAGGGGTTTCCTTAAAACTGACAGATCAGTGGTGATCATATTGGTTTTATAGGCATAAGGTATGTCAAAACGACACAAGAGATATAGGATCGGAGTCAAACATAACCATCAGCGATCTTGGTTCTGTCAACAATCTTGTCCACCATGTTAGATGTAGACTACTTTGACCTCGACCACATGAGCTTGAATGACCTAGAAAAAAGAAAACTAGGGGAAAATCAAAGCGAAGATGCAGGATCTAGCCGAGACAGACCAACTTTCATAGGAGGTGCTGTCAGATTAAGCCTCTCGGTTTACCACCCTATGGCGTATAATATTCAATTATGCAAGGCCTATGACGTCAAATTGACTTTGAACCAAAAGTATTGCACTAATAAGACATTCTTCAGACCCTGACAAGCCAATCACAGAGTTTCCGCGTGATTGCAGCTGACCAACCACATAACACCGTTGATACTTCACACACAGGCAGGTATGCAGGCTTTAGATCCTAGTTCCTTGATCTCATTGCCATGGAGTTGTATCTTCAAAAGTTTCTTCCAGGCAGATTCTTCGATCACCTGTTAATCATTGTCACACTTAAAGCAGACAACGGACTCTATTGTCGGACCTGCCCCTCACAAGACTGACCCATTGATCGATTTACCTTTATCCGCGACCCTTTGCCCCACTGGCCCATTTGCCCAATTGACTCATAATGATCCCTCATTACGGTGCTGATTGCGGGGTGACCCTTAATAAACAAATATGACCCTAAAATGGCCCCTAAGTAACCCCTATGGAGCAGTGGAATAGGTGGAGTGAGTCGGTAGAAATCAGTCGGCAGCAGTCAGTCGGCGATTGGAATATTGCGGACGCTTTGTGTTTGTATAACTCTGTGTGTGTGTGTGTGTGTTTGTGCGTGTGTGTGTGTGTGCACTGTTAAAAATTTCAGGATAATTACGGAATGTTTTGCGGAAATGTACAGTGTATATACGGAAAGGCAAATCCGTAATGACGAAGAACGGAGTTGATACCGTAAATACAAAATACGGTAACTCACCGTATTCCCTTTAGCTTCGAGTTACGGGGACGAACAATGCCAATTCTACACCAAGCTTTCTTCGCCACTATAACAAGAAAATGATCGTTTCTGCGACAGTTATGGTTATCCACGCGACTATGACCTCTTCTTTCAAACATTAAAACATAGCATCAGGCGTGTGTAACATTTGGCAACACTAAAAAATTCACCAAATTTAATAGAAACTGGAATTTTGCTTTTGACTTATAATTACACATATAAAAGTTATACAACAGTTTGAGTGAGAGTTGTAGGTGAATGATTAGGATCGTGGACTGGTATTTTTTTGACTCGGGTTCAAACCTCGCATAATTATAAAATATTTTAACTTTTTTAATGTAATTTTTTATACACTGTTGAACATACAACTATCGAAAATTACAGACATTTTCATTATCTCTTTATATTGTTAATGGAAAGTACAGAAACCTAACTTGGAAATTAACGGAGAGGTTCTGTGAAATTTACGGAAAGTCCGTTTTTGAATATCAGTGTGTCCGTAATTTTACGGACAGTTTGCGGACACTTCCGTAAAATGAAGGAAATTGTTTTTAACAGTGTGTCGGTCGTAATTTAAAATAAATGTTTCCTATTTTAAAATAAAACGATCATTTTTTACTCCAAAAGCTGAAAGGTGAACAGTTTATTTAATCATCTCGCTTACTGGGTAAACTGTGAGTGAGAGAGTTAAGAGATTTGGGCAGCTATAGGGTGATTAAGGTGTGAATGGAGCAGCGCTGGAATGAAAGGGCGGTGAAAACGGGAGACACCCGAGATAACCCACCGACCAATTGCATCGTCCTGCATGATTCCCATATGCGAAAATCCGGAGCGACCCGGCTGAGAATGGAGCCCGGATCACCTTGGTGGGAGGCGAGCGGGGTAACCGCTCGGCCACCGTGGCCAATTGATAAACTGTACTTACACTTTGTAATAAAAGTGCCTAGCAGCACAGCAGGCTCCCACTATGCTTCGCCATTGGTCGATGCACAACTTGGACTCTGTACTGAACAATGCAGCACCACGACAGACCACTACCATGCTTCCCAGCCGGTCATCGCGTAAAAAAGGTACTATTATATATGATAGTAATATACACTTATGTAGAGAATTATATATAACATAGGAATATACATAACTATGCATTATATTCTGGGAAGAACGAGTATTTTGGTTTCCTCAGTTTGTTCCCATACCGTGAAATTGAATTGCGAATACGAAGGCCTGCCTTTGACTCCACGATCATGGAGCTGCTACCTGCATGTTAGCTAATAGGTTGCCGCAAGTGCCTATTCAGCGACCGAGTTTTCACCTAAGCTCAGTGGGAGCCTGCTGTAGTTCTACATTGTAAATACAGTTTACTCAGGAAGCGATAAAATGTATCGAGGGATCTGGATATATACATTTTAAAAGCGAGATTATTAAATAAACTTTTCATCTTTCAGCTTTTGAAGGTAGGAGCAGATAATTTTATTTTAAAATAGGGGGAATTTATTTTATATTCCAAACCACACACACACTCCAAAACACAGAGAGTCTGAAATATTCCAACTAACATTGTCATGGGCCTGATAACTTTTATTACTGCGTCGATCAAGTGAAAAAGTGAAATCGATTTGAGTTAATATTTTACAAATTTGCAAAAGAGGAAGCGAGCAGTTCCTATTAATATTCGCAAATGTTTACCAAACACTTTTAATTGAATGTTTAGAGGTAAAACTGCTTTCTTATGGTCGTTACCAACTTGATTAGGCAACATGCCAGTCTGTGAAACCACATAATTCTGTGGAGATAAGGACAGTTACGGTTTTCGATGGTCGATTTCGAAAATTGCTCAATTAGCAGTGAACAGCATGTATTTAAACTTGATAGACAGACACGCACAGTAACACACACACACTTACATGAACATACACGCATACTTGCACATACGCGCTCACATAATCGCTTTCACAATCCCTGCTTAAGAATTGTTTTCTCCCCATATTGTTTCCTTACGCCATCGCAAGTAAAATTAACACTGCCATGGATCCGCCCACGTTATTTGTGCGTCGATTAAGTTGAATTGGGAAATTGTTAGTATACATACGTATGTTACTAAAAATAATATTCTGATAATTATATGCACAAACCCCGCATAATATTAACTGAATAAAAAGTGTCCACAAATTTAAATATGACTCTTGCAATACGACGCGACGTTAATAAAGTATGACACTACATTTTTCCATCACTAGTAATTTAACTGGTAACATACGATAAGCTGTTCTAAGCACAAAAGTTTTTAAAATGCTATTTCCGAAATCAATTAATCTCGATGCAGCTTAAAACGATAATACTACCTTTAACATAGTAAGTGATCAATATTTTCCATTTATATATTGCTTTTAAAAGTTCCCGCTTAATACCGGAGGAAAAGTGGAAGACTGCTAGCATGCTACTCTATCAAAGCCGTTAAAATATAAATCACACACATTCTATTTGTAAACAGACATCGCCCGGATCCGTGCAAGGCATATTTATATTAAAGAACTCCTTCGTGGTCCCAGATAATAAAATATTTTTTTGTGCGATTTAAACAAAAATTCTTCATATCTTATTCATAACTAAATTTTACCACCAAGTGCCTGGAAAGTAATTTATGAAATGGATTAAACAAAAAAAAAGTTTCAATAATGCCAGAGGCGCAATTCGAACCCAAACCTTCTTGTTGACGGTCAGCGGTCAAAGCTCCGGGAGATGCCAGTTTTCCTCATGTGCAACTTTAATACACATGCAGTTTTTAGGTTTTTTTAGATTTCCATATTATTATATTGAAGAATTTTTTCGTTGTAGAAAACCTATAGGGGCTACAGGATGTGGATTTCTACGCCACGTTCATCCGGTCCACTGCAGTTAGGTTTGATAAATTTTTTTGCGGCATGTTATAACACTGGTTTCTTTTTTTTCATTTCGTATTCCACGTTTCAGCAATGCAACTTGTCAGTGTCATTTCCACCCCAGTTTCTACTAGTGTCGACGGTCGTGTTTGAAATGCCAGTAAATCATTGCGTGGATTGTCTCGCTCTCCCTCTCTTTCCATCTCTCAATCGCTTTCTCTCTCTCTCTCTCTCTCTCTCTCTCTCTCTCTATCTCTCTCTCTCTCTCTCTCTTCCACAATAACAACCATGTGTTACATTCCACAGACAAAATTTATGCTCATATGATTTTAATACATAAGTTGGTCTAACAATTATACATTTATTATAACACAACGGTCATTATTTATGACACTTGACAAATATTTGCTAGTTCTTAGGTTCGATTCTAAGCAACTTCCTTAAAGTTGTTATTTAATAGTTTTTTTAAATTACTATTTCAGGATAACAGCAGAGCGTTTTCTAAAAGAATGTCTTTATATCCATGTAATTTTAAAGAACCGGAATTTGTGCTAGGTGTAAAGTTTTCAGCTCTTGAAAGAGTCGAATTAAAAATGTTGATAACAGTCAGCTCACCCAACTTAAATAGCATAATTTTAGCAAAAGCACACACACTAAAAAAAAAAAAAGTTTCACCCAGAAGGAAGTGTTGGAATTCAATGCTATTCGTAAAGAAGGCGAACATTTCCAACAACATAACATAATTGCAAAACGAGACTTGTATTGCGCTGCACATACTTTTCTCCTTATGACGTTGGCCCACGTTGTTTGTGAGCAAAGTCCGCCCAATATCGCGGCATGGAAGTTTAGAAGTCCCTAATGATGTCCTGCGATGATCCATATTATGCCTCTTGAATGTTCGCTCTCAGTTCCTGCAGGTTTTGTGGCACCACTGTTGTCACGAGAGCAGTCACTATAGCATGCCACACAGTTCCAATTGGGCAAAGATCTGGCCATGCGACTGTCCATAGTGAAGAATTTATAGCTTCAAGTTACACTATTGAAACGGCAGCTGTGTGGGAATGAGTTTTGTCCTTTTGGAATGGAGTACTGAGTAATGGTTGCTGTGTGGCTGATGCTGGGTGTCTTGGTCTCGACTTTGATGTGCTCGGAAGCCCTCGACTCAGGATTGCCGAACGTACACGAAGGTGCTCGGTATTTGACCACTTACGTTACGACCACTAACCTTATCTGCATACACATCTATTTATGTAAACCTGTGGCCATACTCGATTTATAGGCATAGGGTATGTCAATTCTAAAATCTGCATTTATTATCCGAAACGAACGATTGTATTGTATAGGGCTTTTTTAACGTCGCCCCCTCCGGTTTTATGCTTGAAAACTTAGCAGGGGATGGCTTACAGACTAACTTATAACATTACTTAAATCAATACATATGCCTTACCCGGGATTCAAACCCAGAGACTCCCACACCCCCAGATCGGGGGCGCACCAACCGACTGCGCCACGGGAGGTTGGTGAAACGAAAATTATTTTTGAAACTAAAATAATTACTTTTTTATTTCTACAGAAATTATGCATAGAGTATTTTGGAATCATGCAGAAGTCATTCAGTTGCTACATTCCCGTTCTCCTCTGTCCAGTTCCTTACACAACGCCAGAATCGGCAAATTGTTTATTGCCTCAACTCTTAGTAACCATAAGTATGCTACTCGTATACAAAAAAGTAATTATATTATGTATCTGTGACCAAACCAAGCCCATCATACGACTAGCGACCACCTGCACAATTCAATCAATAGTGGTAACCCTTCAAACATAGAATATACGAGGCCAACTTGGGCGATAGCCAGTTTTATCTTCATTCTATTCTTGACCATCAATCTTTCAGACAAACTCGCAATCTTTCCACAAAATTTCCATCAGTATTTTGAACAATTCCGCAATTTTTTCATCAATCCTCCAGTCTTTACATAAATCTTTAGATAAATCTTCCAGTCTTTCTATCAATATTCCAGTCTTGTCATCAATCTTTCGATCAATCTTGCCACCAATAAATCTTTTGTCCAATATTTTGATGTACCTCGCAGTCTTGCCAATAATCTTCCAACCTTTCAATCAATATTTCGATTAACCTTGCAACGTTTCAATTTACTGTTTGTCCAATTTTTCGAACATTCTTGCAGTTTTTCCATCAGTATTCCAGTCATTTTATAAGTTCCTCGATCAATCTCGCCGTCAGTAAATCTTTTGTCCAATATTTCGATCAGTCTCGGAATCTTTCCCTTAATCTTCCAAACTGTCCATCAATTTTTCAATCAATCTTGCAAACTGTCAATCAATATTTCGTCCAATTTTGGGATCAATCTAGGAATCTTTCCATTAGTTATCCAATATTTCCGTCACTCTTTCGATCAATATCTCAATATTTACTTTGGTATAAATAATCTCGACGATATAATTTCAACTGTAAGGAAACAATATATATATGTTTGTATATGTATAAATATTATATATATATATATATATGTATATAATATCAACTGCCCGGTATTCGTAGATTGGTAAGGTAAATTGGGAGTATAAGAAAAAAGGTTCTTGGTTCCATTTTCCTTCTGCCATCAACTATTTTAAATATTCCCTTAATTTCGTATTATGGTTAAGCAGAATGCTTTTATTATTAACATAGCGATTATTTAACAAAATGTTTCGTAACTAATTTTTTTACACAAGAGAAACTCTTTACTTGAGACAAATTTGTTGTAACAAAAACACAATTGCTTTGTTTGTAATAAACTACAGATTTCACGTTTACCATAACACAACTTTTAAAATGTAGAATTTTTTACATCAACAAAATATCCACTTGGCACTTTTTAAACATTGCATTTTTTTACAAGAACCAATATTGCTTGTCCCAAGCATTTCTTCGTTTCAGTGCTCGAAGTAAGAGATATCACGTGAGGAATGGAGATGGATTGGATCTCATCAAACCTCCGTGACTTTGATATGTGGAGAAAAACCGACACGCGTTCGTCCACGAGGCAAGGAAGACTCTATAAAATGCTCATCACTGTATAAGCTATCTCAAGTGTCTGGTTGTGTGTGAGGAAGCGTGGGAAAAATAGATTGCGGGCCACATGTGTTTCGCGTTCGTTGCAGAAATGTTAAAATTATGGCGTACCGTGCCCATGTATAAAAGCTGAATTTCAAGTAGACCTACAACAATAGTAGTTTACATTGTTTTTTGTCACAATTATAATTACGTTTTTAAGTAAAGACAAATGACGTTTGCAGAGAGGTTAGTCTTAATGATTTGTATATTTTGTTGTGCTGACGTAGAGAATAAACCTTATCGAATATTTTGCAATATTAGGTGCTTAAAAATTAAGAAAACCCTGAAAGCAGAATACGTAAAGGAATATTTCCAAAATATTTGAGTTTCATTTTGTTGGTATCCACGTTAAATATTGCGACATTTCTAAGATTCGGAAAACTATACCAGGTTCGATTAAATTGGTGTTTTCAAATTGACAGTCAATGGTTGGATTTTTATGTAACTCTCCGATAGTAAACATTACGAAGTGAAGGATATTAAGAATGTATTAACAAAATATAATCCCAAAAAGCTTAATAACAAGGATATAACTGTAGGCACGAAGAAATGCCTGTAAATATTGACCATCATAATTATACTGAATATTCTCCATCAGAAACATTTGGGATGATTGTTAGGAATGTGGAGTGATTAAAATAAACAGCAAACTTCTCCGTGTGATCCCAAATGTTCCCGATTACTCAGAAGCATATTTTGCTGCTGTTTATAGAATGCCAAGTACGTAAAAAACTGACATGTTACATTACTGATATTTAAAAAAAAAATACAGGAACAAGTTTGCGTGTTAATAAATCCACAGGAGAAATAGGTAGCAGGAGTTTATATCGTACGAGTCAGAGTTGGGTGAAATAATGGAATTCTTGAAATCTGTTTCATAGTAATTTACAAATTTAAAAAATTTACTCTCTTACCGAAATAAGGCAATTTAACACCGAAATAAGATGCTATGAATTCCTTTAAGAAATCTTCAAAATTATTTTTGTTATGCCTTTATTGGTGGCAAAGTTATGGCTTTCGTGTCCTCGTTCACTTAATCACAAAGCGTGCATCGATGCAAAACTTCCATGAAATTAACAACTAGGTTATCTATCCTAAAAATCCAAACATAAAATAAAAATTTTAAAAAGAGTCACTACAAACCATTAAAAATAAGTTGAAACCAAATGTTTATTGTTTGGGTACACATTATCACAGAAATAATAAATATGTCATAATAATAAACATAACTTTTGAAACACTTAACAGGGAAATGTAATTTGTAGGATACAGTATACCAAGGTAATACAAATATTACGATAAAAATGAGGGAGAGGTTCACATTAACATAAATTATTTTCCAACACGTACACAAAAAAAATTAAGGGAAAAATCATAGCGCCATATTTGTACTACTTTCGAAACATTTAATGCAACATAAGAATTTTTTAGTTATGTTTGAAATGACTGACGTTTGGACAGTCTTTCGAATTATTAGGCAGGTCATTCCAAAAAGGAGCACTCGAGACAGTAAAGGAATTAAGTATGATCTTCAAACAAGATTAATGTATGCAGCTTTAACCCGTCCTCAAGAGTGAACCACTTGAGTTTTTCGTAATGAGAGCTGATATGCCCTCGCTATTTTAAGTTATTTGTGACGTGCACAAATTATCTGCAAGCGCTGTTACTTGCTGTCACTTGTGATGTCACTATAGACTACATCGCAGTAATCTATACTTGGGAGTATATGTGACTCTACAAGAAGTAATTTCATAACCTGACTTATTGAAATTGAACTGACTTATATCTAAATAGAATAGAAGTAATTGGAATTATGGAAATAATGATATACAAAATTTTTACAGTTTGCCCCATGCCACTTAAATTAAAAGTGCTCGTGTTTTAAAAATGGCGATTACATAAATATGTTAGTGTAGTTCCTTATATATTTGGTACCATTCCATTCAAACAATTTCCACTAAACATGGTATGTTGAAAGTGTCTACAACAAGTATTAAATATGCTTACGACTATACATAGCCTGTTTGTTCCTTCATTTTGTAAGACAACGCAATATGAAAAAAAAAGTCATTGTATCGTATCTTGGGAAACAATTAACCATATTCCTATCAAATTTTACAAACAAGAAATACTTCAGTACCTGCTCCATGTAAACTGATGAGTTTTGTCGGTTTAACACTTATTTCAAAACGTCGGCTATTAAATACGATCGATTACTATGCTAATTCTATGAAACTGTGAATACAATTTTAACCAAACTTTGTATGCTGGCAGGTAACTAATCATATTGTAGGCATTCTTAATATTTTATTTTTAAATATATGACACATGTTCAGTATGGGGGGCATATGAGAATTATAGGTTATGTTTATTAAATACCATACAGTTCAATACATTTATAACAAACATGGTACGCTGAAAGAATCGACGAAAAGTATTAAATATTTTAACATATAGCCTCTTTTCTTGCAGTATTGTAATGTAGCGCCATTCGAAAATAAAAAAAATATTTTTTATTGTATCTCTGGAAAAAATTCAACCTGCTACTACCAAATCTGCTAAAATAAATACTATAGTACACCACGAAAAAGTTTGTGACTTAATTGGGTCAGACATTTGTATTTAAAATATGGCTACATAAAAATTATTTTTGAGCTATATCTATACAAACATTATAACCAGTTTCAAATAAACGTCTTATTCTTGCATAGATATAACACTGCGATATTCCACATAAAAACATGCGATTTAAATGGATAAGAAAATAATTTTAAAATGGCGGCAATATAAATATTTAGGTTAGTTTGTATATACCATTCTCTTTACACAATTTTTACTAAACATCTTATGCTTAACGTATCAACAAAAAGCATAAAATATGCCAACATATTGCCCATTTTCTCTACTATTTTGTAATGTTAGTGTCACGTGACAAAAGGAGATTTTATGGCACTTAGGGAAGTAATTGACCTATTACACAAAATTTGGCAAACAAGGAATAGCTTACATGGTGCTCCATGTGTTCTGATATGTTTTAAGTAGGTCAGACACTGATTTTAAAAATAGCAGCCAAATGAACATTTTCATTAATATGCCATATGCACGAAACCAGGTTACCAAGTTCAAACTATCTTTGTTGGCTGGCAGTACCATATGTTACAGACGTAAAATATGTCTGCAATGACCTCGTTTTCACTCAATTTTGTAATTAGTAAAATAGCTACATTTTGATGCCTTATATCGGGAAAAAATGAACCGATTCCCACAAAACTTTGATAAGCATGTATTACTACGGCAAGCAACGTAAATTGATGTTGAGAGGGCCATTCACTAATTTTCAAGATGGCCATAGAAATTCTTAATTTTCAGATGTGTTCTTTTATCTAAGTCTAACAGTAGGGCTTGCTTCCTTAAATTTTCTCGCATTTATATGTATAAATAAATATGTATATATTTTGTATGTAATATTAATTGTATATATATATATGAAGAGAGAGACTGTGAGAGAGAGAGAGTGAGGGAGGGAGAGAGGAAAAATATCTTGTAGGCTTTTTGCAGTAGTGAGCACTTTTGAAATCATCTTTAAAAAAAATGTTAGTAAACATTTGAGAATACTGAACTTATTTCTTACTTTATGTTTTTTAATGCATATGTGTAAGAAATATCAAATATGTAAGAAATTTAATTTTCTCATAGTTCCACATTTTCACTTTGCGTATACATGAATTCATTAAGGCCTCCGGCAATGTTAATTTTACATATAGTGGAAAGATTCTTGTAGTGCATACAAGTAGATCTTAAGCACGGCTTTCAAAGCTTCTCAGTTTAACGCGAAGAGCTTTTAATTTTTTTTTTTTTGGTTACTTATTGTCATTTAAGTATCAAATGTTTTAGTTTATTATGGAAATCGCCATGTTAGTAGCCTCCCGGTAAAACAGACGGATGGTAATTAGATAAAAATTAGGAAATAAAAATGAAACAGTTTTCTCCCTCTGTGATCGGCGTCGAATGATTGAATCATATCAAAGAATATTGGTTTTATGAATTTGAGTATTCATTTGAAGACTCGATAGTTTTGGGGCAGATGGAATTGTCATTTATTTCGGCGTGTCATTAGAGTTAAATTTCACAGAGGAATGTCACCCCATACTGACAGCCATCGGTAACTAACAAAAGTTGCAACATATATCCTTGGATTTGGAAATATCCAGGTATATATTTTGGTTAGAATTCTATTTTCAGAAAAATTAAAAATCATATTTTATAACTATTCGTGTATACATTTGGCATTCGTCACTGTATATAAAATCGGCTGGCACGTATTATATATTATCTATTTTTTATACGTTGGCAGTGTGCCATAGTGTCCATTCAAATTAACTATTCACATCTAAACATGTTTGCCACGATTAAAGGTTCCGCTCAAGCTCGGGCGGAAGATTCTACGAGACCTGCTACCCGGGGATGAATGCAAGCACGTATGGAAGTTTGTATGGAATAACCTACCTGTCACATGATACTTGCTGCCACGCAATTGCGTTTGATATGATTTTATTTCTCCAACAGCGATTAAAGAACAAAGACTAAATGATTGGTCGTTATAATTAAATTTCTTTTTGTCAAATAAGCATGGATATTTGCTATAATTTTCTCGTTTTCCCGTAGTAAAATCAGTAAATAGTTTGGTGGTGTTAAATTTATTATTTATTATTGTTTAATGGCATTTTCATTGTTATGCAATCAAAATCAAACATTAATACAACCGTCGTCCTAAACCTTGTTATAAGTTTTACTCTTAATATTAACTCTCCGATCAACTAAATGTTCAACCATATAGGAAACCTTACATCGAAAATTGCACCCAACTGTCCACGAAGACGCCTAGCAGAGTGCCTAATCTTCCACGCAGTCATCAGTTGAAGCGGCCATGCAAGCTTACATGGAATCCCCGAAGAAGACTTTCATTGTGGCACATCGCCTTTAGCGGGTGCCGGGTGATCAAGTGGTTAAACCTTACGGCACTTTCAACATGATGACTCGAGTCAGAGTTCCGGCGCGACCAATCCGGTTCCTCGCACATGATAATCGTGATGGATGATGCCACCAGCCAACGGGCCTTTCTAGGGGTGCTGTCGTCTCTTCAGTCCGAGCAGCATTCCATCACTTATCTGTCTTAGGACCCAAAATTCCATGCCATCCCTCACGATTGATGTACGCCTGTGTGCGCCACATATGGATACGTCTTCTACACATTTTTATTTACATAAGTATAACACTATAAAAATAACTTCTTTCTTTATATTATAGGTGGTTGGCGGTCAATCGAGCACTTTTGAAAGACCAGCTCAAGTTATACTTTTCTGCCAAATTTGTATCCGTTCGCCATACGCGAAGTTAACGTTGTGGAACAACTCACTTTTTTCATGCGTGGATGAAGTTTAACGGTGAAATTATCAGAAAAAATATATATAATTGCTAAAGGCTGTTCACAAAAAGTGAGCACTTTTAAAATGAACCTTAGAAAAAAGTTTTCCTTCACCGGTTATGTTCATTACATCCAGAAATGAGGAGATTACATTGCCCATCTGCAGAAGCCTGAACTATCTAAAAAAAAAAAAACTATGATATACAGGTGTGCCGTGAATGAGTGGCGCATTATAACTCACCTGAAATATAACATTTTGTAATATGCAGCTAATATCGATGATCAGACGTAGGTAAAGCTTAGCATTAACTGCAGAACGTAATGGCGGAATTCGGTGCATGCTGGTGCTACGAGCATTAAGTTCGTTTTAATATGGTAACAAATAATTTATTCTTTAAAACCATACTAATATACAACCGTGTGTGATAAGCTGGATGCAAGACGAGCAAATTCATTTGGAGAACCATTAATAATGTCGTTGACATTCTCATGCACTCGTTTTTCGTTCACGAAACATAGTTCATTCACACTTAGATCAAACTTTTATGAAGCCCTGCTAAAGTTGCATTTTCAGGATATTCCTTCGCCTCATGCGAACACAGCTTAACCCAGTCTAGAAAATGACACCAACGAGACAGCGAATCGCATTCGTGTGCTCTTATTTTAATATTATAATTTGCATAAGAACGACTTCTTACTATGCATTACCAAACTACTTATATTCTTCCTGTATTTATGCATGTTAATTATAAACAAAATAATATAGTTTAAAGTCGAAATATAGTTAAGAGTTTCGTTGAACAAAAAAAAAAACAGATATTTTTGTGTAAAGAAAAATTTAAAAAGTTTTGTGATACGTTGCATTATTTTGGTAGTAAACAACCAATCGCGTCATACATGGGGTGATTTTTCAAAGGTTTAATTAAAAGATTGCGAAGAAACAACGATCAGACTAGAATCATAAACCTATTATTACGTTGAAATGCCGGACGGCAAGCGCGGAATTTGAACAGGTAGTCTGGAGTTGTCCGCGATGTTACCTCGGCCCGTCGCTGAGAGCGAATGACGTCCGACTTGAGGAAGGGCCTGCTTGCTCCCTCCAGGCGCCTAACTCTGGCATCACGCGCCCCGAGTTGACGACACCCCGACCACGACACTCCACTCAACCACCCCGTATTTCCAGCCCTGAGAGCTAAACCATGAGCTTGGCATCATCTATATATTATTTTTAACAGCCGCCCAAATCTCTTCACGTACTCTATGTTCACTTCGCTTCACACCTCACCGGCTCGCAAACAAGACCCCGATGTTAAGGCTCCTACATACCTGGAGCTTGATCTGTGTTTCACAGTGTTAGTAACTAGCGCTTTTCTGCGAAAATGTTAAAGTTGAGTCCAATGTACTAATCTACCAACATAAAACACACTTCAGACAACGTGCTTCCAAGACGTCACGCACACTAGAAACATACTTTTCGAGTACTCCAAAATGGCTGAGAACGGCTTTTTCAATTTGTTCTATCTCCAAATACACGCATCAGATACATACAAAACTACTCAGTCATCTTTCACTAAACTTTCCTACAGACTTTCCACCAATAAAATGTCACTGCTGAAAGTCCCATAGGTACATGCAATAAGACGAGAACATTGCATGTCAGTTAAGAGCCTTGCGGTTAGTAGCGATAGCGCTCTTGATGCACGAGGCAGTGTCGACCTTATCGCTCCTGCATCTGTCGGCCTCATACGCGGAAAGAAGCTGCAGGTAGCCGGGCGGGAGTGTTAAGAAACATTATTTAAAACATTAGTAGCAGGGTTTGGCCGACTCTGGAATATCGGCGAATGGCACAGGAGCCAGGAGCCGCCATATTGTTAACATCACCCGACCTCCGTCTTAGATGTCTTTTACCTTTTACCCCTGACCATGTGACCAATGACCTTGAGCTTTACCTTGAGGACCTTTGACCTCCAAAAACCCTATAAAAAAAACCCTTAACAGATTCCAAAAACTCCTCAAAAATATCCAAAAAATTCTTAAAAATCCCAAAAAATGTATTAGAATTTTTTAATTATTAAAAAAAATATTAAAGAAATTACTAAAAAGATCCTCACAAATGACCCCTTTTTTCAGAAATCCTATCAGGGATCAGTGACCCAGGGTCAGAAAGGAGACAGGGATCAGTGACCCAGGGGTCAGGAGAGCTGTACCTAGACCTTTGACCTTGACATTTAATCTTGAAAATGCAAACACTCAATTTTTTAATTCACAAAAAAATACAAAACCGACTAAAAAATTATAAAAAATTATAATTTGAAAATTGTATTTAAAAAATAGATTAAAACATGTTTTTAAATCGTTAAGAGATATATTTCTATAAAAAAAATTTTCACATTTCTTAATTAAAAGTCATTAACACCAGCGGCCATTGTTCCTTTCATTTCCTCGAAATTTCCCTTTGCCGAAAAAGTTCCCTTAAAAAATTTATTTAAAAATTTAATTAAAGAACTTCCAATTCCTGAGGTCTCCCCCCACACCACCAATTACTCATCTCTGTTCGAATCCAACAGACAACTCACTCCCTCACACCCACTCCCCTCACATATACTAATTCCGACATCTTAATTTTTACGTTCGCCATTTGTTTACATGCTACTGGAGATTGCCATATTAATTTCTTTCGTTCATCATTTGTTTATACAATACTGGAGACCGCCATCTTATTAGGTGACCACCACCTTGAAATGCTTCTTCCATTCGCCATATTGGAAGCCAATTATAACGACCTTGACCTTGAATGATCTTGAAAAAAAAAACTCGATAAAATACATAAATCATCAAGCATTTGTTTCTAATATGGTGATTGTAGTTTGTAATGTCAAACTACCTCAAACCTTGACCCGATGACCTTAAAAACAAAAAAAAAATCGAGAAAAAATACGTAAGTCAGCAAGCATGATATATAACAGACTCTTACCGGCATATTATATGTAGTCTACCTTGATCTTGTCCCCATGACTTTGAAAATAAAAACTCGAGAAAAAATTTCTGCAAAGATACAGAAGCTAACCAAGATGCATCTTTACAACAGTCGTTTTCAGACTAAGCGTCACAGTCTACCTCCCTACTGCTTATAATATACACATATTTAAACCCTTTGATGTTATATTGACTTTTAACCAATCGTATTGCACCATTAATATTTTGTGCAGAGACCGACCGACCATTCACAGGACCACGATCTCATACCGACATGCATTTTTTTTAACATTCGTGAAAACTCGATCGCAGAATCAATACTGGCGACAACCAGTCAGCGATGCTGCAGATCACGGCTCGATGATCGTCGAGGTCAAAAGACAGCCCTTCATATTCGCAATTCATCTTCGCGGTATGGGAGCACTCTGAGAACTAAAATACTCGTTCGCCCCGGTACAAACAATGCAGGTCCTATTATATATATGACAGGTATATACATTATGTATAGTTGTATTAAGTATGAAATATGTATAGTTGTATAAGTATTTAAATGTAAAATAATTTTAATTTTTATATAAAGTTATTCACATATTAATATGGAAATATACATTTCTTTCAATTTAATTTATACATAGTTATGTATAACAATACGTATATGATTGTGTAAATATAAAATAATTTTCAATTTAATTTATAGTATAAATATATTATATAGTTATGTTAATATAAATATGTGAATACAAAATTATTTTCAATTTAATTTATATGTATAAGTATATAAGTACGCATAGGTATATAAATATATACATAGAAAATCATTTCAAATTAATTTATTTGTATAGGTATAGGTATATAAGTATGCATAGGTACATATATATAATTCTTTTAATTCAATTTATATGTATAGGTATATAAGTATGCATAGGTATAAAAATATAAAATTCTTTAAATTTATCTTATACGTAATTATAAATATGTGAACCTAAAATAAATTTAGATTTCTATACATAAGTATGAACTAATATGTGAATATAAAATTAACTTTATTGTGTATAAATACGTATATATAAATATAGACATATAGAATTAATTTAAATGTCTTTATTGAGATATATAGCCTACATATGCCTACAAGCTCATTTAAATAACATATTATGTAAGTACCTGTGTGTTTTCTTCCGGGGCAAACGAGTATTTGGATTTTCTCAGTGTGCTCGCATACCGCGAAGATGAATTGCGAAGATGAAGGGCTGCCTTTTGACCTCGACGATCATGGATCCATGACCTGCATCATCGCTGACTAGTTGTCGCCAGTGTTGATTCTGCGATCAAGTTTTCACTTATGTTTAAAAAAAATGCATGTCGGTATGAGATGGTGGTCCTGTGATTGGTTAGCTGCAATCATTTGGTAACTCAGTGATTGGTTGGTCGGTTGGTTGGTCGGTTGGTTGGTTCGGCTCCTGAGAGCTAGATATTAAGAGCCGCCCAAATATTTTCATTCTCTACTTAATAACAAAACCTGCCTATAACGACACAATATAGCAAGTCATCGTAAAGGAAATGCTTACTTACGAAGCAGAGTGTTTACAGATTTAAAAATACATAAATATTCATACATATCGTATTATGTCCTGGAGCAATCCGCAGGTAAAAACAAATAGAAGAACGGCGTACAAGGTAAAAAAAAGTGCGTTTTGACATTGTCATTATTATATATGCATGTTAAAAACTCAAACAAACTGAATATCATAAACAAATTTATAAAATTCGCTCTCAAAATGGTAATATCAACATTACTTTCTTCTGTGTAGAAACTATTTTATAAAACGTGGCATTGATAGAACAGAAAAACTGTGTACGTTAATTATTTATGCGCCATTGCTTGCTTGAGTGTGTTTTAATAATTATAAATAATAGCAGATTTAGAACTTGTACTTTATTTAAAAATTATTTCAGTAAAATTTTCAATTGAACAAACTCTGCCATCTTCGACCAATATGTAGCCGCGGTGGCTGAGCGGTTAGACATTTTTTTTTCCGTGGCCAGCCAAAAACCAGAGACGCAATATTCCCTTTTCACCCCCGCGCCTAAGCCCTTTCTGGGCAATGCAGAGGTGTAAGTATTTCTTTAAGCCTATAATTGTGTTTTCTATCTTATAACTTCCCATCCTTTGGCTCACTCGGGCCTAGTAACTTTAACTTTTTGTTTTCATTACTTTACATACCATCACACTTTTATTGATTATGGTTGCATTTGATTATAAACTATATTTTATTATACTGCCAAGCTGCTCAGAGTGTGAGTGTGGCGCTGTTTTGATACTGCCATCCACCGTGACTCTCCCAGCTACCAGGGGGTTATTTTCTTTATATATAATTATACGTACTTTTCTTAGCCATTGTATAATGGCTCTACAATATATTAACTATATCCATCCCTTCGTTAGATAGCAACCAGGAAGGTGCATTTGGATCTCTTTTCGATCCCCCTCCCCCGATTATACCTTCCTTCAGTCTGGATTCTCGTCATTTATTTATCCTTCTTTAGGTTCCATTACCAAATTCGTCAATTTCCACTCTCTGTTATCCTGGTTCCTTGCTTGGTTCATTGTTCCTCCATTGTTCTATTTTCTTGTACGTTGCCAGATCTGCACCATGTCTTCTAACTTCTTAACATAGAAGGAGGGGGTGAGTAACACCCCAAACTCATCAGTTGCCTTCTGACGAAACCTTTGAAAGTTCTGTGAGCGGTTAGTCTGCTCGCCTCCCACCAAGGCGAGCCGGGCTCAATCCCTGGCCGGGTCACTCGGGATTTTTGCAAGTGGGAATCGTGCTGGACGATGGCACTGGTCGGCGGATTTTCTCGGGGATCTCCAGTTTCCCCCGCCCTTGTATTCCAGCGCTGCTCCATTTTCCCTTATTTTCACTCTCATCGGCTCCCAAGACGTCGTTTTTAAAGAGCCGCCCAACTCTCTCAAGTCAACTCGAGAAAATTTGTTGAAATACTCTTCAGGGCATGTCACAAAATAGGATAAGATCAAGACAATTTTCGACCGTTCTTAATACCTTATTCTTGTCAGTCGACAGGATGTAGCAGTTTTCGCCTCGCCGCCATTCTCCTCACCAACTGCACCTACAGCCACGACAAATAGAGTAAGCACAGCGGAGACTGTCCCTAGTGAGTGGGTGATATATGAGCCGCAGTGCATTGTGGGGAACGCGATGAATATTTGTCAAGCCACAGAGGCGTGCAAAACTCAAACACAATGAGCCCTCAATATGGCCGGGTCGATTGCAGAGCGCAGGGTGCAAACCTGGGCGACAAAGGCCTCTAACTTCCCGAATACATATATTGAATGCGATCTCCCGCCCCGACTCCCCCAGGCATCCGTCATGGAGACACGAGATTACCATCTAGAAACGGAACTGCAGAAGCAAATATTCAACTTCGCCAAGCATATGCTGCGAAGAACTTGTCGGTAAGTTACCTTCTTTGGAATTACGTTTAAAATTTTACTAATTAGGGAAAGTTCTAAACAATGCTTATCAATGCTTTGAGCACAGTTGATATCGGAATTCTTTCCAAAGAGCTAAAGATGTGGAGACGTGTCCAATACAGAACTAAACTACCTGCAGAATAACCAGCATGAAATGCCAATGGAAAACTAAGTAAAAATACACCTGTCATTGATACCTTTTAGAAACCATAACCTCCAAAATCAAAGTCAAGGTGCTCTCCTTTAGGGATAAATATTTAAACAATCGTAGTCTATAATTAGTTTTAATAGAGGTTATTTTTGTTTCTAGTATGACACTAACAAATGTTCATAACACCATGTAACATCAAGTTATGTGAAATAGACATTTATTTTACCCAATTCTGGAAAATTATATTCCGTATGAAATAATTTTTAGCTTCATGATATTGTACAGTTTTGTTAGTTGCTTTTTAGATCATGTTCAATGTTTGAGTCTCTGAGGTTATATTTGTGTGTCTACAGCCCGCTAAAAACTATATGAATGAACCATAAATCGAAACGTTTGACAAAGTGTGCTTAAATTTAATTTTTCCAGTACTCGTTAGCAAAAATAATTGAAAGTTTCAAATCTCAACACCTTAAAAAATATGCATCGTGACAGAGTTATTCCGTAAGTAAATATCTTTCTTTACAAAATTAATTTAAAAAATCATGTCTGCACATTGTTTTCTTACAAATTTCCTATGGAAGTCACTTGAAGAATATTTTAATTCAGGACAAAATCAGATGTTTTTTAATGCAGTGATATGATATACGGTTTTGTTTATTACTGGTCGGTTTCCATTGCACCTTCCTTCGTCCGAACAGCTCCGACTCTAAATACTACAAACGTGGCGAGTCGTTCGGTGGACAACGTCACCAGACTTTCAATAAAAACCCTTGAAAAAAATATTTCCTGACAATAGTTGGTTAAATTTGAAAATTAATTTCCTGCCTTATTACTTGGAACACGTTCTTAACACATAACGATTCAAGTATACTTTTCAAAGCCCAGATTTGTGGAATGGCTAGTTAGCTGATAAGGTGTTTAACCTATGTTGCGAAATTGTACATGGAATTCGTTACTTTAAGTTATATATCATAATACATATACTGGAAGGAAATTGTTTACTGCGTAATGTAAACGTTGGAAATGTGAAAATTAGAACGAAAAAAGTGCAGGAAGGTGCCACAGATATTCGAACTCGGATCGCTGGATTCAGAGTCCAGAGTTGTGCCCGGTGAATCTTCCCCGCCACAACTTCCTTCCCAACCCTCCGCTTCATTCTAACACTACAAGGAAAGAGAAGGAAGTGAATTATATTACCTCAACATACCCCATAAACATCCCCCATAAGCAGAACGTATTGTTTTTCTCTATCAATACTCTCTGGAGTAGATGGGTGTCAAAATACACACGCTTAACACTACTCAATGTTACTAATGTACACTTTGATTTTGACTACTAAATTTATTCATTACAATATATAGTTCTTTTCTCTGATCAATTTGATCAAAACAAAATATAGTACAAATGCATACGACCATACGTTTTAAAACACAAAGGTTTAAATAAAAGCACCCTAAAAACTAACTCTATGAGTAAGAACGACTCTGACAAACTTCTAGAAAGTACACACTGCCTTAAATTTTAAATCCATATTAAATTTGCTCTAACTTTAACATCTTACAAAAAAATTGGTTATATATCAATTTTTACATTTTACACATATATAAAGAGGTCACCGAACCTAAATGGTCCCAGGAGAGAAAGTCCCCAAAACTCACCCATATTATTCTCAAAAAAATACCGATTACCATACAACACACACTCCACACAACCATATCACCAACATCCACTCATACAAATTTGAGCGTGAGGGTATTGCCCCCACCAGTACACCACGAGCCCGAAGGT
This sequence comes from Dryococelus australis, assembly GCA_029891345.1. NCBI lineage: Eukaryota > Metazoa > Arthropoda > Insecta > Phasmatodea > Phasmatidae > Dryococelus > Dryococelus australis. Next base: position 263,796,481 of record CM056993.1, read on the forward strand.
ATTGCCCCGTATTGCCCCCCCTCCCCCCGCAGTACCTCAGTGGTAAAGGTATTGCTCTTGCGTTACATGCACCGCACAACCAAGACCACACATACGTATAGGCAAATGCCTGAGGGTATTGCCCCCACGAGTACACCAATGGTGTATGCATTGTTTTCGCATATTGTTTGCACACTACACACTCTACATTCACCAGACAGTTTATCGTGCTCAAATTCAGAACTAGATTTCTCGTAATGTGGCCCATCATATATCCACCCAAAACTATTCTTCATTCTCCTTTTCTGCGCACGCACTTAGGAACACCATTCGCCAACTCCAGAAGTCCCGACTCACCAACTCTTAACACGGCCAAGTTTTTTCCTATTCGCCCACATAAGCAGTGATTTTCCTAAGTCCCGAATTTACCTCTCTTGGGGACTATCACCAACACTGTCATACCCTAGTCGAAGTTGGAATAAAACCAGCCATAACAGCCTATAATAAATCCCAGCTCACCAATACTCAGAATAGTGCGCCACCGAACTGGGCACTTGAGGCTCTGGGTTCGAATCCCGGCTAAGGCATGGACGATAATTTAAGTTAGGTTATAAGTTTTTCTGTAAGCCGTCCCCTGCTAAGCTTTCAAGCATAAAACCGGGGGACGTAAAAAAAGCCCAATACAATATAAATAATACTCAGAATAGAAAGGATCCCTTTTCGAACAATTTGGCAGTGAATTTTTATAAGTTCCGATTACAGACGCTCTCTGAGACTACTCTCAAAATTGCCCAAACCAAAGTCAAAGTTCGAAACCTGCCCATTATGACTTCCAGAATTCCTGACTCTTCACTTCTTGAAATGGCAAAGTCCCACTTTCACACATGAGGCTGTGATTTTCCCTAAGTACCGATACACCTCTCTCGGAGACCTCTCTCAACAACTACCCAACACAAGTAAATGGCTGAAACCCTGCCAAAATTAATTCCAAGTCCCCACACTGGCAAATAAATACCAAGTCCGCACGCAGCCAAAAATATGCTAAGTCTTTACAATGACTTAATTCTTCAAAAACCAAGCTCGGCCAGATTTACTCTAAGTCCACTCAAGGGGCAGAAATTTTTCTAAGTCAGAATTCCGACTCCGAAATATTTTAAGTCAACTCAGTACTGAAATCTTTAAATTTAGAACACTGCCTGAAAATATTCCAAGTCCCCTGAATACTTGAAAATTTTCTAAGTGCGAACAATAAGGGCATTTTTCTAAGTCCGCAACTCGATACTTAACTTTGCCGTTACTCTCTGCAGACTTCCTAGCAATCTGATAAGGATCCCATCTCCTGGTCCAGTTCCTGCGCTCAGCTACGATCCCTTTCGCTGAGCTCCGGCGACGCCCTCCCCGAACCATTTTTTTTTACTTGCCTACGTTAATTCTAAGTGTTAGATGTACGTCCGAGGTAGGGACGGGAGCTAATGCGTCTCGGGTCTAAGCCCATTTGGCCTACAGGGGAGGGAATCCATGCAAGGAGGGATGTATCACGGTAGAGAGGTATTGGGCAGCCATGGCCACCATTTTGGGATATGACCACCTCCCTTAGTATACCTTTAGTTAACCTATAATAAAGAAGAGAAGGGGAAAACATGACAGATCGTAAAATCGCCTTCGACTGAATATTACATAAAATTATTACATGCATTAAAAGAAATGCTACGGGAGACAGTGTGTTTCAACATGCTCTTTATTAGTAGAGGTGAAATAATATTAGAGAAGAGGTGTGATCTTATTTTTCCTTTGTAGAGGTTGGCGCTGGACTAACCAGAGTAGAGGGAACACTCCAATCTTTTGTGATGCTCCCCAAACCACCCATTGGCACCGGTATATATACTCGACACGATCCCCATAATGCGTACCCCCTCTCAAGAGACCACCTGTCATCAAATTCAGAGCACTCTTTTCCAAACATATTTTAATATACACATTAAAACCATCCAATCAACGCAGGGAAGCAAACACGAGCCCCTTGAGCTACAAAGACTCAGCCCGCTGCACACCAGAACACTGTGGTGCAGGCACGGTGAAAGGGGTCGAACGTACAAACCAAGAACTAGGAGTAAAAATATAAGAAACTCTTTATATATATATATATATGCGTGTGTATATATATATATACACACGCATATATACATACATACTATATTATTTTACGGCTTTCATAATGGTACTGGATTACAGTCCGTCGTAGAGAGTTAACCATTACACTATGGAAGCACACGTTCTTATAGTTCATTTCGTTTAAATAAATAATGTAATCTAACCTGGGAAAGGGGATGATTTGCTATATAGTTAAAGTTGGTGGTCAGTCTGCTAAGATAGACAAAATATTGCAACGGACTACCTATATGAATAGTACATACAAAATCCACTTCCTCAGTGTTCCAAAAATTTACTTGATTTCCATGTGTGCGCAATAAGTTCGGCACCAGAATATGGTTTGTAACAGAACACGTGGAACCGCCCCTCTATTTTCTAGATTGGTGTCGAAGAAATATTTCGGGGTGAATCTTATTCAATGTGTTGGTGTGCGAAATTTTTTTCAGACTTTTACTGAAAAAAAAAAATGGAAATTTGGTTTAAACATACGAAACAAACACTTTATTTTTCTCGAAAAAGTCATTACTGATACAATACAGTTTTTTAAAATCTCTGTCTGTCAGATTATATAATCGTGGAGAATCTGTACTATGTGCTGTCTGCAAGCAATTATCTCCAAGCAGACGATGCAATTTTTTTTTTCAAAGCCCTTCACTTAAGGAAGACTTTGTCTCTTAGTTATTTGTTTGAAATCTCGGAAAATGTACGTCAGTTAAGAATACAAAATATACGAATTTGTTGAACACAAGGTTAAAAATTAATATATTGCGATGTGCTGTCCTGCAGAAAGAAAATATCACTGCGAAACCCGCGCCGTTTTATATTGGGTATTTAAAAAAAATTGTTCGCTTTTCTCCTTTGTTTAATTGGGCCTACCCACTTGGTGACCGTAGTCATATAGTCACAGAGGCAAACTGATGTTTACTTACTGCAGTTCTTCAACAAGAAGGATTGCTCTTAACAACATTCGTGTAAACTGTACAGCAGCGCTCCCGGATTTTTGCATATGAGAATCGTGGTGGACGATGTCGCTAGTCGGCGATTTTTCTCTTCCCTTTCTCTTTCATTTCCGCGCTGCTCCATACTCACCTCGTTTCACCCTCATCCGCTCTCACCTCGTCGATGTTAAGAGCTGTGTAGATTTCTCACTCACATGTACACCAGAAATCTGATGACATGACCATAACCTTAAACACTGAGTTTTCCTATTTTCTAGTTCAGCAGGAAAATTGATGATTCCTGCCTGAGAAAGGTTTCGATAGCAGGTCACTTAAATTAATTCTTCAGATTTAGTGGTTATTGATGAACATGACATATTATTGGGGTCACGTAAATTCTTTCCGTTTAACTGTGGTGATACCATTTTGATAAATACGACCGTCTATACGTAGCGTTTTGCTACTCATTTATTGTGACAAATAGATATTTAAAATGACTAATTTGATCAATTGCGTGAACATACGCGCGATATTTTTGTTTGACCTGAGGTACCACCAGCCACAATACGGTTTGCATTCGTAAGACATTGGCTCAATACTACCGAATATAAATGTAAAAATTGAAGATATCGTGTCGTTCTAGTTGCTGCAAACAAAGCTACTTAGGAAAATCGTGCAATTTAACAGTGACCTGTAGCAGCATATTTTTTACAAAATAAAATATAATGTAAATTACGTAACTTGTACAAAAAACTAAAGAAAGAAAAATATAGATTTTTGGCATATCCGCACTATATAATTGCAAATGCCGGGTATAGGCTATTCAAGGTAAAGTGAGCACTTTAGGAAGCCCTCTCACTCGGAATAACAGTCGATAAATATATTTTATTTTAGCCTTAGACATTAAATTTAGATTGCGGTGGAATATACACACTATGTTTATAGCTTACGTAACAATATTTACTTAAAAAGTATGGCTAAAGGATAAAAAATGGCCGAGCGAAAAAAGTAACTAGGGCTTCAAAAGTTCTCACTTTACCGTGAACAGCCTTTACCGTTATGTCCAACAGGCTAAGTGTTTGCTAGGATAAGTTATTATTATACTTAATTCAGGTTATAATAAAAGAGCCCGACCTGCTCCCAACGCGTCTCCATCACTATTCCGTAAGACTCGTTATTCTTACTAGCATTCGTAGTGGGTTAAATGGACAATCTTGCTATTATCAGGATAAATATATCAAAGCCAAATGCTACAGGCACAAATTGATAAATATTTGTTGAAATTCAATTTTAAAAACCCCAAATTAATGTATTGGTCGCTTAAATGATTAATAAACTCGGATTTATAAAACAGCAATTTAACAGATACATCAAGTTATATTACAAACTATGGGGTGTTAGAAAGAAAGAGTTTAATTGCCTTTTTTTAATGTCAGAATCCATTTTGGGATGGCAAAAGTAAAACAAATTTAGGTCCCACCGAGACTTGACCAGTCCAGAGTGCTAACCATTACACAATGTGACCACGGGCTCTGAAACGTCAAGAAATATAACACTTCTTATTTACAATTCAAAAAATCCAAAATGTAATCAATTCAACCGGCAATATTAATATAAGTGCTGTTTCTAAAGAACATTAGACTATTGAAATATCTCCTTTTAAAGTCAAATTTGACATTATACTATGCTATAAACATATATATATATAAGTTGATATATTTTCTCATATCTTTGTGTTAGCGAACGAAGATTCCCACTGGCAACACACCGGACTCACATTAGAAAGTACCCGGTTGAAACTCTCGGTATGTATGGTTTCTGTAGTTTTCACAAATCGCTTCACGCGATTGTCAGAATACTAGCTTCAGTGGCACTTCGCACTTGACTATCCATCATACAGGGTAGTAAGCGTACTACCAAAATTGTCAGAAAAGTGCGGTTTATGTTGCACAAAAAAGAAGAATGTTCATCGGAGGTAAAGGGCACAATGTGCATTACACAAAACTGTGGTTTTAGTATCGTTGTGTAGTATTTATCTTCGCGGAATAATAAGCGATTTAGCTTATAGGAAAGGACGCTGTGTGCCTTCATGGCGTCGTGGCAAAGAGCACTCCTGTAAATTTCCATAATTGTGACATAATTCCCTTTAACTCCGATAGTTTTCAACACCGTAAAATATTTTGCTCGAATTATTTACATAAACATAAAAAAAATGAATATCATAAGAGTTTATTATAAACGAAAATTTAAACGCATTTTCATTATGAATACCCCAGAATGCACATATTGCCAGAAAACCTTCGTAAGGGCAATCATTATAATACATATTATCGCTTGTAAGAAAATATTAATATAAATGTTAAAAATATTATTAGTAACTCATTTAATGTAAATCAATTTCACTTAGAATGGAATCCGCTTGCTGTTTGCTTACTTTAGTCGCCCTCGAAAAGCACCCAGTTGAAGTCCTTACTTGGCAGAGAAAAGCAGGGAAATTTTTGATTTGTTTGCCGAATCAAATTATAAGCACTGCTTACTTATGAACACAACTTAAACCACAATTTTTCCGTTCTCATTTTGGCACAAATACAATTGTGTGCCAAAATATTATTTCAAAGTTGGCCTTTGTTTTCTGTGCAATTATATTGATTACATTGTTTCTCCAAAGGTACTTCAACCCACGAATGCTTACATGAGAAAAAATATATATATATATATTTAGCATACCTACTGGAAAACTATGTACCCACATTACGAAGGTGACATTTACCGATATACAAGTTGCATGTACCAGCGCACGTGGCAGCAACACTATCGAAGAAATCTATGCTACCTCCACTGGATTAAAATTATAATTAAAAATTGTTGTCTCTACGATTTTATTTCAAAAAAGCCAAACTACGTGGTTTTAACCTTTGTTTCCAAGAGGACCTAATGTTCACTATAAAAAATAATGGTAAAAGTGAGAAAAATGACAAGTATAATATTCGCAAACTTGTGCGGGAAACATAGTTTTCTTTACCGGCAAGGTAAAATTACAGCACTCTGGAGTAAATTTCAAGTACGTAGCAGCGGAAAATTCCATAAATGGATGGGAAAATTACCTTACGACTCGTGCATCATTTCAGCATTATCTCAACAGCTAAGTGGGAGGATAGGTGAAAGAAACAATCATTTATCACACTTATATTCACCAGTATTGTCACGCTGTCGTGATGTGACGGAATGTTTCGAAATAGGATTTAAGGTGGTATAACCTCAACTCCTGGGTTCTACGGTAAGAATTGATTTTCTTTTATTTGAATTGTGAGTGTTTTATTCTAGATTTCTCAGGCAGTCACTTTCAGGGTCCGATATCGATCCCAGCAGACTGTGTTCCTGCCGATAAAAAACAACAAATGCCAAAAACTTAAGTTACGAGTCTCACCACTATTCGTATTTCCTTATTTATTCTGTATTCATGGCAGGCAACTTCACAAAAACAAGCACACGTTGTACGAAGAATGCCGACATTCCTGTAACTTGTACATCTAAAGTATAGATCTATACTAATATATAAAGAGGTAGTGTTTGTAACTTTGTGTGTTTGCGTGTTTGGATGTAGGAGGTAATCTTCGAAACTACTCATCCGAGTTTAAAAATTCTTTCACCAGTAGAATGCTACGTTATCACTGAGTGTCATAGGCTATATTTTATCTTAAAAATATATAGGGATCCCTACTAAAACTCCAATAATGTGAACCAAAGTGTAAATAAATTACCTATAAAATTCCTTACATTGCGTGCGCTGCGAAAACTATTGATGATAGAACAATATAATGTACTACGGCTTTGCAGGACGGACAGATTCGGAAAATAAAACGTGCTGTGTGCTGCGTACGGCGCCAACCTTAGAAGCTCTACTGCCATTATGGGGGGAGTTACTTTTGTGTTTGCTGGGGATTTTCGGCAGTCACTCCCAGTAGTTACAAAAGGGACGCGTGCAGATATCATCAAAGCATGTCTTAAATCATTTCCCTTATGGAGTTCTATTCAACACCTAAATTTGCGAACGAATATGAGAGCCTATCTTGGTGGAGACACGCATAAAGATTTCCCACAACAATTGTTCAGACTTGGAGGAGTTTTTCCTTCTCTAAATTTGGGCACTAATTCTGCTGAAATCATTTAAAATGAGACATTAGGTCTGATAGTCCACAGTCTGCAGCATCTTATAGAAGCAGTATATCCGGGCCTCGAAAATTTACTAGAAAGAGACTTTCACTGGTTGTGTTCCAGGGCAATAGTATCGCCTAGGAACGATACTGTCAATGAAATCAACAATCTCATTATACAAAGAGTTCCCGGCCAAGTCAAAACCTATAAGTCGATTGACACAGTCACCAATGTTGACGATGTCGTCCACTTTCCTCAAGATTTTCTAAATTCGCTTAATCCTTCTGGCTTGCCACCTCACGAACTATCATTAAAAGTCGGTACTCCTATCATGCTTTTAAGGAATATAAGCCCTCCTAACATGTGTTATGGCACAAGATTGCTCATTAAAGACTTGAAAGAAAATTTTATTGTCGAGACCATCCTCACCGGTCCAGCAGCCGGCCAGCTGGCAAATATCCCGAGGATTCCCATGATTCCCATGGATTTACCAATATCTTTCAAACGGTTGCAATTGCCCGTAAAAACATCGTTCGCGATTACTATTAATAAGTCCCAGGGTCAAACTTTCTCTTTGGTTGGAATCGACCTACGAAAAGAGTGTTTTTCCCATGGCCAACTATATGTTGGTTTATCACGAGTTGGAAGTCCCGAGAAACAGTACATTTTGCTACCAAACAATAACAGGACGTCAAACATTGTCTACAGAGAATGTCTTAGCCAATAACATATTAAAAACTTCTATCTCAGATAAATTGCATTGTAATATAATGTATATTAATATGAAAAATTATAAAAAAAGTAAAAAAATATCAAATAAAAATAGCAAAAAAACTTTAAATTATAAATTATTTAATTAATTATTAAATTATAATGTGTTTTTTTAATGCTTTAGGAGAGTTTACACAACCTAATTAACGCCGGATTAAGTAGTTTTTTTATCTTAATTGCACCCGTGCGAAGCCGGGGCGGGTCGCTAGTACTGTGTGTATACATATACATATATATTCATCCACGTGTATTTATTATTTACACGTTGTGTTGTGATACGCAAAAAAGTATTCGGATTTTAGTACCTAACGAGAGATATTAATAGCGAAATTTCTTGGTGCGTACCGCTAAACCAAAATCTTCACCTCCGTTTAGATTTTGTGGTTGTTGACTGCAAAAGTGGTGATTTCCTGAACGGGCAGTGTGCATCTCAAACTGGTTGGCAGTTAAAAGAATTGCGCAATCTTATAGTACAGAATATATCAAATTTATAAATGGATACCAAAACGCGTGTTATTTATAGGCATATAACCATTAATACGTCCATTAAAAAACGCTTCACTGTAATTTACTTAAACTAGGTGTACATAGTTATGCATGAGATCTCGCCCTAAACACAACAATAACAATGGAATACAAAACATCGTATGTTTACGAAAAAAATTACAGCATTTTTTTTTTTTTTGAAATTGTGGTACATTTGCAAAGAGAAGTGCATTTATGGTAATATTTCACAGATTAAGGTTAACTTTGTCTGAAATAATTTTTTTTATCAAATGAAGGCATTACAGTTTCTTTCCTTAATATATAAATACCGGTTAACAAACACATTCATATTTAGGGAATTTCGAGACTTCATTTGAAATGAAATAAGGCAATTGGTACAAAGCTTCCCCGGCTATTACAAGTAAGACCACATTACTGTACTATGGCCCTTACAAATCTTAACTGACTAAAAATGACACATTTTTTCTGCAGGAATGCGCGAACTCCCTCTTTTTTTTTTTATAAAGGTGTTACTGACTTAATATTTGTGTATATAATAATTTATAACAAGAGAAATATCTCACTTTAACAATTTGTTACTATTTTTCAACACAAAATTATATTCTGTGCGATACCGCTAAATAGATTAAATACGTTGTGTAGAGACTCGATGTCAAGGAGAATATCGCTTATGTTACCGGGCCACTAGAAAACTAAAAATTCACTCAAATGTGCTCATGCGGGAAGACTATATTTCGACTTCATATTTTCTACAGCGTACTCCCGAACATTTTTCTAACTAGAATAGACATGCCATACTTAGCTCAGAATACCGAATATATAGAAGCTTATGATAACTGTAATTTTTACGGCAGGGAAACTTTTACACAAACTATAAATAAATATCTTCCTCTGTTTCCGGAGGGAGCAACGGTGTAAAATAATTCACCCCATCCTACTTTTAAAAATAAAAAAATTTGAAACCTTAGTCTTTAGATCATTGTTATATCAGACTTGATTAATCATAAACTCCGTTTGATGATAAACGGAAATCGCTATTAATAATAACATATTTCCAAATTATAAAGTTTCCTTACCCCCTCCATCAATTTTAATAATAAAAAGGAATTAATAAAAAAAAATATTTACAAAGTGATAAGCTCACGCATCGCATTTCAAAATCATGAATTTTAAATGGCATTATTTAGATCAGGGTCAAATCAGATTTGACTGATCATAAAATTTGTTTTAACGTAAACGGAAATAGCCGAAAAAATTTCCATTCAAATGTACGAACCTAAATTTCTCTCTTTTTACACGCGTGCACACACTCGCACTTTTCCAAATCGCGAATTTTGAAACTGCATTCGTTAGAAACACTGGCAGATGAGATTTTGATAGCAAATTTCATTTGATAATGAACTGAAATTGCTACAAAAATAATAATAGCCTGACTGTTACGCTCGTGTGAAATAAGACTGACGCTTTATTGCGTCCAAATTAGTATTTTCACACAATGAAAATCGCGTTCTTAGAAATAACGTTTTGTTACTTTCCAAGTTTTAGGTACTAAAAAAAAAATTCTTCTTGGGGCAACTATATCTATTTGTTTGACCGTACGCAAGCCAGTATTCTGTTGGCTAGACAAACGTTTCTCTCAGTACATCAGCTTGAAAAATATTTTCAATGTTGTTTCCTTAACTACCCTTAGATATATTTTTCAAATTGTATAAATTACAAGTATTTTCCTTTTGGCAAAGCCTATACAGCTCAGATTACTGGGGCTTCTAGCCACTATGTGTATTCTACATATGAGGCGGGAATTACCTAGAGCCAGGGGTCGTAATTTTTACTCTGTCCTATTTTGCCGGCTGCAGTTTCCATGAACCGTGCGTGAAATAAAATATTTTTAAGAGGTAAATAAAATATACGGTCATGGAGCAGTGACAGTTTTAGGACCCATGACAACGTGCTTCAGATGTGGGTTTCAGGCACAAGTGTTTGAAGGGCATCTCAGTACCCACTATCGCTGAATCCACACTGGTACAGTTTCTTACAGTGAGATACAATTCCCATTTATTTCGATGGAAGGACATTCTGAGCACTTTTTTGTATGTTTTGGAACCGGAAAAATCGTAATTTACAGAGTTAAAGTGTTATCTTTACATTAATTTATATTCTTTATAACTAGTTACTGACTGCGGAAAGATGCAAACTGAATGCATGTTTCGAGAAACGCGATTTTTTTATGTCCCGCTTGCATTTTATGTTAATGGCAAGGATAGTGAAAACACGTTAATGAATTTGCGTATTAGATAAGTGATTTGCTATATACATGTGACAAAAGTAGAGAAATTGAACAATTGTATTTGTTTGTTGGCTACAATTTTTTGCGTTTCGTTCCCTTGTTCTCCTGTCAGATTCTGAATTTCTATGGCAGTTCTATTCAACTCTCAAATACAGGATCGAACAAAATGTCGCTTACAAAGTTTGGGGGATGATAGAAGACGTCAAGATTAGCATTTTTACTTACCAAAAGTCAAGTAGGTACTTCGACCTTTTTGCCGCTAGGGCGGGTCACAGCTCTACGTACTAAGAAACATTTCCATGAAAAGAGAGTTGACATGTTTCACTTAAAGACGTTGCTGACAATGCTCGCCATTGACTTCAACACAGGGGTGTCATCTGCGCACCAGTGATTGTTTGGTACATCCAAAGATTTCACGTGTTTCCGAGATGACCATTGCAGCTGGAGCAACACGGGCAACCAGATCTTCTGCGGTATCTACAGGGATTTCACCCCCTCCTTAAATAAAATACAATAATAATAATATCTTGGACCCTCTTAGCCAACAAGTCCTCAGTGTTTTCATTCTTAGTATCCGTTTACTTGGCTTATGTTGGCCTTCACAATGAGTGAGGCAGCTTTCTTTCAGGCCACATCTTTCGTGACATTTGCTTTTATCTGTTTACTTTTAGCTCTCAATTGATCAAGAAAAAAACATAATACGCTCTAATATGTTGTAAAACACTTTGAATTACTCGCAAGAAACATATTTATGTAGTTGCAGCAGTCTATGTAGGTTATTGTCGTGTGTTTACTGCGACAGCACGTGTTTATTTTCCCATTAAAATGAAGTCGCGTGGGTGTTTACTTTTCTGATCAACAGATGTCGCGCTCGTTAAGCTGTAAGTTTATAAACCATAAATATAAATATTGTTAACGACATTGTGGCACAAGTTATTCATAGTCTTTCTTTTTCAATTAAATATATAATTTTAGGTCGATACATACATCTGCCTGAACAAAATTACTAAATAAATTAACATAACTATTTTTTGTGTATTCGTTTGTTCTGTGACGTCAGAGATTTTCGATATACATCGAAGTTTTAACGATACGCGTATCGCATTGCACTTCGTAATCACTACATTCATTTTGTGTTTCGTCGTGTCTCCGAAGTATAACGACTGCTATCGGAGAGTTTGCAATCAGGTCCCTGGTGTCAGGAGAACCACCGATACGGACTTGGAGGTCATCCCGTGCTCCTCCTTCCTTTCCATGACTCTAGTGAGTTTTCCCAGGTCCAGCCCGCCGGTATCCATGCGAGCCAACCTCGGTCCAGATCGACCCCCACAGATGCCGACGCACCTAGCCTCTCATCCGTTACCATATCGATGGGTTTCTCCCTCCTTTTGAACCCTTGATTTTGGGCCCCAATGGCCTGACTGTAAAGGAGTCAACCAGCCCACCTCCAGTCAGAGCCATTACTATCTGTCGTAAGTAAGCCGATCATGAAGACAGATACCCCTTTCAGCTTCAAATATTTGGCATAGAAAACGCCCTCCCAGAGAAAGAAATCCGTCGAAGTGAGATCGGGAGATCGAGGTGGCCAAGCCACGTGCTCCTATACCGCTAACCCATCCACCTTATCTGCGCCACTAGCGGCAAAACGAAGTACGTGAATTTCGATACACATGCTTTTTATCTTGACCACCTCTATTGTCCCCCAAACATTGTAAACGACTTTTTGTTTCATTCTGTGTAACATTAATATTCTCTTTAAATTTTAATGGCAATGGTGTTATAAAAAATCAACTGAATGAAACGTAACTTTGCAAACATTCCGACAGCATTATTTTTTAGCGAGTTTTCTAACTATTTAATGCATAGAACAAGAAGTTTCGAAGAGGTATAAATGAATAATATGGCCATAATTTAATAAGAATTGACCCATTAGTAATGCACTTTCAGAAGATATCTATTAAGTGAACATAATTTTCTTATCATTTATACGAGAAAAACGTTTGTAACCAATGCTGTAGTAATCTGCAGAGGTACGCTGAGTTAACTGCCGTAGCACAGACACGAGGGGAAAAAATATTTACTTAATAATTTTCAATAATATAATGGAGTGGACGTTCAATAAAATTGCAGTACCACACGCAGCAATGCCGGTCGCCTGGCAATTATTGAGATGTGATGGCATTTAAAAAAATGCATGTGATCATATTGCTTCGCCTGCTCCGAAACTAAACTATTCAATTTTATAAGCCTTTGACACAAATTATTAGAATCATTACTGTTATAAAATTTATAAGTTTGTGTTCTAACTGTGTCTGTTAAGTTACCATACTAAGACGTTCAGGATAGTATTAAAATAAAAGCTCGTGTAATACAGTGTTTACTAAAATACATATATATATATATATATATATATTTGTTATTTATTGATAAAGTATAAAGAATGAAAACTGTAAAGTAAGAAAATATAGAGATTTCAAAAAAAAAAATTTGTTTAAGAATTGGTATCTCACGATTAGGTCATTTTGTATGTATTTTCCTACCTCTGGCACCGCATAAGTTAAATTGATTATATAGCATAAGAACTATAATCTAAGTTAACAAAACAAGAACATAATGTTTAAATATAATACTGTAAGTTTTAGCACTTCTTGCATGATAAAATATATTCAGTATATAATATATATATATATAATCAATAATGACATTCTGATTAAGAATGATACACAGTAGTGCTAAATTAGAAATCTGAGACTGAAGTAAATCGTTGTATGTTGTGACGGAGTATGCTCCATCACCAGTGTAAGGATTGTAATTTATTGTGTGATGGTAAAGACCTCTTGTTATTCCAGCTGTGAATTTATGTTATCTTTGGCACTGTACTTCTGTCATCATGTCTGTTTGCAGCGCACGACTGATTGAATGGTGGCAGCATGAAGTGTGAAGGGGCCACTTGCCTGAAATTTGTGTGATAGTCTTTTGTAAAATTGCTCATTAAAAAGGATGTTAATTTAGAGTGCTGACGCCGGGCCTCTGGTCTCTGGAGAAGGAAGTAATCATGGAGAGGGGCCACCGAGTAGTATAAATAGGGGTGTAGCTTAGGGAACAGGCAGATCGTCGCCAAGTGCTTGGAAGGCTCGGCTGGGTAGGAGATCGTCGCCAATCGCTTGGAAGGCTCGGCTGGGGTGGAGATCGTCGCCAAGCACTTGGAAGGCTTGGCTGGGGCGGAGATCGTCGCCGAGTGCCAGAGAAGCTCGACTCGGTAGAAGATCGTCGCTAAATGCTTCAAAGGCTCTACTTACTGGGGCGGAGATAGTCACCAAGTGCATGGAAGACTCGGCTGGGTCTGAGATCGTCGCCAAATGCTTGCAAGGCTTTGCTGGGGCGAAGATCGTCACGAAGTACTTGGAAGGCTCGGCTGGGGTGGAGATCGTCGCCAAGTACTTGGAAGGCTCGGCTGGGTCGGAGATCGTCACCAAGTTCTTGGAAGGCTCGGCTGGGGTGGAGATCGTCGCCAAGTACTTGGAAGGCTCGGCTGGGTCGGAGATCGTCACCAAGTTCTTGGAAGGCTCGGCTGGGGCGGAGATCGTCGCCGATTGCCATAGAAGCTCGACTCGGTAGAAGATCGTCGCTAAGTGCTTCGAAGGCTCGACTAGGGGGACATCGACGCCAAGTACTCGGAAGGCTCGGCTGGGGCGGAGATCGTCGCCAAGTGCTTGGAAGGCTTGGCTGGGATGGAGATCATCGCCAAGTTCTTGGGAGGCTCGACTATAGCGGAGATCATCGCCGAGTGTCAGAGAAACTCGACTGGGTAAAAGATCGTCGGCAGGTGCCTGGGAGGCCAGTTGAGAGGAGACATTGAACGTCGTTCTACGATGCAGAAATTGTGTATGTTGGCACTCTGTTAATTTATCACTGTTTATGCTGGACTTGAAATATTCTGCGGAATTGTGTGTGTGTTTGTGTGGACTTGCACTCTGGCAGTGGTGCGTCTGTACTTACGATATGTTTGCAGTGTAGAAGGACTTTGTTTTTGGCGGAAGCGTTTGGGGACTTTGCCTTCGTTTTGCGGGAACGGGGGACTTAAGATTTGGGTGTTCGTCGTGGAACGTGGCCTCGAAATTGACGATTGCGTGCTTTGGGTACTAAAAAGAAAGTATATGGCACTTGCGTTTGCGGACACTGTTGGTGATCAGCGACGTGGTTAAAAACTCCGGAGTATAGTTGTTATTGTTGTATGACTGGGTGTTGGTTGTGTATATGCATGAGCACTATCTATACCCTATGAGTGTAACGTTTTGGTCAATACCCTCATGCTCAGATCTTTCTGGACGGATGTGAAGGTAATTGTGTATGGTAAAAGGAATATTTTTTTATTCCAGAGACCAAAGGCCTCGGCGATTGATTCAATAAGAAATGTTATGTTTTACGTATGTTTCTTAATAATTAATAGTTTTTCTGAAAATTTGCTGGATGTTTTTAAATAAGTTTTATTGAAATCTTAAATTTATTTTAGGGACGAATTGCTTTGTGAAATCAAATGGTGCGCCTTGCTCTGATCTGCCAAGCGAGTATCCGACGCTTGGTTGGGTGATGCCCCGACCACGATGGAATCCGGAACGAAACTTTGAGCAGCGGATTGTTTAATAAACCCGTGGCGCGTATTTAACACGCGCGGCGCATGGAAGAAATGCCTGTCGCCAGCCAGCCGCCCGCCGCCGGCGAAACTCTAGACAGTGCCACCTGAAGATGGACTGCAAGACAGCGCTCCGTTGCCGCCGACTCGAGACTTGAGCACAGCAGCCTTCGGTCACATGCAGGTGACGACGTTCCAGTCAGATACTAATTAGATTTGATATCACTGGCTTTTTTTAATGGTGAATTAAATGTATGAATTAACTCCCCCGAGATTGCAATAATTTGTACAAGTTGTGTTATTTGTATATTGGCTAAAGTGCATAAAGGCGTTGGACACAACTAGGTATTTATACTGACTTCACCTTCAGTGTTACGACCTTTAACACAAGTTGCTATTAACGTAATAAGAGTGACAGTTGTGCGAGGACAACCAGTTAGCCTGAGCTACCAACATCCCCCTTTTTAGTGCGTGACCTTTCCCCATAAGAGAGGCCACAGCAACAGGTTAAACCAAAGTGATTTTATATTTCTGTAAATCGAAAGAAATGTTCATTAGTGAAATAATATGCCTTCAAAATTAAACTAATATGAAATTAAAATGTGTTTACGACATATGCCGGTTCACTTACCTATTCTTGTCAGCAAGAGAAATTAACTAAAGCTGTTCACGATAAAGTGAGCACTTCCGAAATCTACCTTAGAAAAAAGGTCACTGCTCTTACCTACATATATTTTAACCGGGCGCGCTGAGAGGCATGCGCCCAGTAAAGTTGGTAACGATGGAGGGGAAAGTAGTTCCATATCTTGACGTCGAATATAAAGCGTTAGGTAACCATTTGTGATAACCTAAATTATTTCTACCGCATTCTGTTTTTTTTAATGCGTCGAAGTGTAAAAATTACCAGATTTCAAAAACATTTACTTTTATAATAATTTACTTTTTCACTTGACCGACGTAAGAAGAAAGCGATGATGCCCACGACAATGACAATTTTACATAAGGCGGGATAACACACAACCTGCTCACAAGTAAATCTTAAGCAGGGCTTTAAAAAATGCTCATTTTACCATGAACAGCCTATACAAATTACTTGGTTTTGAAAGGTTTGTGATTTTTTCTTCCCAGTCTCGTCCTCTTCCTGGATATTGGTAAGTAGCCGGAGGATGGGAGGGAAGTTGGGGGCGTATGGAAAATTCGCTACAAAATGACATTAATGTAATGTTCAATTTACACCATATTTAGTCTTTAATGGAAAGAAAAAAAACTGAATCACCATATTAGATGAACATGAAGTGGCAACATGGGAGAGTGGATACAAAAAGTATTATCAGAACATTTATAATATTAGAGAGCGTGTTATGTTGCTCTTGTGTGGTCAACAGCCAACCGCAGGAAAAATAAAGTGGTAAGGTGGAAATCAAAAGTAAAAAGGGGTGGCACATCACAATCGTCACATTATGGCATCACTTCTTAAGCTTATTGGAAGGTCGACTTGATTATTTAGTTTCATAGTGTAATGTTCACTCGTGCTGGTGCTTGAGAGATAAACCAGACCCTTTTCTCAGGATCGCTCCAGCAGAGAGTTCCAAACAACTTTTGAAGACGGAGGTTGTCAAACGCACAACTAAAAGCCACGCGACTATCCGAAGAAATGTCACCCTTAACGAGAATTCAAGAAATAAAACACCTTTGTATTTGTAGAACATATCAGAGTTTTGAGAAATATTATAACTGCAACACAAAAAATGCGTACCATGACTCTTCACTTCATATCCAGGAACATGCGAGTAGATAGGCTTGGTTCCTTCTAGGACATCAAACTTTAGGCCGAGGATCTGATGATCGAGGAGAGCCGACCGCAAAGTTGGATTCCGGACTTACCGCTCTGTCAATCCGGTCATGCGACAGCCATATTACATCCTGCGATGATGGTAGCCATTGCATCGCAATCTTTCTAACCAGTACACCACCCTCTTGGACCACCAGTATGTCGCCAGCTTCGTAGCCAGTATGCAATCAACTTGGACTGCTATTTTGGGAACCTCTATGTAATTTTCAATGCTCTCACATTCTGAGTGTTTTCTCAGAGTGCTCCCACTTTTATCTCTCTTGCATTCTTTCATTTCTTTCTATTTCCTCCTTTCCCTTTCTTACCTTCCTTCTCCTTAGTTCCCTTTATTTCTCTTCCTCTCTCTCTCCTTTCTTTTCTTTCTCTCTCATTTGCTGTCATTTATTTCTCACATGTCGCATATGATTCCATGCAGCCATCTTGGTTTTTGGTTTGTAATTTTTCACATTGGCTATTACTGGAGTCCACCATCTTTGTTCTTTCATTTGTTTGTTTCCCGAATTAGCTCGACACCATATTTCTTTATGTTGGCTACTGCTAGGTGGTGCCCCAGTAGTTTGATTAGTCAATTACTCACTTCGATTATTCACATTTCCTCAATCGCCATCTTTGTTCTGGTATTGGCTGCTAGGAGCACAGTCATCTTAGTTATGGTGTTGGCTGCTAGGTGGTGCCAGTCGCTCGATTAGTTGTATTCGCCCCACTGCCATATTGGTTCTGGAGTTGGTTTCTAGGGGCGCTGGTTTTTTAGGACTCAAAATACCATCTGGAATGGTACGGGATTGAACTGCCGGACCTTGGGTTGCCAGACTAACACTTTAGACAACTCTGCTATTGCTTTTTCGTTTAATTTAATTTTATAATTTTTAAGGATTTAATTTACGTATAACATATTGAGTGTTTATTTCTTATTAAGATTTAACTTTCATAATTGATAGGTCTATATAAAATATAATTTTTAATTATGTGTTTTAAATGTTTTATTATTTAGATTTAACTTACATCCTATTTTAGTATTTTATTTTTATCTTATATATAAATATTATTTAAGTATTTTAAATAATAATTTTATTTAACCTAAACAAACAAGTGTATCGAGTGATGTGTCAACAGACTCGTATTTTTAGAGAGATAAGATTATGCCAGAAAAAATATATGATTAGGTGACTATGACCAGAGCCATGTCGGATTTTTTTATAAACATATAAGAAACTGTATTTGTAAATATTTGCCAAGTGTTATATATTATTAATGTTGATTATTCGCACTTTCGCAGACTTAAAATTTTGATTTACATATAATAATTTTTTTTTAATATCCCAGACTCGGGTATTTACAAGCAGGGACTTTGTACCTTATGTTGAACATGGAATATTTCCTACTCCTATGTTACGACTTGTAAATTTTTTCCAATACACCATCAGTTAATCATACATAACAGTTCAGTATCCACTTAACCTAACCTAAGATAACATATCCTAAACATCTTGTAAGAACTTTTAATATAATTTATTTCTCTAGACATCCCCTTAAACTAACTTCATTTAGCCTAACTTCACCTAAACTAAGATAGCCTAACTATCCAAGGCACCCCACTTAGCACTGAAGGTACAACACTTGGCACCAAAGGCACCACATTATCATCAAAGGCACCACACTTAGCACTGCAGACACTGCAATTAGCACTGCAGGTACCACACTTAGCACTGCAGACACCGCACTTAGCTCCTTAATAGACTCATGTATGCAAACTTCTGATATACGACAAAATAATAAAAACAAATTTTTAACTCGTGTATTAAGTGCTTCTTTCAAAAATATCAATTCTTTTTGTTTAATAACGCATAGGTATATTTAAAAGTGTTAAAAGGATAACTAGCCAGCAATATTGAAAGTTTTCATAGTAATAAAAAAAAATTTAGACACTGATAAGTACAAATGTCATTACCACACTTCTCATGTCAGTCGATACCAAAACCTAAATAACCTGTATGTGTCTTTATTCCCGCACGAATGATAGACTTAAATATTTGTATCCAAAATAGTCACATCATTTCATTTATTGACCCTGTAGAACTCTGTCTATGTTATGAGTACTATAGTCCTCCTACGACATTCACTCGCATAAATTTGATTGAATACCCCACTAAATAATAAGTCTTTCAGAGAAGTAGATATACAAATTACTATGAATATATGAATTTTTATTTTATTTGCATTATTTTTGTTTTCATTTGCATAAATATTATGCTATTCAATCAATAGATCCCCCACAGTTCAGACATCTAGAACGAACCATTTCTAGACTTCAACTCACCACGCTTTTACCCGCTTCATTTTATCCGAGGACCGGCTGATCTTGTCAATGTCAGGAGCAGTGGTAGCGAGTCTGCTCCTGTGTGGTAACTGGATTCTGTACGTACTACCTGGCATTTTCGCACCAGGACGGTGTCAGATAACCTAATTAAAAACATAGCATTTCTGCACCAGCTTGGTGTCTCGTAACTAGAGTCTGTATGTGCTTTGTAGCAGTTTTCACAATCTACATAGTGTCGGATAACCATATGAGTGAGAAGAGCTATGTTAGCAGGTCTAAAACTGCTTGGTGTCTGGTAAATAAAGGTAATGAGTCGGCAGGCTTCACGAGCAAGTACAAGCCTGCAACAGAATTGAACGTTGGGTCAGCATGAATGAAGAAGATAGTTTTTCACATATCCTAAGCATTATGTATGACTTTGCATATACTAAAACCATACGAACACAAGTAAATAATCATATATTACTTCTCCCATATTGTGTGCATGTGTATGTATCTTCTCCATTTACAAATGACCGTTGCATCTGATACCATTTTAAGAAAGTTTTATGAGAGGATTGTTATTAAAGAATGGTTTTTCTGTGCAAAAGTACTTATTCATTTTACATTTTAGTTATATATATGTTAAATTCGTATTTTTATTTGATCATCCATTCTTCGAGTTGGAAATGATCATCCATCCTGCAGTTTAGAATTTGTATATTTATCGGCATTGCCTTTCCACGTCACTACCCACATGGCTGCTAAAGCAACTATGTGTGCAAGTCTCTGGCTGGGTATGGAGCAATAAAATACACACTTAGATTACTACAGAGACATATATTTTAAATCTCCATGGTGCTGCAAGAATGAGCTGTATAGGCTGGTTACGATGCCGAAAAGTATATAATCTTGTACAAAAAACACCTTGAACAGAAGAGGCAACAAGAATAAAGATAACAGCCAAAAGTGTGTTGAGATAAGAAGTAGCTAGATAATAAGTTGGGTAAGAACAATAACGCCTCTAGTGGTTACAATTGGTCGAAATGTCGCAACTAAAAAATATTTCACCCTCTCATCCCCAGTATTGGATCCCCAATAATTGGTTTTAAACCCTGGTCGGAGATCCAAACAAAAGTCAGAATCCCAATTCTCCATGCAGAAGTGCACAGGCGAAATTGCCGAAGTGAAAAAATAGTTGCAACATTGTATAGTCAAATTTGCTGGTGGCGGCACACTCTCTCATGATGGAATCTGTAGCAGTGTGTCAAGACCTCATATGTGATTGCATGCTGACAGTTGTAGCTACAGCATTTTAAGTACATACAGACATACATACACCATCATATGCATATATTGGATAGAAATATACTTCTCTTCTCATCCTTTTTTCTCTTCTTCCTTCTCTTTTCTTCTCTTCTCTTCTCCTCTCTTTTCTTCTCTTCTCTTCTCTTCTTTTCTTCTTCTCTTGTCTTATTTTCTTCTCTTCATAATTTCTACCCAAAATGACCATATGTTACTGTATGAAACTTTGTTTATTAATTCTTGTATCATTATGGCTCTGTCAATATGCCACCATCAAATATCTGTCTCTTGTCATCCTGCCATGTGAGCGTGACTTTGTTCATGCACTGGGTGTAAATTGCATGATGTTATAATTTTATATTCATGGTTACAGGCACGACTTGCAGCTGCTACAAAACACTCTTGTAATCTTCAAAAGTAATTATGTTCTTCAGGCTTGTCTTCTGCACAGCCTTTAGTTTCTTGGTAATCTTGCCTACACATATATAGCTAAACATTTTCGAACGCAGCCATACAAACTCACTCATCAGTTCCCCACTACACTCAACTTTAAATTTCCCTACCACTTTCTTGTTGGTAGGCGAATAGCACACATGAGCTGGGGGGGGGGGGTAGGTGCTGGTATCTAACTCTTCCATGAGTATGGGATCTGTGGCCAGGTCTGCATAGTAGTCTTCTGTTTCAATTTCGTAAATGAACAAGTCGGTATCTTTATGTATTCAATTAATGCGGTCTTTATTCTTAAGTTTCTTGATGACCCGTACATTAAAGTTTTGGAGAGGTTGAGCACTGAAGAGCTGGCATAAATAGGCTTGTCAAATAATATAGTTTCCTTTACCTTCTTTATCAGGGATAAATTTTCTGTATGTATTGGGCGACACTTTAATGATGTTTTAGCTATTAGTTTCTTGAGTCTTCTCTATTTACACACCAAATCCATAACTTGCCTCTTCCTTTGATTTTCCATTAATTTACCAACTGTGGCATTCTTAATAAGGTTTAAAAAAAAACTTTTTTTTTTTTTTCAAAATCATTGCTGACTGCCTGCCTTTTTTCAGTGTTCAGGTCGATGTAGGGCTTGAGCCATGCCCCTTGTTCAAATTGCAGCACACGATGAATCTTCGTCACCTGGATACCATGGGATAATGCCTACGTCATGTTGATATAATTCGCAATGTAGTTCTTCTTAACTTGCAACGTCGTCAATAATTTTTTGGTCTTGCCACCTGGAGACACTCATTTATGGGCAAGAATGGAATGTCTTTGTGCATGTCGTGGAGTTCCACAGGATATTGTCTACATCTACCTTCGGCACATATCCGAATAGTCCATCATCCGTCACCACCGTGATGTAGATGGCGGTGGTCACCCACTGGAAGTCATGAACGGGGAGGGGCAGGGACAGGGACATTGCCCACCCATACAAGTTGTTGGCGTCTAGGTACTGAAGGTAGACGGGCGGCTTGCTGGTATCATATGTGGATAGAATGTACTTGTTGTTTGTATTCGCATGACGCTTTACAAATTGGACCACTCCACCTCTTATACCTTCTTCAATGAATGAATATCTGTCGCAGTCGATCAACAATTCCAGCTTGACATTGGTGTGCTTTAACATTGCGTCGAAATGGAAGCTCGGCGCGTTCATGTAACGGACACAGTCCAGGCAAAGTTTCCTAAAGTTTTCAAATACATCTGACTATAACCAAACATCAGTCTTCAAATAAAAGTTAGAATAATTTTACAGTTTCTTGCAGGTGAATTCTTCCCATACATTAAGTGTGCGAGTATATAGGCTATTCACGATAAAGTGAGTATTTTTTTAAAGCCCTGTTAAATATTTCCTTTCAATTAATTTCTACCTTTGTCACTTTTTAATGCAAACATTACAATATGACTAATAAACACAGTGTATACATCAACACTATTAAAAGTTAACATCTGAGAATGCAATAAAATATATTTATTAAGGGTCAATGCCTTTTGGGAGGGCCTTATAAAGTGCTCACTTTACCGTGAACAGATTATAGTCATCTTCACTGATGGCCGTGTCCGCCAACCTGTTGTAAAATTTGTCGCCCGGGGCCAGCTGTCTCTTCCAGTTTCTGCAGGTTGTCTATGTTATCGTAGGAGAACACGCCCTTTCTCCCTACTAGTTCCATCTCATCTGGGTTGAAGAATGTTGCAGTATTTGTAAGCTGGTCTCTTGGCAGGTGTTCAGCGAGGGTGGCGAGGCTGACCGACAGGAAGTGGAGGGTGTCGATAATTTGAAGTGTGAATCCTTCCCCCAGCGATTTCGAGAATATGATTAATTTCTGCTATGTATGCAGGATGATGAATACATTCTCTTCGCCGTAGCCTTGTTGCTTTATTATAAAATTCTCGTCGTATGCCAGGTTGTGGAATATCACAGGTAATGTTTTTGGATGGCAGCGAAGTTTATTGCAGTTATTGCAGGATGCCCCAATGTAGTATCCGATGAAGTGGTCCTGGTCCATTACCTTCCAGTTATATTGTGTAAATTTTTCTTCACAGTAGCAGAGGGTATCTGACATGGCATGATTCAGTGATTGCAGGTTGCCGAGAGGCTTCATACGTTCACATGTTTCATAAATTTTCTGCACTTTATTTCCAACGTATACGATATCTTCAACAAATTTCATGGCTGTATCTTCCCCAGTGTCAATTATTGGCTACATTGGCAGACTTGCTGCTTTGGCAGCAGCTATTATGCCGTTATATATTTGAACAAAGTAACAAAAACTATATGTATCGTGTTTTTGATACGAGTGCATGCTAGATGTATGGGGGTCGGCCTGGCAGGTCTGGACAGGCAGGAGTATGTCTTCAAAATTTGCATAAATGACTATTGGGATCTTGTCTGCATTGTGGGGGTTTGTAAATTTCAGGTTTGGTATTCTTCCAATCTTTTCGTGGCTCGGCATCTCGATTCTTGCTGGAGAATGAGAACTTCAATACTACTTGTGCTCTCCCAACATCTCTCCGGCTGTCTTTCCTGTCACTGCAGCCTGTGATCAAAGTGCGTGAAACACGTCGTCAGGCGAGAATTTTTTTTATATATGTAAAATCAGCATTGTCTTCAGTGGTGAGGAGGTGGTTGAAATGCATGGACTTCTCTTCATTACGTACTCTTCTTGGCACTACCTTCATATCTTCGTTAATAATAAATACATTTACTGTCACTCCAGGGTTTTGTTTTTCAAATTTTGTTATCTGGTGCAGAGGCGTGGGGAACTCGATTCCATCGAAGTTGAACTTGGTTTATAGGGCTTCGAAGAGGCGGTCGACTCGCTCGGGATATAGATCAGCAATATATCTGGCGAGTATGGCTCACTCGTTTATCGGGTTTATCACAGAATTCTTATTTTTGATGGGCGCTGACAATTAGATGTAGCTGGATACATGCACTGGGTCCATGTATAAATTCGGAGCTGCATTCTCTTCACTGCAGTAATTGTCCCTCCAGATCCCTTACCCTGGTACTCCTCCTCCTCTTTTTTGCATATATTAATCAAGTTGGACACCACAGATTTTTCCACATTATATCCATTATATACAGGAACATTCTTGGTCTTAAAGCCGCGTTAGTCTACTTCGTCCTCGTGGGGCTCAGGTTTTCCATAGTAGCACTCCAGAAACAAATTGAATTTGATTGGCCCACTTTCAATAATTTCTTCTTGCAGCTAGTCAATAATGTCTTTCTTCAGTCGCTCAATGTCTGTGTACACATCTTTGGCCTCTTAGATCGTATTTTCTGGCACATACGTCTTCAAGATACCTCTAAATGTGGTCTCCGCCAATACAAATATGTGGGCCGTCGGCTGTCCAGACCCTGCGACAATTCTCGGACGAGGTGCTCGTGTAGGTACTGGTGCTGGCTGCCTCTGTGTGGAAATATCATATCTGGCCTTCTTTGCTAGTGGAAGTGCCAGGCCGGTGCACTTCTTTGCATGTACTTTTACATTGTCTGCCCTTGTGAAATCTTTGCCGCAATCTTTGTACTTGTATGTCTTCTCTGGGTTAAACTTGCACCCATTTCGTGTCTTCAGGCATCTGCTATGTTGTCAAATGGGGCATTACAGAATTTGCAGTTGCCAGCTGCTTTCTGCCGCACGACTCCTTTGCAGCTTCTCAGGTGACGTTCCATGTTGTCCTTCCGTCCAATTTACTTTCCACATGTGTCGCAGACTTGCTCCTCTTCCATGTGTGGATTGTGGATGCAGGTCCTCACGTGCCTCAATCCATTATTGTGTGCTGGAAAATATTTAGAACAAAAGCCACAAAATAACCATGGTGGCGGTATTGCACGTAAACCAGAGACAGTAGAAGGCGAAGGAAGTTGGAAGACCCCGAAGTTCCCACATCGACACAGCCGTCCTCCATGCTGCAGACTTCAGTAAAAATAACCTGCACCAAATGGGTATGATTATTATTAATAATTTCCACATAGTATTAATGCAACCTGAAAAAAATTAAAATTAATGCACAAATTTATATATCAACAAAAAATGTGCAACTACTGTCTCCAAGTAAAATTTAGTACTGAACCGTGTAGCAGAACAAATACTGTTATATATTTTTTCTTAACTAACCTTACTATAGTCAAGTTTTTTATGATTGGGAATAATAGTATTATAAAAAATTCCTTGGCACAGCACATTGAAAAGATTATTTCATCAACAAATATATTAATTTTTTTAGTAAAACACCTGCAACAGATGGGCACACATAATACTAATAATGTGGACATAGCCTTATTGTAAAATGGGGAAGTGAGATATAAAAAATATTTTAATTAATATGCAAATAAAAATTACAAGAAAGCCTGTGTGTGTTGTAATTTTTACTGGGATATTGTTTATAATTAAAAAAAAATGCTTGTAACAGTTGACGGCATGGTGTGTAGTGAAACTGGGTTGTTGAGGTTTAGAGGAGCGGTAAAATGATTTATAAGGAAAAAGGTGTTGCCCAGTGTACCAGGCATTGCTCAGCGAACAATGCCGTGATGTTTTTGGAGAGCTGACTCCTCTTCTCAGGATCATGTGCCGACGATAAAAGGCAGCAATTCTTCCGGCGTGTTGCTCTGCTGCTCCTCAGATAAATTTCATTATTAATCTCGTGCTACGCGATATACTATTAGGGCAGACCGGACCCCCATAACTTATTTATGGTCATTTGACATGTTTAACACTTGAAGACATACAAATTACACTTGAAGACATGAACACTTTTGGCGGGAAGGTGAGGGCCCGCACCCTGAAATGCTGGAAGGCGACCCGAATAAAAACACACGTGACGTAACGTAATCTGGGTTTCATTCTGAAATTTATTCGACGGGAACAACTTACATGAGTTGCCGGGCTTTAACCCGCCGACTGAAAGGGATCTGTACAAAAAAGATGCGAAGCCAGACAATTGTTACGGTGAAATACTTACGTTTACCCAGGCGATGCTAGCACTCAGGAAGGTGAGAGGTGGAGTACCGGGTGGCTAATTGGAAACGGTTCCGAGATTAATTAAACTATTGCAATTACTGTGGCAGGTGAAACAAAAGTGATGCCCCCCCCCCCCGGCGCTCGGAAACCGCGGACACGGTGACACACATCCAACCTCTCTAGATGCTGAGCGCTAACTGAACTTGAAGCATTACGCACATGCCGACTTTGGCGTGGATCTACTTTCTACACAACACATTGCATCGAAACCCTTTGCACTCGCCATACTTACTTAGGACCATACATAAAATTACTCTGCACAAAACGCCGCGTTACCCTATAAAAACAAGGAATGAAATGACGCAAAGATGAAAACACGTGGGAATGAAAATTACAACAAAACATCAAAAACACTTGGATTGGCTCTTTGGGGCATTAAGGCAGTTTGTGAGGGCGTTTAAGTTGTCCACGCATACAAGTGTGACACTGCCTTGCATTTTAAAACACTTTTGGGAACTATTGTACGTGGCACTATTTCCGTGTATTCGTGCGCGGTGTAGCGCACGTGACTGCTTGGTCACTTTGCACCAGCTCACACGCCACTGACTCCAACTTGCACTGCCCACTACTGCCCTGCACTTGTCTCACTAGCATGTCGCGTTCCACTTGCACAACTCGTGTCGCATGAACCGCACCCGTGCGCCTGCGCTCCCAGTAGAGTGCTAATCTATGCTGCGCTTAAAAACTGCACAGCGGGCAAACGGTCTAGGAAGGCCGTGTGGTCGGCGTCACAGTACACAGATTTATTTTCTAAAACTTCTCGTTTTTATATCTACAACGGTCATGCTTTTAATAGACCTTAAGAAGTGTTTATACTATACTGACCTCTATCCATTAGCTTGAGAAAAATGGTGGACACTCAACAACGTAAAACGGTATATACCTGTTTTGTGCGAAAACTACGGGTGATGTAAAGTGTAGTTGCATGCAAAAGAAATGTACTGCAAGTTTGAGAACACTTCAATTACTCGAATAACTTAAAAAAAAAAAACAAATAAAATAAAATATAAAAAAAACAGGTGATTGTAATACTCATTTCCTAGCTATGCAGAACTCTTCAAATATATCCTTCTTAATCAAGTAATATATGTAATACTTTTGTAAGTCCTTGCGGCTTTATTTACTATAAAAAAAAGTGCTAAGTCAAGTTGGTCTTGCGTTGAGGGATAACAATACAAGTGGTGTAGGGTTCTAATCCCTGTGCTGACAAAGTTTAATAAATTTCTCGTAAATTATATTTTGAAATATTTGGCTGAGTAAATAATTCATAACGTTTCTAGAACACAAATTTTAATAACACTTCTCAATGAAGTAAGTGGTAATACAAGGCTATCATTTGTAAAGCTACAACAAAAATTTCTAGAGTGTAATTACTCTGCTTCCATGTATATTAATACACTGCGTAGCTAAAATTATTTTTAAAAAATGTTCATATGTGTAATATAAGCTTTAAAAATATAGTTATAATATAGTTACCTGACTGACCCATAACTATGAGAAAAATATTTTCTTTTTTCTAAAAGCAACACCAAAATTTTTGACGAGTAAATTTAAGATCCTCACAAACAGTTTAGTATGTAGGCAGCAGAGCTACTTACCAGCAGAAGAAAAGGAAGACTGCAATCCCTCTCGTAACAACGATAGGCTGCGTTGCTAGGGACTTCCGTGAAACAGATGATTTGAATTGCAAGGGGACTCTCACAAGCCCGATCACAGAAGTTACTTCACCTGAACAAAATTCCACCACATAATGTAAAAAAATTATATTAAAAAATAATAAACAAAAGGTATTTGTCTAGCAGTTATAAATACTCATTGCTTGTATTAGCGCGAGGATGCTCTCGTTTCCTTACGGATGTACAGGCTTGACGACAAGTCAGCAAATAAACGACTCCAGGAATTGGCAGGACCTGAGACTACTCACTGCGATGACCTACAAAGGAACAATGCGCGTTAAAAAAAGAAATAAAAAATATATAAACCTTTTAATATCGGCACTAGTACTTACTTTCAAATATATTTACAAGACGCGACAACTGACAGTCGGTGCTGAATTGCTCCGATGTCTGCTGGCAGACCAAGCAACAACCTTTGACTGGGGTCTGATGTACTGGCTGACAAACATTGCACAAAATAAAGTAAACGTCGTTAATAACTTTGCATTGTAACATTTACGTAAATAAATTTTATCTAAAAAATCGTTTGCATAAAGACATTATTTAAAGAGCTCATTCTTAAACAGTCACTCATTTTACATTTAAAAATTAAGAGCCTATTCTTTAACAAGTTATAAAAGTTTACATTAAAACATAACATACCTTAGCGAGAAATTACTCCAAGCAAAACTGGAAGGCGACCGTAAAATATCGCAGTAACTGACTAGATGCAAAATGACGACGAAGCAGATGGGCACTTAGATATGCAGACGGCAAGCGCTGATATCAGAGTGAGAGATTTGGCGGCGTTTTGACCTTTATATATCCTAGAATAATGGGAGATGCGGAGTAATTTAAGGAAAATAGTACCTCTCGTTATCACATATTTCATTGGTGAACTTCCCCTCCCAGTCATGCATTTTCACTAGCCAGTAACCTTCCTCTCCCTCCGCAGCCAAGCATTTTTTTCACTAGCCAGCTTCCCCTCCTTCCAATCGTAACTATTTTGTCAGAAATCGGATGATGTTATATTCACTGTGTACTGTACTAAAATAAATAGTGTTTGAGTATTTTTCAATATTAAATTCCGCTTGGTATTTAAGGAGAGATGTCGTTGCGATGTTAGATGAATTTTACAAAAAATATATATTCTGCACTTATTATCAATTATGGTGTTTTTTTCTGGAATTAATTATTGACGTTCTGTGAATTAATATAGACACACTTTTCATTGCCCTACCAAAGTTTCAAACGAAGGTATAGTGACACACGCGTAAAAATACTTATTCTCTTATCCTCTGTGACCATTGGCAGTGAACGTATTCACCAGTAAGGTGAATTGTATGGACAACACACCCTCATGGTGTCTTGTGGTTGTAATTTAATTATTTGTTTTCAGAAAAAAGTGAAGAGGCACTTATTACCCAATGAATCAAGGAGAACTGGTAAACCAACAAAATGTACTCCACCACCATTTGCAAAGTACTGTGTCAGCTGATGGTTCTTGCAGGATGCATGTTATTATATTTGTGTTATAATTGTAGCAGAAAATAGTACTCGGCATTAAAATTATAATGAAAAAACTTTTTCTCAGTGATAGACCAATTGATTTCATATAAATACGAATTACATCTGCCTATTATAAAGAAATGATGGCCAAATACAGGCCCATAGATGCATGCCAGATCTTAAACTAACTGTTCGATTACATATGAATGCCACCACAAGGATGGTATGCTCCTAGTGAGTTCGCTGCGGGGAACTGATATCCCTGTCGAATGTCAAAGGGGTGTGGATTAATCGGTGGCATGTATGTATGTCTGTGTAATTACCTCTGTTTTAATAATATACCTCAATACCGAAACTATCATGCTTATTTTAAATATAATTAAAAATCACAAATATTGTGACCAATACAGATTTATTACTTATGGATTAAACATAGTTTCAGCATGGCCTAATACATGCATATTTACAGTAGTACCGAATAACTTCTGATATAAACATATTTGATTCCCAAACTCAAACGTAATATTCTTCCTAGAGAACAGCACGGGAGTAGAATACATACTAATTATAGCATTCTGATTTGCAACACCTTTGTGAACTGGCAAAACCCTTCCAACGGTATAGCATGTGAACGGTCTCCGCCCGCCCGGTGAGATGTCATTGAGCTCTCTTCTATCATAATTTATCTACATATATGCAGTTAATAATTCTTTGTATCTGCATATTTCATTAGTTCGTCGTATACGCCTTGAAATGTTTGCTTGAGTGTCAGACGCTTTGTAAAATGGTCCTTGATATTTTCATCTACACAGCTGAAACTTTCTGAGAGTAATTATATATATTTCATTTTATTTAAATAAAAAAAAATGGTTTCCTACTATTTGAGGCTAAGTTGTTTGTTTACTGTTTCACCAAGTCGGTTATCCGTAATTCATACTCACAGCAAATGCAAAACTGTCAATTTATAAAATAATAAAATTGTTTTTGAAAAATCTACAAAATAGTTTTTCGCAAAACACGTGTTAAACGGAAATAATACAATCTATTACAAAGGCTGTAGTCGGGAGTTATTTTTTTTCAGCTTCACAGAAATCGCAAGGTACAATTTAAAATGTCTATAATCGCATGTTAAGCCACAAATAACTAACTATAAAAAGTACTGTTACTACTACAAAAATATCAACATAAATCTGATATCTGGATTTTAGTCGCAAAGTTACGTACTTAATGGTCCTAAACGACGAGTTCTTCCAGCTGAAAGTGACCTCGGAATCACTATGATAGCGAGCGTCGCGTTGCACGAAAAATAAAAAATACTACTCATCAAGAAGAAATGAAATACGTAAGGTGAGGCGTTAATGTGAGCATAAATTAAATATATTATTCTAGTGTCTTTGACACACACGAAATAGCTGGCGAGGTTTTTCCTCGTCACCCATATTCAGTTCTGCTTTAAACTCTTCGGCTCTCAAGATCTCATTAACATACACATTAATTTTTCGCACCAGGTTTTGCAAAACGAGGAAATATTTAACGTAAATTGTACTTACGAGTTTATTTTAACCACTGTCACTTTGGAGCCTATGGAAAGGGTTTTTAGTAGGTCCTTGGTGCAAGCAGTAGCCAATAGCATTATTCAGGAAAAATACCCTTCTCCAGCACCAATCATGATTATTCTGCAATGTCATACGCGAACGAATATACTCGGGATAATATGTTAAGAGCCGCCCAACCTCTATATATTGTTTGTTATAATTATTCATGATTGCGTGAACCTTAATTTCGTAGCCACTGTTTATGCAAATCATTAAACTTTGAGTCTGAATAGTTTCTGAAGGCTTCTGTAATGCGAAAAAAAGTAATTAAAATAGAATTTTCTTTCTCCGGCCTACAATTAGAACATAGTTTGAAACAAAAATTTTTTTTATACTGGAGTCAGTGTATGAAATTCACTGTCCAATCTGTTTGGGCAAAATGATGAAACGTAATTTTTGAAGTATAAATTGTGTAATCTGAAGGAAAAATGTAATTATTTTTGTTACATGCATATTTTGCCATCTTTGTCTGTGGATATTAAGATCTGTTAGCAGTTGTACGCTACGTCACGCAAGTCAATTCTATGACCCTGCTAAAATTCTACTTTCATGCAAACAAAGCTTAGAAAATCATGTACAAAGTTCCTTACAATTGATCCAATGCCCAGGTCGGTATTCGAACTGGAGGCCCTACGCCACGCCTATATAGAAGTATTGCTTTAATATATATAACGTGTGCATAAGCACGCAAACACAGACAGACAGAACATCACGCACAAAGTTCATTTTAAATGAACCAATGTCCATTTCGATATTCAAACTAGAGGCCCTACGTCATGCCTAAACGATAGATATTGCTTAAATGTATATATTAGAAGCGCATAGAAATAGAACAACACATTCAAAGTTCATGCCTGCAAACAGTATGTCAAGAATTATACCGATTACTCATGAAAATCAGGACTCACTTGGGAACAGTGTCTTGCAATACACTAAACAAAGCATACTATATAAATATTTTTTTTAAATGTGTATATGCGTTTTCCTCATGTTGTACTTTACTGAATAAAGTTTGTGTAAAATAAAGTATGACGCATTTTTTAAATTTTTTCAAAATACGGACCTTAGAAATGGTTTCTTTTAAAAACTAAGAATTATTTATTGGTAAAATAGTAAATAAGTAATCCATGTGTGGAGTCATCGAAGAATGTTGTGGGTAAAGGAGAAAAAAAAAGTTCTGTGCTTAACAAAATGTGATCGCAAATATAATTAGTAATTGAAATTAAAACCTCTGAGAAAACCGCACAAGCACAGTCAAAAAAAATCCATGACGACCCCTCCGGGAATCGTGCCCGGCACGCAATGTATTGGACTCAATTTTACAAACGCTGTACGTCTGGCGTCACGGACTGCTGTGACGCAGCATGTGTTGCGTAATCTTACACGTGCACCTCCCCGCTAGCACATCTCAGTGTCTCGTCTTTCCGGCGCGTCGCCGGTCCACAGCCAGCCCATGACGTAACTGCCGAAGCTCTGAGCTCTCACGCATTCTGTCATGCGAGCAAAAATCGTCTTTGCACGGCATGAATCACCACGCCACGCCGCACCATTGTATTTTAAGTACTCTTGAGAGAGAAATATTTGCAACAGCAAAAATAATTTTCTTATAAAAATACTATACTGGAACTGAATGACAATAATATTCTAATACCGGTTCAGGATTTTAAAGAAGCCCTTACAATAGCACGGATAGGTATCTCAGTTCTGAGCCCAACCAAACAAAATTGTGTTATTTACAGTTACTAGTGTTGTGTAAATTCGCTCTTCTCATAACGCCCCAATTCATTTTATATAGACCCGCGAAACATAATTTTAACAAACATTTTTCACATAGATCGCCCGAAAAGCACATCCGACTTTTATATAGTTTTAATCATAGCCTATACAAAACGCTACTTAATTTTAAAAATTATGGCCATTAAAATATTTTTGGGTTATTCTTGCAACGATGCAAGTAACAAATTTGAGCCAAAACTGATTAATAGCCAGTAACTTTCTGAAAAGTAATTATCGTATTTTACATTGTAAATTGTCAAGACTTTTTTCTCAATTATTTATATATAGGTATATATGTATATATATATATTTTTTTATGTTTCATTAATATACTACAGTTGCTAAATCATTTAACCTATTTTATCCTACTTGAAATTCTAGCCGTAAACTTCGAGGGCAATAAACTCATTTTTAATAACATATAATATATACCATTACTGATAATTTTTTCTATAGGCAATTTTTTGCGATACATTGTTTGTTTTTTTAATTGTTATATAGTAGGAGTTTTTTAAACGTTTTCAATTACTCTAGCACACATACGTAGTAATGAGGAAGACACCTTACATTTAATGGAATCGTATTATATCTCTTAACTATATTCAAAATGGCAGCTTACAAGATGTTAATATATTTCTGGAACAGTTACATATACAGAAACCAAAGTATAATTTAATAACGTCATAACAAGAATGAATATACTATTTGAAACCTCTTTCATATTAAAAAAAATTCAAAATGACATAGTTAAATTGCTATTACAGTTCACAATTTTTAGTACGGGGAAGTGGGTTAGGACTGGAAAATGGTATGAAACCGGATGAGCCTGTGTCTAGTCAGTATGGTAGCAGCTTATTTCGTGGATTTTTTATTAAAGTAATAGCGTACGCTCTTCTAACAGTAACACACAGAGCGCTGATATTTAATAGTTTTCACAATTTTTAAAATTTTCTCGGACCAAAGTTTTATACCGTAGTAATTTCTTGGTGCGAACGGTTAAAAAACTTTCTTTGGAAATATTGTAGTTAAGAACAATATGGCTCTCTAGTTTAACTGGCGAACACTGGGAAAACAATGTGGTTAGATTTCCAAGATCTTCAGTAAATGCGCCCATAGTATAATGCGAGCTTGCATCGTGTTTCAAAACAGTGGATGATTAAGGAAAATAAAACTGTTGCTATGAGAACTGTGAACCCTACGGATCGTAAGAAGTTGTAAACAACACCCAACCATCGCTAAGAATGAAAGTGTGGACTCCAAGACTGCTCTGACAAACGCATATTTTACAGACGATGATTGACGACATATGCAAAGCGTAAAAATGTTGCTGAATATAATGACAACAAGAAGTCGTATTCGAACCCAGTACTTTGGCCTACAGGTGTCTCGCAGCCTGCAACTTCGCTAACCAACCAAGCTTGAAATATTTAGCACTTGAAACATAAATTCTAGCATAAATGTGTATTATGTCTATCGCGCCTATCAAAGGTGAAACAGCATATAGTAAAAAATTTTTAAGTCTTTTACACC
The DNA here is from genome assembly GCA_029891345.1 of Dryococelus australis. Classification (NCBI taxonomy): domain Eukaryota; kingdom Metazoa; phylum Arthropoda; class Insecta; order Phasmatodea; family Phasmatidae; genus Dryococelus; species Dryococelus australis. The sequence goes on from CM056993.1 coordinate 263,830,936, forward strand.
TGACAACAAAGTCAAATTTGTAAAAATTTACAGGAAAGAGAAAACCTCACATGCAAGCTGCCTTGAGAAACAATTACCTTTAATTCGTAAATAATGTATATTTTTTGCTAGCCTAAGAAGGTGCTTACCAGACAAGTTGAAAAAATTCTGATAGACCCGCTAGCTATTAAATAATTATCGTTGTCCTGCCAGTGTACAAGTTCTTTTTAATGTGAAAATATATTTTATCTTCGTTAAGTTTCAACTCATGGTCGCACTTAAAGCAGATAACTGACTACTGGAAGAACGATCACTCACAAAACTGATTCCATGACTCCTGACTCTTAAATATTTAACTCCAGAACGACTCTAAATCACTCCGAAATGACTCTAAATGGATTCTAAATTACTCTAAATGACTCCCTTCATAGCTCCATACCTCCATAGCTCTTTTGTGATAATGACGTTTTGTGTTTATCAGTCTTCTCTAAAAATGTATATAAGTGCAAAAACTTTCAATATTGCTGGCTAGCTCAACCTGTTTAATACTTGTAAAAATACTTATCGGTTATTAAAAAAATTGATTTTTTTTTACAAAAAAGGTACCAAGTGCAGTGCCTCCAGTGCTAAGTGCGGTGCCTTTAATAGGTTAGGATTTGTTAGGTTAGGTGAAGCTAGGTTACGTTGATACTGAAGTGGAGTTGGGTTAATTGGATGTCAAGATAAATAGAATAAAATAAATATATTCAGAGTTCTTACAAGATGGTAGGGGATGTTGAGAGAAATAAAATACATTCAAAGTTGTTACAAAATGGTTATATATTAACTGATGGCGTGTTGGAAAATATTAAAGTCGTAGCATAGGGGTAGTAAATATTCCACGTTCAACATAAGGTACAAAGTCCCTACATATAAATACGTAAGTCTGGGATAGCCAAAAAAATATTACATGTTAATAAAAATCTTAAGTCTGGGAAAGTGCGAATAATCAACATTCATAATATATAACACTTGGTATATATTTACTACTACAGTTTTGTATATGTTTATGAAAAATCTGTTAAGGCACTGGTTATAGTCACGTAATCATTTTTTTTTTTTTTTTAAGATTGTGTTCCTATCTTTCTAAAAAAATACGAATCTGTAGGCACATCACTCGATACGCTTGTTTGCAAAAGTTAAATAAAAATATGATTAAAAATACATAAAACGAAATACTTTAAGAGAACATAAGTTAAATCTAAATAATATATATGCAAATTATAACCTAAATAATAAAAAACCTTTAAAATATAATTAAAAAATTATATCTAAAATTGTATAAGTTAAATATAAATAACAAAAAATTAATACTTAAAAATTAATATATGTAAATAAAAACCTTAGAAATTATATAATAAATAAAATGTAATGAAATAACAATGCTATAATACGATTATATTTATTCATCTCTCCAAGCTATATACTTCTTATAAACGCCTGTCTCGGCCAATGTCGCATTAGCCGAATGGTCTGAGGTGTTAGTCTGGCGACCCAAGGTTCTATCCCGCGCCATTTCAGATGGTATTTTGGGTTCTAAAAAGTAGCGCCCCTTAGTGGCCAACTCCAGAACCAATATGGCAGTGGAGCGAAAGTGACTAATCGAGCGTCTGGCGCACTACCTAGCGGCCAACACCATAACTAAGATGGCAGAGCTCCTGGCGGCCAATCCCAGAACCAAGATGTCGGTGGAGCAAATGCTATTAGTCAAAGGTGACTAATCGAACAACTGGCATGCCACCTAGCAGCAAGCAATGTAAACAAAAAAGGCGTCGAACAAATGCCAAATGAAAAAAACAAGGCGGAGTCGAACTAATGTGGGAAACAATTGACAAATGAAAAACAAAGATGGCAGTCTCAAGTAACAGCCGATATAAACAAATGACAAACAAAACAGCCAAGATGACGGCATGGAGTGCATGCAACAGATATGAGAAACAAATTACGAATGAAGGGGTGAGAAAGATAAATAAAGGAGAGGAGAGAGAAAGAGAGAGATAATTAAAGAAGGAAAGAAATATAGTAAAAGGAACGAATGAATACAAGAGGAAAATAGTGGAAGCACTCGGAGAAAACCCTCTGAATGCAAGATCATGAAAAATGATATACTGGTTACCAAAATGGCAGTCCAATATGGCTGTGAACTGGCTACAAATATGGCGATATACTTGCTACAAACATGGCGGAAACCCATATGGTGGTCGCGTGATCGGATTGACAGAAGTGGGAAGTCTGGAAACCAACATGGCGGCCGGCTCTCCTTGATCCCCAGATCCTCAGCCTGAAGCCTGCCGTCCTGGAAGGAACCAAACCTATCTACTCGCGCGTCCAAGTTTAGAGTTCAAAACACGTCTAGGTTATGGTTCTATTGTGTGGGTGCTTGCAAAAATGGGCTAACTATCAAATTGAGAAATATTGAGTTGTGTAAACAATCTGTTGCCTTGTGCACCAACCTCATTAAGCTTTTCGCAACGGTTTACAAATCAGCAAAAAAATAATTCCAAAAACTTACTATTAAACGGAAATGCGTATACAGTAATTAACGATGTTGCACTGACATGTTAGCAAACGTTATTGATTTTGTTTTATAAAATACAACCAGGTATGTTTCTCAACGTAAACTGCAAATTCAATTATTACTACAGTGATCATCAAGATAAATGTTTCATGATAAAACACAAAATTGTAAAGGACACGCATTATATGAAAGATAAACTATAATTTCTTGATAAGGACTCCTAGGTGTGTTGGCCATCCTGATCCTTTACTAAGTGCGAAAAAATGGCGTATAATGGTGAATAGTAGCATGGGCGTGTTGAAAATAATGTTTAATATTAACAATATTAATTATGGAAAACAATGAATTAAATAATAATTGTAGAGGGAGTTAGAGGAAAAGAAATAAAATGCTGGTGCATCATACAGTAACTAAAAGGAAGGGGTAAGGCTGACGAAACGTGTGGGACAGGACTGCAGGTGCCGGCGAATGCGTTTCCAGACGATTTAAAATGAAACCAGAGGAACAATACCGTTGGTATTCTGGACTTTAAAGGACCGTGATTAGCAAGATGCGTGATGTGGTTGCATCAGTGTGAAAGATGTGAAGCGACGGTTCGTAACTGAAGAGCAAAGTGTAGCCGGCTATCACCGTGTGATGATAGTGTAGTTGAGCACCGCGTTTGTATCTTTGTAACATGTTTCCATTGTACTGCTCTGTGATAGAATAAATGTTGTGTATTACGACAAACTACAGACGATATATCAATGACTATTTTTTCTGAATTTTACCATAGCGATCGCTTACTCTTTTTTACGAATATCCATTAAATAAGAGGTAGGGTTTTGTTACGCTGAAAAGTATTTGTCATCGCATTTCCTCTAGGAGTGTTTACTGGTAGAGTTACTACGTACAAATAATAGACATTCATTAATATACGATTATAGCTTTAAGTGAAAAATTGACTAATTTCTTTTTATTTTGTTTGGCTATTTCCCTATATAATGGAGCTTCCTAGGGGCAAATTTTACGTACTAAAACAATCTAAATTTACACTTCAATATCTGTAAATATCAAGGGTTTACTTAGGTTTCAAACCCTTCTCTGAGTAGATGTTTTGTGTTTATTTGAATTAAATTAAGGAAATATAAATAAATATGTTTTTATTTAGATCCATACGTATTCACATAATTAAATATATATTATATATATTAACAAGTGTACCTTACTCTCGTATTTTAGAAAATATTAATTTTATATACTTAGTCTAATTGGGAATAACTAAGCACTTTTTTTAATAAACTTCTAAATATATTCTGCCAGCAATTTAATATATCTAAACGGATGCATTTCCTGAAACAGTCTCAGTGAAGTTGGCGATTCATAAGAAAATTGCTACCGTGTTTTAACATCATATTGTGTTGCTTGCAAAGTAGTTGACATTAGATTTATTTTATTTGTTTTCTCTTTGTTTCGTTTCTATAAAAGTAAGATTTATCGCATCAATAATACACATATATTCGAGAAATACTTCACACGTACATCTGTCCTAAGCATGAATGTCATAGAATCCATGAAATGCAAATATTTCATAGACATGTGCCGGAATAAAACAAAATTGGCTTAATAGTAAATTGTTTGCAGAGTTTTCGGAACTACCTGTTTAACCGTAAACCCCATATATTAGAAAGTAACCAATAAACACAAATTATACATTCATACCATACCCGGTAATTGAATCCAGAACCACTGGCAACGCAGGCTTGAACAATGCCAAATACGTCACGGAGTTCGGCACATCGACCACGAAGGTCGGTTATTCATGCTTATTACTTACGTTACTATGAATCCAGAACCACTGGCAACGCAGGCTTGAGCAATGCCAAATACGTCACGGAGTTCGGCACATCGACCACGAAGGTCGGTTATTCATGCTTATTACTTACGTTACTATGAATCCAGAACCACTGGCAACGCAGGCTTGAGCAATGCCAAATACGTCACGGAGTTCGGCACATCGACCACGAAGGTCGGTTATTCATGCTTATTACTTACGTTACTATGAATCCAGAACCACTGGCAACGCAGGCTTGAGCAATGCCAAATACGTCACGGAGTTCGGCACATCGACCACGGAGGTCGGTTATTCATGCTTATTACTTACGTTACTAAAGATGCTTCAAACAATTATTAAAAATAAAATTTTAACGTAAAATACTTTTCACAAAATTAGCAACAGCTTAGTGCAACAATATTACAGCTAATATATTCCCAATTGTATTTAAACTATTTCAAAATTATGTTATTAAAACCTTCACTTTTCGGTTTTTCGATCGTTTGGAAAAGGGATTAAATAATAATACTACGATCAAGAACATCCAATTGTTTAATATATAAACTAATCTACACCCTAAATGTTATTCGTGTCTCACAAAAAAATCTCTGTCGTACTTTGTACTAAACTTACTACATCGTCTGTAATACTTCGTTTCGGTAAAACGAGAATTATAAATTAAATTAATAGATCTTAACTATTCTATGGAACGTTAAACGAGATTACAGACTAAGGTGTAGACAAAATAATAACGTAGAAAGGCAAGTGTTGCTGGATTCAGCTTGTGGTTTAACATAACAGTATTCTGATTGCATATCACGTAGGGGATTGTGTTCACAGCATACCTGGCCAGGGGGTTTCCCCCACACATTGCAAATCACGCTGCACCAACCAGCAGAATTTCTTCGAAACCGATATTGGTAGGAAATTTTTATGCTTGTTTATCATAAATACATGTTTTTTTTCTGGTAAAAGTACTGCAGTTGTTTAAGCTACCACAGAATCACTCCTGTAAATATAATTTGAAGAGTTGGGTTACTAATAGAATTTTAGCGACGTAATACTAGCTATTAAAACTTTTTATATATATTTAAGCTTTATCACACTTCAGAATATTAATATATTAACGAAACAATATTTTTTTTTTTTAATCTCATCCTAGGGAGGATATATATTTTTGTTAGCATCAATGGAAACTAAACTTCACCTTTTAAATTGCTATTTAAAATATTAAGGTGGCTACCGGAAAAATGTAATATGTATTGCAATTTCAATATGTGAGGTCATATATACACTACCTTTTGTGAAAAATGCAACACCAAGAAGGATACATATGATTGAAATTAACTTTTTACCACAAATTAGGTACATGGCAGTACACAATTGATTAAGGTTACAGAACTCTACATGATGTCCGTCCTTGAGAATTCAGTATGGTGTAAAGCCCCCATGTGCTGCAATCTGGGCCCTTAAACGTTGTGGCATGGAATCAAATAGGAGCAGGATATGTTCCTGGGGAATCTCCATCTACGTGGTTTGTATACGCATGCACAAAGCATTAACAGTGGTTGCTGGAGGACCATGACGAACAAGTCGCCGACCAACCATATCCCAGGCATTGCTCGATGGGCGACATGTCAGGCGAACGTGCAGGCCAGGGAAGCAGTGGTATCCGTCGTTCGTTGAAGAAGCCTTGCACATTCCTCGCCACATGTGGCCGGACATTGTCCTGCTGAAATATGGCATGTGGAGTCACCTGAAAGAGGGGCAGTACCTCGGGCTCTAACACCTATATGATGTAGCAGTTGCTGTTCAGATTATCTTCAATATGTAGTGTAATCGAGATCGCATGTTTATTCCAATGGCATCACACATGGTATTTGTCCGTTATGCCACCCCACAATGCAGGCTGTCAGACTGCAGTCACAGCAGTAGCGTCTAAGACGCATTCGGCCATCACTGTAGGACTGTATGATAGGTTGAAGTGGGAATCGTCCGAAAACACTACATTTTGCCACTCAGCATGCCAGCGACGGCGTTCACGTGCCCTATGCAATCTGAGGTGTGTGTGGTTTTTGGACAATGGAAGCCAAGACAATGGCATGGGTGCCACCAGCCTAGCCCGCAGCAGACGGTGTCGAACCGTCTACGCAGACAGGTCCACACCCGTTGAAGTGCTCCAGTGTTGATCCAACACTGTACGGTCCTTTGCGGCCATGCGGACAAGATGGCGGTCATCCCGTGCTGTGGTCACATTGAGTAGTCCATTACCCTCTCGTCGCTGCATACGACCATCTTCTATCCACTGGTGCCACACACGCATCGCTGTCGTAGCAGCATGCACTGTACGAGCTGAAATGTCACGGTACGACAAAACCCGTTTCCCGGAGACCGATCATTATGCCCCATTCCACCTTACTAACATAGTGATATTGCGCCCTTTGACGTCGACGAGGCATACTGGCGCTTTCTTTCACTTCGTTTGACTGCTCTTCACTGACTGAGCTTGGCATAACAATGAATTTTCCGGTCACACATGAGACGGCGCTGCTGAGCCTACATGTACGCCATCTCTCTGCAATCGTGTTATTACTTATCGATGGTACACTGTTCTACACATCTTCCTAGTTTGGATTAATTTGGACATTTCTTTATGGCTGTTGAAATTTTTGCAAATAATTGTGTATGCTATATAACTATTTGGTCTAACAAAATTGATTTTTCCAGTTTTTACCTATGTTGTAATAGTGAAACAGTAACAAAAAACATTTTCCCTGCAAGTTATTTCGTTCCCTTCAAAATTTACGTCTCGGCAGTCTTTGGTGAGTTTTACAGACAATCAGTGCCAACAACACAACTCCATTTGCTTCATTTCTTTTGAATAGATACACATTTTATAAATGTATACAAAATTGACAACGAGGATTTCCTATGCATACTATTTGTTTATTTGTTTTGAGTACACGAAACATTATTGTTATAGATTTTGGGCGGATCGCCGGAATGTATAAAATTTATATATGTTAGAAAATACACACAGCACCACAATAAATTCTTTATACATTTTCTAACTTATCTACACTATGCTTAAATAAGGCACGCTTGCCAATTATTTACCTTTTACCACACTTATGAAGGAATATTTTGTAACACACGATGAGTAACGAATATCACAATTTAAAACGTTTTAACTCGGTGGCTCCTGTTTTGTTTATGGTAAATAACTGGGTTACAAATTCAAAAAAATTGAAAATGGTAAGTAAATATAATTTAACAATTGCAAAATAATTGTATTATTCTGTATTTTATGGGCTATTTATTTAGTATAGACACGTCATTTTGCGACTAAACCTCTCTATCAGAAACATAGTTCAGCTTTAGAAAGTAGATTTTGTATTACATTAAACACAACTTATTAAAAGACGAGGAGTGAATGAAATCCTTTTTGGCGCCTTAATTAAATTTTCAATTATTTCCCTTCTTTTTTAGGATTTTGTGAACATATTTGAGTGAATGCCAGATTTTACTACTGTCTGCAGTATTCTGTAATCTATCGGCTAATGGATGTATCAACGTATAGTTTCTCTCAGAATCCAAATTTCATAATATTGCATGAATGTTCATGCTTCGCGTATGTCTTCAGACAAGTTAGTAAAAGTTATAAAAAATAAACAAACCATAAAATATGCATATTCATATTACATGTAAGTTAATCGCCTGCGTGTGTTCTAAAGAGTAAGATAGAATGCATTTTATGGGCGACGTTTGCGTTTGTCATCAGACAGGATGGACAGGTTCGATAATTTCAGGCTGAGAGGCAAGTCACCGTACGTGAAAAGTCTCTCATCGTACGCAAAATTAATAAACTCGGCCATAACCAACGTGTCAGTCATATTAGCATTTAAGATTTGTGTAAAATATTACGAAGATTTTCGGTGATATTATTAACAAACCGGCAATAAGTGAAAATGTTTTACCTATTTCTAAATGTGTCCTTTGCGCACGTCATTATTATTTACCGGCACAAGTATATTTATTATTGTTTTGTATTGCATTATTTGTGTCTATTTTAATTCAACTTCTGTATTTTAAAGAATGATTTGAAATAACGACAAAAGAGACATTCAGAATGTTTCCGTTATAATTAATGTACATTTAAGGCGAAGTTACGAAGTAATGAAATAGTTTGTTTTCTATAAATCATTAAACAAAAATTATATTTGTTCTACATTTTCTAGGATGCCATTTTTAAACATGTCGCTCGTGAAACCAACCGATCTCTCATTTAAATTATTTTTAAGGGAAATTAATAAAAATACACACTATACAAGGCCTGTAGAATTAATTATGCGGTCGAATTTTTCTGTAACATCTGTTAATCGATATGATTATCAAGACGTCACTAAATATTAAAAATCGTTAGTAGGAATGAGTATGGATGCGTTTTTGCTATAAATCTTATTAAACCAGTTGGGCAAATTTTAAAACATAATTTTTTTTCTCTCCATAAATACTTGGCGAATGGCGAAACTCGGTGAAGTGGTGCCAGAATAAAATGTGCGACATGTCCGACCTATATCAGGTCCCTTTCCTCACGTACAAGCGCTCTGTAAGGGTTGGCCACGAGGTTTGTGTAGCAGGGGAGGGCGCGAGAGGGGTAGGCGACGGTGGCGCCGCCATCCGCTTGACCCACTACACTAGGTGCCGGCTGCGCGGCTCCCTCAGTAAGGCCGCGACCTCCAGGCGAATCACTGGAAGTGGTCGGCGCGCATCCTCGTCTACTGCCCCTGTCTCCACACTCGTCAGCCGTCGGTACGTAACATAACCCTCTCTCGCTTTCGTAGTGATATGGTCGAATGTACAGGCGAGTTTCGTAGACTTGCCACCCTTACGAACGTTCAAGAGAGTAAAATTATTTACTACATTTTTAAGCAGTTGTGATATGAAATAACACTACCAAAAAAGTATGCTAATGAAGGAAAGTGGTTTATAAAGACGAAATGAAAAGGAGTATAGGAATTTCAAATTTGTATAAATTTTTCGTACAAATCTCAAAACAACAAAATTAATACGTGGAAGACAGCTCAAAATATTTATCCGAATTATTATGATACCAGGAGCAATATTTCTTGGATATTTGTTTCGCGGTTCACCCGTATTTCAAAAATTGATATGAAATTTGGTTATAAAATAGTTCGAAGTTAAAAACTTACCGCAGTTTAACAAAGTGTTGAATTTCAAAGAAATTGTAACAGCCCACTCCTGTGAAATCAGTTAACACTTCAACTAAAACCAACAATTGTGTTAAAAAAATATATATTTGAAATTTGTATGAATCAAAATTATAAATCAGTTAACACTTCAACTAAAACCAAACATTGTGTTGAAAAAAAAATATATTTGAAATTTGTATGAATCAAAATTATAAATCAGTCCATCAAATTTACCCTAAAAGTATTAACAATTGTATTTTCTAAATAATTTTGTATTTCAATGAAGTTATCAGTATCCTTGAAATCAAGTAAAATATGTAGCTACATCCTTAACAAAACTCTCTCCCTGATCGACACCAGAACCTTTGACAAGTTGCTGTTTTGTGTACCCCTGCCTGAGATAACCTAACAACCGGTACATTACATTTTTTAAGTATTGTCTTTTTGCAATAATAAATACACTTAAGTTTGATTACTCAAAATTTTGTGTCCGAACTACGCCACGAAAGATATTTTTTAGTTGCCTAATACGTAATATTTTTACTGATGTGCGTGTGTCAATGACCTTGAAAAATAACATCGCTTCAGACAAATATAAATGTTCCTTCAATGCAAATTTTTTTTTTGTTTACTTTTCTTCGTCCTTTAATCTGACTAACGACTTGATGTTATGACAAAGGTACAATACTAACATTCTTCAAAATACGTAGTTTTAACTGTACTCGATTCATGCATGAAACCTAAAAACACATCCCTTTATAAAAAAAAGATTTGAAACAAAGAATGTCATGTTTATGGAATTTGTTTGATAGTGCGTAAAAATTTTAATAGTATTGTATATACAAATTTATTTACTTATTTGTAATCAGGGGTTTTTTCTCATAAAATGACTGCACGTATTTCAGCGTAACATGTTATTTAAAAGGCGACGTTGAAACTTGTAGGTACAGCAGACCAAATCGAGGATTTTCAGCAGTGTATTCACTTTAAATACAACAGTATGGGGTATTCCTAAAATATTACTTCCTAAATATCTTTTATATTAGAATATTAATTTTTCTCTTCATGAAATGTTTGTCCTTTAAGTATTAAATAATGCCTATTTGAGAATAACTAACGAAGTAGATCAGTGAAACCGTTTCTTAAGCGTCACAAAAAATATGTAATATAAAGTTATGTGAGATTCACTTCAATGATTTTTAAATAAAAGTATTATATTATTTCCACAAATAAAAATTATGTTAGAAAAATATGTGCTCTATTATTATAGTGTAATGATAGCGAGAAGAGTTATGTGAACTTCGAGAATTTCGTGAAAGTTACTGTGTGTTAAAATACTAGTTCATTGTATTCTACACACACTATAGCATATCGTTTTCATTATAAATTCTCTAGCGTATGATAGCTTCTCCATAAATATAAATGCTAAAATAAGTGCTCGGAAATTATGACGTATATTATTTTTATTGGGAAGTATCTTAAAAATATTTTATCGTGAATTACTTTTAGTACGTATTAAATCAGTTATAATCTTGAACTAAAAAACTATTTTTGAAATTTTTCATTTATTAAATACCTGTCTTATCCAACATAAAAATGAATATTCGTAATGAATGAAGTTTAACATACTATAAAAGTTTATAGAATACATGCTTACAAAACGATGTGAAATAAGGAATAAAATTTTATTTTTCATAAAACCCATGAGAAAAACGTTCTTAAGAGAAACCAAACTGAAACGTTTTCATGTTTAATTAAGAATTTATAATTACTTTCTATTGCACATTAAAATACACGTTATTTGGAGTGTGTATTTGCAAGGTTAAAGACTTGCTTACTGTTTAACGAGAGCACACTAAGCTAACGCCATAAACTGGCGCTGAGGTTATTAACGTAAAAGTGAAAATTGTCACCTCTTGGTGCTAGCAATATAAATCGCAGTTACGTGTCCTTATAAAGTTTATAAGTAATTGTGGATCTTCCACAAGTAAAATAGTAGTGTGTTTTGATGTCACGAAACCGTGTCTACATTGTTTACCATAACAGCGCCAACTGCAACCTTATTTCCTTTTCTACCGATAATCATGAAGAGGAATAAACAGTGGCTTGCAATAACTTGAAAAGTAAAATGATTGAAATTTCACATTGTAATTTTTAAAATCATATAAATGCGTATTTAAAGAACTGTTTACGCTTCCATATTTTTAAATACTATTTTAGGGATACTTTGCACATGGATTTATCCAATACTTATTACGGCTATAAGAATGATTGTTGGTAATTATTTTTTTGTTTAAACTTGTCGGAATAATGTATTAGTTCAAATAGCTTTTGATTATTTACAGTTTTTTATGATCTTCTATCTTACTTATAAAATATTCTATTAATATCATAACCATGTGGCAGAAAGTGTAGAACAAGCTGGACGTCATCTTTTCATTAACGTTCATCACTGAAAATGCTGTTGTATGACGTGGAAAAAATTTTCATTTTCACATAACTTTTCTGGCAGCAGTTGTAAACCGTGTGATGTATCGCTTTGCACGTACTTTGACTTAAGATTAATTCACGGTGGGTACTGGATCACATCACGGGTAACGGTTAGCAACGTAAAGTCGACGCGGTGAATCACGGTTGAACAGGAGTCTAATATTTCATATTCTAGAGCGGAGAATGAATTTCCTAAGTGAGTGCCAAGGAAGCAGCGGAATAGTGCTGCAGGAAGTTAATATTCCACGCTCAAGCAATTTTCATCCCGCGCCCGCTATTCCGCTGTGTAATTTGTTCCGCTAACCCGAGGCCGTGTAGCATGTACATACGTAAGGGCAGTCACAACGTTATCTATTTATGTAATGGGGATGGACGAACATTTAAAATGCGGGAAACTAGTACAATTGCTTACTGCAAAGCTATGTTTCTTGTTACTGCATGATGCGGAAGCCTGACATTTTTATGCTTGTACTCCACTTACAACCCCGGATTTTCACGTGTGGGAAACGGGGCGGATATTGGCGTGGTATTGCGGGTTTTCTCAGAGCTCTTCTGTCCCCAATGTGCATGCCACCACTGATCCATATTTGTCCCATTTTACTCTCACCGGTGCTAAAGAATTCACTGTTAAACGCCGACGAAGTACACACACACAATCATACACATACAATCTACTTGTAACATTTAACTACTCCGTGATTTGACTGTTTTTTGTGTGTACACACGTGCGTAAATTTGTGATATTTAATACATACTCACCCACACAAATACATGTAAACTTTTTTTCAACAGTAATAATTTTTGTGGTTTAAGTGTTTCAAAATTATCTGAATATAACATACAACTTGTTTTGTTTGGTTTTTCTCAACATATGTAATATTAAAGTGATTCAAGTCATTATATTTTTTAATTGCATACTGTACTCTACCGCTGATCTAAGGAATGTAATGTTTCTGCTGTGTGCAAATAAACATTTCATCATGTTAATAACAATTTGTAATTTTAAGAATAATTATCAGAAAAAACACAAGTAATTCAAAATTTGTTCGCCTACTTACACTATCGCGGAAATATTCTGCCGAAACTATTTTTTTTTAATTAGTCGTCTTGAATTTAAAAAAAAATAAAAGCAAACGGTATTTAGGTGTTCCCGCAAAATGTTATTAATTTTGCCTGGTGTGGGGTAGACTGAGTATTCTCATACCTTGTTCCCGCTAAAAAAATTTCGCGCTCTTATTATTACAAAATCAGCTCTACTAGCGGCGAATATTCAGTTTTAAAACATACGATTTGGGTCGGGAGGAGGGACTTAATTAGATTAAAATGTGCCTGGAGCTTCCGGTGAAGCAAACCACAATACATTAGTGTGTGTGTGTGTGTGTGTGTGTGTGAGACCTGACCTTCAGGGGCCCATGTAATCAGTTCCCAGCGATCAGGGATCTGCCCATCTGATTTACACCGCCATAGTCGGAAACTGCTTTTCAATTTAGACAGCCTCTGTTCGTGCAGTACATAACCAGGAATAATTATTTTACCAACTTTCAAGTAGCTGTGGAGATCCCCGAGAAAACCCGCCGACCAGCCGCATCGTCCAAAATGATTTCCCCATGAGAAAATCCGTGGGTGAGCTCGCCGGTAATTGAACCCTGGTCACCTAGGGGGGAGGCGAGTTGTCTTACACACTACGCTACCGCGATCCCTAAGATCTTGTGCAAGTTAAATTTACTATTAGGTGAAATTACTGTAAGTAAATATCAGTGTTTTAAATTGCTCGCTGTGAGACTATGAAGTGATCGAATTTTATGGTGGTTTAATGTCACTTTGCACCATAATTACGTGTTAAAATCAGCATTTAGTTACATGCTTACATTCAGCACTCATAGGTAGGCTGTTCACGGTAAAGTGAGCACTTTTGAGGCCCTAGTTACTTTTTCCTTTGAGCGATATTTTATTCTTTAACCGCATTTTAAAACAAATATTTATATCTAAGTAATAAACACAGTGTGTATATTCCACCGCACTCGTAAGTTAATGTCTAAGTTTAAAATATGATATATTTATTGACTATTATTTGAAATGAGACGACTTTCAAAAGTGATCACTTTACCATGAACAGCCTTTATAAAATTGTATTATTGTGTTCCAATTTTATGAAAACCAATGTTCCAAATTGTAATATACGACCTGTTTACTAAATGTTTTCTGTGCAATTTTTCTTTAAAATCTTAATGGACCTTTTCCTTTATTACTGAGCGGCATGCATTTGATATTTACTTAATTTTTGGGAATTACGAATATTTTGTTGCACCACTACTCAGAGTAGTATAGCAAGAGAAGAACCTGAACTCTCATTATAATTTTTTTATTTTTATGTGATGAAACTTTCCTTCCGGTACAAGTAGGAGAGGAACAGTGAAACCTGGACTCCCACTTAATTTACATATGTATTAAACATGTCAATTATATATATAATATGAAGGGGCGTTGCTTCCAGCCGTTCTGCAACATCCTCGCCACGGAAGGGCTGCTTTAACTTCCGCGTTTGGACCGTCATCAAATATTGTGATCCAATCTTGCGATAGGAAGAATCTATCATTAGGCGCGTGTTCCATTCTCATTGCAATATGTAAACATTCATTTTCTCACCTCTCTTCATGCTTCGTTAGGAGCCTGCTCTGTAAGCTAGACGAATGCAACCTGGGACTATTAACTGCTTGGAAATTGCCAGAGTGTTAGACACAACGCCCAACACGAATCCATATGCACTAGAGGCCGACTTTGGTTATCTAGAACATTTCTGCGAGAAAATGTGGCAGTGTTGTCAGCTCCAGGCAACAGATAACAAGCAGCACCTCTGTTTAAAGGCACATTCGGATAATATTAATGATACATTACCAATATTATGAATACGAAGACGGAACTGTTTTTCTCTTTGGAACTTTAATTTGACGCTGACCGTAAGTTAGACGACGAATATCATTTTCCAGTATTTCATTTTTTTAAGAGTAAAATACTTATTATCAAGTAATAGATTTTATATGTTTAGAAATATTAATGAAAATTTAATACTAGTAACAAATTCTGCCGTTGGGTTTATTCACACTCGCCTATGCTGTATATTTAGAGCTGTACGGTATTTGTGTCCATTGTATTTTATAAATCCTTACTGAGGCGTGTTTCAATGATTATAATTCGCGATCCCGTCTGGAACACTTAAATTTCGCTCAGTACGTATTTTGTAAGATACGTTAATGTAAGCGCAGGCTATCAAGTTCCTCCCAATGTGTCAAACAGGGCGGTTTCTAGGCTGTGAGTTCAAATTGTTCATCTGCAAAGGCTCAATTTTCCTTTCCTTTTTCGCATATATTTAGTCATGGTCACGAGTCAGCCTATACATTAAAAAATTGTTCTAAAATCATTATCTTAGAAAAAATTCGTGAAATTAATTTTATTGGAAAGGGTAATGTTAATTGCTTTCCAACTTAGGACTATCGGTATACTTTTTAATATTACAAAACGTAGTGGCTTTTTCCTCATCCCCTGGCAAGATTTTAGTTTCACATTGCATTTAACATATAGTCATTGTAGGAAATCTTAAAAGAAGAGCCCAAGAGTAAAATGTCCAAAATATGAAGTTGGTGCTTTCAATTCAAGGCCTTATGGTTTATAATGTCCTTCTTAGTAGATAATTAGCATGCCAGTTTCAAGTTTCTGAGGATTTGTGACATGCTGACAACCCGCTTGTCATTGGTGAACTATCAAAGATCGACTCTTAGTAACTGCAGTTTACAAAACAAACTTCACTCCTTTTTGCGAGATTTAGTAAGTTGAGTCTAACTCGCTATTCGCAGAGCTTTAAGAAGTACATTTTTGTGCGTTCCTCTGTTGTTTTATATGTAGGCTTACATATTAGTGGCTAGTATAAACTCATTAGATAATAATCACAGGAAAGATAGGTAAAAACCTGTATGGATTTTGGAACAGTGTAATTTAAAGGGGTACTTCACGCTTTTCAAGTTGGAATACAAACACTTGTTTAGGAACTTTTAATATCTGCAGAATATGTTGCTGAATAAAGAGCTGTGACCACTGCATAATCTTGCAGCTATTACCGAATTATTTCGTGCGAATAAATCAGGATTTCACCGCTCTTTTGTTATTGTGATCCCGATACATTGCTGGATTTCTGTCGCTGGGTCGATTTTTGTTATATCGCTATACCTTTCAGCATTCGAGTATTTGCTCCTCAATTTCAAAATAGGTATTACAATCCCTGGCACATGGGTCTTCGCCGAACATTCAGTACATTGTTCACGCTCTCAAGGGGTAGTGATTTTTAACGAGAAGCGCATTTTGTGAAACTGTTGTTGATAACTGATTTCTTTAATTTGCTGGAAATCTAAAACTGTTAATGATGAAAATTCGCATATTTCGTTTTTATTCATGGGGGTGGGAAAATTGTGAACAAATCGGGTTTCTCAACAAACCCAACGTTGAAGAAAAAAAAACAGAATAACGCATGACGATACTTCAGTTTTACTGTACACATGTTGTCACTGACAAACTATTGATATCCTTATGACGAATAACGGTATTTTCTCCATATTATGTTTGACACTAACCTCGTCTTAGCGATACACTTTCACTTAAAGCCCACATAGCAAGACACAGTCACCCGAGTCTTGTTTTACTGATGGCATTGCTGGATTACTGCTGGCCCAGAAAACTTATGGGTCTACACAACTTGCCCTGCTTTGGTTAAATACTGGCAACAGGACATTTGGCATGCCATTTATAGCACACTGATGTAATGTTAATGGAAATGGAACTGATGGTTGAGAGTAGGTGTCTTACATGTCTTACCAACAGTATTACAGCAATGGCCGAGCATAATCTATACTTATTACTGGTGAAAGTATGGGTAGTTATCTAAAGGGAGTTTTATGATTGTGAAGTGGTAAACCGATGGACTATTTCTGGTGCAATTTGGCTTATTATGCAATTTTTGTCTCTCCCACTCTTCGTTAATAGCTTCTTCAAACTACACACACACGTATATGTATTTGTTTGTGTGTCTAAAATTATAGATCACATGCTACATTGAGTAGATTATTTGTAAATATATAGTGATGGAATTATCTATGTCAAAACGCTGTAAATACAGTATTAGGCGTGGTTTCGTTACTAGTATTGAATAATTTGACATATGTGATGTTTTTTATGTGCAGGTGCATATAAATGAAATAAGAAATATATATATAAGCACATTTATAAAATTAACATTGAAGATCTTTTGTTGTTTCACATCACTAAAATATTCGTATATGCCGACTGCATTTCAAAACAGATGACTAGCATCCAGTTGACATTAATATTGGGAAAATTGCATTTGATGCAAGTTATAATGATAATATCGCAATTCGCGTAGAAAACTTTCTCTCGACAGTATTTTATTTACGTGCATATTTTCAAAAAGTGATTTGTTCGCATGGCAAATATTAAAGCTATCGAATAACTCGTGTAATTTATATTATTTTAGTGTTTGTTAACAATTCAAGTTCGAATATATTCTAAATTAGTTCATCTAACTATAAGAATACACAGTGAAGTAATAGTCGGCATGCTGGGCTGTCGCTACAAGGGGCGTAAGTTCGCGCCCCTTCCACTCCTCTGGTAAGTATAAGATTTTCATGTCGTATAATGTGTTCAATAGTGAAGTAAAAGAAATTTAAAAGAAAAGTTGAGAATGATTTTAAAAATAATTTTTTTTAAGAGTTAGTGTTTGGCATGTGGTAAAAGCATTGCTAGCCATCAGTAGGCCATCTAGTGGCTGTGAAGTGGTACACTGATGGGCCATTGCTGTTGTAATCACATTGGTCATGCTTGGACCCTTTGTGTTCACCATACCTGGGCCAGTTATGGGCAGAGTTAGTGGTGCCACTTCAGGACCAGCAATGGTGCAGGTTGCATGCCAGCTGTTGGCCAACTTTTTGCCGGTTTGGCATCTGACTATAGACGATAAATGGGTCATGTGTGTTTCGTTACATGGGAATCTACTTGAAAACTGCGCACAAAAGTAGTGTTTTACTTTTCTCCCCTTGTACGAGTGGCATTTATGTTACTTTCAGCTGTAAGCAACTTATATAGGTTTCATATATACAATACTCTTCCACAAACATGAACGTGATTATTAGCTCTAGCATGCCAATCATATTAAAGTCCCAGAAGTCACCTTTTGCGCTGTGTGTTCTGAAAGTGTTGCTAAACTTCCCAACAGCGAAAACCTCCCATAATTTTTGCAAGCGATTTCATTGTAAATGGTGCGGTTGAATGTCCCGCCAATGCAAGTATTTTGTTGAACGTAATATATATGGACACTGATACCGTCATAGATATATCACCTATTCATTGGGCGTACTGTATTTTATCACACTTATTAAGATGGCAATCCTTATGACATATAACACGGTTCGGTGGAATTTCTACTAAGATCAAGATTCCGATTGATTTCGCATTTGGAAAATAATCAAAATTATTCTAGAAAAAAATTCCTTACGAAAAAGAAAAACATTTCCACGGAGGGTTGCATGCTATTCATCGTAAAGTAGGCACATTTGAAATTAACCTTAAAAAATTACTGTCTAAAACTTAATATATGTTTCATACAGTGTACACTGAAGTGCACTTAAGTTGGCAACGAATTAAGGAAAATAGTTCTAGGTTTTGATGTAACATTTAGAGTGAAATTTGAAATGTATAGCTACTGAAGTAATCACTTCTTGTTTTATACTCACGTGAACAAGTAAGTGATTGAAGAGATTTGGGTAGCTTTTAAAATCGAGATATTGAGAGCTGATAAGGGTGAAGTGAGGATTGCAAGTCCAGGGTAAACGGGAGATCCCCGAGAAAACACGTCGAGCAGCGGCATCGTCCGGCACGATTCCCAAATGCGAAAATCCAGAGGCGACCCCACCGAGAATTGAACCCTATCCGCCTTGGGAGTAAGAGAGTAGTCCAACCACTACACCACCGCTTCCCTACGAGAACAAGGATTTTCATATCATTAACATATTTACTTCCCTAGAAATTTCCACGGTTACTCTTGAATGACGTATTAATAATGTAAGATGTTCCAGAGCAACACTAATACATCTGGCAGAAGGATACAAACTGAAGTAAAAAAGTATATCTTAAGCACGACTTTCAATTATTCTCCATTGACTATGAATAGCCTGCACCTATTTCAGCAGTCATCACCACTTCATAGAGGTTACCACACCGTTTTCAGAGGCGTGACTCTTGTCCACACGATATGTAATGGAAAAATTGTATTTTTAAGTTGAACTATGGTCCTCGAAAATGGCGAAATAACTCGAAACGACCTTCTAAGTCATTTGATTCAGTGTAATTAATAATTCTCACTCTAAATTCTGATCAGTAGAGAACCACTGATTCGCGGTGAAATTCATCTACTCGAATCAATGTAAATGGCTCCACTTAGAATCAGTGAAAAACCATTGGTGGTTAGTGACATAATTTCGCTGATTGAATTGGCGAAAGCCAACTGAGTGTGGAGAATTAGAAATGGATTTTATTGAATTTAGTGAAATCATGTCTTCATAGAAATATGTAGCTTTAAATTGTATGCCTTATGTTTTCGTTTTTAGTTTAATTGGTAACATTAGGACGGCTGAAACAAACTGTACGTATGATCGCAATCACTTCTCACTTAATTTCATTTTAACCTTCCAAACGAAATTAAATACGTTAAAACTGAATTATAGACTGAATGTTCATATTGCCTAGTAAAATGGAAATATAAATTTCAAAACTCGCAATTAAAGCAAAATATTATTTTATTGGTTTTGTTAGTTTATGCGCTGGTAACTCATTTGATACAAGTTGTTTACCTGATCCGTTAGTCAAAAAACATATCACTGAAAAACAGTGAATGAACTTGGTTATGAATCAGAGAAAAAAGTCCCTAATTCAATGAGTATTACAAAAATTTTGCATTTCTCACTAATTCATCACGTACATTCACTAAAGAGACTGTTGAAGTCAGGCGCTTTTATCTGATTTTAACAGTGATATTCCTACTGATTCAGATTAAGATCGTAAAGGTAGAAAAATTGATTATTTGTGTAAGTTATTTTAACGAGAGTAACTGGTTCCATCGCTGTTTCCGAAATTTCCCCAGTTACACATTATCCACATACTCAATGTTTCATTTTAAATGCTTTATTCATAATTCTCAATTATTTATGGTTTCCGCTACAACTGAAACTTTATATAATAACTCTTGTATGTTATCAGTCTACTTTTACGTGGTAAAAGTGCAGTCGAAATCTGTAGGTTGAATTCGTATTCATTCTACATAGTCAGTACGTGACAAGATTTATAAAGCCTTCCTATACTCGCACGATATTCCAACCACATGAAAAAAAAATTACAGAAATATTCATTGGTATATAACAAGCATGGCAACAACCAGAGTTGAATTTTTGGCATGTAGTAATTTATGTTCGGTTAGGAATTTTATGTTACGGTAACTAGAGCCTACAATAACATCTAGAAATTTAAAAACTCTAAATCGTATTGCGTTTAATTCAATACTTTGCACGCGTTGTAGGAACGTTTGAAAGACTGAATGGAATTAGGCTGAAGAAGACAACAGAGGAGGGATTGATGCCTCTTCTCTCACTAAGAAGAAGAATTCCTTTGTACATATTTCAATCATCTTTGGACAGTCATGTTTACCTTTAACTTAATTTTTTTCCTCGGAACATTCGCATGCAAACCTATTCCACAAGCCGAATGGAGAAACGTAGAAATGTAGCAGTGTCTATATAACCTCATTTTTAAAAAGAAACATTTATTTCTAGGTATGCATTATATTTTCCATATCCACACATTGAGCATACTAGGTTCACAATTATGAGAAATAAACATTATTTTAAAATTAAATTTGTAAATATAATAATATTCATTTCCTCTTAAGAGATAGAGATAACCAGTCCTAGGATACACGTAAGGAAATACAAACCATGAAACTACCTATGAAAACAATTGAAACAGGTCATGTTAAGAGAGAGCCAGAATATTGACTTTCTCTTTACAAAGGCATTTATTTTATCGACTACTTTATTGGGAAATTTCAAATATTTACTTTTGATGAAAACGTGATTCTGTGCTCAGCCTATTCCCAACTACAAAAATAAAATTTGCTCAGATACACTAAAAGAGTATTAATATTTTAGTTGTCGGTACATAAGTTATTAATTTTTCTCTTATATGTGTATGATATCGTTTACGTTCATTTAAAGCTTGCATTGTAAATATTGCACCTGTATTTCTGGTTATTAATTAAAAGTGCATGGGGTAATGGAAAATAGAATTCCTAGAAAAGGTTATAGTAAAAGAGGATATTGAAAAGCATTATTAATATTATAATGGCCTCTTAATATTTTTAATAAACATATTTTTTATTAAAAGCAACTTTAAAATATGTAAACGAAGGAAATGTCTTTCTCTAAAATTCTCCCTCTCTCTCTCTCTCCCTCTCTCTCCATCCCTCCCTCCCTCCCTCCATCCTTCCCTCTCTCCCTCCCTCCCTCTCTCTATCCATACCTCCCTCCCTCCCTCCCTCGCTCTCTCTGTGTATGTTATTTGTGCAGGTGTGTGTCTGTTTTGGTGTGTGCGTCAGGGCCATTAACACCTGTGGTCTACACGTCGGCTTTCGTTACACACGAATTAATCGGTGGTCAAAGTTGTATATCTCGGAAGAATTTTAAGAGTTACTCTTTAAAAAAAATATTAGAAAATGTCTCGAACATTGACAAAAATAATTAATTTTTAAAATCAATATTACCTTATTTTCCTTGGTCTCGTTTAGAGTAACATGGTCATCATTAGTCTCAATTACTTAAATGGCTCTGTGTAGACAGCGATATATATCCTTACTACTGTATAAATCCGAAAGTGTGTTTGTCCTTCTTACACGTCAAAACGGAGCAAATTTCTCCTTTCTTTTTTTTCTATGGACTGTAAACATTTCCTAGCAAAAAGACGTAGTGGCCAAATGGCTAGAGAACCGCAAATTCGTTATATTTTTTTGTCGGTGGGTAGAGAACTCAATAGTGGGGCCGCAGTAGCTCAGTGGGTAGAGAACTAAAAATGGGGCCGAAGTAGGGCAGTGGGTAGAGAAACTAATAGTGGGGCCGCAGTAGCTCAGTGGATAGAGAAAACAGTAGTGGGGCTGCAGTAGCCCAGTGGTTACAGCATCAAATAGTGGGGCCGCAGTAGTTCAGTGGGTAGGGAACTATATAATGGGGCCGCAGTAGCTCAGTGGGTAGAGAACCCATTAGTGGGGCCGCAGTAGCCGAGTGGGTAGAGAACCCATTAGTGGGGCCGCAGTAGCCAAGTGGGTAGATAACCCAATAGTAGGGGCCGCAGTAGCTCAGTGGGTAGAGAACCTATTAGTGGGGCCGCAGTAGCTCAGTGGGTAGAGAACCTATTAGTGGGGCCGCAGTAGCTCAGTGGGTAGAGAACCCAATAGTTATTTCAGGTGTTAAATTTCATGCGAGCGAAGCCGAAGGTAAAAACTAGTGTATATATATATATATATATAATATATATTCCAATATTTATGTATGGAAACATATTTTATCTTTCCACTCCGTATACTGTGTGACTTTCCTGCTTGGATTATTTTACCAATATGTACGACCAAGTTTACCCTCCAAGCACGGTTCACAAGCATTTTCGTAAAGAATTTTAACGCGTAGACATTCTACAATCTTGCACAGCTGTAATCTTTGAAAAGTTATATTGCTTTATTTAAAAACTATTCTACATAAATATAAATTTTATACTATATTTTTTATTGTTCCCGCTTTATAAGTACTTTAACTTACAAAATCAGAGCATTCTTATTTAGTATCCCTTTCTAGGTCAGAACATGCATTAGCGAAGTTGGCAATGGTCGTCACCGAAAAAAAAAAAAAAAAATTTGTGAGACACCATCGTACCAGATAGTGTGCTTTACAACTGACATATGGGGTTCGCACTTCCATTCGATAAATAACCGCCATTGACTGTCATAAAAATTGCTCCATGGTTAATAAACATTCAGTCTTCAAAAAAAGAATTAAATGTGGTGGTCGGCTGTAAAGAGCTTGTCTGTTGATTGTTATAATTCATTAAAGTATCTCTTCAGAAGAATAATGTATTAACGTTTCGTCTCAGTAGTTATATTTTTACGAGTGTTAAAATAAAATATGTGATATGCTAAATGCAAGGTGTGGGCCACTAGATATTGTAAGTAATTTAAGATAACATTTTGTAGTTTTTTTCTTCTGGGACAAGTTTCTCCAGTAAATTGAACTCCTACAAACTATGTGAATTTTACGTAAGGTATAATATTAGTTCCGTTTTTTTTTTCAACTCGAATATAGTATTTAAACGAACTCTGAGAAAAGTCACGTACTTTAACAGTTATTATAATTAACTATTCCATCACACTCTAAACTTAAAACAGTGATAATTGAGCCAAATCAGTGAAAACTGTGAAAATTGAGCAACCGATAATCAGTGCCAGATGATTAATATAATGGCTTAATTTCAATTTTTTTGTAATCCCCACTGAATGTCAAGAATTCCACCGATGTTAGATAATTTGATCAATTAACCGGTCAGCAGTAGCTTGTAAACTCACATTTGGTAAGAATTATTTCATTGATTGGTATCACTGATTCGGACATCAAGTGTACAATCTGATTATTACATTAGTTGAATAAATTGCACTAATGATTTAAAGGGTTAGCATTATTTCCAAATATAAATCATTTCGTATCATTTTCGATGTCTTCGTGAGGTATTAACGAATTGTACTGCCACAACACCAACAATTTACCTCTTAGAATGATGGCATAAGATGTTAAGTTGCCACAAGTGCGGCACAGTAGTTTACAATGAAGACATTGTTACTGATAAATAGTAACAGTGCGTCAACAAGAACTTACCCAAAAAAATATATTTCGTTTAAGATTGTATTTTCTCAAAAAAAAAAATTAATACTGGAGTACATACGCAAAATAGTAGTGTTATACATTGCCATCATTCACAGTAAAGAAAACTGTTCCATTACCAACAATATTTAGAACTATAATTTGAAATACTGATACAAAAGGGTAATCTACTAATAATCCCAGCGATTTATAGCAATATAATGCACCGGCTAACCCAGACTCTGATAATTTACATCAATATAATAATTAGGTCAAGAGCCTCACAATACAACTACTCAATGACTTAGTAGGAAATGAGTAAGGAGTGATATTATCCTTGTAATAAAAAAGAGTTCATCAGTGAGCTACATTCCACCCCTGCTAAAAAAATATATATCAAAAAACACTGCCATAAAATGAATTTTAATACTCGTACGATAATTTTCTACTTAAGACGCACAGTTCTCAGTACCAGTGATCATGCTTCAGTAGCACACAATGTAAGAATTCCTATAATAGCGTCACTTGACGATTTTAAAACTTAAAAACTCATCTCAGGGAACAGCGGATTACTCCGCGGCGCACTGCTAGCAGCTCGCAACAAAATAATTAAAGATGTTACCCTCTCTCATGAAGCGAAGGGAAGATACCTCACCCATTACACCGTGCAATAGGGTAGACCACTGCACGGCGAACTCCAGTCTCTTTAACAATCCCAGGCGAGGCGCTGTACAACTCTTCGAGCAAACACTACACACTAAACCCATTATTTGGTCACGCTAAACTCATTCAAGCACTGAAGAAAAATCCGGCGTACTACAAAAAGTCACCCACACCAACAGGGAACCTTCAACTGTTCTGCCACGGAGTCCGACACGTTGAATGTTTTACAATTAAAATTTCCCAGTTTATATTTAACAGACATTAAAACAGAAATTCTCATCGTTAATACCAGCTCAACTTAACACGAATCACAATAAATCTTCCCTGCAAGAAGTGTGCGGACACCAGTCTGTAGTTCACGACGTAACTTTGCAGTGCACAACACAAATACGTTTCTTTTTAATACGCCGCGTTTGTCAATTACGTCGTGTACACCCACCACCGTCATTGTCCGTCACTTGTCCCTTCCGACGACTCAAAATGTACGTAACTTTGCTACTGTAAGCGGTTTCCATCAAACACATTTTGCACTGTTCGTTTGCCACGAACAATGATATGCCAGGGGTCGGGCCCACGGAAACCGTGGGCTGAGCCACCTAAGATGAAGCAGGTAATCGTACGAATTAGTATTTATGGTGAAATATCGTCTGAGAACTTCAGCACGTGCTCGCTCGGACATCCCGACATGCAGTAACAATTATGGTGAAAGTACGATTTAAAACTTAAGTCTTAATACTTACAACTTAAGACTTAAATATAGAAGGGCCTTACTGCCAATTGATAGTGGGAGGAGAGCGGAGCACAGAAAGACACCCCTCCTTCAAATTTGAAGGAAATCGGTCGAAAAATGCGCCTTCCAGGCCTATTCGAAGGCGAACAGCATAACCCCAATCCCGCACAAAATGGAAAACATTTCCCCCTGTAACTCCTCAAAGGGTTAAGGGGGAGGGTTCAAAGAGGATGAATGTATAGGATCGGGGATGGGGGGAGGTCGGCTTCCCCCCCCCCCCTCTTCCGTTGGCCTACAGCGGCCCTCCAAAAACAGCGTTTTTTGTGCAAACACTCCCGTTCTTGATTAATTAGTATGGCACTTGTCGCCCGCACAGTACGACAATTCAAACTCGACAAGCGTAATCCGCGTTCTCTATAACCTTAAGCCAGAGTTAGACGATACCTGCAGCTGTAGTTGGTTCTACAATCCTTGGTGCACGAGCCTGTACAGCAGCCGCTGTATGAGCCACCATGGAAGATTCATATTACACGACAGCAAATTGTGTACTAGCATTAGGCACCCTCGATTGATGCGCAGAGATTTGTAGTATATTCCAACCCCATTCGTAGAACAGCTGCCACTTGGTAACTTGCGTAATCTATTAAAAAACTACCTATGTCATTTTAATATTGCTCTATTACTGTTCGCATTTTACATAATTTAATTGCTTACTAGTGTAATGTTATTATTTTTCTTTAATATAAATAGAAATCACTAGGCTACAGGCGTCGTCTTATTTTTAATTTTTATGAAAATTGCTAACGGGTTTAAAAATATAGTTTTTTCTTTATGTACCAAGTTCAAATCCTCGTGCACCTTTAGTGATAAAAAATAAGGTCCAACGGATTTTCGAACTCACGTTTACAAGTTACGTCATAATGACGGCCGTCGCGACTTTACAGCTGTACTACTTGTTTATTGTAGTAGATGTTGCCGTTGTTGTAGATGTATTGAAGTGACGTTGTCGAGCTCAAGTTTTGCCGACTTTTTGACAAATTCCCAGTGCGACAAGCTGATTGAAAATCTGCTGCGCAGGGGCGCGAGCCCGCGACTGCTAGACTAAAAGTCGGCCACCCTACCCCTGAGCTATTGGCGCAGGGGTATTTCCTAGAGTTTCTACCTCACGGATATATAATGAAGATGTACGAGTTCTTTACGGTTTCTTCAACTCGTTTCAAGGAATATTCACAGTGTTGGGAGGTATTCCACTCGGAAACTGCGATGTGATCTGCAAGGTACGAAACCTGTTATGGAACCTGCCACGAAAAATAGGGCTTGTCCACGAAATCTGGCCGTACAAGGCGGGAAATACCATGAGGGGTGAGACACTAGCCCATATGACGGCGCTATGGCGGACCTTGCATATGCTTTTACGGAATCTGGTATCATGTAATATCGTCTTTAGGCACGACTCATCCCCCTGCACCCCGCGGCAATTAAGATAGTCGCCCTGTAGCTGTATTCTGTAACTCGTTAGCTGTGATATAACGATCGGTACGATCTCTTAATGAGAGATGTCGTTTATGGGACTGAAGAGCAATTCTGTAACATCTTTTTTCCTGTAAATGTCAATACACTATCGAAAATTCTTGTTAACTACGCTGTGGAGAACCGAGAAATCTCGTTATCGTAACGAAGGGTATGAGACTCCTCGTTTCATATTGTTGAGGTCCGTAAATAAGAAGTGGTGCGTTAGACAATTCTCCTGCTCGCTAAACCAAAACTAGTGTAAAGAGAGTCAAATTAGTGCAAACCAGTGAAATAAGCTTATTTTAAAACAGTCGCAGTCGACAATAGCTGCTGTGTGTGCTTTACGTAACTTTGTATAATGGCGGGTATACGTGAACAGCTTTAACCTCGTAGACTGAAAAAAAAAAAAAAAAAAAAAAAAAAACCACCCTGAATTAAGTTTCAACAAAAGCGATTCGGTTTGTAACTAAAACTAACCCTTAGACCTTGTAAAGCAGTTTTATGTACACAGAATGCTTATTTAATCCCCAAACACGAAATATTTTGATGTGGAGTTACACTTACGCTTACGCTACAAATGTTATATTTAACGCTACTAAGGGATTACGTATCTTAGCTGTTGTAGTGGATTAGTGGCTAGCGTCTATCTCGTCCTGTGCATGGTTTAGTAGAATTGTAGCTTTGCGGGTTCAATCCCACCTACTTACAAATATTTTTATTAAGTTTTTTATGTTATTAATATTGAAACGTAACGTTCTGATTAATTAATTTTAATACAACGATATTAATAATGCGAGTAAAACCACAATTGTTGTACTAAACTTATGCACATAGACCAGCCAGGATGTAATTATACCTAAGTTTGTAAATTTTATTTTGCTAATTTTATAATATTGACAAAAATTATAGGTATACTTGTAGTTGTGTTTAACATACAGGTCGTATTTGAGTGATAACTG
Organism: Dryococelus australis; assembly: GCA_029891345.1. Lineage (NCBI taxonomy): Eukaryota > Metazoa > Arthropoda > Insecta > Phasmatodea > Phasmatidae > Dryococelus > Dryococelus australis. The sequence goes on from CM056993.1 coordinate 263,858,860, forward strand.
TAATTACTGCAAGGAAAAATCCGTATTGTCGCAACACTAGCTACCATTTCGTGCCCCAGCTTTACTGGGTTATTTTAATACGTTGTAAAGAAATTAGTAGAATACATTATTTCATACAACTTTAAAAAATTGGCATGTAGTTGGGATTCGAAAATGAAACACAAAAGTTCACTTCAAGTAGATTTTGTATCACGCCTCAACCAACTTTACAATCAAAACTACTTTCCAGCTAACAAAGTTAATTGTATTGTATTGTATTAGAATCTAAAATGTTTGATACATTAAAGCGACTTGTTATTACTTTGTATATACGAAACGGTCAAATGTTTATTTTTTTCTAAACTACTTTATTCTAAGTGTTATGTGAAGTTAAGGCCCGAAGGTATGGTGAGATTTTATAACCCCCTACGCCTAGTAGGAAGGAAAATCATGCAAGGAGACATGCATCGTGGCAAAGAGGGATTGGGGAGCCCTCCTTCCTGTCCTAAATCCCTTATACATATGTGTATTCCAGTGAATAATATTTGGATTTGCAATGGTAGCACAACATTCTGAGTTGTATAGCAGAACGTTATAAAGCGTTTTATATGTTCTACACGTCCATTTTAGTTTCCTTATAATCATAAATAAGTCCTAGAATATATGCTCGTTAATGTAACATTTACTTTATGGTATAATTTGTAGCTGTCTCTCTTTCAGTGCACTCTTGTTCACGGATCGTGAACGGTAATTGGCCGGATAACTGTGTTAAACGTCGTTTAGCTGTAACGATCGGTATCCGAAAATGTAACGAAAATTTTCCGTACACGCTTTTCCACTGGCGTTACAGAATCGCGTCCTCGATACGCAACTATCGACACATCCAACTGAGATCGTTTATAGAGTTCTACCGAAATAATACATTTAGAGTTCGAGTGTAACGAGTTACAGAATACAGACACTGGAACCGCTCACCATGGAAGCTACCATCCAACTCACCAGAAGTCTTGCCAGGTCCAATTAAGTAAGTATATATTCTAGCTAAATATCAGTAGAAATTCAGCAGATTTTTTTAAAGCTGTAGTGCCTACAGCCGTATAATGGAATAATAAGTCCGCAACACTGATATAAAATATTCAAGTGTTTCATTGTGCATGTTTTTACGTTGGAATTTTTAAAATGTGTCGTTTGAAACTATAATTTTTAATTTCCAACAAACCACTAACAAGCATAGTGGGTATAGATGGTTCTGAACATTAACAACACATGTCACGAGAATATTTTTCTTATGTAATGCTGCTCAGAAACCACTGGTTTAAAATTGGAAACGGAATACTTAAGCAGATAAATATACAAAACAACAATAAAATTCACTACATAGCAATTAAGAATGAGTGAGTGAAGAGATTTGGGCGGCTCTTAACAGCGAGGTCTTGAGAGCCGATGAGGGTGATTGAAATGAGTATGGATATGCGTAAAATGAAAGGGCGGGGGAAACGGGAGATCCCCGAGAAGGCCCGCGGACCAGCGGCATCGTCCGGCACGATTTCCACTTGCGTAAGTCCGGTGACCCGGCCGGGGAGTGAACCTGGTTCGCCTTAGTTGGAGGCGAGTACGCTAACCTCTCAGCCATCGCGGCACCAGCAATAATAACACGCTACAATAATCAACAATAAAAAATAAACAAGACAATTGACAATGCAATGAAAATCTATCTAAAGTGAGCTTGCAGAATAAAAATTTTCTGAGCTTACCTTTAAAAAGTGACTGTTTCTGTCTCGGTAAGTATTATATTATTTCAAGGTAGACAAGTGGCTGTACTTACAGTTTATTCTCATGTGTAAAATAGCGTGTTTTGTTTCTGTAACTTTACATAATTTCCTGAATAACACACAAATTATTTTAACAGCAAATTTTACCAATTATAAAACAGCAAACTTTTTATAGTATTGCAATACAAACCAGTTCATATGTTATGACTGCGCGCTTCAGCTACTAACTTGAAATAATAACCTAAATTATGTTTTTGTGTTTGCATTATATACAATTCTTTAACTAACATAGTTATATGCAAACGATCTCAATATCATGCAATAATTCCTCCTGATCTTGTAGAGAGTACATACACATCCCAAGAGCCCTGAAATACGAAAGTGACGTGATGATTTTTGTAGGTGAAGTTAGGTGAAGTACACGTATAATACGGGGAATTCCACATGAGACGACGCTTTCTTTGTGTACTAATACATGAAGTCGGTGATGTGAATACTGTGATTTCCCAGAATGTTCAATGATAAGAAGAAAAAAAGGAATGAGTGAACTAGTGAAAAAAAGTATGTATTGCTTTAATAATGCATCAAATTACTACTCGGGGTCGTTTTGCAAAATAAAGAGAAAATACGTAAACTCGATAAAAGAAAACACTAGATTTTGCAATATTATGTAAATCCATCAGTAGTTACTAGATAAAACGTAAAATCAGGAGATCTACCAACAAATCAGTAGACATGGCAACACTGCTCACTAGCACGGCATACCGCCGCCGGGACGGCACGCGAACTTAGCACGCTGACAACCAGACGACGGCCCAAGGCCTCACTGAATAGGTAGCTGTTCATCGTACATCCAGCAATGTGACGTCCATACGTTACATCATCATGGCCAAGTTAAAACCAAACTTAATCGAAACGCAATCTTGAGTTTGATACCAGGCCACCAAACGGCGGGCAGAACTTTGGCAGAAGACGCCTTATTGCAAAACTGCTCAACGTACTTGAGTAATATATGCTAAGAAATGTTTCACACGTGAATACCAATTTCAGAATCTCCATTTATGTACGAAGCCAATTTCTTCGAAAGTGAAAATTACCAAAGCGGGTGTTTTCGTAGTCAATTTTTGAGTAATATTATATACGTATATATATACGTATTTATACGTATATATATATAATATTATATACGTATATAGTGTATATATATATATACACACAAAGGCAGCACACTTTTACCTTTAGTATGACGTCGCAAAATTATATGGTCACTGCTGGAAGTCTCGCAGAGGCGTGTTATCGGCGGAAAAAATGGCGCACTAGTTCAGTGAGTTGTGCAAAAAAGCTACGATAATACGTGATGTGCATGCCTGGGCAGCCCTCAGCTTCTAGCTCCATGCTTCTAGGCCTCTGACGTGCAAAACACTTCCAGCCAGGTGGCAATCTTAAGTGAACACGTTACTATAAATAATTGGAGTTGTTTACAAGAACGAAGATTTTGCATATGAATGAGTATGTATTTGCGAGTGAGCCTTTGACAGTCTATAGTGATTTGGATCACAGAAGAAAATAGAATTTCCCGGCTATCGCAATGGTAATTTTCACGATAGAAAATTTATTTACTGGAGCCAATGGAAAATCACTATCCACCTTCGACCAATATTTTGGAAAACACTTCAAAAAATTTATAGAGGTTTTTGTGATAAGTAACAAAATAATCACAGATGTGTTAAAGTTAAAAAAAAATCACCTGGTAAAATTGCTATGCGTATTACCACATGCGCACGCGCACACACTTGAGCAATAATTAAAAGTCTTTGGTATGTCCTTCAAAGTTTAGAAAGTAAGTTTTTCTTAAATTAACTGAGCAGAAGAGAAAAAGTATGTTAGGCGCCATTGGGACGTGCAACTGGAGCTCGGAGCTGTACATGCTCTGTCATTCCGATCCCCTAACGGCCATCTTGTCCACCACTTTGAATGTCGGAGACCTTCACACTGACCTGTGTCCTTGACACCTGTGACCTTTGACCTTGAATCCAACAAATCCCAAAAATTCCTTACAATCCCCCCAAAAAACAAATTTCCCTAAATATTAATAAATTTTTTTTAAATGTATTTTAAACAATTATAAAATTGCAATTTTAAATGTTTGGGCTTAGAGTTAACGGGGAACTGGAACCAACCAGCCATCATGTATGACACCACTTAACTGCCATATTGGACCCAGGTGACCTTGATCGATTAATTTTACCCTGTAACAATCAATTTAGAAGCCCTTGAAAGCAATAACTTGAGAAAAAATGTAAAAATTAAATTAATTAGTAAAAGTCAGCAAACATATTACATTACCGACTACTACTGCCATATTATATCCAGGTGACCTTGAAATTTGGCCTTAACCTGGTGACATTTGACCCTGAAACAAACATTCGTGAAATATTTCCTGGGAATTTATTTTAAAATTAATAAAAAAATATTTTAAAAATTATCTAAAATATTATTTAAAAATGAATTAAACTTACATTTTCGGAGGTTTCCCCAGCACTATATCCAGCAGACGACTGACTCTTCTCCAATCGATCACATTGTTATAACATTTCCCTCAACTACCAATGTTTCTCATTGGTTAATTAGTCGGCAGGCCTCCACTCCCCTCACCAATACTCATTCTGTCGAATACACTCCACCATCCATATAGTTTTAGTCGTTTGTCATTTGTTTACTTTATATTTCTTAGGTAGCACTTGTGGATTAATTGTCGATATCGTCACCATGCGAGCTATCCATTTAGCCACCAGTTTACAGCCATATTAGTTGTTACATTTTTTTATGGTATAGGTGGGTCCGTATTCGCCTGACATATTGGATTCTATTTCCGTCACCTACGTGGTGCAAATTTCATGATTTAGCCATCAGGCAAGTGGTCGAAACAAACATTATCTCATGCTCTGTCACGTCATGTTCTACATATTTGATTTCATTTTTTTCTTAGGCACCTTCCATTCATCCCCTCTCAATTATTTTTAATTTTGTCCCCACGAATAAGTCACCTGTGGCCACCCTCTGCCATTCCACTTCGATTTATTAGCCTGCTAATTACACGGCCGCTTCGAGATACCATCTTGGGTTAAATCACTTCTGCAATCTTTGATAATGCCATATGGTCTTGGCCTTTAACCTTCAAAATCTTCCATTTTCTTTCACATTTGCTAGGAAAATAACTGTGCTGTATTAAAGCAGCATCAGTTATGTCAATATATATATATATATATATATATATATATATATATATATATATATATATATATATATATGGGACCTCTCTCCACCATGTACCGCACAGAAGTAGGTCTTGCCAGACCCGATTCAACCTTCGCCCTCCCCTTCAAGCCTCAAGCACAAATTTCTACCACTTCAACAGCATATTTTCACGTCTGTTACATACAACCTGCTTAAAATGTATTGTGGTAGCAATTCATTCTAATTTTCTGCACAGTTAGTTTAAATACTGTGCCTTAATTATCATATTTTTGGTTGTCCCTACACGGTATTTCGGGACTTGTTGGCGTCGTCACCAGTGTTTCAGCTTAAGATGTGAGCAACTGATGTTACCTTCTGGAGTGTCTTGCGCCAGAGCTCTCTCTATAACTGCTACTGAGATACATCTAATGCTGAATACTCTAACAGATATCTTTACCATAAATATATGAATATATACTGAAATCGGCCTTAGGCGAACCGTCGGAAAGCGTAGACGGATTGTAAGGTTACTCTCCAATAAAGGTTAGCTACTCGCTTTTTAATTACTTCTCAATTTCATACAAAAGTGTTTACATTTACAATAAGTGAACGCTAAGTAGGAATACAATTCAATTAAGATATTAGCAATAGAAGGATGTTAAAAACTTCAATGATTTACAGATTACTTTAAATGTCTTTCTCGCTCGCGACCTAACCTCCAACACCGACCTAACCTGCACAACGGCAAATATTGAAGTACAAAATTTGAAATTATTAAAATTTCATATATTATTTTATCATACCCACAAACACTAACATCATGTAGAGACAGATCTGAAAACCAAAACTATCATATTCTCTATATCAGGGAAGTAGGCTTTTTAGGGCAGCGTACAACAATACCGGCAAAAATAAAACATTTTTTCGTTGAAATCATTATATATATATATTATATATATTTGTGCGAAAGAAGCTATCCACACACTCTGAGAAAAATATTTGGTGAAATCTAATGGAATTTGTTTGAAACAACCAAATAGTATATTTGCTTAGTAGCAATTAAGATCATTGCTTGGCACAATAAAATTATTTATTTGATATTATTTAGTTATTTCAACAATGTTATATTGCTATAACAATAACCTATATATATATATAGAGCTGAATAAAGTCAGTTCACAGGTTTAGCAGAACCACAATGGTAGTTTCTTTTAATCAAATAATTATGTTGAACTTCAACATGTCTGTGTTAAAACAACCAAGCATCTGTTTGGCTTGACTAAGAAGACAATTACTTTCAACCAAATAATTTTGTCGATCCAAATATATGACTGTGTTAAAACAATCGTGCACTAATTTGGTTTGGCTTCTAAGATGATGATTTTTTTTTTAACTTGAACCATACTTGCATTTAATAGACTTAATTATTAGTGTAACTTCTTTTAGTCATAATGTAAAAATAATATTAGCTATATTGTATAATATAATTTATTTGTATATATAAAAAATGGTTAGAATCGTGGACTGGTATTTCTGATTCGTGTTCAAATCTCGCTTAAAATGTAACATATTTGAACTTTTTTAATATAATATTTTTTCACGGTAGAATATAATTAAAATTAGACACATTTACTTGAAAATTGTGGTATAACTTTTATATTTGTATTGGAAAGGTAAAAACAAAAATTCAGTTTCTATTAAATTTAGTGTATTTTTAGTGTTGCCAAGTGTTACAGACGCCTGATGATATTTTTTAATGTTGAAATAATTGGTCATAGTCGTGTGGATAACCTTAACTGCCGCAGAAACGACAATTTTCTTGTTACAATGGCGAAGAAAGCTTCGTGTAGAATTGGCGTTGTTCGTCCCCGTAACTCGAAGCGAAAGGGAATACGGAGACTTTCCCTTGTTTTGTATTTACGGATTTAATTCTTTTTTTTGTCTTTACAAATTGCCTTTCCGTATATACACTGTATATTTTCGTAAAACATTCCGTAAACATACGAAAATTTTTAACAATGCGTTCATTCTTGTTCCTTGGTCTGCCATCTAGCACTCACTCAGGAACCAAGCTCGTTGTTCAGACGGACGTATCCAGATGGTTGAATTTACCATGTCAAAATAGTTTGGCAAATATATAATTGATTTAAATAAATCGTTTTGTGAAAGCAAGCATTTGTAGTCATTTTAAAAACAAATATATGTTTGCAAAATTGATATATATGAGCATACCATACGTAAAAAATATGGTATTGTCAGCAAAACATTCGTTTGATTTGGAAAAATACACCAACAAAATTATTTGTTCAAACAAAAAAAAAATCACTATATTTACTTCAAAAACCCAGTGACTGATTTAACAATATTTGGTTTGAAACAGCAAAATAAATGTCAAAATTATTTATTTGGTTGTTTAGACAGTTCCTTTTTCTCAAAGCAGTCACATAAACATTTAAAGTTTCCTTGAATGCTAATTGTTTGAGGTAGAAACCATCTGATGTGGTTTCGCCAGCAGGTAGTTCAGATCGTTTCTCAGCTGCAGAAAATCTTCCTTTGCTGTTCTTCTTATGTCTCTTTGGATTATCGCCATGTTTGGACATATGTTTGCACTTGTCACCTATTTGTATAGCACAGGAAGGACCCTTCACACAAGTAGATTTTTAATGCTTCCTCGCACTTGTGTGTAGACAAATAACGTGTCACAGTAACAGCAACTAAGTCATCGATGGTAACAGTGTGGTAGATGATTCATCCGAAGAAGTCGATGGTGCAGCTGATACCATGCCTAAAGAAGTCGATGGTGCGGTCGAAATCATGCTTGTAGAAGTCGATGGTTCTGTCGACGCCATGCCTGAAGAAGTCTATGGCAACACTGCTGTACGTGACTCATCTGAAGAAGTCTATATTGACACTGCTTTAGGTAACCCATCCGAAGGTGTCGATTGAGACATTGCTGTAGGTAAACCATCGGAAGAAGTCGATGGAGACACTGCTACAAGTGACCCATCCGAAGAAATCTATGGAGACATAGCTGCAAGTAACCCATCCGAAGAAGTTGCTGGCACTCTTAGCGTCTTGTTCGAAGAAGTCGATAGCAATAATGCTGTACGTTTTGTTACTAGACCCGCAACATTTGTCAGCATAACATTTTATACGTATTTTCACAAGCTGAGACTATGTTTGTTTTACGACAGTTGCTGTAAATTTTAGCCTCACAACTGACCTCAAACTGCTTATAATATACCCATATGCAAGCCCAATGACATCATGTTGACATTAAACCAATCATATTATGTCAATAACACATTGTACGGACATTGACCAGCCAATCACCTAGTTGCCAAGTGATTGCAGGCACTGAGACATCACATGCAGGAATATGTAATAAGACCCAATAACTTTCGAAAAATACTGGTTTCAGACTGTCTGAAAGTGGGTTAGATATCTAAACAAGATTGTTGTTGTGAAGTATGAGTGGTATAGGATAATTTGTAACAAAATACGGCGTGTTGTCTGACGTAACGCAAAAGGAGTGGAGTGGAGAGATATAGGCGACTCTTAACATAGGGGTCTTGCGAGCCAATGAGCGTGAAGCGAGGTGAGTATGCGAATATCCGGGTAGCGACCCCGCCGGGAATTGAAAGCGGTTCGCCTTGGTGGGAGCTGCTTGTCTAACTTGATTGTTAATTACAGGGTTCACCAGCCTGAAAGCTGCAGTAATACTTAATATTCCGTAGGATGATCGATAACGTACCGCTTGATAGGACTGAATAATTCTAGTATTTATCCCCTAACAGGAGATTTAATGATGAAAATTAGGACAGAGATGACGTCAGTTAGACTTAAAAAATTTTTCACCCGTGTTCACACATGTAATGTGACATTAAAGTGTCGTTGGGATTTCATTTATCCTTTGTGAAACGTGACGCCATTAAAGGTGAATGTCGAACTGTTCTACGTGCGGTGTTCAGTTTTACCATTTTGCTTACCTCTCTCTTTCCTGGGCACAAAAATCCGTTCGTGAGGGCATAGCTGAGTGGTCGCAGGTCGAAGAGAATCGGAAAACTCGATATTTCCAAAACTGCAACAGAGTATATCTGGTTGAAGAAAGAAGACACAGTACCAAAGGCACGTTTTTCATAAGGAAAATAGATAGAGCACCGGAAATTTCGCAAATAGATTTGCCAGCAGGCTAGTCTTCACCACTCTTTATGCACTCGAGCCAAAATAGTTTTTCTATTGGCTGCTGCACAGTGGCAGTTCCATTGCTTTCTGTATGTTACTTGCTCACAGTTACATAGGGCATGTACAATCAAATGCCAGTCAATGACAATGCTATCACTGTAAGGAAAATGTCTAGTAAACTTCCTAAACTGCAATGGAATTTTATGCCTCATACATTGTAATCATATTATTGTAATACATATCAGGCTGCGATTCTATGAATGTTAAGTATCGGTAGTATAAGATGATTCAGTTGGAAACTTACCTACGTTTCTGACTTCCTTGAGTAAATATAGGAACGTTAGCATACATGTATGGGAAAATGCCCACTGCAAAAGCCTTCTTCACTAAAGACGGCTATGCCACTGCTCGTTCTTCCTCATTATACGTGTTTATTGACGTGGTAAATGCACATAAAATCTCTTAGCAGCTTATGATAAAACAGGGTAGAGCAGGGATTTACGCTCGGTGGGTTATAACGCTCACTTTTGGAATCATTGGTCATTAGCCCTGCCAGTTACATGTAAATGACATTGTGACTCCTTATCTTATCATGCCATCTCCACTGGCGGAGAAGTCCCATATTCAATTCTTAGAATAATGACCTAGCGATGAAGTAGACGAAGCAAATTTGTGACGGTGACAGTTAACCTACAACAATGGCTAATTTGTTTTTTATTAATGTGGCATTAATTTAGTTTTAAGTACTACACAATATCCTTGTAATAGCTCGTGCCATATAGCTTGCAGTGAAACAATTGAATAAAAATGACATTTCACAAATAAAAATATTATTTTTATTTTTCTGTTTACAAACACGTTAGGGGCTATTTCGCCCATGGTAAATGGTGCTATTATGCTCAGGTAAATTCAAAGCTTATTTTTCTGTTACAGATTATGCCATTATATAAGTATTAGAATGTTAAAATACAAGAAACCGGTAAGCAAACAATGTTTCAATAAGATATCTAAAATTATTTACTAGCCAAATAAGCTTTTGGGAGCAGCGACACAGTTAATCATTTTCTTGACGTTAAATTGTAGCAACTATTCTCTTAAGTAATTGTTAGCTGCAGGTATTGAAATATCACACTATCTCCCACCACACAACTCTGGATACGACTGTGTTCAATACCCTCAAGACGTAAAATGTTCCCAATTTTCCTGAAATTATGGAAGAATCTGCAAAAATAAAATAGATTAAAAAAATATTATCAGATATTTTACCAATAAAGAGTTTACGTGGAGGCCAATTAAGACACAAGATAGCTGATTCTTACAGAGAAAACAAAACCCCCATTAAGCGTAAAAAATTTGCATCAGCGCAAAACTCAGTCACGAATAAACCTGGACTAAAATACACTAGGCCTATGTGTTTTCTGTGGTCTAAAGTGTAAATGAAAAATTCGTGAATATAGTGTAATTTAACTTTGTCAGAAATATTAAGCGCGTTTTCACAAGTACAGTGTACGTGCTACAGAAAAATAAAATTACACGTAAAAAGAATGTGCAAATTTCGAAAGAAAAAAAAAGTATGGAATAGCGCCACAAGCGAGCGGAATTACCCCACTAATCTACACGTATTATGTTTGTCTTATTTTGCCAATTTTACTTTTACAGCTTCTTACCAAATTTTTTTTTTTGTGCTTCATTATTTGTAAGGATGGTTTTATATATATTAATACACACACACACACGTGAATATAATGTTCGTTTAATTGAAATTGGGGGGAATATCTCCTGCTTACCCGAAGAGATTGGGGCCTACCCTGATACAGAAATAATTCGCGAAATACTTAGTGGCTCTACAAATATATATTGAAGGCGGTCGAGAAGTACACGTAAACCGCAGCGACGTGAGGGGAGTTTAAAAGAAGTAGCGAGTCACGTGCTAGGAGCGCAGGCACAGGCACCGCACCCCTGGAGCAAATCCTCTTATTTATTTCCCAGTTAAGTCGCCTACCCAACCCCTCTCCCACCCCCGCACAAACACGGGTTTCGCCATTCGCGATCAAACCTGCTGCGGCATCAGGTGTTCTCGTAAGTGGTCCGCAAATATTTTTCTTTTTCCTCACCAGTTCCGGCCGACAATGCATCTGCGCTCTGCTCGTATGATTCCCTGTTCGCGTTCGGTATCTAGAAAGTTCCTCTCTGGAAGTTTGGTAAAATCGCAGTACACGCTCGTATGTTTGCTGGATACTTTAAATATTTAGGTAGGCAGACTCCCAGGAAAATTATGTGAAACTACTAGAGAGGTAACGTGTGTTTGGCATTGAAATAAGCTAAGAAGTTGTTTGCCGAAGCGAGGAAAGAACCGTGATGAAAACATGAAAACGTGTTAATTTTTTTATGTTGAACTTGTGCACGGCAGCCTGAAGTATAAATGCTTCCAAGTTATAATCAACATAAAATAAATTTATTATCTTCGTCGCTGCCAACTTAACTTGGAGCATACAAGTTAGTAAGCAATATATGCAACTACGGGAAAGAATTCTTTTTTAGAGGTTGACTTTAAAACTGCTTGGATAACCGGTTAACCAAATATACCGATTTTTTTCAATAGTGAGCTCTGCAGGAGACATAGTAATATCCGGACATAGATTTTTGTAATATTAAAACCTTATCCGATTGTGTTTTTGTGTGTATATTGGTGTATGAATACAAATATTTGTTTCGGCCAACAAAGTGCTTATTTGTATCAGGCCAAACCAACAAGAAGTTAATCTAACCAAATATTTGGTTTACAGCACAGTTTGTAGACCAGATTTGTCAAATAAAATATAAAATATTTAAGTGAAAATCAATTTTGTTGATTTTAAATTTTGTTCTGCCTACCAAACACTTTAAGACCATTTATATTGTTTTTGAATTGCTGAAACTAGTACTTGATACATTTTAAAGATATTTGATATTGCTGTAAATATTTTCGTATATTTTCCTATCTAAGCGCTTAAAAAATTTCATATAAATATAGTGGAACCATATAGAAATTGGTTGAAAATCGTAAGAGGTTTACTTCGGGCATAAACATCGCTATAATTTAGTTTTTTAATTTTACATAATAAGAGAAAACTACTATTGGTTGTTATAACAACGTACCGATTTTGAATAAAGACTAATAATTAGATTTTAACGGACTATATATATATTTAAAGTTTAAAGTGCATTTCGTCAAGATATGTTCCATTAAGTAAACACCAACCAGTATTTTTCAATCAATATCATCTTACTGATCATGGAAACTAGAATCAGGAAAATATGATCGTCTGTGTGAGACGAAAATAAGCGTTATGACATTGATGGCAATGTCTCCACTTTTGATACAATTTTCTTCTGCATTATCGCACTCCTGTGAAAAAGTATTTAAGAATTTCATATTAGCCAAACAACAAAAAAATATTATTTTGGTTCTGTTCAGTTGGAAAAAGTAAAAACTTACACTGGAAAAAAAAAAAAAAAAAAAAAAAAAAAAAAAAAAAAAAAAAAAAAAAAACATGGCCAGAGAGAGGACAACGATAAAAGATTTTTCACCAACTCTGTAAGAAAAAATTTGAATGAATTTCTATTGAGTTACTTATTACGCATCATTCTTTAAGTTACTCTGGTATGAAAGTTTGCTCAGTTATTTATACCGCTGCAAAATATTTGCTTAGAAATTGAACACTTTCTTTTTTCCTTTTGGAGTTCCCAGAACCCAGCAGACTATAACTAGGTGGTTAAAATTTAATGTCACATAGTTTTGGGGTATGAAATGAGACATTAACAGTAACTTGTAAAATGCTGAATAAGTCAACAATGGAAAACTATAAAGAAAGGACCATCCTTTTATATATTATACAATTCCTGCTTGATATAATTTTTGAACCTGAACGCCATTAGCCTAACTTCTAGTCAACATTGGATGTTTAACTTATCTTTTGTTGCTTAATAAATCATGTTAAATATCAGAATATTATGCTACACATTCTAGGAACTTTAAATTGGTCATCAGTTACTCGGCGACTACTAAACCACGTCCTCTATGCATGGATTTTATATAACTGACTGAACCAGTACTGCAGGAATTCACATACACTGAGTTTTCGATACCAATTTGTGATATCTTAAACTGTACTTGAAAATAATGGTCAAAATATGGTAATATAAACATTTTGGTAACATAGCCTAATCGTCCCTAGGACATTACTTGCAAACATTTTATTAACGTTTTCAACCTGACTCTGGATGACAAGGTATTTTACAATTCTGATCCATCTCTTTCTTCCTATCATTCTTTCGAACAATAATGAGCTAATTAGACGCAGAAATTTCGCCACCAGTGAAAAATTTGTTTTCTCAAATACATTTTGAATCTTATGAAGCCTTAGTAAACATATGAGAAAATTTTAAAATTCTGGAGATAAAGAAGAATTATTTTCGCTTTGTTTATTTCATGCCAGTAGGTCCATGAAATCTTCTTTAAATCAGATATAAGATATTTTCACTACAGCCAAGAATTTATATTTATTCTAACTTAATTTTTGTGTTCGTTAACAAACATTATTAAGCCTAAGTTGAAAAACTAGTTTTAAAATTGTCTGATTAATTTTGAATGAATCTAGTTAGGAAATTAATAAAATTTGTGTAATTTTTTCACGTATAGTGGTAACAAATGTGTGTTGGTGATTAATGCAATGACTTTGTGTTGTTAGAGAACCCAACTGTTTGCTACTAGCCACATAATAACTTAAATAAACATTCTTATAATAACTAATTAGTCATTCAGTATTTAAGAAAAGGGACAAGCATATCTACAGTAGTCGGTTTTCACACTATAATTTCACCGAGTAATACACTCAACTTCAAAGAATGTGCGAGTGATTAAGTAATATTTAATACATATAATTTTAAAAGAAAATATTAAAGAAAATTATTTATTTACAATATATTATTGCATGATTTCAGACAGAAAATTTTATGCAACTTTAAACATAACACAGACCGATATGTCGAATTTTTTCCTCCAAGAAACCAATATTGAGTCATAAATATGATATGTCTACGTTGACGAAAATACTTATGTACCTGTGATGCTTAATGACATCTTCTAAAACGCCAGGGTGATCGCTTGGCCCAGTAAATATTAACATAGGCAGAGTTCATGTAGAGGTTTAAAATTTTCTTTTACTTGGGGTTCAGAAAGCAAGTCGTCTGGTTTTTTACCTTAGAAAATAACAGCCTTCTCGTGGAAAGGTTCAGGTACGAGAAAAAGTCCTTTGTTTGTGCCATACAACTGAACTCTGTTCGAAGAATTGCCTATGATGAACAGCAATTTTGTGCGATGGAATTTACTTTGAACACAGTTAGAAGTAATCAACATAAAAAACAATATTTCGAGAAAATTATTTAATTTTCATCAATTTACTCAGTTGTTAAAAATAATTAACTCCCCAAACGTAAAGTAAGTATTGCTGCACTAATTCATTAAATAATTCATTTAACTCATTTAGGACATATCTCTTCGTAAATTCTTATTTCAAAAACCGTAAACTCTGTCTCATTATTGAGAGATAAATATTTTGAGTTTAAGTAAGCTAGATTTAAGCATAAGAAATATACAAAGTATGAAAAACATCCTGTTAATCAACTGTGGCACAAACAGGAAACTACACAGTATAATAAGCGTAAGATAACAAATCATTCTTAGTAACAAATTGTAAGCAAATTTTACTTCAAATAATTTTGTTTATAAATATTTGATACCTCATTTCGTACAAACTAGTAAAAAGATATCCCTTATGAAACATGCATTAAATCGATCTATGTTTTGTAGATGAAAAAACCAGAACAGAAATTTTCCTTTACCCAATTATTTCTTGCAAAATATAACACAAATTATTGTTTTTAATATGGCCACTAAAGGAATTTCAGGTAGCATATGGATAAATATTTAACTAGCAGAAAGGATAATATTTTCCAAAAATTTGAGCTACAGTAAATTTCTTCCGCAAAGCTATATATATATTATATATATATATATATATATATATATATATAACATGGCATCAAAATTGCTTAGAAAGAGCAGTGTCCTCCACTATACATACAGTCAGAATAGGGGAAAATAATAAACACAGACAGTATCATGCCCACCGACAATCAGGCAGCAAAGCTATTTTGTGAGCCGTTCACCCCACAACGTGAAACCAACAAACACGTGAAGCTACAGCGGAATTTAACAACTTTGCTGAAAGGAGAGGAATCCTGCAAGTAAAGCAAAACTCGCGCCTTTGATGCGCGGAGAACACATTCTGGTTGAAAAAACGAAACACGGATTACGAGGTCCCTCGTTTTCTGTCAACAACAAATGACAGCGTTTACTTAGTCTCTTGTTTTCTAACACATCTTGGTAGAAAAGGATATGTGCGGTAAATATTAACCAAGCCAGTGTTCGTGCCAAAAGTTAACAGTTTTAGTTCTTGCGGGATACAGAAAACACTTCATGCGGTTTGTACTACACATGCTGAACTTTATTGGTAAACTTTCAGTGATCCCCAGTTATACACAAAGTGCGTTCGAAATACACATGACGATTCATTCAAGACTAGAAATAATTTATTTCGACACAATTGGTAGTAATTAACATTTAAAGTAGCATTTAGAGAACTGAAACGTATGTATTATTAATACTGAATTTCTATTTATGTATAATTTATTTAATATTTTCTATTTGTCATAAATGTTAAAAATGCGCATTGATAGAATACTACTGCAAGAATGGTGAGAAATTGTGCAAATGCATGAAAGAAAATAAATCTAATTTTAATTTGAAAGAAAAGTAAAAGTGATTATTTTCTTCCAAGTGTGTTGCTGTTTCTGACATTCTTGGAGCAAAGATGGTCGCAGGAACCCGAACTACTCTGGTTTGAAGATGAACAGAACCTGAAAGTGCAATTCGAGACTTCCGTTGAGTTCACGCCTCAATTTTGAGGCACCTGTTTGATCCCGAAGCCCGATATCAGATCATAGACAACGTAGATAATATATTACAGTTACTCAAAATTCATTTATAACTTACTTTTCCGTCACCTCAATCCCGACGTTATCTGAGTGCAGAGACTTTTAAATTATTCAAGGTCGGAAGAACGGATAGTATCAGAAGAGCATAATTTATTTTAGTTCAATTATGTTTAAACTCGTTCTGCGATTAATCCTATTTTCACATTCCCTAAGTTAAGCCTTAAATATCTTTAAGGTTGTATTTAGCAAAATAAATATTTTTATTTGCCATATTTTAGAATTAATTCATTATTTTTCATATGACTCAATCCATTTTGGTATATTTGGAATTTTATATGAACTGCTGTCCCTGATTGCCAGTTTGTTCACGTAAATTCTTTTTATGTGCATGATTCCTTTGGTGAATATGTCACAATACACTGATTTCCAACAATTTATTTTGTAACATTAAAGTTATGACTTTTTTTTGTGAACAATCAATGGATGTAGAAGTTGTGCTATGTGATAAGTCTTACGTTAATACAAAATGTAATTTTCATCCTCATTATAATGGTGACATTCTCAGGGTGATTAATGAGATAGAGAGTGAGAGAGAGAGATAGAAAGAGAGGCGACTTTCACATATTAGCGGTGGTTCCTGGGTTGAACATAAAGCGTGGAGAATATATTTTTGAAATATTCTCTTCTCGCTGGACGGCGATGAATTAATTACTGTTATATTAAAAATGAGGCTTCAAAGCTATTGAAGTATGCACGTAACAACGCAACTTCCACAAAACGCTGACTCGTCATCTACGCGTCGGTGAAGTGAGCTCGTTATTTACTATCAGCTCCGTCAAAAAAGCAATTAATAACTTTAAAATAAGAACCGTTATTCAACATGTTTTTTAAAAATCCTTGACTACCTCGGCAACACAGCCACACATTTTGTTTCTAATTCTTGATATTTAACGCTCCATTTCTACTGCAGGTAGCTCTATAGGTTCAGATTATGTACACTTATTTTTTAAAACGCACACTTGTGTACAGCTGAACCATCATTTGAACATGGGACATTTTCTGGAAGTTATGTCTTAAGAACTCAATATTGGTGTCGCCACTAACAATTGTTGTTGCAAGTAAATAAATAACGAATTAAATGCCGTAAATACGATACAAACAATAACCTAATCACTTTTTACCAGGAAGATTACAAGAATGGCACACATTTATTGCCTTAGCTACTTCGATCGCAGAGCCATTACCTCAAACATTCTGAAATGAAAGCTCAAGTGTAAAATAAGTTGCATATAAAAATATCCAATTACTGGGATTCGCTGTGAATCTTTGACACGTATGTTCGGGTCCTAATAAAATCAACACTTGTAAGAGCAGTGATTTTTACAGTTAGGTTTCAAGACACTTATTAAGATGACATTATATGACTGTTTATAATTCTAGATTTATTTACTGTAATATGTTCTAACAAATATTAAGTAATATCTGATAAGTCTACTTCCTCAGACACGTACGTTTAAGATATTCTATTCAGTTTTACAGTGGCACAGATACTAATGTTTTATGGTTTCAGAAGTCTGCCCTAAACCATCAAACAAAAATATGTTTCCCAAAAATATTCCACTCTAACGAAAAAGTAAATTTATGCGTGTTATAGACTGTTGATGGTGCGTGTCTTGTTTATTGCATATTGACTTAATCCGGCCTTGAGTAAGAAGTTTGTGTACAAAATTTAATTTTATAATTTGCATTTGGCCAACATCGTAGGTACGAATATTGATAGATATTGTTTTAGTGGAACGCCACACATACTCTCATGAATACATACACAAACAATAAGGCGAAATCATTTGTCTTCTTTCACAAAGGAAAAAAAATAATCGCAGAAGTAGGTTAAAGGTTATTGCTAATCGACGAAATGAAAAAAAAAAAAAACTTAGTTTTTGAATAAAACATAGTATTTTTGTAGTTAAAATACCGTTGTCAGATAATAACGTTAATGATTAATGAGTAACGATTTTATATGTAGCACTTCTTAATTTTAGTAGATAGCCATCCGTTCTTCTTAACCTGTCTAAATATGTTTGCCAAACCTGTCTCGTTTAATAAATAAGGGATAGCAAGTCTTACTAGGCGCTTAGAGCTATGTGAAATTGTCTATGAAATAATCCGTTTGAAAAGAGAGAACTGGGTGAAGTCACATTTCCTTTAAAGTACTACATACACAGATGAACTAGGAGCAAAACTTTTTAATACAACTTGCGCATCACAAATGCCGTATAGGGTATTTCATACCCTGTAAAAAGCGATATTTTTAGTCTTTTAACCATAAAAATTAACCATTGAAATCTAAACATTAAAAAAATCTTAAATTTCAATGTGCTTTAGTAAATACATATTAATTTCTATATTTGTATAAAGTAGTTTTAACGGCTCAGGTTTTCAGCGAAACATTAAGTGATAAGGTTTTGGGACAAAATATTGTAAGTGACATAATCCAAAATAGTTTAGAAAAGAAAAATCCGTAAATATAGATAATCTATTAACAAATTCGACTGTAGTATAATTTGATGTTTTAGATATTTTGCGTACAGTATAAAATATGATATTCATGTGGAAAGGTTATTCACTGGTAATTACTTTGTTTCGCCATGAAAGATGTGTTTAAAAGCACTGAATGTACACACGGTAAAATTAACTGCTTGTTTTAACATTTTTATGTAACTGCAGTGAATTCGCTACTCATTTCAGTAGATATAAAACACCTACCCTAGCGCAGCGCACTAAAATAATCGAAAAACCAAGCAATTTAAATAACAAAAAAATTAATTTGTTTAATTTCAAGCAACTTTAGCATGCTTCTAGAAACCTCAATTTTCAATTCTCAAAAACATGAAAATTTAAGCTAAAAACGAGCAAAATTTTCATTTTTCCAAAAACCGCCGTGCAGGATTTGTGCTAATTCTAAAACAGCAAATTTTAAGCAAAAGTCATGCAAATTAAGTTAAAAATCAGATGAAATATTATGTTTTATTTATTATAGATTATATTCTAAGTTTCAGTAATTTTTTAAAAATTTCTTCTATCTTCTAAAAATTATCACCTATTTCACGAAGCACATATTTATCGTCAATGTTTTCTAAGAGTGATAATTGCAGGCTTTGTAAATTTGAATGAAATTTGTAAACTAATTCTCTGACTTCATCAGATGCATTATCTAATTTATAGGAAGGTGACTCACGACGACTGCCTTTTAAAGCATTTGTGAAACTACAAGGTAACATAATAAATTCCTTTTTTATTTATAAAAGAAAAATTATTTACAATTAGGAAAATGATTTTCTATTTAATCAAATAATTTATCTATATTTCTAAAATTCGTAAAACTTTCAAAAGTAACCTCCTTACTATAAGTCCACAATATAGTATTAAAATATCGAAACTTTTTGTTGTTTCTGTATTACCATTTAAATATTCCAATTAATAATATTAAAATTATATATATATATTCAGTAAATCTTTCTTTCATATAATCATAAGTTAGACTTCTTTTACAAATCAAAACAACATTACACATTTTTTTTTTTCAACAGCTTTATTAAAATCAACACAAATTTTAATGTTTTTTTTCCTTTAACTACAGTAGTTTCTGTATATAAACAATCAATTACATATAACGATCTTCGACCCCAAAAATAAATAATAATTGACACCTCCATCAAGGTCCATATTCGACTTATAATATGGCTCATTATTTCTAAATTAAGTATATAATTTTGTTTTTGAATTTCTAAAATAATTATAAGCAAGAAACATTTTATCACAAAGACCGTTTCCAATATCTAAATTCCAATTTTGTTTTGGAAAAATTTCATTTCTTCCATTCTTAACATAGATATTTCTTACATTACAGTAATCAAAAATAGTTGCGTGTACATACTGTTCAGCGCGAATTTTTCTATTAGTTTGAAAGCCCACAATTACAATCAGGCATGTCAAATTGTAAATTATTAAAATTTTGTTTTATATCAAGTTAAAAACAGTTAAACCAGCAGCAACTTATTTTTCAAAAAAGTACCTATAATCAAAACTAGTAGGTATTTTTGGATATTTGTATATTGTTTCTTTAATTGCAAGGGCTGTGCTATATTCATATTCAACAATAGGCCACATAATTCCTAAATTTTTAATAAAAATTTACAGGCATCAGGATTATCACTAAGCGAACTATCAACTTTTTTACGTTGATAAACAATAAATTGTCATCAATTGCACTACGAATATAAGTAATTTTATAACCACCTTTCCAGTAAATTTCATTGTTATCTCTAATAAAACCAAACGGATATCTCAATGGATATATTATTTCATTTGTTTTATCACTATAAACAGATTTTTTTCCCGTAATTTCTTATCAACACCAGTAACATATAAATAATTTTGTTCACCTGGCGATCTTAACAAAATATTCATCATTGTCGACATTATTCCAGGATTATCAACAGCTTCAATAATACGACCATATTTGGAGATTTCTACTTTATAAAACTGAAAAGGAAAACTTTTGAACAAACATCAATAGTATCTGATTCACCATATTTTGCCTCATTTCCTTCTTTAACTCTTTTTAGTAAACGATATTGTTCAAAATACGTGTCATTTGGAAAAGCCATCGCCTATAGGAATATTATACTCAATTCTATTATTTAAACATTTTAAAATTTCCCCTAGTTTGATCAGCTGCTGGGAAAGTTTGTCTCTCAAAACTATATATATATATATATATAATGAGTTACGAAAGCATTGAGAGTTTTAAAATGTTTAAATAATAGAATTGAGTATAATATTCCTATAGGCGATGGCTTTTCCAAATGACACGTATTTTGAACAATATCGTTTACTAAAAAGAGTTAAAGAAGGAAATGAGGCAAAATATGGTGAATCAGATACTATTGATGTTTGTTCAAAAGTTTTCCTTTTCAGTTTTATAAAGTAGAAATCTCCAAATATGGTCGTATTATTGAAGCTGTTATATATATATGTATATATATATATATATATATATATATATATATATATATATATATATATATATATATATATATATATATATATATATATATGTATGTGTGTGTGTGTGTGTGTGTGTGTGTGTGTATGTCAATCTTTATATTTCATGAATATTCCTATTGTAGTCATCAATCCATTAGGATTAGCAGTAATTAGTTTATAAACAGTACACTCCATCGACAAAGTATAGAAAGAAATATTATCTAAGTGAAAAACATTAGTTTTTTATTACACTTTACAGGTAAATAAAATATATGCGATTTTTCTTCTTTACATTTTTCAACTTTCAAGTCAATAAGTCTCTCAAAATAATTATATAAAGTCTTTGCTTTACAGTTTGTAATTTATAATCTATTCCTTTACAATTCAAAACTGATTGGTTAAAATTTGATAATTTATTAGCAATTTCTTTATCAAAATATCTTTTATTGACTGCTTCTTTTCCATCTACAGTATCAGCCATATTATTAATTCTACTATTACGAAGAGAAACATAGTATATTGTATAAATAAAAACTTTACTGGGTTGATCTTGTAAGACGGTAACAATAATATTATGTTTTCACTCTACATATGTTTTTAATGCATAATCAGAAGCAATAGTATAGTATTTTGAATCTACATCTTTTTTTTATGATTGTTCAACCATATTTTTATCAAAAAATCTTTTATTGGCTGCGTCTTTTCCATCTATAGGATCTGCCATATTATTAATTCTACGATATTGAAGATAAACATAAATTGTTGTGTAAACAAAAACTTTACTTATTTGATCTCATAAAGCAGAAAGTATGATTTTATGTTTCGAATCTACTTATTTTTTTAACGCATAATCAGAAATAATTGTACTGTATTTTAAATCTACGTATTTTTTAAATTCATAATCAACTTAATTTTTATTTTAAAAAATTTTCTTACTGCATCTTCATCATCTCTAGGATAATCTATTTTAACGACTCTGTGCCCTAAAAAAGAAACATATGATTATTTATTATCAAAGCAACTGCTTAGTTTACTTTGTAAATCATAAACACCCGAATTTCATTGTGAATCTACATAAGTTTTTAAAGCATAAGCATTAGTGTCAAAATTTATTTAAATATTTGATTAATGGTTTTCCAAATATATCTGTCATTTAATAACAAAGAAATTATATAGCTAAACTTAAAATCTTTCTAAAAAAGATGGAATACACTTGAACATAAATGGCCGCATATAACGGAATTAAAATTCTGAATTTGATTATCATTGTAATAAATGTTTCTGTTTTGAAATAATTAATTAAATTACAAGGTATATTGCCTCCAAATGAATCAAAAGAGTAAACATCACTATTATTTTTAAAATAAACACAATGAGTACTAGGATTTGTTGAAATGTCTAAATTAACCACTGCACTTTCATTTTTAAGCAATATTTGAGGTAATTCATCAATTATATAAACATTTCTGAAATTTTTCATATTTAAAATTTTAAAGTATTTTCAATATCGATATTAAATAATGGTGATATATTCAAATCTTTTTTAATCATCTTGTTTATTTGCAACTAAACCACTTTCTGATGTACTATCCATTAATATATCATGTCTTTGTTCTTCTTCTAGTTCTTTTTTTTTCTAGTTTGTTCAACCGAATTGTAATATGCACTAGATCCTCCTGCTATTGTTCCAAGGGCACTAAAGCTAAGTATAAGTGGATATAATTCTGCCATGATGTATCCATCGCCAGTTTTTTCTTTGGGCTTCTTTTTGACTGTTGGCATTGATAAATTTAATTTGAAACTTTTACCTTCTTTAATTTTTCTTTTACAACAATATGAAGTCTTGTTAAAAATTGGTCTATACCCAAATATTTTATTTCCTTATTTGGAATATAGAAAGTTTTATTTCTTATCTTCATTTATTTGTAAAAAAAATATATAAATAATTAATAAGAAATTTTTATCCCCCAGATTTATTTTATTTTCGTAAACATTTTTGCAGCAACTGCTGCAGAAGCAATTTGTTCACCAATTGGTGTATTTCCATCTAACATAATTTCTTTTGCTTCTTTTTGTAAAATGTTATTAACATCGTGTCTAGATTCTAAATCTTTATGATCTCTATATGCAATATCGTGATATTTACATGCTTCATCTAATTTATTTATTCCTTTATCACATATTTCCAACCTTTCATTTAATTTTGTAAATGGGCCACAGTAATTATAACCAGGCAAATGCATTTCTGGTAATTTAAATTGTTTAATGTCCCATTTATTACACCATTTCGACGATGTTTAGAAATCCAAAATGGATGTGGAATTACATTTAAAACTCGAATAACATGTACCATTCCTTTGGATTATTAATAACAAAATCAGAAAATGTATTCAACATATTCATTGTGCCTACTTTTTCATTGTAAAAACTTTTATTTCCAGCATTTTTTCACTGTAAAAAACTAGTAATATATCATTTTTCTAACACCAGACATCCAAACACATTAGTTTGGTAAACTATTATATTTTTATACCATCTCTATATTTTGGAGTTTTTGGAGAAATCATTATTTTTGGCGTGTTTGTCTCTGACCTTGATCTTGAACCTTTCATATATTTTTCATAAATACCGCAAATTATATTGTTTCACTCCCAACCCCCACTTGAACTTGGATTATTCCTTTTCTCATTAGGCTTATATCATTGAAATGCTGCATTGCTTTATAAAATAATTTCTGTGTAATTTTTAAAGTCATTATCATTGTAATTACCTTCAATATATGATTGTTTATTTTTTGTTAACAATTTAAAAAGACCTTCTGTTAATTCCTAATTTTTATTTTTAACAAATAGAATATCACAATCTACATTTACTTCGGTATTGCAGATTTTAAAAAATATGCCCATCTCCATGTAAACAGTATTTATAATTAATTTTATAAATATATCCAGAAATATATTTTCTAAGTCTAATAGTTGAGTCTTTCAAGGGTATAATTCACATTTGCTCTTCGAAATTAGGAGACTTTTGCTCTTCCAAAATACGATATTCTGAACATAATTCTCTTTCAAATTATGTTTATTTTGGTGTAGGCATATAGGAACAGGAACTAGTGTTATTAAATTTTTTGTTTCTTCACTTTTTTTCCTACTTTTCTTTATCAATATTTCGTAGTTGGTCGATTAATGGTTGCCTTTATTATTTTGTTTACATTCTAATTCATGATACTTTTTATATTTTTATATCTTTTAATGAGTGACTTAACTCGAGAAACTCCCTTTTATTCCGCCATTTATATATTAATTATTTGATAGATATTTTTGTTGTTAAAAAGAGAATACGTGGTGCTTGAAGTATAAGAAAGTCACTAAAAATAATAATATAAAAACTGAAAATACAAAAAATGGTTGATTAGTTCAGAAAATTAAATGTCTACTATGTAATTCTAATAGATCAAAATTGAAAAAAAAAATTGCCCAATGTAAGATAAGGAATAATCAATGAATTATATAAACCCACAAGTTTAAATTTTCGAAGAAGAAAAGTAATTTTGTATGGTATTGATGATTTATGGCAAATCGATCTTGT
Source organism: Dryococelus australis (assembly GCA_029891345.1). Taxonomy (NCBI): domain Eukaryota; kingdom Metazoa; phylum Arthropoda; class Insecta; order Phasmatodea; family Phasmatidae; genus Dryococelus; species Dryococelus australis. The sequence continues at coordinate 263,883,708 of CM056993.1, forward strand.
TGAGATGGGTATTGGAAATTTAAAAGGAATATCACATATAAAGAATGTATATAAGTATATTATGACAATTATTGATGTTTTTTTTCTTCAAAATACGCATTTGAAATAGCAATTGAGATAAACCAACCAAAAAATGTAGGAAATGCTTTACAATGTATATTGATAGTAAGAAAACACCATTATATTCAAAGTGACAAAGGATTAGAATTTTATTATAAAACATTTAGAGATCTTGTGCAAAAATATAACATCAATCATTATTCTACATTCAGTGAACGTAATGTCAATGTTGCAGAAAGATTTAATGGAACAATGAAGACTAAAATGTGGAAAAAAATTGTTTTAAATGGTAATTATAAATGGGTAAATATATTAGATGATTTAGTAAACAAATATAACGATACAAAACAGAACTATTTGTATGAAACCAGTTAATGTTATCAATAAAAATGAATAAAATTTAATTCAAACATACAACATGTTTACTAAACAGAAATGTAAAGTTGGTAATGTTGTTTGTATTAGCAAAATTTAACAAATTTTTAAAAGGATTATACAGCTAATTGGACAAAATAATAATTTACTATAGGTTAAGTTTTAATTATGATGTTCCAACTTACAAATTAAAAGATACTAAGGAGAAGAAAAAATAGGAAATTTTTATAAATCTGAAAACTAACTATTCTGATGAATATTTGATCGAAAATTCTTTAAAACTAGAGATAATAAAATATATGTGAAAAGGTTGAGTTTTGATAATTCTCATATTTCATGAATTAATAAAACATGTTTTGTAAATTTCAAATATTTTTATGTAATAATATGTTTCTAATGTAAAAATGCAATACTTGTTTTAACGTTCATTTTAACATTTGTTTTAATATACATTTTAAGTTTGTTTTAATGTAAATGTTTTCAAAGAATTAATAAATTTTAAATAGTTCGATTTTATTTCCATACTTTCCTTCATTCGATTCTTTACTTTAATATAATGTTATAAAACCATAATCTTCATCTCAATGTTTTGTGCAAATTTCTTTAAAACTTTGGTATGATATGTCCCCACCATCAACCTCATTATAAATATGTTTTTAATAGTATCATATTGTTTAAATATACACAAAAACTCGTATTGTCTCTTACCAATTGTTGAGGTATTTTTGAAAAAGTTTATGCAAATAAAATATATGTAGATTTTTGTCTTCCTCCAGTGAAATATTCATTGATTATATATATATATATATATATATATATATATATATATATATATATATATATATATATATATATATATATATATATATATATATATATATATATATATAATCTTGATTGCCTAAATTGGCATTGTTAAATATAACTGGAGAACCATTTTAACATTCAATTAAAGGAATCATTTCATCATTATTATAATAAAGTATGCCATGTTTCATTTAAACATTTTGGATATCACATCAAAATCCTAAGGTTACTGAATATATTTGGATTAATTTAAGTTTTTTGAGCGAACATGCAATTTATTATGATTTAATCAACCATTCTCATAAATAAAATTTATCATCAAATCAGTTTTTGTATAATTATTTGGACCAACGATAATGGCGCTTATATCTTCATGCTAAAGTTCGCCATTTTTTGATTTTTGGCATGTTGTTCTGTAATTAAAACATCAACACCCCAATCGACTTTTTAAATTTAATAACATAATTTTTATAATAAATGGATAATAAATTATTCAAGTTAACAAACAATTATTCCATTCTAAAGAAGAAACCTTATTATGACATAATTCATTTTGATAAGTCAATCACTTTAATTAGTTTCTATTCAAAATTTTAACTCTAAATATAAGCAACAATCCCTTAATGACAATTGAAAAATTGAGTATTGTTGTTGATAGAAATGAAGTTATAACTATTCCTAGAGGACAATTGTGATATTGAATCTTTAAAAGAAACTTTTATTTAATTGATCTATTTTCAACAAATTATATTGAACTAACATCAGACAATGTGAGAACAGAATTTCAATAAAATATAAGTTTGATATTAAATTTGACGATTAACAAACTGATATTCTTGGTTTTGAAAAAAATGTGATTATTGAAAAAGACAAAATTGTTTTAGGTACTAAATTTCATAATTTTAATTCAGCTAAAACAATAAATGTTTATTGTATTTTAGCGTTTGGTATGTTTATAAAATATGATTAGGCTAACCATTTAGAAACAGACATAATTGCTAGTTTTCCATGAAAAACAATGTTTTGTTTTAGAGATTATATTATTTATGAGCCTTCATATCCTATCTTTTTTTAAAAATAAAAAATGAATGGTTTAATAATAATGTTTTATAAATTTGAGATGAAAGTGGAAAACTAATTGATTTTGATGGTGTTCATATTTATATTGTTTTAGAAACTAAAGATGTTTAAAATATAATATAGATATAATAATATAAATATTAATTAAAAGTATAATATGGAAATATAATATAAAAATTATACATTTGATACCCGTATAGTAATGTATCTGTTTTGTTTTCTTGTATAATCCTTTTATCACAATGGCTTGGTGCTATTTTAGTAACTTCTACTCTATATATGTTGTATTTCTCACTCATTAAATTAATTGATCTAAAATCTATTTTTTCATTAAACAAACAGTTCTTATAATGGTCAAATATTTTTTTTGTTATTAACAGCACATTTCTTTTGATATTTTTTCTTTATCTTCAGCTCTGTGCATAAATTTTTGCACTTAAACCAATTCTTTTATTATTTTACCATTACATTCGTCTTTCATCTAAGCCAACACATTTCTATTTATTTGAGGCATGGTATATATAGTGACCTTTGAATAATCACTTGTATCAAATTTATCTAACATTGTCCTCATATCTTCGTAAAAATCTTCTGTTTTTATGTTATAAATGTACGCGCTGGTATCTTTATAGCACATTTCAATTTCATATCCATATTTGGTTTTCACTACTTAATAATGAAAATCGTACATTAATTCTTTTGTTTTGTCTAAAATTGTAATGCCAACATAAATGGATTTATTGAGTTATATGCACACTGTTTTAATTTACGATAGTGTATTAATTTTTTTTTATTATGTAAAGTTGTTAATAGTTACTGGAACTGTCTTCTTTTCTAAACAAAATGGTAGATCTTTATGTAAATTATACAATTCTTGAGGATATTCTACATCATCTTCTAATATATATCCATGTTGTGAATTATGCTATAGATTTAATATATATTTTGGCCAAAAATCTAATTTAAATTCAGGATAATCAACCCATTCAATACCTCCATATAGTAAATATTGAGACATTGCCTACCCTATATACATTATTTGCACCAAGATAAGATAAATAGATACTCTTTATTTGGATTAAAACTGTCTAAATATTTATTATTTGCTTTAAAATATTGTTTGCAACTTTATGATATTCCACATCTAATTCCCTTTTCTATGATTAAAATCATATCATAATAATGCAATAAATCTAATGGTTGTTTAGTTATTTTTAATATCGCATCCCAAGATACTCTCGGTACTGTAAAATACTATGCAGGATATAATTAATCATATGCATTTATACACGTATTTCTGAAATTATATTCGCCAAGATTTTTAAAAATTAAATTTATTCAATACACATTTTGCATGTTCATAATCATCGTTGGTTATATCAATTTCGTTTAATTTATTGTAAAATTATTTTTTTTTTTGGCAGAAGTTCAGTTTTATCGAATTTTTTTACAACTATCCATATAATAATATGGATAAACGCCCTTTCTAATAACTAACTCTACTTTACCTTTTGGAAAGTGTTTTTGTGTATGTTTCATTTGTTCCTTGCATAATTAAATGATAATTTATCAATACTAGTTGCCATAAATTTGTGTGTCTATAAATCTCATTTTTTAATTTTCTGTAGATTTCCCAAGAGTAATAAACTTTTCATTATTTACAACTAAACTATATTTTTATCATCATGTCCTAGCTCTTTAATAAATAAATGAACATCATATTCATCTAAGTTATGGAAATAAATTGGAATAAAATTGGGTAATTTTAATTGTAGAATGCAATTATTACATGTTGGATTAATTAATTTTCCTGTTATATGATCATGTACTTTTTTATTATCTGTAGAATATGCACACTGACATACTGTACAATTTTTTTTATCTATTATATAACACTTTTTCTTCTATTGTTAATGGACACATTGGGCCTATTTGTGAATATATTTCGCCAATTTCTTCTACTTCCTTTTCCATGATTGTATAAACATTTTATTCGCATTTGGACATGTATATATAACTTGTTTTTAATATGGTGGTTTATAATCACCATAAGCAGATAAAATATAAAAGCAAAAACCAGAATATTTATGTAGTTAATATATCGTGTATTATTCATCATTCATTTTTAATTCAATTGTATTTGTTCATTTGTAAGTTTATATCTTTCTTTAAGTATTTCCTTGTAAAACCATTACCAATATTACATCTGTTAGAACTAAGAATTTTTTAATTAATTTAAATTTATACATTTCTTTTGGATTTGGTTTATTTGTTTATATTTTCTTTAAAATTTATTCAAAATCAGCATATATTGTAAAAGGAACTATCATTGTTTGTTTATAATTTTTAAATACAATTTTTTCACCTTTTGAAGGAATACTGATTCTTACTGATTTATTTTTAGAGCAGTTTTCTGTGTTTGTTTATTTAATTTTACTTGATTTAAACAATTGAAGGCACATATCACATATATGTGATATGTTTTGCCACATATATGTGCCAACAAGCAATAAGTTTTACGTCTATGATTATTTTTTTGTGCAGAAAGCAACTTTGATAAATCTTTTATCCAACAATAAAGCGAGTTTTTATTGTCTTTGAAATAAAGTAAATTTGTGTGCTTATCCGTTTTATTCTTTGTGAGTTTTAGTAGATATACTGCCGATTTACCGTTAATTGAGTATACATTTATCGATATATGAATCAGATTTTCTATTTTTGGTATATCGTCAATTTTAATTGGATTTTGATTTTTATCTATTACTTCCTCGATATTAAGCCCTTCATTTTTATATTTAGTTTCTCTTTGGGGAACTTTTTCTGCTGGAAACATTGCAGATTTTATTGCCCAAAAAAACATTTTTGATAATTTTTCTCATTTATGCATGCTTTTTTATTCTTAATAAATTCTTGTAGATCAATATATGTTGCTCCATTCAATGGATTATACTTGTTTATAGCTAATTGTATTCCAATTATTCTATCTAAAGACCATCCCGATCCTATTATTTGAAATTCAGATAATTGTGTAAGTAATTCTTTATTCACAATATATTAAGTCTTTATAAATTCTCCTTAGTTTAGTATACTATGAAAAAATGACTGAAATGTAAATAATTCTACTTGATTAATTTCCTGCTTGCAACAGTTGGTATATAATTTTATGTTGCTACCGAATTTCAGTTATAAGAATATAAATTTAAGAATAAAATTACCTGTATGCTTGATGGGAAATACAAAATCACCTCACCAGATCGCTACGTAAGTATGTTTGATAAAAATGGTTTATAAAAATTTGTTTTTCATTCATTAAATTTTAAAGTATAAAGTTTTAAAAAATGAAAAATGGAAAAAACTATGAATGATTTAGAATTCTCTCACAATTTTTATATTTTCTTATTTGAATCCATCAACTATCTTTTTCCTATTTCATTTAGTTTTTAGCTTAATTTGCTTGATTTTTAGCTTAAAATTCGGTGTTTTAGAGTTAGTACAAATCCTGTACGGTTATTTTTGGAAAAATTTCAATTTTCTTGTTTTTTGCTTTAATTTTCATGATTTTTAGCTTAAATTTGCATGTTATTGAGAATCGAAATTTGAGATTTCTAGAAGCATACAAAAATTGCTTGAAATCGGTACTGTTACTTGGTTTTTGATTTAAATTGCTTGATTTTTCGAATATTTTAGCGAGCTGTGCTAGGGTCGGTGTTTTATATCTACTCATTTTCCCTCCACTTATATACTGAAGGGTCAGCACTTATAATTTAATTTTTTTTTTCACGATACAATTTAGATTGTACATTCCTTTGCATTTGAAAGCAATAAGCTATTTATCACGCGTGTCGTACTCACCGTCTTCAAATATTTTTCTTCTGTTGTTTCGAATATGCAAGCTAGCTCAAGTAAATGTTTGAACTATTATCCAGTTGTTTTAGCATTAATTTCTTATCATTGTTATATAAGGAACACTCTTTGTGAGTTTTTTTAATGATTTACTATTTAATCTGTACATACTTTTGAAAATCATAACTGCTGAAACGACTATTTTATTTAAAGTAAATATTTTGAACCTATTTCATGTCTACACTATGTCGTCACATAAAACCAAGCCTGAGACATGAAACAAACACGAAAAATGAGTCTCGAATATATATTACCAGTAAAACCTGATTAATGGTGAACGCCTTAATTTTATAATATATGCTACGTTGGAAATCGAAATCTAAACGCTGAGATTCTTTTAAGGGGCGAGACAATCTGAATTGAATTAACAATTAAAAGCTGTTAAATCGAATCTGTTAACCGAGAGTTTCGCCGCATGTTGGCAGTGGTACAAAAATGTATCTTTTTACTAATTGATAATAATTTACACACTCTTATTTAGTATTTGTGCAACATGAACGGAAAGATGACTAAAATTTAAACTAAGCTTATTTCTAGTTTCTGGATATATCTGGAATGGCTTGGAGTATGTGAAAGCTGAGAGGGACGGTATACAATGAGATCGGCGAATACGAAGCTCAGGCGTGTTTTTGCTGCTGACATGACGCCAGATGTTTCTGACCCGAGAGTTTTGGCAGTGTTGTTTACGCATGCGTGATGAGATGACACCCTAATATGTTTTCATTACATGGCTCGTTAGCTGGAGTATTGACGCCAAAATTACGCCCTAGTTAGAAATCGCGAAGCCTAGGACGGTGCAATTTTTCCATGCACATATAGATTTATCTTTCAACTGCAACTACATTTATTCAACTCCATCCGCGCACTAATTAGACCGTGAAGTGTGGTTTGTGGTTGTTAGTGGCGTGTAGTGAATTTTTTTTACAGGATGAGAAATATATTTGCCCGACATATTTGAGTTTCATATTTTACACTCAGTCTTGCTAGAGCCGCGCTGTGGTTCCATTTTCAATTTCTACTAACCAACACAAATTCCAACTTTGCTTACCATTCATATGTATTTACCGTTTTATAATATCTAACATCAATACAACTAAATAAAATAGAAGTGTCAGTCTGCGATTTTCGAATTTTCCATTTCTAATTTTTTCATATAGTATAATCGATTACTAAGCCATATATAATGTTAATTTTTTCGTGTATGTCTGTCTGTCCAACCAGAACTCTCAAAAACCACTAAAAGTATTGATATCAAATTTACACAGTCTATAAGTATATATATATATATATATATATATATATATATATATATATATATATATATATATATATATAACCCCAGGATCAACTCAGTCTTTGTTTCATTGAGATATCTCAAACGGTTCCGAAAATATTATGATAAAGCTTGTACATAGGTATAGGGATAAGCTTTTCTTATGAATACTGCATAAAAAAAACCATTGTTAAAAATTGTTCCGTCATTTCTCCTTTCTATTTTGTCTATGGGCTGTCCTTTCCTAACAAAGAGCGATTCCGAATCCTAAATGCCATGCTTACGAAGTAGGACAGGAAAACTAGTTAGTTCTAAAAACGGAAACGAAATTAATATAATAATAAATAAACTGAATATTACTTAGAGAACATATTACAAATTATAAGAAAACTCCCGCTTTCCTAAACACTTTTTTCCATTTTATAAGGAAAAATGTTCGATTGGAGGACGCAAACAGAACGACTGTTTACCCTGCCGAAGGTGTGTTGTTGCTTGCGAGTTCGATCCATCGCTAGTCTCTCCCGTTTACGGAAATAAATATTAGATAGCAGCACTAAGCGAGTATAGTACGAGAGTTACGAAAACTGTTTCTCGAATCGGAAGTTAAGCTGACAACTATAAAGGTTCAAACATTTCCAATAGGTATGGGGTAAGCATAGCTTACCTTGGGTCTAATGAATAAACGCCAATGTTTATTATATATAAGAATCTGCATTAAAAATTTGTTTTCGTCTTGTGATCGTTTTGTTTCATGGCCGGTTTATTAGACTATGCGAGGTCATTAAATTCCGTGTACAGCCATGTCTAAAAGTGTTAAGTTTCCTGGATAGTCGCTGATAATATTATAGTGCGCCTTGTCTGTCCCCAAGATTTGTTAAGAATTCTTGGTACTACAAAAATCTTTCAGATTCTGGCTTAGAATCCATAGTAAAGAGTTACTGCATATGTAGTATCTTACTCCATGTAAGAAGTAGTTTAAAACTTAATACACTCTTCGGTTTGCCGTGAAGCATAACATTGTGGGGGTTAATAAACACAAATAAATAAGGTACATCATGCATCAAAATAAATGTAATTTGTTCCCAATTGATATTTGGTAGAAAATATGCAGTTGGAGTTGTTTTATACGTTGGTGTGAATAACCCCTGCTGTCTTTGGAACAATCCCATCGATTAAAAAATGTACATATCTAACCTATCAAACTGTGTCGAGAGTTGAAAATTTTGATCTCATTCAATATGGTTCTTCCTGCTGTACGTGTAATTTTCATTTAATATATCTGGCATAAATGCTTCATAGTTATTAAAATTATACTACCAAAAAAATGTTTGCAGCTTCAAGCGAGAATTCAGCGGTGAATTATAATATAATAAAAAGCGTATTGAATTATTTGCTTATGTAAAAATACAAAATTTAACATATTATCCATAAGAGTTACGTGATCAAATGGGAGAATCTTTGAAACAAGTACCATAAGAATAAATAAGCTAATTAAACAATCATATTTCTACAAATAAAATAAAACTAACATGAAGCAAATATTAGTGAACAGAAACTAACGACATAGGCTTTCAGAAATTCTGCCAGTCAAACGAGGTATGTAATCAACTGCAAATAATTATTAAATCATGAACTGTTACACTGAACGCAAGATTAAATTTTACATACAGCAAATGCCTGCACGTCTAGGAGAAACTTTAAAATTTACATCAAATTAAATATATTACTTTTACTGTCATAAAATTAACACCATATATTACTGTGTTTTTTGTTCTGCGGTACTACTCATAACACATGCTGCTGAAGTATATAGCGACGAAAACCTAATGGGACATGTAAATAAACCTTAATTAATTTTTAAATACGTATTTGTCTACAAAAGTTTACTTCTTAATTTATAGATGTGAATGTAGGTCTGGACCCACAATAGAGAACTCTCGAACATATACGATTGTGTGTTTATATATATATATATATATATATATATATATATATATATATATATATACATACAATTAATACTAATAGTTTTTTTCTTTTTAGAATCTCGCTTAAAATATTCGATGCCATAGATGAAATAACTAAGTAGATTTTTTTTTTTTAATAAATAACGAATGACCAGCACACAGATTCACGACCACTAAGTTGATTTATGTTCTCCTTTGCGTGGTGAAAGGGTGGTTTAGATTCCGTTCTCGTAGAAGGTGTGTGTGTGTGTGTGTGTGTATATATATATATATATATATATATATATATATTATATATATATATATATATATATATATATAATATAAATCAACTTAGTGGTCGTGAAACTGTGTGGCGGTCATTCGTTATTTATGCTTAAAAAATCTACTTTAGTTATTTCATTTAAAGCATCGAATATTTTAGGCAAAATAAAAAAAAAAAAACTATTAGGACTACTACAATTTTATACATCCCTTCTTTAGAATAAAAGTTTAAAATTATTTAAACGACGTCCAATAATTTACCATTAACCCAACCTAACTTCATTTTCGTTCGGACTTTATGCTTTGATTTCAGACAATGTATATTGTGAGAAATTAAATAAAACTTAAACTAAATCCCAGTATTAAGAGCAAAACTATTTATATTTATTGTGAATATAATTACTGAATATTTTCGTATTTCATTTGGTATGTTCTCCAGTAAAGGTAAAATATACAGGTATTTCATTTCAAAACATTATCACCGAATCGCGTTTCAAAGAGGAGCGGAAATCATTTTACTTTGTATCAATAAATACTGTGGATAATTGGTTATATAATAAGTTATGCATGGAATTCTATGCAAATTAAAACTATAATTATGAAAATAAATATTTATGTAACATTATTTCATATGTTTCACGAATAGCTGATATATTCAAGTGGAATGTATATGCTCGCAAAATGGCCTGGTTAGAGAGAGAAAGACGAAATGCTGCCGGCTCAGAGTTATAGCACTGCAATTTACACTGCGATGTTCCGGTTGTTGATCATATCCATTCTACTATAATTCTCTTTGTCGACAAATTCTATTTCGCGTAATTTACATCTCTACTTCTCCTGCTAGGGTGTTTTGCCCCGTCCTTCTTAGCAGTCACATGTAGCGGATTCAGTAGTATTTGTCCTCCAAAGAGGATTTTATATTGCGGCGAACGAAAACTGTGACCCCATTCTAGCTATATGCTGTGGTCACAGATGTTAACTTGCGAGTATAAGTGAAAAAGCAAGGCATCACTTTACTTGCGACAGAATTTGTAAGGGTGATTCACAGAAATGACTGTCATTACTTTGATTTCACCATGGCCATGCATGTTTACATATATTTTACCGTACCTATACTTAGTGGTTTACCTTTAATGAGTTAACAAAGGGGTCACTGCCTTATAAGTACGTATATGGTGAATATATTTCATACACTTATACGTTGTAAACTTAATACCTATGAAACCGAAAAAAAAAAAAAAATCACTACCTCAAGTCTATTCGCCACTGAAAGCGACTTTCTCGGAGAACTGCTGAATATCTACTTGCAGGCCCGTTTCGTATCCTTCCGCCAAATGTAAACAAACATTGCCATATGGCATCTGTCAAAATCCATGTTTGCATGCCATTGCGTGTGTACATATCTTCGTATACTTTCGCTACAGCTAAACATAAACATCGAAATGTGACTTCTACTTTTATACCTGTCAAATGTGTTGTTTACTGTTTACAGCTTTTCAAAAAATTCTATCATATTTCAAAAACCATTCCGTATGAATATTCACAGTTCAGGCCTCCAGCATTATTTAGGCGTTTATGAAATGCCTGAATTTGTGACAGTTCCTACGATCACTTTACATTAACATATTTGCTATCTACGACATAGCACATTACGTGTAATGCACCTTAGTATATTTCCGCGACTGTGTTGAACGCTGTTACAATGGCAGGGCAATGAACTATAGTATTTAACATTTTGTTATTGATGTGTGTTGGGTTATTTCTTTAAACGGACGGCCTCGGTTCAAATAACGAAGGAATAATGAGTCCAACGAAAAATACATTAAAATCAAGCCCGCAACTCGTGTCGCTCATTTTTTGTCATACAAACTTAATAAATATAGCTGTGAACATGCACACATATAAGCTTACCGTAACTTTTATTTCGATCATATTTATATGTATTGCTACTTACAGTGTATTAGGTTTATTGAAATTTATTGGGGATGGGCTTGGTTATTTTGTTGAGATTGGTGGTAAATCGCGTTACACGACTGTGTTTCAAACACCCAGGGCAAAGGTACGACGTCGTGATAAATAAACAGACGTAGACGTAAGTAAATAACTTAGTCATTAAAACAGTTCACATTTAAAGCACATAAATAGTTCACATCAAATATTTGAGATCACGCACACATACGGATCCAGTGTAACGATCACCACGCAGCCACTCCACGCTATTTCACACGCAGCGGTTAACGAAATACCGTAATAGTATATTTATTAATGTCGTGGAAACGCAGATTTATCACAACATCGTAACTTGCTTAGGTAGGTTTAAAAAACACAACGTCTACAAAACTCATGTGGTAATTTGAAGTATTTTTTGGAGTGAGTATAATTTACGCTTCGTTTGGTAACAAAGCATCACGCCATGTCATGGTTTGCCACGCCTGCCAAATTCACTTTGTTTCTGCCCCGCTATCATAACTAAATATATTAAAATAAGTATTCAAACATTAAAATCTCGTTTAAGTTGTAATTAACAAATTCAAAAATCATTATTTTGCTGCAATAAGTATGAAATATGCTACAATTGAAAACGTGAATAATATACATGCTTACAAGCGAAGTGAAATTTCCCGAATGTGAAAGAGAGAGAAAAGAGAGAGACCGACAAGCCTCGCTCAACACACTTGCTTTATAGCTCGATAAAACAACATCGTACCATTGTGGCTTAATCACAATATTTCCCCTGTTATTTTCAAACCTTAAAAATGAGCTATGTTGCGATTGGGGCAACCTAAATATTTAAATATTTCAATAGGCACTATTTAATTTACAAATAGTATACTAAAATACTAGGTTTAAATAATATTTTAACTGTGAACTACTTCTTACCGAACGTTTCCAACATGTCACTGCTCTCGCTGTTGTTAATTAATATTTAAAAAGAAATAAATATGACAAGTTATATAAGACATTAAGGTAAAGTTTAATTTATTTAATAATACAGTACTCTAAAAATAACCACAGAGTTATATATTTGTAGAATACAGATTATTGAAAAAACAGGTTGACATGTTATACCTAGAGTGTTTATTCAAAGGTTGATTTTCATAAGTCGCTTCCAATCGGGAATGGACTATACTTGTGTATAAATGTTCAACATAGAATTTGTTACTACTTATTACGGCCTATTGTTAATCTAAATGATAACAGGCAGAAAATAAGACGATATACTGGTCACATCATCTGTTCTCAAGACTTCGTTGTTAAGAGCCACCCAAATCCCCTCTTTTTAACAACCATATATGACTGGAAAGACACAGACATTCTCTCAGGTTCTTTTTTTTTTATGTTATCACTGGCAACACCATAAAATTACCATCCACTGCGAAAATAGTTTTCACTTTTCTTTTCTATTCTCTGCTCCTGTTCCTCTTCAATATTATGACGTTTTTGAGGTTTTCATAATTTTTTTTGAAAGACTTGCAGTGAGGGTGGACATTTCGTTATTAATATTTCGGCGAAGATCATTCATATTGTTTGGGGGGGGGGGGGCGAAATTGTTTCTTCCCTTAAATCGGAACAACGATGGGCAGAAAGATGGGCTGCAGTAAACAAGACCGAAACGTCTTAGACTCTCTAGATTACTTGATGATTTGTCAGTAGTGCACCATAAAATGTAGTTCTTTATGCCTAAATGTGTAGTTATTAATTTATTGACCAATGGACTTGTTCTTCTTGACATATATGTATTTGATGAATCATTAGAATAAAAATAAAATTTTTACTTCTAACAACTTCACATTTTTATTTTACCGATGCAAGAATGACAATTAAAAGGTTAATGTCAGTGTAAGTTTTAGCCTACATGAGGTGAACGGATACACAACGGGCACAAAAAAATTTGCATTGCTTTAAAAAATTTCAACTAATACTTCTTGTGACAACTTCATCAAAAACTACGTGATTTGTTGTCTCTTGTCCCGCCCCGTTAAACATGTGAACGTACGAAGTATGTTTCTGCACGTAAAGGTACTGGAAGTTCGTCGACTGAAAATTATACTTGGGACTTGTTGGAAACACCTAAAACTTACATAATTTAAAATCTGGTTGCTGCACAATGTGTCTGGTGATGGCCCGGCGTGATTGAAGCGTAGTTTCACCACTTCTATTAAAATGGAGTCTGCGCATGTCGCCCACGCTACAGGTGTGTGTCGCGCCTCGCTCGCTACTGTGGAAGTTAGTTCCGCCGGCCACATGTATGCGTCGTAGAGTGCTGCTGTTCCTTATCGGTTGGCTGGAGGGTGTGACGTCATGCTGCACCCTGGTCACCGCGCAGTTCAAAGTGACTTACTTTCCGCCGATATGTGATGCATTCTTCGCCATATTTGGACACAAAGACCGTGATAGGCTGGTGAAATGAAGATCCCTCTACAGCCCAATTGAACTCTTAACACCCCACTGTCAAGAAAATTTGTGGTGTTGCCATATTAGTTAACATACGCACCTATTGGCAGATTAAATAAAATAATAGAATAATTGTGCTGTTATTGGGGAATGAACTGCGTTCACCCCTCTAGCATTTATTTGAGATTATCTTGTATTTATACCCGCTGTAAATGTTCGATCGGGGTCAGATTAACGGCCTCGAGGGAGCATTCTCCTAAGTTATGTGCTGGTAACAGAAATTTGCTTAAATAAAAACTTTGAAATGGCAGGCTCTTAAAGCAGAGAAAGGTTATGATGTCATTTTGGCACGAGAGTGGGTGCCAGAAAATGGCTTCATTTTCAATCCTTCAGCTATTTGCACATACTGATTTCAAAAGGAATCTGTCGTCGACTTAGATTTTAAAAATCTTTGGTTAGCAGTCGCTTGGAACAGGAACTTAAGGGTTTTTCAAACATAAATTATTTCCTCGGATGTTAAGGCTTGCTAATTGCGAGCAGTTGCCTTGCGTTACTTTGGAGGCAGGCATGTCAACTCAGCCTGAATTTGCAATTTTAATTAGGGCCTTCTGTTCTAGTAATGTTCAGGTTCAGAGTAATAATTTAAGGTGGAATAACAACCATAATGTAAAGTGTTTTTATGAATGGCCTTTGGATGGCATATTAGCCAGAAGTTTTGTCAAGTGATAAGCATACCAAATTTTAAAATGTTTTATGATAGTTGCGTTGTTTTAACCAGAATTAATATTCTCGTTGTTAACACAGTCTTTAATGTACCTGAAATAGTTCCAGTATTTTGATTGAAAAATAATTGTCCATTATTAAATTAGCTGTGTTTGGCAGTTGAGTTTGCGTGTAAAATTTTACTTCATTCTCTTGTAAAGATGTTTCTTTTTATGGAAAAATGTATTAAAGAATCTGATTCACTTTTTGAATTGTTCGTTATATGGAGAGAAATATATTAAATATTGTAAGTCTCTTTTGAAATGTTTAGTATACGGAAAACTTTTATAGGTATGTGTTTATTTCTGGAACAAAAATATTATCACTAAAAGGCATAAAAAAACGAAAAGAATAAATAAATATATGGTTATACATATTTAATGAGTTTCTATGATAATTTGAACTTTCACTTAATAATTATCCTTAACTTGCTCAAGTGGATTTTCTTACTGCTGGCATTTGTACCATTTTGTTCAGACACTTTTGCTGGGATTTATGGTTAATCCCAGGCTTGCTGAGTCCTTGGGTTAAAAGACGTAGCAAAAGTCGATCATAGGTACTTACACTACATGGAACGATGTATTTGTTATATATTTTTAAGGGTAGACACTGGCTCATAACGGCTGAAGTGACATCGTGTTTAAAGGCATTTTACTCGGATTGCTGCAGTGTCTGAGGGGAAGAAATAAGGTGACTTCCACGACGTCGGAATGCCACAAATGGTAGGAAGAGATAAAAGTATTACCTTTATCTGCATGGACGACGACTATTTATGTATGTTGTAAATGGACGATTTTTGGTTAGTTGGGTGTAGGTGGGCCCCAGCACACATTACTCAGGGGGACGGAATTTGTCTTGGTGGGCCTGCGAGTATGGAGTATATTCGGATTATCTATAGTACAATAAAACATTCACATCATTGGTTTTGAAGCTCCGTCCATTCAAATTATTTACAGCGACAAATTTTTGAAGTCTGTCGTTTCTCGCATTCTACTAAATCGCAATACATACACGCGGATTATATAAAAATATTTCCTTTAACTGAAAAAGATTTTGCAGTATCTGTTTTCAGTACGACCGGCGCTGATTTACGTATGTTTTTGCATGAGTCGAAACCACTTTCTTTTTTTTTTTTTTTTTGTGGAAGAGAAGTGACTATCTTTTTCGCACGCACGAACAGATTCTTCCTACAGTAGAAAGTTAATGGGACCTCCATTCTCGAATGTGTAAGTGAGCCCATATATATTTAAATTGCCGCCCAGAATTGCGGGCAATAACATTTGCTGCTAAGTCCTTTCATGCATTTAAAGTATTAGAGTATCGGGAACTTGAAAAGCGTATGCAATTTTCGAAGATAAATGGCATGTACTTTTAATCTGGGTTTGTAAAACGAGATAGCAGGCTTACCAATAGGGAAACGCGGTAACGTAAATTGCCGCATTACAAGTACATATGTATTAAGGTAATAATTAGTATAAAAATACAGCGCAATAATGTTTTCAAATCGCAATTTTCTCATAAATAATTTTTGTAAATATATTTTCGTAGGCTTTTCCATGATCTAAGCAATTTCCATACTTTCACTGCGGATATCTGGGTTTTCCTAAGTTGTTTTCTGCTGCGTGACATAAATCGTGGGAATTTAGCAACTTATTACATTATTAGCTTATGCATTTTTAATTAAGTAAAACATATTGTGAAATTTCAGTAATTACCTACTAAAACAGTCTAAATTTGTTCAGGATAATGTTTCGATCTATTATTTAAGTATAGATTTTATGGAGATTACTTTCACCTACATGGCTGTAAATCATAAAGGCGAATATTCAGGTCACCCTTGCTCTAAAACTATCAGAAACATCCGGTGGTTTTGTAAGTTGCCTTAAGTACCTGGCTTGAAACAGTTGGTTTACAAGTGAACTAGCAGCTTGCTAGCAAGTGCCGCATTAGAATTTAATATTAATTTGTTTACCATATTCTTAGCGTGGCGCGAATAATACCTTGAATTATCAAATATAACAATCACACCCTACGCTACTTGTACATACAACATTCTGGTACCATTCATAGTAATGTAGTCAGAAATCAGCGGATTTTAGTTTCGACAAGATGCTGATTTATTACTTTTCATGCCCGGCACTTAACATTTTCTTTAACTAGCGTTTCACGTTATTTGCAAAGAATTTTAATTTCTGAATTCAGTTTTCATGCATGTATCCATTCCGATGTATTCAATCGATTTCACTAGCTTCCGCGTACTTGATTATTTTAAAAAAATATTTTTGAGAATGGCAGTTAATTAGAATATGAGTTTTAAAATAAGATCTTTCCCGGACGAACGCCATCCAGACACGTCAGCAAAATGGCGTAGGTGGCCAGCAGAATATCGGAACGTACGCCGTTCGCCAATTAGTGCATAGTACCTCAGTTGCCATCTGGCTGCCCAGGCAACAGGCAGTCTTTCTCAGCACTTGGTAGCCAATCAGTGACGAGGCCCGTTGTAGAACCTCGCGCACATCCAATCGGTAGAAGGGGACACTGCCATTAAATGAAGCGCCACACCCAAACGTATGTAATGTTGACGCCCGCCGCCCAACTCCCACCCTCTCTACCACTGACTGCCGTAAACTGCAGAGATATAATCCATTCACTGTTACTTCAGCCTTTTCTGAAGCCCTGCTAAAGCTCTACTCCCAGGATAGCTTAACTAATCATGGAGAATTACACAAGGGGGACAGCGCACCGAATTAGTGAGCACTAAGTGTAACGGTATTTTGTATGAGGACTATTTATTACAAGGCGTTGCCAACATAATTTTCTCCCTGTTTTTATTCAAATTTTTTACAAATCAAGTATTATAGTTTACAGAAAAAATATAAATAACATTTCAGTTTAACAAGAAAAAAGTAACTTCCATAAACAAGTATTAAACGTTTGTGATGTATGGCGTATTTAATAAATAATTAAACACGTCATACATGGGGAGAAGTTTTCTAAGGTTTGTTTCAATAAGGCCGAAGAAACCGTGGATGGACTATATCCGGACGTAGGCTATGCTGATTGAGCGTATCTCAGCCCCTGCGCTCACAGGGGCCGTGCTAGAGTGAGTGGAGATATTTGGGCTGCTCTTAACATCGGGGTCTTTAGAGTCAATGGGGGTGAAACGAGGTGAGCATACGGCAGCGGCGGAATGAATGGGCGGGGGAAACGGGAGATCCCCGAGAAAATCCGCCCATCAGCCAGCGGCATCGTCCGGCACGTCTCCCACGTGCGAAAATCCGGGAGCGACGCCGCCGGGAATCGAACCCGGTTCGACTAGGTGGGAGGAGAGTAGTCTAACTACTACCCCACTGTGGCCTCACGCCGTGCCAGATGTACCTCTTACAGGAAGAGTTACGAAGCACGAAAATTTGTGCGTTGGTGATGATACAGTAAAGTTCTGACGAAACTGTAGCGAAATATTTGCATTTTCGTACTGAGTACTAGCAAGTTCTGCAGTCGAGGTAAAATGAGCGCCATCAACTTAGAAATGTCATAATATAATTGCGAATAATCCAAAAATATGTGTCTTCTTTTGGATTTAACTAAGTGATACTTAAGATCGCAATCAATCTTGGTTCCAGTTGCTTAAAAATAAAAACAATAGCGTCAATAAACCGAATAAAATTATTGTTATATGCTATTCACAGTGAAATGAGCACTTTTCAAAGCCCTGCTTAGTATCTACTCGTATGTACGTTGTGTATTCTTTCGCCTTAAGTAAAATTAACATTGTTATGGGCTTCACCACTTTATTCATGCGTCGGTCAAGTCAAACGGTGAAAATTATTAAAAAAGTAAACATTTTATAAATCTGCTAATTTTTACACACTGATGCATTAAAAAACCAGAAAGTGAATTAAATAATTATATTGATCACAAATGGTTACCTAACACTTTTTATTCGACGTTAATATATGGAACTACTTTCCATTTATCGTTACCAACTTTACCGGGCGCATGTCACTCAGCGCACCCGTTGAAGTACATGCAGGCATGGACAGTGACTTTTTTCTAATGTTGATTTTAAAAGTGCTCACTTTATCGTCAACAGACTTTACTTCTTTCCGTAAAATGCTAATGTCAATTAGTCTAAAGTTGGCATACATAGTGAGGTCTGTAAAATTTTTATGCAAAAAAATAGAATTCACGTTCACGAATACTTTGCTTTTTTTGGAATTTAATAAAATCATCTATATAGGACCATTATTATCTCACTGGCTATTTAGGTTCAATAGCTAACTGTGAGAACAGGAAATCGTATTTTAAAGCCTAAAACAGTAATTTTTCTTCGGATATGCAGTCATAGGCCTATTTCACGCACCCTCCCGAAAAGTGCATTAAAAATTCAGGGGAGTCTTAAAGTAAGGTAGTAAAAACAAGTAACAATCGCAACTACAATAAAGAGGGATAATATACAAATGAGATAGAAAACTTTCGTAAAATTCATCATCATGACGGTCGCTCTTAGCTGTGTATTTATCACGCGATGGAAACACGGCCAGATTTTATTGCCCGCTACTCCCCTTTCATACTCCTCTTCTCACATTTAGCTGCACGGTTTGTGTCGGAGAGTAAGGAAGAAAAACTATACTTTGAAATTATCATTTGCCGGCGTACTGGATGTATTCATTATTTTATTTTACTCTCTTCATTAACGCTCTCGCTTTTGTGCTCGGTGGCTAGTCGAGTGGGACCTGTATGAAAGTATCACCTGAATATACATACGTAAATATGAATGTGTGTGTGTCACCCAAATCCTAAAAAGGAGAACTCTTCTTGGAAAGTGAATCCAGCTACTTCGACTATAAATGCCACCTCGTAGATGGATATGTGATCTGCAATATAGTGTATGTAAACTAAACAATTAAACAATAAATACTATTTAAAAAATTACGTGGGGCATTGGAAACTTTATAAATAGTGATGTTTCTCAGAAAATACGTTACTTAAGCAAGTGATATAAAGCAATTTTTGTACTTTCTATTATTATTCAAATACAATGTCTCAGAAGAATAAGTTGGTAAAGGTTCTCATTATATATTTTTATTTCGGGACGCATAGCGTTAAAAAATCTTGTCTCTTACACGGATGCTTTCGTAGGCACATCAGTAGTAGGTAAAAGGTGTTTGGCGGACAAGAGCAACTGGTTTCGCACTCGGAGCCGCCCGGCCGCCATGATGTTACGTCTCCCGTCCACCATCTTGGATGTCATTGACCCTGACCGTGACCTTGATCCCAGTGACCTCTTACTCCAAATACCCAAAAAAAATTCTAAAATAATTATTTAAAAATTTTTTACCAAAATTTTTACTAAAAATTCGTTTAGAAATTAAGAAAACTTAAAAGATTTAAATATTGTTAGTTAAATTTATAAAACTGTTATAAAAATGTTTTAATAAAAAATCTATCAAAATGTATTATTAAAATTACACTTAACAAATATTTAAAACAATATCATTAAGAATTCTTTTCCCCTGTCGGCCATTTTGCTTAACAATTTCCATTTTCCCTTAAAATTTCCCTAAAATTTTTTATTTAAAACTCGTTTAAAAAGTTATTTTTAAAACAATTATGTAAACTACTGGAGGCTGTCATATTTGTTTATATGTTACTGGAGGCCACCATATTTGTTAATATGTTACTGGAGGCCAGCATCTTGAGTTTTCTGTTCATTTGTATCACAGATTGTCTCTCACCTTTGTTTGACCAATTAGTAGCATACGCTCTATCAATTACTCACTTAGATCGATTAATCGCATTTGCCCCACTGACATATTAGTAAGCGTAATGACAGCCATATTGGTAAACTCTCACTTTAGATCGATCGGTTAGTGTTTAGTCGGCAAACCCGCACTACAAGCGCTCCATCAATTACTTACTTTAGTTCGATCGATTAATCGAATTCGCTCCACTGTCATGTTAGCAGGCACATTCGACGCCATATTGGTATGCTCTTAATTTATTAAAAAATTCTAATTAAAAAATGTATAAAATATTTATTAAAAAAAAAAACATTTTTCGTCACTACCAATTACTAATTAGTCGGCAAGCCTCTACCACATTCGCTCGACTGGCGGCAGGTCGACACTCATTTTATAGACTTTGAGAAAAAATATTTCTATAGTATTTTGTCATTCCTATTTGTTAGTTTCTTTTTTACCCAATCGACAGTTTTACCTGTATGTATTACTTACGAAAGTGAAATGTTTTCACTTTTGATATGGCGGTACTTGTGGTTTTTATTCTTAAATGTACTTTCTGTACGGCAAACGAGATATAAATTAAACTCGCAATCACGTCTAAAACATACGGTTGTCGGTAAAATCTACATTCGCACCAACTTGTCCCGAGTATAAGCGAAACCAAGCACTTTGTAGACTCGCTAATGTCATGATGGCGCAGTATGAGTTTCATTGCAAACTCCGTGCATATGCCCAAGCACTGAGGCTCTGGATGTGCGATAATCCGTGGTACATATTTTAAAAAATATTATGTTGTGTGTATCCGCAATCACGTCCTCCTAGCTGTAATTAAAAAATGGTTTGTATCAATGCAAAAAAAAACATCTTCGGCAAAGAAAATATTTTGTATAACCCGTTCACGATAAAGTGAGCACCTTTGAAGCCCTTGTTACTTTTTTCCTTCAGCCAATTTATATCCTTCCCCAAGTTGTTAATGTAAACCCTGCCATGTGAGTGATAAACACAGTGTATACATTCACCATACCCAAAACCAAAAGTCCGAGGCCACAATGAAATGAATTTATTGGTTATTATGTCTGATGAAATTGCTTCAAATAGTGCTCACTTTACCAGCTTTACCATATTGTAAATATTTGGTTAAAAAGCATGGCTTTTATGAAAAGCATTTAGTTATATCAGTTTTGCTAATAAACTACACTGTCGGTGAACTATGTTTAGGTACAATTTAAAGGAAAAGAGAGACCATGCAAACATACTACGTTTATGAACGTAAAATAATTTTAAATCGAAGCGCGAACGAGAAGCGCTAGACCGATGCAATTGTCTCCACTTGCCCGTAGCTCCAAGTGACTGTATATGTGTGTCGGCCGGAATGGTTCCGCCAATTCGACACTTTTGGCGCTGGACAGATGTGTTTAACTCTGTCGGTATCCTTACGCCGGCTTGCAACCCGGCTCCAGAGACAGCTATAAATGCATGAAAATGATTTCGCACTTAATGTTCTAGAATATGCATGTGGCTTTCCAACAGCGAGTGGTCGTATCTCCACGTAACATGTAATACGCCGCGCCCCAGTCGAGAATAAGTAAGGTCCGCGTTCGACCCCTAGTACAACTCACACTCGATAGCAAAAAAAAAATTACACTGGTGAGGACATACAGGATAAAAAACAGTACAATGCCTGTGAAAAACCACACAGGTTACAGTAGGTACCCGATGGGGAAAAATTATTTTGGTGGGGCAGAGAACATAGCAAACTGTTGGGGGGGGGGGGGGACTTATACATGGTGCAATACCGGTAAATTCATAGTACAACACTGAAAAAAAAATTGTATAACATGTAAGAAAACATTTATACTGGTGGAACAAAGTACATGCTACTATATTAATAGGGGAGTAAACTGACGAGATATGTTATACATGTCACCCTACACTCGATGAGATATAACATACGGGAGGGGGCAGGTTCGACATCCATTGCAATATTGGCATGGAAATCCCCTACAACGCCAAGGCATTCTATATATAAATATATACACGTACATACACCGAATACTATCCAACGCTCGCTAAAAGCCGGCAAACGGCTAAATACATTTATATATAAAGGTGTGTAATACCTATGCGAGAGAAAAAAATGTTATGACCGGCCACTACGTACATAGCCAAGGTAACATTTATATAACATATACATGTATATATGTATATATATATGTGTATATGTATGTGTGTATATGTGTGTATTTATATGTTTGTATATGTGTGTATTTATATGTGCGTATATTAATATATATGTGTATTTATATATGTGTGTATGTATAAGCGAAAAAAATAATCGCACATCAACAAGGTGTGGGAAATACATCAGTTTCATAATTTTTTTTAAAGGTGACCTATATTGTTCGTACCCATGAGCTCAAACACAACAGCTTTTAACCATTGGGAGGGATATAAATGAAAGAAATCTAACAGTTCAATAAAACATGCAATTATTTATTAGGAGAAGAAATAACACTTTTACATTAATATTAGTTGTAGCAGGATTGTTATGGCAAGATGTCCTCGTCAACCCTGGAATCATCACGCTTCGAGAGACCCAACCACCGCACGTAAATGCGGCGATTACGTTGTTTAAGCACCTTCTCCACTAAGTACAAGTCAGGTAAAAACAAAACTTCCTTATCGCCGAGATACCATTTGCCACCACTTTTCTGCAAACCATAAGTCTTGTCGGCAGTACAGTGAGAGTAGGGAGCGGTGTAATGAGATAGAAGTATTCCCACCTCGGGTCCACGCTCTCGGGTTCGTTTCCTTTGCCTTGCAAGCAGCAAATCGATCAGGGGCAAATCATATTCGACACTAGTGATGGCACCTTCCAGTTCGTTCATGTATGGACTATTTTTCCGTTTATGCGATGTTGTTGGTTCTTCCGCATTGATTTCGCATTTGATATCAACGCGCGCATAGTTTTTTTTTTTTTTTGTTTAATTTTGTCTGGCGGGAGGGTAATAGGTTTGAGAACGTTCTCCCATCGAGTCTCGAAGGCCATTATGTTAGTTTTCGGGAGTAAGTATTTGGCCCGTACCACCTCTATCGCTCACTGAAACTCGCTCACCAGTTCGGCTCGGTTATACATAGTTAACTGAGTGGAAAAGACTTTTCTTGGAAGTGTATATATCACCTTTGTTTGTAGTCAATTATTCGAGATTTTCTCCAAAACTTCTTTATCGAGGTGTCCGGAATATGTATCCAAATATATTCTGGCTATGCCTCGCAACATTGGTTCCCGTAGCCAGGTTGGACAGTAAATAATTATGTAGCTCCTTCAAATATTCTCGTCTCTGAGCGTTCGATACATTTATCAAGTCTATTATTTTCGCCTCTGCACTTCCTACGTACTGGTCGACAGCTACCAAATCTTCAACCTCATCGTTCTCACACTTTACAATTTTTTACTGATAAGAGAGAAGTCTTCTATATGTGCAGGGGTGAAGCGATACTGGCTACATTGGAGGTCATCGTGAAGATAGATGTCGCCAAATTTGGAAATGCTTCCGTATGAGAGTACTTTACAATCGACAAAAATCTATATTTATCTTTCCAGCACAAGGCACACATATCTTTGGATTCTGAAAAATGTCATGTCCATATTGATGTGATTGTCGTAAAAATGGCGTAAATTATTATGGTCCAAGTGAAACAGCACCAACACATTAGCATTATCGCGAAGCAGTGATGGCCGAGGTAGTACACATTCCACATACGCATGTCATCCATGCTAAAGTATTCTCGGATGCTAGTTTGTTTTTCGCAGGCAATGTCGTCGAAGACAAATATCGCGTTGGAATAAGTTCGCACGGGGGTACGACGGCCTTATTATCGCTGCGGGGGAAATATTTCATACCTTCCACAGCTTGCTGTACTCATGCCAGTTGCTGGTATTTGGGTTGCTGGAGCGATTTCTAATAAACGTACACAATCTCGAACCGAATGTCGTCTGTTTCCTCAGCAGGCTCATTAGGACGCACATATTTCCGCAAACCTACGGGCCGCAAATCGCGCCTCGCACGCTAGTAGGCAACAGGGCACCATGGCGTTATTCGTGAGAAATATATTCATCTTCGACATGAATGTTTACGGGTAGAGTACCATCTTGCTTGATGATACAAATGTTACCACTACTATCTTACGGAGCAGGTGGAGTATGCTGAGCAAAGTGCGATGCTATGTTCAGAGCCGATTGCGGAGCATGCCGTGCCAATTGTGGAGCGCGCTGTGCTGATTACATAGGTGGAGGCGTTGGCGGAGCCAATTTCAGCTGCGGGGAACGAACGCTACTAGTTTCAGAACATCTCTTCAATATATAACTCCGTGTAAACTTCCTGTAAAAGAGTTTGCATTGAAATTACATTCTCAAAGATTTCATCTTGCAGGTTGTTATTTTTTGTCGTAGTAAATTCAACCAAATGCTTTACCGCAGAAGCGACACAGCAGATGCATCATTGCATCAATACTGATCCGAATCTAGACTAAACATTGAAACGAATATGTATAAAAAAGAATATTTATCATTTGTTGGCCAATTTTAGTCGATTCGTCGTAAGGCAAAGACAGTGAAATCTGGTTGTACGATCTTCCATTCTGTTTTGGAACCAAACTAGAGCAACGACACATATCTATGCTCTAGACGAGATATGAGTACCACACAACATTGTGTACCCTCTAAAGAACGATCTGAACACTAGGCAGATTCATTATACATCATGAAAGCAAAGGTGAAACTTAGCCCTGAAATTATATTCAAGAAAAAGTCTTCGCAGAACAACCCTCGAAGGACCAAAAAGAAATGTAAGAACAAGGTAGATGGGTTCCTGCCAACACTGATACCTGCAATCGGCGCTCTAACCAATACTGCCAGTTAGTCACCAATATCGTTAGTGCTGTGAAGTGGGCTTCGAAAAATCGAAAACAGAGGAAACTCGCCGCCATAACGGAATGCTGGAAGCAATTTCCATGGGTAAAAATGGCAAAAGACTCTACAATCGTCACCCGTATCGGCGATGAGAAGGAGGATCAAATGCCGGGGGAGGGGGGAAGAAAATAAGTTAAAATCGAAGACATCCACTGACGAACGTGGATTTGGAACTGTTTGCATGCAAATTAAAAATACCTCATTTTCGTGGTGCGTTTACAAGAGATGCTTTGCCCCCTAGACCAGAGAGACGAATGTTCTGTAATTGATCTAGTCACGACAGCCGGGCCTGGCACGAACTGGGTAGCTTACGTAAAACGTGGCAAATGTGGAATATACTACGACAGTTGTAGGAATTTTCACCCTCTGTCCAAATTGTGCGAGTACCTTAAAAATTGTTAACTGACTTACAACTACGAAACGGAGCATATGGTCAATATGTGGAACTCTGGATACTTGTGTCTGCAATTTTTAAGCAATCGCTATAAAAAAAAAAAGTATTTATTTCGCAAAGTATGAAAAGGGCTGTGTCAGCCACACCGATCTCATCAGTATGTCAGTGTCAATCATCCTGAGTGGTAAAACATCCTAGCTGAGGGCCACTTTTTACCCTCCCTTGGAGCTGAAGGGAGAATGGTTTGTGGGGCTAGCAGACATTCAAACTTACAACTCCATATCCAACATAGAAGAAAACGTGATTCCACATTCCGGTACATAGTGGCAGGAGATGCGAAAGAAATTAGCATTCCCACTGGGGCATACGATCTGAAGGATAAGGAATACTTCATAAAGAAATTGCTCTTGCACGTCATTGCATCCGAACTGCACAGAACAAATGCGACTTATTAGCCAATGAGAAACATTGGTGGGGTGGGACGAAGGTGCCTAATTGTTCGACCAGACATATCTGATTGGTCGAGCGAAGGTTTTCAAATACACCCGAGTTATCAGCCAATCTGGAGGGTTGTCATGTAGGTGGTGGGGAACCGACATACGAACAAAGGTAGTGAAGGCTTGCCGAATAATTAGAACATGGGAAGCATTGGCGGGAAGGAGGATTTCTCACCAAACAGTAATTAGCCAATGATAAACATTGGTCGAACGAAGGTTTCCAAAGACACCCGAGTATTTGTCCAATGGGACATGTACATCATGTACAAACAAATTACGAAAAAAAAAAATGGTCACCTCCAGTAATATATTAAAAAATGTACAAAAAAATGAGTGCATGGGAATTGGGGGGGGGGGGGACGTGGGTATGAGGGAGTCAGTCGTCTGCTTTACATTGTGCTAGGAGGACCTCCGGAAATGCAGGAATTTTCAAATAAGATTTTACATAAGTTTTTATACATTTTTTAGAAATTTTATAGAATTGATTTGTGAGGAAAGAACATTTTAAGACGAAAAAGGGAAATTTTACTTTAAAATGTCTGCCAGTGGACTAGATTTTTTTTTTTTAGTTTTTTCATGATTTTTAAATATCTATTTGAATTCATTTTTAATCAATTTGTTTATAGTTTTTTACTAATAAACTTTTTAGTATATATCGCAAACTTTTGTGATTTTTATAATTTCTTATGTTTTTAGATTTTTAGAGTTCAAGGTCAAGGTCAAAGTTGAACTGGTTAAAAAGTGGTGGACGGGCACCAGAATGACAGAGGATGCTGTCAGGCGGCTGGATTCTGTTGTATTTTTCAAAAATATTTCAATGGTTTTTAATAATAGATTTTAAAACTATGTTTTGATTTAAAAAAAATTGTTAATTAATTAAAAAAATGTTTTTAAATAAATTTTTCGAAATAAATTTTGTATACATTTTTAAAGATTTTTTTTTTCGCAATTTTGTGTATTTTTGGGTCAGAAGTCACTCGGATCAAGGTAAGTTGTCAAGGCCTTATGGGTTCAAGATGACGGACAGTGGCGTAACAACATGGCGATCTGGCGGCTCCTGTGCTTCTATGATAGATGCCATTGCGCCAGACTCGTCTAAATCCTACTACTCGTACCTATGTCTCTTTCTAATTTTGTGACGTCACAGCAGTGACGACTGCCTGGAACGCAGCATAATAATACATACAAATATTGCGTTTTAACAGCGGTTAATAAGTAAATACAAATATTATGCTAATGTGGTTTTTCCAGGAGTAAAGATGAAGAGACGCTTCATGATATAAAATAACTCTCAAATGCTCATCTAAATTGAATATATTTGTATAGGTGGTGAAATATATACGATACTGCGGGTTTTATAAGGACAGTAGATGTAGATTCGGTAAAAACATTAGGGACATCAGAATTCTTTTTTCATACGAAGGTTATATTTATTTGTCAACATTTCATTTTTAGTGTTCATTAAATTCGTGACAGAAAAGTTGCAATTTTAATATGCAATTAAATAACTTTACTCTGTAACTCTGTATAAAAAGCTCTTGTCATTAGGCACATAAATATTGTTTATTCCTGTACTAGATTTTTAAGTTACATCTCCAGGTTTTATTTGGGGTATTCTAGCCTTCATAGAGCGCTACTTTAGACAAGGATGTGAGAAATAGGGAATATTATGCTTGGTATATAAGTGTAGGCTAAACTAACGTTATTTCATGCAGTGCACCTACCCTATTTGCTACCAAAGGAGATTTGTTTCCCCTGCGTCAATATTGTATAGTGTGATATTGGAGGCCAACACTTTACACTTGGAAAATGTGTAAGGAGATGAATGTGAATAAGTAGAGTGCGTATGATGTAGCCACAGCACAAAAACAACGTTACGCAATTAATATCACTAATCTTACCAGTAGGTTTGTCGTGCCAGATCACTGATATCTGCAACTAGCCTGGTCCTAGGAACAACTTACATTGACACTGGAAGAATATAGCTACCAATCAAAAACTACTCATCAGAATAACACTCACAGATAAGTGGGTAAAAATGAAAATAACTTGCAAATTCTGGATCGCAAGTAAATCATTTATGATCGGACAGTTATCTGTGCAGATTTTATGAATATTTGTACAGCTCTTTATTCCGTGAGCATTAAGCATGGTGGTTCATTCATTACTATCACACCAACTCAGTTCGGAGCAAAAACAAGAATCTCTTATGGCGGGGTCTTCGTGAGTGTTTTGAAAGCAACTGATATATTATAATGAGTTCGAAGATAGCGTACTAAATGTCCCGTTAACGTGGTCAAATTTGGCATCCATTACTAGTAGTATCTATACGTAAAATAACCAATTAATATAACTCACAAATAATAATCTACTTTGAGGATCTTGAAGTTCTCTGCCGCAGACATAGCTTATTCTGGACATCAGTCTTCCCTGATTAGGCTTGCGGGCTTTGGTATACACACTACAGTCTATATGGTACCACGCGTCATCGCGTTAGTACGACACTGGAGCTTAATTATTCGCGTGTATGTAGCGCGAGGAGACTCAAACATATCTTATTAAGTAGCGGCACATCTTCGCCTGCGAGGCAGTCTGCATGAAATACGGACTCAACCAGTTTCACTATAAAAATTACAAGCCTATCAGGCCCACGGCCACTGCCTGACGGAAAATCCCAACAAGAAGGCTAGAAAACCTTAAACTTAATTATTGCATTATGCTTTCAAACTTAGCGTCAGTCCCGAGTCGGCTACGTTAAAAATTGTATAAACGTCGCGTGTTATCTTGGCAACCAACAACAAGATGCCATATGCATCAAGGCTACGTAAGAATTATCTCTAAGAAGAATACCTGAAGTACTGATAAATACAATCAAATGGAGAAAATATTAAAAATAATAAAGTAACCGGCAAATAGAAATCTAAATAAGAGCTGTACGAAAGAAAATATTTATTTGCCACAAAATAATCTTGTGCAAAATTAAATAAATATTATGTATTCATACTTATTTATGTAACAAAGAAATGTGATGTGGCGTGCAATAAATAAGTGATAAACTGAGGCGTTGCAGCACTTAATTTGACTTTTAACATATCCGACAATAATAAGTTACCTAGGTAGCAGAAGGCAATATGTTTCAGTGAGTGGCACTGATAGTGTAGATTTGGAAGTAACATA
Organism: Dryococelus australis; assembly: GCA_029891345.1. Classification (NCBI taxonomy): domain Eukaryota; kingdom Metazoa; phylum Arthropoda; class Insecta; order Phasmatodea; family Phasmatidae; genus Dryococelus; species Dryococelus australis. The sequence goes on from CM056993.1 coordinate 263,913,378, forward strand.
TGGTGTGATCCAAGGTTCAGTATTGGGGTCAATTTTATTCTTCATCTACATAAATTACATTTAAGTATTGCTACTAGAGGGCCTAATGTCCCTATTTGCAGATGATGTCATTTCTGTAGAGAGAATACAACAGCCCAACTATCTTATTATATGGAAAAAAAAGTGTAAATAATGTTTATAAATGGCTTGTAAACAATAAACAAACAAACATTGATGAAACAAACTATATGATTATTACAAGATTATCAAGTCCTGAAACCGCAACTTTTAACTTAAATATTAACAATGGTCCTATTTTTTCCAGTGATTGTTGCCAAGTACTTAGGCCTTAAAATGGACCAAACTAAGCTGGATTAAACATGCGGCATACATAAAAAAAAAAAAAAAAAAAAACTGTGCTTCTTAATAACCATTTGAAATCGGTGCCAATAACCATTAGGGAATATGTGTATTATGCATTGATAGACTTACATTTTCAATAAATGAATACAATAAGGGGCCAAGGAACAAAAAGTATTACAAAAGAACTCTAAGTAGGCCTATTACAAAGCGGACACAATACCTTATAGCCTTCTCTTTTTGACACCAATATGTAGACGATGTAAAATAAGTAACATCCAATAGCTAAAAATGCATGTTTGACTTTTGTATCAAATTTGACATATAAACTTATAACAACATTAATTCAAACCTGTCATTTAGTACCAATAAATATGTACATGAGCGCAACACAAGGCAAGCAAACAACTTTCACAGGGAGTCAGTAAAAGCAGATAAATATGGGTGTACTAGTGTAATAGTTAGTCTTACGTAGGCTTTATAATAGTTTAACAAAATTAATGTAATCAATTAGAAGAAGTATATTTAGGATGCATGCATAATGAATATGTTTAAATGTGGAGACTTAACTATCATGTAATAGTAACATAGCCAAATATGAAATGTTCTGTAAAAGTCTGAAATAAATTAGTTTGTTAAATAATTTTCTCCTAAAATATGTCTTAACTTGTAACATTTCGATATGTGTATATGTAAAATAACTATTTGCAGCTATTTTATACATAGTCCCTCAAAAGAGCTCAACTCTCAGAGACATTTAAATAACATATAAAAAAAACAATTGATAAAAAAACCTACATATATAGCACCATCATTCTTCCTGTCTATATAATCTGGCGCAACAATCAACACAATTGTTAGAGGCCAACAATAAAACTATAAAAGCACCAATGGTGGTAAGTTGTACTAAACCAACACATTAAAGAGCAGTGTGTGTTGTGACAAAGGCCTGTGTCATTCACAGTATCTTCTGAATCAGGACAGGGTGTGGCTGATGCCTGCACACCGGAACACAACCTCAACCCGACCCTCCTTCATTCCTATCACTCTAAGAGGGATCAAATAAAGGATGGATAACACATCACACTTTCAGAACATCAGCAGATTACAGCTAAAGTTTGTTTAAACTGCCCACATCTACGCCTGTCCACAATTGGGGATAAGTGGTATACAATATACACAAATTATAACACTGGGTAATAATGCTTAGCTCTTTTACTGGTACTGACATACTCCTGACGACTTTGCAAAATCAAATTCAAAGGAAATCGCCGTTTAAAGCATTATTTTAAACACACATACTTAATTTTATATTATCACTGATTGCAGTTCTATCCATGTACCATAGATATTGCTCTCTTAAAGCTGGTTTTAAGCACACGTGGTTAAGTTATTTTCTTGTCTGACAAACATACCAAAATATTTATTTCTCAAACGTGTTTTAAAAACACATTATGTGATTATACACACTTAGAATGACACTCTGAAATCTTCGAAATGTACAATATTTTATCACACAGTTTCATTTAAACGGTTTTTAAAATATTTCCAGTTACATTTCCTCACTATCAATATGACTGCCCATAATTCTGACAACAAATTCCAGAAATGTACATTTTCGTTTGGTTACATAATGACGCTTTACCCCGACACTTTAAAACAAGTATATAACATTATAAAATGTTATTATAATAAGTTTAAAAGCCGAAAACACTTCCTCGCAATCAAGATACACCATTACTAACATCCTGTTTCACCTAGTGCCAACCCTTTGTCTATAAAATTACATTTTAGAAACAACTCAGAATTTTGGCACTTTACAATTACTAAATATTAAAATCATGAACAGATTATTCCACATTTTTGCTGGTTTTTATTATTATAACACATTTTATGTTTTTAAACACCCAGGAGATGCCTAACCAGAACAATGGTCTCAGGAGAAACTGGAATTTACGCATCAATTTTTCCCTGTCTCCCCAAAATCGTCCCTCTCACACATTCATCCAACTAGTCAAACAATATTATCAAACAGCCAGATCCAAGACCCAACGATACTCTTCTCCCCTACTTCAGCTCAAGGAGCTGCTTTATTGCTCTGGATCAATAAAACATTCGCCACTTTCAATTCCAGGTGCCTAGTGATAAGCTCCCCACCATAACATGAAACATGCCGGTATTACACCCATAATGTCATTCAAACCCAAAACACTTATAAAATACAATGTTAAGTTCGAGGTCATGGATAATTGTCCCCACCTATTTCCACTCCAAGGAGCGACGGTATTGCTCTCCCTCATCCATTCACACACTTTCAAACACACACACACCACACTGCTTATTCTATGCAACACAGTCCAATTTTTCGCCTCCACTACTGCGCGAAAAGTACTGGTCAGTAAACCAAAATCCAAAATACACCCACCCTGTAACACTGTATTCCGACCCTCGACCGGCATCAAAATCGTCCCAGTTTTGTCAGCACACACACTCCAACACGTGCCTCAAACACACCAAGTCGGCAGCACACACACTAACTCCGACCAAAACCGACGAAAAGCCCGGGCTTCCACTCACGAGACTCCAGCTTGCATTCCTGCTTCACTCTCATACAGTTTCTTCCATGACCACTCGTCCCCTTTCACGGAATCCCGCGCAGCACCTACTAATTTTCAAGGTGGAAAGATTTTCAAAAGGTCAAAACTTCGGTCCAAGCCGACACTCCCCATGGGTATTCATCCCTACGATTATAAAAGAAAAATTCTCCACATTGACTGTTACTTTCATCTGCTTCAGGACGTTAAGGCATGAAAAAACCAAGTCCCAGTAAACTATTCTTGACTCTACACCCAGTCCAGGGACGCGAGTCCCTACTCTACACCGACTCATCCACGTATGCACTTTAGGACCAAAGTTGTTCAACGAAACGAGAACAGTGTAGAGAAAGTTGTAGCGATGGTGAGCAGCACTTTATCAAATGCAGAACGGAACTATACAGTTATTGAGAGGGAAGCACTTGCAACCACTCCTATCGCTAAAAATTAACAGTCCCATAATTTTCCTGAATTCGGCCAAGTCCATCTCCAATAGCAAATTTCAAATAAGTCCTCGCTAGCACTGTTTACTCGTAGGATCTATACTTATCTTCTCGCAACAATTCAGCAGTCTGCCTGTCCAACCGATCTCACTCTTGGGCGGCTTCACTAGCTTTTGGGTACCTAGCACGCCAGCTGGTGACGTATACCCAGCACCCCTATTTATACCGGGTGAAAACCCTTCCTTTACACTACCCCCTCTTGAGACCATTCCTCCAGCGTCCTCTGTTCGATTGAGGCGAGCTCTTTACACTCGCCGCGCTCTCTATACCACTTCACATACTCAGCAGCACAAAATTCTCAGCCAACACAAGAATAACGGCTTTATTAATCCCTAATCACATTAGGCCACAGAACACTCCTGCACGGCAAACAGTCGCACCACCAGGGATCAAATGCTGAAAATACAACCAAAATCACACTTCGCAAAACGTGATGAACCTACGCCATCACAAGTGAATTTTCTTTATATTCCTGTAACAACATTTTTTCGTGTTCCTAAGTTTACTATGAAAATGTGATATACAAAGAAATGATTGTTTCAGTAATTACACCAAAATAAATACATCATCACTGAAGGATATTAGACATTCAGGAATTGGGTGTACAATTTAGCAATCTAACAACTATTCCAAAATAAACCAGCGAATTATATTGAACTAGAGGTGTTCAGCCTCCTGCTAAGCTGGCTTATTTACAGGATACAAACCTGAATGTGTAACTGAAGGGAGTAGTAGGATTATGTGTATCCACGGGCAATGCATTTTTAATGAAAGCTGTGTTGCTGCGGCTGTGGTTTGCGGCATCCGGCTCGAATCGGACGAGCTCGGCAATCTTCGGCTCGACTAAGAGGGTGCTCAGAATCTATCGACTCAGGATTGACGAATTTACCCGAAGGTGATCGGCAGTTACGACCACTAATTTTCCAAGCATATGTTTGTTTCTGGTATCCATATTAGTTTTTATAAGCATAGGTTGTCAAATCGTAAATCTGTATTTATTATCAGATTTTATAAAATTATTATTAATTATAAATCATGCATTTTTTATATTGAGCCGAAATTGTATGTAGAGTATTCCATAAGCCTGCAAAGTTCTCTCATTCAATTACTAAATTTCCAGCCCCTTATCTTGAAAACAAATCAATACATGATGCCATAATCTGCAAATTATTCACTACCTCGACTGTTTTGTTGGTATAGTTATGATACCAAGATTTTTTATGTATGTATCGCTAGAACAACCCCACTATACAAATACCGACCACATGCACGAGGATGTTATAATCATGGTATGGATGAGCATCTGCAAACACTTTTATAGGCTTAGTTGGCGCTAATTTAAATGTCAATGCTGCCAGGCCCTGAAGACGTGGAATGTATGAGGGTGATAAACAATCTGAACTTTCATGCTCTTCTTGACCATCAATCCATCAGTCGTCCAATCGTTCCATCGATGTTTGGGTCAATCAATAAATCGTCCAATAATTCCATCAATCTTTCACAATCTTCGCCAATAAAAAACCAATCCTCACGAAGCGTAAGCAATCTTGCTATACATCCTTCGCAATCTTTCCATTAATTGTTCAATACTCCCATCAATATTTCAATCTTCCCATTAATCTTTTACAATATTTCGATCAATCCCAATCCTTAGCAATCATCATACCCAATCCTCCTTCACAATCGCAACATTCCATGTCAATCCTTCGATCAATACCAATCCTTCAATCAGTTCTTATCCATGATCAATCCCAATAATTCAATCTTTCCCAACCCTTCGATCAACCCCTAGCCTTCGATCAATCCTAACCTTTCGATAGATCCCACCCATCCGATCAATCATAATCCTTGACGATCTCAATCCTTCGATCAATCTCAAAATCCTTCGATCAGTCCCAAAATCCTTCGATCAATCAAAATCGTTCAAACAATCCCAAACCTTCGATTGTTTCTTCGACCAATCGTTCTGTTTGACCACCACCAATATATATATATATATATATATATATATATATATATATATATATATATATATATATAGAAATTTCATTCGTTCTCCAACTATCTCCAAATTTGTACTTGTCGACAGAATTAATGTTTCGAATGCAGTAAACTATCCACACACTTTCATACTTAAGTCTTTATTATCAATCTATATGCATGTTGTTCCATAAATGGTCGAGTGCTCATAGCACCACTTTAAAATTTATAGGGAAAAATAATAAGACATACGATAATTAAGAAAAACCTCATGCTAGATATCCCTGCTCCTTCAATTTTGCTAATGATTGAAGACATCTCGTGAAAGTGTGTGAGATACCTGCATTTTTGAAGGCCAATCAAATATCTGAGTCTATCCACAAGTTCATTCTTGTCTTCGGGAAATTCGTAACCAGTATTCTCGGCATCTTTAGTCTTCTTCATGTCGCTTATTGCAGCAAATGTGTTGAATTTTTGTATAGTTTCGGGTCTCGAACTCAGGTCTTACACCATACCCCGTCTTTAAAAATTGCTTAAATTCTTAAATATAGTGGGCTTGAATACTAAACATTGAGTAATTAATATAAAAACATCTCTAAAAAAGGCTTAAAAAACTCTGGCCATTTACCTTCCTATTATCTCACTTTCATTCCTATATCTGATGGCTAAAACTTATGTTCCATTTTTAATATAAGTTCCCATAATATTCCCCTAATACTGGGATAAATTACCTCATTAAGTACAATAGAAAGTTAATATTTTTATAGTTTTGTATCCCTAGCTCAGGTCTCTACACCATACCTCACCTTTTCAGATTGCATAAATCTATATAGCAGTTGTATATAAGTATTGAACAAACAGAAAATTACGTCCAAAGTTCGTTAAAAATTACAAACTCTGGTTGGTATTCGATCTATGGATTCTATATCTCACTATATGATTTCTATTGTTCATTTAAATTTTGTCTAACAACCTACAGTAAAGTTTCATACACCAAGTATTTATGAGGGATTTATTGCTGCATTTTTTTTTACTAAAGTGTCTCTTAGGTGATTCTTGCATGTAGACTAGTAGAAAAAAATTTAATTTTTTTGCAAGGGAACAGGCGGAATGGATCTCGGACATGTTCATGCACTGTCATTCCGGTCCCTCGGCGGCCATCTTGTCCGCAATGGTGGTCGTCGATGACCTTGACCTTTAAACTTAGTCTGCCTGATTGTACCTTTTAACAAAAATTTATTTTAAAAATCATTAAAGAATATTTACACTATTTAAAAACTTTGAAATTTTTATTATTAATAATATTTTTAATTATAAAACATTATAATAATTTTAGATTTCCGTATGTAACTCCCCCCCTCCCCCCAGCACCACGTCCAGCAGATCACTGACGCCCCCTCCAATCAATGACATTATTTTCACATTCTCCCCCTCACCACCCTAGCAGCCGTGACCCCCTCCCCCCTCAAAAACTTAACCCACCCTACCACACTCCTCTTCTTCGTTCATACTGTCATATTTTTATCAGCTTTAAATTGAACCCCCAACTTACCCCTAATCTAATTAGCCAACAAATACTAGAAAATTTATTTATTATAAACTTATTTAATAAATTCTCAAATAATGCCTCGATATTGGTAAGTCACTACAGAAGACTTCCCAAAATGGTCAAGGTTAAGTTATATATTCGAGATCAAACTTCAAACATGTCGCAATCCTGCAGCCTTGACCCAAACTCACCATAATCATTCTACTAGTCAACGTGCAAGAACCACCTAAGTGACACTTTACTAAGAAAATTCTGTACTAAATCCCGTATATTTACATGGTGTATGAAACTTATAATGTAGGTTCTTAGACAAGTTTTGGATGAAGAAAATACATCTTATAGTGAGATATGGGGTCCACATTTAGAATGCCGACCTGAATTTTGGATAATTTTTAACGAACATTGAACGTAATTTTTTGTTTGTTTACATTATTATATGCACCTGCTTTATAGATCTATGCGATCTCAAAAGGTGAGGTATGTTGTAGAGACCTGAGTTCGAGACCCTGAACAATAAATAATATAATTAACCTACTTTCGGACTTAGAAAAAATTTCAAAGACTGTTTTGGGTATTTATAATAAAGGCAGAACGAAGTTGTTACAGCTATCGGATGTATGTATGAAGTTTAGATAAGACGTCTTATATTCAATAAACGACACGAGTTTTGGAAGCATATTTGTGATGTTCGTACATAACATTTTTCCTGTTGATGCATGGCTTAGGGATCTGAGTTTGAAGCCTGAATTCGTAAAAAATAAATAAATAGATTTTCTCACTTTGAAACAATTTGACGGTTTTTCCGAGTGATGAGAGAAAGTATATTAAGTGCTGAAACACACTGATACATTAGTTGATGTTCAGACGTCGAGAAGTTAACATCTATTTGGAAGCATTCTATCGCTATACAGTGAACATTAATTGTGAGTACGAAGGACTGCATTCGACCTCATCGAGCATGGAGCAGCGAATTGCATCATCGATGTCCGATTACCTACTTACTGTGTTGATTCTGCGATCGAGTTTTTTACCGCCGGTCGAAATGAAAGAATGCCATGCACGAAGAGTCCTTTTCGCACGAGGAAGAATTGCGGCAATGGTCACACGAAGTTTATGCAAGGTGATAGATTAAAGAACAACATTAAAAATCTGCAACTATTTGTCTTTTGAGAGCCAGCAATTATAGTGCCAATAACCCCTACTGCATCCATTGGTACTGATTCGTCAGGCGATAATGACGAGGCAGTTATTGCTAAAGACGGAATGAGTTCAATAGTCGGTTTGTGTGGAATGTACACTTGCAAGACTTTCGCGTGAAGTAGACGAAATTCAAAATAAACTGTCGTAGGCTCCGAATACTGATGAGCGTAAAACTCCTGCTACAAATAAAAGCAAATTTAATACAGAATATAAAAGAGGCGTTAAAGACGGCAATGAAGATAGCATTGATGAAAATAAACAAATAAGTTATTGACAGTTCTGAAGACGATGACAGTTATTTTCTAGATGCACCAATCTCCCCTCCAACACATTTGCTGCAACAGCGATATGGAGAAGGCACCAGACGCCGATAATACTTGCTACCAATTTCCCGAAGACCCGAATGAACTTGTTGACACACTTATATTTGATAGACCTTAAATCGTTGGTATTTCACGCACATTAACGAGATATCTTCAATCAGTAAACTGAAGGATCGGGGATGTATCGCATGATGGGATTAACTGCTTTCTTCTAAATTTGTAACTACAAAATAATAATAAATTATCATTACAAAATAATAGGGTTTTCTTCATTTTTGCATGTCGTATTCTTTTTCCCTCAGAACTTCAAAGTGGTGCTATGAGCATCGACCATTTATGAAAAAATCTGCATATAGAATGATACAGACTTTAGTAAAAAAAAAAAAAAAAAAAAGTGTGGATAATTGACTGCATACAAAACATTAATTATATCGACATTATGTAAACATTTGGAGGTAGTGGAAGAACGAATGTATTTCTATGCATAATGGTGGCAGACAAACCGAATTATTCATCGAACGATCGATCTAAGGGTTGGGACTGTTCGAAGGATTATTATTTATCGGAGGAATGGGATCAATCGTATGATTGAGACTAATCGAAGTATTCGGACTGATCGAAGTATTCGGATTGATCGAAGGATTGGGATTGTTAAGGATTGAGATTGATAGAACGATTGAGATGGTTAAAACGATTGAAATTGGTCAAAGGATTCGGATTTATGGGAGAATCGGGGTTGTTTGAAGGATTGGTACTGATCAGAGGATTGGAATTGATGGAAGGATTGACATGGATTGTTGTGGATTGCGGAGGAGGATTATGAAGGAGGATTCCAAAAGATTGAGATTGATCGAAGGATTGGGATAGATTGAAAGATTGTGAAATATTAATGGCAAGATTGCTGAGGATTGGATAGCATTGATTGCGGATTGGCGAAGATTATGTAATATTGATGAAAATATTGGAAGATTAATGGATTAATACAAATATCGATGGAAATTATTGGACGATTGACGAATTGATGGTCAAGAAGAGCACGAAAGTTGAGACTGTTTATCACCCTCATACATTCTATGTCTTCAGGACCTGGCAGTATTGGCTTTCAAATTAATTCCAATTAATACTATAAAAGTGTTGGTAGATTGTAACCAAACCGAAATTTTAACATACTCGTGCATGTGGATACTATTAGTATGATGGGCTTGGTTTTGTCATACATACATAAATAAAGAAAATCTGGTATCATAATTATACCTATAAAACCATCGAGACAGTATATAATTTGCCGATTCTGGTGCAGTGTATCAATCAGTCTTTAAGATAGGAGCTCAAAATATATTAATTAAATGACAAAAAATTGCAATTTTTCGGAATACCCTATGTATAATTTCGGCACAATATAAAAAAAAATGTTCGTTATTAACACAAGTTTTTAAAAACCGGGTAGTAAATACATACTTACGATTTTACATTACCTATACTTATAAAAACCAATATGGTTACCAGAAATAAACATATACTTGAAGAATTAGTGGGCGTAACTGCTGAGCACCTTCGGGTACGTTCGTTAATCCTGAGTCAGGATCTTCCAAGCACCCTTTTTAGTTGAGCCGAAGATTGCCAAGCACCCCCTTAGTCGATCCGAGAATTGCCGAGCTCGTCCGAGTCGAGCCGAAGACCGCCAGCCACAGCTATAGCCCCACAGCTCACATTAGAATACATTGCCCGTGTATGCCTATAATCCTGCTACTGAAGGGAGTCATAGAAGACTAATTTAAAACACAAATAATTGTTTATAAAGACTTTTGAGAAGTATAGTTCGTTGTTTTTTACCACAGCACATTAACTAGGTTACCAGATTGTACCATATGACAATATATTTTTTAATATTGAAGAGGGGCTCACTGTTATACTATTTTTGCTTGCCACTCACTATTCTTATTGACTTAGGCTCTGCAAGTATTTAGGAAAATCACAGAAGCAAGGAAGATTTAAATGGCAGGTTTTTGTCTACACTAAGATTTTTTTTTCAGTTTGTTATAAATTGCTAAATGACGATACTTTAGCCAAGTACACCAGATTGCATACGCATACTGACAGTAAAGTAGGTATTCTAAGATAAAGTATCCTTTTTACAAAATAAAAATATATGTAAGTGTACCACTTCAATTTAGTTCCTGTAATTGTTAGAATAAGGATGTTGCACATCCTATCTGGTTGAACTCACTTTTATAAGTCCACTCATAAAAACATATTTTATAAATAATGTAATTAAATTCATAAAATTTAACAGTAAGTACTATATCCTTAAACATCAATGCCAAACTTGTTATGCATGAGTAACATGTAAATTTTGCTACGTACGTGGTAGTGCTTGTATAATGTAGTTTACACTACACTTCGCTATTGGTTTCTATGCTAGTAGCTAAAGTTTTGTCTGGTTATGTAATATATATTGACACAACTTCCAAAATAAAATTGCCACATTTACGTTTGCAGGTCCAATATAGTTCTATTAATGTTTGCGTGTTATGATCGTAGTAAAAGTCATACTCGAGTGTTTTGCGTAATTAGGGTGAAGTTACACAAATGAAGTAGTTCACATGCAGCCATCCATCCAATATAGTATAAATAACTCACATGGCAGTTACCATATATGCTTGGCTTATCATAATTGTTATTAATAAAATCAGTGAAATGTAGATATGTATTACGTTTTGGTACTTTTGTACATACATATATTATTGAGTAATGTTATTGACCGAAATATGTACTACGAGTTAAGTACAATAGTAATTATTAAATTTTATATGTTCTCAATTGCTTGAAAGCTAACCGTGAAGCAATTTAATTATAAATTTTTTTCTGTTTTTATGTGATAAATAATGTTAAAAGGCACTCGGTCGATATGGGGAAGGGGGAAATTGTGCTAATATTTAGTACTACTAAATAAACTTCTTGGCCTGCACATCACAATTTTATGTTCTTTTTTATTGCTTAAGACAAAAACTAGGCATTTAGCAGACGAAAATAAAGATACTGTACAGCTCGCACTAAATATACAGCATGAATTTGTCACTAAATTATATATGGATAACATATCGGAAATTTTTCATTCTCGTTGCTTAACTAACTTGTGTTTCCCACCGAGCCAATAATTTGCCAAGGGAATCGCCTATGTTTGTTGGTTCGGCGATACATTTATTCGTAATAGCTGGAGACAAGACAAATGTTAGTAAATGCGGCATTCATCTACGTCCGGAACAACAAGAGATCCCAACGAAGTTATACACTGTAAAAAAAATTATGGTTAACTTTCTAAACTGTAAAGTAAGTTTTTAACCTATACACTGTATGTTAATAATACCTCACATCAAGCTGCAGATATAGGAATGTTTAACATTGTTACTACACTAAGTTGGGAACGCATAAGAGGGTTTCCTGAGCAAATGTAGGAACTCTACAATGAATGTATAGTGGAAAATATGACCATGTCTGCTTTCTCACTAAGCGTATACATTAGTATGGTGAATTTCCTAATAATTTCTTAGAGTGTACTTCTTTTTGGTATCTATAAATAATTACGTTTTCTGAAAGAGTAAAATAAACTGGAAAAAATGTTATTGTTACGTCGAAATGTTCTTACAGTGCTACTTTCAAGATAAGCCATGGTAATGATAATAAATAAAATAGAATTCATTGTCGACATTTAATACAGTATTAAACACCATTGTTTACATGTAAATGTTTATTTGTTTAATCTTCATATTTTACGAATATAAAACAATTTGTCGTATTAGTATGTTTTCCTACTTTAATAAGATAAACCACATGTAACACGTTTTATTATAATAAATTTAATTTGTTTTAATTATTCAACTATCGCAAAATGCCGTATCTGTCTATTATGTTTACACTCGTATATGTTCTCGCTGACGTATGCAAAATGCAAACGCTTTTGAACAGCTGATCTAGCAGGACTGTGTTTTTATTTCAGCCATGCTTCCCAAATGTAGGACATTCATTCCTACCAGACGACAGTTTTTTTTTTTTGGTGACTGAAAAAGTACTTAGAACCAAAGATACAATTTTATCAGCTGTACATTACTATAAAATATTCAAAGAATATAAAACTGTTTTCCAATAAGGACAGGACTGTCCTAAAAAAATGTGTTTTTTTTTGTATTAAAACCACCGGGACAGTGGCAAATTTAAGCTTGTGAAAATCGAATTTATCAAGAGGTACAATATCTGATATACCGTCATCAGAGAGTCAACTACGACATCGATACAGGAGAAGGGAAAGGCATTTGCAAGACACGACACCATATGGGAAACATCACAACTCACACTATTCCATTTGGACATGCTCTTAAGGAGGCCAAACATCACAACTCACACTATTCCATCTGGACATGCTCTTAAGGAGGCCAAACTAAACGATGTAGAAACCATTCGTACAAAGCACTTCATCATCGATTGGAAGATGAATGAGCTTTTGGGAAATTACAAAAATGTTACTGACAGCCAAATGAAACGTGTAGGTAAAATTCAGAGGACAAAACATACTTCATGATGGTTGATAGTGTTATTGAACTTCCTTTTAATATTGAATAGGCATGTTTGATAATTTGTCTGAATACTTTGTATGTGATATGTACACATAATATGAAATTTCGTCTTTTTCTTGATAAAAATATTTTTCGAACTCGCGTATTTTATTCCAGTTATGATAATTATTACTTTCTGTTTGTGTATTTTTTTTGCTCTCCTATAAACAAGTTTTGTGATTTTAATTGCACAGTGTATTTCAAATACTTTTTTAAAATAAAAATTTTTGTAAGTCACTTTCTTATTACAATTAAATGAGTAAGATTTTTAATGACGTTTCTTTCATGTATACACCATTTTAAAATTAAATTGAATTCCAATACAGATGCAAAACAGGGTTAAACCATAAAAAAAGAAGCAAAACATTTTTTGTGAGAATTCTTTTTCATACATTTGTATTTCTCTGTGTCTGATATTTACGAGCCTTTGCATACATACTCAGAAAGGCATCACAGAATCACTATTAAATTGCCCGTTTTATAAACCTCTTAATATAGCATGTATATATTTTTTTAATTTCCTGATTTTTTTAAAGGACATACCCAATTTCGCACGTGGGAAACTCAGTTATATTACCGCTATTTTAAAAGTTTCTTCTGCCAAAATTAACGCGCTCTGCGTTTAATTAAATATACAGTTTACTGAGTTATCTGTAGCCTTACTATTTAACACGACTTATTCGGAAATTAAATGAAACTAACTTGGTAATAATAAGAGAATGAATACTCTCCCCGAATTCATTATTGGATGCTTACATATCTATAGGTATTTGCTAGAGAAAATGACATTTAATGAATTTTATTACAAAGTTTATGCCGTTTTATATGAAGGTCACTGAAAGTTATAATCTGACCCTGAAAAGTGTCTGATTTTTAATTACCTTGACTTAGTTGATTCATTCCTCTCGCGTACTAAAGAAGCCTTCCTACCCCGCGTTCCTTTTCAAAGAATTATCGGTTTAAATGCTAATGATCTACAACTTCACTGTAACTTCTACATCATTCACATATAACTGCAGACCACGCATTTAATAATTGAATATCAGAAGTTTGAAAATCGTGAAGAAATTGATTTAATATTAAGCTAAAAATGAGACGTCAGTTTCAAAGTACAACAATTTTTTATTTATTTATCAGCTATCCTGTAAATGAACAAAATTGGATTAAAATGTTTTAATAAAGGTGAACTCGTGAAGTGAGTGGCAGCTGTTTATGGTCAGTATTTGCACAAAGTAAATTGTAAAAAATAATTGAATTTCATGTAGTATGAAATAACTCTGGACATAGTTAACTAAATTACCATATATTCTCTTCTCAAATTAAGGAAATTTGAATAATTAATTAATTACAGTTATTGAATTGCATTTAATGTCGTTGTAAGAGCACGTAAGGGGTAATTTTTTGTGTTATTTTGCAGTTTTTGCACATCATTGTGCCAAAAGTATTCTTTTTGCAGTAATGTTCGGTTCTTCCTTAGTAGTATTAATATATTAATGTTTCATTATCAAGTAAGTCATCAATATTTAAATCAAAGGCATCCTAAGAAGAATTTAAAGTTTTACATTTTCCACGTGAGGAAAAGTAATTCCTCCACGTCTCCTACATATTTTGAAACACCAAAACAATAAATAAGTCTTAGACGGTGTGAGGATCTTTGATTACAAGCATGTCCTATTTGTGCTGAAAATTTCTTTCAGATAAATACGAATGTTTTCCAGTGAAGACAAATGTCAAAGGGAAAGGAACATGGAATAGCGAGAAGTATACACGCCACTTAAAATAATGCATTGAAAAAAACAGCAAAATCTTTATATAATCACTATTCTAGCATAACTCCGAGCATAGACGTCTTCACTTAATCTAACAAAGAAAATTCTTTCCTGAGTAAATGCAACACAAACGTGTTTTCATTTACGTATTCCAAATATTTCTTGGTCGAAGTTAACGCTAAAATTCTTCTCCAGAAAAGAAGTTCAACTGTATTTGTACTGTATATGAAGTAATTTTAAGTGAAATAATTTTATCCTCGGTGCTAAATGCATACAACTGTGCAATCGTATACTACTTGAATAAAGACATTTAACACACAAGTGAGCACATAATTCGAACGAGAATAAAATAAACTGAAATGGTTAAAATTTGTCAGTAGCTAGTGTAAGTGTAACATGCTTTCA
This sequence comes from Dryococelus australis, assembly GCA_029891345.1. Lineage (NCBI taxonomy): Eukaryota > Metazoa > Arthropoda > Insecta > Phasmatodea > Phasmatidae > Dryococelus > Dryococelus australis. The sequence goes on from CM056993.1 coordinate 263,928,650, forward strand.
AATGTTTAATGAAAAAGATACTTCGGTAAAAACCAATTTCTTTTTTAATAATTGTAGTTCTATTGACGTGGTCGGGTCCCTGGAGATAGATAGGGAGAGAGAGGGAGAGCAAGCGAGAGAGAGAGATAGAGAGAGAAAAATAAATAAAAACGATACACGAGAGATTTAGGCAGCTATTAAAATTCGAGATTTCGGGAGCCGATTAAGGTGAAGCAATATGAGTGTGGTGCAGCTCCGCAATGTGAGAGCGAAGGAAACAGGAGATCCCCGAGAAGACCCGCCAGCCAGTGGCATCGTTAGGCACGATTCCCACGTGCAACAATCTGGGAGCGACTACGTCAGGAATCGAACCTATTTCGCCTTGGTGGGAGGCGAGCGCTCTAGCCGTTGCGTCACCGCGTCTCCGCTGCTTGCAAACGAAAACGTTCCGCATTACTTTTCTGGCTCCTATTGAGACGATTTGTACGGTAGTTCCACTTTCTTCGGTTCTACGTGATTATCATACTATACGCAAATAGATTTCTGTACACATCGGAATGTAGCTTGCCAGTTATATTATATCTTAAAACTCACGCATAAAGGCAAATTAATATTACCTCATCATTTTAAATTTAAAGTAACTCTTTTCAACCCAAACCTATACCTACGCTAACTTTAGAACCAAAACTTGCCAGTTATCATATGCTTGTGCAGCACGTTAAGATCGCTGAACCGTTTGTGTATTTGAGCTTTGAGATCTATAATGTTTGTTATATTGATGTTTGCTCCCTACTTGCCATTGACTTCAAGACAAGGGGTTGTATTTCCATTTTTACAGACGACGTGGTATTTAGAGCAAATAACACTGTCGCAACTCAAATCGAAAACTCTGTTCTGGGGAAAGAAAACCCTTGAAATTGTACATTAAATAAGATTTAAATTCATGATTCAATGTAAAGGCTATTCAAGGTCAAGTGAGCACTTTTTATAAAACAAACGTTTGAAATAACACTGCTCATTACTTAATATATGCTACACTACGCACTCGCATGGCAAGGGATAAATTTTCCTGACTTGTTTCGCTGTGCTGTTCTATTTGTGTGTGTATCTTTGTTTTATTGTTTTACTGTGTCCACTGATATAGTTTTCGCGCCGTTTGTTCACTTGTGTCGTGTTTCCGTTTTCGTCATCGTGTTGTCTTTTCTTTTGGTTTGCTTCCTTTTTTTCTGTCCAGGTTTGTATTAACAAGATTTTCGTCCCTTTTCTTGTAGTTTTGATTTTTTTTTCTTACCAGAAAATGGCTTTTCCTAATCATCTGCCTGTGATGATGTAAAAATTCTTTTAATTTTTTATCTTCGAGTTCTGTGTGTGTACAGTCCAATCATACCAACATAAAAGCTAAAATGTCGCAACGGTGGAATGCCAAGGGGAGGGGTGATCGGGACTCACTGATAAAACCCGCCAAATACTGGCAGCATCCGCCAAGTTTTCATACATGCGGATATTTGGCATGTCTTCGCGCGAATCGAGCCTAAGTCGCCGAGGATGGTGAAGGGGGATAGTCGCCGAGCTAACCACTTGGATACCGGGGCCCCATGAACGATAATATGAACACTGTACATCTTCTCATGGGTTAGTGGTGGCTCTGTAGTACGCCAGGTATAAAGAAATATAATTTCCTCTTACAGTATGTAAGACATTAAAGAGGTTATTTGAGTACTAATTAGCTATTTATGCATTACAACGAACTTCTACAACTAGTTTCACCAGTGAATAACTCTCTGGGAACCAAGGACATAACCATTTTGCATTGGCCGACCGGATCCCCCGATATCAACCCTATCAAGCATGCTTGTCCAGTTTATTTACGAACCGCTAAGGAGCTTTGGTGAAGTATGATTTCATACCCCAATAACTGCTCCACGATGTTGTTCTTTGCGAGGGAGCTTGCTGCACTGCGTGTGTTCCTCTCGTGGGTGAACACACTCCATATTGTGCCTTAACAACACTACCCCACGTCGTTGGTATGGTATGGGTCACGTTGAACATGTATACTTTCGAGCGCAGGTTATTTCAAGATGTGCTGTTGAAATAAATTGCTACAGCTTATTGCTTCTCCTCAGTGTAAATGTATTTTTTTCTGTAATTAAGATTTTTCTTAAGAAGATGGAATGTGTAAACCAGAAGCTTATTTCGATGTAAGATTCTAAAGCGAGGACACAAATTATTACACAATACGAAATTAATTTCATTAAAAAATGCCAAAATATTTCTTCTAAGATGACATGTTTTTAGTTAAGTTTGATAACAATGTGTGAATTATCTTCAATCTTATTTAAATATTAAGGATTTTGTTGGAGTGGTATTTTTCGTGCACTAACTAGTGGGAGGCTATTGTTGCTAAACAACTTGACTTTTATATATAGCTAAGCTGGAGTTTCTGTATCAAATTGATTCCCATTGTTCTACGTGTGCACTTGTGAGTCCTCCTGGAATTACATAGCCCTATCTAATGTGCGTCACATGCAGAATAATTTGGGCGTCTATTTGGAGAAGGGCAGCCAAATATTACGGGTCTCTTGTTCCTGAACTCCAGCTGATGACAAAAACTATAAAGGATGGCCATTAGGAAGTTGCCCCTTTTTGCACCCTTCCACGGCACTCGGTGACTGTGAAAGGAATTTCTTTTCCTGGAGCTGGCGATGTTGAAGAGGACGACGCGAAGGGTCGGCGTTGGGATAAAGGACGAAAGAAAGAGAGGGACAGAGGGAAGTACGGAAAGGAAAATAGCGAGAGATAAAAGGAACGCCATTACGGCGAGGAGAAATAAACAGAAGGCACAACAAAAAGTAAATCCAACACGAAAACCGACGAATGAATGGAAACATCAGGCATAAATGAACATGAAATCATATTGTGTTTATTCAAAAGTCTTCGGTGAAAACCGATTGCCAGGATGGCATTTTAAGATCGGAATAAACAAAATGTCAAAGAATGTTTGCACTATTAACGTCGTGAAGTGGGGAAATTCAACAGTTCATAACACACTTATTAAGAAATGTTTGCTTTTGCATTCTTTGTACAAATCATAGGTCACTGGTTTTCACCAAATAAATAGTGAATTTTCTTAAATTATGACGATTTCACCTATTGTTGAACACCGTCGTTTTACTCTCTCATTTATCACTTCCTTTCGTTCCAAAGCGTGTTCATTATACTCTTCAATGTACTTAATATTTTAGTATTATGTTGTGTTTCCACTTCTCCTTATGACTAGATAATTAAAATTTTAAACACTTTTCTGTGTTTATTGACTCTAAAGAATTAAGGCTATAAGTAAACGAAGTCTTGTTAGAAATTGAATATTATCGTAAACCGTTCTTCGTTGTGGAACTCCTAACGACTACTGCCCGATTCGAGGCAAGTATCTGCAACATAAAACCACCTGGGTCCTACAGATCTCTGTTAAGTTGATTTGTTTATAAGTTTACGTTTCAAATGAGACACTGTTATGGTTTCAGTGTGTAATTACGCCAAATTAGACGTAAAATAACTACGCAAAGGAGCGCTAAATGTCGGCTACCAACAGTTTCGAGAGAATTTCATACATTAAGATTAAATGAGTCCTATATCTTCCTAACTCAGACTTATATTATTGTACAAAATTCATCGATTTTGTTACAGAATAAGCAAGCCAAATACAACTCTTTAGCTATGAAATATAATAGAAACGAAGTAACATAAATCACTTTAATTTGCACAGTTGTCAAGATTTAATAAGCAACTAGGCTAATGAAATAACATTATTTATATTAGAATAGCATTTTATTGAATTATCTTTAATCGGGCTTCATTATCAATCTAACGTCAACATGATTAGTTCCAATAAATATAGTTACGTTTAACATTAGTGGATTTCAATAGACAAAATTAATCTGTGTGTGTTCCGACACCTCTCACTAACAGTTAGTCATACGTACTTTTTCAGAATGTTTTTCAGACGTCCAGTTTTCATTTAGCATAGAAGCTCTCGCAAGCAATACTGGTTTCCGTAATAGTTTGGGACTTTATAAAGTCCCGAAATGTGTATAAAACCAAAAGAGTAATCTGCACAAACTATCTGGGACGCCTACTAGTTGCCTAACAAAGAAGGTAATGTATTCCCTTGAAACAATCTACTCCTACGTTGCCTTTGTTAATATCAATCTACTTTCATTTATACAGTTCGAATTTTTGGGAAGTTTATAAATACGTAATAAGTTATTCGTTGCATTTACTTTTACTGTACTACACATACATTGTATTCCATACAGGTATAATTCTATGATACAGTATTTCGTTTTATTTTAATGCTTTCTTCATTTGACTGCCATTTAGATTAATATCATAGAACTTATATCTTATATGCACAAGTTTAAGCACACCTGTTTCACTGTAAAAATCGTCAAAATTCCCCAACCTTATGTTCGTTGGCAAGTAAAACTGGAAGTTGCAAAGCAGATGAACATTAAGTATCCGACGAAAAAAAACAGTGATTATTAAGCCATGCTTCTACATAGTTATGGATGGAGATATCAATATGAAGTCCGCTCGATTTTATCTCGGGGGTTCGGATTTACAGAGCCGTAATAAAACCCGCGCATATTTATTTTTACAGGTCGATGTCCACAAAACCGGTATAAAGTCAATATCCTGTCCGGAAATGCTTGCTCGATTACGATTTTTTTTTCACAGATTTATCGCATGACTTTTGAATGTGTTAATGTTTTTGTACCTGTTTGTACTTATGCCGGAAGTTGTTATTCACCAATATAAATTAATTATTTCACTAAATAATTCTTAACGTTTCAGTTATTTTCCCCTGTCAAAATACGTGAAAGGTTTTAAATTTTTCCCCCACTCAAATTGGAGAATACTATGAACTTCCCTTGAAATAAATTGCATTTTTTGAGGCCTGGGGAGGGGGACAATTCAAGCAGTTGCGATTCAATGAACTCACTCCTGTCGAGCTTCTTAACTACATACGCGTGGAAAAGAATGTAAGTTAGTAAATTTCCACTGATATTAGAAGCAACAGGCTGTAGTAATTTATTTCAAAAACATATCTTAAAATATTCTAAGTGATAAAGTAGTTATTTTTTTATTAACGAACTTTATTAGCAGTTTCGCTGGTTCCCGTCCCACGACAGTAAAAGGAAATGTTTTTCGAACGGAATACGTTTGACCCTTTACATTCCATTAGAGGAAGTTATTAGGCCTGCTCATCATCCTTCACCGCCAGCGACTTTCGTGGCAAAGCTGGCTAATGAGTTATCATACCATTGGTTTCCAAGTTTCAGTCCCGGATAAATTTTATTTTTATGTCCTTTTTAAAATTCAATTAAGGGCAAACTTATACAGCAAGAATTAATTTATTAGGCAGTTAATACAAAGTCAGTGGTGTTAGGAAGCAATATTAAAATGAACAAAAATCTAGTTTCAGCATTTCGGCGATGTTGGAGACGGAATAGCCTACATGCTAAAGGCTATAGCAAAATCGTATCTTGTCATTAAAAGTTGTTGTTTGTCTCATCGCGCCTACTCCAGAAAGTTTGGCGGCTTGGTGGCAGCATGTATTTCCGGAAAATATATCTATTTTACGGACAACTGATCAGCATTTCGATATCAACATTTCGAGAAAAACAAATCTGCTTTTATCTACGTACTTAGACACCAACAAAAACTGGACATTAACACTTATAAGACTGCATTATGCAATGTTTAAACTGGTAAAATATCTCAATGAATTCGTTTGATACACGTTAGAGTAGTGGAGTAATATTAAAATTATTTTTGCTAAAAGAGAATTATGAAGGGGGGACGTTGGGTTAGAAATTTCTCATTGTCATGTGAATGATGCAAGGATAGCAATGGTAACAGTTGTATGAGGTGGAAAGGTCATCAGTATGAGGAAGGAAGTAAGTAGAGAGGGTTTTTAACAACGTCTCATAAATTGTGTATACAAACTACTACTGTTTACGGCCTTTCGAATATAGATACAGATATTTCTAATATTTATACTTTCATTAACCAGAGAAATGCTAAATAGTTTTATACTGTAAATAGTCAGGATTATAAGCCAGGTTTCTTTCTAGCGCTAAACACTGCAAACACCTAATTTTGGTTTGAAGTCTGTGTTCCGTTTTTAAGCCTGCTGTGTGGAGCAGGCGCCTCAGATCTTCGTTGTTAAAAGTGTGTATGTGTGACGTGTCTCGCAGGTCGGTTTTCGCCCTTGATTAATTACGTGCGAATCGCTGCCAAACTGACAGAGGTAATCGTTACAAATGTCTGGTGTGGTGTATTACGGGCTATAACAGACTAGAACATGAGTACAATGAAACTGTGAGGAAATAATGAGGTCCACCAAGTACTTAACCAGCTATAGAAGATGTGATTTCCTCACATCAAGCCGCTTTTCATTGGCATTCATCATACTAATCCCGTATTCCTTCAATACTTGTATTTTCTCTTCTGTAGGATTTTACGATAAACAAATAAAGGTTACACAATTACTGCGTGGTCAAAATATTTAAACGATTTTGGCAGGAAAATCATAACATAATGTAAAACGCAAATGGTACTTCAGTAATCACTTCAGAAAAGTATCTCACATTGCCTAAGATATTAACATGGTTTTTACTTATTTTCTTATGGTAATTTGAGTTTAAAATATTTACTATACCCAGCCAAGGAAAGGATGTTAAACTGAAAACTAAGACCATATTTATTTCTGTTAAAAAATTTCAAGATATATGCTTACAAAACTTATACGAAATAGAGCTTTTATTTTGTCCCCTATGATAATTACCTCTTTAAATCACAACATACTGAGATTTTACTTAAGTATACTTGAACTCATATAATTACAGTGTATTTTATAAAACGGCCAGAACCAGTTAATATTTTACCCAGCATTAGAACAAAAATTTTATTTCGATTTTATAAAGCAAAGGGAAAAAATTTCTGAATCATGGCAAATTAATAAGGAAATGTCGTATTTCAGCTTAATAATATTTCAAAATAGACGTGCCTCATATTTTTTGCTAGTCACAATGAAATAACTTTTATATCATAACGTAACTGGATGATTAAGTCTCTGGTGTTAATATAGAAATCCTTTAAAATTAGTTCTGACCTCGGACAAAGAATCTCAGCGACGATAGCGGCTGATATTACACTTAAATGAAACTATTTTGTAATCCTTTATGGATGATGCCTGTGTTTTAGTAGTCAGATTCAGTTTCGGTGGAGGCATTTTGGATGATTTTAACCACTGGTTGATACAGTTGACTTAAGTCATTTACGAGTTTATTGACCTTCTGGTTTCATATCGCAAATTCTTGTGTAGGTAGGTGGTCAGTAGCTTTATGGTGACTTACCAAAGTGTAGAGCTCAGATATAACCAATCATATTAATATTCATACCTTCTCCATAAGTACAAAGTAATTATATTATGCATTTAGATTTAAGCAAAGAGTAAACGTAAAAGAAGATGCACATAACTGAAAACATTAACAAAAAGAACGCTGTGTAAAATGAACAACACTAACAAGTGAATCCAACAAAAATAATTGTGGAGAATATAAAGTAAAAGTACATTAACTGAACTTAATACTGCTATGGTATTCATTCAAGTCAATCATACATTTCTTATGATTATCCTTCGAGAATCAAGTAAACCACAGTCGATTCTACAGTCGTGTTAGTCAGTAAGGTTGCTAGAAACACCATTAAACTTTCGCATGCTCTCACTGATAATATACTGCTATTTTGAGGTATTTACCACATAGGAGAATTTCAGTTAAGTTGTACAACACGTAAGTCTTAAAAATATAACTATTTTAAATTTACAAATTAATAAAGACGAAAATAATATAAATAAATAAATATGTTTTCAAAGCAACGTCAGTGTTTATGAATCACAATCAGAGAATTGTAACAGACACTCCCTTACCTTGATAGTAACGTTAATAAGTTTACATCTAAAGTTAAAGTAACTTTAATTATTGCATGTTAAACGCTATCACGTGTTACAGAAAGATATCTTGCAGTACTTTTTCAATGATGTTAATTTCATATTTAAAGTCACTTATAAAATTTTTGGAGTAAAAGTGTTTTCAAAACACACTGAATTGAAATTACTGTTTTCAAAAAATTGTAATTATTTTATACCTACGTTTCACGTGTCAATAAAATATGTATATATAATGTATATAAAGTGGCAATTATATGTTGTATTTGGCAGGTTTCAGTTTTGTGTTCTATTTTTGAACTAACCACTCGTGTTCGGTGAGTGGCGTGTTTGCTGGGTGGCGCGCCCTTTATCTGCTCCTCTACCCTTATCGCTCTGCCCGCACGCGTCACATATTGCCTCCTGCCTGTCAGCCTGCCGGCCAAATATCTCGATTCACGTTTTTTTTTCTTAACTCCGCGGCCGTAACACTCTACTCCACGTTAGCTGTAAAAGTACGAGCCGTTATCCCGTTAGTGTCTCAGTGGTGCCACTATCACCTTTTTTTTTTAAGCCAAACTTGCCGAGTGCACTTTCGCTGCTAAGACTCGGTAGACTTTTCTCAACGATCGACTAATTAGCTGTGGTTTTTTGTTTAAGTTGCTGTCCCACGAAATCTCAAGTCATTTGGCACTTCACCACTAATGGCGCGTCAGTTGTCCGAAGTTGTAGCAAGGCTGGTGGTAACTATATTTGTGGTCTCCTACACTCTTTCGCACTCTCCGAGTCTATTCGCGGTATCTTCTAACTTTTTGATTAAACACTTCAAATATTTACTCCATGTGTGACGTGTTTGCTTGTTACATAAATATGTCATGGATCACAAGCAGTTTATACCTGCGTTTTATAATAAAATCTCATTTTTTAGTCGAAATGAACTTTTATTTATATTTCGTACACACATTGTAGCATTACATGTACAGCTAATACGAATAAAGACAGTGTGTTGGCAATGTCTAGTAAGTAATAGGTCTCATGCAAAATATTATCACATTCAGTACGCACGAATGCGGTGAGTTGGCTCTCTGGTGTATTTTCCTAAGCTCTGTGGCCACGGTAGCTCAGCGATTAGCACGCTCGCCTCCCACCAAGGCGAACCGGGTTCAATCCCCGGCCGGGTCATCGGATTTTCGCAAGTGCCGGGCGGGTTTTCTCGGGGATCTCCAGTTTCCCCCGTCCCTTCATTACGGTGCCGCTCCATATTCACTTCAATGACCCTCACCGGCTTTCAAAACCTCGCTGTTAAGAGCCGCCCAAATCTCTTGACTCATTTATCCTAAGCTCTGCTTGCGCGAGACGGAGGAATATAGTGGAAGTAGAAGTAGCGGGGCTTCACAACCGTTGATATTAACAGTGAAAGAGTGTATGAAATTTTCCGGCTCAGGTCCTTTAGTGGACCAGTTCAGACCTTGCCTCGTAAAGGCGTTCGATGCGCGTTCCTGGATAGTTCTTAGGGCTCCCGCGTTTCCAGGCCTAGCTCACGCAAAACTCTCCAGCATTAGTATCTACCGTTAAGGTTCGTCCCCACCTTAGCCCGTTGTTGACGGACCAAGTACCAGAGCTCAAATGTCTAATTATTCTAACTATGGAAGTAGTAGGTGTATACCGTTAAACGATACACATTATCTCTGTTGACCTTTGACCTACTTTCTGTAACATCTGTTGATCCTGTGGCCTTCTCTCTATAACCTCTGATGACCTGTTGCACATGCTATTTGTATGCACTTGGAATGCACATTGTATGCACTTCCAGTTAACATGAACATCAGGTGCACATGTACTTCCGGCGTATATACACTTCGCTTTTCCCCTCACCGATTTACCTACCGAGTTCTGTGGGATTACCCGTAGGCATATTGGTACCGGATTCTGTATCCACACATGGAACTTTTTCGCACACTTGCGCAATTAACAACAGGTGTTGTCTCGTCGACAGCTGGAGAGAGCATAATGCGTGTAACTGGTCAACTAGAGATTTTGCAAAGGGAAATTCACTAGCATAGGGGAAGGGGAAATGCATTTTGTTTTTTTCGCGCATTTGCGAAATTACGTAACAGAGGTTCGCTCTTCGGCGCTCGGAGAGAGACTGGGGTGTTTTGCAATTACGTAACACATGTTGACTTTTCGCCTGCTGGAGAGAGATGAGAGGTTATTCCTTCGAAAACTGGTTCACAAGGGAGGAGGTTGGGAAGAGTAAAGGCAGTTGCATAGAGAAAAACACTTACATAAGTGATGTTTACTTGTAATTAGACTGTACACGTATAATAAGTAATGAATTATTTATTAATGAAATTAATATATACTAATTATACTCTTGTGCAGTCGATGCATTTATGTAATAAGAAATAATTTAATCTACACGTTGCGTAACCACCAACTCCGTAAACGTCCTCTCCCTAATACAGCCAGCTCTCAACTGACTCAAATCACAATTACCATTGCTTTTACCCCATCCGCCATATTGGTTTGCATCCAGGCGCTACGGTGTATAGGTTTAAGGTTCTGGACCTTGGTTCAAATCACACCCAGGCCAAAAAAAAAAATGTTTTTGTTGGTGTAACGACAAAGTATGGGTAAAGGGTATATGTTTAAGATTTTGGACCTTGGTTAGACTCTCACTCAAGACAAAAATAATCATTATTAGTTACATAATGATTACGTTGGGTGGGAAAGGGTGTGAGGGAAGGTGGTAGTCCTTGGTTTGGGGCCCCGCAGAGGGTAGATACATGTAATTAGATACCAATAACACGTGTTGTCTCTTCGCCTGTCGGAGAGAGACTAAGATGTAGTTCCTTCGAATGACGCATCACAAATGATGATATCGGAATGTGGAGAGGGATGAGGGTTTGGCAATTGTCTAGGGCGAATATTTTAATAAATAACGAATAGTTAGATTATTTAATCGTGCAATGAAATAATTAATCATGCAATCGTTAGGTGCACATGCATAATAACTTATTAAATGTAAGGAGAGACTAGGTATGTTCTTGCGCAATGAATATCTAATCATGCAATGAACATTTATTATGTACAAACCATAATTATACATCCTATCGCTAAGACCACCCACTCGAGTATAACATGTAATTGCATATATCCTTAGATTTTATCCGAAGTAAATTTAATGGAATTCTGGTCAGTTGCATACAACTATCACACTGAGCAAGTTCACTTAAGTCCTTACAAGCCCGAATAAATCCAAAGCCATTTTTTATATTTATTCTAGGGAAATTGTGTTGTGAGTATCTGACATTTTCTCACATACTTCTGAAGAATGCCCTGATTAATTATTATCTTTATAACCTAAACTTTTGATCGATAAAACAACTAAACAACACTTTGATAAACTTTAAAAAATTTTGTCGAGGATGTTAACCTAGGGATGCAGTATAGGCTTACTTTGGAATACTTGACTCGCTTCATCACCCATCAAGATTAAATATATATTCGCATAGCAAGTAATGAATAAATAGTAAGTGTTTACACATAATGAAATAACTACACACAATTATAATTTATGTATTGATTCAAGAACCATACCAGGTGATGAGATATTTTAATCGCATAACAAGCTAATTATCGAGAGTATTTGCATATTGAATACCCACAAGCAATAAGTATTAGCATAATCAGTTTAAACCAAGTACACATAGGCTGATGAAACACCATAAATGAGGTTGGAAGAAAAGTATAATATTGAAGAGATACTCCTTCCTTCATATCCCATTAAGATATCTCATTAAGATTTCCATTATCCATCTCAGCCAATCTACAACTCTCATGGCGCAATCATCACTCCTCAATAAACTTTACAAGTTGTGTGACAACAAAGGACTAGCCAAACCCCTTTCTATGTCAGTCTGTCTTCATCTCTGGAAGGGAGAACTAAAAAAAGACAGGGGCGAGTGCTTTGGCTGGGGAAGGCTACACCAACACAAATTTTAATTTTACTATATCACTATCTCCATTAAGCACACATATTAATAAAGCATGCCGATATAAAAAATATTTTTTTAAAAATTATTTAATATCTTGTCACATAGTAATATTATTTCTTAGAAATAAATATAAATAAATAAATTTACTAATAACACATTTTTTCCGAATATGTCTCGAAAAACAAATTTGCATTTTTGTTGTTAAAAAGTAAATAAGTTATGATGTTTACCTAATTTTCAATACATTTACCAATCAGACAATAATTTAAGAAATTTTCACTGAGGATTACAATGATTTTAAACCTTGATTCATCTTCCAATGAGACTAAATTTTTTTTCGGATAAGTTGGTGCTTCGAAACCCGACAAAGTTAAAATATATTCACTGAGATATTCCAACTATAATATCAACATTAGTATTTAGTTTTAGTAACACATTCTCTGCTTCGAATCCCGGCGAAGGTGAATATGCGTATACCCTGCAAACACAACCCGTCAGCAATGTATCGGCCAATTGTCGGCCCGATACCTGTACTGTCGGCAACTGCCGTTTCAATGTCAGAAGATAGCCAACTGACAATAGTGTGACATCACCTTAATTATGTAGGCATAATATCTCACAGCCAACATCTCGCCAATAGCAAAAATAATATTCTGGCCCGATTCTGATACACAACTTTGTTTTTTCGGTAAGCTGGCCGTCATATTATATATTCCGGCCTGCTAACGTTTTCCAGACATGGCTCTTGATCACAATAAAGATACAAATATGATGTATTTTTGCGATAAAGGTTTTTGAAAGTTTTTTTTTTTAATATGCAAGATTTTAGCTAGCTGTTAATGGTATGATGTATTGTTTGAGACCATGTGTTAACCATTAGCATGTTTTTTTTTCATGATCATATATGTCATGTGTTAGCCCTTGGCATTTTTTAGTCTGAAATTTTTTTTGTTTGTACAACCATCCGAAAGTTATATTAAAAACTGACAAGTATTTGGATGCAAGCCTTCGAAGTAACGAAGAAACAGTTTTGAAGTAATCTGTTTTAATATTATTTGTTATATTGAAATGGAATTTATACATTCACGTATAATAATTTGTGTCATGATAAACTTGAAATTACATGAGAGTATCAGCAACTTACTCCTTGGTGTATAGGTTAGCATGGTGGACTGTCAATTCATGGGTCTTAGGTTCGAAACCCACACTCCGCAAGCAAAAGATTTAATTATCGTGCAAAGTGTTCAGAATTAAATGAAATAATTATATGTAAAGAGGAAATAACAATTACTGGAATTTTTAATCGAAAAGTTTTTTCATGTTTATACTGCTTATTTCTGGACTTCATGCCGCTGCAGGCCCGGCATCCTAATTACATCCATCCGCCGCAGGCCCCTGCGTCTTGCCACAATCCAGCCGCCGAAGGCCCGGCGTCTTGCCGCCATCCAGCAGCCGCAGGCCCGGCGTCTTGCCACCATCTATAGGGCCGTTTCCGGCGTGAGACAGCGGGCCGGCATCATCTGGCCGGAGTTTGTCGGCTATCTTTGACCGGTCTGATTCCGGCCCGTACTTTTCGTGTTCGTAGGGTACCGTTTTTTTAAATGCATATCAGTTTTAATTCAATATCGTGTATATAATATCCAGACCATAATATATTATAGTTTTATAAACAGGATAATATGTGCACATATTTAGCAATATTCCAGAGAATGGCATTTGTACCATAGTGTAGAGACGATTCCCCAAACTGTAGACGAGAGGATGGCCAGCTAATCTGCAAAGGAAAGCATTAGCAACCTGCCTGCGGCGGTCCGCTTACGAAAACAACATTCCACAGCACAACCTTTTGAAACATTCAACATTACACATTCCAATTCCGCCGATGCAAATAAAACATTAGCGCTCCGCTGAAATTATCATTTCTCCAACACCAGGCGCCTCGCATATACACTATCTACTAAAAAATTCATTGGACACCTGTCCGCAAATGTTTGCTCGGAGGTTGTCACCCCGTTAGAATCTCGTAGAGCCACCTCTTGCGGCTGTAACAGCAGCCACCTTGTCTGACATGCTCTCTGAGAGTTTGCAGGACATCCACGGGGATTCGTCGCCATTCCTCTTGCAACCATTTCACGAGTTGAGCAATGCATTTTGGCCACACCTGACGAGCCCTCACCCGGCGATCCAATTCGTCCCAAAGATGTTCTATAGGGTTGAAGTCGGGGCTCTGGGCGGGCCAGTCCAACCGGCGAACATTGTTATCTGCGTACCACTGCATAGTAGCCCTTGAAACATGGCACCTGGCATTGTCATCCTGGAAGTAACACGGGTCCATTCCGTAAAAACGCCACAATGTTAAGAGCATTTCATTATCCAGAATGTTACAATAGGCCTTTGTGTTTATGCTACCACGGACAAACACCAGCGGTCCTACGCTGAAGCCTGTGAAACACCAGTCAACGGATTTACTGAATTACCTAACAGATAAAACTGCCTTACACATATTTAATTGAACTATAAAATAAAGTAAACAAAATATTGTGATAAGGGCTCCACATCGAGATAACCATTCTCGTAATAACACATTTTTTTGTGAATTCATTGTTTACTGCAAAGTTTCTTCTCAAGTACACATATATACTTCTATCTTAACAAGACTGTGAAGGAGTATCCACTACTTTGGTTGCTATTGGTTCGAATAGGAAACACAATTTAAAGCTATATGCTTTTCACATAATAATACCTAAAAATAGCTATTAACAATCATTATATGTAAACTCACATACAGAATGAAGAAACTACCTTAACTACCCAAACTTTTATACTTTTCGTGAAGTAAGTAATATAACAGGTGAAAATTGCATATATGAAAACCATCCCCTGGGAAATGAAACTATTTTGTATAGGATGTAATATATGACGAAAAAATATTTATGAAAAACTATTTTAAAGTTTATCATGGCTATTTTTACATTTAAGAAATAAACAGTATTTATATCTTAATCCTATATCATATGAAGGCAATAACGAAATTTACACCCATAGTTGGAAGACATGTGTTCGAATCCCCTCCAAATCATTTATAGTACTTTGTTTTGCTAGATGGTTTCACTATTCACTCCATGCGAAGGCTGTGATGTGTACATTACTACACACCACACCACAATTATTTAACAGAGCAAATATAGTTAACCACTTACCATCTTGCAAAGGAATATAATATAATGTTAATCCCACAGAATATACATATTTACTTAGTAAAAACCATTATCAAAATTCGAACTGAACGTATTTACCGTCTTTGCAAACGTTATCACAAAAATTTTGTAAAACTATTACTGCAAACATTCATATACACCTTGTATCCATTTGAATTAGTTAAGTTTAAAACTTAAGTAATAAAATATCATCCTATCTGCACATTCCATCATTCCCTATCTCTATTACAGAGAAGCCATAATGTCCAAATTTATGATAGTGCAGCGATCAAACCATTTGCCTCTTACCAAAAATATGCTATATATTATTCAATCCATCAAACAAATATTTGTTTCTCTCATCTGAACAAAACCGATGTGAGTGGGAAAAGAATATTCCCTCTTCTTATAAACAAATGAGCATATATCACAGGGAATTCTCATTAGATTGACAAGTTGTAACAGAATATCATGTCCGAAATTCAAAGAATTCCCATTCCAAATTTTTACAGGTGAATATAATTTAATATCTGCATTGCATGCAACATTTATTGTTAAAATAATAACCAGGGGAGATAGATGGCATTTTTATAGTTACCCATTAAACATTCCAATTCATCTCTCCTACACTCAAACATTTCCCCCTCCGACAAAACATTTGGCCCCTCCTAGTAAACCTTTTCTCCTCCTGTAAGCAAACATTTTACTCTTCCTACTAAATATTTGGCCCTCTACTAGTATACATTTTGCTTACTCCTAGAAAAATTTTATTATAACCATAAGCAAATACTGTTAAACTAGGTAAAATGTATTTACAAACAGGCAAACATACACATACGTAAATAGACATACATAAAATGTACTTATATAAAATATTTGAGCGTTTGCAGAAACTGACCAAGCATGTACCCTACTAGCAAACCTTATGAGCAGATGTTATTATGAAACCATTTTGAAACACATCACCGAAAAAATAGCATCAAAACATTCTTACGAAACACCAGCTATCTTACCAAACTAATGAGAAACATTAAATTTACAGGCCTTCAATTATCCTTTCTATTGAAATTGCTCCATCTCGCATTCCAGGGGTATTATTAACTCTAGACCAACACTAGAAACATTTACAATATCAACTTACTTCTTCAATGTGAATTTAAAATTAACACTCCAAATATATATATCACTCCAGAAATATTTGTTTCTTTGTAAAAATGTATCCTTATTGTAGTTATCACATAAAATATAATCTATACATTATCATGAAAATTATATGTTGTCAACACTCATCCTTCATCGGGGAGTAAGTGCATAGTAATAGATGAAAATGTTATAATAACCCTTAAACTAACACTCTGAGTAATCTAACAGCGACTGGACTATGCACTAGTAGACAAATTTGCAATACTATCATAACTTTATAACATTACAAAAATCTCTAAAAATGACTTTAATTTATATTTTAATTTCTTTTCTTACATTCCAATAAGACAATGTTTTATTTGCAGGAAACATATATCTCACCCCTAACATCATATCATTAAATATATACGTCGACCAATCTTCCCCACTGCCCCATCATAATTAAAAACATATTATTTAAATATATGCCCCAAACCTCCAAATACCCATCGAAATTTTTTTTAACTAACTCATAATAATTGATGCCATGTCATAGTTGCTGCTAAAAAAAAAAAAGGTTGATATAACCAAATTATTTTTATCATGTGTTTCCCCAATTATATCAAAAAATCATAACAGCAAATAATTACCTACACGCTATCAACTATACTTGTTTAAACACCTCACTTCATACTATCCAGGACAACAAAGTAATCATATAAACATTCCTATGAAATATTCTGGCGAATTACTCTGACAAAACCTTGCATCATGCAATGGCAAACACTCAGCCCAATAATCATACCATCACCCACATACAAAACCCTCGACAGCGATCCAGCTTTAACGAAATCTCATGTCAACAGTTCATAGCACCAATCCAACAAATCAAATGATCCAGCAAAAAAAAAAACATATCCATTAAAACTTCCAAACTATATCGCACCACACAGCTCATTTACACAAACCATAGTATAAATTTGTGAAGCCCTTAACATCAAACATTACCAGTAAAACTAACATAACATATAGACAAGACATATCAACCACAAAAAAAGTTTCAATCAATCATTTTAACCAATAATACAAATATCATACCACCCGACATACTTTCAAAAAATTTTCAACCGAAAAATATAACACCACCTTTACATATATTTTAATGCATATTTCCAAGTTATTGCTTCTAGTAAATTGTATACGAATTACAGTACTTTGTAGAACTTCGGAAGTCATTACTGCTGTCAAACAATTCCTCTATACTCACTATTAGCTATTATTAAAAAAATATATAGTTAAAACACCATTGTTTTATCCATCTATTGATAGGATAATCATTTAAATTATGCATATATAAATATGCTCAGTACTCGATTTAACCATATTACAGAGACATACTTCATTTCCAAATAGATACGATCTCACACATCCTAACTACTGTCAGTGACTGCTATTGTGGTGGACAACATATGATATTTTACTGAATTCATGCGTGTCTATATATACATCCTTAAAAGATAAACATATTGCTCTTGCGGATTTTTGTAGACCTTTTTGAGATCTAGTATTCTGTAGCACATACATTTGGTGGATCTCTTATGGTTTAACAGCATAAGCCATGTAAGTACCCAAAAAGCAGCTTTTTCTGACTTGATTAAAAAACTTCGACATTTGTCTAATATCATTACATTAAATATAAATGTATCATATATTTAAACTTTTCTCAAATATTCTCTAAACGTTGGTGAAAACCACTTTAAAATACATCAAATTGTTTAGGAGCCTTAACCGATTACACAGACCGGCATGGCTAGGCTATTTCGTTTTATATTATGTTTATGTATATAAAATAATTATATTGCCATATTTATGTAATAATATTTATATTTTATATATAGTGTTTTCTACTAGGGTGAACATGTATTTGGGGTTCCTAAGAGTGCTCACCACGAAGGCCATGCCTTTCACCTCGACGATCATGGTATCGCGATCTGCATCATCGCAAACTGGTTGTCGGCAGTGTCGATTCTAGGATCGACAAAGCTGAAGACTTGGTCAAGGTCTTATGATTTTCCTGCGAAATTAAAATGTTCTAAAAAAAATTATGATTTTTTTTTTAAGCAGTAGATTTTTATCGATGTGTTGATAAATGTTAAGGTCAATATTAACAATTTTCATTACAAAAACTGTTTATAAAATTTCCAAACTATTGCAAATTGTCATGTTGGTCGAGATGTCTAAGAAGTTGGATTTCAGCTCTAGTTCCTTGTAATGGGAGCATAAGTTCGAATCCCACACCTGACAAATAATTTTCAAACATGTATTGTGAATATTATGATGGTCAATTTAAACTGATGGTTCTGTAGTGGTAACATTATATAAGCATGCATCATGTAGGTAGGTTTTCACATTTGCCATGTTTATAGGGCATTTAAGAAAGTCTTGCTGTCACAGAGACAACACATTCTAGGAAATGATGCAAGATATTCCAGAGACTGTTGGGAGATAGAGGGCGTAAAAATAGTGTATATATTTACATATATACATATATATATATGCAGATATATGAGGTATCTCTGGCTCATTCGCAGTTCATCAGTCGTTCGAGTAAGAACTCTTTTACTCTGACTTAGAGTGACTTGAGAGTTAGCTAAATAATTTTAGACCGATACAAGCAGCACGTGTTGCTGCTACAAATCATCCAAAAACATATCTTCATTGTGAGGGCTCAGTGAAAATGATAGCGTGTTGGTCTAGAGGTAAGAACATTTGATCAGCTATAGTGGTATTTGGAAAGATTAAATCACTTGCAGCACTCTACAAAGAAACTGAACTCGCATGCCTACCTAAATAATTCCTTCCAACCTATGCCCGACATGAATTATCATTTGTCTATAAATATCTAGGTATGATGCTAGTATTATTGGTTGAAATAAGTATTTGAAGGGTTTTTTTTCGGTGGTTGATATGATTGTTCTATATGTTATGTTAGTTTTGCTGGTAATGTTTGATGCTACGGGGTTTTGCGAACGGAACCTATAGTTTGTGTAGATTATCTGTGTGTTTCTATAAGTTTTGGGATTATTGATGGATATAATTTTTTCCTGTTGGAAAATTTGATTTGTTGGAATGGTGATATAATCTTTTGACATAAGATTTCATTAAGGTTGGATCGCTGCCGGGGGTATAATGTGTTGGTGATGGTATTATTATTTTGCTGTGTGTTTGCTATTGCATGATGTAATGTTTTGTCAGAGTAATTCGCTGGAATATTTCATAGGAATGCTTGTATGATTGCTTTGTTGTACTGGATGATATGAAGTGAAGTGTTTTGTATAGTCGCTATGGTGTAGGTTATGATTGTTGTTATGGTTAGTTCATATATTCGGAGAAATACATAAGAATATTTTGGTTGTTACAACTCGTATAAAGAGCTGTTTCGTCAATCTTTTAAGCAGAGACTATGAAATGACAGCAAATATTATGAGTTAATTTAAGAATTTTTCGATATGTCTTTGGAAGTTGGGGGTATATAGTAGAATTATATTTCATAAACTATTATTGGGTGGTGGAGAATGCTGGCCGTAATATTTAATTAATAGCTTGTTAGGAGAGATCTGTGTTTCTAGCAAATGAAACATTGACTTATTCGAATGTAGAAAAAGAAATCAATATATAAAATAAAAAGTGTTTTTAATAATTTTTGTAATGTGATAAAGTTGTGACACTATTGCAAATTTATAAACTGGTCCATAGTCCTGTCGCTGTTAGTTTACTCAAAGAGTGTTAGTTTCAAAGGATATTATAAAATCTTGAGCAGTGGTTCTATGCACTCGCTCTCCGTTGAAGGATAAACATTGAAAACATATATATTTCATCGTAATTTATAGATTATACATTGTGTGATAACTAAATTAAGGATATATTTGTATATACATATGGAACCATTTTTAGTTTCAGCAGTATTTATTTGGAGTGTTAATTTAAAATTCACATTTAATAGTTTATTGATAATGTAAATATGTCTAGTTTTGGTCTTGAGCTAACACAAGCCCTGGAATGCGAGATGGAGCATTTCATTACAGATGATAATTTAAGGAGATATTACAAGCCCTGTAAATGCAATGTTACTTGTTAAGGTTGTAAGGTAGCTTGTAATGTTTATGATTTGATGCTATGTTTTAGGTGTAGAACTTTCAAATTGTTTGATGATAATATCGGTCCATATGGTTTCCTAGTAGGGTATATGATTGTTAAATTTCTGCAACTGCTTAAACATGTTACGTATAATATTTACATGCGAGTGTTTGTAAATGTATTTCACCTATGTTTCAAAGTATTTGCTTGGAATTACAATAACTTGTTTCTAGGAGTGGGCAAATTGTTTACTAGGAGGTTCGTGAAAGTTCGTTAGGAGTTGTGAATGATTTGCTTGCAGCAGGAGAATATGTTAGCTAGGAGAAGCAAAGTTTTGGGAAGGAGGGAAATATTTTTGAGTGTAGGCGAGATGAATTGGAATATTAAATAGGAAATTATAAAAGTTCCACCTAACTCCTTTGGTTATTACTTTAAAAAATGTATGTTGCATACAAAACAGATATTAAATAGTATTAACATCCAATAGTTTGGGATGGGAATCCTTTGCATTTCGAGGGTGCGATTCTGTTATCACACCTGTCAATATAATAAGAATTCCCTGTGATATATGATTGTTTTTATTAAGAGGAACTATTTTCTTCACACTCACATTGGTTTTGTTTAGATGAGTGATAAACGAACGAAAATTGTATTAATGGATTAACTAAAACTGCATGTGTTTGGTAAGAAGTGATTGGGTTGATCGCTGCTCCATCATAAAGTTAGACATTATATTTCCTGTGTTATGATAGAGATAGGGAATGATGGAACATAAAGATAGAAAGATATTTTCTTACTTAAGTTTCAAACTTAACTAATTTACATGGATACAGGCTGTATATCAATGTTTGCAGTACCAATTTTACTAAATGTTTGTGGATATGTTTGCGAGTATGGTAAATATGTCCAGTTCCCATTTTAATGACGGTTTTTACTTAGTAAATAGGTAATGCTGTGGAATTAACGTTCTGTGATATCCTTCTGCGAGATGGGAAGTGGTTAACTATATTATACATGTTAAGGAATTGTGGTATGATGTGTAATATCTACACAGCACAGTCTTCGCATGGAGTGACTTGGGAAAACATCGGGGACAAGAAAGAACTCTGAATGTTTTAGAGGGGATTCGGACCCACATTCTTCTGACTACGGGTATAAATTTAGTAATTGCCTTCGAATGATAGAGGAGTAAGATATCAATATAGATCATTTCTGGTACATATAAATGATAGTGAGAAACTTTTTTTTAAAAGAGTTTTTCATAAATATAATTTTTTCACGTTATATGATTTATCCTAAACAAAATAGTTTCATTTCCCAGAGGATGGTTTTTCATGTCATTTTGACCTTGTATATTATTTACTTCATTAAAAGTATACAATTTTTACATAGTTTATGTAGTTACTTTAATCTGTGTGTGTTTACTTGTAATGATTGGAAGTAGCAATTTTTTTTTGTATTTTTACGGGAAATTCGTATAGACTCTACTCGTGTTTCCTGTTTGAAACAATAGCAAATGCGGTAGTAGATACTATATCATTGTTTGTTAAGTTAGAAGTAAATATGTATTCTTCAGAAGAAACTTTGCAGTAAGCAATGAATTCACAAAAAAACTAATTGGCTATATTATGAGAAGAGATACCTCGATGTGGGAGGCCGTATAAAACACACAAAAAAAATTATACTTCAACTAAATATGTGAAAGGCCATTTTATTTGTAAGATTGTGTTAGTCTATGTAAGTTTATGCGAGGCGAGTGGTATTGGAGAAATTGTAATCCCAGTGGACCACTAATGATTTTTTTTCACAGGCAGGATCGGAATGTGTAATGTTGATTGTTTCAAAAATGCTTCCTAATTACAAGGCCACACTGTGGAATGTTGTTTGCACAGGTGGACCACTGCAGGCGGGTTGCTAATGCTCTCCTTTGTAGGTTGGCCGGCCATCCTCACGTCTACCATTTGGGGGATCATCTCTACACTATGGTACAAGTGCTATCCTCTCAGAAAGATTGCTAGAGATATGTACTGACTCTATTGTTTTTTTAAACAATTCTATTTGATGATCTGAATGTTATTTAAACAATATTTAATAAAAATATATATGCATATATTAAAATGGTGTATGTATGTTCACCTATGCTGGGATTTGAAGCACAGAGTGTGTTTCATACACTTTAAAAGCCATAGAAAATTTTGGAGTAAGAATATCTCGGTGAATATTTTTTAACTTTGTCAAGGTTCAAAGCACAAACTAATCCAATACAGAACTTAGTCTCATTGAGAGATGAAGGTTTGAAAACGTTGTTTTCCTCAATTGGAATTTCGAAAATTATTGTCTGCTTGGTAAATGTATTGGAAATTAGGTTAACGCCACAGATTAATAACTTTTTAACATAAAATAAAAATGTCTATTTGCTATTCCAGGTATATCTGAGGGTATGTGTGTGTCTTTAGTAAATGTAAGGATGATATATATTTTTTAAAATAATTTTATTTTATTTAACATGCTGAACATTATTATTTGGAAAAAAAAATTATATCAGTAAGCAATAATTAAATAAAAGTGCAAAGCAGATTGTGAAATCCTAAATACGAAGACGAGTGTTGGTGTAACCTTCCCCATCTAAAGCACTCACCTGTGTTTTCTCACTGTTCTCCCTTCCATAGATGATGACAGACTGATGCAGGAAGGTGTTTGGATAGTCCTTTGCTGTCAAATGATTTGTGGTAATGTTAGAGGAGTGATGATTGCACCATGAGAGTTGTAGACGCACTGAGTTATATAATGGAAAGGTATATTCGCTACCTGTATGTTCTGTAGTGTGTTTAGTAATTACAACAGGGTAGGCATATAAGTTTATATAATATCAAAACGTTGGTCAGTTGGAAGTGAGGAGTGCTTCGGGTAGAATGTGTATTTGGAGTGAAATTATTCTTGGTGCTTGTTCATTGTATAAATAATATTTATGTGTATTTATTCATAACATGAATACGAATCTAAGTATCCTTGACAGGACATGAATAAAGGAGTCTCTCCTCAATACTGTCCTTGTCTTCCAACTTCATTTGTTGTGCTTCATCGGCCTATTGGTACTTAGTTTCAACACTTTACGCAAATACTAATTGCATGTGGGTATTCATTATGCACATACTCTCGACAAAATACTTGTAATGCGATTAAAAATTCTTATTGCCTGTATGGTTCTTGTATCAATGTAAAAAATAGATAATGTGTGTAGTTATTTCATTATATGTATATACTCTCGCTATGTATTCATTACATGTTATGCGAATACATATATTTATTACTGATGGGCGATGAAACGCGTCATTAAGTCTTCTGATTAAGCCTATACCGCATCCCTTGGTTAAAATGAACAGATTTTTTTTTTATTTCTCAATGTTGTTTAGGTGTTTTATCCATCAAAAGGTTGGCTTATGCAGATAATAAATACTCATGGAATTCTTCATTGGAGCGCAAGAACTATTCAACCTTTAACAACACACTTTTTGTATAATAAATATAAAACAATGGCCTTGGATTCGCTCAGACTTCTTAGGATTTGCATCGAATTGCCCGGTGTATAGGCTCGGGGTAAAATCTAAGGTTATAAGCAATCGGTGGTCATTCTCGAGTGGGTGGTCCTAGCAAGAGGATGTGTAATTAGTGTTTGTACATAGTAAATTTTTATTGTGCTATTAAATGTTTTTATGCAATTATATACATACACTTGTACGTGTAATAAATTATTATGCATGGGTGTACTTAACCATATTATGATTAAATAGTTCATTGCAGTAATAAATAATGTAATTTTTCATTATTTATTACATGTATTCGCATAACACAGTTGTCGAACACACTCTCATTTCCCTACCCCTTCTAACATCGTCATTTGTGATGCTACAGTTGAAGTCACCATGTTTATTTGGTATGTAATAAGAGGTATCTATCCTCGTCGGGGCCTCGAACAAGGGATTACCTCCTCTCCTCCCCCTCCCCTTCTAACATAGTCGATAAGCATTAAAAGTACGATTTTTTTATTTGCTTTGAGGGGGAGTCGATCCAAGCTACGAAACCTTAAACCTATACCCCCCTTCCGCATAGTAAGTCATTACACGAATAAAACCAAAAATTGTTTTTGAACTGATAGGGATTCGAACCAAGGTCCGAAACCTTAAGCCTTTAGCATTTACTGATACTTAGTCATTACAAGAATAAAAACAATTTTTTTTACCTTGGCTCACTATCGAACTGGGGTTCAAAACATTAACCCTAACCCCCTTACCCATATATAGTTGTTAGATCAAAAAAAAGTTTTTTTACCTTCGCCTGGTATCGAACCAAGGTCCGAAACCTTGAGTCTAGACACTCCTCACCCATACTTAGTCTTTACACGAATAAATACAAATGTTTTGTTTGCCCTGCGTGGGAGTCGATCCAAGGTCCGGATTCTAAGATCTATACACCGTAGCACCTGGCTGCATCTTAATATGGTGATGGGGGTAAAGAGCATTGATAGTGGTGATTGGATTCAGTTGAGAGCTGGCTGTATTAGGGAGAGGAAGTATACGAATTTGTTGGTTACACAACGTGTAGGTTAAATAGTTGCTTATTAGACAAATTCATTGATTGTGCAAGTGTATACTTAGTAATGATTTATTGTGCTATTATTATGACGAAGTTTAAAATTGCAGTGAATTTTTTTGAGTATTTTAAACATTTTTCTTCTTTAAATGCTGTCTCATTTTTGTTCGGGAACCCTTTATTTCTCTGGGAAGCCCTTTATATACTGTTATGGTGAATTAGGTTATTTATTATTTTCTTTGCGTTTTAGAGTTTTGAATTATGTTGTAGTTAGGTTTATCTCTCGTTTTCGTTCTGAATCTAGTCGTTTTTTTTTTTTTTTTGTGGTCTTTTGGTAATGATTTAATAATTCTATTTTTAATTCGGGTTTTAGTTATAATTTTGGAATATTGTTTCGCTTTTCTTCTAGTGAATGGGTACTTAGGACTTTTGACCTCAACTTATTAGTCATGTTTTTGTTTTATTAGAACTTGCAGTGCCTGTGTAAAATTGTAATAATTTTTTTGGTACAGAGGCCATAAATTTTTCTTGGAAATCTTTTATTACTTATTTTTGGTGTTAAGGCCTTAAAATTTATTCTATTCGGGTGGTTTTAAATTATTATTTTAAGGTTGTGGTATTAAGTCGTTCACATGGTCTTCCCAGGAATACTCCCTGAGTTAGCTGTAGAAAATTCTAGAGTCGTTGTTGGACATGATTTTCAAACTTGCCACAAGCTGAGATCATCCTCAGCATTTCCATTAGTAACGACTGCAGTTGTGCATATTTGCCTTCGTTGCTGCGTTGGTAAAGATACCGTCATCATTAACACAAACTGTTTTGTGTCGCCCTGTGTTAATTGTGTACGTTCCGGGGAGTTGTACTGACAGTGACGTTGAGGCGTTGACAGCTGTGAGTTTGTCGGCGTTGTGAGGGGAAGAGGGACGGTTTCGTGCTGCGGGCGGCAGAAGGAGTGCAGGTAGCTAAGGTGACAAGGGAAGTGGTCTGGTGCTGATAGTGTGTGCGGAGGGTTCCTATTGGTCGGCGACCGCATGGCGTGAGGTATGGTGTGAGGGCAAGGCCAGGTGCGGCGAGGTTATTGATGGCTAGCCGTCGAGGCGGACGGACATGAGATTGTAGCGGTCCGGGGGGAGTCCGTCAGAGAATCTGCATGATGTGATGGTTATTTTTATTCCAAATTCGTTTGCTTTGCTGCGTCGGAGCATTTTTATCTTCTCCGCAGGAATGGTGGTCTGACCTAGCCTTTAAATAGTCGTACTTTTAGGGGTTAGAGTAGTAGTAGGGTTGACTGCCAAGAGAGAGGGAGAAGTCATGGCAGCCATCTACTAGACGCTAAGGTAATTGTGTAAGGCTAGGAGCTACTCGCGTAATTGGGCAATTAATCTACAGTTAATGTGGTCCTGTCACTAATAAGTCGAAGTTATATTTTACTATATGTTATTACTGGTGTTAATTGAGTGGGAAATGCCTTTAATTCGAGTATTTTAACTTTGTAGCGGTTTTAATTATGATTTGTGTATGCTACGATGATAGACGTTTCTAGCCATTGTTTTGAGGTTTAAAGGTTATTTATGTTTAAGTGTTGTTGACATTTTGTTGACCTTTGAAGTAACCACATGTTTGTAGGTACTCCTCGTAGAACCATTTGCAGTTGCCGATAGTTGAGTCGCCGGTTGTTCAGAATTTATTGAATTTAATTGAATTGATGATTGCAATTGTGAATAATTACTTTTCTAGATTTTCAGCACCCTCCTGTGTTTTCCGCCATTGTAGCTGGATAAAAAGTTTCACAATTTCCCCAAGAGTTTCATTTATTATATTCTCCCCCCCCCCCCCTTCCCAAATCAAATTATATACCTACATAATCTAATTACACGTAAACACCCCTTATGCAAGTGAATTTCCCTATGCAACTACATTTTCCCCTGCCAACATACTCACTTCTGAACCAACACCCAACGGATCAACACCTATCTCTCTCTAACAGCCGACTAGTCAACTTGTGTGATTGCACAAGTGCGCAAATAAAATTTAAGTATTCTGTGTGGGAATCGAACCAAGTACACATCCACTCAATGGTCATAAGATTTACCCTCTCTGGCGACTTGCCAACCCATAATGCCCATTAAAACAACTCCTCAAATCTCTAGCAGTTCCCTAAGGTCACCGGGAGGGGGGAGGTGACAGGGGGGACATGCGAAAGTATATGTGAAAGTGCATTTTCCCCTCCCAACCTCTTCACTTGTGAACAAGCTTTCGAAGGAATAACATCTGAGTCTCTCTCCAGAAGGCGGAAAGTCAATATGTTTTATGTAATTTCACAACATCTCAGTCTCTCTCCAAACACCGAAGAGTCAACATGTGTTCCTAACTGTGCAAGTGTGCAAAACAACAATTCATTTCCCCCTCCCCTATGCCACTGCATTTCCCTTTCAAAATCGTTAGTTGGCCAGCTCCACGAGTCAT
Organism: Dryococelus australis; assembly: GCA_029891345.1. Classification (NCBI taxonomy): domain Eukaryota; kingdom Metazoa; phylum Arthropoda; class Insecta; order Phasmatodea; family Phasmatidae; genus Dryococelus; species Dryococelus australis. The sequence goes on from CM056993.1 coordinate 263,956,129, forward strand.
ATTTCTGGAGCTGCCGACGAGACAACACCTCTTGTTAATTACGCAAGCACGCGAAAAAAATATGCACTGTGTGGGAATCGAACCCCCAGTACCAATCCGCCCACCAGTAATCCCACAGTGCCCAGGGGGTTTAGTACGGGTTAAGGGGGAGGGGAAGTGCACATGCACTGTATGTGCACGTGCACCAGAAGTGAATTCGAGGTGCATTAAAAGTGCGGCATGAATGTGAAAGGGATCATCAGAGGTAATAGGATGTAGGTCACGGGGTCAAGAGGTAATTTAACGTAGGTCAAATGTCAACAGAGTTCATTTGCATCGTAGTAACGATACGCGCGTACTACTTGTGGAACTACAAAAGTGCCAGCTTGTCTGAACACTAGTGTTACTTTAGCCAAGCATGTTGTGTTAATTCGCTCTTTAACGTTTATGCCGTTATGACACTCAGCAAGATTCTCCTTGTGTGTTTATGAACACCTGATACAATTCCTTTGTTTTGTAGCTATGCAAATTTAAAGAAAATACATTTTTGACAGTTCCATTATATGTATGTGGTGGAATTCAATTGAGTCGATGGCGTTACATATATAACTACAGCACTTTTCATTTCACTTGAAAAATAACGATTCCGGTAAAAGCAGACTATAGTGTCAATTCTAGGTTACTTACGACTATTTTTACTGATTGTCAAAGTAATCCACGCGATTATAGTAAAATAATTTTTCTCTTTTAAGTGACGAATGTGGAATAATTATTTTTTATTTTATAATTGTAATATACTCTACTAGGAATACAATTGATGTTTTATAGTTACGCACCAAATTTTCAATTTCTTGAAACACGTTTTGCAGATGTTTACATGTGATATTTTATACATCTTTAAGGGGTACGAAATGTTTATAATTTTTTTTTTTAGGTACATATGTTATTGTAAAAGAATGAAAATTCTTCCAAAATCTGCCAGTCCTGAAATTTAAGCGCTTCCTTTTAAAATGGTAAAATGAAAAGTGAAGCTTAAAACAACGTAGGAAACTGAATTAATATAATCTTGTCATGCAATATTGCATAACCAACAAATATTACATTGTATCTAAGCAATCCATGGTAGTGATATATTTTCAGGTGTATATATTCGGAACATAGTAAAACGCCTACATGTCAGTGCGTATAGACACTTCAAAACATGTTTATAATATCCTCGTACATTCTATGGAGTGAAGTTAGCTATGAGTGCTTTTAAAACTACTTTTAAAACCTGTCGTATATTTTCATGGAAAAAGGATGCGAAAGTGCTTTCAGTGAATTTAGAGGTCTTCAAGTGCCGGATCTAAGCTGTGAGAAGTTGGATGGCGAGTTTAAAAGGCATCAAGAGAGGAGAAGGTATGCAAGTAGGAAGTTTCTTGCAGTAATTATTTCCCTCTTAGCAAAAGTATTATTGAGGTTAGTGCTCTATCAGCTAATCATGTTCCGTTTTCTGGCCTAAATTATTTTCAGCGCATGGGATGAGTATTCTGCAGATGTCTTCAGTTACACGTGAGAAAATAAACGCGAGGAAAATATAAACGAAGTAATGAAAGAGAGTTTATACTGCTTCGGCCGAGCACACTACTCTTATGAGAACGACGCTACTTACCATAATTGTGTAGTAATTGACTGCCTGTCGGTAGTATATTTATTATTTTTTTCACCTGTACTTAAGAATACATATTTTATTTGTAATTGCACACAAATGACAAATTCTCGTGAGAGTAATTCTCGGTTCCTGCCATTGTACCACACACGGTTGAAAACCGAGAAAACTGCTCCTTAATATTCAAAGACTAATGTCTTAGAAAAACGTATCCTTTGCATATATGTCGCGCTACCAATAAAAATAAACCATTCTGTTCAGGCATTTTCAGAACTAGGATAATGAAAATAGATCGATTCGCGGTATATTTAAACTACGAAGACAGAATAGAATCTGGTTATTTAATCACAAAAAAATACAGTGAGAATTGTTTTTCACATTAACACCTAATTGCTCAGTAAACACGGGCATACTTTTTAAAAAAGTTCAATAATCAAAATTATTATTGCCATACGGTAGTATTTATGAGTACGTTAAATGATGCAACCAAATTACAAAATGAGAATTTTTATTTCAAAAATGTACTCATAGTGTATTGCTACGAGTAAATTATTATTTCAGGGAACACGCCTAAATTGTTACAACAAACTGTCCTCTGAAAAATAATTTACTGAATTTGATAAGTTTGACCTATGGATTAATATAATGTAGTTAGATTTCCGCAATTTGCGTTTCATAGGCGAATCGACGTTTTTAACGACGCTTAATTTCCCGTTGCAGTGATCTTATATTGAACAAAATGTAACAGTTTGTCTACAATGCTAAGGTGAAAGTTACTTTCAAAAAAAAGGTCCAACTAATTTGCTACGTTTGAGTCCTGCTGCTGGAAATGGAAACGCCATGCAACCATAATACATATGTACAAATGGATACACGTGTTTCTATGAAACTGTGCGGCTTTGAGATATCACGCCTCAGTTTACTAAATCCTCAAGCACAATTTTTTTCTAGCAAGGGAAAATGTAAGTAACTATTACACAGGCAAGGTTGTCTGTTGACGCATTACGCACGACAGGGCCACAGGCTGCCGACCTCCCAGGAAATTACTAAACTCCTTTCCAACTAAACATTTGATTTCTGAGGTAACGACAGGGATTAACGGATACTGCCAAAGCAACATTTTTAAATTGATTTTTGCATGCTGATTACTGACATGACATGTAACATTCTCTCAAGCGGAGGGCTACAAAGTTATAAGTAATAGGAGGGTTCCAATCTCTATTAAATTTGTGAAGGAGTGTACTGTCCTTCACGCCGATTTCTGTGATTACCTACATTGTAACGATTTTTCCGCAAACTGCTTTTAGTTGCTTAACGGCAAGTGATCTCCAATTTATCATAGCATAACACACTTCCTCTCTACACTTACGGGAGCGTCTACTACTTCTCTATGTCGGTTTAGGCCACACGTCGTAATATATGTTTACCTATTTATATATCCCAAGGATCCCGCTCACGTCGGGTTACCATACATTAACAACTCGCCATGCACAGGGTAACAGTGAAGCCCTGCTTCATGTCTGACACGCGTGTCAATGAGCAAACTCGAGCAATGTTATGTGAGAACTCCTATCCTGCCAAAGACTGTCCTGACTGAACAATTTATTTTTCGTCCCGTCAGCTGGTGAATTGTGTGATGCCTACAATTTTCTGGAGTAAGATTAAATGCTGCTATTTTGGGGTTGGTGTGCTTACAGAACTACATGACGTTAATGAACTTGGTTAGCAAGTCTGCTTGGTTATTTGCCACATCTGTATTTGGTAGCCCAGATTAATAAATTGCTACTTTGTTTGAAGAGGGGTTACTATTTGAAGAGGCAATATTTTTGCTGCAGAAAATGGTACTTTGTTTTTTTCTCCCCCCCCCCCCCCCCCCGGGTCATCGTGGTGGCGCACTAATGAACGCTTCTAAGCGCTGAGCTATACTGAAGAGATGCGCGCGGCGCTCTTAGCGCGGCGGAGCGCTGTCTGGTGACTACTACTGGCAACGAGTTCAGCCTCGCACACTCTGGCACCTTCTATACGCCTCTCCGCTATTCCCGCCGCCTCCTTAACCTTTCCGAGCCGTGTATTCGCGTATAAATGTTCGTCCCCAGCCCGAGCAAGTGTGCAGTGTTCCTCATCGAGTTGCGCGAGCTGGCCGACGATAGATCATGTCTACACCACTTCGTACTTCGGGGCTTCACCATGCTAGACGCGTTTTTGTGTAATATGAACACACAATTTAAGTATTGGAATTAACGTAGTTGTTATTGTGGGGGTAGAATTTCCCTTCTAGTAGTGTTTTTTTAGCGATTTTTGTCTATGTGGATTTTTGTAAGGAAGTATTTCTTCACTGTTTTGCTTGTGTGAATTTTCAACATGGTATTTTATGGTAATGTTTATAAGAAGTGTATTCTTCCTTTTTTTGGCGTGCTGTAGGAATGATCGCCTGGACTACGATTTGCCAAAAGAATTTTAATGCCAAGGAGTTTAGTGGATATTTTATGGCGTGCCTTTATGCTCATGGTTAAGTGTAATGAGGGTTTCTGCTCCTTCCCAATGGTATTCTTCAAATTGGTGTTCCACGTTGTACTTTTAAGTGAATCATCAGGCGTACTTTACTTTTAAAGTTGTAATGGTGTTTGCTTTACTGAGGGAGTCATTTTACCTTTTTTTAAATGAGATTTCAGAAGTGTTTATTCAAGTTGGGTGATTTCTCAGGATGTATTAATATTGTTGTTTTTCTGTTTGTGCCAGTGCATGTATGTTCTCTCCTTCCCCTAGTTCACAGATTGGTAGCAAGCAACAGCAATTTACAGATGCAATTTATATTTTTCAAATCAAGTTGCAAATTTGTTGTTTTTGTTGATAATGTATATATGGGCTTCAATATATTTGTATTGATTTTGGAATTTTTGTGTCCATGCTTTCCTGATTTTTGTTTAATAGTGTGCGTCCTTCTCCTTGCCTTCCTTTAGCCCTGCTACGCCCTAAAGAGGCATAACAACAGCTTAAAATTCAATTTAAGTTAGTCGCCTACGAAAAATACTGTATGTCAATTGAACGCCGTGCGCATAGAGACGAGGAAGAAAGTCGCGAATGAGCAAGAGTCGACCTTACAGACCACGCGTTTTGAGGAATGGAACGCGCAAAATATCTTCAGGTAGACTTCACACGTTGGAGGAGTCGACGATCCTGTTCTGTTTATATATCTGTCTTATTGGATCTGACTTACTGTATTATAATTCCTACATGAATCCACTTATCTACTGTTGCCGGGTGTACCTGAAACTTACTTTAAATCTCCCAAGCAGAATAGCTTAAACCATGGGCACACAAAACCGTTTCCCGTTCGGAGTCCCTAAGTTCGAATCTTAAATTGATACTGTAGGCTGCAACATCTATGCACGTCAACCTCACGTGCAATGTACTTTTCCAAGTTACAATGTGCAAGAGAGTTGGGCTTACTTTTCACGGGTGTACAGAGATTAAGTATGGACCGTATGTGTGTGTCTCTCGTTCTTTCTCTCCCTCTCTCTCTCTCTCATAAATATATATATATATATATATATATATATATATATATATATATATATATATATATATATAATATGCGTTATATTGCAACAACTGGCACGAGTTATCTTATCTTATAGAATTTTTTTGTTGTCGCTATTACTGTGTGATGGAATATCACGCGTACAGTAATTTACATTTATAATAAAATGAAAGCAAATAATATATTTACGAAAAAAAAAAAGCAAACAATTTAACATCTGTAGATTCAAAATATATTACCAAACTATATAGTCGGAAAAATTTTGCTAATTGAGTTGGGAGATTTGGGCTGCTCTTAACGAGATCTTGAGAGTCGATGAGGGTGAAATGATGTGAGAATGGAGCAGCGCCGTGAAGCAAGGGTGGGGGAAACCCACAGACCAGAGGTATCGTCCGGCATGAGTCCCACTTGGGAAACTCCGGGAGTGGCACGGTCAGAGATTGAATCCGGTTTGCCTTGGTGGTAGTGGTAGAGAAAATAGTAATTGGGTCTCATGGGATATAAATATACGGCATACGCAAATGATTTATTCAAGTTAGCCAGGGTGTGAGATTTTAATGGGTGTTAACTAATATTTATCTTCTGTTTTTAAAGTGAAATTTTAAAGAGATAAATTAAATTTCTTAGGTACTCATAATGAAACTCTTCTATTATATATATTTATATTTATGTATGTGTGTGTTTTTGTGCACATTTTATCAACGCGGAATAAAGAAATATTTCATTTTAGAAACGGAAAGTAACGAAGATTTCTAATTAAATACTTATACTTTCAAATATACTTAATCGTATGCATTTCTGTCGGCCCATTGGCCTTCTTCGTAGATTTCTGAAGAGACAGAAAATATTTAAACCTTAAATTCGGTTGGGTATTAAAATATTTTAACATAATAGCATAAATGCATATCCGGTATTTATATCGACCTGTAGACCTAATGGTATTAGTATTTCTTTCATTTTCCGTGTAAAAAATATTCTGTCGAAAATTTATATGGGAAGGACGCTATAAAATTTTTTAACGCTAACTAAACGCAATTTCATTTCGTCTCCAATCTGCAACCGTTCTGCACGGAAGGTTACCTAAGATCAATGACTCATCCGTTCGAATTCCGAAGTTCCTAAATCGGCCCGCAAAATCTCGTTAAGAGCAGCATAAATATCTCCACTCCACTCTAAATTCCTTAAACTTGAACCTATGAAGCCTCCAGTAGAACAGGTTTTTATTATTTAAATGGCTCTGTTGCACATGGAAATATATATATATATATTTTTTCCCCTGTTCACAAAGTTTGTGTGCAAGGATAGCATTTCCGTCGGAACACAAATACTGGAATAATGACAAAAATTAAAATTCCTTGTAATAAAATCTTTTAAAATAAACAGGCAAATATACCACTTATGGTATTTGAATTTCTCCAATAAGATTCTTATTTAACACGAGTGTCACCACAGACCTGCAACTATACAGCAAAGTCGTATTCGACATCGTTGGAAGTATTGTGTTACGTTAGTTTCAAATCTCTTAGAAAAATGTTGAAATGTGAATGCACATTTGTGCAAATTTTATTCATAAACTTTTTTAGTAAGACGTGACAGGCGTATAACTGTTCCTTGTATGATCAAAGGAAATATTTTTGTAACATTACTGAGACTATTTTGGCGAGTATAGTCTGTCATTTGGTAAAGGCACAGCAATTTGACTAAGGTGTATGGAAAATGTGACGTAGTCCATTTGCGGTTTATTCACACGAACGCGGTGCGCTGTCCTTTTGGTGTAATTTTCTGTAATCGGCTAAGCTTTGTTTTATGAAGCGGAAGGAGATCATGGTGGAAGTAGAGCTTTAGCAGGTCTTCAGTAAAGTAGGATGTTACCATGAATGGACTATGAACATAACTTGCGGGGAGTTTTAGCCGCGTGTTCTAGCGTTTCTCGTGCTGACCCATGTCCCAGGACTGACATTCCTTAGGATGTCCAGGGAGTTGCTAGAGTAGCGGAGAGTGGAGTTGAGAGCTTCGGCCGTCTCTTAACATCGAGGTCTTGAGAGCCGATGGGGGTGAAATGGAGCAGCGCCGGAATACAAGGACGGAGGAAACGGGGATATCCCCAAGAAAACCCGCCAACCGGAGGCAACGTCCGGCATGAACGTCCGGGAATCGAACCCGGATCGCCTAGGTGAAGCTCGGTTAGCGAGGTCTTCTTATATTCAACAGGCTCTTTCGTCCATCTTTTGTACCTGCCCGAGGCGAAACACACGCGCATAAATAATTTTTCTTAATTTATAACCGCTATTTCGCGTGTAGTGTACGAAGAACACGTTTTCGTTTTTCATTTTAAGCAAGCAAAGCAACTGTATAGTAGATTTAATTATTGGCATGAAATATCGAAGTGACTGTGGGTTAGAAAGAGAATAAACAAATATGTAATTTAAATATTTTATCTGATTTATACCTCCACTTCGTAAATAACATATCTATAGTATAAAATGCTTTTACCTCCGAGCTTTATTATAAGGAATGACATTTTGTTATCGTGGTGTATTCAATAAGTTGGTAAGTGTGGTATTTAGGCAATTGATTTTATTTTCCCGACTAAGTGCATACGAACCCCAGAAATTGTGTTATAATTACATTGGCGCATTTGATTCTACTTGGTTATACCAGTAAAGGTTTTCACAAGCAGTCTACGTAGACCAAGCGGATATGAGTTACTATTCCACCAGTTGTACAAAAAGTATTATTTTCTTAAAATTAATATTTTAATAAATAAAGCAACAGTTAAAAAATACTAAATTAAATTAAATGATGTGAATGAAGGGTAAGGATAGTGCAACTGTACTGAAGTGATTTTAATGCCACACGTTGGTCGTCACTGAAGTAAATATTGTTTATTAATGCCACACGTTGGTCGTCACTGAAGTAAATATTGTTTATTAATGCCTCACGTGGGTTGCCACTGAAGTGTACGTTATTTGTGTTGTACTTATATTGCGCCACATTGATGAAGCTACTGAAATTAAAATACGTGTATATTTATATCGTGAAAATGGTAATTACTAGGTAGTGGTTGCTAACGAACCAAGTTGTCATTATAGGCAACTTGTACTTTGGAGTGTAAACCATAATGGAATAACGTGTATTAGAATGTACAGAGAAACAAAAAATCAATAATAATAAATACTACAGCTATAATATATATATATACATACACACACGACTACTGGACAAACTACTAATCAATAGAGCAGTTCAATCATTGAGGAGCGTTGAATTATTGCAATTGAAAGTGTTGTGAAGAAACATATGTAATCAATGTTCAGATATAAGTATACATGCAGCCCAAATTCAAACGCTCAACTAAGAATATCATTATAATTACAGTTTAAATTTGAAATTGTAAGTCAGTTTTTTCACACTTGGGAAAATATTATTTTATGCCCAATAATTAATGATATCTCTATTGGTTCTACTCCATTAATCAGTTAATAGATTTTCTTGCCAAGACTGCGAATATTTATAAAATATTTGGTTAAATGCATTAGACCCCTACTTCTGAAGGAAATGTGGGAAAACTTTATAAGGAATACTATATAGAAAAGGTTATGCATAATTCTTGAAGACTAAATTATAGAAATCATATTATATCGGGCTACTGACATCTGCAACTTATTTCAATCTTTACGTATCTGTAGCTACGGTTATTCTGGAGCAAAAAGTTCTCGTAGTTCGTGATAGCAATTTGATTGCTATCAGACAAGGCATGCATCAACTCGGAGAGCTCGTTTCTGCAAATTGACTCTCCTAGCATTCTTCGTTTACGCAGCACGCACACCGGCGGCATAAAATAATGTCCTGAATAAATCGCTACTATGGGACTGCTGTGCATTGGTGCGCCATTAGGGTTGAGCCCTATAGCAAACACGACCACGAACGACGCCACAACAACCGAAAAAAAAACTCCATGGATGAGCTGTGATGAGTGTGGGCCATTAGGGTTGGTAAAGCAAGCAATGGCCGAACCAGGGTTCAGCTCAGTCATCTTAGACACTGCTTAACACTAGGAATAAACATATTTTTTTTGCAAAATATTCAGAATGAAATATTTAGCATGGACACCAAAATAAACTGAAAGATGATTGATGTGGTACTCTGGGAGATAACAGGCATCAATAAGATAACTATATAAATTAAATATCACTTGTCATAGTGACACTTGCTTTTATTTCTGGCTCAATAAATAATTAGTTTTTTTTAAGAGCAAAACAATGCAACAATAAATAAATCAAATTTTAATATCAATATCTGTCAGTTAAAAATTCTTACTGTTCTCTTTATATATACTTTTTGTATTTTTGTTATATCTTATATAATGTTGATATACTCAAAAAATCAAACTAACGGGATCCCGCGCAACAAAAGTTAAAACAATGACCTTTTTTGGTTGTTTAAAACAAACACTTTAGGTAATTTGCCGTGTCGATAAGAGCGACATTTTATACACAAATTTTAAATAATTGATTACTAAATTTCACATTTATTTATGTTAAGTTATGGTTTCCTGAATCGTCAAAATAATATTAAAACGAAGAGTTGTCAGTAAAGTTCAAAAGTAGTACTGTAGAAATGCCGACGAATTTAAAGCCATTTTTCAGAGTTTAGTCCTGAACACGCTCATGTTTAAAAAACAACAAAAAATATTTGGCCTGGATGATGACACTGGAACACGCTCGCAGTTTGGACGTTCCTGGAAGGCTGGCAGGAACTAATCCATCACGAAAGCTGAAGTTGGGTACTCAAAAGGAGCTGCCACATTTGCTAGTTTAGTCCCCAAGGCCACATCCTTGGGGTGGGCTGCCCGACCTCAGATGCGGTGAAAGTAAGAGGATTGCAACGAAGTCATGGAGATTTGGTCAGAGCCACGAGACAAGCAACTAATCACGTCATAATAGAAACGAACAAGGAGAAAATCGTCACACGCGGAAATCGTCTTAGGCCAGGTATCGATTCAGCAAACCATAATGACAATCGATACACAACAGTGTACGATTATTAAATAAAATTTTCACGATGTCAATTTGTTTAAAATAAACTTACTAAAACAATAAGATTAATTAAAGAATTTTAGATATAACAAAATACTCTGGGAAAAGCAAATTATATTTAAACATGACGTTTTTGGTATTTCCTCATTACTAACATTATGACTCGCAATAACATAGACGATCGTTTTGTTACGATAAAATGCTTTAAAGAACAATTCTCATGACTAAATAATTAACCTGCAAAGAAAATTTACAGAAATGACAATCTCTGCTAATAAGCAAGAAAATAAGTATTGATTTTGTTGACATTTAAGCTGTCGGCATATCCTCAAACAAGGTTTGAGTAGACAGAAACTAATTTCTCTTTTACCAGATTTGCCAAAATATGCAACATAAATATTAACGAAACAGTAAACAAAACTGAATATCTTAAAATAACTATGCAACACACTGGGTCACAGTAAGAGTGACAATCAGAAGTTAACAGTGAACGAAAATAACTGCATTATATCAGAAGCGAAACAAAACAAAATCTAAATGGCTGAAATGTACACATGGGTTTTACCCTATAAATGAACATATTCCTAGAAACGGAATATAATTTACAAAAACCAGAAAGTACAAGTAAAAACAAGAGCGGGTGCTATAAAAGGCGGCACAGGATCCTCTTTAAATAAAAATAATTTAATATACTTTAGATGAGCTTCAGGATCCAATATATCGGCATATAAGTTACAAGAACAGAGATAATTTTTCAATACAGCCCAGTTTGAATTTATCATAGCAAAATATGCGAACCACTTTCGAAAATTCCCTTGCATTAGATTACGTACTGTAGGCATACTATGCTGTCAATTATTGACCAATGTTAACATTTAAATATATTTATTTTAACAATATGCTTGACACTACTAATCTTTAAATGTTGCAATAAAATATTAACTTTACATTACAATTCTGAAAATATTTCGGTCTGTGGTTATACTCAACTCTAATACTGCAATTAAATACGTAAACAATAAAATAAACATTTGCAAAACATAACAAACACATAAAGTAACTAAAAACCAAAGAATTTTATCAATAAAACTGTCATGCAACTAATAAATATAAATAATAATTTTGCACTCAAATAAAACAAAAATATAATAAGTGGGCAGAAATACCAGATTATCATACGTTACAGTATGCTGATTTTCCAGATTCAGACTTCATCCCTTTATAATAGTGGCTTTAAACAATAATTAATTTTAGCTCTGCCACTCCATCATGTATTTAAATACTGCTTTACATCATATACTTGGAATAAATTTTATTGATCTATAGCACACACTTGAAAAAGTATTTCGTACTATCACAAGCTTTGGCTGATCTTCCGAAGTGCTGTAACAAGTCTTACGTGCTCCCATTAAAACACCGCTTTGAAAGTCACTTAATCATGATAATGTTTAATTATCAGTGCACAAGCGGCACTTTGAGATTTATGTGTGTAGTTAGGTGGCGTAACATTAGAGGCGTTAGAGACGCTGTTATGCTATTTAAAGGTTGTCAACTTTTCTGGTACACCAATGTGTAACAAATGTGCTAGTACCCATCCTCCCAACCAAATCGACTGCCACGCGACAAACGAATTAAAAAACTATTAACAGAGTTGTTTTGGTTACAAGAATATACTCTCTAGCCAGATCGGTCTTCTTTAAGTTTCTACTGTATTTTTCTTAATGATTGGTTTATCTTATCTTGGAGAACTTCTTCCAGCATAAGTGATTTCATAGTTTTAGAAGCACGAAAAGAGTACTTCGGAAAGTCAATGAATATAGTAGTAAAGCTGTTAAAAGTTGTTTTACAGAGAGTTTGATATTTTCTTTTCTTATCAGTCTGGACAAGTTTATTTAAATTAATTTCCGACAAATGTATCAAGTAATCACAAGTAACGTTAAATAATGAGTGATAAGTTTCGTGGTTTTCCTTGAAGAACATGTTAGGAAGAACTTATCGTGCGTGTTTTATTGTACTATTACATTAGCTTCAAATGTAAAAAACAATAGATATATTAGCAGATTTTCAAGCTAAACAGTGTTTTTCTTAGACAGTGCGGTAAAACCCAAAATTTTGCAGACGAACACCATTGTGCGACTATGAAAGTTATTCGTTTAATCAGTTATGTTCGTTGAAAGAAAAAATAGAAGCAACTATAAAGTTTACGAAAGTTGAACCAGACCAGCAATTTCATTATTTAAAAATGAAATGTTCAATTTCGTATTATCTCGGTTGCACACCTCCATTTGTAACTAATTTCCCCAAAGTGAGTTTATGTAAGATATAATATAGTTCTGTCTTATAAAAATATTTTATTATTTCCAAGGCCTCGTCTTTCTTCAGTGGTAAATTTTAGATGATGGATGAAGCATTACATATATTAAAAAAAAAAAAGTATTTATTTGGATCAGTGTCAGAGTAACAAAGCGTTCATATTTTGTTACTCTTAAAATTGCAAGACGATTAATGTGCTTTTAAATGCATTTTCCGAAGCCTAGAATGGCAAGGCCGTCGCCTTTAAAACAACAGGAGCACTTTTGCCCCTCGCGCGTGCTTCACAGAAGCTGCGCGGCACAGAAGTTCGACAAAATGTATGACTTTCCCCACCAGTGCTAGACGTGATTTACCGCCGCGTAATGGCATCGCTTTGCCAATTCGGACTTGCTATCACCCCACGCTGAAATAAACTGAGAGGATTCCCCAAATTCCCTTGTTACGTTACACAGTTATATATGCTGGCATGTACATATAAAAACAGTAGCACCGATCCTGTTGCGTTGATAATGTTATATGATTATTTAGCGGAATTTTGTCGCGAAACTTTCTAGTTGTCATGTATCATTAACACGTGGTGGAATTTGAGTTTTACTAGAAATATTTGTTTAAAAAATGTACAGTTCCTTCCCCGATTGCTCGGAGAACAAACATTTGTTCTGCCAGGAGAATAAACATATTGGTAAAAAGGTTGATGAATTGAACTTTTAAAATTTACACAAACTAGAGAATACCAACATAAAAAAACTGAAATATTGTTATTATTCTTGAAACAAATGCATATTTATTTACAAAATATTATTACTATATGTCTTCTAATTATTTATTCTTTAATACCCTTTTCTTCAATAGGTCATTATTATAAAAATGTAAAACTATTTAAAGTTGTTTCAGAGGTTCAGACGGTAAAAAAAAATATTATGTAGGTTTGTAGAAACTCGCACTTATAAGCAATAAATATTTTTATTGAAGTGGTTTTATTATTTCGCAAGTTATTGCGACTACGATGTATGAAGGTAATGACGAGCGTAAGATTCTTGCGGAAATTGCGATAACAATGTAACTGCTTTTACAAAACATTGTAAAAAATTAATGTAAATCTGTTGAGTAGAAATAAATTTCTTTAAAATCGTACATAGTCGATTCATTGTAAAGTGAGCACATTTTAAGGCCTTTTCAAAAATGCATTTATCACTGATAAATAGGTATATTTAATTAGAAACGTTTAGTTCGAAAGTCATGAAATGTATACACTGTGTTTATTAGTCATATTGCAATGCGTATACTAAAGTTGGTGGAAAGATAGAAATTAGTTGAAAGGAAATATTTAGCAGGGCCTTAAAGAGTGCTCACTTTACCGGGAATGCCCTGTAGTTCTACTTTATGCCGCTGTGCCCATGGAGCGTTCGATGGTAACTCTCCCTAGTGAAGACGTCAGGTAAGTAGTACCACGTAGGGATTTCACCCCCCTTCCCCCCGCCGGCAAAAAAAACCCTTTTCCAATAAAAGAGATGCCTGTTGTTATAATATATTGGCTATTTTTCGTAGGCGTGTGTGCAATTCCCTACCCAAATTCTGCAACAACCTAAATTAAACTAAAATATTAAATTCTAAACTGAAGCAAGAATAAACTTGAGGAAATCGTGTACGAGTGTAGCAGTAGTAGGAGTGATATGATCAGCCGAATTTATTTATTCCTCACCTATAAACCATCTCGATTAGAAACACTAACGAAGTGAGTTATAAAGTGAAAGAAGATGCATAGTTATTGACATTTATTAACTCTCTATGTAAGAAACGTGACGAAAAAATAATTATCTTACATTTCTCAAAGGGTACGAGACGCCAAATACACATTTCTTTCAAGCTTCTTCGTTATACGTAGTGCAAGGTGTCCTCTGTTTTAATATTTTATTGAAAACTATCTGGCGTGGCTTACAACTTTAAGCAAATGTCAGTTTTGGTTTAGACTTTACTTGTACCTAGCTTCCGGTTGACGAAATTACATAAATTCAAAGAATCATTAATTAGCATTTGGAATGCATAGAGAAAATATGTTATAATTTTTTAACGTACCATTTTTAAGTGTTCTCAAAATTTACTCTAAATCGTGGGCGCGGAGAATTAGCGGAGAATTAGTTTCGTAAATGTTGTTAGATATGAGACGAAAATTGCTGATGAAGAATCATAGCCGTATGTGGTCATGGTACAATACTGATGGGTGCATTCCATGATTGGCCTTTGATCATGACTTTGATTTCCTTCGTCTGCTATTCGTAGTTTTGCAATGGGAAAATCAATCATGGTCTCAGTTACATAAACAAAAAATAACGAAAGGAAATAGGTGGTCATGTTGTGCGACACTGAGCACGTATCTGTCGAAGGAATACACGACATGATCTTGTGCGCGGTTGCTAGGTAAACACGTGTTAGTCCAAGTGCGCACCTCCACTGTATTGCTTGGCTGCCAGTCCAACCCGCAATCATTAAGTGGCTACTAATTTAATGGACTGGCGGGAGCCCCTTGGCCAATGGCACGGGTGACGGCACAGATGCGATCCATGTTCGGTCCCTGGGGTATCCAGACCTTCCGTACGGTACAGACGACTTCACAGGCCGTGATACGTTCCCTGCTTGAGTGCAGCAACTAGACAACTTGCATGACGTCGTTCCGTTGCCAAATATTTACTGGATTTATTACACTGGGGAACAGAACAAGACCCGTGTGCTCTAAACCTTAAACAGTGGAAAGAAAGCCAAACAAGGGGAAGTAGTGGAAATTGCTACATTGCTAACTGGTGTCACATCGCAGATTGTTATGATGAACGAGTTCAGTGATATAAAATTATTCCCTCTGAATACCGAGAACTCCTATGTCATAAAATAAGCCCTACTGGTCTCCAGTTTCTATTATTGATTCGCCAGAGTCGGTAGCAGGTTATCAAGTGACTTCCAGTGAATGGTATTTCACTGACTGATGTTATTGGTATGGGCTCAAGAGAGGAAACATGCAGACGTATTTTTAATGCACGCACACGCTATTTCATTCCCCCTTTGAAGATCTTTTATCTCTCTATTCTAACATGGGGCACTTTACCGCCAACAATTCGCCCCAATGTGACGTCTCAGCAATAAGAAATTGTGCTGCAGTCCACATACAGTTGATGTGAAAGACTGGCCGGATGTAGAATAACGTAGTGGGTGCATTGATGCGTCTGCAGCGAGAAATCGGACCACATTCCTTGCACATATTGCGCATTGCTGAGGTAACAGACTTCGTCTACAGGCACAGTTAGTACATTTGAGCACTTACGTTACCATAACACTGACATAGACTCTTTCAACATCATAATTAATTAAAAATCTTGTTTCCATTAAGTATTCTACCTCAAGGGTGTCTAAACATATTTTTATAGATGTCACCTAGCCTATTTATTGATATTTACCATGTGACGGTACAATACATTTCGTGTAACACGAAGACTCCGTAAATAATTCGCATACCATTTATAATGCTGCTGAAAGATTTAATTATAATAAAATTAAAGTGCACGGTTTTTTTCAGGGTTCGTTGAAATACAATATAAGTTTAATGAGAAGGAAAATCCTGGAACCAATTTTATATACTGCTGAAAATTCTCAGTTGAAGTTCAGTATATTATAGAAAATTCTCTCTCGAGAAATTACACACAATTAAACTTTGAATAACTGAAAAGTTCTCGTAGCCAGCACGTTATGTTTAGCATAACGTCACAGTTATTACGTAACACTCGTGAAATTCAAGTAACTGCTATGTGCCTTAAAACTTGATTCTCTTGAGAAACTACCCATTTATGGTTTACAGTCAGATACCAAGCCGGCCAAGAGTTGGCCAACAGCTGGCATGCACCCAGCACCATTGTTTGTCCTGAAGTGGCATCACTAAGTAGCCATACTCTGCCCATAGCAGGCCCAGGTGTGGTGAACACAAATGGCCCATGTGCTTACAACAGGAATGGCCCATTAATGTACCACTTCACAGCCACCTGATGGCCTACTGATGGCTAGCCATGCTTCTAACATATATAATGACTATATCGTAAAAATATATATTTTTTCATTATGTCCAACTTTTCATTGTTTTTCAATTTTGTTTACTTCACTTTTAAACATGTTACACGCGAATTTACGACCTTTGCAGTGACAGCCCAGCATGTTAACGATTACACCACTGTGTATTCTTATGTGTAGATGAATTAGTTTACAATATATTTGTACTTGAATAATTAGAAATCCCTAATATAATATAAATTATACCAGTTATCTCACGGTATTAAAATTTGCCATGCAGCAAATAGGTCTTAAAAAAGATACAGATAAACAAAAAAAAAAATACTGTCGTTGAGAGAAAACTTCCTACCTGAAACGCGATATTAAATGAAAACCTTGTCTTTAATGTAATTTTTCGCAGTATGCAAGTCACCTGGATTTTATTTCATCTGTTTTGATATACAGTCGGCTTATAAAAAGCTCTTCAAAGTTAATTTGGTAAAGGTGGGTTTATAAATCTCTTTTTAACTTCTCGTTTTAATTATACGCAGTCGTACATTTAATATATTACATAAAACAAAATATTCAATAGCAATCATGAAGTCAGGGCTAATAAAGTATTTACAGCATTTTGCCATAAATATTTCCAACACAAAAAATTTTATAAATAAACTACTCATCGTATAATATCTGTAATAATATTTGACACATACACAAATATACTTAAGTCTGTACGCGTTTAGTTTGAAGAGACTATCTGCGGAGAGCGGGAGCCATAAAAAGTCCCATAATAAGCCAAATTGCACCAGCAATGGTCCATTAATGTACTACTTCACAGCCATCAAATGACCTACAGATGGTCGCCCCATACTTTCACAAGTAGTACCTATATGTTAAGTGAGGCTATTAATGGCCTACAGTTGGTAAGCCATTTATGGGTCATTAGTAGTTCACCTGCTCTCAACCACCAGTTTCACTTCAATCAACATTCTTTGTGTGTCATGAATGGCATGCCAAATGTCCTGGTGAGTAGTAGGCATATGGGGCTTTGGGGACAGAATTTTAAATCGCCGCATTCAGGCTGCAGGCCTGCAGGGGATCTGAGGATCTGCCAGGAGCCAGCCACCATGTTGGATAGTGGACTTCCTGATATTTTAATGCGGTCACGCGTCCGCCATGTTTAATTCCGTCATTTTGGTAGCCAGTACGCCGCCATATTAGTAGCCTGTACGCATCCATTTTGAACCTCCATTTTTGTAACCAGTATTTAGTTTTTTCATGCTGTAGCAATCCTAGGGTTTTCTCAGATTGTTTCATTTTTATTTTTTGTATTCCGAGTGTGTTCTCAGAGTGCTCCCATTTTTCTCTTGCATTATTTATTTCTCTTGCTTTCCTTCTTTCGTTTTCTCTCTCTCTCTTTATCTTCCATTCGTTTGCTATTTGTTTACATCAGTTGTCATTTTTATCTCATTTTCGTTCGACCTATCTTAGTTTTTCGTTTGTCATTTGTTTATATGTTACTGGAGGCCATCATATATGTTTACATTTACATTTAGGCCGCCATCTTGGTTTTTCATGTATAATTTGTTCCTCACCTTTGTTCGATTAGTCGCATTCGCTTCACTGCCATCTTAGTTTTGGAACTGGCAACTAGGAGTGCCGCCTTGTTGATTCTAGAGTTGGCCACTAGGTGGTGCGGTGCCCCTCTCGTTTGATAATTGGAATACTTGCCTTTGTTCGAGAGTTCTGGAGTAAGCCAATAGAGGCGCTGTTTTTTTATAGAACTCAAAATACGAAATACAATAGTGCGGGATCGAACATAAGCATTTATGATTTGATTTTTTTTAATTTGTACTGTCATTCGACAGATATATTAAAATCTAACAAACTATTTTGTTTGCAAGCCTCTGAAGAAATAGTTTTTAAATAATCAGTGTTTTAACATGATTTGCTATATTATGTAATTTATATATTCCATTATAACAATTTGCGTCATGGTATATTTTTAATTACAGGAGTATTTTAGCAACTTACTCCGTGGTGTATAGGTTAGCATGCTGGACTGTCAACTCAAGTCTCTTAGGTGCGAATCCCGCCCTCGGCAAGCAAAAGATTTTCATATCTTACAATGTGTTCAGTAGTAAATGAAATGAATATATGGAAAGAGGAAATGACAATTACTAATATTTTAATTGAAAAGATAAGGTTTTTTCACGGGTATACTTCTTATTTCTGGACATCATGCCGCTGCAGGCCCGGCATCGTAACGACATCCAGCCATCGCAGGCCTGACACTGTCGGCCAACAGTTAGCCGCCAGTCCATATTTCCATCGTGCTGCTTCCGGCTTAAGACAGCGGGCCGGTATAGGCTGGCCGGAGTTTGTCGGCCAGCTTTTACCGACCCGATTCCGGCCCGTATTTTCAGTGTTTTCTGGGGACCTATCATGATCGATACAACTTTTTACGCTGTATGCATAACACTTAAAATTATTGTGTTCTTCGGAAGCTTGCAGAAACTTGTCAGCCATTCAAAAAACAGTCTTCCTGGAATAATTATAAAGATTAAAATGTCTTTGGTTATGATAGAGTATGTTGTGTAATGCATTGACTTGCATTACGTAAGTTGATGTTTTTGGCGTAATGAATACTCGGCGTATGTGTTATTACACTTTACTAAATTAGCATGTCTTTAACTTGATGATAGATATAAATAACATTGTTTTGTAGAATTATTTAATATTTAATGTTAAAGATAACTGGGTTTAAACAAATAACACACACAGTAATTCATATGTGTATTTACCTCGTTGGGAATTGAAACAGAGATTATGTTAGTATAACTGTGAATGCCTATGTTTAGATTGAAGTGCTGACTAAATCCGCATGTATGCTTCAATTTTAACGCTTTTCGAAGTGGATAAATATATTTACATTTAAGGAATATTTAAGCTACTTGTGTGATGAAAAAAGGTTTAATTGTGCAAGTACTAGTCATGCAGATAAGATCTAAGTAATCTAGAAGGATCGAACCAACAGTTAAAAACAGTATATTTTAACAAATATTCTTTGATCAAGGGAAGAGATTTGGGCTGCTCTTAACATCGAGGTCTTCAGAGACGATTAGGGTGATTGAAGTGAATATGGAGCAGCGCCAGAATGAAGGGGCGGGGGAAGCAGGAGATCTCAGAGAAAACCGGCCGACCAACGGCATCGTCTGGAACGGTTCCCACTTGCGAGAATCTGGTGACCCGGCCGTGGATGGAACCTAGTTCGCCTTGGTGAGAGGCAAGCATGCTAATCGCTCAGCCATCGTGGCCTCTTTTATTAAGGGATTTTTACTTAATAAACAAGTTTTGATTGCTATGCGTAGTATGGGATAACGCAATTTGAGGGATATGAATGTTTTATTTGGATCTAAATTTTTTTTTCAATGATATTATATAGTAAGTTTAAAAAAGGGACTATTGAAAATGTTTTTTTTTTTTTTTTTTTCTATGTCTTTTTCCTTTAAATTAAGTTAGTGCGATGATGTTTATTTGATGACAGATGATGATTTGATTATTTGTTTTATATGACAGTTTATATTTAGTTTTTAAGAATTTATTTTTGGTAGTAATGTTTTATGCTAAGGGTTTTGGAAGTGGATGCTATTTTGTTAGTAATATAGATTAAAGTGGTTCCATAAGATGATCATGACTGTTTTAGTATGCTTTTTAATTTGAGTTGTATAGTTTGTTGTTATAGTTTTCAAGTATTTAGTTTTCCTCTAAAGTTTGATGGAATGGTTTTTTACTAGTGGGTGGTATACTGTTATTATATTTTGAAGTGGTACCATAATATGATCGTGACTGTTTGGTATGCTTTGGTCATTTGAGTAGTGCGATATATTGATATAGTTTTTAAGTATTTAGTTTTGCTTGTAAATTTTGATGGTACGGGGTTTTGCAATTGCCTGGTGTACATGTGCGTGTGTGTTTGAAGTTAATGATTATAGACTTTTACCCATTAATCAAAGCCTACACCTTTCGATTATTTATGTTTTCTATTAATGGTTATTCTGTGACATTTCTTAAGTAATAAACCTGTATCTAATTAATCTTACTCGGAAGAACTTCGAATCCCTATTATGAGTGCTTCATAAAATATCGCTTTATCAACTTCGCTAGATTAACACCTCACCTTACATCATTTTAATTCTATCACTTAAAAATATTAAACAATTTTCAAACCAATCAAATCAGATAATATTAAAACAAGTTAACTCTGAATTCAATTTTAATTACAGAAAAAGATCTTACATTTCGAAAAAAAGAATATACGTCAACAAACCATTAAACTTTGAGCAAATGTTACGGTATGACTGTTTAAACTATGAAAAGAAATATATTGCAAAATATGTTGAAGGTTAGTAAATGTTATAGATCGTAGGTTAGGAAAAATAAGCAAAATTACAAATACTTTGTTCGGGTCTCATCCTTTGTGTCTATCTACTCACTTTTCGTTACAGAGATCCTGTGCTGTCAGCGCCACCAGCCATGGTGCACACTAATTGAAATTACTATCAAGACTGCAGGGTATAGTGGTATAGGTAAAAGTATGTGTGTGTGTGTGTAGGCACATAAACCCCTCCATGCCTTGTGGGTTGTGAAGTGCTGGCTGATAGGTTAAGATGATAGTTGCTGCCCAGCTATCAGGACGTCAACACTTATGGCTGTGCGACATCTCACTTTCTCTCCGACGAGACCATATGTGAGATTTCATAAGAAAATGCATTTCCCTTTCCCTATCTCACTTGAGTTGTACAATACATAACATATAAAGTGTCTTACCTGGGAATCGAACCCACTAAACCAAAGATACCATTACATGAATTCATTTAAGCAGAAATACAAACCAAAATAGTGTTTTAATTCGAAGATTAAATAATATTGACTTTTTAAAGGGTTAAGTGCCTAAAGGATTAAGTGATGAAAGGGTTATTTGCTCATAGGGTTAAGCGGCCAAAGGCTATACTTATAAGTTTGTGTAGTTATGATGCCGACATACTGTACTTTAATCATGCTCTGTGTTAAGGTAACTGTTCCATTGTATTTATTGCTCGGAGCGGTTGCATAGTAATTTAAAAAATAAATGGGCTTAATGCACTTCTATGCACTTGCCCACATTAACTATCTAAATATATGCTACCTTGTTTTTGTTAAAAATCAATAATTTATTAATACGAAAAATGCGCTGGCAAACATGGAAAGTCATAACACAGTTACATTATGTCCACATAATCAAAGGGTATTTAAAGGATAGAAATATTACTCAGAGGTATCAGAAATAAACTACACAAGAATTCAACAAGTTGGTGGTCTCAATATATTATAACACAAAAACTTTAACAAGTGTGTTATGATATCTGAGTATTAATTCCCTTTACATAAAAAAAAAAAAAACATATTTTAACTATAAATCTTCTGATTCACAAATATATTAACATCTTTTAATAAAGAAATAGTAAATAAAAATTTATATTTTACGGGATCCCTTACAAATATTTGTAAATAATAGCATGAATATGTATGAAATATTTTAATAATTCATTTTCCAAAAAAAAAAAAAATTGTTTTTGTTTACTTTAAATACTACTCATCTCGGCTTATCGCCCTCAGTGTGTATCGAATAGCTTTAAAAAGATAGTCCATATTTTCTTATTAAATCAGAAAATTAAATAAATAATAAAAAAATTCGTTTTGTATATATGCTGTGGAGAAATTCACTGGCGATGATCCGTCCGGTTACATAGCGTGAGTTGAGGATATCTCCAGCGAGAATCTGAGCAGACACCCTCGGTAACGGGATGAACTGGAAAGTCGGAACATTGAACGAACTGCCTCAGCTTCCCGAGTATCACAAAAGTAGACAGAACGGAACTATGTTGCATATTTATCAGGGAACCCATTCCGGAGGTTGAAAAAACTTGCCTAGGTGTAGAACCTTCAAACAGCCATTTTTACGACAGCGACAAATTAACTACATTGCTAAATTTTCTACGGCACTACGCATCTGCCAAACTACCAGCTACATTGCAGTTATCGCTGAAATCCCTCGGCGACTACATTCCAGTAGCCAATGACCACTCCGCTGGCTGCCGAGAGAAAACGTGTATGTTAGTCAAAGTGTCGGTAGACGAGTAAAGTGGCGCAAAATGTGTGCAACGAGAAGATGTGGCCAGTTAGCAGCGCCCCGAACTAAATGTAGTTCCAACACTCCTTGAGAGATGGTGCGACGATGCACCAGCGCCACTCCAGGACAAAAACTTTCCACATCAACGGGTAAAAGGTGCGATTTTTGTTGTCACTATACAGCGAACGTGGCTAGAATGCACACTGGTGCGGAGCAGCTTTTGCCGAGCAGTGTGCGGCATGAAATTTAAGGAAGAAACATGACAGAAACGGATGTGACAGCAGTCTACAGATCATCTAACGCTGTGCTGCTGCCATCGAGCCCAGCTCGAATACCGTGCGACGAAGCTTCATGACGGTCTTTATCTCTCTTGGCTAGGTTTCTGGCCAATATGTAAAGTTAACTTCGTAAGTCTCACAGAAAAATAGGCATGTGATTAGCCAACCACTAATTTAGAATTCTCTACCACTGGTTGTAACAGACTTAATTTCGAATTAAATAAAATAAACAAAATTGAAATTATTCTAAGAAATCTAAAAAAAATAAAAAATTCAGTTTATCATTAATAAGAATTCCAATCTATTAGATACATTTCAAAACAGTAAATAAACTACACCAAAACTTAAATAGAGTATCATAAAAGAAAAATTTATTTTTTACTGCGGGCTACTTATTATAAACTGTTAGATAGCAATTTAAAAAATTACACGAAAGACTAACTTAATTAATTTCCCATGTGTGCCTATGAGACAGACGTATAGTAACTTAGAGATTCTTTACTGGTATAAAAGTAATATGCTTAGGTAAATAAATGTTGGGCTATACCCTAAAGGAAATATAAACTCTCCACATTATTCATAATTTCAAAATATACATAAATCAGCAAAAAACTATTGTGCCCAAAAATAAATTTCCCAAAATTCTAAAAATGGCTCAGGATATTTGACCTTATTGCGTTTATCTACACCGGGAGTGATGTGTATATTATTAATTCGATGGATGTAGCTTTAATGCAGCGGAAATTATGAGTTACTATGCTTATAAAAGGGTTTTAGGTGTGTTTGACCCAGTAGTGTAGTTTGTTGTCGGGAATGATGTGTATGTTATGAATCTGATGACTATAGCTTTGGTAGATAGGCAATTATGAATAACTATTCTTATAAAATGACTTTCTGCATAATTTACCTTACCAGAAAATGTTTAGGGCCTAAATGACCTTACCATTATTGTGCATGTCGGGTACGATGTCTGTGTTATGAATTTGATCACTATAGCTTCAAGGGTTCGTAAATTGACTACATTTACAAATGGTCTTAAATGCATAATTGACCTTGCCAGAAAGGGCCTAAGTGATCTGGTAAGGCATACGATGTGTTGTATTTAATGCTTGGAGTGGTAACATTATAAAAATTAAAAAGATCATTCCTATTTTTACTAAATTCAATATGGCGATGGTTATAGTCGCATAGACATATTTTCGGACAACTTATTCTTATCTGTCTAAAAAATACGAATACTTGGATACATAACTCAATATTATGTTTGTAAACTTTGAAAAATATATTTTTCATGTAAATGCAAAATTTTTCTTTAAAAACTGTGTTTTGAATATTTTGTTGTTGTGATCCCAAAACAAATTCTTCTCAACATAACGTTTTCATAAATGTTTTGCTTCATGTATTTATGTTTGACAATTTTAAAGTGATAAATAAAAATAATTAAATACATACCTTTTGTAATAAAATTATGGCTTAACTAATCGATGTTTGTAACATCACGTTCTACAAATCCATTTTGAATTTATATATATATATATACTCGCAAATTCATATACGTATAAGGATATGTAGTTTTTATACACGATTAAAAGCTACATAGGGATGCAATCTCACATGGTCTAAGACATTAGTCTGGCGAGCCGAAGTTCGCCAGTTCGAGCCCACTATGTTCCAAAGTTTTTTATATTTTATTAAAGCATTACATATAGTATGTAATCAACTGCCTTAGCTCATAGCCGACAGTAGCGCTTCTATCAGCAGATAACGACATCAAACAACACTAGCACTATCTAGCAGCCGATGCGAGTATCCGTACAGTATTCGATTAATCGAACTTGCATGCCATCTAGCAACCAACTCTACAACTAGTCTGGTGGCCGATGATAACAACATCGCTCTCTAGCTGCCAAGTCTAGAACTTAACACACATCTCGCTGGGAAGGAGTGGTTGTTGGAAGTTGGAGGGGGTTACGGAAAGTGGAGGAGGAGACCAATCACAGCACAGCAGAGAGGTGGTGTGAGGAGGGTGTTAACCATAGTTTAGGAGAGGAGTTCGAGAGCCTACCCTCTCGCAGTAGGGAGCTAATTAATTCCAAAACTAATCACAGTATAGCTCGTTGTGAAGGAGGAAGTTGAGAGGAGTGGGTGAGGGTGGTGGTTGGTGATGGGTTGAAGAGGGGTGTTAGGGAACAGGCTTACGGAGTAGATAGCTGTAGGAGGAGGGAACAGAGTATCTGTAGCCTCGCAGAAGGGTCCCAATTTAATCTGGATAGGGTACCTGTAGCCTCCCCTTTCAGGAATCTATTTAATATGGGCATAGGGGCACCACGCGGGTTGATCATAGAAAAAGTGCGTGCCAGGCGGTAGGGTACGCAACAATTCAGTTGGAGAAGCGCCCATAGATGTCACTGGGATGCACATATGCTTCTCTGGACGTTGCAAATGGCACTTTTTATTTCTGTGGCGACGCCCACAGACTGTGGAGCCAGCGGGAAAACTTGCTGTTCTGGGAACGCTTCTGCAAGACGTAAGGCGCAGTGCTAAGGTGATACGTACGCTGTAAGAGAAACGGTCATTCCAACATCCGGTCATAAGATGACAGACGCGTAGCCAGCAGTCGTTCTCACGATTGCTATTCAGAATGTATCTCTCTTGCCTGCTCGTGCAGCTAGCCGGGATGTTAAAAAGAAGTGTAAAGCCCCGGGAAAATTAACAGTGTCATCACAAATACACTTAATTGTAATCCCCAATTACTAAGTTTAATTAAATAACGTACTTCCAAAATATCTTTAACAAAAAAAGTGTGCGTTTGAAATAACGGCATAACAAACACGGGGGAAAAATTTAAAGAAGATTACTTTTTCAGAGATAGACATGTAAGATTGGGCATTTGGGTATGAATGCTCCACTCGTCGAAAATTAACTTTAAAATAAAATAAAGAAATAATAAATGATAAAAATTTAATGCGAATAAAATGGATTAAATATTATACAAAAAAGTAAACTGTAAATCATCTGAAATTAAGCACAAAACACACGCCATATGAACAAACAGTATTGACGTAGTTCCGTGATAAAAGGAACAAACATTACACTCATGTCAATTCAGAACACATTTTATCATAACACGTTTTCTTACAATGTTAGTATGACTAGTACTGAAGAATAGTATTCTTAACATCCATTATATTGGATGCTCATTTGAGAAACGCCCAGTGTTGTACATAGTCTGGGAAAAACTTTGTATAAAATAGTATAATATTGTATTCAAATATCTTTCTCAACATCCAGTTTTTATTTCTAAGAATTACAATGTATTACGTACATATACAAGGATTAAAAATTACTTTATTTTAAAAACCTTAAGTACTAAGTTCACTTTTGGTGTGCATCCTCGTATCGAGAGGCTAACGTAATATTTAGTATTTACAATAAAATATTATTATATTAAGAAAATACTGTTACAATTTCTGGAGGTTACCAAACCACACAATGACAGATTTCAAGCCGCCTATCACAGACAATGGCTAAATATTTTAAGAGGTATTCAAAGTGGTTACCAATTCAGCCACCCCAATTAATAATTCAGTACACCATCGTACACTCGTGTTGGTTAAACATGAACCAACAGTGACCGATACCAACATTTATGTCACACTAAATAATTGTTAAATATTGAACAAATTGTATAACTTGGTCACCCTTGATTGATTGTGATTGCTTATATAAATTGTTATCGTAGAGATACTAAATTTATATCGTGATAAAGGCTCGTTTCGCCGAGCATGCAAAGTGTCTAACAACAGTTGTCAAAACATATACTTCATAGATACGATCAGAAAACCTACAAACAATAATTATACGCTTGCTTCTGATTATCAATAATGTATACACTGCCCTACACAAGGCGTAAACCTCTTTCAAATCCTTTTCCGTCGCCTTAACCAAAGTCTATCCACTGCAACCACTTCCACTTATGACGCCATGTGCATATCAGGTTTGAATTGTAAACAGCATAGATAATCAATCTTAATATTATAGAGAGAGTTCAAAATCTTAGTACTTTGCAGAATTCCTGAATGAATAATTTCTTGCGCTGATTCTAATTGTGTTAGATACTTTAACATAAAGTGCATTGCATTTATAATGAAAAGGTATTCCAGAACAAACACAGCCATCATTAAAGGCTTAGAGGTCTATACTCCACACTTCTGCGATTCCCCAAAAATTAAATTAAAATTTTCCTTTAAAACATTAGCACTCTCAAGCGACTGGGACATAGATTGACTTGACGATTCAGGGCTTCACTTCATGCATAGTGCACATTTTTGAAAAATTTACTCAAATAGAACTTAAATCCTCAGTTCTGAAACAATTATCATTAAAAGCCTCCTAAAAATTCGTGGCCATAAATGCATGAAGGTAAAAGTAACAAGAGGATGGTCCCATACTATAGCACATTCAACATACAGAACAAGGGAAGCAGGGAATTTCGATTTATAACACACTATAAAAAATATTTTTGGCTGTACTAGCTGAGTTATTACGCCGGTGGTTTACGTTTACTGTAAACGGGGAGGAATATTTTACAAAGTCAGTCGTGGTTCCATTCTAGGCTAAAAAATTATTATAGGCTGTTCACGGTAAAATGAGCACTTTTGGAAGCCCTGTTTAAGATCTTTTTGTTAGCACGTTGTGTGTTTTTCCGCCTTATATAAAAGTATCATTGCCATGGGCATCATTGATTTCTTCATGCGTCGGTCAGGTGAAACTATATGATTATTTGAAAAGTAAGTAGTTTAAAAATATGCTAGTTTTTACACTTCGACGCATTTACAAAAAACAGAAAGCGACACAAATAATTTTAGTTATCACAAATGGTTACCTAACACAGTTTATTCGACGCCAAGATATGGAACTACTTTCCCCTCCATCGTTACCAACTTTACTGGGCTCACGTCGCTCAATGAACCGATTAAAATGTATGCAGGTGGGAGTAGTGACTATTTCTACGGTTGATTTCAAAAGTGGTCACTTTTTCGTGAACAGCCTTCACAAGCACTCATCAAACTAGGAAAGGCCCCCTCGGGGCCTTTCCTAGTTTGATGTTTCCTAGTTTCACAGTTAATGTTAACATAAACATTCATTTTGACGCCGGTTCAAAGGTAATTTCGAAAAACTGTACCCCCGGAAACCTCAACAAAACAAACTGTTACCACTGGAGCCACGACTCGCCTTATTCCGAAGTGTAGTGATGATCGCAGCTATGTTCTTTGCGTGGGAAATTGCTAACGCTATACCTCGTGTTAGACCTGCTAAATACGATGACTGTATAAAATCTTATGGCTGAAGGCCAGCAATAACCCAAGCATCAAGAAGGAAACAAGTGCTGTGCATCCGCTTACATAGGATCGCCTTAGGGTGATGTAGAAGAGGTGAGGAACAAGGAATGGTCACAGACGATGATAAGGGAGAGGGGAGCCGAATCGATGCGGAGGAATCGAATGTCTTAGATCACGCTGGAATAGATGCACTGATCGTCTCAACATAAACAGAAAAATCTGTTACAACACCCTTATAACAAATCTCTATTTCCTTTCAAGTTTATTTATAGACAACGCTAAAATATCCATCTCCAGCAAACTTTTTCCGTTACTGGGGACTCTACCTATAACATGTGTGATATGTAAACGTTAAAAAACAATTCATGTTATTTAATACATACAGCACAACGTGTTTACAAAATGCTATGGATCGATTATAGTTTTTAACCAATCGTACATTTACTCATATAATTTTTGCTTAACAAAATTCTGTATGAAATCACAAGCATTCATTTCAAACTCAGTACGTGGAGCGGTATATTTCACTGTAATTATAAAGAGACAGTAACTACAATATGTGCAGTTTTAGTGATTTTAAATTATATTCTAGTGTGGGCAAATTGGTAGTTTTTTAATTTGTTTAAAGTAGGAATACTGCGAATAAGCTGAAAGGCGTTGGTAAAAGATAACGTTATGTTACCAAAGAAATTATGCCACAAAATAAATTAGTATTTAATTTTTGATCTCTGCATTGTGTAGACGTAAGTACAAAAAGGAATGCTGAATAATAAAATATAATTTTCATAACCACATATGTATTATTAAACCAGTCTGTAGTACCTATTTCTTCCTCTGTTGAAGAGCGCACATCTTGGAAATTTATAGCGAGGAATTTCTGGCTATATTGGCAATTAGTGACTGGGAAGAGATCTGAACCACATCACGACGAAAAGCACCGAGTCTCTTATATTGTCCCAGTTGCATACAGATTTTAAAGTATTCATGCCTATTTAATCTAGTGGCGAATGCGCCAACTCCCAAGACACGCAGTTTACGTGTTATTACTCTTTGCAACCGAATGTACTTGCAAACAGAATAGTACATTAAAACCAGGTACATTTACGTTTCTATGGGTTTGCATAATGATTATTTTAGGTGTCAGGAATCTAAAATATGATATTTAATTTGCTTTGAAAGGAATTATGCAACAAGAGACAGACAAAAATATACGTTTGTTATGTTGACAACTAAAACGCACATTAATTATTGTTCACATTACAAAAATTATAAAATAATATACATGCAAATGCAAAAAGTCAGCTGACCATGTAGCTCACATATACATCATAAAACACTTATATGATTTATTGACACAAAATACCTACATTTTGCTGTTGGTCTGTTAATGCCTAAGTAGGTTTTGACATTCACTGAGTAATGTAGTTTGCCGTTTCTTGCGTGTTGTGTTCCCGAGAAAACAAAACAGGAACCTGTATGAGTACGCGCTGCTTTTCACTTTTTATAAAGTGAATAAAATAAGTAATATTTACTAACGAGTTGGTGACCAGCATATATATTTCAATTAGGAAAATTTGGAATATTGGTTCTGGTTCATTATTTCATGCACTTATTTTATTTTTCCTGATATGTAAGAATTTTTATAATAATTAAAGTAATGAGAAAATAGCGGTTGAGAGCCATCGGCGTCTGGCACCGGAGCCGAAGCCACCCGGACGCCGTTTTGGAAACTTCATTTTTTCCCTTTTTCCCCTCAAAATTTCTCTTTTTCCTTCAAACTCAAATTAATTTTCCTAAAAATGTCCCTTTTCCTCTGAAAATTCCCCCTCTTCTTAAATAATTACTAAAGAATTCTAATATTTACCACAACATGAGACCAGAAACAGTGACACTGAGCGAGGACACCAGAACCCCTCGACATTTGACCTCAAAATCCCCAAAAAAAAAAAAAAAAAAATCCCAAAAAAATTCCAAAAAAAAAAAAAAAACATGGTTAAAAATTATTTTAAAATGCTACAAATTTATTATTAAAAATATTTTTTAAGTATTAAATGAATTTTAAAAAAATATTTTCCAAAGGTCACATCTTATCCATACCCAATTCACATCTTGATAAGTGCAACCGACGAACATGTTGGTAGCCGCCCACCACCTTGGTAGGCGACCACCACCTTGGTAGGCGACCACCATCTTGGTAGATGTAACCCATCCGTAATATTGGATGCAGGTGACCATGACCTTGACCTCATGTTGTATGACCTTGAAAACAAAAACTAGAGAAAAATGCATAAACATTAACCAGCATATTACATTACATAGCACATTACAGACTACCACTGCTATATTGGATGCAGACAATCGCGACTTTGGCACTATGACCTTGAATGACCTTGGAAATAAAAATCCAAGAAATTTCACCAGAGGCCTGCTGGCAGCATACCTGGTACTGATGAGCATTGCACTACATGTATACAGGTATTTGCTTGTATAAGTAAATTGTCGCTACAGCTGAACTGCTTACCGCATGTCACACAATAATGACATACGACAGGGAGACTTGGCACAATTAAAGCACTCATATCACCATACATTATGTTCGAAAGTAAATACCTTATACAAAAGTGACACTGATGTTAACCTAGGGGTCCAGGCAAAGACTCCGGCTTGCCCGTTGGAGATGTAGGTGCTGGAGATAGTGAGCAGGTAATATCGGCATTGATGTTCTAGGCACCACTCACGAAGAAATCGATGACATCGATGACACTGCCATAGCTACCATTTGCTTTTGAGTTCCCGAAGATATCGCAGATGTAGAATAAGACTTAGATGCGAAGAGGCAGAAGCTAGCGGAGATGATGTATCTTTCACGGGAGCTGCTGTCAAACTAAGCCTCTCAGCTTATCTCCCTACAGATTATAATATACGAATATGCAAGCCCTATGACGTCATATTGACTGTGAACCAATCATATTACATCTATAAAACATTGTTCGGACACCGTAGCCAATCGCCAAGTTACTATATAATTGCAGCAGGCAAATCACACCGGGGTATTGGGACATCACATGTGTATGGCAGTCTCTGGTTTATGCCAGGCCGATTCCTTACCGGTTTAACAAATAAAAGACCATTAAATGACCCACCACCACCTCCAACACCAGCATCACCACCACCACCACCACCACCACCTTGACCCCTAAATTACCCCTAATGACCACTTAATGACTCCCAAATATCTCCTAAATGACCCAAACATCACCACCTTGACCTCTAATGACCCCAAATGACCCATGATACATTGAACCATTGACCCATAGCACAACTTTAACTTTATATTGAACGATGCAGCACCACATCAGTCCACCACAATGCTGCCCAGTAGGTCGTCGCATTAAAAGGGGCTCTTTGTACAGACCGCCCTCTCATGCCAGCGAGATTTTTGAACTAGGTGAAAAACCGATCGCAGAATCGACACTGGCAACAACCAGTTAGCGATAATGCAGGTCCCGGCTCCATGGTATGTTGAGGTCAAAATTCAGGCATTCGTAATCACAATTCATCTTTGCAGTATCAGAGCACTCCCAGAAAACCCAAATACTCATTCAACCTGGAAGAAAAAATGTCAATTGGTCATGGGTAGTTTGCAATCAATGGAGGTAATTATGGTAGAGGTGGGGTTATGTAGGGGTTATTTAGGGGCTACTTAATGATCACCTCCAATGGGCATGCCCAAGTCTGTGCTTGAACCTCTATATTGTCATCAGTTTCTTTTTTGTATTAGAAATTTACTTTCGACCATAATGTATGGCGACATGAGTACTTTAATTGTGCCAAGTCTCCCTGTTATATGTCATATTTGTGTGGCAGGTACGGTAAGCAGTTCAGCTGTAGCAACAGTTTACTTACACAAGCAAATACCTGTAAAGGTGTAATGCATTTCTCATCAGTTTCAGGTTTGCTGCAAGTAGGTCTCGAGTGAAATTTCTTGTTTTTATTTCCAAGGTCATTCAAGGTCATGGTGCCAAGGTCAAGCTAGTCTGTATCTAATATGGTGGAAGTAGTTTTAATGCAATATACGTGTGGAATTTTATGTTGTTTTTAGAATATTTGTTTTTAAAATGATATAAAGTCATGGGGTCGAGGCCAAGGTAATCTGCATCAAGTATTGTGATAGTTGTGAAGTAATGTTATATGCTTGTTGACTTTTATGCATTTTTATCAAGTATTTTTTTAAGGTTATTCAAGGCAATAGGGCCAAGGTCGTGGTAGTCTGCATCTTATATGATGGCAGTAGTATGTAATGTAATATACTTTTACCCTTCTACACATTTTTCTCTAGCATACCAAGATTGTGGGCATCTACCAAGATGGTCGTCGGATGGTGCATCCGACGACCATCCATACCAAGGCATACCACGACGCATACCAAGGCGGTTGAATGGGTATAGAGGAAGGGTGACATGCGGAAGTTTTTTAAAATACTCTTTTTTAATGATGTTAAATAATTAATTTTTAATTTTTTTAAATTATTTATTTTTAATGAATTTTTGGGATTTCTTTTTATTTCTATACATTTTCGAATATTTTTTTGGACTTTTGAGGTCAATAGTCAAAGGTCGTGGTTCCTGCTCAAGTGTCTGAGTCACTGATCCTGGTCTACTCTGGGTAAATTTGAATTTTTTAGGGATTTTTTTGGGGAAAAAAGGGAATTTTCGGAGGGGAAAGGCAAGTTTTTAGGGAAATTCAGTTGATCTTGAGGGGGAAAAGGGAAATTTAGAGGTTTGAAAAGGAAAAAAGGGAATTTCCATCATTACGACCGGGTGGCTCTGGCTCCGGTGCCAGAACGCCGATGACAGTCAACCATTATTTTCCTACTACTAATTTATTTTAAATGTGTTGATTTCTTCTTGACTACCACCGTTTACACCATTTTAGTATCAATAAAACGTAGCTCTTTCATTTCATTGACAAACAAACAATGGTTTCTTATTTTGGTTATATATTATAATATTTATGTAGTACGTCATTTTCTATATGCGTTTTTCACATTACGATCAGTTTCTACATCGCCGAAATCATAGTCATTTGGCAGCACAGAATGACCATTAATTAAGAAGCGTTGGGAGATATCTTTTATATTCTGTTTAACATTAATATTGCGTATTTTATTACTATGTTCTCTGCTATCCCAAGAGACAATGTGTATTGAAACATCGTACCTGGTAGTTTTATGGTGACATATAAAATACGTACATGTATGAAATGCAAATTAACGTGTGTTCATAAGTGGAAGCCGTGGGAAGGTTTTTTATTTTCGACCGTTTCAATGTTATATCTGCTAACCGGCAATGAATGATGCCAAAATCTCATTCGCAATGAAATTTTTAGTTTGATTCTAGTTCCACAAATATGGCCGTATGGCAAAGAGTTTCAATTAAATAAATAATTTTGTTTTGGTGGCTATCAATCGCTCAGCTATGGACTAAAACTATTGTGATTTTTGTTTTTGTTTTGTATATTTTGGAAGGGGAAAGGGAGGGGGTGTTATTGTTAATTAACGTACTTCGTATTTTCGCCACCTGATCTTACGTTTACTCCTATTGATGTACATAACACAATGATTTAGGCATAAATGTTACTTTTATTAAAATGTGACCCTAGTAGTGTTAAAAAGCATTGAAATTATGTTATTATGAAAACATTTAAGTCCTGTTCCGAGTGATTTGAAATACGTGGTAATAAACCAGACTCACTTTCCAACTTCATTGATTGATTTTTGTGGCAACTTCCTAAAATACCATACTAATAAAATAATTTATTTGAAATCTATTTACATTATTAAACAGGGTAATAAGTTCATAATGTTAATACTTTGTTCTAAAACACTGATATTTTATATGCTAAAAAAACACTACTTTAAATGTCCTGAAGGAAAAAATCTACTTCTTGAAAATTACTCCGAGGTACAAAAACTCTATATAATTTACATCTATGTGTTTTTTGCGCTGTTTGACACAGCTTGATGGGATTTCATCAATTTCTCTCAGCGAGTTAAGTATACTTACGGACTAAAGGGTTTGCTAGGAAAGGTGTATGTCCTTGAGTTTGTAGTTAAAAGGAACCGTTTGTCGCAAATATTGAGGAGAGCAAGACGAAGAATTGGTCTTCTACAGGATATAAAAGGATCTATAGGATAGAAAAAAAAAAGGTCGTTTTCAACGTTTGGGGAGTCATAGAGGAGGTTAAAATGAACAATATTTATAAATACCAAAAGTCATGCACTTCAACAGTTTTGCGGCTAGATGCGCAGATAAGGTGGATGGGTTAAGAGTCTAAGAACGCGCATCCTCCCTGACATTATGCGTTATGTTGGTCACAGTTGTCGATGTGCGTCGCAATTATCAGCACAGATGGGTTGGCTGGCATTGTAGCTAACCATCTGGTTGGGCCGTACATTTAACCGGACTAACTACGTGGTGGCAATTGCCATGTGTTTGTACGCGACGTCTTATAACAGCTACTAGAGAATGTGAGGCAACAATTATGGTTTCAGCAAAACGGTACTCCTCCGTATTATGACCTCAACGCCAGGAACTGCTTTTATCAAATGTTCCCCAATCATTGTATCGGCAATGGTGGGCGTGTACCTTGGCCACCTCGATCTTCTGATATCATTCTGATGGATTTATTTCTTTGTGGGGGGAGGGGGGTGATATGAATCGTTTCGTTTATTAACCCTCTGTGGATACTGCAGAAGGTTTGGTTGCCCGTGTTACTGCAGCTGCAATGGTAATCTCGGAAACACATGGAATCTTTGAATGTACTAGACAGTCACTGACGCAGATGATACCTCTGTGTTAAAGTCAATGGCGCTGTTGTAAATTACCTTTCGTTCCATCTTCTATATACGAAGAACTTTGACCAATGCAAAACCTGTGTCACTCATAATTTTATTTCTCGGGATTAAAGAGTGCACGATTTCGTATTTTAGTTTCACGAGGGTTAACAGTAATTGGTTTTTCTAAGACGAATTATTGGACAGAATATTAAAATTGTGTCATAATTCAATGTTTTCGGGAACTAACGCTTACAGTTATTAGAATGAAGTGAAGCGCTTGCAAGTTAAAAATACTCATGTTATGTAATACAAGCCAAAAAGTAATTTAATATCTGTTGCATCATTTCAAATCCTCTGTAATAAAATTGAAAGTCTATTAGTGAAAAACATGAGAGTTTTTAACGTATATGTATAATTCGATGACAGCTAATGGTTTGAAGGTTCCAATTGGAGTTAAAAAATAGTGGGAATACTTATTTATCAATGCGTTATATTTTATTTCAAATACGGCAATGATATTATTTTTAATCTTCGGTCTACAATTTTATGCTGACCGAAGTAATTATTTCTGACGATAAGTACCAGTAATACAATGAGTTAATTTTTTGTAACGAATATAAAGTCCCAATTTGTTGGTGTTGTTGAGTTATAAGCTCATCGTTGCTAATAATTTGTTTTTAACGTATCAAATGACTGACATGAAATTGAAAATATTTTCGTCGCTTGAAATTCTACATAAGTAAGAAATGAAATTATTGTAGACAATATATGCCACTTTTTACGTCAAATACCCAAACGAAATAACTATAACATTTTGGCCGTATACACACGAAAGCGGAATGGGAGAGCGTGATTTCGTTTAGCCACCTCGCACCTACATCTTAGCTGATGCAGTTTCAATGAAGATTCAAAAAATTCCCAAAAATATTCTTAAACATTAACAAGACTATAAAATACGGAAACGAGAGGCTACTGAAAACCTGCGGTTTACTCTAAATTATCAAGCTCAAGGAAATCTCTCAGTTTATGGAAAATAATAATAAATATGTAAATGTGTCATGCTAATTTCACGTATTTTGTAAGAACGGCAAGAAAAGTGTTAAATTTAATGAGAAGGTGGAAATTGATAGTAAAAACCAAATTACGTATTTTGTGTTGACAAATTTATACACTAACGTTTGTTAAAGACGCAACATCAACAAGTATACATGTTTTTTTGAAATTAACATTATGCTACAGATTACGTACCTGACTACACACACTTGATAAGGACTACAGAACTGTACATTTCCTCTGTCCTTGATAATCCAATATGGTGTTAAGCCCCCCCCCCCTCACGTGCAGCAATCAGCGCCCCTAAAGGTCGTGGCATGGAATCAGAGGATCTGTATATGGTACTTGGGAAGCTTTCTCTACACGGTTTGTATCTGAATCCACAAAACATCAACAGTGGTTGCTAAAAGACCGCGACGAACAAGTCGCCGTCTAACCATATCCCAGATATGTCCAATGGACGACATGTCAGGTAAAAGTGAAGGCCAGCGAAGTAGTGGTACCCTTCGTTCATTGAAGAAGGTTTGCACACACTTCGCCATATGTGGCCGGGCATTGTCCTGCTGAAATATGGCACGTGGAGTTACCTGAAGGAGAGACAGTACCTCTGGCTCTAAAACTTCTCGGATGCAGCGGTTGCTGTTCAGATTTCCCTCAATACGTAGGCGTCGATATAGCGTGTTGCATCCAATGACACTCCAAAATATCACGACGTTTGTCCGTTATGCCACTCCACATTGCGGGCTGCCAGTTTACAGTCACCGCGGTAGTGTCTAACACTTATGTGGCCATCACTGAAGGACAAGTTGAAGCGGGACTCGTCCGAAAACACTACATCTTGCCACTGAACACACCAGCGACGGCGTTTACAGGTGTTTGTGGTTTTTGGACAATGGAAGACACGACAATGGAATGCGTGCCAGCAGTTCAGCCCGCAGCAGACAGCGTCGAACCGTCTACGCAGACAGTTCCACATCCGTCGCAGTACATCAGTGTAGAGCCTAATACTGTAGACGAGGCTGTACGGTCTATTACCACCATACGGACAAAATGGTGGTCATTCTGTGCTGTGGTCACATTGCGTAGTCCATTACCCTCTCGTCGCTGCGTACGACCATCTTCTATCCACTGGTGCCACACACGCATCGCTGTCGTAGCAGCATGCACTGTAAGAGCTGTAATGTCACGGTACGACAAAACCCGTTTCCAAGAAGACCGATCATTCTGCTGCGTTCGAACTCGCTCACATGCTGATATGGCGCCCTTTGACGTCGACTAGGCTTACTGGCTCTTGTTTTCGCTTCGTTTTTCGGCTCTTCACTGATTGAGCTTTCCATAACACTGACTTTTCCGGTCATACACGAAAGGGCCCTGCTGAGTCTCTGTGTACGCCATCTCTCTGCAATTATAATCACTTATTGCTGATACACTGTTCTACACATTCTCAGTTTGTATTAATTCGGATCATTATTTGTGCGTGTTGCAATTCTCACAAACCTTACTGTATTTTAATTGTTTTTAAAATACACATGAATTTATTCTGTTACATTTAATATTAATTGAAATAAATTTACCTTATTGGTGGATAAACTTTCATATTTACAAACCTTACACGCAAAAGAAATGGAGCAATTTTTTTTTTTTTTTTTAGAAACGACTGATAAATGTCAAGTCTGCGTATCGATTTTAAACCATTGAATTGATAAGAGGAATATTTCTTGGTTAAGGTGAATGTAGTTTTATGTTCACGATGGGTGCTATAATATGGAGATGAAACCGTGAAATAGTTATTATTGACTGGAAGAGTGGACTTGTGATGCTTGGGTGGCTCTTAACAACGGGTCTTGGGAGCCAATGACTGTGAAGTGAGCTGGACTTGGATAAGCGCCGGAATGCAAGTGTGGGGAACAGGAGATACTCTAGAAAACCTATCGACCACGGAATCAATCGTCCAGCACAATTCCCAAATGCGGATATTCGTTGAGTGCCTTCGCAGGAAATATAACCCGGTTAGCCTTTGTGGGAGGCGAATGCTCTACCCTCTACGCCGACCGCGGCCCCATGAACGGTAGAAAATATTATTCAAAATAGTTCCTTGCACCATTACCTCTCGATGATCTCACGTAGATATCTATTGGCATACATTTTATTAATTCGTCAATACCGCTAGTGTATATTTTGAGAAAGGAGAGAGGGCTTCGGTGGTCTACATAACTCTACTTGGGCCCAAGTGTTAAGATTTCTTAACCACAACTCATTATTGCCATAACATCCTACTATATAAGGACACGATCTCTGTCCGTCTTTAATACTTCTAAGTCCCTTGAAACTGAACAAAAGTTCTTCAAATTTTGCAAAACGAATCCTCAGAAGTCAAATACAGGTCTAGTTCAAATTTCAGTAAGATCAGATCACGCAATCATGACTTTTGACACTAAAACTAAATTTTATTACTTTTTTCTATGAAAGTTTTGTAGAGATTCTTGCATAGAGATAAGAAGGTATTGGAATAAATGTATCGCTTCGATGTTTAGTTAATTTCACATCATTTCATAGGACTATAACAAATGAGGCCGCAGTGGCTTAGTGGATAGAGTGATTCCAAGTGGTGCCTTAGTGGCTCAGTGGATAGAGCTATTCCAAGTGGGGCCACAGTAGCTAAGTTGATAGATATATATCAAATGGGCCCGCAGTGGCCAAGTGGCTAAAGCGATTCCAAGTGGGGCCGCAGTGTCTTAGTGGTTAGAACTATATCTAATGTCGAGTTAATTTCAATTCATTTTTTTTTTCAGTCTTTGTATGATAAAGTTTTTTTAAACATTGTAAGTATTCGAGGCACGTTATAATACTGAAAACACGGTCACGGGCTAACCCCTAGTTATAGAATACAAGCGTACATATTCACAAAAACTTAGGAAATAAATACTGTGAAATGTATAGTTTGGAAACATAAATTGATGGAATTCCATACGAAGAGAGAAACAGAGGAAACTCTTGAAAAGTAAGTAAGTGGGTCGATGTAAATTGTGGGCAAAATAAAAAGCATGATTATCACGAAGATAATAGCAGAACGTTTAATTTAACTCGATAGATATTAATTAATTTGATGGCAGTTCTTTAATATTTATGAGGAATCTGGTCGTTATAATAACGAATCTTACTAAGTTCAGAAGGAATGGTAATCAACTACGCGCGGAACTTTTTGGAAATATGCGTCATCCCTATGCGAATAGCCATCATCCAGAAGTGGTTTATTGCAAAATAAACAGACGAAATCATTTTCGCAAAACGTAGACTAACAATACTAAGTGCTTTTGTAGGTATATGCTGTTCACTGTAAACTGAACACTCTTGAAAGACCTGCTTACGATCTGCTGCCCGCATTACAGTGTATCTTTCCACCACATGTAAGTTTAATATTGCCAGGGACATGATAACTTTATTCGTGTGTCGGTGACGTCAAATTGTGAAAACGGCACAAATGTTCGTTAAACGCTTTACAAATACGGACATTTTTACACTCAAAAGCTATAAAAAACAAAATAATATAAAATTCCAGTATCAAGAAATGTTACCCTAACACTTTCATTCGACGTTAAGATATTGAAATCCTTTTTCTTCGTCACTATAGGCTGATTACTCTAAAATTAGCACTTTTGAAAGCCCTGCTTATGATATACTTGTAAACCTGTTGTGTACTCCTCAACGCTATGTAAAATTAACATTGCAATGGGCCTCATCACTATTGATGCGACGGTGAAATGAAACTGTGAAATTATTAAGAAAGTAGATAATTTACAAATATGCTAAATTTTACTCTTCGATGCATAAAAAAAAACAGAAAGCGAAGTAAATAATTCTAAGTCATCACAACTTGTTACATAACACTTTTTATTAGACGTTAAGATATGGAACTACTTTCTGTCCATCATTACCAACTTTACTGGGCGAATGTCACTCAGTGCGCTCATTAAAATACATGGATGCAGGGTAAGTGACTTTTTTCTAAGGTTCATTTCTAAAGTGCTCACTTTATCGTAAGCAGCCTTTACCAACTCGATTGGACACATACGAGCTATTATGTCCGTGAAAGTACATGCAGGTAGGGGCAGCGGTACTTTGCAAGTTTCCCTCATTCACCGTGAACGGCCTTCACGGAAGTGCCCTGCCTCTGACACAGCAACACGCACCTTCCGGAAACTTGCGGGATATACGGTTTTGATTCACGGCAGCTTCCAGAACTTTCTTTGTTCTGTTGCCAGCGAGAGGAAGTTTTTGCCGGGGGACGCGCTGCGGGAGGCCGCATAGACTGTCGACGGGGAACGATATTTTCGTTCCCTTCCGGGGGCGAGAAGAGGTCAACGCTGGCCGCAGCTTTGTGCCGACCCTCTCGTCCTGCCCCTCGCCGGAAGTGGAAATAGTTGGAGTGCCAACAGCTCCCAAGAGCCAGCATGGTCTGGCGCGTGGCGGCGACGAAGGGTTGGCAAGTCTTAAGGCTCGGCCATACACGCAATGTTGGTTTACTGAATTCTATTTTATTTTGGTGGTTTAGGAACGCTTAATTTGTAACTACGACTAATAAAGCAGTTCCCGGTAAAGTGAGCACTTTTTTAATTAACCTGTGAAAAAATGTCACTGCCACTACCTGCATATACAGGCTGAGTAATTTAAAAGAGGCCGCGTGGGACGTGTGTAACGGAGCAAGGGAATCTGGAAATACAGACCAGTGTGACAACAATGTAGTAGAGTAAGTGATGGAAGTGTCCACTTCCAGCACTTACTCAAGGTATTTTGTTGTCACACTAGTCTGTATTTCCTCATTCCCTCGCTTCGTTACACATATGTCCCATGGGGCCTTTTTAAACGAATCATCCTGAATTTTAACAGGGACACTGGCTGACGTGTGGCCAGTAAAATTGGTAACGAAAAAACTAAAATAGTTGTGTGTCTGAAAGTTGAATTGAAGGTGTTAGGTAAACATTTGTGAATACCTACACACCTTAATTTGATTTAGGAGTTTTCTTAATAATATAAGTGTAAGAATTTCCGCATTTGTAAAACATTAGCTTTTCGTATAGTTTAACTTGACCGGCGCTTGATTAATATGTTAGGCCAATGTCAATGTTAAGTTTTCATACTGTGGAATAATACACAATGAATATGCTAGCAGATCTTACTAAAATGCTTAGTTTACCGTCAATAGCCTATACCTCTATGGCAGTACATGTATATTACTCTGTAGTAGTAACATAAATCCTTAACTATTGTCGGGGCCACGGTGGCTGAGTGGTTAGCCAGCTCGCCTCCCACAATGGTGATCCGGGTTTAATCCCCGGTCGGGTCACCGCATGTGGGAATCGTGCCGGACGAAGCCGTTGCTCGCTGGATTTTATTGGGGATCCCCCGTTTCTCCCACCCTTTCATTCCGGCGCTGCTCCGTACTCGCCTTAATCACCCTCATCGGTTCTCAAGACCTCGATGTTAAGACCCGTCCAAATATCGTCACTTCACTTTACTTAACTATTTTCAAGTAATTATGACGAAACTAAAGTAGAGTGGAGTGATTTGGGTGGCTCTCAAGAACCGATGAGAGTGACTTGGAGTTAGTATAGAGCAGTGCCGGAATTCCAGAACGGAGAGAAACAAGAGATCCACGAGAAAACCCGCCAACCATCGGCATTGTCCGGCACGATCCCCACATGCGAAAATCGGGGAGGAACTCCTGCGGGAATCAAACCCGGTTCGCCTGGGCGAGGAACGTGTAGTCTAACCATTACACCTCCGCGCCCCCCGACGTAATTAAAACAGTATATCTTTCTAGTGACCAATATATATTTGCTGTTTCACAGTTACCAGTTAAGGTGTGGATAAAATTTGACGACGCCATTTGAAGACGTGTAAAATGTCAACGTGAGAATCCCGCCTACCATGAGTTTGAACTGCGTCACAGGGTGTCTGAAATACACGTTTTACCAAGAGACTATTAAAAGTGCATCCAATGTGCTTATCTACGAAAAGAACAAACACTTCTGACCACGCCTGTACAGTGCTTTCCAGACGTCACGCATATTAAAGACGGCATTTCAGAGCATTCCAACTTAGCTGAAAACGGTTTCATTCAGAGAGTTGTATATCGATATATTCGTGTCAGATCCATAAGAAGTATTCTAGGAGCCTGCACTGAACCTTTATAGAGACTTTCTACCAATAAAATGACAGGTTAACTGGTTAAAGTGGCATGGGTACAGGCGACATGATGAGAGCATTGCATGCCAGTTCTAAGCAATGTTCTGAGTATGGCGATGGCGCGCTTGATACCAGTAGCAATGTATCACTTACTCCACCTCTTTTCTGCCTGAAACGTGGAAATCAAATCCGTGTGGGCAGGCCCCCTTAAGGTTGAACTTCACTCCTCATGCAAATATTCTTAGTTTTCCTCCCATTGGGGCCGCGGTGGCAGAGCGGTTAGCCCGCTGCTCACCTCCCGCCAAGGCGAACCGGGTTCATTCCCCGGCCGGGTCACCGGATTTACGTATGTGGGAATCGTGCCCGACGATGCCGTTGGTCGGCGGGTTTTCTCGGGGTCTCCCGTTTCCCCGCACTTTCATTCCGGCACTGCTCCATACTCACCTCTATCACCCACGTCGGCTCTCAAGACCTCGCTGTTAAGAGCCGCCCAAATCTCTTCGTTCATTTTTCTGTCATTATTTCAGTTTTAGAGTAACTGTTGACAGTTTCCGACAGTATAAAATTTTTATATTTTAAGAGTTATATCATATTTTTGCACGTAAATTTTTACTACGTGTTAGGTAGTTGTAACAAGGCACGGACTTGTAAATTAAAAACCCTACATCATACTATTATGACAATTTTACATTGGTTGTTCGGATTTCACGTGTGTACTGCAGAATAAGGCAAATAAAGCATATTGTCAGTGTCTTCGCTCTTTTTTGATCAAACTTTTGACAAATCACTTTACGTATGACATGTTTGGTTGTTTCCATTACAAGAAACCAAAAACGTTTTATACGTGTGTTAAAGTAAACATACCTTACATTGGTTAAAATGGACTTTCGTACTTATTTTGTCAATAAGTTGTAACATTCCATTTATAGGCTATAATTAACGCGAACAAAAATAGAGAAAACAGGGGTGTTTGCAATGCCTTGTAAGAGATAGTTCCCATACGTAATATTACTGTAGTCTGTTCACTATAAAGTGAGCACTTTTGAAATCAACCTTAGAAAAAAGTCACTGCTCATGCCTGCATTAATTTTAACGGGTGTACTGAGTGACATGCTCAATAAAGTTGGTAACTATGGATAGAAAGTAGTTCCATATTTTAACGTCAAATAAAAAGTGTTAGGTAACCATCTGGGATAACTTAAATTATTTCATTCGCTTTCTGTTTTTTTTAGTGCATCGAACTGTAAAAATGAGCAGAAAATTGAAATATTTACTTTTCAAATAATTTCACAGTTTTACCGACGCATGAATAAAGTGAAGAAGCCCATAGCAATGTTAATTTTACATAAGGCGGGAGAATACATGACGTGCATACAAGTAGACCTTAAGCAGGGATTTCAAAAGCGGTCATTTTACCGCGAACAGCCTAAACTATACTATGGCATTTCTTTTATGTAATTGCAGGAAGACTTAAAACAGCAGGAAATAAAATAATCATACAAATGTTGTGATGCGGGGCCTTAAGGAGGGGAAGGGGCCGATTGTAAAGGGTTTTGTACGTGAGGGAGGAAGGGGTTGGCAGAAACAATGCTGCCACCCGCTACTCGTAAATACGAAGCGCCGGGCGGGGACGAAAGGCCGCCTCGCGCGCGCGTGTGTAGGAGGGGTCACATAAGGGCTCGACCCTTCGCGATAATTATTCCCTGCTGTTTCAACAGCCTTCTCTCCTTCGCGGCCGTCCGTCAACGCACAACAGGCTCGCTGTCAGTGTGATGTACGACCTGCCATACCAACCGCACGGGCGCCAGGAGCACACGGCGGGAAAGTCTGCCTTAACGAGGTGGTCCCTCGAAATCCTTGCTGATCATAGTACACTACAGTCCATTCACGGTTTCTTCGGCCTTTTTTAATCAAACCTTTGAAAAATCTCCCCATGAATGACGTGTTTTTAATTATTTCCTAAATACGCCCTGAATCACAAGCGTTTTATACTTGTGTTCATAAAGGTTACTTTATTCCTGTTAAATTGAAATGTTATTCTTATTTTATCGATAAATTACAATGCTTCATTTATAAATAATCTGAATGAAAAACAGGGATAAAATAGATATGTTGGTAATGCCTAGTGAGAAACAGTCCTTTTATGAAATACTATTACACTCATTGCCCACGAATGTGGTGCGTTGTCTACCTGGTGTAATTCTCCAGGTCTTAGTTAAGTTTAGTTTGCACGAGACAGAGGAATAGCCTGCAAGTAGAACTTTAGTAGAGCTTCAGAAAACGCTGAAGTAACCGTGAATGGATTATACAAATAGTATAGGCTGTTAATGGTAAA
Organism: Dryococelus australis; assembly: GCA_029891345.1. Taxonomy (NCBI): domain Eukaryota; kingdom Metazoa; phylum Arthropoda; class Insecta; order Phasmatodea; family Phasmatidae; genus Dryococelus; species Dryococelus australis. The sequence continues at coordinate 264,000,882 of CM056993.1, forward strand.
CTGAAACCTTTCGAAAGTCATGCGTAAGATCTACTTGTAAGCTCGCCATTTATTCTTACACCATGTGCAAAATTAACATTCACATGAGCCTCACCACTTTAATCATGCGTCGGTCATGTCAAATTGTGAAATTATTAGAATAGTAAATATCTTAGAGATCTGCTAATTTTACACATAAATATATAATAAATTAACTGTAAAAACCTTTTAAAACCTAGCTTTTATTCATAAATGAACTAAAAATATAAAAATAATAGTATGTGTAGTTGCAGAATTCGTATAACGTGTAAGACGTGGTCGAACAGCCGTAATAAATTTTACTGCGAATTAATATGTTTGCATCAATTTATATTTAGTATATAAAAGCATGGTGTAACATAGAACGTATACCTAATTTGCGTAAGCGTAGTAAGCACATACATTGCGTAAGGCTCTTGACTATTTCCGCCAAGCTTTTATATGCCAAATGTAAATTGATGCAAACATATTAATGTGTAGTAAATTTTATTACGGCAGATCGACCACGTCTATAAATACTCCTATAATTATTTATATATATTTTTACTTCTATATTACACAAAACTTGGTTTTAAAATATGATTTAGAGTAAATTTAATTTCTCTTTTTAATCTCACCAATTTATATAGGTAGACTATTTATAAAAGAGTTTTTTTTTGTCATTTGGTTTTATCGTGACTAAATGTATAAGCATACATATATGAAGTTAAATAGCAAGCACATATCTTGCTATTAACATGTACGTACTATTTACATATTACACTTAGGGGAAGGTTGCAATCAATGGACCCGCGCCGTGAAGGGACCGCCGCAATATTCTCTCATCTGGCACTGCTAATGTACTCTAGCGGTGGTAAAGCGTACCTCTACTTCGCGAGATGACGCCATCTTAGTTAGAAAACGTTCGTGCGACGGATGACACGCCCAGGTGAGATTTTCATAGTGTAATGTAATTGTTAGAGAATATTCTGTACTGAATAATTAGTACCTAATTAGTTGTTACTAAATGAAAGGGTGTTCCTTTGGCTATTTCTTGAATATGGCATTTAGTCCTTGCGATTTATACGTGCGCGATAGTGAAGAGGTTAAACGCAAACCAACCATGTTGCCATCATTGGACCAGAACCGACTCCCATCAATGAATCGGTCCAATCATGGCAACCATTTCCTAGATATCACTGTTGTACAATTTTACGCGGTAGGAAGGCAGGAATGGGAGAGAGCCACTATTTGCAATTGTAGCTGAGTCAATGATTGGTTAAGATAGCTGTGCTGTCTCGTACATTCTTCGTGTGTGCTGCTTATAGATAATGAGGACCAATCTAATCTTTAATACTGTATCACCTCGGGCCTACATAAGCAAAACTAGCATGGTCGTAGTTTTTTTTTAATGCAAGGGGTGTAAAACCTTTACTGCGATCAAAATATTAACAAAACATATTACCAATAAAATTTCTTCCATTCTTAGGCCATATTTTTTGTCTGCATGTAGTGTACGGCATGTAGACTTATGCTGTATACTAATTTGTGTAGTGTTAACTCATTGTTTGGATAAAATTTAACCAATTTGGGCTACTGTTTCAGAATGCCTAAAGGCGTGAAGTACGGCACGTGGTCAGAAGAATCAATGAGCCGAGCCTTATCTGCAGTAAGAAATGGTGATATGGGTTTGAACGAGGCAGCTAGGCAATATGGAGTTCCCAAAGCCACATTGAATCGTTACAAAGATGGTAAGAACTTTTCTGCTACTGAAGATAAGAAAGTAATTGGTAGCGTATGTGACATACCACCGCACATTGAAGATGAAATTATGCAGCATGTTTTACAATTAGAGGAGTGTTTTTTTGGTGTTACTGCCACCGATCTCAGAATGTTAGCTTATGCTGTCGCGGAGAGAACTGTTATACCACACATATTCAACAGAACTAAAAAAATCGCTGGTAAAAAGTGTTATTACCAGTTCATGAGCAGACACAAAGAATATTCTCTTAGTCAGCCAGAGGCTAGATCAATGGCTAGGGCATTTGGTTTCAACACAGAGCGAGTAATGGAATTTTTTGAGGTTTTGTTGAAAGTAGTTGATGAACATCATTCACATGATACTAGAATCTCCAATATGGACGAGAGTGGAATAACAGCAGTGCAAAAAAACACGGAAAGTCATTGCACACAAGGGTATACATCAGGTTAGTTCGTTTTCTAATGGAGAAAGAGGCGTCACAACTACTGCAGGTTTGTTGTGCCAGTGCTGCTAGGCAGATCGTTCCACCGATGCTAATTTTTAAACGAGTTCGCTGTAAAGACGAACTGAAAGGCGGTGCGCCACCGGGCAGTCTTTATGCATTTAATCCCGGCAGCGAGTACATCACTAAAGAGATATACATGCAGTAGCTGTAACATTTCATTTCGATTGTTCGGCCATGGTTAAGATGTCGTCCAGGTCGATGTGTTACTCAGTTCCAAATCGCAGAGATTTTTCGAAGAGCATATGGACGAGCGGCTACAGTTGGGATAGCGATAAGTGGATTTGCACATTCAGGTATGTGGCCAGTCGATCCTGTAAAGAACATCATTTTTCAGCTTCCAATGCAGTTCAGCCTGGACCATCACGTGCGAAGAATTTACCAGCCACAGCAAATCACATGAGAAACGACAGCTAACTCTGGAACAGGAAATAGTATTCCTAGTACCAGCGCTGAAGAACATATGAATTTGCTTCCAGTTTCAGTACAGTCCATTTCCCCACTTCCAAGAGCAGCCATTGCTGTAGCTGATAGAGGAAAGAAAGGAAGTCAAAGAGTTAAAATACTCACAGATTCCCCTTATAAAAAGAGCTCGAAGAAGCTGAAAAAAGTTCGCATCAATGCCTAGGTGTGGGTCCAAGGCTAACTGAAAAATAGAGTAATTAACCAGTAGGCGAACCAGAAACTACTGCTCTGAAGCAAAAAAAAATAAATTAAACCTTGCTGATTCGAGAACGCCTCCAAATGTTGAAAAGGACTGGTACTGTGAGTTGTACCAAGAAGTCTCTGTTGAAGAATTTATCCAGTGCATGACATGTAAAATTTGGGTCCATTCAAACTGTGCAGGGGTAAATCGGGGGGCAAAACGGTTTTTCTATGAAAACTGCCTTCATTAGACCTAATGTTGAGACTTTTAATGTTTGAAGTAAGCTATAATTTAATTGCTGTTGTCTATGGACAAAACAACGCCTTAAAACTAAAGAAAATTTGGCACGATTTTTTTTGTGGTAACGGTGATGCTTCATCATGCCATTTATACCCAGAAAATGTAATAATATAATATAGTTTATGTTAGTTTAACAAATATAAAAAAATGTATTTTTTAAACCTATTGTAGAGGTCCATTCGTAGCAACTTAGTGGTCCATTCATGGCGATAGGTGTCCATGGTTGGATCATTTCAGTAAAAATTTCGTTGAATTTTTATTAATACTTTTTGGTATTTTCTATAGTGTAACCAGTAGTTTTTGTTTCTACATTGATGCAGCTGTTCACAACATTTTTCCTAAAATGCTAATGTTAACCGTTTCATATTTATGGTAGTTTTTATGAAACTGGTCCATTGATAGCAACCTTGCCCTATATGGAAAGTAAGTATACACACTATTTCTATAACTATCTTTACTAGTAAGTACGCATACACACTATTTACATAATATGTTATTAGTTGAATATAATGAGCAACTGAAATGAATTCTAGCTATGTAGTATATATTATCCTAAGAAACAGTAGGTAGGATTTATTTATGTTTCTTATTCGATGCATTTCTACTAACGCATTGTTCTTGCATGGTACTTTGCCGAACAGTTTGGAACAATCCAACTCTTATATCGGGAGATCATCCATGCTGAAAGTGTCATAGGCTGGACAAGAAGCGAGAATCTTGTTCCCTATCTACACTAAAGCACAATCTACCATGTTGCCTTGCATGTTAAGCAGTGTTGATGCCCAAGATAATATTAACTGCAACATTCTTATTTCGATGGTACCATTACTATATTTCGCGGGGAACTCTATGGCTATTGGCTTTATAGAGTGTATGCCGAGAGATCTGCAACTGAGTGCAGCAGGTGCCCGTTTGCGACAGATGTATGTTTGCTACCCCCTGCCATCCAGCTTATCAGTAAGATATCCCACTTTAACCTTGGGTAGTTTGTTACTTGCGACATAGTTTTTATAAGGCTTGTAAAGGGTCTTGAATGTAAAGAGGACATACTACATAATTTTAAAGTAATGTGTTAGATGTGTGGTGGACGAGAGATTATACTTGATCTTAGCAGCCTGCAGGTGGGGGCGATACTTGCCCACGAGCAGGCGCGCCATGTGGGTTGCCTACCGGCTTTCTAGTGTATCAGTGCGGGCTGTACGTACATAAAAGGTATGTTAAATAAAATACTCTAAAAAATGGTAAAATTATGGTATTTTTATGGTATATTAAATTATTGTGGGCGATGTATCGGACCGACATGAATGTACGATAGCTCTTTGGAAAATTGGGTAAATGCAGACGCAATTATTGTACGAATTTCGAAATTATCGTACATAAAATACCGAAATTATGGCAGAGGAAAATAGACAAAAATTTGGAATACCAGCTCCATTTTGTTTAATAACATGTTTGTATTCCAGTTTGCAATGATGTAACATACAAGTAATAATTCAAGTACGTTTTGCTTATTAATTATAATGCACAACAAAACTGCAATTTTGGAAAACAAAACTTTTATAAATATATTTTCTTATTGTTGCACAAAAACATCAATTCACAAGAAGGGTGACAAATATGGAATAGTGAATATAGAATGATATAATCTGCGGTTTATCATGTTACACTAGCGACAAAACACTGTATATGTTAACTACTGTGCACGTTGGTTTTAAATTGCTCTATTTGAAAGCTAGGCATATATTTTATTTACAACAGTCACAAACATATGGTCCACTTTCATAGCCGGCTCACTCAGAATGACACCAAAGGTGGTAAATGGCACACTGTATCCACGTTTCACCTTGTGTATCCTCTGAATACTTTGTTTCTCAGAAGATACATACTGCATCATCATTATCCGGAGTTGTTCCATTGTGTTCCATTTCAATGTCACTGGAATCGTCGTGAACAGACAATTCTTTAGCAGAAGAACTAGATTAATTTGGCAAACTGCCCTGACTTTTATCGCCAAGAGAGTTGGCTCCCCTACCACTGCTAACTGTAGACTTTCTTTGGCGCCGTCTTCTTCTCACATTTTTCTTCTTTTGTGACAACAGACGTTTCGCCGACTCGTTCTATATTAGTTCTTAGTACGGTGATGAAGTGATAATCACGCATGTCCTAGGCTTTCTGCCACGCCTGGAATATGTTTGTTGTTTTCTAGACCTGATGTTAGGGATGGGAGAAATTTGAGTTGGGACAATGATCCTGGATGTAGATGAAGCTGGATTATCTAGTTTCCTAAGAGAGTTTCTCTCAGCGCTCACATGTTGAATGTTAGATGTACCTGGAATTGATTGAACTGGCATAGAAACATCTTCTGTTAAAGTGTCTTGCTGGCTAGTTTCGTTACTGCAAGTAGAGTAGAGCAAAGGAGGTACACGTTCCTTCAGATTAGGTCTACTATATGGTAGATCGTTTTCTATGGCACACTGTAGAACTGCTGTGCCATCAGTTTGACTTTCCTCTGGAGTGGCAATAGCATGCTCATTCCGTTCATCACTAACAAGAAAATCATGCTCACTGAAGATATTCCTGTCAACAGGATAAAGCCAAATTGCCTTCAAACCGTTCACTGCGATTGCTCCAGATTGAACCTTCAAATATGCGCTCCCAAACAATTCAACAACATTGAAATGAGTCGGAGACCTGCCAGAATGTCGCAACCAGGTACGCAATTCTTAACTATAGTAGGTTTTAAGATCACCCATTAATGTCTTGTCTAGTAGTTGCATCTTATTGGTGGTGTGAGGAGGTAAACATAAGATTGTAACATTGTTTTCTCTTGCCAGATTTATGACCTCTATATTTTTGGTGTGGGTATTGTGCCCATCTAGTATTAAAAGAACTGGAGACCCTTTGGTGGGTTTCACATCCTGAAGAAAGTGCCTAAACCACAATGTGAACAAGTGTGTCTGCATCCATCCAGATGGATGGCATGCTGAAATGTATCCTAGAGGCGCTCCCTTCATGAGAGTGGACTCATCAGTTTGCGTGAGAATATAATGAGAGGCGGAACAAATTAATGATCCTCCAGCACTCGTACACAGTACTACAGTTATCAAGGATCCCCTCTCTTCCTTTCGGAGAAATAGCATGCGGAACCTTGCTTTAAACAACAGACAATCCTGTCTCACCGACATTGTATATTATATTTGGGGGACACTTCTTACTGTCCATTTCACACTCCAGCATTGTGAAGAATTAATCAATTTACTCTTTGTTGAATCCCTACTCCCTTGAAAATTAAGTGCCTGTAGGCTTCTAGAACGAAAACACAACTTTGTGACGTATAAGAAATAGCTTAAGTCAACCTTTTTCAGCTGTACCAAGAACATGAAATGGGTAAGGAATTTTATCTAACACAGCCAACTGGTAGGTGATATTGCGCACATCGGTTTATCTTCGTCCTACACCTTCCTTCTTTGTCCAACTGATTTCTGTTTGCTCGACACGGTTGACGATATTTCTCATCTGTAAGCAGAAGGCACCAACTAATGTGAAACCGTTTTAACATCAGCCTACATAAACAATTTTTTAAAAGGATTTATTAACGTCCCCCAGTTTTATGTTATAAAGCTCAATAAGGGATAGCGCACATACTATCTTACACCTACGTACTAACACAAAAAGCCGTGCTCGAGCTGGGAATTCGAACCCAGGGCCTCTCGCACCATAAAGCGGCGTGCTACCGGCTACGCCATGGAGGCCGACCCACATAAGCAAGGTTTATATAATGAATAAATGGTGAGTGCTGCTGAACATTCAAATGAAAACTGAGCAAGGTGGTGCAAGGGTATAACACATCGGACTCGCTTCCGGTGGACACAGGCTCGATTCTCGATTCGGCCATCATGATTTGGGTTTTCCATGGTTTCCCGAAATCACTCCAGGCAAATGCTGGGATAGTTTATTAATAAAGGCATGTCCGATTCCTTCCCCAGTTCATGTTACTTGTGTAAATTTGTGTAATCGTCTGTTATAACCTCGCTGTCAGCGAGACGTAAAAGCCCACTAAAAATAGAATATGAATTGACACCTTAGGGTGTTCCATCAAGCCATATGTGCACTTAGACCACACAAGGGATCGTAATCCACCCCTGGAAGGCGATATAACACCGGGCCGTCGACGAGACGCAAAAGCCACTAAAAAATAAAATGTAAATTGACACCTTAGGGTGTGCAATAAAGCCGTGCACTTAGGCCACACAATGGCTCATTGTACACCCCTTAAAGATAATATAACATCGAGCTGTAACAATGGAGATTCAGCGATATGATAAATGCTAACAAAGCACTATACATAGCTATGCATTTAGTAATCGATTACAAAAACGTACAGATGAATTTCCTTATTCAGTCAATAACATTAAAATTAGGATACAAATATGGATAGTATTCCATATCTCTCACACCAGTGGTATTCCATATTACTGCCCTCGCCATCTTGCACTACTTCGCCTGGAAACAGTATTAAAATTTTCTTAAATAGAAATGTTACATGTTACAGCCAGCGGCGAATGTGTACTTTACATAGAACACAAGTACTTTGCTAAGTTATGGGATTTTTAATAAATAAAAATTTATTCATACTTACCTGTTGACTTCTAATAAATATAAATGTATTCAAACTTACCTGTTGACTTCTAATAAATATAAATTTATTCAAACTTACCTGTTGACTTCAAAAATTTCGAATTTCACAAAGGCTTCAAAATGACATCCATTTTCTGCTGCAACACACGTACAATGGTAATAGCCCGTCAGGAGGAGCAATACCAAGAAGTTATACCAGTTTCCGCTAGATGGCAACGCTTGTGTCGGTTGATACACCGGTATTCCATATTAGTACCCTATTCTATATTTGTCTACTTTCCTCTACACCATACCAAAATTGTGGTGCACTAAAATAGGTCAGTATGACTTCGTACCATAATTATGGCGCATATTATGGCTCCTACTTAGAGTAGGGGAAGTTATTCAAAGGGCCTAACTTGTTGTAGGGGGGATAGAGGGCTTTAAAATAAAAGAAAGAAACGAAACTGCAGCACAATACGATAAAAATCAGCCATATAAAACACCAAAGGCGAAAAAGGGTGAATATTTGGAGCCGGAGGGGGGTAGGTGAAAGTTCTTCGGGCACAAAAACCTCACCTCCCCCCCCCCCCCCGACGATGTAGGGTGGGGGTCAGCTACCCTGATTCGCCCCGATCCCGAAGGACCACTATCGATTCCACACTAGGCCTGTTCCCACCCTCCTCACAGTTTTCTCATATAGTGTTAGAAAAGGCGAACAGTGAGCGCCGGACAGGCGCCTACCTCACAAACAAACAAGGTAAATTAATTAACAGCTTGTAATAATGAAAAAATAAAAGCGAAAGAAATAAATGAAAAGTTGTCAGGAATGTTTACTCAACATTTTTTTATTCAAAGTTAACACACAGAACTACTTTCCCCTCCATCGTTACCAACTTTACTGGGCAGATGTCACTTCGTGCACCTGTTAAAATGCATGTATCAGCAGTCACTTTTTTAAAGGTTGATTTATCTTGAACAGCCTTTAGGTATAATCATTCGCCATTTCATTCTGGCGTTTACTTCAGTGCGCGTGTATTAGCACAGCTTTCAATATATTTCCAAGTTTTCCAGGGCTTGTTCAAACAAATGAACCCAAGTTAAATTTCAAATTAGTCTTTTTCAGTTATTTTCAGAATGCAAACTGGCGTTTAAATTTAAATGCACGGTCTGGTTAATCAATATAGTTTTGAAGTTCGCAACGAAAACTCGCCATTTTTGGCGATTGATCGAAAAGAAAACGTGAACAATATTGATGAGCGCCCTTGGCCACGAAAATCTTCCATAGGCATCTCAGCCGACTCACATAACGTAATTTAAGTATTCATATCTGGCCATGGAAAAAAAAAAAAACGGCAGCACTCGGTCACGTAATAAAGCACAGATCAAAACAAACTAAGTTGAAAAATTGTAAGCTAATATTGGTCTCAGATTACGTTCGTGCTTTACGAAATGGAACCTTATATATGTTTTGCGTAACTTGTTTACGAACGAAAATGACTAGGTATTGGCAAGAACGTACAGCAAATACGTAGAGAAAATAATTTTTATTTGCTACTTAGTATTATTAGTATTTGTTACCTAATATATAAATCTTCCGTTATTTAAAGAAACTAATGCTGCCATTTCAGAAACATCGTGGGGGTGTATTGTGAAGCGAGATTCCCGCTCTTTTGAAACAGTAGGTGAATCGGCTTTCCTAAAGTTGATTGAAGTGGCAACTTTTGGCAGAGTTTGCACACAGACTGTTTCTACTTGTATTTTATGTCCAGCAAAATTTTGTATTTGTACGGTGTACCACAAATCCTGCAGAGCAGAATTGCTTTCAAATTATGACAAACAGGAAATATACTATAAAATATCTGACACTGCATACACTTGTACACCAATACTAGCGGCGTAGCCAGACAGAGGGGAAGTGGATGTTGAAACCTCCACCCGCCCCTTTTTACCACACGGATGGCAACTATTAGAATTAAAATAATTATTAGGCCTTTCAATTTGATAGAAACATAATTGCTGTAAACTATGATGCATGTCATTATATTGCTAAGTAAATTTTGTTCTAATAATTCAACCTGTCCACCCACAGAGTAAACTGAGGAAAGGCAGCCAATTTCATGCGAAAAGGAAAAGTCAGGAAAATATCAGGGAATTTTCACCTGAGTCAAGGAAATTGTAAATAGTTGCTGGTCTGTAAAAGTTGTAGTTGTGTGAATACAGGGTAATGTAATTATGAGCATATGCGTTTTAAAATTTCAATTTTTAAGTTTGTGAACTAGCAATAATACATATTTGCCAAGGGTCATGTAACGTAATGTAAATGATGACGTGTTGTTACAAATATTATGTTTGGTATGAGCTCAAGTAACGCAAGTATGACGTGAGTAGTCTGAGAACATATGTAGCTGGCGCTGAGAAACGGAACTTAAAATCAATATATTTATAGTGTACGGTTTTTTCACATATGAGACAAAAAATTGTAATCACCACACTTACAACATCCTATAGGACGCGCCAGGAGACAGGATCACAGAAGTAGGAAACAACCATTTTCAAGATGCTCTCCTTGAACCAATTACCATGTGAGCGTATCGCTAGACGACTGATTGTTGCTATAGGGACATAACACAACATACTAGAACACTGAATGTAAAATATTTCTACCACACTATGAACTGAAATAATAAGGCCTACTCACTTCGAAAAAATTAATTATTTATTATTTGAAATTTATTGAAGTTACTGGAAATCTCAAGACACGTTAATTGAATTAGTAATGATGCAATTAAACTATCTTAACTTTATTTCATTTAGAGCTCTGATATATTTACAGAGTTAGATAGACTTAGGTGGCCGTAACTTGATCTAGCCTAGCCCTTTAACAAAATCTTCAATACACATTACTTTAAAGCTCACACCAATATATATTGGTAGTACGAGTAGTTTTCAGCAAAGTTGATGTGGGTATAAGTCAGTTCTAAATGATAGCATCAATTTCCAAGACTGCGTAAGTCGCAGGCGTCGTACTCAAACTTTAATCTTCGGCCATCGCTGTTGGTAGTTCGAACAGGTAGAAATAATACCGTGTTCCAAACCTGTCTTCGCCTGACGGCAGTCTGCTATTCCAGATACGGGACTCGAACCAAAATCGCTAACAAAAATTAAAACACACTACCGGGCCCGTGACGCATATCGCAGCCCGCCTGACGGTAGAATCAAGATGGCTAAAACGTCTCAAAGCGAAACTTAACATGACGCTTTCCTTAAACTCCAATCACAGGGCTTTTACATCAAGGAGACTTAACTACGTCACCTCGTTGTCATAGCAATCATAAACACATTGTTTTCATCTTACTGGCCACGTGATCTATGCTTGTAATTACACAAACTGAAACACTTATCAGACTGAGAAGTTATAGAAAATATTAGATACAATTAAATAAGGTGCAAAATCAAATAATCAGATTAATAATTGAACGTAAAATAATATTTAAATATAATATGAAATCATATGCAAATAAATCAAAATGTTACATGACCATAATTCGCATATTAAAATAACATATCGTGGTGCGCATAATTAATGCAAAATACAGGCGTTATAATCATAGGGCCTATACGTACAAAATAAAGTATTTGCGTGTTTGAAATGGGCACTTCAGTGAAGTTTTAAAAGCATTTATTGCGAGATATGTCGATGAGCTGAATAAAATGTTGGGACAACCGTAATTGGTCTGTTGCAGTATAATTTAATTAAACTTCACTAAGAGTATATTTTTTTCGATCAGCTGTGGAAAAATGTGTTATTTAAAGGTTTCGGTTCTGAAAACAGGCAAGAGAAAATGGTATGATTCTGTTCGGAAAACAGGGAAAATTCAGGGAATTCCAAACATGCGTCAGAACAGCTAGTGCCCGTATAACCTCCCTCCCTTTCTTCATTCAGTGTAACCCCTCTCTTGTGAAATTTCTGGCTACACCACTGAATCAAAACTCGAAACGGCCTTCACACAGAATGAATTATGAAATATATGTTAAGAATATTATAATTCAAGTACACATGTGTTTCCAAGACTACTTTAAAACCTGAAATGAAATCCAAGTCGATTTTAAATCCCGAAAGTGAGTCTTGATCCAAACCTATAAGGCTAGATTCATACCACATTGTTTATACTCAGATTTTTAAATTACTCTTTGGACGGATATATTCTTTATGTAATGTAGTGAAATGTTATAAAGTAAATATTTGCAGACACCCAACTGTAACACAGCGTGAAAGGAAAACTAACAATACATATTTCATCGTATGTATACACTCTATATTGCTTCAGAAATATTTAATCAGCCCAATGTCTGTATTAACTCATTAGTGTAGATACCAGCTTTCCGCAAAAAATATCGTGATTTGGTGTATTTCCAAAACACACAAACTTAGATTCTGTTTCATAACTGGATGATTTTAACTGACGCTAGTTTTTAGCGTCTGCCAGCGAATTATAGATGTTTACTCCTAGAGTAATCTAAACGTGATTGGCCTGGTCTAGTGACAGATGTTTTCTTATCAAAACAATGTCTAATAAACAAAGGAACGGTTAAATTGCGCACATTTGACATTGAAATGTAGGTTGCACGGAATTATTTTCACAAAAATCAGGTGACCCTATTCAGTAAGCACTAAAAGCCTGCGTAAGACGTCCTAAAATAGGTTCGCGTTTTCGGAATATGTCTGTTTTGTTTGATAGCACATTTGTAGGCCAGATATTTTGACAGACTCTTGACATAATCAAGTAATCGTTAGGTATATTAGTCTAAATACGTCGTATATTAAAGTAAATATATATGCCAAAGTTCGAACTACACATCTCAAATTGCAATATCACTTTGCGCGAATCATCATATTACTTTGCTGTAGTTTTAAAAATGCAAGTAAATGATCACTGAATTCATAGTCATCACCGGGAGGCTCTGGGTTCGAATCCCGGGTAAGGCATGGGTGTTAATTTAAGTTAAGTTAGTCTGTAAGCAGTCCCCTGCTAAGCTTTCAAGCATGAAACCGGGGGACGTTAAAAAGCCCTATACAATACAGTACAAATATACAATCACAAATAAGAAGTTACTAACATAACTTATGAGCCTACTTTCCTCAACATGGGAGGAACACATTTTAAAATAATTCCTTAAAAGGTGAGTTGGCGTCTCGTTGAAAGCAATTTAATTAAGAGGGGGGGGGAAGAAAGATTTGGGCGGCTCTTAAGAGCGAGGTCTTGAGAGCCGATGAGAGTGATTGAGGTGAAAATGGAGCGGCGTCGTAATGACGAGGGGGGGGGGGGAGGAGGTGATCCTTGAGAAAACTAGTCGACCAGCGGCGTCGTCCGGCACGATTCCCAGTTGTGAAAATCCGGTGACCCGGCCGGGGATTGAACCTGGTTAGCCCTCTAGGGGGAGGGGGGGCGAGCAGGCTAATCGCTCAGCCACCGAGGCCGCAATTGAAATTGTTTAAATGGTATATCTGACACACCAAATAAACCTAAAATATTTGATTGGTCGTCATTTTGAAAATAAGTATCTAAGAAAGTTTAATTGCGTGTGTTTACCTGGCCTGTCATAGTATGGCTTACATGCCAAATAGTGAGAATTGATGTGACAGTTTTCAAAATATAGTGTGAAAAAATTTTATTTTTAAATTTTATTCTATCTTCCAAAAATGCGGTTGAACCCCAACGTCCATTTCAAAATTTAATGCTTATATGATGCTCTGCCAGCATACAAAATTTGGTATAAATCGGCCGAATGGTTCCCGAGATATGACATAGCACCTTAAATAACAAAATGGCTACCATTTTGAAAGTACATGTCTGGCGTTGTCGAAAACTATAATAGTCAGGTGTCCTAAGTATGTATTATATAAAACGATTTTGGTTAAATTCGGTGGACTCGTTCGAAAATTGTAAAGGGGGAGACATACACACATATACACATACACACACATAATACAAATAAGAGGTGGTGATTGCTGATGGGACAATGCTGTGTTAACTTCGCTATCAGTATCAGTTGCACAGTGAACATAATTTTCAGGTACTGACCATTTATAAACCCCAAAACACTTATTATTTTAAAATTTCTCACTGCACAAAATTTTTGTTTCATTAAGTTTCTACAGCTCCGGCTTTATTCATTATCCCCATCCCCCTAAATATAAATTGAAATGTTCTATATTTTTCCAGAAATGAAAATGGTGGTCGAAACTTCCTATTGATGAATCTATTGGCATTATAATCTGTTAACTGAATCCCAGTTAGGATTTAGGAAATATCATTGTGAAACTACCGCACTTCTGTAAGCCGTAGACGGACATCTGAGATTAGCTGCATAGTAGATTTCTATTACAGTTGCATCAAATCTCTTTATATTACCAAAATTATTGATAATACTGTAAGAAAACTTGACAAGTGAATAAATGTTTTGCACGCGATAGTATTTATGTTTAGCAGTCATTTCCATTTGACTACACTGAGTTGTGCATTTGCCTCAGGTCGCACTCCTCGCGCTTTTAAATTTACTCAAGCTGTGATGACAAATAAAGATGCACGTTAATCCGATGTTTTTGTTTAGAGAAGCTGAAAGCCTTTGTACTAACGTAGACGAAACGATTAATTGTAGCTAGTTTGCGGTTAGCTGAGCATTGCTAAACATTAAATTTTAAAAAGAAATCACTGCTCCGAAATGCATATAGAAAAGTGCAATGTTCAAACTGGCGGCAACTTGGACAAGTTTCGTTTCGTTTTATACAAATAAAAACTTACATAAATGAATCACAGTTTAGTGTCTGTCTCTCACAGGCTACGTCATACAAGGGTAGTGTTAAGTGGTATGTCCAGGGTAGTGTTGATTTTGACATGTGACTAAAGGGCACGCGGTGGTCCAAGAGAAGAAATGATGGGCTTAGAAGTTAACTGCAAACCAACCAATTTAGTTTATATGAATCCTCAAAGGAAATCAAATTATTTCTTGTCCTTTTACTGTAAAAAGGCACAATGTCTTTCAGAAATGTAAAATAAAATATATATTTTTACACAAATTGTTTCCTATGATGCACTCCTACACTGTAAAAAGCTGTATAACTATAGGCTGTTCGCGGTAAAGTGAGCACTTTTGATGTCCTAGTTACATTTTCCTTTCAGCCATTTTTTATGCTTTAAGATATTGTCGTTTAAGTAATAAACACTGTTTATATATTCCACTGCGCTCAGAAGTTAATGCCTAAGACTAAAATAAAATATATTTAACGGCTATTATTCCAACTGAGAGGACTTTCAAAAGTTCTCACTTTACCGTGAATAGCCTGTACGTGCGTTAATGATAAATTTAGAGGCCGTATTAGAACCAGACATCTCAACTTGCGGTATCACTTTGCGAAAATCATAAAATTATTTTGTTGTACTGTAGTTTAAGAATTCCATGTTTAGGTACAGACACATTTGCCCATAGAACAGATGTGTTAAAAAAGCTATTTATTTAGATTTTGGCTTAGTTATTAACTGCCTCCGCATATGTTATTTCGTATGAAGGTACCAACAAAGAGTGTTTATAATTATATATGTAAACTTAAAAAAAAAAATTTATCAGAATGAAAATTATTTCTAACTGTGAAAAGGGTTATATCTGTATTTTGTACTGGTTTATACGCTAAGTCGGTGGCAAGTCCAGGGCCCCATTTCGCAAGAAATGAGGAACGAAGAGTAACACGTCGTTAAAAAAACCTTGGTTCAACTGGCTCCGGTCGAAAGTACCATGCAAGGGCACCTTGCCAGGGTAATGGCGAAGACCTCAACGACAGCGACAGCGAAGAAGGAATCCTTCGGAACGGTGAAGTTGGCGGAAGAGGCACCTGCCCTCTTTGGGATGAACAAACAATTATTCAGTAGCGACTGTACCCGAGAGGGGTGGCTACACACAGCGTCTGACTCGCAATGAGCGGCTGATTTTAGGCTGGGCAGCCTACTGCCTATGCGTAAAGTAACGGGATACGACCACATTATCTTTCCCAAGTATTACATGGTATGACTCTCTGTGTAAAATAATCCGGAGGTAAAGCTCCCCTTCACTCGGATCTCCGGGAAGGGAATACATTGAGAGGAAATACCAATGAAAGGAAGAAGAGAGAAGAGAAGGAAAAAGAAGGGAAAGATAAGGATTGGAATATTGAATGTATGCACGCTATTGCAAGCAGGAAAGCTAGAAAATGCGAAAACAGGAGATGAAAAAGAACAGATTAGATGCACTTGGTATGTGTGAAATGAGAGGGGGAGGAAACGGGGAGGTGGAAAGTGGACATTATAAGATTTTAAACTCAGGAGAAGATAAGAGTGGTGGAAATGGTTATGAAGGTGCAACATATCGATGGAAGATTGATAATGATACGGCTGCAGGGTAGTTCGAAAGACGTGATATTAATACAGGTGTATATGCCAACTAGCCAGCATAGAGATGAAAAGGTGGAAGAATACTATGTAAAGATTGAAGAACATATTGAGAAAAATAATAGAAATGCCCATACCATTATTATGATAGACTGGAATACAGTGGTGGGTGAAGGAAAAGAAGATATCGTAGGAAAATTTGGATTGGGGGTAAGAAATGAGAGGAGTGAAAGATTAGTTAACATTTGCAAAGAAAACTCACTAATGGTTGGCAACACCCTATTTGAAAATCACAAAAGGAGATGTTATAAATGGGTCTCTAGTTTGAATTGAGAAATGTACCAGCTGGACTACATCCTGATACAAAATAGGTATAGGAACTGCTTGAATAATGCCAAAGCTTACCCAGGAGCATACATAAATTCAGATCACAATCTCGTAGTAGGAGATACGCAAGTAAAGTTGAAGAAAGTGGAGAGAGGTAAAGCAAGGGAAATATTAAACTTAGACACACTCAAGGAGGCAAGTAAGGTTTCGGAGCTGGAAGACAGGTTTATGGAAAAATCCCAAAGAGGCAGAGCTGAAGAATGTATAAATGAAAAATGGATTAAACTTAGGGAAAGACTAATGACATCTGCCAAAGAAATTCTTGGAATTAGAGCGTCCAAAAGTATCAGGAAAGAATGGATAGTGGAAAACATGTTGAAAAATATGGGAGAACGGAGAAAGTAGAAGAATATGGGAAATGAAGGAAGAAAGAGGTATGGGAAACTAAATAATGAATTAAGAAGAGAATATGAACAAGCAAGAGGACGATGGATAAACAAGAAATGTAAAGAAATAGAGAAAATTGAGAAAGAGGGAAAGTATGAAATGATGTACAGAATGGCTAGGGAGATAGCCTTTGAAGGCAAAAGAAGGAAGTATAACATGGAAATAGAAAGTAGATGGCACATTATCCAAAGAACCACATGAGGTGTTGACTAGATGGTAAGAATATATAGAATGTCTGTATAAGGCGGTTCAAATACCAAGTGCCAGAGGATAGAAGGGGTTACGGCATCTTAGAAGCGGAAGTAGAAAAGGCACTGAAGGAGATGAAGCATCGAAAGGCGTATGGAATCGATAATTTGCCAGGAGAAGTGTTTAAGAGTTTAGGAAACAGGGGAAGGAGGGAGATAGTCTACCTATGTAATGATATATATGACAAAGGGGAATGGCCGGATGACTTTCTCGCAACGGTAATGATATCAATAAAAAAAGGAATACAAATAAATGTGAAGAGCATAGGACTATTAGTCTAATATATCATGCAGCTGAAATACTATTAAGAGTGTTGAATAGAAGGCTATATGGGAAATTAGATAGATGGATTGGAGAGGAACAGTTTGTATTTAGAAGTGGAAAAGGAACAAGAGATGCTATAGGCCTGCCAAGAATCACAAGGGAAAGATATATTGAGAAAGGTAGAGAAATATATAGTGTCTTTATTGACTTTGAAAAAGCTTTCGACAGAGAACAATGGAACAAGCTGATGGGCATCTTGAAGAGGAAAGGAGTAGATTGGAAGGGGAGAAGACTAGTACAGAATCTATATTTACAACAGAAAGTAAGAATAAAGATTGGAACTGAAATGTCGGAAGAAAGCAGCATTAGGAGGGGCGTTAGACAAGGCTGTTGCCTTTCTCTCTTATTGTTCAATTTATATCTGGAGGAGATTATTAGGAAACGCTTAGATGGAAAAAGAGGAGTACGTATTGGCGGAAAGAGAATAGAATATATCAAATTTGCCGATGATATGGTTTTATTAGCAGAAAGTGAAAGAACTATATATAAAATGCTAAAAGATCTGAATGAAACTTGTGAGGAGTATGAAATGAGAATCAATACATCAAAAACAACGAGTATGGTAATCAGTAAAGGAAGGAGGCCTGCTAATATTAAGATAGGACAAGTTAATATCAGCCAAGTAAGAGCATTCAAATATCTTGGAAGTACGATAACTGAGGACTTGAAATGTCATCAGGAGGTGAAGACTCTTATTGCGGGAGAGAAGGAAGCGTTCAATAGGAAGATGAGATTGCTATGCGGAAAACTAGATAAAGCACTGAGAAAACGACTTGACAAGTGTTTAGTATGGAGTGTGGCACTCTATGGGGCAGAGATGTGGGCACTGAGACGTGAGGACGAAAAAAGGCTACAAGCTCTCGATGTGGATGTGGGGGAAAATGGAAACGATAAGCTGGGTGGAAAAAGTGAGTAATGAATAAGTGGTGGAAAAAGTTTATGAGAGGAGAAAACTGCTGAAAGTCATAAGAGAAAGAAAGAAGAACTAGATGGGGCACTCGTTGAGACGGGAGTGCTTGCTATCAGAAGTTATGGAAGGAATAGTTTGTGGGAAAAGATTGAAAGGATGGAGAAGATACAAGTTGATAGATAACATCAAGGGAAGTGGAAAGTATATGGACCTGAAGATGTTGGAAGATGACAGAACATGGAGAGCTATCACGTGAAAACCTGCCTCTGGGCAGAACATCAATGATGATCAAAGTTATGAACCATAAATGGCAAGCTGACAAATTTCTTTAATCTATAGCGTGAACCGAGGAACTACCGCTGGCAACAGCGTATAGTTCCATGTTACACCTCCTTCTTTTTGTAACGTTTTGTAGCTTCTGTCCCATTTTGGGCGATGACAGTGTTACCTAGAGGGAAACTCGTGAACTGCGTACGTGCAATATGTCTTGTATCTGTCCTCGACTAAAGTAATGAAGTTAGCTATGCACGCAAATAAACAAATATGCAGTCTGATATTCCACCTTAAGGCTCCCGCCTACATATATATTCTCTTTTCCGCATTTGAGTCCGAGAGGCGCGGAAGCGATAAGGGTGACACTGCCATGCGCATCAATTGCACCATCGCCGCTAAGCACAAGGCTCTGAACTGGCGTTCAGTGTTCTCGTCGCACTGCGTGTACCTGTGGGACTTCCAGCGGTGACTATTATTATTGGTGGAAAGTCTGCAGGAAAGTTCAGTGCGGGGCCCTTGAGTAGTTTTTGTATGTTTCTGTCGCGTGTATTCTGAGGTAGAGCTTTGAAAACACTATTTTTAGCTTTTTCTGAGTAGTCTGAAGCGGAGATTCTGATGTGCGTGACGTCCTGAAAGCACTCAATAACCTTCGTCTGAAGTTTGTGTTCTTTTCCTAGATCATCACACTGGATGCACGTTTAATAGTTTCGTTGATAAACGTGTATTTCGAACACAATTCAACGCAATTCAGGAACCACGTACGCGAGAGCCTTAAAATGTAGGCGTCCTTGCTATCTTTTATTTCTTTATCGCTCTTAAAACTTATTGTTAATATTTAAAATTAAATTTTAATTATAAATTTACTCAATTCACATCATTTTTCATCTGGAACTGCTGTAGCTAATGCCATGAGATTTTTTTCAGGATGTATATTCATACAGTGTACACTCACGGATCGATTTCATGATGATAAGGATAATAAAAATTAGATATATATTTAAATTTGTAAGGTAATGTACTCTGCACAGAGTATATTCATGTTATGAGGTATCAAGTATAGCGTGCCCGGTTCCAGGAAGTGCAACGCTATGCACCGTTTCAGCGTTCTCGCGGTGCAGCGGCAAGCAGGAATGCCACATCGTCTGCCCACGGCGAGCCGCTAGTTAGTTGTGTTGTTTAATTGAAGCTGGACAGTCGCATCTTTGTACGTTACGTGTGACAGCCCGCTGGCGCGAGTTCAGGGGTTCGATACCCCAGTGCTGCACGGTACCCAGCGACACTCAGTTTAGTCCAATAATTTGCATTGTGTGCGCAAATAAAATAAAATGGTGTAGCACTGACACGCGCGTTGTTACTGTATCGCAAGTTCGTTCCTTGAGTCCCTATGGCCATCGGGACTTTGGCAATCACTAGGTGGCAGCACCTCGTTCGCTTGTGAACCTGGTGACAGTCCCGAACTATAACGAAGAACCCTTACAAGCTTTTCTGGTGTCAGAAGTGGGATCTCGCCTAAATGTTCGTCGGCAATTACGATATCGTACCGTATTACGTGTGTGTTTCGCGCCGCAATCTATCGCGATGGAATCTGCTGTTCGAAGGCCGATATTTGGCCTTAAACGCTGACGTGCGCTACGCAGAATGACTGTGGCACGGGATTTTGTCTGAATTACGTGCATCGACATGTCGTTTCTGCCAAAGATGCGATTCGTACTCAATGAACATTTCGCGTGTCCGTATTCGCTCTCTCTTCTGGACTTCTGCCGTGCGCCTGTGTGAAAAGTATGCTTCAAGCATTCGCGCCGCGAGAAGAGCAGCTAACGCCTCCCCGCGGTGTTCTGTACCCCACAGCCGTCGTCAGCCGAAAGTCGCTGCCGTTTCACGTTTCGAGGTGCGCCGATAACGGAGCTGTCGCGCCGACGCGACCCTGGGAGTAGTACGCCCGCTATCCTCATGTGCACCTGGAGTTGCTCTGTAGTCTGTTGCGCCGCATCGCTGTAGTCAAGGTGAGATTTTCAACCGCATTTTATTTCTTTGTACGGCACTTGTCACGATGCCCTGTACAGTCACTGTAGACGGTAAGGAGCTCGGCCTACAAGAACTTTTAAATCACTTAGCATCTTGATTGGAAGGTATAGAGCGTGCAAATTCAGGCCTCAAGAGATAAGTAACGAGTACGCCAGTAAATTTAAATGGGACAGGTCAGATTTGTCGGGTACTGCACCAATGCATGTTAGAAATTTCACGTAGCTACCCACCATCCCAGTAGTTAGTAGCGAGCCAGAAGAGAATGTTAAGAGTATTTGTTTAAGATCGAACAGGCTGCTAATGTTCGTAATTGGTCAGAAAGTGAGCAATTAGCATATGTAAAGGCAGACTCGCAGGTGAAGCATTAGAGTTTGTTCTTACTGACAGTGCTTACCTAGAGGCCTAAACTTATGAGGAGCTTAAAAAACATAAGTCAGAACGTTTTCGCAGGTAACACACCACTCGTTTTATCGGGAACCGATGAGTCGCCTTAAAATTTTTGGACAATGAGTCTGTGGAGGAATTTGTGGACAGGATAGGCAAAATTAATGCAAAAACTTAGGAATTTGATTCCAACAATGAGCGAAATGAGGCGATCAAGCATGAGGCTAACCAACAGGCTCTTGATGCTTTCTTGAAAGGTTTGAAGGGGGAAGTAGGCATGTTTACGTGTATTTTGCCCCCACAAACTTTTAAAGAGGCCCTAGAATCTGCAATAGATGTAGTCGAAGCTGACAAGCATCCTGGTAAGAGCAAGACACCTTTGTCAAGTCATCTGGTAAGTCAGTGTTCGCAGTTGAGCGTAATGGAGATGCCACAAGGTAGGTCGCAAGATAAAGGATTGCCACAAGAGGGCAAAAGCATGTTTTGAGTTGTGGTCAGATAGGGCATTTAGTACGACAGTGTCCAAAAAATGGCAAACAGAACAATGTATCATATGCTCCTGTTGACAAGAATGGAAAGTTAAACAGCCCCAGGACTGGACTAGCCATTAGTCCAGTCCTAGCCAGTAGTCACAGTCCCATGTAAAGTGCAAACCTGTGACAGTGTCTGGCGATAACTTAAATGAATTGACAGTAAGTGTAACTTGCAGAGGTAGACCATTTAACTTGTTAATAGATACTGGTGCTTAAGTATCACTGATGTGGCAACATGTTTTTGGAGACTTAGATTTACAGTGTCTCCAAGAGCTAAATTTTGTTGTGTCTGGTCTTTCGGGCCACAAGTTAAAGAATTTGGGAGAAATTACTGCCTACGAAATGTGTGTACAGGTCGAACAGACTGACTGCACCCGTTACGATGGAATAATCACGATAGATTTTCTGAAACAATACAGAGTACTTATAAATATAGCAAAACACATCCTGCAACTGGGAAATAAATTGTGCTCCCTAGGACAGTGCATTGAGTAAAGGACTGCGGCATGTGATCGCGCGACCCAGCCTCTCCAGTTAAGATTACTTAGTCCCCAGTTCATTTAGTAGCTGCCGAGAAAATACCGCCAGGTACAGGAAAAATAGTCCTTATTATGGTTTCTCTCCCAACTGTTCATGTGGAAAATAACTGCACTATACTAGTATAACCTGCTCGTGAATATGGGATGTTGAATAATCAGCACTATTAAGTTGCTAGAAGTGTCACTACAGTTATGCCTCATGAAAGAAAAGTAGAAGCACCTGTGAACATTGTAAAGATGAGATGAGCTGAGGTAGAAATTCTTCGGGGTACCCAGATAAGTGTTGGAACTGATGGAGAAAGTAGACGTCCTTTCTTGTCCTTGTGATGTAGACGAATCTATCGTCAGTGAAGACATGAATCTGTGTGAGAGCTTCCAAGACATGACGTTGTGTGGTCGAGTTTTTACAGATGATTCTGGGCTAGATTTAACAGGTAAATTAAGTAATTTGTCAGGAGAAGATAGGCAGTTACTAGAGTCACTATCGCAGAAGTATCAGCATATTTTAAGAGAGAGAGAGAGAGAAAAAAAAAAATTTACCTTTGGACCAACACAGGATATATACAGGATCACAAGATTTTCTCTATGAAAACGTATCGTGTTCCCTTCCATCAGCAACTGCTAGTACAATACATGGTAGAAGAACAGCTTCAGCCAGGATTCATTGTGCCACGAGAGCCAAGTGACCCTCCCTGGGCTTTTCTTGTTATTATAAGAAATAAATCTGAAATTGGAGATATTTAATATCTTTTTGTGTGGACTACCACACTTTAAATGCAGTTACTACTCCTGACATCTATCCACTGCCTAATATAGTAGAGTATAAAGATTATTTGGGTCAGCACAAAATTTTCTCAGTTGTTGAGCTTACCAGTGGGTATCATCAGATACGGGATCATCCTGATCATCATGCTAAAACTTTGTTTATCACTACTACAGGTGTGTACAAGTATGTTTCTATACCTTATGGTCTGATTAATGGTCCTGCCCCTTTCAGAAGTCTGTTACCTTGGGCATGTCATTAGTTCTTCAGGAGTAAGTCCAGACCCAAAGTTGATTGAAACAGTTCAGCTTTATCCGCGTCTCACAAATGTGAAGATTTTACCAAATTTTCTTGGCTCGTGCAATTATTACTGCCATTTCATAAACAGTTATCCTAAATTGTACGACCACTGACCAGTGTACTTAAAAAGGGTATAAAATTTGTGTGGATAGAAAAGTGTGAAGAGTCTTTTATTGGCTTGAAAAAATCACTAACGACCTCTCCAGTTCTTGTTTATCCAGATTTCCGTAAACGTTTTGTATTAGCTACTGATGCAAGTCAGTTAGCTATTGGTAGGGTCTTGTCGCAAGTTGTGAATGGCGAAGAGCATCCAGTTGCTTATGCCTTAAGAGTTTAACAAAGCTGAAACAAACTATTCAGTAACTGAAAAAGTGCTCTTAGCAGTTGTGTGGAGCATAAAACATTTTCACTGTTATTTGGTTGGGAATGAATAATTTACAATAGTAATAGATCATGCTGCACTGAAGTAGATGTTAGGTCTGAAGGATCCTAGTGGTAGACTAATGCATTGGTCCTTACAACTGAGCAAGTATGTTTACAAGATTCAGTATCACCCAGGTAAAAAGCATGGAATGCAGATTGCATGAGTGGATGAGTATGTCTGATAGAAGTTAGTGCAGAGGAAAATATGAGTGCTGAGCAACAAAACAATGATGAGTGTCAGCTTTTCCGACAGCAATCGAAGTTCGTTGAACAAGATGGTCTTCTGTTTAGGGAAACTAGTTTGAGACTGACTAGTCGTCCCTAGCTCAGCAGGATGCAATTTTAAAGGAATGTCGTGATTCTGTGTATGCTGGTAACTGACATATAGGTAAAAAAAACTACAAATCATAAGGTTGCTGAGAGATATTGGATGAAAAATCGTAAGCAATCAGTAGACAACTATGTGCAAATTTGTCTCTTGTAACTGCCTAATTACCCAAGGGAAATCTCGGGCTACTCTTGTTGAGCTGCCAGAAACAGAGCAACCTTTTAGATATTAGGTCTAGATATTGTAGGCCCTATGCCGAGAACTGCAAGGGGTAAGAAATACATCTTGACAATTATTGATCACTTCTCCAGATATCTGGTTATGAAGGCTCTCCCTGACGAAACTGCTGAAACCATAGCTCGAAGTTCTGTGTTTGACTAGATATTAAAATTTAGCATTCCAGATTAAATTATCACAGATCAAGGAACAACAAGCTCATGACAGAGTTGTCAGCTGTTGCGAGTAAAAAAGTTGATAAAACCCCAGGACATCCACATTGGACGATTGCCAAGATGATCAGCCATTATAAGTAGCCGACATGATGATTGGGACGTGTACCTACCTTACGATTGTGCAGCATACAATAGCCAAGTCAATACAAGTACCCTAAGGAGTCCCTATGAAGTTGTACATGGCATTAAGTTGTCCATTCCTTATCAACACCTGACTGTACCTCCTGCAGTTGGTAAAAGCCATGTTGTCTAGTTAGCAAGAAAACTGTGTAATGTGTGGAAATCGGTGAAGCAATGCAATACTCCGCATTCTTGCAGCAAATGGCACAGTACAATAAGGCAGTCAACAGGCAATATAAGGTTGGTGATCTTTTGTACTTGAGCAATCCAGTGTTGGAGAAGAATCAAGTTAAGAAGTTCCAGCAAGCATGGAAAGGACCATATCCAGTCATCGAGGTGTGTTCTCCAGTCACCCTTAAGCTTCAGCTGCCCTTCCATTCTGTTATCGTCCACGTGAATAGAGTGAAGTCGTACACAGGTCCAGCTACACTACCTACCTCAACAACTGACGATCAAGATCGTCCTCGCGGGAGACTATGTAAGCTACCTCCAGCCTCGTCTCCAGTCAAGAAGAGGGCAGGACCTCCAGCTACAACGACTCCAGGTCCTGCCTCAGCATGCACCTAAAGAAAAGCAGCAAAGGTTTCCCCTCCCAATTCCCCATCGACACTGGTGAGACCACCCATTCCCTACTACCTTCGCTGTAGTCATCACTGAAAATGCAAAGTGTGTTTTTGTGTTGCATAATATGTTGGTTTGTGTTCTAGCCACAGAAATAAGAGTGAAGTCATCGAATGTCAACATTGTGTTTGAGCGTCGAAGTTATGTTGTTGTGTCCGACAGTGAGTACATAGTTGTAGTTATTTTGAATATTTATGCTTTGTCTGAAGAATGTCACTTGCTAGGACATATGATGGATTTAGTGTACAATGAACATAAAAATTAATCTTATCTTCATGAAGATAATAGTACTTATGATAGTAATTTTGATCTTGCATTAGCGCAATTGAGTAGTGCATACAATAATTTTAAAATGGAATTAGCGAGCTTTACGTACTTGCTACCTGATTATGAAGTTAATGTTAGATTTAAATGAGGGCTATTTGATATAGGTGTTTAAAGTCATTAAAGCAATGTTTGTGACTGCAACTTCTGCAGATTTAGAAGTCGTAAATAATATCTTGAAAATGTGGATTCGAAGTCAAAGAGTATTGCTTTACACGTAGCAAACAATGTAATCTTGCTGAGAAATCTAGAGAATAGAATGTAGATAATACTAAGTTAGTTCGCAAGATTGCTACTGATAATGTTAGCCATAATTAATCCTGGTATAAAAACGTAAGTCAAAATTTAGACCAACTAATACAAGATGTGTTTCTGATCAACTTAGACAGATGTGCAAGGAATTTTGCTGCGAGCTAGTAAAGCTCTTACGAATGCTCGTTTTGAATCTAGTAATTCCGTTAGGCAATTGAAAGCAATGCTAATCATAAGCTCAGTAGTGTGCTCATCAAACCCAGTATGTTTTTAAATATTTTGAAAATGGTAAGCGACAGTATCGGTTTACCAACTCACATGATAGTTTCAGTTGAAGCTGAAAATCTGTATGTGTATTATGGTTTGTCAATAGCTCAAGCAGTAGTTCATGATAATTTATTTAGGCTTGTAATTGAGGTATAACTTGGAAATGAAATTACTCATTTTGAATTATATGAGTTACACACATGTCCATTATTTGTTCCAAATTTGATGTAACATGGAGAATTTATAACACATGACTTTTTGTTGTTAATCTCTGACAAAAGTTATTACAGTTTGCTAGACAGTAATGACTTGGAAAATTGCAAATAACATGGTGTAGCAGTATGCAAAATAGAGTTTATGTTGTAAGATAGGAGTGAACCGTCATGTGGAACCTCATTGTTTCTTGGAAAAAATGAGAGCAATTCGTGTCCCTCAAATATTGCCAAGCTGACAGTCATTTTTTTTAAAGAGAGTTCACCATAATTGGTTGTTTTCATTAATGAATCCCATAGATGTTACTTTTGTGTGTCGAAGTACAAAATTTACCTTACCTCCTGTAACCAAAACAACTTCTGGTAATGGTATGATTGAAAATGCTTCTCATTGCGATCTGATTTCGAATCGTTTCGAAGCTCTTGCCACAATAACCGTTGTAATGTATCTGAATATGAGTTATCCTGTCTTATACATTCCTGAATTTGAGTTAAATTTTAATCCTGAGCAAATATTTGGTTGGTTGACAACCTACGTTGTCAGAAATTGATGAGTACCTACAGAAACATGAATACAGTGTACCATATAGTCAAATCATGCACCTCATAGATAAGCCAGAAATTAGTTCAATTCCTGTAATTAGCATTGTTAACTCTAGTGCACTGTATATTTGGATTAGTGAAAAACAGTACAACAGACACTACGAGAGTACCAGCCTCTGTTAAGTTTGTATGGCCTGGTACAAGTGAACCAAGCGCTTCTGAGTAGTAATGGTTCTGATTCTGCTCTGTTTCACTTGTATGTATTCTTGTATCCGGCTTAAGTTTCATGTGTTTTGTGAGTGTCGCTGCGATGCTCCACTTTTCAAAGAGGAGGGTGATTGTAAGGTAATGTAAATTGCACTGCTATATTCATGTTATTAGGCACCAAATATAGTGTGCTCGGTGCCAGGAAGTGCAACACGATACACAGTGTCAGCATTCTCGCGGTGCAGCGGCAAGCAGGAATGCCACATGGCCTGCCCACGGCGAGCCGCTAGTTAGTTGCGTTGTTTAGTTGAAGCTGGACAGTCGCATCTTTGTACGTTATGTGTGACAGCCCGCTGGCGCGAGTTCAGGGGTTCGATACCCCAGTGCTGCACGGTGCCCAGCGACACTCAGTTTAGTCGAATAATGTGTACTTGTGTGGGCAAATAAAATTAATTGGTGTAGCACTGACACGTGCGTTGTTACTGAATCGCAAGTTCGTTCATCGAGTCCCTATGGCCATCGGGACTTTGGCAATCACTAGGTGGCAGCGCCTTGTTCGCTTGTGAACCTGGTGACAGTCCCGAACTATAACGAAGAAACCTTAAAATTTAATATTTTTATTGGGATTTTTATTGTTATGCTGTTAATAATTTCATCATCTACATAATCACAATAAATTATGTAATGAATAAGTGGTACAAATTTCAAGTTTTTAGCTTCTGCATTTCCTGAAAAAATGTTAACGTTATTTTAAAAATTTCGTTCCTCAAAAATCGCAATTGATAATCATCCAAAAGAAAGCACACCTGTAAAAGGAGACACCTCTTAATTAAAAGCCTCCAGCAATGTTAAGTATCATTCAGATGCAGTCTATTCCTTCTTCTTAGGGATCTTGCCTCTTATCACATTTTTTGCTATGGTCTCAGCCATAGAGACTCGCTTTTTACCTATTTATTATAGTATTATTTCTGCATTACAGCCAGTTTTATTACAAGAAGTTCTAGCTAGAACCATTGATTCTACCTACATTGCTTTCAGTGAAAATGATAACTGCATCATTTACCCCATGGATAGTGATGGTGTGTGTATATTGAACATCTGTTCGTGCTGCTTCAGCTATATTTGCACCACTCATTTGAACACAGGTTGTGTAGTGACTTATCATCACTTGACATTCTGAATGTTGTCTGCACTGCTTTCCTCATTCCCTCCAAGTTTTTCGTATTATTTCTAATGGCTTGCCCTTAGTATTCAGTTAGCTGATTGATGGTTTTGTCTGTCAAAATCCCCCTCATTGTCTTGCCAGCTGAAAGTTTTGTCTTTAAAAATTTCTTGCCTGATTTTATGGAGTCGTGTACCCATTCGTTTCTGTACATGGCACACACATCCTAATTTTTTGGTGCCAGTCATCATAGGGTCTGCAGTCAATCACAGATTTGAATGAACTTTAATCAACATCCCCAATTAATTCAGCATAAAGAACTCGTCATTTCTTAGAATGCTGGAAAATATTTACTTCTGGGGTACTTTCGATTCCATGCTGGACCCCTTATAAGTCTTCTGAAATCTATGTTCAAGAAGTATTCTTCTTTTCATCTTTGCTCCCAGCTAAACTACATCAATCAAAGTATTTTGACAATATTTCGACATTAAGTATCTTGCCAGTATGAATACTCAGAGCAGCTGCACAGTGCATTTTTGATTGGTATCATCTTTTCTGCCACAATCCATGGAACTCTATGTAAATATATTTGTTCTCATTATTTTCTTCTAGCACATCTTGCGTTGCAGTATTTATTGATTTTTCAGCAACGGTTTTCACTGCTTCTCCTAGGATATCTGTGTACTTTGAAATGTAAGTAGGCGGACTAAGACTTCTAACCATTCATCTAAGCCCATAGAAAAATCTGATATTACTGTCAGAAAGGTAACAGCTTTTGCACTTTTCTGAAGTACAAAATTCTTTCTGATTTTCGCAGTTCACACAAGACACATTCATGCTAAAAACTAAACCATTTCTTTTGGAATCATTTGTAGAAAAAATTATCGATTTATCACACAAATTACAACACACGATATCAAGCAACACTGAATTAATATAGTCAAATCTATTATTATTTTCATATCGCTGGCATTTTATTCACTGTACTGTAACAAATCTTATGTTACGTAACCTATAGTGAGGTTAGGTGTAACTGGTGCGAGCTAGGTGGTTTAACAGGTGATATGAGTAGTGTTGCGGCATATGCCTCGAAATGAACCCAATTATAAATTATATTGTTCAACATCCTTATTATGTGTGTTTGACCCCTAACTATCAACCTTTATTACAATACTTACGTCCTGGAACTTACCAGGGTTCAAGACCACAGTAGAGGATGACAAAGCGTCATTATTCACTCTTTCTGACTTACCATAATAAAGAGATGCTGGAGGTCTGATAGTAGCTGTGAGGATATTAACACAAACAAATACCCTTTCACAATAACTAGGAGGACTAGAATTCTCTACTAGAAATGACTCTCCTGGAATAACATTCATGCACCTATAAGCTGTTCATGGTAAAGTGAGAACTTTTTAAGCCCTTTCAACAAGCATTGATGGCTAATCAATATATATTATTTCAGCCCATGACGTTAACTTTTGGGAGTGGTGGAATGTATACACTGTGTTTATTAGTCTGATGGCAATGTTTATATCAAAAATTGACAGGACAATAGAAATCCAATGAAAAGAAAAATTCAGAAGGGCGTTATTAAGTGCTCACTTTACCATGAATTGCCTATAGTATTTATTTCAAATAAGAAATGCTCTGAACTAAAGACACACATGTTTTACAAGGAGGTCATTATCTTTAGATTTCCAATCATTTGCAATTTTGAAGTATTTATAAAATGTCAAATAAGTGTACATAAATGTGGCTGTAACAGAAGTAGCTCAGCCCTGCGATTGAAACCTTTATAATTAAATGTATTTTAAAATTTATATTGCCTCAAACTTACTAAAGCTGACATCAGTTCTGATTGGGAGCATGAACTCAGTCAACAGGGATAGTAGGTAATATTGTTAGATAATTAACTTGGCATCCACCCCAGTTGGCGTAGTTAGTTGGCTGATAAGAAAAAATAATTGGTGACCATACTACTAAAATATTCCCATGATGAAACTAAGACTCATT
This sequence comes from Dryococelus australis, assembly GCA_029891345.1. Taxonomy (NCBI): domain Eukaryota; kingdom Metazoa; phylum Arthropoda; class Insecta; order Phasmatodea; family Phasmatidae; genus Dryococelus; species Dryococelus australis. The sequence goes on from CM056993.1 coordinate 264,031,130, forward strand.
CAGACTCGCTCTCCATTCTCGAATCTAGCAGGATGTAGAAACTCTGCACTCTGGGACTCTCCAGATATTTCTTGAGGCCTTCCTTTATTAGGTTCATGAACCTAGGTACTCATTTATAGTCCTTAAAGTACAACATAATAGGTCGCGGGAGGCGAACAATATTTAAATTAGATCTTGTGTATGCAGCCCGAATACTCTTTCTTTTCTTCAGATGGTCCCAAGTTCTCTTCTCGGCAGTCTACTATCATAAATGGCACTCGAGTTACTGACCCTATACTACCATCAACATTCCTACCAGGCTCGTTACAGACAGCATGACCTGCCTAAAGGTAGGAAAGAAACATGGCCTCAAAAACCTTGCTAAAGCTTAATGTGACGATAAAGTTGGTGACCAATCAAAAGGGGGCTAATCTGATAAATTATCAAAAGTGCTTGGTTGCCATTGGCAACCAACACATAACTTCCAATATCTCGGCCCAGTGAAAGAAACAACATATGTTATAGAACAGAAACAGAAATAAATTATTAATGACAAAAATTATTATAGCTGACAAAATAACTCTTCAAATAAATATGCTGAACCTACTCAATTCAAGAAATTATTTGAAAATAGACCACATATCCTATTCAAATAACTATCTTTTAACATTGCAATAATATTTGAATATCAAAATAATATGTCCTGGTGCGCATAAATTATGTGTGAAAAACCCAGTCGTCACAGTACACATTACGAGATGTCATAAATTTTCTCCTGGGAACACTATGTTATTGACGCAGGGCTTGATCACGCACCTGGCTGACCGAACTCTATCTTGGTGCACTCGCAGTGAATGGAACGTAGGAGCCACGAGAGTGGCAAAAGACATTTCTGTATGTCAGCCAGTCTTACTCTATATAAGGCCGTTGTGTGCATGACGACCCCCCCCCCCCCCCTCTGTCTGACCTACTCTGTCGGCGCCACATCGAGAGCCATCGACGCTGGACATCGGCATGAGCAACTTGAGGGCAACCCAGTAGAGCGATCCGAGATCCTTGAATGACGTCTTGGAGAGACGTTGACCTGAACGGCGAATCACTACAACTACAAGACTTCATGAAGTGGAGGAGCTCCGGCCCAGTGTTGTCAAGAATCAGTGGTTAGGAGATAATTGGTTCTGGGTGCAGGATAGATCCGGAAACGATCCTACGCGTAGCGCACCCTAGAGGTCCCTTGTTAAAGAGCCTTAATTTTTGATAACGTTAATACTAGCTTGGAAGAGTCAAGTAATTGTTCAGAGTTGTTTGTATAAGATATTGAAATAAAAGATTTAGTAGTTTTTGTAATTGCCTTCTATCATGGAGCTACCTAAGAGTTATTCCCCCAGAGTAAGAGTAACGTAAAAATGATTAGTCTCAGAGTATTAGCCTATTCATGCTCATAGTTTACGAGCTATAGAGCCAACGTTACAACTAGGTTGTAAGTGGAAGAATTTTATTTTCTGTTATTTCCACTAACCTCACTTTCTGTTTCAGAACTTGGAACAACATTTAATACCCTAACCTGAATTTCTGGTCGACTATCTGCAGTAAGATTTGTCTGTGAAATCTATTTTCCTTGTTTCTTCTTTTGTCTTGAATATTCCCTTTGGTGGAGTTACATTTATAAACACAAACACACTGAATATATACAAAATTTTATGAACGACAAAACTTTTATACTTCTTTCAATACACATTTGATAACGCATTTTTATTGTTACTACACTGAATACAAAGTAGAAAATAAAGGCATAGATTTCATAGTATGCAAGGTAGTCAATCTATGTAATGAAATATAACACAGTTGTTCAAGAAAAACTAGAGTATTATATTTTCTGGCTCATTGCAATGTGCTCTATAGTACGGGAAAAATGCTTGTGCAGTAACAATTGAAAAAAAATACTTGTGGCCATCCGAAATTAATAACACTTGTATTAACTGAAACACGAAACCTCAAATTTTAATATTTCCTATAAATAGGAAGAAAAATTTATAAAATCATTTTTATACTCCCCTTAAGGTAAAGACTTCCTTGTGATCTAATGTTTGTTGATAACTCTTATAACTTGTTAAAATTCAATATTAAAATTCGAACTTTAATTTTACTAACAGAACAATATTACTTAATTTCTGAAACCAGAATAGACTGATTGAAGTCTGTATTTAATCATGCAAGTCCGAAAAAGAAAAAACAAATAACGCGTTGATCTTTATTACAGCAGTAGTTTTCACATATTTTATCTGTAAAGTATGCTAACGTGAAATCAAAATATACCACCGATGGAAGGGGTGTTTGTTACCTTCTTAAGGGTTCCGCATGCTTAGAGCTACGTATTTTGCGCGTCGAGGGTGACCGACTGGCTTGCAGTCTGTCCGTCGGCTGCTTGCCTGAACGTGACTTAAGTCTTGATGTTATATTTTTATGGCACACTAACAAAGATAATAGTACGATGCATGCCTCTAGATAACTCTGCAGGTTTTGCGTTTAAGGTTTTGAAACCAAAACTGGTCTTGAAAACTTTTGAACCATTTTCACATCCAAAAGTAAGTTATACTTCAGAGTTGAAATTAAATCTTCAAACTTGTATTTGGGCACGAACGTTTCTTAAATGCTTTTCGTGTTTACAAATTACTACAAAATCTCCTCTCTTTCTTTGTATCACGTGTTTCGCACCAACCGTCTGCATTGCGTTTCCTGCGCCAGTCAGGCGGAATTGTAAGAAGAACGCTACTTATAAATTGGAGTCTTGTCGAATTACGTGTATACCAGATGGTTACCAATAATAATTTGTTTTAATTCTACACGTACACGCCAGAACTTAGTGGAAATACCAAAAATAAACTTTATTTTCATCCTACTAGATTGAATGTGTGTATGGTTATTGCATTATTAACAGTGTACTGAGTTTCAAAAATTTTCTTATTATATGGAGTGTAAAATTAAGCTGCAAGAAAAGTGAAGCGGAGTGGTGAGATTTAGGTGTCTCTTAACATCTAGGTCTTGAGAGCCGATAAGGTTGAAGATAGGTACCTCGCTTGCGAGTATGGAGAAGCTCCGGAATGCAAGGGTGTCTGGTACGATTCCCACATGCAAAATTTCGGAAGTGACACCGCGGGGAATCAAGCCCTGTACACCTAGGTGAGAGGCGAATAAGTAGTAGGTGCGGGCCGGTACTGCGATGTAAATCCAAGATGGCGACTAATCAGTTTCACTTGCATCATACACATGCACATTGCACATGCACCTTGCACATGTACATACCATTTAAGGTGCACTTCCTCCCTGTTCCCTAACCCCCTGTGGGATTGCTGGAGATTTCAAGAGTTGTTTTGGTGGACGTCGTGAGTTGGACTGCCGCCGGAGTGGGGGAGCTCTGATGAGCGGTGGCCTTGGTGGTACTGGATTCGATCCCCATACAGGATAATTAGTAGGGACATACAAAATTTGTGTTATTATTTGGCATGAGGTTGATTTTCACGGTACTGCATGCTCTGCAGCCGAAGTCGTTTCTCCATTGGCTACTGCATAGAGGTGAGTTCATTCCCTTTCTGACTGAACTGCACATGATTGGCACTTACAATTATAAAGTCTACATTTATTGGCGCAGTTACCCAGGGTGTGTCAAATAAAGCATGGTTAATCGACAAACATATCGGAAAGGTACACGTGTTTGAAGTTTAACATATCCCCAAATAATAACGCGAATTTTGCAGGTTCAAAACTGATGATGTTGGAAGAGGTGAGGAGAGGGGGAAGTGAACATGCATTTCCCCCTCCACCCTGCTCCCACCCCCTCAGGATATCGCAGAACCTGTTTTTGTGTGTGTCGTGGGTCTGACTGCCACCAGGATGTGCTTGCAGCAACCGGTGCATGAGTGCGGGAGTACTGTATTCGATTCCCATACAGGAAATTTACTAATTGTGCAATTAGCAATTACATAATGTGAATAAGTACACATGTTCATCCTTAGACTGCCGAATCTGCAAGTGAGGAGGTCGGAAGGTTAGGCTGCAGGCTGTGTTCGATTCCCCCTCAAGGCAAAAAAAAAGTATGTTTAATCATTAAATGACTGCATTAGAATGGATAGCGGTGAGGGGAAGAGGTAGTCCCTGGTTGGTCCCCATCGAGAGTAATTACTTCTAATTACACACCAAGTACAAATGTTGACTCTTTAGCTGCCTGTGGGAGACTGAGATGTGAAGTTGCCGAAGTCTGAGTTTTGATGTTGGATGTGGTGGGAGAGGGGGTGAGGGTTTTACATCCATCTAAGTTGAATACGTATAGTATATAATGAATTATTATATAGTTTAGTTGTGTAATGAAATATTTAATCATGCATTGGGTGAGTATGCACTTGTATAATAACTTATCGAATATACAGAGAGTATGTACATACTTGTACAATGAATATTTAATTGCACAATAAACATTTCAAACCCTAACTACACATCCTCTCACTAGGACCACCCACTCGAGAATGACCTGTGATTTCATATATCCTTAGATATTACCCCGACTCGATATAATGGATTCCCTTCAGGCACATGCTACCAACACACCAAACTAGTCGGTACATGTCCTAAAAGTTCTAATGCATCCAAAGCCATTTTTTATATTTTTATAGGGTGGGTGTGTTTTGAATGACTAACAAGTTATTGCATGCTGCTGAAGAATGCTGTGATTAATTGTTATCGCCATAGGCTAAATGTTTTATGGATAAAACATCTAAATAACATATTAATATACTTTAAAAATCTTATCGAGGATGCCAGGCTGGGGATGTGGTGCAGTCTTACATCGAGAGAGTTATGGAGTGGCTTCATTATCCATCAAGAGTATATACGTTTATTCGCATAACAAATAATGATTAACTAGTGGGAGTATTCACATGCAAAGAAATAACTATGCATAAGTAGTATTTATGTATTGGTACAAGAACCATAAAGGTAATTAGATTTTTAATTTTGTAACTATTATTGAATAAATATTGAGAGTATTTGCATAACAAATATCCACACGAAAGTAGTATTTGCATAATGAGCTGAAACTAATAACACATGGTTACCAATCAGCGAATGAAACACAACTGACGAAGTTGGAAGATATCTGTATGATAAAGGAGATACTCCTTGCTTCATATCCCACCATAGATATTTACATATTATTTTTTTGATGAATTATTATGCATTATAAGTATCCATGTAATAAACTAACACTGAGATTAATTACAACATAAGTATGCATCCTGACAGAAGCACTCCTCACTTCCAAACTGTCCCAAGATATGATATTATTTGTAACTTATATGTCTGCAATGTTGTAAATATCAAACATTTCACAGATCAGGCAAACGAATGATACACATTTCGATTACCTAACTCATCTGTCTATAGCTCTAATGGCATGATCATCGCTCCTCTAGTAAGTGACTGCAGGTGGTCCAGTGATAAACGACTACTTAACCTCACCCTTCCTATGTCGGTCTGAAGTAAATGACCCCGACACGAGAACAACACTCCCCACAACCCCTAAAAATGCAGGTGAGCTCTTTATATGGAAAAGGCTACACTAAAAATCGTCTTCGTGTTTACGATAACAAAAACAGCATTACACTCATATGTAAATAAATTATACCATTATAATTTTTTTCCAAAATAAGTTTTAAACTTGTTACATAAGTAATACCCACACAAAAAAATTATTGAAACCATTATATTCACTAAAATCATACTTTTCCCTAGATATGCTTCGAAAACCTAGATTGACAATATTGTTTTATGTTAAAAAGTAAATAATTTTTTATGTTAATCTAAATCTAATTTCCAATACATTTACCAACCATACAAGCATTTCAGAAATTCCCATTGAGAGTGGTTATTATTTAAATCCTTGGGTCATCTCCCAATGAAAAAAAAAATGTTTAACTATGTTTTACAATGAATGAATTATTGCTTTGAAGACCACCAAAGTCGAACAAATATATATTGGAATATTCCTACTTCAACCCAAACGAGGGTAAATATATTTATATAGGCTGTTCATGGTCAAATCAGCACTTCTGAAAGCCCTGCTTAAGATCTACTTGTATATATGTTGTGTATTCTTCCGCCGTATGTAAAATTAACACTGTCATGGGCCTCATCACTTTATTCATGCGTCAGTCAAGTGAAACTATGTAATTATTATAAAAGTGTATATTGTACAAATCTGCTCATTTTTTACAATTCGATGCATAAAAAAAACAAAAAGCTATTGAAATTATTTAAGTTATCGCAAATGGCTATCTAAAAATTTTAATTCGACATTGATATATGGAACTATTTTCCCCTCCATTGTTACCAACTTTACTGTGCATATGTCACTCATTTCACCCGTTAAAATACATGCAGATAGGAGCAGTGCCTTTTTTTAGGTTGATTTCAAAAGTGCTCACTTTATCGTGAACAGCCTTTACTAACATATTCCTGGATTCAAACGTCAGCAGTGGTAAATATGGGTATATCAATGAGTAGTTTGCATACTGGGAACAAATACACAGTCATATAGGGAGGAAGTATACAGCCATCCATTTCGAAACATATATGCTGTTGCTTTCTAATAACAATATTCTTTAAATCCGAAAAAAATAATCCTGAGCATTAAATATCAAACAATGTTTAAAAAGTAATGCACTCTTTATCAAACATTCTGTTAAAGATGTGTTTATTAATTATATAGTGTATTAACAGCCACTGCAACATCGTGGTGGAATACGTTAAGAGAATTGCGCTCGTGTCCCTACCAAATAATCATTGTCCAAATCAGCATGAGACTTATGATTTGTTTCACCTAGGGATGCATAACACACAGAACAACATGGAGAGAGAACCGATTTGTAACAGTAAACAACATTCCACAGCACAACCTTGCAATTAGAAATTATTTTGTAAAGCCGTTTGAAACACTCAACATTTCGCATTCCGATCCTGCCTGCGCAAACAAAACATTAGCGACCTGCAGAGATTATTGTTCTTCTTACATCACTCATCCAAGACACACTGCCCTGCACAGGCATCTCAGGAAGCGAGTGACTGGAGCCACTAGCTATACTTTCGTTTTCTCAACAATTTGTGAGAACAGAGGGGTATAGCGATCTCCAACACCACTCTCGCTGTGTTCATGACAATATTCATTGCAACTTTTACTGAAGACGTTGCCATATGAACTGCATTGTTTTCCTTCTAACTTTTGAACATTTGGCGAAGTTTTGCATGTAAGCATACAGGACATACTCGATTTCCCATCGTCAGCAGTTTTCATCATCAGGCATATGTATGAACTCACGCTTTTAATACTATCTAGTGCTGACTCTTCACTGTCAACTCTTCACTTCTGTTAAGCTTTCATAACTCCATCATTTGGCATTCCGTCACTACAAATATACCACAATTCCAGAGTATATACCAAGACATACAATGTTCAACTGTCTTTCTTTAAAATGTTTTCTATATGCGAAAATTCAATACTCGCTTCATGCTAACATTAACTCAAGCTATTCTCTAGACATTATTCGCTCACAAGAAGTTATAGGGGAAATCCCACATGGCTGACTGTAAACACACATCCATCAGACAAAATCTGTATAGAATAAAGTCTTACTCGCCAATCATTATTTATTAAATCCTTAAAACAAAATATACATAAAAGAATACATATTACACAAATATATACAGAACTTGTGATATTTTTCGAAGGCAATTACTATATTTATAGCCGTATTCAGAAGGATGTGTGTTCGATTCCCCTCCAAAACCTTAAGAGGTCTTTCTTTTCCCCCGATGGTTTTTCATTTTACTTCAGGTGAATGTTGTGATGTGTTCACACTACACACTATAAGACATTTCCATAACAGAGCAAATATATTTAACCACGCCCTATCTCGCAGAGGGATATGATGGAATGTTAATCCCACAACATTTTCCTACTTTTTTTTTTAACAAAATGAATTATTCTGGCGAATTAATCTCACAAAACATCTCATCATGCATTAGCAAACACACAGCCAAATATAAGCACCGCCCCACACAGTATACCATCATCCGCTATACAAACTTACCGAAATCTCATCTCAACAGAGCATACCACCAAACCAGCAAAACAAATGTTTCAACAGAAAACATTATATCCATCAATACTCCCAAACCATATTGAAACACACAGCTCAATTGTACATACCACACCATCCATTTGCAAAATCCTTAGAATGAAACAATACCGTTAAAACTAAATAGTTGACCACTAAATCATCATATTATACAACTCAGATAAAGAAATCATTCAAAAACCGACACGATCATTTTAGGAGAGAATTTCAGCCTTCAATACGAACACCATACCACCCAACCTACTTTCCCAGACATTTCAATCCACACAATATAACAAAACCTTTACATATATTTAAATGCATATTCATAATTATTGCTTATATTAAATTGCATTCCAACTCCAAGACATCGTAGGACTTTAGAAGACAGTACGCCGGTCAAATATTTGCTCTATACTTACCATCAGTTATTACTAAAATATTTTGTAACAAAGACAGCAAAGTTGTCCCATCTAATGATATAATATTCGAGTAAGTTGTGCATATATAAATATGCTCAGTAATAGATTTCGTAACATCACATACATAACTTCATTTACAAACAGATATGATCTCATACATCCTAACTACTGTCATGACGATTGTTACTGGGGGTGGATAACATTTGAACTATGTATATATTTAATCAAATCAACCAGAAGTAAGTAGAGGGAAATAACTTATCATTATTTTACTTGCATTACAAACATCTCACATTAAATAATACAGATTGACTTCCGTCATTCACAAATTAATTTTCACTGTAAAAATTATTTAATAAAAATTCTCGTATTTATTTTATATTTACCATTAAAATTTTGTGAGAAGTCCATGTCGATAGGTATACTGGATATGCATATACATATATGTAATGTTCTTATATTCTCATAGCTTACAAATATTTGTACATATCAAGACATTGCATACAACCATGAAAAAAGATGTATATTTTATGATAAAATTAATATCTTCAGTACACAGTTAGCTCAGATTGGACTTAAACGTTTCTCCCGAACATCCGAGTATAAAGAGCGAATGAATAAAAACAGTAGTCTTCCATACACTTTAACTTTATTTCACACACTTGTCAAAAATACATATTAATTGTTACAAACTCAAACATTTACTTCATTCAACATATTCTCCATTACTCATTTATAATATTGTCTTATTTTATAGAACAAATCCGGTGGTGTGCAGTCAAGTTACTCCGATTCGAATACACTATACCACAATCAGTTTAGGTTGGTTGATTGTTAGACGAGATCAAATAATCCTTTTCACTAGCTAATATGCGATTAGTTCTACAAACATATTTTTCTCCGCACTTCTACATCTTTCAGTGTTGGATACGCCCTTTTTTACTTGCCACTTCAACACTCTTCCGACGTGCATTACACCAGCTCTTAGAATGAAGTGTTTCCACAATCGTAGCACATGCTTGAAAACACTCTATTCACAGGAAACAGCCAACAATCTTTTCATCCTGTTGCAGATGAGCATGTAGATGTTTGTAGACATATTTTATTTTATATTGTGCATACGTCAGAAGGAATTCTTTAATTAGGTATAAGAGTTCAGTTTCTTTGTCAAGTGCTGCAAACGATTTAAGCCTTCCATATAACACAATAGCTGATAAAGTTTTCTGTCCGCTAGAACAGTATGACATATTTTCACTGAACCCTCATTATGAGAGAGAGAGAAGTTTTGTATGATTTCTAGCAGTGATAAAAGCTGCTTTTATAAATCTAAAATTATGCAGCTATCTCTCAAGTCACTCGAAGTCAAGAAGAGAAAGAGGACTCTTACCTGAACGAAAGACAAACTGTAAATGAACCTGTTAGATCATTCATCTGTGTATATAGCCTCGCTTTCCGCCCACTCGAAGTCCCAGTAGTCTTCTGAAAGATCTTACACTATCTCCTAGAATGTGTTGTGTCTGTAATAATAACACTTCCTTGAAAAAACCCTATAAACATGGGAGATATGAAAACCTACTTTATAATGAATGCTTATATACTGTTAAAAAAACGGAACAAACAGTTTTTGTTCACCGTCTCTATTGTCTCAATTAGGTCTGAAAACTGTTTGTCAATTGTGGGATTCGAATCCAATCTCAGTTTACAAAGAACCAGTGCTTAAGTCCAGCATCTTAGATCACTTGACCAACCTGACCGTTTGTAATAGTATGGAAATTTCGGAAAATATTTTTGTAGTGGAAAGTGTTACCTTAACCTTTATAAACATATCGATCAAAATCTACTGCTTTAAACCAAAATAAAAGATTCGCAATTTTTTAGAAAATTTTTAATCTTAGAAAAATCATAAGACCTTGACAAAGTCTTCAGCTTCGTCGATCAGAGAATCGACACTGGCAACAACCAGTTAGCGATGATGCAGATTGTGCTACCGCGTTCATAACCTCAATGGCGGGACCTATATAATCACATTTCATCTGTGCGGTATAGGAGCACTCTGAGAAAACCCAAATACTTGTTCACCCCAGAAGAAAACACATTATATACAATCATGCATAAGTCTATTATATAATTATGTTTGTTCATATAGTATATAAATATGTTTATTCCTTTCTTGAACATCAACAATATATCGGATCAGAAGAGTGCATTTCATTTGAACCACCATTTTAACCGAAACTGCTGTTGTGTGATAATGCTGGTTCATGTTTGTCCCCAGGAACCGTCAAGGCAAAATATTCTTGATTTTTAGTTTTTGTGGTAAATACTCCCTCTTTTACTAAACATGCATTTAATGATGACCTTCTTACTTATTTTCGAAGTCAATAGAAGTCGCTGATAATACATAGGTTTTACTATTACGCTGTAGCTTACCTGGCGGTAACTGTGTATTTGATCAATTTAAGCGCCTCTCCTTGATAATAAAAGCAATGATAGATATATTGTGGGTACGAGCCGATAAGAAGCCAAAATTTCACATCCTACTCTTATTAAGTGAGTTACACCGGGGTCTTGAGAGTCATTGAGAGTGATTGAGGTGAGTATGGAGCAGCGCCGGAATGAAAGAGCGGGGGAAGCAGGAGATCCCTGAGAAATACCGCCGACCAATGGCATCGTCTGGCACGATTCCCACAGGCGAAAATTTGTAATGACCTGGCCGGTGCTCTTGGTAAGAAATGTAATCTATTATAAATCTCTATTATACCTCAATCCACTTCTCCAACTCCTGTTACGATATCAGTACCCATTTTTAGGCAATATATTTCTACTACCTACCAGTTCCTTTTCCAAATAATTTTTAGTTTGCAACATCGCATGTCCTGAATACATTTAAAGAGCCCGTATGTCAAGAAAGATCAAAGCTATCACATAAAAAACTGTATTTAAAAAGGTGAGATAATTGTGAACATTGGGTGATGTTACACACGTACGCACGCTCACACGTACACATATATATGCATATATATGCATGTATATGTATATATATATGTATATATGTATGTATGTATGTGTGTGTGTGTGTGGGTTTTTGTGTGTGTGTGTGTGTTTTTGTGTGAATGTTTTTGTGTGAATGTTTTTGTGAATGTTTTTGTGAATGTGTGTGTGTTTGAATGTTTTTGTGAATGTGTGTGTGTGTGTTTGAATGTGTTTGTGAATGTGTGTGTGTTTTAATGTGTTTGTGAATGGGTGTGTGTGTTTGAATGTGTTTTTGAATGTGAGTTTGTGTGTGTTTGAATGTGTGTTTGAATGTATGTGTTAAAGATTGGTTTCAATTTTAGTTTACTCTCCGACATATTATATATGCTGTAGTTTTTACTTTTGATTAATTTTTTGGCTGCTTTCCTTCGTATTTCATTCAACTGTAGAGTTAGTTGGTGCCTCTAGTAGTTTTGCGCCTAATATAGGGTAAAGTATTTTATTTTGATTTTTTTGGCTGTGGGTTGGTCATACATAGACAACATATTTCACCTATAGCAAAAATATATCATTTATTTAATTTTTATCCCACTAACTGATTTAGTTCACAGCTTTCAGTATTGTGATCATAAACTGCCATTAAAAATACTTTAAGTTGACGAAACTCATTTACAATGTCGTTCATATAAATATTCTGCCGTTTTTATTGTAAATTTCTATGTAGTGAAATATTATTACTCATCAGAATATCGTTTCTACTATTTAATTTACAATAACTCTTAAGTATTTGTTTTGGTATAGACCCTTAACTTTGCCACACAATGCCAAAAAAAAATTTTACGATAAAAATTATTAAAATAATATTTAAGATTAATTCGTAAGACAGATTTTACGGAAATAAATATTTGCAGTTAAATTTTGGCGTACCGTACTCATGTGCAGTCCGACTCATAATTTTCACATTTTAATAAGTCGAAATTATAGGCTTTAGGCATATTTTGCAAAGTGCTTTTGTACCTGTAAAGTTTTGTGAACTACAGTATACATTATCTTATGCTATTAGCGGCTGTAAAATTTAAAACTAAGTGGAAGTCATTAAAGTGATATTAATGTACGTACATGCCACATTACTCTCCACCAATGGCAACATACGGCTCTCATGTGACACTAAGAAACGGATGCTTCTGTTGAAAGACTCTTGTACTTGTGAGTCATCCCAACGCTGAACCCTCTCCTGCTAGCAAATGACGCCATAAACTTCTGAAACCATTGAAATAGAACGACATCATGGCGTGGAAGCTGGATGGGCCAGAATCTCTCAATTGAATCTGCGAAGTGTGCCTCGAGTACTGTTGACTGCGTAGGACCTAGCGTCATCGCAAATGAGTATAAGGCCCCTCGTTAGGGAACCACGTCTCTCGGTATTGATATATTGCCGCAACGATGCAAGAATTTCGATATATCGATCGGCGCTGAGAGTGGCGCCTCGCTCCAAAGAATTCCTTAAGTATCGGTCCATGGCGATCGAAGAAGAACTTCGCTGTCAACGTTCTTGTGTCTACTCTTCTTGGGTGTTGGTGTCTTCTCAGGTTTCTACTTCTTATTGGACCCAGTACTTTTTTGTAGCTGTAGTGATGGCAGATGGTCTCCTCCATGGTTAAAATTTTAATCTGGAACTCATCGCCTTCCAATCTCTAGCGGTCCAGCTGCTGTTGATAGACAGGAACACTGCCACTTTTAATTTCGCAGTAAGGTTTCATGGAACCTACTGGGCCCAACCCTGCCAATAGTGCAGCTTGTCATACAGTATTGTATTAACAATCTCGTGGCTAATGCTGATCATAACGGTGCCACTTTTCTGTGATCAGTTTTTCAGCATGGCCTAACTGAAAATTAGTCTGATCATTGACAGCATTAATGGCGGCATGGAGTTGTCCTCTAATGACGACCGGTCTCTTCGGAATCCTGACAGTCAGAACCTGATATTATGCAACCGCTTAAATTACTGCTGACTGTATACAGCTTCCATTATGTGGTGAATGTCCACAGGCATGTGATCCTCAGTCTCAGAGTAGATAAGTATACAGATACGAACATACGTGTGACCGGGGTGGTGAAGTGGTTAGGCTACTTGCCTCCCACTTTGTCTAACCGGGTTAGATTCCCAGTGTAATCGACCCCGGATTTTCGCATGCAGTAATCGTGCCGGACGATGCCGCTGGTCATTTGGTTTTCTCGGGGTCTCCAGTTTCCCTTGACATTGCATTCCTGCCCTGCTTCATACTCACCTCGCTTCACCCTCATCGGCTCTCAAGACCTCGACGTTAAGAGCCGCCCAAATATCTCCACTCCACGAAAGTGTGTGACGCTTCCATTGATGTTGGTGTACCCATTCTCTGATTAGCTGGACGAGGCTATAGGAACCGGCCTTGTGTCTGATTGGTTACTGCATGCTGAGGAAAGCTCCCTTTTGTTTAGGCTGCCGGCTGGCTAGTAGTTTATCAGGCGCTGATTGGTGGACGGCGTTCACACACGTTGCTGGCCAGTGACGCCATCTTACTGGCGCCTGTGGTTTTACTTCGCGGAATAAGCAGTGGTTACACGTCTGTATTCTTAAGTAGTTTGTGCCTCTGCAGTGGGAAACCGCATGACACTAAAATATTCTTCACTAGAAGCTCCCATCACACACAGACACTGATGCACACTGCTCCAAGGTCGGCTCACCCATTGCACCGCAATTGGAGCATGGCAACATCTGTCTATAACCCATTCACGGTTACTTACAACTTTTCTGAAGGCCTGCGTAAGTTCTAGTTCCAGGATATTCCTCCGCCTCATGGGAACCAAGCTTATCCGACTCTAGCAATTTAGACCAAAGGTACAACGCACCTCATTCGTGCGCACTCAGTGTAATAATATTTTGAATAAGAATTATTTCTTACGATACATTATTTAGGAAACTACCAAACACGTTATACAAGGGGTGATTTTTCAAATGTTTGATTCAAAAAGTGTGAATAAACCGCGAATAGACTATATTGGCTTGTGATGACAGTGTGATGCCAGTGGCAGTAAGTGCGCATATTTTCATACATGTATGTACATTTCTGATTTTACAGACTTCCGTCGAGATTAATTTGGCTGCCCCTTATAAGTAATGCTTCATAGCATTTTATAAAATAATGGTATCAACGAATTCAGTTAACGTATGTGATAGATAACACCAGTGTAACTGTATAGGATTGTAAACTACGTTCATTGATGCTTATGATGTGGATCTTATCCCTATGTGCCCCAATAGTCTTTAAATTCACTACTGTTTTAATTTTTTCAAACTTCCGCTTCATGTTGGTTTACTAGTCAACCTAATATAACATTTAAAACAGTCGCAGCAAAATTTTACATTACAGATGAGCGAGATGTTATATGAACGTAATCAAAAAATCTGTTTTTGTTGATCTATTACAGCTACCTTGATTTAGATATAATTTCAACAGTATGGCTGAAAGAAAAATTTGTGTTATATCGTTTTTGAAATAAAAAATAAACAATACTTTGATTTATTTACTAAGCCCACAGTCTTATTCAAAACGGTATGGCAAATACACACAAATGTTCTAGTTTCTGGAATACGTATATTATTTCACTAGTTTTAAAATATTTAACATTGGAAAAATTAACCTAATACCGACGATTGTGTACAAACAGTAATTTCATTGAAATCGTCCGACCAATCTATATTTTTATTTAATAGATCATACCTTCACGATCATCATCACGGAAGTGTTACGTGTTAAAAAAATTTTACGTCATTATTTTAAAATGTATACAGCCAAGTCTTTTCGAAGCTCCCGCCAATCGAATGCCTAAACTTTCGATACCTGCTTGCTTCGTCAACTTATTTCTTAAATAAGCTTGTTACACGGACATTATCCTCGAATAATTTAACGGATAGTTCACGATCATGATACATGACCACGATGGAGATGAACTCTCTCGCAAACGAGAATTTTTTCGTCGGTTGTAGATGAGTGTTCAAAATGCTATCATCAATATAGTTAGGTCTACACGGTATTTCCCACGACTACAAAACATTCAGTCCTAAAATGTCAGTCTGTTGTATTACCACTGCTTTCAATGCATCGCATTGTTGTAAAAAATAAAACTTCATTGAAAATACTGTTTTATTTTTGTATTCAAATCAGTCTTCCGACAAGAGTTTTGTTCACTGAGCACATCTCCGCCTCACTGCGCTTGTCGTCATTCCCAAGCGAGAATCTGTAGGGCAAAACAAGCCATTGTTATTTTATTTTTGCTCGAGTTCTGTATTTATCGTTTCGTTAAGTTCCTCGCCATGAGGCTCCGCACTCGGTCACGTTATAACGTGGACGTGACTCGCCGATCAGAATGACAGCATTGGTAACTTTGTCCAGGGTGGGCCCAGATGTTAAAAATTAATTAGTTAAAGGTTGTTCACGATAAAGTGAGCACTTTTGAAATGAACCAAAAAAAAAAAGTCACAGCTCTTACCTGCATATATTGTAACGGGCGCACTGAGTCACATCCATCCAATAAAGTTGGTAACGATGGATTAAAAGTAGTTCCTTATCTTAACGTCGAATAAAAAGTGTTAGGTAACTATTTGTGATAACTTAAAACTATTTCTTTAGCTTTATGCTTTTTTAATGCACCGAAGTGTAAAAACGAGCAGATATGTAAATTATGTACTTTCATACTAATTTCACAATTTCATTTGACCGGCGCATGAATAAAGTGGCGAGGTCCATGTCAATGTTAATTTCACATAAAGCGGATGAGTACACAACGTGTATACAAGTAGATCTTAAGCAGGGCTTTCAAAAGCGCCCATTTTACCGCGAACAGCCTATAATAGCAGTTTATAGCAGCAAAATAAATATGCAGCCGGTGGCAGAAAGATGAATAGTGTATAGCTAGCCACGGTTAAATAAGAACTTTCGAAATCAAACTTGAAAAATTGCCATTGCCCCTTCCTACATATATTTTAACGAGGACGCTGTAAGGCATGCGCCCAGAAAAGTTGGCAGCAACGAAGTGTAAATAGTTTCCTTTCTGATAAATAAGTTAAAAGTGTTAGATACACAAACTTTAACACAGATTTGATCATTTTTGCGTTGTATGTTCATGCATGCGATTGCAAGAATTATCATATAAGTGAGTGGGTTACTTTTCTAATAGTTTCATAGTTCCACTTGGAGCGAAGCATAAGTTAAGTGATCAGGCTCATGGTAATGTTCGTTTAACGTGTGGCGAAAGAATACACAGTGTGTGCACAAGTTGATCTTAAGCAGGACTTTCAAAAGTGTTCAGTGCACCTTGAACAGCTTATAAAGGGATTTTCCCAGAAATAACTCAAGCTTCCTAGGTTTACTATTTTATATAGCTCCTTGTACAATGTAAAATATTAGTATTAGAAAAAACTTGAGTCGTAAAGTTATACAACTTCAAAATAAGAAATAATTTATATGCGTATTCTTTTCCTTAAATTTCCTTTTCAACTTTGAGGTAAAGTTCTGCCATATAATTTTTTTTACGTTTATCCTAAACATTTATTTTTTTTTTTACCTCTCACACCACTCCCAATCTTAACGACCAGATACTCCACAACTTGAAGTGTTTTCTTGATCCGTGAACTGAAATATCATATTGAAGTGAACTGTGAACGAATTTTTGTTCATAGTTGAGAGAGAGAGAGAGAGTAGTGGAGACAGTAAAATATGAAATAAGCTGTGAAAGGTATTCATCACAATCACAGAGAGGAAAACCTGAATTCGTTTTGTCGATAATGATAATGAAAGATATTCAATAAATGAAGCACGATTATTTTATAAATCATACTTATTTAAATTAAGAAATAACACCGTTACACGAGTCATCATCCAGCGAATTACGAAAAACCTAAATGTTATAATTTATTATTACTAAGGGGATTTAGGGTTTTCTCAGCAATTATAACATTTTTTTCATTTGCAACTGTGAAGATAAAATGTAAAGAAGGGACACAAATGTATAAATATTTTACACTAATATAAAAACACAAAAATAATTGATTACATGTATAAAATAATTGTCATAAGTGTTTGTAACTATGCCACACAAAGTTAATCAGTCAAAAAATAGGGATTACTAAACAAAAGTATGAAATAGTTTTCTTCCGCAGGACAAAATTTCGAAGATAATTAACTTCGCTATTTTCGAAGCGTTTTAAGACGCAGCCTGGGCTAAATGCTCGACATAATCTGAAGTTCTGAAACCTCGGTGTATTAGTCAAGCATATTAAAATACCAATATACTGAACTAAAGAATTTATCTAAAATAAAATCGCGAGTTCATGCGTACTGCAATGAAACATTTGAAAGTTGCCTGTAAAATTAAATAAATCATGAGATTGTGTTTATGTGTGTGTATATATATATAATATATTACACTGGGGGTTTAGCGAGTGACCGTGTTTTCAGATTGGTCAGGTTCCTAGAATAGTTACGATGTTACAAATTTTTATCATACAAAGACTATAAAAAAAGTTATGTGAAACTAACAACATTGGATATAGTTCTATCCACTAAGCCACTGCAGCCCCACTTGGATTCGCTCTGTCCACTGAGCCACTAAGGCCCCACTTGGAATCGCTCTAGCCATTTTGCCACTAAGTCCCCACTTGATATATCTCTATCCACTGGGCCACTGCGGCCCCACTTGATATAGTTACATCCACTAAGGCACTACGGCCCCACTTGGAATCGCTCTAGCTACTGGGCCACTAAGGCCCCACTTGATGTGAAATTAACTCAACATTGAGGCGAGACATTTGGAGTAAAAAAAAAGAAGATATTCCATTACCTTCATATCTGTATGCAATAATCTCTATGCATTAATGCGAAATTTTGGCAGGAAAAAGTAATTAAACAATTGCTTTTTATGGTCAAAAATCATGATTGCGTAATCTGATCTTGCTGAAATTTGAACTTGGCGTGTATTAGACCCTGAGGATTCGCTCCGCAAAATTTTAATAACTTTTGTTGAGTTTCAAGGGACTTAAAAGTATTTCCTTGTCTAGTAGGATTATTTGCACATTTGTAAAATAATTAATATAGGTCTATAACAGAAAATATTACGTGCAGAAAATAGAAAAAAAATTTATTCATTTTCTTTTAATTATTTACATTCCGAGAATAAGTGCCTCATAAATTAAGTTTTATTTATGTCCCAATTCTTATACTCGTAAGTAAAAGTAATAAATAACATGGTAAGACACATACAGAGTGTGCAGGAAACATGTATACAAACTCAGGGACGAGATTCGTGATCTTAAGAGGAAGATTAAAGTAGGACACCCATGGTCCACATCAAATAATTAGGGGTGTAGCAGCCCCAAAGGCGGTTGGCGACAAGGAAATTACGTTGGGATATAAGGGAAATTATTTGTGTTAGAACAACACAAATTGGTAAATGGAGCAAGTAAACCACGATTTCGGATACACGGTGGGTATGGTCCGTCGTACACACTCCCATCATGTAAATAATGGGGGTTGGTACTTTTTACTTGCATGCAACGCATACATCGTGTGGTTAAATTGATTGCGGATACCATGGGGTGAAGCAGGACGACGTTGGTAGCAAATAAACCCCCCTTGTTGCAACTTTCTAGGACCTACTATTCCCGGTTAAATCGAAAGCAAAGGGTAAGTGGTAGCAATAGCATGGCCTAGTGAGTAGGCAACCCTTCTGGCACCCGGATGTATTCACCGGGGAGTCCCCGCCGAATTTGTGAAGTGTGTGTGGTGGCACGCAACGAGTTCTTGAAGAGCCGATGAGGGTGATTGAGGTGAGCATGGGGCTGCGCAGGAAGGGAAAGGGGGGCAAACAGGAGAACGCCGATAAATCCCGCCGAACAGCGGCATCGTCCGCCACAACGGCCACATGCGAACGTCCAGGGGAGACCTGGTCGGGAATAGATCCCGGTTCGCCTTGGGAGGCGAGCATGCTAACCGCCCGCCGAATGAGTATGGCCAGGAACCAACACGCAAACAACATAATAGTATTAGGATATGTGCTACGCCAAAGTGTAACGTAGCTGTGTAGGTGGCAGATTGTACAGCAGAGGGTCGAAACGAAGACAACAGCATGTTAGTTGCACTGGCTAACTGCGACTGTAGTCATGAGAAACACACGTGTGGTGCGTTCAGTGATGGTGTGTTATGTACAATGTAGTCAGTGTTGCGAGTAGTGATAGGAACGTAATGGGCCCAGTAGCGTGACTATGTACTAACGTATGTAAAGGCATGTAAATTCCGTGACGTAGCAATGCATTATCAGTATGGAAGGCACTGTCAGTACAACACACCATACACATAAATCATTCCGGATTATGCAGGTGGCGTATTACAACGAAGTTCACAACAGATGTTCGAAATGGGCCCCGCCCATGGCAATGCAGTGGTTCATCTAGCGAATTAGAGACTGGCGGACGCGTTGAAACACTCCTGGTGTGTTTCGCACGTGATCGCAGGCAGTCACGACCGTCGCTAACAGATCCTCTTCAGATACCATGGGTGTCTCGTACACCCACACCTTAAGAAGTCCCCACAGCCAGAAGTCTAATGGCGTAAGGTCCGGGGAGCGTGGTGGCCAAGCACATGGCCCACCCCGTCCCATCCAGCGAGTAGGATACGCTGTGTTAAGGTGATTACACACAATACTGGCTAAATGGGATGGTGCATCGTCGTGTTGCAGCCACATACATTCTCTGATGGCGAGCGGAACATCCTCCGGTAACTGTGGCGAACGGAACTGCAGGAAATCATAATATTGAAACACAACCGCACGGTTTGGCAGGAATAATGGGCAAATAACATTGTCTCGGACTATGCCGGCCCAAATCTTAATGCCAAAGCGGTGATGGTAGCCTCTTGTTACAGTTGCCTGTGGGTTGGCGTCGTTCCACATGCGGACATTCTGGCTGTTGCAAAAGCCTTCCTGTGTGAACGTGGCTTCGTCTGTGAACATTAGGCCTACAAGAGCCAGGAAATCACAATCAATTGCACACTGCAGCATGAACCACCGGCAAAAGTCTAGCCGAAGGCCGTAATCTGCTGGCCCCATTGCTTGTACCCTACGCACATGGTATGGTCGCAGCAGCTATTCATGGAGGATACACCATACTGTGCCATGCGATGAATCCATCCTCCATGCGACCTCGCGGCTGCTTGTAGAAGCGTTGTCCGCTACATTCTCTAAGACCGCCTCTTCAACCTGCGGAGTGAGGACAGTTCTCGGTCGACAGGTCCACACCGACACTGAAATGAGCCTGATTCCCGTAGTCGCTGTGTAAGGTGTGCGGATGTATGGTGGCTCGGCCGACATCGTGCAGGGTATCTTTGGCTGTACATACGCGCAGATGCCCTGCCGTTGCCTCTCACTTCACCATAAACCAAGACCATGTCTGTTTTTTTTTCCGAATTTGTGAACTCGTCCATGTTCACGTCTACAGTACCTAGTGAATCGTAGCAATGACAGGCTGCGAATAATGGACCGATCGGGCAGACGGGCCGGGAAACTACATTGCTCTGGAGGAGGTAAAGGGGAACCAGCTGTGACGTGTAATATCGTGCATCATACCACCAACATGTGTTGCAGCCTGGAGCTGTACGTGTTGCCTACTCACCAGGCCATGCTATTGTTACTGTACCCTTCGTTCGTACTTTACACGGTAATGGCGTATCCTTGGAAGTTCCAACTAGGGGGCCTTTTGTGCTACTTATGATATCGCGTGTCATCCACACGTACTGCACCAGGTTTATACACATGTTGTTGGTATGATGCATTATGGTACACGATAGTACTCACCAACCCCTATTATTTACATGATGGGGATATGTACGGCGGACCATACCTACCGTGTATCCAAGATCTTGGTTTACTAGCTCCGTATACCGATTTGTGTTCTTGTAACGCAAATACTTTGCCTAATATTCCACGTAATGTCCTTGTCGCCAACCGCCTTTAGGGGCTTCTACAGCCCTTATTATTTGAGATGGACCATGGGTGTCTTATAACAATCTTCCATCTTCCTCTTTTCCGGTTACGAATCACGTGCCCGAGTTTGCACACGTTTCCTATACACGCTATACAAGATACCTAAGCGTAGCCGTACTCAATTGGAAATAAGTGTAATGGTGGCTGACTTTCACTATACAAGATAGCTAAGCATTGTTGTAACCTACGCATTTGAAAATTGTGTAAGAATTCATTTACATAACTTTCAAATATCTCGTAAATACTATGGAAACGTCTTCCATATGCTTCACCGTTATTATAGGACGTAGCCAATACCGTATATGGTAAAAGTCGTGACGTTATTTATGGCACAACCGCAGGTAGCACAATATATGTAAACTTATGTTTCAAACAGGAGCACCATTTCGGAAACTATCGGAATAATTCCGATAGCTGAAAGACGTCATTTAGCTACCAGGATGCTTAGTCAAATTTGAACACAGCGGATTTGTATACCGGAATCGACCTGTAGTGAGTCAGAATCAATACGACAGCAAGGCAGCTGTCGGAATTGTCATACCGCTAGAGATCGTCAGTTAATATCATTGTTTGTTGAAGGAAACGTGAAAAAAAAAAAAAACACGTTTTTAATGTTAAATCTAAATATAGTAGCTGTAAAAGGGGAGTTCTGCGCAACTCAATTTTCATCGAAAAACCGTGATTTTCTGCTCTAAAATCAAGGTTACTTGCTCCAAAATGATGGTTTGAAATTTAAGAAATTAAGCATTCCAAAAAAAAAAAAAAAAACATTTACTCCAAAATCAAGCATTTTTACCCAAAACTAGTAAATTTACCGCTTTTTCAAAAGATCAGATCACAATTTGTGCCACCTTAAAAAACGAGCCTTTACGCATTTTAAAAACCTGCTTCCCATTTATTAGTTTCAAAGAATTTTTATCGAGTACCTTGACATAGCGCTCTGGCAATGAAATTTTAAGTTTTCTGTCTAGAACACTTTTTTTTTGCCTAACTTAGACTCTTCAATTTCAAAATCTGTAGCAGTAAACCATTTATTTGTTTCTAGATCTTGTAGTTTAGTGAATTCACGCGAATTGTTCAACTTGTTGAGCAGAGTTTCCATTTTTTGTTATTTACAAAGAAACAAATTAATAAAGAAAAATATTTTTGCTTAAAAATTACTCTCAAATCCTGCACAAAAATGACTCACAAATCCTGCTCAAAAATATCTCACAATTTCTGCTCAAAAGTAGCTCACAAATACTGCCTAAAAATGACTCACAAATCCTGCTAAAAAATTACTTACAATAACATGAACCTTCTGATTTTTGCTATTATATTGTATCTGCTTATGGTGATTAGAAACCACCAACTGTATATCGTGACCCAGATGCTCATAAAATATTTATACAATCTATAAAAAGTGAAGTAGAAGAAATTGGTGAAATATATTCCCAAATTGAACCAATGCACCCATTAACAAAAGAAGAAATATACTATATAGGAAATCAAATATATATATTGTATGCGAGTGTGAATATACGGAGGAAAATAAAAAAAGTACATCATGATCACATTAGTGGACAGTTAATTAATCCAACATGCAACAATTGTAATCTAAAATTAAAATTACCAAATTTTGTAGCCATTAAATGTTATAATTTAGCTGGGTATGATGCACATTTATTTATTAAAGAGTTAGGATATGATGATAAACGTATAGATTTAATAGCAAATAATGATGAAAAGATTATAACTTTTGGAAAAACACAGAAAATTGAGAAATGGAATTTATAGACACATTTAAATTTATGGCCTGTAGTTTAGATAAATTATCATCAAATTTAAGTAAATATCAAACGAAACCCACACTTAAACATCTTCCAGAAGATCAAGTTGATTTGGTTATTATAAAAGGTGTTTACCCATATGATTATACGGATAGTTGGTAGAAATTTGAAATAAACTGAACTTCCAACAAAGAGTGATTTTTACAATAAATGAACGAAAATAGTATATCTCATGATTTATACGAACATGCAAAATGTGTATGGAACCAATTTAATATAAAAAATCTTGGCGAATACTCTGATTTATATTTAAAAAGTGATGTATTATTGTTAGCAGATATAGTCCAAAATTTTAGAAACACATGTAAAAATTCATATGATTTAGACCCTGTATGAATATTTTACAGCACCAGGTTTATCATGGGATGGTATGCTAAAAATGAATAAACAACCACTAGCTTTATTACATAACTATGATATGATTTTAATGATTGAAAAAGGAACTCGAGGTGGAATATCACAATGTTGTAAGCAATATGTTAAAGCAAATAACAAATATTTGGAAGATTTTAATCCAAATCATGAATCAAATTATTTAGCATATCTCGATGCGAATAATCTATATGGTTGGGCGATGTCGCAGCAATTACCATATTGTGATTTCGAGTGGGTGTACTATGCATTAAATGATTTAAATTACTGGAGTGAAAATATATTAGATTTGGAGAATGATTCAGAGTATGGTTATATATAAGTTGATTTAGAATATACACAAGAACTACATAATTTACATAAAGATCCTCCATTTTGCCCAGAAAATAAGGTAGTTCCAAAGACAAATCAATCTAAATTATTAACAACTTTACATAAAGCAGAAAAATATGTAATTCACTATCGCAACTTGAAACAGTGTCTAAATAATTGATTAAAACTCACTAAAATACATAGAATATTAACGTTTGATCAGTCTGATTGGTCTAAGAAATATATTGATTTGAACACAACAATGAGAACTAATGTTAAAAATTATTTCTAAAAAGATTTTACAAGCTCATAATTAATTCAGTGTTTGTTAAAACTATGAAAAATCTTAGAAACAAAGTCGATATAAAACTAGTAGTATCAGATGCTGAATATGTGAAAAATTAATAGCAAAACCAAATTTCAAAAGAAGTGTTATATTTAATGAGAATCTCGTGGCTATTCACATGAATAAAAATAATGTAATATTTAATATGCCAATATATGTGGGCATGGCCATTTAGGAAATTTCGAAAGATTTGATGTATGATTTCCGTTATAAAATGATGAAGCCAAAATATGATGATAAAATTGAACTATACTATCAAGATATTATTTCATACATTTATACCATAAAAACAGAAGATTTTTACGAAGATATGATATCGATGTTAGAAAATTTGATACAAGTGATTATTCAAAGAGCAATAATTATAACATGCCTCAAATAAATTAAAAAGTTTTCGAAAAATGAAAGACGAATATAATAGTAAAATAATGAAAGAATGCGTTGGTTCACAAGCAAAAATTTATGCATATAGAGATGGCGATAAAGAAAACAAAAATTCTAAATGTGTGAAAAAATGTGGTGTTAGTAAGATAATTACATTCGAAGACTATAAGAATTGTTTGCTTTATGAGAAAATTCAATATAGAACAATAAATTTGATAAGGATTGAGAAACACAAAATATATATGGTCGAAGTTAGTAAAATTGCGTTGAGTCCTTGTGATAACAAGAGAATTATACTAGAAAATAAAATTGATACACTGCCATATGAATATGAAAAAGAATAATTTTTAATAAATTTTATATTATTATATTTTAAACTTCTTTAGTTTCCAAAACATTGATATCAGAACCACCAAAATCAATTAAATTTCCTTTTTTTGTATATAATTTTAAAGATAATATAACTAAAATGTTCATTATTTATTCTATAAAAAATTTGGATATGGGGGCTTATAGCTAATGTAATTTCGAAAATCAAGCATAGGGTTTGGTGGAAAACTAGCAATTATATTAGTCTCCAGGTGATTAGATTCATCATATTTAGTGAACATGCCATATGCCAAGTTACAATGAAAATGTATGGTTTTATATGGATTAAAATTAGGCAGTTTAGTGCTTTATCTTTTTCAATAGTCATATTTTTCTCAAAGCCGAAAACATCAGGTAAGTGATCATCAAGTATATTAGCAATCTTAGTTTTGATAGATTTTCTATTTTTCACATTGTCTGTTGTTATTTCAATGTTGTTTGTTGAAAATAGCTCAATTAAATTCATAGTTTCTTTTAACGATTCAACGTTGTATTGGCCCCTGGGGACTGTGATAACTTCATTTTTGTCAACTACTACGCTCATTTTTTCAATCGTTACAGTATTATTCTCCACATTTGGAGTTAAAAATATTGCATGAAAACTGACTAATGTCATCGATTTATCTTTATGATTTATATCATAGTAAAGTTTCTTCTACAGAACTGAACTGTTATTTGTTAATTTGAAAACTTTATTTGACAGCTCAAGCTGCCAAGACAAAGTCGTATTATCCATTTGTTACAAAAATGATTTGTAATTAAATGAAACAGCAGCAGCCAAAACAGTCCTATGCTGCGAAAAGTTTACTGGGGTGTTGGTGTTCTAATATCTGAAGAATCTTCTAAGAATGAGAAAAATAGCGAACTTTTGCCTGATATTATGAAAAAATTTAAAGAAATTTGTGCAAAATGTTGGGATGAAGATTATGGTTTTATTACAATAGAAATTAATAGAAAAAATAATTGATGCCAAGTACAGAAATAAAATTAAACAGTTTATTATATTTTAAAAATTTTTTGTATATAAATGAAGATATATAATTATTCTTGCTATTACAAATATAATTTTTCCACTATCCAAGAAAGAGAATAAGACAAAATGTGTTATCAACTTTTTAAATAAATTTGGATATCTAAAAGGCGAAGAAAATTCGCTTTCAAAAAATGATACAGAAAATTACGAAACTTGTGTAAGAATATTTCAAGAATATTACAACTTTTCTTCAATCGATGGTAAACTCAATGAAGAAACAATTAATTTAATCAACAAGCCAAGATGTGGTGTTAAAGATGAGATAATTGTGGACATTTCATCAACAGCAAAATGTACAAAACTCGTTAAAATGGAATTTTGGATAAGCAAATTCAATTACAAATTTAGCAAAAGAGGCTTCTAACATTTAGCAAAAACACACCAATTTGAAATTTGTTTGCAATACGAATTCTCCAGATATACTTATATCATATAAACAAGGGTTACATAATAATAATAATAGGTTGTGTGGATTTTGTCCTTATACATTATATCCATTTGGTAGTGCACTGGCTCATGCATATTTTCAAAATAAACAAAATAGCCTCGTTGAAATTCATATCAATAAGCAGGAATATTGGTATAATGATGGTAAACTCTCCTGAAAATAAAATTAATATACTAGCGGTTTTGATTCACGAAATTGGACATGCATTAGATCTTCAACATACAAATGATGAAAATGCAATCATGTACCCATTTCTCAACAATGATTTGGTTAATTTGCAACCAGATGATATTCAAAATATTCAAAACTTTTATGGGCCACCACTACAAAATAATTATAATTATGATACCATTTGCTTCATGCAAAGACGAATATATAAAAACGTTTTTAATTATTAATGTTTAGTTGCATATTTTTTTACAATAAAAATGTTTGGACAAGAAGTTTGGGATACCAGAAAATAATCAAAAAGCCATTATCGATAAGAAATTGGTTTCGGTTTGTACCGACCATTTTCAATAATTTTTTTGTATTCCAAAGACCATCAGGCGAGCTAGTCCTGTTTGTTGATGAAAAAATTTATATCCTAGTTATAATCTTGTTGGTGGTTAATCAAATATCTTCGCTTCATTTGGATTAAGAGATGAATATAAAATACTGTTTCAAATTTATATTCGGGGATAACTTTTATCTTTTATGGAAAGTCGTATTATGCTGAAATAGATGAACATCATTTCCAGATAAAAAAAAGCATGGCCTAATAAGTGGTAAATTTCCAAATTTACCATCTATGATAGATTCAGCTTTTAGATATACAAATGGTTTACTGTATTTTTTAAGTAATGAAGCTTTCATTGAATATAACGAATTTACAAAAAAATTGACAAAAGTTGGCAAGAAATAGCATTTCATTGTTTCGTATAAAGTTCGAATCCTATAATGAAATGATAAATAAAATAAAATATATTTTCAATGACTTATAAAGTTTAACTCCGTAAGAGCTATATCATTCAATGAATTTGGTCTGTAGACATTTCAAAACGTGGACATATTATTGAAACTATTGATAATTCGGGAATAACTTCCACAATGATGAATATTTTGTTAAGATTACCAAGTGAACAAAATTATTTAGAGTCTACTGGTGTTGATAATAAATTTCGAGTAAAATCTGCTCGTAGTGATAAAATAAATGAAATAATGTATCTATTAAGATATTTGTTTGGCTTTATTTGCGATAATAATGAAGTTTACTGGAAAGGTGGTTATAAAGTAACTTTTTTTTTAGAAATTCATCTTATAACCATTGTTTATTTGTTTATGAAACTAAAATAGCAGATGGTTCAGTTCATAAAACTTATGCTGATCAAGGTAAAATTGTTATTCAAAAATTAGAAATTTCGTGGCCTATTGTTGAATACGCGGCTAACACATCAATTACAATTAAAGAAAAAATATTTATAAATCCTAAAATTCATATTGGTTTTAAGTACTGGCAATTTTTAGAAAAAGAAGTTCCTGGTGGACAATTGTTTTTAACTTTTATATAAGAGATCAAATTAATAATATACAATTTGACATGCCTGATTTTGTAATTGCGAGTTTCCAAACTAATAGAAATAATCGCGCTGAGAAATATGTGCATCCTTCAATGTTTCGCCATTGTATTGTAAGAAATATTTTTGTTAAAACAGAAGAAATGAAACTCTCCCAAAAGAAAATTGGAATCTAGATATTGAAAATGATCTTTGTCTTAAAATGTTTCTGGCTTTTAACGATTTTATAAATTCTAGAACAAAATTAGATACTATACACAGAAATAATTAACTTTATTATAAGCCAACTACAAACTATCATGGAGATATAAATTATTATTCATTTTGGGAACGAAGACCTTTATATTTAGTTGACTACCTATATAGAAAAGTAGCAGGAGTTAAAGATAAAACAAATATAAAAATTAATGTAGATTTTAAAAAAGCTGATACAATTTGTAATGTTGTTTCAGTTAGTCAACGAAATTTAACATATGATTATTTGAAAGAAAATATCAGTAAAGAGCGATCAATTTATAACTGTAATAAATGGATAATATAAACGATTTTACAGAAACAAGAAATCGGTTAGATATTTTAATACAATTTTTTAGACTCATAGTTGAGTGGTCACATTTAAAAGTTTTACGAATTTTTGATCAAATAAAAAGTAATTTTTCTAATTAATTTTTTTCTCGTAGCATCGCACTTTTATAAAACATATATAAATTTTTTAATATTTTTAATGGATCAAATTATAGATCTTTTAGAACTTTGGGATATTGGATATGAAATTATGAAAACAGCAACTTCCATTGATAAAGAATTGGACCTTGTTGATTTCAAAATTCTTTTAAAAATAGTTAAAAATGATCTAATATCAGATAAATTTTCTGATTTTAAAGATCATGTTTTTGATTTGGACTGCTGTGATGGTTGAGATTATGGAATCCGTAATGGCTGTGATACAGATGTTTTTTTAATTTTTAGACTTTAAAAATTCTTATTGGTGTTTCCTTTTGTTGAATAAAATTTATAAATTCTACCAAATATATTTTTATATATTTTCACTCGATTTTGTCTTAAATTTGCTTTATTTAGATTGCTCGCTTGCAAATTGCTATTTCTAGAGAACATGAGAATTTTACTTGAAAAGCGAGAAATTTGCTTGATTTTGGGGTAAAATAGCTTGTTTTTTAAGGTGGCACAAATCCTGCTCGGACTTATTTGAAAAAGTGGGAAATTTACTTGATTTTGGGGTAAAAATACTTGATTTTGGAGTAAATTTGCTTGTTTTTTAGAATGTTTAATTTCTTAAATTTCAAACCGTGATTTTGGAGCAAAAGCCCTTTATTTTAGAGCAAAAAACGCGATTTTTCGATGAAAATTGAGTTGCGCTAGAACTACCCTTTTTCATCTATTTATAATCAACAAAATAGAGTAAAAACTAAGACAGTCCCACACTCAAAATTATTATTGCTACACAAGGCTGAGAAAAAATCCCATAATCTTAATGTTAAGTTGGCACAAGAAAACTGATAAGAGTGTTGAAATCATACAGTAAATTATAGCACGATACATCTAAAATGTAAAACGAATAATTATAATTTTGCGATAAAAACTGTAACTGTCAAAAGCACTAAATTAGCCTATAATATAACTTAAGTTAGGCAGCGGTTCATACATGAAAATATGTTTAGTTTGTCATATAATGGGAACGTCCACTACTCGAAAAATGTATTCACCCCCACGCTTGTGCAAATAAAAGCCTACGGAATTCTTTTTAGTCAGAAATAGAAAACATATTCGTTGAAACTAAATAATATTTCCTGAAGGAAAATTGTATTGAGATTTAGTATGCGGTCTTCGTAATATCTATAATTTTCGTTGTTCTTGACAAGTTGTTACTAAAATATGGACAATTTTATTTTTAATAAATACATCCATTAAGTTTAATGTAAAAATTAAGACTGTTTAAGCTTGATAACCTAAAATGCATTTCAAATAAATCTGAAATATAATATTGCAAATATTTATAATTAGAATTAACGCTATCTAGCTATCATAATTGTACACCAGTATTTTGCTCATTTTCTTTTCTTCTTGAGAATACGTAATTAAATGTAGTAAAGTATGTTTTCTTTTAACAAACATAACCGTCCGAAACAACTCGTTATTGAAGAATTTCTGTGAGTAACTGAAGACTTGTAAATATGGAAGTAAAACACGCATACGCTAAATTTATTAAATCATCTATCAAATTTCACCCTTGTCCCCGCCTTAAATATTTTGATATTTATTTAAATAATTGGAGAGGATCTGTAAACCAGCAAAAAAGTTTGTCTATTATAAAATTAATTTTCCTATCCCAACATAATTAACACGATTGGCCCAGTGTCGATGATGACACGTAAAATGCGACAATGCCAAGTTGTAATATCGATTCCTGATAATCCAATACATTTCGTTCTGACAGTCCCTTCGGCCATCTAAAAAAAAAAAAGAAGAAAAAAAAACACGAAATTTGTCACTCCGACACTCGTTACAGGAGTGGAAATATCGGATCAATCCGTTCGCGTAATTATTCCGATAGTTTCAAAAATTGGACCCCAGTAAACAATTTCCTCCACTGTTTCTGAAACACAACTACCTTCTATAGGCTACTCACGGTAAAGTGAGCCCTTTTTAAGGCCCTTCTAATTGGCATTAACCACTAATAAATATATTTTACGGAATCTTCAGACGTTAACATTTGGGAGTGGTGGATTGTACACACTGTGCTTATTGGTCACACTGCAGTGTTTATATTAAAATGTTGCTGGAAGATGGAAATTTAATAAAAGGGAAATTCTAGCAAGGTACTTAAAAAGTGCTCACTTTACCGTTAATAAACTATATGTTGGTGCCAGCTCTGGCAATATCGATTCATGCCGGTACGTGTGCAAGAACCCCTCCCCCTGCAATGGTACCGTTGCCAGAGCTGGCCCAGTCAAAATGCCGGTGTGTGTGCAAGCGCCCATAAGGAGGTCGTCTAGAAAGGAATATGTTTGTGTGTGTGTGTGAAGTGCTACGGTCCACGCCGACCGACTTATGTAAAGCGGTATCGCCTCTAGCACAAGCCAGGTTTCTGTGGTTTCGACGTGATCGTGGAACTTAGGGAATGCACGTGGTGCCCAATAATTTGATTGGAAGTGACTCTGTATCAAAGTCCAGTGAATACCTTTGCAGTAGTTTCACGTGTATCCAGTTCGTGTGTGAGTGAAGAGACGAGGTGATTATGGAGCAGTATCGGAACGCAGGGGGGGGGAGGGGGGAGATCTCTGAGAAAACCCGCCGACCAGCGGCATCGTCCGGCACGATTCCCACATGCGAAAATCCGTGAGCAACCCCGCCGGAAATAGGGCCTGGTTCGCCTTTTTTGGAGGTATCCGGTTCGTATTTTTTGAGCTAGACCTACAGCGTTTTGGATAACGTTTTATCTAGGTCTATGTTGGAGATCATGAAAATAATGTTTCCAAAGTGTGAAATGTTTCGAAAGTATCATTAATCGTCTGGAATGGGTTTTGTTTTCGTAGTTAAACGTATTTGAGACATGTCGAAGGTCTGGCGAAAGCAAGTTGTTGTTGTTTTTGTTTTTATTTTTTTTGTAACACGCTGCAGCGCATTTCAAATGCCTGGTAGGTAGACAATCACACTCCAAAATGGCTAAAAATGACTTCTTCAAAGCGCTGTATCCTCAAACTTACGCATGAGATACATTCACAAGAACACAAAGGCACTGCACTGAACGTTGCTATAGATTTCCCACCAATCAAGTAATACGGTCGGCGCTGAAAGTTCAATAGGTTCACGCAGTACGACTAAAACACACTGCAGGCCAGAATACAGCATTGCACGTAAGGGCGATGGCGCACTTGATGCGCGTGGTAGTGTCGCCCTTATCGCTCCGTTGCTTCTCGGTTTAAAACGCGGGGAAAAAACTCGAAGGCCGGAGCCCTATCATAATAAGGCTCGACATGTCCTCACACAAGGGCTGCGCTTGCGTTAACGTACTTCGTTCGTCGGACGAGGAGACTGTTTGCCTGCCGCTTACTACACTTTGAGTTGCAAATTGCATCAGCGGTCTAGAGGGAGAACCAAGAGGTTCGGTAGGTTGGTCGGCGAATGAGACCTCGGTGCGGGTGGGGGGGGGGGGGGGTAACTTGACCGCAAATCAATGGCTGTCGACCACAAGCAGTAAGCAACTAGTTCTGCTTAGGAAGCGGCCGCAGGGAGCTTTGCCAGCTTTCGGTCAGCGCAGTGCGGCCATTAATATGCATCGCATCGCCAGTATAGAGGGAGGGTTGGTGGCTGCCGTGGTGCTTTGCCCGCAGACAGTCCCGGAGTCCACCGTCCTCACCTTGCTGCGGTCACAACTTGGGCGAAGCTGCGGCGTGTTCCATTCTAGTTCGGTTACGCCCTTTCGTGAACATCGCCTGCGATGTAGTCTACTCAGCGTGATTTTGGACGTCCGTTCCTACTGTCTGCTTCCCGAGCCAATCTTCACCCCGATCATGTACTCCAGATAATGAATGAAGGCGCTTCAAAACCTGGCAGCCATACATGCTTGAGACCATTAGCTTGAGATGATACTACGCATGCGCTAGGTGCTGCTATTAGTGGCAATCTGGGCTTGGGCGTGAATTTTTGGGTTAGTATATCTCGCGACTGCGATGTGCTAGCGAGCTGAATTTTGGT
Organism: Dryococelus australis; assembly: GCA_029891345.1. Taxonomy (NCBI): domain Eukaryota; kingdom Metazoa; phylum Arthropoda; class Insecta; order Phasmatodea; family Phasmatidae; genus Dryococelus; species Dryococelus australis. The sequence continues at coordinate 264,064,108 of CM056993.1, forward strand.
AAAGGCTGTTCCCAATTAAGTGCGCACTTATGAAATCAACCTTATAAAAAAGTCACCCCTCCTATTTGCATATATATATATATCTTTAAACGGGTGCACTAAGTGACATGTGCCCAGTAAATTTGGCAACGAAGGATGGAAAGTAGTTCCATATAAGTAGGGCGAATAAAATGCGTTAGGTAACCATTTGTGATTACTTAAATTATTTCTTTCCCTTTCTGCTTTTTTAATGCGTGTACGTGTAAAAATTAGCAAATTTCTAAAATATCTACTTTCCCGATAATTTTACAGTTTCGCTTAACCGACGCATGGATAAAGTGCTGACACCTGTGGCAATGTTGATTTTACATAAGGTGGAAGAAGACGCAACGTGCACACAAGTAGATCTAAAGCAGGGCTTTCAAATGTGCTCATTTTACCGTGAACAGCCTATACCAAATCGAATATCTAATATATATTTGTAAATTTTAAGGCATAAAGGTCAAGTACAGATGCATTTACATTCCTCTCATTTCCACCCGAAAGAAAATATCACTGGCTTACGCAGATGTATTTACGTAAAACCCACATCTTTGTTCTGGACACACGTGCCCGCACACCTACACACACACACACACACAGAGATTGTTAGACCCATTTACTTTTTCCTATAACACGGCATATTAAAATAATGTCTTAAATTTTACAGAAAGAAAATATTTTAACATCTTTAGTACGTTTTCATTTTAAACATCACTACTAATTTAGTTGTATTTATTAGTTACTTGAGAAATATTTTAGTATGTCATGACTCTACCTTAACACCCAAATAATATTCCTGTTTTGGTTTTATTAATTATGTGCTATATTTGAAATATTAGGAAGATTATTTTATGTGCTGAAAGCTAAACATTTTTTATGCAGCTCAGCCACCATTCGATTCAAAAAGGTAACACCACTGCTAAAAAGAGGTGACGATATCCTGATGTTAATTGCAGAATACGAGACTATTAACGATATCGCAAAATTTCCTACGCTAGGCATCTGGAAATTTTTGTGGTAGAGAAAAGGTTATGTGATAAATCCGTTACATTTCGCTGTACGGTGAAGAAGGCAGCCACTGGATCTGTTCTTCCCTGTCTGACAATCAAAAGGTCTTTTTTCGTAGTGGTCTGTTCGGATCGTTCGGGACTTGTCCGTCATATATTGAAATATGGGATCATTTCAGCGCGCATTCCAAAACGCCTTTCACTGCACTATTACTGAAACTCTCTCAAACTCGGTCAACCATTCGTATGTCTCGTGCTTCTTCTTAGTATACTTATTCCACCCTAAGCTTGCTTTGAAAATATAGCACGTGTTACGTCTCGTGCGCTGTTTTGAAGGTATTCGATACTGACTACCCTAAATGTAAAGCGACGAAATCGCCCTGTTATGTAGGTAATCCCGGGAGACACACCACACTCGTGGTAGTTAATTCACTCCTTCATAGATAGCAGCACCAATCGAGCGGATTGTAGGCTTTGTACCCGCACAGCGACGCCATGCTAGTACGTGCGGAAAGCGGCTTCGTAGTGCTTACAATAGCCGATCTTTTACTCAAAGAAAGGAGTTTTGGCCTGAAAAACTTTAATGAAGGTATGTATAAAGTCCCGTGATGGTTTATTTTCTTCTGTATTGTGTTCTGAACCGTATGATGTACGGACATAGTAAAAAACAGTTTCCGTACTGCAGTCTGAAAGTGCGGCATCTCTCCAACATCAGTAAAGATGACGAGCAAAAATAAGGGAGCGATGCCGCAGTGTCAAACATATACTTATTGTATCGGTAAATTAATTCTTTATGATTTTTCTACTTACAAATAGCTACAGAATAATGTATTTGATGTGTTGACAGATACGTATTCATTCATCGATGTATAATTATTCACTTAAAAATGTAACAATGTTTGCACACTATATATATAAAGACCCAATATTTGATAAGCCAAATATGCAATGAAGCTATCAACCAAAATATGTGAGTTGCTTATAGTTTACATATAAAGAAGTATGATTGTATTTACAACTTAATATATACACCATAAAATATAATTACTCATTATTCACTTGCCTCGGCTATAAGACTCTTCAAGATGGTGTGCAAGGGTCACTATTACGTCAAATTACGAAAAATAATTAAAATCTGCATATTAGTCAAAGGTAGAAAATAATACAAAAAATACCAAAACTCAAGCAACCGTTATGAAAATTATAAAAAGAATTGGTATGAATAACAGAATGGATACTCCTTGGTCCCCTAGGTTTTTCATGATGAAAAATCAAATGTAATTAAATCTATTCTGCAAAGACTTAAATGGCCATTAATTTGCATCGCCGGTGTAGAGGGGGGTTGTTTGCTACTCGCACATTGCACCCAAGCTGCTTTACCCCAGACAGTTCTGGAGTGGACCGTCCTCACCTTGCTGTGGTCACAACTTGGGTGAATTTGTGGCGCATTCCATCCTAGTTCGTTTATACCCTTTGGAGAACATCGCCTGCGATGTAGTCTAATGAAATGCACCAGTATGCACTTACACAGGTACGTACATGCGTTACCATAATTACATATTTAATAAAATGTATTTAGTTAATTTATATCGCACTTGCACAAACAGAGCACATGCATAATTCCTAAGTACACACTCGCTTAAACATGTCCGTCCCCTATGACAACTAGTGCCCAAATGACACGAGGTTGTATATATCAAAAGGTAATACCTGCGTTCGACCAAGTATAGCAGGACCGCAGCATCAAACATACGTTAAGCCCTCTTACAAACATACTTGGTCGCCATTTCCCATCCACTGAAGCTATAATCACAAATTTCATAACATAAAAATCAACCCCGAACACAGAGAACCACAGGGTCAAACACACTTAAGCCCTCTTATAAGCATAATTGGTTACCATTTCTCATCCACCAAAGCTATAATCTTAAAATGCATAACCGAAACTTCAACCCAAACAACAAATAGGACCACAGGGTCAAACACACCTTAAGCCCTCTTATAAGCATAGTTGGATTGATACTGAGTTTCTTGCCCGGACCAAACATTTAAAATCTGTATTATTATTTCCCAACTCTCGAGCTCTGTTGACCAGTGGGTGGATTGGTACTGAGTTTAATTGCCGAGCAGGATACACAATTATTGATTTTCGGGATTTTACTGGATTCATTCCCAGTTAGAACACTTTATGTACTTAATTTCTTTTGATTGCTACCAGATTACATTTCTGGGCACGGTACTTATTTTATTGTCTTCCAAACCCTCGGGCTCTGAAGACCGGTGGTCGAATTGATACTAGGTTCGTTTCCCGTGCACTTGTACGATGAGACTAATTACAATTCATTATCCTATGAAAACCAACACTCAACTAAGCTTATTCACATATACCAAATGGTATTTGTTCTCCTACTGCCTGTTTCGTCGGAATTCCTCCACAACTCACATTCGGCAGATCAGTAGCATACACTCCACTGATTACTCACGTGTATTCGACTGTCATTTGCTTCTTTCTTAACATCATTCAACCAATTACACATGTGCTATCCAATTACTCACCAATATGTTTCCATTGGTTAATTACTCTAGTCAATGCTTCTCTTTTAGTGTTTAGTCGACAACACTCCAACACATGTGTTCGGCTGAATACTCACATCCATTAGACTGTCGGTAAGCCTCTACTCATGCCAATGTCTACGCATTGACTATTTACTCCCTTTTTTCGACTGCCATGTTGGATTCTAAGAGATTTACAAATTAAAATATATTTAATTAAAATGATTAATAACGCACTTGCCCTTTGCTAATCCCATGTAACAATTTAGTACCAAGAGAGATACGTTCGATCCCAATGACATCCAGCACTCGACTGTAGAACCGTTCGTATATATCAAATGCTATATACACATCAATTACTCACTCCGTTCGGTCCAATGCTTTCCCATTGGTTAATAAGTCACATGTGCTACAATTTATCACCTGTGTTTGACTACCCCATTGCAATATGTTATGCTAAAAAAGATAGAAGTTATTAAAAAATTATTCAGTTTGATTGTAGAAGCCGCCGATATTGCTTCGTATTCGCAACAAGCACAGGTAGTGTCTGTGATGTAAGCATCACCTGGGAAGTATATCATACGAAGTCTGAACCCAGGTACCCAGCCAAGGCATCGGAACAGCGTACGTCCCGATTATCGGCCAGCCACTTCGGGCAACACACACCGCATAACCTAGGCCCTCTATCAAAGAATGTTTTCACCTGCAATGACCTTTGAATTTTCCAACACAGCTGTCACTGTAGAACGGTGGATCGCGACCGATGAACCCGGTGACTGCTGGTCAACTGACAAGTGTTCGATTTTGGGAAAAATGGAGAATGCAGTTACCATTGTGTAAGTAGAGTATTACATAATGGCACAAGTAAACACGTACACACTTTATAATCGTGCAATGAGGATTTACCATTACCCATTATGCATTTGCATGAGTAGCAAGTACTCAATGTGCAATCGCCAATGCCATATGCAATTGCATTATTACACATTATGCATTAACCAATTCCATACATATCCTATCTCTAAGACAACCAGTTCGCGAATGACCTGAAAGTGCATATATGCTTCCCCAAAGTGATGTAATGGAACCTTGTCAGATACACTTCGACATCACACCAAGCAAGTCGATGCAAGTCCAAACAAGTACTAACATATCCAATGATATGTTATATTTATTCTAGGTAGAATGTGTTGCGAATAGCTGACAAGTTCTCGCATACTTCTGAAGAATCTTGTGAATAATAGATCACTATGTATGTTACCTTTTTAAATGGGTAAAACACCTAAAACATCTTCTCAGAATGTTGAAAAACTTTTGTCTGCATTTTTAGTCCATGGGATAGGGTTTAGGCCTAAATCTGAAGACTTGAGCACATGCTTCATATCCCATTAAGATTGAATATTTATGGAATCATGCAACAAATTATGCATATTTAGAAAGTTTATTTACACTCAATTGGATGTACGTAATTATCCAAATCATACAGCGTAAGTAGATATTCTATTAATCCCATATTAAGTAAATTATTGAAAATAATGGCGTAATAAATATCCAAATGCAAGAAGTGTGTGTGTAATAATGAGCTGAAACCAACAACCCACAACCCGATGAAAAACAACGATCAAGGATGGAAGAGAACTACAGGATTGAGAATGTAATCCCTGCTTCATAACCCATATAAGAATCTTACATTCTATTCACATAATTAATTTATATGTATGAATACAATTTACATAATGAACATTGAACATACACAGAGAATAATGTAAACTCAAGTACACATCCTACCGTAGCAAAAGCGAACTTCCGACTAAATTATGTTTGAAATTATGCATAATTTATATGCATACCACATTGGATTGTACTACACACCATACAATTAAACAATAAGGCTTTCCATTACCTAACTCAAACTGTCCAACACTCCCGTGCGGCAGTCTTCATCTCTCTACATCATCATCACAGATAGTCAAATAACAAAGAACTACCTATCCCCACACAACCTCCCTATGGAACTGTACCTTCATCTCTAAACATGGGAATGTTATCCACGATCCCGAAAATATACAGGTGAGTGCTTTGACTGGGAAGGTTACACTATCATTATCTTTGTATTTACGATATAATAATCCAACATATATATGTGAGTAATGCATACCGATATAATTTTTGTCTTCATTAAGTTAATATATTTTATCTTATTACATAATAATACTTTAAAAGAACATATAAAACCCTTCCATATACTAAAAACTACTTTACACCAGATATGCTTCGAAAATCCAATTTTGACAGTGGTTTATGTTAAAAGAAAATAATTTTTCCAATGTTATCCTAATGTCCCATACATTTACCAAGCAGACAAGAATTTTCAGAAATTTCAATGAAGCTAACTGTAATTTAAAATCTTGCTTCAACTTCCAACAAGAATAAGTAAGTGTACTTCAAACCATGACAAACTTAAAAGATATGAAGGAGGGACTTCTATGTCAACCCTAACGATGGTAAGTACAGTTATACTAGCACACTGTGCTTTAAATCTCGACAAGGGTGAATATGCGTATACCATTTTTACTAAATGCATATCCATTTTAATGTAATATCATGTAAATGATATCCAAGTCAACATACAGAATAGTTTTAAAAACAAGAGACAGACCACACACACATCTCAAACAATCTTCTCGAATGGCTAGATCTCTCGAACGAAAGGCTTGAGTACAAACGACCAACCTACAAAGGAGATGAAGGCAAGGATAGGGAGATACTAGTATCAGATTGGGCACTATGGGATGCGTGTCGACGAGAAGACGTCCGGCCAGATCACAAGAACCTTATATGATAGTCCACGAGGGTATCCATACAACCCTTGAAAACAGCAAATGTACAGTCCGCTACAGAACATATCTATCATGCTAAGGTAATACATAAAATAACATAAAATATAAGTATATCTCATCCAACACACACACGATCCTACAAAAATGTCTCAACAGGCGAGTGACTATCACCCATTGTATCGTCAACGACTCATGCAAACAAAGGGATATAGCAATCTCCATCAACACTCAATATTTCGATATACTGTCTTATCTCTATAAACATCTTTAGCAATGCGACAACCCACAAGTCGTGAACATATATCGATACATATACTATTAATCCATTTTTGGTTGCAATGGTTTCCATTACCAAAAATTCCGAAATATCCAGCGCTAACATAAACTCATTCTCTAAACATTACACCTCACAATAACTTTTAGAAGAATAATAGACAAAGCATATTGCTATTGGTGAATCCGGTGTGTAAAGAAAAAACTAACTACCCATCAAAAGTTATCACATCCGTAAAACATTATTTATAAGAAAAAATAAATAACGACAGATATAAACTCCAGTAACATCACTATCAAACACTGACATTTGAAACAAATGATTTTGGAAGCGAATAGGCTTGCTGCAACAATATCGTTCATGAGAACATAACTGTCTCACATCGAGATACCCCTTCTGAAAATATAAATACATATTAACTTATAAACATACAAGTCTGAGATGGTGAACACACACACACACACACACATATATATATAACACAAAACCTCAAATGTTTGTTTCGTGTTGGGGCTATTTATGCAAAAATAACTAAATTCGCTTCTAGCATTCATTACATGTAAACACACAAACACAAACAGAATGAAGTACATACCTAAATAATATCATCCCTTTCTACCAATTCGGTTTACTTAAACACACCCACAAATTATTTATACATTTCGTGACTGTAGTAGTAACATGCGAGAGAGCAAAATATAATATTTTAAAACCCACCCTAGATAATTAAACCAGTCATAAGTGTTATAATGCAAACTTATATAATATTTATGCAAACCTATTTAAAAAAGTTTTTTCTCCATATACATCCTGCGTATAATAAGTAAACAATGTTTATATCTTACTCGTCGATCAAGTGAAAACAAATAATATATTTAGACCTGTATTCGGATGGATGTGGGTTCGAATCAGAGAAAATTTACTATAAGAAATTAAGTAACTGATAATCTCCTCACCCCTTACAAACCATTCACTTATTAATTTCATTTTAAAATCCACGATACATTTAAATTGTTTGGCGCATTCACTCATTTTTCGAAATAATATATAATGGTTTCTTGTTTTTTTTTTTTTTTACACATCCCGATGTGTCAACGGTTCCTTTTTCTAGCAACAGAGATCTCACACGTATCACAATAGTATTAACTAAATATGTCAACCGGAATTCCAATGCACAATCATAATTTATTGACATCACATCGAAAAATACCAATCTAGAATTGTTTAAAATAACTCATGTAAGTCTGATGTCATACCATACGTGCTGACAAAAAACACACCAAACAGCCATTTCTACACATTGTTCCAAGCAAAATACTCTATCAAATGATGTTAACCCAATTACATAATCATACCATAACATCAATAATTGTGTACACCATACCAACTATAGTGAACACTTCACTTCATGCATTACAAGGCAACAAAGCTATCATATAAGCATTCGTATGTAATATTACAGCTAATCACTCAGAAAAACCATTTCATTGTGTAATAACAAGACACACTTTCAATCAATACCAGCAACAATAATCAACGATCCAACCTAAACGAAATCGCATAACACCAAACCAGCAATTCAAATCTGCCAGTAGAAAATCATTATAATCATCAATACTTGCAACTCATATCACAAAACACACACAGGCGCACACAGCTCATGGGCAAAACCCATACTATCCATTCGCAATTCCGTTCGCTTACCAATTACATTACATCGTAGAAGTTCGGAAGTTAGTACTACATTCAAAAATTCGCTCTATAATTACGATCACTTATTTCTAAAAGAATTATAATGAAAACACCATTGTTTTCTAATCTAACGTTAAGAATTTAGAATAATTTGTGCATATTAAAATATGCGCATTACTCGATTACGCACCAACAGAAATATTCTTATTATATTTTTACTTGCGTTCTGATTATCTCACATGAAATATCAGAGTTTTCCTTTCTTTATTCAAATATTACACTTTTGTGGAAAAATGATTTCATGTATAATTTCTTGTGTGTATCTTCTAATTTTCATATAAACTGTCATACAAGTCCAAACCAATACCTATATTAAACATGTATATATATATATATATATATATATATATATATATATATATATATATATATATATATATATTTAATGTCCTTGTAACACATAACTTACAGTTATTTTGTATATATCAAGTCCTTGCATGCATACACCAGAAAGAAAAAAATAATTAAATATATGTATATACATGCTTTGTACAGCTAGCGAAATGGATTTATCTGAAATTTTATATGCTATTTAGAAAATAAATACAATAACTTATTGATTTTTTTTCAACTAAAGAGTAATATATGACTTAAGGAAGGAAAACCTCTATAGGAAGTTTTTATAAAGTCTAAGAATTTTTGTGAGATGCTTGAACACTAAAACAATATTAAGTTTTTCCTCCTACTTACTTGTGGATGTTTCTAAAATGTACATATAGATAGTTGCAGGACCTCAGTAAAATCTTAAATATTATCCATCCTCAGTAGCAATCACTTTGGCAGTAGATTGGGTGTGTGAAAATAAAGTATGTGTCTGATGGTGTGAGATCGAGTACTGAGCATAATTTTATATGCACAACTTATTCGTTTATACTAAAATTATATTTAAAAAAAACTGTTTTATTACAAATCTTCTAGGAATAACTGATAATGTGTATAGTACAAGTGTTTGAAAGGAGTACCTACTGATTTCCGAACTTCTACGATATGATGGACTTGGTATGCGATTTACTAGAAGCAATGATTTAAAAAATGTATTAAAAGATATGTAAAAGTATGGTTATATTTTCTAGATGGTCTGGTTAAAATGTTCTGGAAAGTACGTTTGATGGTATGTTGTCACTATTATTGATCTAAAGGATTTCATAATAGGATTAATATAGATGTCAAGTATTTAGATATATTTTTTTACAATAATGTTTTATAGCATGAGTGGTGGGTATTGTCAGAGGGAGTAATCCGTTCATATGGTAAGTTAGTATTGTTTGGCATAATAATTGGTTGAAATAATTTGGTTCGATGGTTTTTATCGAGCGACACCCTGTGAAAACTGATCTGTAGTGAGTGGTGAAGTTCGTATTAAAATGGACCTTGGAGTCTTCTTCTCCTCGGAATTGTCTCGCCTGCGAGGGGGCGATGTGATGTGTTCGGCCACTGGGGAAAGATGGCATCTCCCCGGCATGCACCTGGCGGCGGTCAATGGAAGTACACTCGCCCTTCGTTCGCCCTCGCCATTCTTCGCGGAGCGGCCGCCAGTGTTACAGGTATCATATCTGCCGAACAATTGGGGGTCTGCGCTACACTGTGGGAGAAAATGTTAACACACTTGCTCGACGGGAATGAATCTTCGCAAGAGACATGTGCATGTCCATCTTGTTTAAGTATTCCAACATGACTTCGATGTTATTTACACTATATTATATTAAAATCACATGTTTAAAGTAATGATTGATAAAGACTATAATGTTTTTTTAAATATTTCCCTCTTAATTAACGTCTAAGATATATAGGATTAAAACAAAAGTTGTTAGTGTTTTTAGATTTAATTTGCACCCATGTTCAGAGCTGTTGGATATTTATTTCCTCCCTATATATCCCTGTGCATTTACTCTCGATATGCTATTACTACATCGATATATGCATATTTACCTTCACCGAGATTTAAAGCAAGGAATGTGAGAGTGTAAATATAATTACATTCGATGGGTCGAATTAAGGACTAACTCGATATAAATGTTTTAACTGTGGCAGGTATTGAATCAATAACTAGCCCAATACAAACATAGTTATGCAAAACTTCACCTTGATGGGATGCGAAGGAAGCTTTAAATCTATATACGCGAATTTACCCTTGATGGGATTCGAACAAAGAACTGGTATATATATATATATATATATATATATATATATATATATATATATATATATATATATATATATATATATATATATATATATATATATATAATATATATTACATACATATATTACAGAGTAGAGAGTGTGTGCTTATGCTTTTAATAAAAGTTCATGCATGCTAAACCACATCACCTCTGTTCGGGCCGTTTTACTTTTTGCTAAATGCAAATTTCCGCAAGGTCTTGTGAGAAGTGGAAATTAAACTTTATGAAAGCTTTGTGTGTACACGTTAAAAATTACTACACATTACACATACGGAAATGCGGACATGTGTAAGCCGTGGAAGTCTGCTTCCAAAGCAATCAGCAGAATCATAAAACATGCAACACTTTGCTCTTGCCATATTGAGTCTTGTTGTACAGATATTGGTTTCACGGAGTAATGCCGTTGGGTGTTCCTAGTATTAGTGTTAACTTGACTAAAAGTAGTATTTTTATATACAGAGTGCTTTTTCCTCTGGCTACTACCAATACCCCTAATAAGTGCGTGATCTGTTCCCCTGTGGACAAGCCACAGCAGTATGCATTTTTACATATGTGTTTGAGGGTTTTTCTGTTTGTGAATAAATATTACACCTGGTTAACAGCACTGGCTTTTAGTAATAATAAAATATATTTTTGTATGTAAGCTAATATAATAAAAATATATAATAAGCTGCATTTCAAAATCAAATTTATATGGTTCTATAGTGAATACTTAATATATTTAAGTTAATAGTAAAATTAAATGTTCAATTTATTGTGCGATTGAAGAAAAAAAAACAGCATTTGAGTGAGAGTGTTGTTTATAGACGTTGAAATACCAAATATATAAGTCTGAAAAATAAGTGAATGCAGGAAACAAATACATTATAGGGACCATTAATCTTAATTGATAAAATTATTGGTGAGTAGGGGATGTATTGGTTCTAACGTACATATCCCCTTTACCGAATGCTCTCTACTAAATAGAATATCATGGTAGTGTATAGGTATGGGGGCAAAATGTTCGCTTGCAGTAGAGATAAATTGGAATACTTAAAGGATTCAAAAAATTCCATCTATGACTTCTGAATTTTACTTTAACAATTATGTATGTTGCGTACAATATAGATATAAAAAATTATATTCATTTAGAATAGTTTTGGGGTGGGGATACTTTGAATTCCGGTCATGGGAATCTGTAATTTTTTGGCATTAAAAAGTTTTAATGGATGTATATTTTTTGCAGCGTTTTCTCATATATATGTTTTCATAGAAAGATATGTGTTACAATAGTAATTTTATGTATAGTCTGTCACAAAAATTTCTTGTGATATAGGAGAGAGAGGAATAGTTGTCTATCTGAACATGGAATATTCTCTTCTACTCACATTGGTTTTCTTTAGATGATTGTTAATGCGAGTGATAAATGATTGGAAATTTGTATTATGGATCAACCATTATGTTGTTTTTGGTACGAGACGAGTGGTTTGATCTCTACTCCACAATAATTTTAGACACTATTTTTCTGTGATGCGATTGTTATGGATTGTTAATAGGTTAGGTTGATGGTTTCCTAATTAAATTTCATACTTAACTATTTCGCAGGGATACGAGGTATACATGGCTTCTTGCAATTCTGATTTTAAAAAAACTTATGGGGAAATGTTTGTGAGGAGGGCTATAGCTTCAGTTCATACTTTTATTTAAGCATGTTTAAGCAAATAGGTATACGTTTTGGGATTAACATTGTCTCATGTCCCTCGCGAGTTGATACTTGGTTAACTATATATGTGCTGCTAAGGAAATGGGCATGGTGTGTAGTATGCAAACATCGCAGCATCCGCCTGGAGTGATTTGGGAAACCATCGGGAAAACAGTAAACTGAATGTTCTGGTAGGAATTTGATCTCGCATCCTTCTTTGCATGGCAAGCCAGTAAGATATAAACATTATTTCTTTCTTGCATGTAAATTGGTTATGGAAATTTTTTTAAAGAGTTTTGCACAATTAAATTTTTTTAATTACATGTTTAATTTCCTGGGAGATGATTTTCATGTGTGTCACTTGGTCCTTGTATGTTAATGTCTTCACGAAAAGTATAGAAGTTTGGTATATTTAGGTAGTTACTTCATTCTATTTGTGTGTGACTACATTGGTATTAGTAATGCTTAGGTGAATTTTTAACGAAAAAACCATATAGCCCCTACTTGTGTTTCCTATATGAAACTTTAATAGTGAAGTAGGAGATACATCATCTTGGTCAGCTATGTTAGAAATTAATATGTCGGGTATGCATACATCAGAAGAAACTTCGCAGCAAACATTGGGTTCGAAAAAACTGTTGTTATTGTGAGGAGTATTTCTATGTGGATAAGTTACCTTCTCAAGAACGAACTTGTTGCAGTAAACCTACTCGCCACCTACATCGTTGTTTGAAACGTCAACGTTTGTTTGATAGTAGTGATGAATTATATCTGCTTGGTTTGAGATGTTGAAGTTTTACTCCTGTAATGTGTATACCATCCCTGGATTTTGTACCAGCATTGTTATAAAATCTTTAAGCGTAGTCGCAATATACTTTCTCATGAAATACGTAGCTGTGTAAATAATTTTGAGGGTATTTCTAATTGGTGAACATAGTGAGGTCTAATTTTACAACAAATTAATCATTAGCAAAGCATTCAGCAGTGTGTACAGCTAGTACTCCAACGGGAATAAAACCTGTAAAACTACTTGTATGCTGTTTGTGGTCAAACATCTACCACATGTCATTATATGCAGCGACATAAAATGAGAACTTGTTACAAGAATACCTAATTGAAACTATATCGATGTAAAATGTCTTCATTTGTTTGACAACTGCAATGCACTAAGGAAGCATATGATCATTTGCAATTTTTACTTAACAGCGAGTAGTACTCCGAATTTGTCGCCGCTAACTACTTTGGAAGAGAATGCACAAACTTGTCTTCACTGTATATATTGCGAGAAGACATTTTCTTTACTTCGCATTTTGAGAAGACATCAATAAATTAATTGCCTTAGAAAAACTATTAGAAATAAATATTGTGCGAAAAATATCAGCGTGTGTTTACTGATATTATGCAACCTAAAAACAATTTGTTGACTTGCTACCCCAGTGATGCGGTGGAAAATTCGCCCGCTTCTGGAAATTAGTGCTGTTTTTGTCTGAGGCTATTTAATTTATATACCAACATGTATCGTCACACGAGGAGCAATTGTTTAAGGAATCCTGAGTGTGGTGCAAATAAATGTATGATGCGTGGTTATTTGTTTACAATAAAGTCTGTCTTAGTGGAACATATAGTTTAATGTAAACGCAATATATCGTAGTAGAATTTTAGAATTTATTTTTCATGGGTTTTGTAGATAGTTGTGGATGTTTGGTTCGTTTGAAGTGTGGTAATAATATATATAATGCCCCTGCTTTCACATGGACTAGAAAACCAATGTAAGCAATGATGTATTAATTAGTATTTGTCTACACAGCAGAATTTGCTCACGAGATGTGGAATGCAGGATGTCGCAATGCATACACACATGTTTATATCTGTATAGACCTAAACAGAGGGGCACTTAAAGAAAATTATTTGGTTTCATAATTTGTTTTCTGAAATGAATTCCTGTTTGGTATCTGTAGGAAAAATTATAGTGACAACAAATATTTACTTTTACCATAAAATAGTCATTCACATGTAATCAGTATTCGGTTTTCGTAACTCAAGCATATAAGGAAGCCATATTTTGTTAATGTTCTGAGTAAAGTAATTATTTCAGTTGAGGTAAATTGAAGGGTTTTTATTTATTTTAATGTTATAATGAAACACCTTAAAAAAAAATAATTTTGAAGAGGGATTTTTTTTCTTTTATTGATATACCTCAATTACGTATGTGTGAAGAACTTTATTTGTAACACTGTGTTAAAATTTAAGAAACTATGTGCAAATATGAGTACCGGAGATCTAAGAACCCTCTGTTATCGCATGAACTGCTGCCAAACATTCGACAGGAGGGAATTTTCGCCAGAGACGTGCGCATGTTCATCTTGTTAAAGTATCCCAAGACAACCTCAGTGTTATTAAACTTTGGTATTTACACGATATTAAATTGAAATCACATCCCTTTACTACAATGATTGATAGATTAAATCACTCTTTTTTTTATATTCCTTTCTCAATTAAATTCTAAGATATTTTGGGTTTAGACACAGGTAGTTAGTGTTTATATTCAATTTGCCCCCATGCTCCGAGCTGTTTGGATGTGTAGTTACTCTCTTTATGTCCGGGTGTATTTGCTTTCGACACGCATTTAGTAAGTAGGTATATGCGTACTTACCTTCACCGGGAATTCAACCAACGAATTTTAGAGTAGAGATGAATTATACTGTATTGTAAAGGGTTTTTCAACATCCTCTGGTTTTATGCTTGAAAGTATAGCAGGGGACCTAACATAAATTAACACGCATGTCTTACCTGGGATTCGAACCCAGAGCCTCCTGCATTCCAGATCGGTGGCGCACCAACTGACTGCGCTACGGATGGTCGGCAGTATAAATGTAATTACCATCGATGAGGGATGAATTAAGGAACATCTTAATATAAATGTTTTAACATTTTCAGGAATCGAACCGAGAACTACCCCAATGCAAACATAGTTAAGCGAAACTTGACCTTGATAGGATGCGAAGCAGGGTTTAAATCGATATACGCATATTTGCCCTCGTTGAGATTCGAACTGAGAACTGGTTAGGTATAACTATATTTTCAGTTTAATTAGTCTTGATGGGACCCGTATCAAGGTTTATATTGGTATACATGTATGTACCCTCGCTGGGGTTCGAGCTGGGAAGTGGTTTGTTATAAATATAATCACTGTTTAATTATCCTCGATGGGAATCGAAACAGGTCAGTATAAATGTATTTACGTTACACTTACTGATAGCAGGAAACTACACAACACCCATCAATATGGAGGACGTATATCACGAACATATTAGCAGTTCCCAGCACATTTGCAAGTGAGCAGTGGCCGGTGAAGGACATGTACTTCGTGGGTACTAAGTCCTGGCAGATGTACTCATTCATTTTGCAATTACTCATTTTGCGATCTGGTTAATATAATCAAGCAATTACTCATTACACGATTAATATTTAATTACCCTTTATGGACCTCAAAGTAAATATTGAGCGACTCTTCAACCCTCCTGGTACAACCCTACAATTCCTTCAGCCCACTGCTATCATCTCGCTCTCTAAAAATTTCAAAGTCCCGTAAATGTCTCTTGGGTGTTTTGTCCACTAAAAGGATACCTCAACATATATCAATTAATCACCGCAATTTCATATGAGGTGCGTGAACCCGTCAGCCATACACACCACACCCCTTTGAAATTTTTTCGTCTCTACAGTAACCCGTCTGCGACCCCAGCGCTCTATGCGGCAGCCGAGGAACACACAATCAGTTCGCCCTTGGATTTAGAGACATGCGCTTGTCTCAGGTTCTAGCATGGCGGATGTATATCATTAACAAAATAGCGAGTTACACGTCATTTTCGAGTGGGCAGTGGTCGGGGTAGGATGTGTACTTAGTGTGTCATTACTCTCGGTACATGTGCTTATTATCGGTACATGTAATCACTATCGGTACTTAAACTCGGTATATATAATTACTCATTATGCATACTTAGTGGTTATGCAATTACCTCTTACGTGTTTAAAATTTAATTACACGTAACTACCCTTCGGTCGAACCAAAGACTGACTCCTCAAACCTCTCCTTACCATTATCCTACAAACCTTATTACTTGTGTTTTTGCAGCCGAAGGCAAAACATGTGTACTTAGTCTCAGTACTTACTAATTACCAATTATGCATTAGGCCTAATTACGCAATTACTCACTACGCTATTAACATTTTGATTCAGTCTATTTAGCCTCGACGGGTCTCGGACCAAGTACTAAGCGACTCCTCAAACCTCCCCACCCAACCATTCACTCCCCTTACCCCGCTTTTAACCCCTTATCATGCAAATGTCGCTTGAGCGCTTGGCGTACTAAAAGAGTACCGCCACAGCCAACAGTAATTTACAGCGCACCTCAGAAAGAGCGTGAAAGCCCATCAGTCAATCACAACACACCTTCCAAGGGTGGAGGTGGGAGGCGGTGATCTGAATTAACCTTGGAAGGATGCCTGGAGTTGGTGTCCTTGTCGGTGACACGCCTCCCAAGGTTAATCAAATGTCCCTTCTGCCACTTTTGCGTTTTTCATGTGGTAAAACGGCCCCGTAACCCTTATCTACGGTTTAAGAGCACCATAATGGATGTCATACGAGTGGTAGCCAACCTCGCTAAAAGCTACGCGAAGGGGTCTAATACAGGCTTACTTCTTATTTAAAACACCTCGTGTCTTCGTATCTATTAGACGGCCTTCAATTACAGGGTGCGAACTCGGACTTCCCCATGAAAAGTTTAATAAATTTATAATACATAATGCACAGCCCACCCGCGCTGGCTGCCTGACGTCGCGTAAAAGATATGTCTTCCTTCTCCCAAAACTTAATTTAAGAATGTTATTTAAACACAGGCCAATCACGAGGGTTACAATTCAAACTCATCTGTACTACCACTTAAAACTACCCGCAACGATCAAAAATGCAAAGAGTCGTATGGCCTTATAAGTACACGTACACAATGTAAAACAGAAATACATGTAAATATCTGGCCAATTAGAAATACTGTCACAAAGCAAAATATATATTATGCACAATGTTTTAAAACAAATAAATAAATCTTGAAATAAAAACAAAATTAATCAGGTGGAAAAAATATTGACCCCGTTAAACATTTAAATTAAGTGTTGATTATTATTCTTTCTTATAACTTAGCTTATATAGAATACGATTCAGGAAAAGCGAGCAGGCTTCTCTGTGCAATCATATTTGCTGTTATTAATTATATTTAACATTCAATTTCGTAGCGTTAACAAACTGTCATCATAACAATATGCATTATAGTAAGTGAGCCTCCAACCATTCTTGGAATTCCATACTACAAATGTTATCCCGAATCTCATAACACGCCAGAGAAAATCAATTTTAAACTCTCAGTAAATAACACTAAGCTAACATACATACTTGTCTCTCAAACAAAACTTTTAACGATGTCGGAATTTCTGCCATGGCATTTTGCTTGTAGGCGTTTACGACAATTCACACTGCAATACAAAGCTTATGAAAAACAGTGTTGATAGAGTGATGAGAAAATATAATGTGTAAACAATTATTTTAATTAGTAAATTAAACAAATATATATATTACATAAAAGTGTATCATGATTTAAAAATGTTATGCCCTAGAGCTTACCGAATCAAATTTGTAATTGAGTATTTGAAATGGTTATAAACGGTTATGATGAAGATAGATTCAGAAGCGTGCCTACCCAAGTGTGGGAGTTTAAGGCGCTTGCTTACCGCTTGCCATCCGTGTTCCCTCCTGGTATTGTCTGTTCACCATCTAGTGTAGAGACGCCAACATTCTGCTCCGAACCCCGCATGCTGGTGCATATCCGTGGATCAAGGAAGACTGGGTGAGGGCTGATACCCCGCGGGACGCACCATCCCAAGCGGAGCCGTCTTATTCTAGCGCGCCTTAAGTGCAGGGGGATAATGGCACGGGAAGCTTTAAGGGAGCGCGCGCCTCAGCGGGGCCGCTAATAGGCCCGCCCTTTCACAAGCCTCAATCAATGAAGATTAAACAAACTCGCGCACCCACCACGCAGCCGCCCCAACGTGTATATCCTCTCCAACCCCGTCTTGTGAAGCGAGGGTAATGTTAATAGCAGCTTGTTCCCCCCGTGATTGCCCGCGAGTTATCGCCTCACACCAGCCTCCTGGGAGATGGATTATCTCCTTCCGCGCCGCAATATTTCCTCAAGGCGCTCGCTTGCCTACATCATTTTCCTCCTTTTACCACCGAGAAGCGCTGGGGCGATAAGGGTTAAACTTTCACGCGCTGCAATAGCGCCGTCGCCGCTACGCGCTGGGCTGTGAACTGGCGTGAAGTGTTATCGTAGTGTACCTGGATTTAAAGCGGCGACCCTATAATTTTCTTAGTTGAAATTCTGTAAAGGCTTTTCACGATACGGTGAGCACTTTTGAAACCAACCTTTAAAAAAAGTCACTGCTTCTACCTGCATATATTTTAACGAGCGCACTGAATGGCATGCACCCAGTAGACTTGGCCAAGATGTATGGAAAGTTATTCCAATTATTAACGGCGAATAAAATGTAGGTATTAGGTAACCATTTGTGACAATTTAAATCATTTATTTCGAATGATACTTTTTAATGCATCGGAGTTTAAAAATGACTAGAGCAGTAAAAATTTACTACTTTAATAATTGCACAGTTGCACATGACAGACGCAGGAATAAAGGGATGAGGCCTATGGCAGTGATAATTTTTCATAAGGCGGAAGTATACATAACGTGCATACAAGATCATCTTGAGCAGAACTTCCAAGAGTGCTCATTTCCCGTGAATAGCCTATATCAAGTTTTGTGAGTGTTTATAATGCTTATATTGTGAGATACAGCGTTAGGGAAAAAAGCCGTTTTTAGCTATGTTGGAGGGCTCTGAAATGACGTTTATAATGCGTGAGACGTGTTAAAAGTAATGGACATGCATATTGTCAAGTATTTGTACTCTTCGTAGCTCAGCAGACGGGACGCACGTTTTGTAGTTGAAACACACTGCCGCGCAGTCAGTTGAAGCGCCAGGAAGGCTACTGCGTACCTGAAGCTTATTTTGCGTGATCAAGGTCGAGAAGCGAGGGAGGGCGACGTTACCACGCGCGCCCAGCACCCCATCGCCCCTAAGTGCAAAGCGCTGAGCCGGCCCGGCCTGCAATGCTTCCGTCCTTAGGCTTTCCTCTTCAAATCAGATCGTTTACAGCGGGACTTGAACACGCGATAAAAGCCCACCGGTGTAGGATAACTCTTGTACATTTCTCTTGCATCAGAAGGAAAACGCTAAGGCAGGTTCCAAAATGTTTTCTTTTTTTACCATGCGATGGTTAATTTTTCTTTGAATACACTTAATACTATATCGTAAAAATTATACAATATTGTTTTATAATTTTTGTGGCAAAATTTATATTCCCAGAAAATGTATTTATTGCGATACGCGGCACGGCAACGATTATATAGAAAAAGGTTTAATACATAGTCCTCTTAATGGGGTACGTATCCATACCTCCTTTGTTTTATTTTACCGTATATCTTTAGCTTCTTCACACTTATTGAAACATTGAAAAATCATCCCATATATACGTGTTTTGTTACTTCGTAAATACCTCGTTTGTCAGAAGAGTATTTTACCTTTGTTAACATAATAGTATCTTATTTTTCGTTGAATTGAAATTTTTCCTGTACTTTTTTTATACGTTATAACATTTCGTTTTTAATTAAATGAGAATAAGAACAGTGAGAAAACATGTGTTGGTAATGTCTAGTAAGAAATAGTTCTTATGTAAAATATTACTCCAACTTAGTGCGCACGATTTCGATGCGTTGTCCTTTGGTATAATTTTATAGACTTAGTTAAGCTTTGTGTACATGAAGCGGAGGAATATCCTGGAAGCAGAATTTCAGCTGGGCTTCAGAAAAGCATGACGTGGCCATGAATGGATTACAGCTTACTTTTTAGAACAAAAAACTAGGACTGGCAAGACATCAGACATAACTTAACTGGCATAATATTTCGCTGCTATTGTTTTTGTTACATCTGTGCCCGTAATAAATATTAACTCGCTAATTATACGTTTTAGGTAACTTTTGAGGAAATATGTACTTGAATCAGCCCATAACGGTTTCAGAAATTTTACAAAGTAGTTCTGTTTGTAGTAATAAGGTTTGAATTTTAATGTTAAGCCTTGACAGTAAATAAACAGAAAGCAATGATACCACTAACTTAATTACGCCCAAGTGTCACCAAATATTTCCCACGTTTTAAGTGTGTTTTGTAATTCCGTTTCATTACAGTCAACAGTATGTAGTCAGTGGAAGTGGAAATAAATGAAAATAAATTTACAATAATATACGTGAGTTATGAACATTTTTTTTATTTAAATGTTTTATCGTATAAATGACATTTTGCGTAATTATCATGTTTGTACGCAGTTTCTAGACTTCGTCGAAATTTCTTCGTATAGGAAGATTTTTAAAATTTTGGCGCGTAATCTAAGGTTAGAATTTTTATAATTGTGCTAATAAAAGTAGCATATTTTTCAACTTGTTTGGAATTGTATCCAGTTTTAATTGATACTATGTCACATATTTGTGTAACAGCGCCAAGAGACAGAAAACAGTTAGGCTCTCCAGGATGTCTATCTTTCGGCGTTACATCTTTTCGAATTTCACATTGACGTTATCACCTTTTTCTCTGGGTATTTTCTACGTATGCATTCGTCTCCTTGCTCCTACGTTTGTGGTCGATATCCTCATTCCAGTGTTATCGCTCGTCGATTATGAAGAAATAATAACTTGTTTAAGATACAAGTTTCTGCAGAAGAAAAACCGTCTTATATTTTTCAGTTTTACTTTCAAAGGATAAACTGAATTCATCGGGCATGCAAGACTTTTTTTTCGTACTTAAAAATCGAAGCAAAAGAGGAGTAATGAAGTCGTGTAAATTCATTACTGAAGATAGAATTTTGTGGTCTCGAGGTTACGATTGCAATCCCCGCTGTCAAGAAGGGAATTCCTACGATATTTTCGTGAATATATTGAAAAACATATTAATAGCTACGTATACCTTGAAGACAAATTTTGTGGTATTTCATGTGGCTCACTAAATTGAGAAATGCCAGACGTTGCTGAAAATCTACGGTTTCCAATATCACTGCCTCGGGATAACCTGGATCAATGCCATGTTAGGAATGTACAGTTTATAGACGATATTTCGCATTTGGGAAAGTCCTTTTGAATAAGCAATGTGACTATATTCGAGAAGAGGGACAGAATACTGCAAAAAATCTGCATTGTGTTTCTGCGCATTTTTGAAATTGTATTCATCATTACAACTATATTGGTCTCATGTTTATAGGGGCCGCGGTGTCGCAGTGGTCAGACTACTAACCTCCAACCAAGGCGAACCAAGCTCGATTCCAAATGGGGTCACTCCCGGATTTTTGCATGTGGTGTTCGTATCGGTCGATGCCGCTTGTTGGCGGGTTTTCTCGGGGCTCTCCCGTTTCCCCCACCCTTTCCTCCCGGCAATGCTCCATACTCGACTCGCTTCACTCTCATCGGCTCTCGAGATCTCTACGTTAAGAGCCGCCCAAATATCCTCACTCATCCACTCAAGTTTCTAACCAAAATAACATTTTTTTTTATAGCGTGGGATGGACCCCCGCGTCCATGGTCAATAAGCAAGAGAGCGATACGGGCGACATTAACACGCACTTATAGCGCCTCATCGCTCCTACGCGCTAGGCTTGCGGTGTTTCCGTCATGACCCTGGACTGGGTAAATTAGATCTCTAACAGTGAGTTTTGTTACACACGATGAAAGCTTACATATTAAACTACACCCGTATATTTGTACTTTTTTTTGCCGCTTCAGGAATCTGCATATGTAAGCTTTAAATATGCGATATTTGATCATTATCAATCATTTTTATCCAAGAATATTCTTAATATGACTAAAGTAAAAAAAAATAGAGGCATGTATAATTGTTTTTTTAATGTTTTATGACAAAAAGTCGTATTTGTAGAACATTTATTTACCGAGATATGCGTATTCACGCAAACAATCATAAAGAAAACCGCTGGGGTCCGTCCCACTCTTAAGGATTTGCAGATAATCTTATTTAAGGCTATCAGTATTACGCTGGAAAACGATGTAATGAGAAATGAGAGCGTTAAAAGTTCATTCTGATTTTTACTTGTATTTAGTAAAAATTAGTTTTTGATTAGGTGATTCGGTACGTCTATATGCAAAGAGAGTTCGTGAAAATAAAATGACTGGTATTTGTTTCTTGTAATCAATACTAAAGTTCACAGTGTGTAGTGTAGCCTGCCAATCACAAACTCAGGAAATAGGCCTGTGCAGGTGGTGGCGTGTCTGACTCACATTCGGCAGATCGTGAGTTCGAATCTTGTCGGGTGAATTGGGAATGGATTCCCTCAAGTGTGTTTTTTATTCCCAAACTAGGGAAATAACTGTAATTTGCAAAATGAAGAGTCCCAATTCCTCTCTTGTTGGATGAAGCAAATAGAAGATAGTAGCATTTTTTGAACTCGTAAGGAACTGGGGACTATTTTAAAATCCGTATTTAGCTCTGATATTATAACGCCTACTCTGTAATTTAAAAAAAAATTATGATAGGGGAGTACATGTTAGTTTTTTAAAGGTTAGGGCTTTGGTGTGTAAACATAGATAACTCCTATGAATGTTCCAGATGACCAATTAAAATACTAAGGTTTTTATCACCTCAGAATATTGCTTTCATTTGGAAATATAAATACGTAGCACTGTTAGAGGCATTAAGAGTATTATCTTAAGTTCGTTCCTGGAAACTTTTTCCTTAATTCTGTAATGGGAGCCTTGTTTTCTCTTCCTTTAATTTGGTTTCAAGCGTGTGTATGTGTTTGTGTGTGTTCGCTTTACTTATGAGTAAGTGGAGAATGTACTAAATTTTTCTTATTTCTGAGATTTACAGCATCGCAAAGTACCTTTGTTTTCACTGAAATTAATTAATAATTTCACATTTAATTTTTATACGTTAAAATAAAGAAAGGTGGAATTTTTCGTGAGAATTTATTTCCAAAAAATTTATACAAGGAATTATTTTTCTATTCTTCGAAAAGGATTGTCATCGCCCTACATTTTCATGGTTTCTGTACTGCACTGACTGCTATATACTCTAATTTTTCGCACTTGTGAAGTCATTGATTATATGTCTCGATGAGGTTAAAGCGTGGAGAATGGGAGCTGCATGAGAATGTCTTTTCTGGACTTTTTACTTTTGTATATTTCTGCATGGTGTACTAGCATTCCGTGAATAAAACTGTGTTTTAGTTCTCATAATTTATAAAAGGTGACTACTATTGACACCTACTGGGCTTGAGGCTGGACATATACGTACACATTTTAGTATGTTACGTTACATTGGGCTAAAGTAGCATAGTAGCGTGGTGGGACTCTGGAGGGAGAGGGTGGGGGCATTTTACCGTGGATCATATAAATCTTTTAATGGAGCGAGTGCACACAAATGTATGCATAAATACCGATATTTTGTTTGCTGATGTCAAATGTTTTTTTATGTTTTTGTACTTGTGGTTGGTCTACCTTTACGCTGGTGTGTTCTCACGTTACATATTTTTTTCCGTGCACAACATACTGTACATACATTCTTTGCATGTTTAAAGAGATTCGTATGTGGACACTTGGAACTATAAATATCGCTGTACATGGAGTAACCATGTGGATATTTTTTCCTGCTGCCTTTATTCCTAACGTACTGATTTTAAACTTGGAAAGGAATGTTTTTCGCCGTTGGTCCTACATTTTTTCAGCTTTGTCCCTGATGATTTTTCTTCTTTGAGAGGTACTGCGTACTTCTGTACCTGTGAGGATCATTTATTCTGTGTGTTAATATTTTTCAGCGTTGATCCTGAAATTGGGTTTTTATTTTTCTGTGTCATGGGCTTCGGACGACACACTGTTCATTGATGTCTGTATTGTTCTTTCCTTGTGTGAACATTTCTTTCTGTATTTATTAATTTTTTCATCGCTGGTCATACAATTAGTCCATTGTTTTCCCTGAAATATTTATAACACTGGTGGGCTGTATATTTCTGCATCTTAATATTGGAATAAATTTATCTACGATAACTTACTTTTTTCCCCATGTTCCATAATATTGTACTTAACATTTTGAGAGACAGTAAAATGTTTTAATTCAACAATAGTACTTTACCATATACGCACATACATTATATATAATATATATATATATATATATATATATATATATATATATATATATATATATATATATATATATATATATATATGAGAGAGAGAGAGAGAGCGCTTTGTTAGTTTATGGATGGGCCTTTATACATTATATTTCCCATGTGCATCGGCTTTACATATGTGACGAGTGCTTCTCATCTGTATGTCCCCGCCAGTAATATACTGGAGGTACCAGGTGTCGAACCTGGACCAACCTGTATATTATATATCAATACGTATAGTGATGTGTATAATTTTTCCATCATTACTATGTATTGCCCGTGTAAAATTTTCATTGGGTATTGTAATGGAGATGTAATTTTTTTGTCACACTGTAAAATATTTCTCGTTCGTTTGTTGTGTCCCCAGTAATGTAACACATTTTCTATCGTCACTGCAATGTGATTTTTTTCTAACGTGTTGTACAGCATTTATATTTCCTTTATATACCCAAACTTTATTTTTTTTGTTTCTGTGAGGTGCACTAGGGGTCGAAATTGTCCCTTACTTATTTTCTACTGGGCTAGAGTTCCCTGACATATTGGAGTTTTTTTTACATGATAAATAAAAATGCCACCACCGTCTTTGGCTCCCCGCATGCGTATTCTAGACTTTAAGTGCAAAATATTAAAGCTTTGATAGCAGTCTCTGAAACACAGTTCTCTCTCTGGTGGCCGGCGCATCGGTTGACTGGCCACTGTGCTCGCACATGCGCTTCCGGTCAAGTCTTCTGCGAAAAATGCCGATTTTGCGAATACCTCCTGCCGTCCAAGTCTAGAGACGACAATTACAGCAGCCTGTCTAGAGCTGCACACACTTACTTCATTTTACATATTCAATTACGTTCGTACACATAATATAGATATACGTTTGTGGCCGCTACAGTCTCTCTCTCTCTCTCTTTCTCTCATTACACTGTACCTGCACTAACTTTACCAACAGTGTGTTTATTAACATTTATACAAAGCATTTTTAATGCTTTTTTTTTTTTTCTCCCAGAAAATAGTATTTTTTAAACACTGATTTAAAACATTTTTCACTACCAACAGTGATACGTATGACTCGAGATAAAAAAAATTGTTTTTCTTAAACACCTATAGGCCTTATTTATTTACACAAACTGCAATATTGTTTTGCAATATACAAGGAATACTTTGTTTACACTTTTCCACGTCTTGAATACATACAATGCTTATTTCAGACTTTGAGGACATTACACACACGTATTATTTTTCACATGTAACATTGATTATAAGTCCACCGTCTTAGTGCTTGGGCATTCCACCAGCTGCCTGAACGGTGGGCATTGACGATACATGTGCAACTCCACAACGTTCTTTCCAGCGGGACACACATGACACATTGCTGTACCTTGGCGATTCACGCACATGGGGTAGTTGGGAATTATGACTTGTTTCAACACTTTGCGAATGTCCCCTTACGGAATATTTCCATCGGCCCACCTAAGTCGGTGCATCTGTAGGCAGTATTCCTGTTATGTGGTGCATCCGACGTGCTTCCACTGACATGGCGGTAAAATTGTAAACCTTTGGTTTCTTCGTTGTCGTCGTTGTACGAGATGGCACGCCGATTGATATTGTAAGAATCCAGCGAGCAATAACCCTGGATGTTGCTAAACATTTTTCAAAGACACTATAATTATTTTTATAAAGTAATTTCCCATTGTGTTCCGGGTTTGCTTCCTAGTCGCCGGTTAGTGCTTGCCAGTAAATCACTAGTACAGGGTCTTCCATGGGGAGGGCGGGTGTCGCCAGGGCATCTTCTGCAGGTATGGCTTGAGCGCAGAAACCTTGCACAGGGGACAGGCATCACAGACGTTGTTAAAAATAATTTCCTGGGGTGAGCGTGGTGGGATAACCAAGAGGTGGGGTAGGGTATTATTATATGTTCCTTGACTTTCTATAATTTATTTCTCGATTTTTGTTGTCAAGGTCATTCAAGGTTATGGCATCAAGGTCGTCTGCATCTAATATGGCAGTGCTAGTTAGTAATGTATTATGCTTGTTAACTTTTATGTATTTTTCATTGAGTTTTGGTTTTAAAGGTAAATTAAGAACATTGGGTCAAGGTTGAGCTAGTCAGCATATAATATGGCAGTGATAGTCTGTAATGTATTATGCTTGCTGACTTTTATGTATTTATTCGCTCGTTTTTATTTTCAAGGTCATTCAAGATAGAGTTCAAGGCCAAGGTCATTTGACTCCAATATTGCGGGTTGGTGATGTCTACCAAGATGGTTGTCGCCTACATAATATTATGGTAGTCTACCAAGATGGTGGTAGCCTAGTAATAAAATTTTTAAACGGTTTTAAATTAAATTTTTTTTAAATAATCGGTTTACAAAAGTTTTTAAATGGTTTTTAAATAAAATATTTAACAACAAAATTTTTAATAGTTTTTAAATAATTTTTAAAGCAATTTTATATATTAATTTTTTTTTATTTTTAACCATTTTTATATGATATTTTATAGTTTTTAAACGGATTTTTATCAATTTTTATAGTAAAATCTTAATAGTTTTTCTACGAGTTTCAATAATTAACATTCATAATTTTCATATTATTTCTTAATAACTTTTCACAATACATATTTTTAAAAAATTTTAACATTCTTTCTTGTAAACTTTTAAACGATTTTCTATAATTTACTTAATATATTTTTTAATATTTTCCCCCGAATTTTTTGGGTTTTGGAGTCCACTGTTCATCGAGATCAAGTTCAATGGTCAAAAGTCCAGTTCATGTAGGTCAAAGATGGTGGACGGGTAATGTCACATCATGGCGGCCACCCGAATCAGATGCCAGATGTCCTTGGCTTTCAAGAACTTTTCCCTACTACTCTCATTATCATTTCCAATAGTAGGCATTCCTTTTTTAGTTACTTTATCATTTTTATTGTTGAATTATGTAGTAGTTTTTATCGTATCCTCATGTGATATCCCAGGTATAAAACATTCATAGTTTATTTTCAATAAGTTTTGTCCGCGTGTATTTACTAGTGCAGTTATGTAGTGCAAAAATGTATACACTCCTTAATTTTCTCATAAAAGGTAATTTAGTAATAAAATATACGAGTTTCTGTATTACAATTTTAAATTTTGATAGGACAACCTAAATGCATTTTTTCCACTACTAACACACAAAGGTTACTGAGGTGAAAGCAAGTTTTATAATTGGGACAATTGATGCGCCGAAGCTATCTATTTTCTGCCTGTTTTCAAACTCCTCCGATCACGAAATCGTATTTACAAGACTACATACGAAGGTTATCCCACAATTATGTCAGACGACTAAACAACCCTTACAAAAACACGAAGAAGCTTCGTTATGGCTTCGCTTCTTGTTAATTACTATAGTAATATGATATCTGATACTCACTGAAATAGTAAGACTTTATTGAGAAATTAATTAAGTTTAATTGACAAACTGAAGTTGAATAAGTAACATTCTCTAGCAGTGGTTGTCGCTGGTGCTAACTGAGCCATGAACATAAAGCCACAGAGTTGATGAGACGAGATGGCGCGATGGTTCCTTTGATGTGGGGGACGCGCAAAATTCCGGACGCGGGCCATGTGTCTGATTGGCTACCGCGAGCGGCGTGAAGTTTCACTATTGGCTGGCAAGTAAACTACCAGGCGCTGATTGGCGAACATGTTGCTGACTAGCGACACCATCTTGCTGGCGTGTGCGGCTGCATTATTGCCGACTGTAGTTCACTTGTGTATTATTAAGTACTAGCGACCCGACCCCCCCCCCATCTCGCTCAAAAGCGATTTGCACATAGGGCGTTTTTAGGTTTACAGCAAGTATATAAACTAAATGCTTCATGTAACTAACATAGGATTAATACTGTGTTGTCCTAACAGTCTTCATAAGTGAACTTTAAATTATTGTGGGTCATCCTTAAAAGATAAACATATTGTTATAATTTAGTTGGTTATCAATTAGGGTTAGTAATAAGCTGACGGTTAAGTATACAAAAATATATTTTAATTGTATCCATCAGAATACAATAATTTAACTCTTCTGTCAGATGAACGATATTATGGTCTACAAAGCGTTTAAGAGGAAGCTCTACTACTATTTGATTGTCTAAAAAGCTAATCACCTTGACTCACCACTGTCTATTACACTCAGGCTCGGGTTGGTCAGGCCCGCGCCGCTGGAAAGGCCCATGTAAGTCTACGTCGGTCTCCTCCCCTGGACGACGACGTCTCTGCAGCTGGAGCTCGTGGTTGACGGACAGCAATGGCGACTATAGGCCTTGCTTTGCCCGCGCTTATGTACTCTGGCTGCGTTCCGCCTCGGATTGAGTGGCTCGCTCACCCGCTCGGATATTGGCATCGTTGCCCATAACAATATGCTGTCGTGGACTATTTTGTAGACCTTCTTAAGATCTACATTCTTGTAGTGCATTAATTTGGTGTATCCCTTATGGTTTAGTCAGGGTAAGCCATGTAAGCGTCCTAAAAGCGGCTCTTTCCAACTCGATTAGAAAACTTAGATATTTCTCTACTATACTTACATTAAATATATATTTACTATATACCTTAACCTTCCTCAATAATGCCTCTAAATGATGGTTAGAACCGCATCAAAATCCATAAAGTAGTTTAGAAGCTTTATCCGAATACACAGGCACACGCGGCCGGACGACATAGTTTTAGACTTTAGACTATGTACAGAATGTCGTAAATCCTAACACTTATTAAGGCTGCTCACGGAAAAGTGAGCACTTATGATAACCTTTGAAAAAATTCCCCGCCCAGTAATTGCATACATGCTAGTGTAAACGCTGGCGTGCAAGCTTACAGTTAAGTTGGCAGGGAATTATTGAAAATAGTTACAAGTATTGTTTGAATATGCGACAACAAATTTAGTTACCGCATTTATGAATTGTACACATTGGTTTAAGAAATTGTGTATTAAAAACGCAAAATTTTCTAACAGTGTCAAGTTTGTTCTTGACTGACGGGTATATAAAGTCATTAGGCCTACGGCAATGTTAATTTAAAATATTGCTATACCGACTCCAAAATCAAAATTACTCTCTTAATTAGAACTCTTCGCCCTCTTACTTCATCTTTTACACCACTTAGCAGTTACACGCGTACATAAACATATACTGGGACGTAGGGCTAAAATGATCAACTGGCATCAAATTAAAACTTGATTTTTACGTATACTTTCGCTCTCATCTGCATTTCTTCTCTCAGCAAATGGCCAGTTAATCAGCACAGACCCGGTGAGCGGGACAGTCGAACACAAACGTCTTTACTCGGAAACAGGACAAGAGTTAATTAAGAACATTCTCGAACCTACGAAGCAGGAATTAGTCGCGGATTACATGCGACACCACGTCCAAGAGGATATCAGTTCGTAACAGAAAAATAGTTCACACAAAGGAGTTACGTATATAAAATACGAAATTGATTTCTCGAGATTCGAGTATTCATAGCTTTACACTATGACGCGGACGCTCTGAATGTTCACACCTTGGTCAACAGTGTTCAAACTACATTAGGCTTGCTCTTTATAGTCGTTGCAGTAAACAGTATGTTCTGGGCACGGGACTCGAACCCGCACCCACCCCTGATGACGGAGCACTGTCCTGGCGCACTTGTGTTGAGGGGAGCTAGGGAGTAGTGAGGGTGGCAGAAGACATCCCTCTATGTCGGCCAGTCGCTACATATATAAGGCCACTGGGGCCTGACGACGGCCCCCCCCCCCCCAACGCTGTGACCTACTCTGCTGGTACCACTTCGAGGGTACATCGACGCCGGAGGTCGGCGCGAGCAACTGGAGGACAACACCGCAGGGCGAGCCGAGATACTGACGTCTTGGAGAGACGTGACCAGATCGGCCAATCACACCACGACAACACGACATCACGAGGTGGAGGAGCTCCGGCCGGTGTCGTTAATAACCAGTGGTAAGGAGATATACTGTTCTGGTTGCAGGATACATCCGGAAATACACTTACGCGCAGCGAACTCTAGAGGTCCACTATCAAGAGCCTTGATGTTTGTGGACGTATTGTAGCTTGGAAGAGTCAAGTTTTTATTCACTATTATTTGTTGAGATATTTCAAATCTAGTAATCATTCAGTATTGTTTGTTAAAGTGTTTGAGATAATTTGTTGTATGAGGAGTAATAAAATAATTAGTAGTTTTTGTAATTGTCTTATGTCATTGAACCATCTTGAGTTATACCCCCAGAGTATAGTAACGTTAAGAGGATTAGCCTCAGCAACTTGTCTTGTGTATAATCTTGTGATTAATAGCATAACTATACAATAGTCATCCCATTAAAAACGTTACGAGTAGATACCTTTGAACCGTTTACGTTGTTTTAACACTACGGTGCGGCGTTAAAGATAAAACTGAACTTAAGTCAAACTAAATATCACGGTTAATATTTCGCACTAAAATCAGTTTTCTCTCCACGCCTAACTAGCTTACATTTTCATAACTGTGCATCAAAACTGCTGTCGAACAGCAACATTCGAGCTGAGCCAATAAATACTCGTTACGGATAGCGCGTACGGATACAGTTTTCGCTTCATTACTTCGACTGTGAGCTAAACGAACCCCCTGACAGTGTTTTTATTGACGCGGGGGTTAATGGTGCGACGGGTAAATATGGTCAGTGGGGCGTCATTCAACTGAGAGGCAAGGAAGCTTCGCATTCTGCTATACCGACACTAACTGAAGCCGATACATGTATATATTCTTTCATGGTAGTTGGTCACCTAAGAATCCATTATTTCATTTGTACGGAATACCGTTCATCCTGTGGACATAACTTGTACGTACTCTTACCCAGCATAAAAAATTTTTAGATCGCGTAGTTTTGCATCACGGGATGTGTCGGAAACACAATATTTGGAAAGAACAAATGCAAACAAAGGAAAAAATTTACAGAACATTTAACAAGGGTGAATGAAAATCCATGACTTAATAGATTTTACGATATTCTTAGAAATATATATTTAACAAACACACATGGAGTGCTACAAATAAGAAATATGTAAACATTTTCTTATTTCCAGCGTTTTTTTTTTTTTTTTTCCATTGTACGAAAATTGTAGGGTAATTTCAAATATTTCTTGAAGTAAATCGTAGTATCTTATTTCAATGTGCACTATCTCATTTCGGTAAATGAGTAAATT
Organism: Dryococelus australis; assembly: GCA_029891345.1. Taxonomy (NCBI): domain Eukaryota; kingdom Metazoa; phylum Arthropoda; class Insecta; order Phasmatodea; family Phasmatidae; genus Dryococelus; species Dryococelus australis. The sequence continues at coordinate 264,095,942 of CM056993.1, forward strand.
TATTATTATTTGTTCCTTCAAAGTTTACTAAAGTTGTGATTCGAACATGCCATTATTCAAAACCATTTGGTCTAAAATTTGTTATGTGAGGAAATATTACTTACGGCTGGTTGGTGGAGTTAATGAATGATTTGCGACGTGAATATTGCTTCCACAAACTAATACAGATTAATGCATTTGCAGTGGTACAACGCGCGCTCAAGTCACTACGTAAAATTGGCCACTTATTTGAAATAATCAAGGATTACTTCGAAACAATTCCGTATAGTAAACACTGAGACCAGAACACGTCTTTAAAATATGACCGACATTTTGTGTTTCAGGATGGAAACGGCTATGTGCACGTTAAGATGATGTTCCATTCCAACACTTTAAATTCGTAACCAATAACACAACTGAAATAAAAGTGGTCTCGTTCGATCGGGTATATGTGTACGATACGGGCGTGACCTTGTTGGCTGGTGGGGGTCCGCGGCGAGTGCTAGTCAACAATGGATTTGGCGAAAATTGTTGGGCAGTACCTATATCTTGCGACTCCAATGTGCTTGTAATTCTTACACAGTACACATTCTAGGTATAATATTCCTGAGCGAAAAGTCAAAAATACTTACTACGTGAATTTAAAATGTCTGTCAGACCATACACACCGAAAAGCACAGAGGAAATACTATAGTCCATTCACGGTTACTTCAGCCTTTTCTGAAGCCATGCTAAAGTTCTACTTCCAGTGTATTCCTCCGCCTCTTGCAAACTAAGCTTAACTAATCCTGGAGAATTACACCTGAGGGATAAAGCACGACATTCGTGCGCACTCAGTTGTAATGATATTTTGTATAAGAACTGTTTCTCACTAGACGTTACCAACATACCTATTTTCTTCCTGTTTTTTTATTCAAATTATTTATCAATAAAGCATTATAATTTATAGATAAAATATGAATAAAATTTCAATTTAACAGAAAAAAAGTAACTTTTATGGACACAAGAATAAAACACTTGTGATACAGTGTGTATTTAGGAAATATGTAAACACGTCGTACATGGGGCGATTTTTCAAAGGTTTGATTAAAAAAGGCCCAAGAAACCGTGAATGGCCTATAGCAACGCAGCTTGTAGTAAAGGGTATCTTATCGCTAGCCACCGCTTAGTGCCGCCATGTCCATTGCGGGAGGAGTGAGACTACTTTGGTAACGTAATAAAGCATAGTGTTACTTTTGCAACATCACAAACGAGTCCGAGCTCGGTGGGAATGCGGCCAACATTTGTTTTATGAACTACAATTGCAGATAACGAGGACAGTGGCGCAACGACAAAAAGTGCAGTGGGCTACATGAGTTAAAGCCTGTTCACTATAAAGTGAGCACTTTTGAGATCAACCTTAAAAAAATTCACTGTCCCTACCTGCATATATTTTAACGGCCGCAATGAGAGATATGTGCCTAGCAAAGTTGGTAACGATAGATGGGAAAGTACTTCCATATATTAACGTCAAAATAGTGTTTCGTAACCATTTGTGATAACTTAAATTATTCCTCTCGCTTTCTGTATTTTTTTATGTATCGAAGTGTAAAAATTAGCAGATTTGTACAATATTAACTAACTTTTCTAATAGTTTCACAGTTTCGCTTGATCGCATGAATAAAGTGACGAGGTCCATTGCAATTTATATTTTACATAGGGTGGAAAAACACACAACGTGTACACAAGTAGATCTTAAGCAGGACTTTCGAAAGTGCTAATTTTACAGTGAACAGCCTATAGCAGAAAATGCGGGGCCTGGCTTACTTGGAAAATTGGGTCAGTTCCATTAGCAATCGTCTCAGTAACCCCGCCCAGGAATCGAGGGTGAACCAATGGGAACATAGGATTTCGGCGAAGGTGGGGCGTGAACGAGAATTGTGGTGGTCGGAACAGTAGTGGGCCAGGGCATCAGTCGGCGGAGGTCCGCAGAGGTCTGCGGGTTCCAAGCGGAGATCGGGGGTGAGTGCTTTTCAACTAGGGTGATGAGAGACCACGCCCGTTCCATAGTCATTCATCCATCTAGCCCTGTCCATAAACTACCCTAAACCCACCTCTTTTTACTAACATCACAACAATTTGTACAGTGAAGAGTTTTAGTAAAATTAATTTATATTTGTAATTGGGAGTTATTTCATAACAACGTAAATCCCTACTCTCATCAATTATTGTGAGGCTCTCATGTTAATATACAACCAAAAGGAGGTAGATATATAACAATAGATTAAAAATGAGATAGAGCAATTATTCGTCTGCTGTGCATGTATTCGACATTGACATACCCCAAAGCAACACAGCTGTCAAAGTTGCAATGTCAACAGGGATGAACAAATTTGTTTATATCTTAATTTTCGAAAGAAAAGAATTTTTACATTACCAATTTTAATTTAATAAAACTGCATTATAAATTGGTTAGGGGAAACATACAAGCTTCCCAAAGCACTTTTTTTCTCAACTGTGTTCTAACATCGAATCCAATCCACGCCGTTTCTGCTACTTGTACTGGCAGAAAAGCAGTTCAATGTTGGGACACGGATAGTGGCTGTGCGCAGCCAGCGAGATCGGTCTGTGCACGCAAGTCGACGAGGCGCGCACAGAAATCGTAGGAATAATCACGTCGAACCCACATAGGCGTCCCCGACAAGGCCACATCCCGATTTTAAAATAATTATTGTAAAATCTTTATGCGTTAGTTTGATTAGTTTGATTGCTTTATCTGACCTCATAGATGACTGACAGTCACTCTCGAAAGTTATCATTGAACGGCCGTTATTAACTGCATGTTATCTAGCCCTTACTTAACTTTTATGTACATGCTTTGTAAATTATCACATGCCTAGGCCAGGCTTGGTGCTCTTAGCTATGAGTTGCAAGGACCCACTACTTTGTACGTACTGAGAAATGTTTCTGGTTATGTTGTGCTTTGATGAAAATAGTTCACTTCAGTTTCTCGAAAATGCCCACGAAGAGGGATAAGCTACTTCACAACAGAAGAACTATTACTAAGTAAAATATAACCTAAATTCCTGAGTACGTACGTGTTGCATTTCCTTGGTCACGTATTTTGTAGCGGACCATATTTTCATGTTTAACTTTATTTTCTCACTACAAATATTTAAGATGAAGCTAAAGTCTGTATCAAAAAAACTGTATAGAAGTCTACATATTAATTTTGCATTCTCATTGAGTAATGCTTATTATGAACCCTTTTATAGGCTGTTCACGGTAAAGTGAGCACTTTTTATGGCCCTGCAAAAATTTTCTTTTCTACGTTTTTCTATCTTCCTACCACTTATTAATACAAATATTGCTGTTTTACTAATAAACACAGTGTATACTTTTCACCCATCTCAAAAGTTAGTCTGTGGATGCAATAAAATGTATTTATTGGTGGTTAAGGCCTGCTTGGAGGACCTTAAAAAGTGCTCATTTTATCGTGAACAGCCCATAATTACATAACTGGCACAGTAAAACGCACTAAAATCTGGTAAATTCTTGCATAGTAAGGGATGTATGTTGGAATGTATTGCATGATATCTTTGACATGACAAGGAGCTGCGGGGGTATAGTGGTCGGAATATTTGCTTTCTATCACGGCAAAATGGGTTCGATTCCCGTCGTGTTGATAACTGAGCTTTCACCTGTGGCACGCGTTGCCATTGTCGGTGGCTTTTCTCGGGGTTCTTTTGTCTCAATTATTGCATGCCATCGCTGATTCATTTCAGTCTGGTTTACCCTGTCGGTATTGATCATCAAAGCCTTTAAGCGCTGCAATATTCTCTCACATGTCACATCTCTTTGATATTTCGCTTTGTGGAAGGAGTTACACTAATTCTTATAGCTGGGTGCCTAAATTATTTTTAACGTATAATATTAAGAGATGTATTTTATCGAATCCATGGAACTGAAAAGAAACTACTAATACATTACTTTTGAGTTATAGTCTTAATCAAATTTGCAGTAGACCAGTTATTACAAGAGCAACAAATGTTTACATGTAGTATTTGACAAAGATTTAATGCTGTATAGATATTTATGGTCAATCACACACTCGTAGAAAAATTTAAATTTTCTTTCAGCTACGTTTTGCTGTAGGGAAATTGATAATTAATAGAGCTAGTAACCTATAGATTATGTAATTTCCTTTTGTAATTATTCATCTTCCAATGACATTGTAGGCATTTATGAAACAATTATTAGATTTCATTGACGCAGCTGGATTTCCACGTACGACAAATAATTTCAACATAAAGCAGAACATATTACACACACATTTAAATATAAATTATTATAATAGTAAACAAAAACCACAGTATGTTCTCTTAATAAGCCCAATAAAACAATATTTGGAATCTATTTTGTAAAATTTGTTACATCCATGGAGATCAGGAATATTAATTAAATGGACAAAATGAAATATAGCTATTAGCGAGAGACAAGTAAAACATCCACAAATTACTATTATGAACAGATATTTCGTATTTTGTTACAGAGATCATGTTATCAGGACCTAGGAAGCAGCTTTCATATTTCTAACTTTGAAAGTTCCGTTTTCAAAATTGCTCGACATCACGTAAGACAGTAATACAGTATATGGTTCGTCAATTAACAACAATATAATTTAGTTAAAATGCCAAATTAGTTCCTCAAATATGAGGGCTTCATTAAATGTAGTCAATTAAATAATGAATACTTAAGGTTTTCAATTGTGTTCTGTAAGAAATAATTATGTAGCAAACAATTACAAATAGGAGAACAATTAGTTTCAAATGCCTTATATAGCATTAGAAAACTCTGCGCACACTTAATAAAATTCTACTCTAGTTTCTGCATTGCAAAATGTACTTATATATTGTTATGAATTTTAATTGCGAGAGAGCAATTGGGAAACTTGTTTTCTTTACATTATTATTTTTTCGTTTTAATTAGATAATTTTTTTGTTTTCCTTATCATACTGCACTTACGATAAAAACACCTGAGTTTTAATATTTATTCTGAGTTTCTTCTTCAAGGTTACAGTATGTCTTTGTCGTTATTAAATTTGTATCAATTAGCAGCCCTGTACAAATAACCAACATGGTGTTTGTTTGGAAGTCACGTTTTCACGACAGGTTGAACTTACAACACGAGTAATGATGGGGCCGCCGTGGCTAAGCGGTTATATTGCTCGACTCTCACCATGATGGACTGGGTTCAATCCCCGGCTGGGTCACTGCGAGTTTTCGCAAGTGGAAATCGTGACGGACGATGCCTCTGGTTGGCGGGTTTTCTCGGGGATTTCCCGTTTCCCCCGCCCTTGCATTCTGGTGCTGCTTTATTCTCACCTAGTTTCACCCTCCTCAGCTCTTAACATAACAAGAACTGTGAGAACGTGTGGTCGTAGCTACCTATGGAAATGAGAGCTAAAGAGATAATTTTCTTGGCATTAAAATAAAGGATAATTTTGTGTTTGAGTATTCTCATATTCATCACTCAACCAGAAATATTGATTTGCAGTAAATACGTGCGACAATAAATATAATTTTGCTTATGTGCTTCATGGGATATTATATTATAGTTAAGGTAACGTGATTATGGTTATATTTACGTTGCCTTGATAAACAACACAAAAATATCGATCCGACATTATGAAGATATCTCTTGAAGGATTATTTTTGATTAGAGCGTCATACCAGGTTGTTTATAAATAAATTTCCTCAGTGCAAATTGTCCTAATTCAACTCTTCCTACCTCCCGTTGCCATGTAAAATGCCATACTGCAGTGTTACTCCCGGTAAAAGTCACAATAACATGAAGTGTTAATGCACTTCGTTGTGAAGCTAGGATGCATTAGTGGACTGTGTAATACACTGAGATCACCTGATTTACGGGATATATTTTGTTGCACGAGTACAAACTGGGACGAACTGCAGAATAAACTTGTAATATGGCGAGTGCATGGAGCGTAAACCGAACTTCATAACAGACAGCGTGTTTTTGAGGAGGCACTTTTTAAAAATACTGGACCTGCATTCCAGAGAACGCGGGTTCGATTCCCAATCCGGTCCTTCTGTTTTCGATTTCTCCAGGGTTGTCAGAAGTCATTCCAGGTAAAGGCTGTTCACGATAAAGTGAGCACTTTTGAAATCAACCTAAGAAGAAAGTCACTGCTATTATCGTCATATATATTAACGGGTGTACAGAGTGGCATGCGCCCAGTAAAGTTGGTAACGGTGAAGGGAAAATAGTTCCATATGTTAACGTCAAATAGAAAGTGTTAGGTAACCATTTATGATAATTTAAATTATTTATTTCGGCTCCTGTTATCTATAATACACCGAAGTGTAAAAATGAGCATATTTGTAAAGTATTTACTTTTCTAACAATTTCACAGTTTGACCTGAATGACGCATGAATAAAGTGATGACACCCATGACAACGTTCATTTTACATAAGGTGGAAAAATACGAAACGGGCATATAAGTACATCTTAAGCAGGGCTTTCAAAAGTGCTCATTTTACCGTGAATAACCTATAAATGTAGGGATAGTTTCTTAACGCAGGACCTGGCTGTGTCCTTCCGCAGTCCTGAAAGTCTAGTATCCCCTTACTAAGGCCTTGTCACCGTTCGGGGAGAGTTAAAGACATTAATGAAATAAAATTGCCATGCTAAATACCAGTATCACCAAAATTATGAATGTTAGAGGATGCCAAGTGGTACAGGCCGTTCTCGGTAAAATGAGTACTTTTGAAAGCCCTGCTTAGTATCTACTTGCATGCACGTTGTGTATTCTTACGCCTTATGAAAAATTAACATTGCCATGGGCTTCGTCACTTTATTCATACGTGGGTCATGTGAAACTGTGAAATTACTTGAAAACGAAACATTTTATAAATCTGAAAATTTTTACACACTGCTGCAGTTAGAAAACGGAAAGCGAAATAATTAATTTAAATTATTAAAATGTTTTCCTAACTCGTTTACTCGACGTTAAGATATGGAACTACTTTCCATTTAACGTTACCAACTTTACCGGGCGCATGTCACTCAGTGCCCCCGTGAAAGTATATGCAGGCATGGGGAGTGAAATTTTTCTAAGTTTGATTTCAAAAGTGCTCACTTTATTGTGAACAGTTTCTAGATAAAGACGCTTTTAAGGCAAAGGTAGAGGAAAATCAGCGTGCCACTGTCGAGAAGCTAAGTGGGGACGTTTGGGCGAATTTTTACATCTGCGTCTTGAGGGCCGATGAGGGTGAAGCGAGGCGGGAATGTAGCAGTTCCGAGATGCAAGAGCGGATCAAACGGGAGAACCTCGAGAAAACCCGCCAAACAGCGCGGCCGTCCGGTACGATTCCCGCATGCGAAAGTCCGGGAGCGACCCCGCCAGGAATCGACCCCGCGAGGAATCGAATCCGGTTCGCATTACTGGGGGGACCAGCGCTCTAGCCGCTATGACACCGCGGCCCCTCACTACAAAGAAACTTGTCATACAGTCAGAAGTTTGCATTTTGACCATTTCATACAGTATGTAGCAAGTAGGGGTAGCGAAAAAAAAATTAACAATTTTTTACCAACATTAAAGGAGCCTCACAAACGGCAACAGCTAGACACCTGCAACGACGTCTCGGTTCTTTAACACAGGATCCCATACACGACCGTATTGCGACATTAGATGAGATGAGATGAGATGTTGATCCTTTACGACAATCGCAAACGAAATGGGCAATTGTAGGATGTTGGTGAAACCCGCTAGCACTTTCCGAAGCTGATATTGACGCCAGACAATTTTACCCTGTTAGTGTGATGAACAGCACTGGAAGTTGGCCATTACAAGTACTTCCTGGAGGAACAATTACTGCTGTCTCATACTACGAAGTAATTGACGAAGTTCACAAGTAATTGTGCAAATGCAGCCATTTTTGGTTAGTAGGAAAATTCCTCTGCTCCTTACAGACAACGCCAAAACCTCGTGGAAAAAAAAAAACTACCAAAAGGAAAGCAAGGAACTTGAGGCACGAAGTAATCCTTTATCTTCCATTACACTACTACGTCATTACTGATCTAAGTGACTTCCTGGAGTGCAAGGTTATCAAAAACAGGAATAGTGCTGGAAGATTTTTTTTCCCGGAAATTTCTGACCACTCAGGGGCAAAATTTCTTCAAGTATGGAACCGAAAGGTTTAGGAATTGTTGTCAGAGATATGTCGCATTATCTTGAGACTATTTCGAATGATGAACATCCGTTTTTTCCGTCCATAACTCAGTGGATTCTTAAATTGCGAAAACATGATTTATTTTCGAACATTTTCGTATAACGCACATAAAAATAACAACTAATAAATAGTAGAATATTTTGAATAAAAAAAACACCACAAATAAATGTTAGTAACAACTGTTGACCAAAACCAGTATATAATTTCGATATTTTTTTTACTCTTGCTCAGGTCTTAAATAACCTAGCTTGTACACAGAAAAAAGTCTAATGTTGTGGAAACGTATTAATGTTACTAATAATTTTTCTTTCTGTGAGCAGTCAGTAACTAATATTGCTGTTAATGCAATACAATGTTAAACTATTAATGTTACTATAACATTAAGTACTTTTGTGATGACATTACCTACTTGCTGTCCTGGTAACTTTAAGGTGTTTATGTTGTGGCAAAACCAATTTTGTGTTGCACTGTCGTTAGCATTTTATTTAAAAAATTATCGTGTAATTTTTATTGCCTTAAATAAACATTGCAATGTAAAATAAATTAAGTACAATTATTTTGTCACAGAAAGAAATATTACTAAAGAAAAAAAAAATAACGGCTAGGCAGGGGAATCGTACCAATGCCCTAAGTGCTTGACATACTCCACTTCACGGGACATGGTGCCCTAACAACTGCTCTGCCGTAATATATATATATCTTATTCGACGTTTTGATATAAGTGACGAACTGTAGTTCTCTTTCGTTATGTGGAAATACTTCATGCTCTAGAGACATATGCATATTTGGCACACGCAAACTGCTTTGCAAGGATTGAGAGCTCGCCTAAGCTACATTTAGTTCTCATATTCTGTTTTAAAACTTATATACAATGATTTCATTTTTACGAGGTTTTCGCTGTTCACCACTATCAGCCATTTTTACAATTCCAATTCAGTGTAACCTTGTGTAGGTTGGACATTTCTTAAATTTCGCAGTAACACAAAATAGGTATTTTGTTCTTCTTGTTAATTTCAGCGTAATACATATTTTGGTTGCGGCATCATTAATAAGAGACTTTGTTAAAATAAATACTTAAACAGTAATTTTGAAATAAAGGAATATGTGACTTTGTAAATGGTTAACTTTAAGTAATTTGGTTACAACATTATTAAATCTCTTACAACAAAATACGATTAAATAAATGCCTCGAGAGTAATTTTTCTGTTGCAGTATCATTATACTTTTTTCAGTGCAATTAATCACAAATTATCCATAGGATCAAACAAATTTATATACACTTCTGCATCACTATATTTTAATAAACAGACAAAAATAATGAGTTTCGTCGATAACAGAGTTCAAAACGTTGTAAACCTTTATTAACAATGCATGCAGTTTAATTAACTTATCATGAGTGAGGTACAAAAATATGACAAATTTCCGTGGGTTAAATTTTTTTTCAAAGACCTTCTTTATGCGCAATTCGCACACATTAGGCACTTTTTTTTTACACACGCTGCTGTGTCTTGATTAACGATCAAGTCCCTGGAGACCCTGCATGCATTAAATGAGCCACAGAAATGGAATTCATTAACAAGTGTTATATCCTCACACTTGCCTTGGACGAAGAAACTTTCACGCTACAATATGAAATTAGAGGGTGGGAGAAATTTCGTTATTCTGTATTTAAAAAACTTTATACTTTGGAAGTTTATGGCCGCTGGCATTGCGGTAGATGCGGAGCTAGAAGTAATATAGGAATGGAAAAATGAGAAAAAGACAGAAGCGAAAAAAAGAAGCCTTCGGAAATATGGCCTGTAGATGTGGCGAGGCAGCATTCTTAAAAAAGTTGGCATAATTTTTTTATTTACATTTTCCCTTATAACAGGTTTAATGCTTAATTTTCATTTTTTTAAAATCATTTCTGGAGGTACAAGATTATTTTGTAGCACTACAGAACACAACATTTTGTTTCAGTTGACTCCAAAAAAAAACTTAATTTATCATGTTTGAGGATGGATAAATGTAAAATATTTCCACAGAGTAGTTACATTCAGTGATTAAGGATGTATATACATGTCCATACTTCGACTCGCCTGTGATGTCACTAAGTATATAATAGCTCGATTCCAATTCCTACTACATTACACACAGCATCTGTACTTGCCAAGTACACGAAGTTATCTACTTGCTGCGTGAATTTGCGTGCTTGCGGCGGTTTCCATTTTTTTTTTTTTCAAATGTCACGTACATAACCTATTATGGGAACTTTTTGTGTTTCTACTTAACCCGCCGTCTTACTGCTTTACGAAGCAACCAATGTGTAACATTATTTCTCGGTTTATAAGAACGTACCTGTTACACATGACAAATGTAATATTATTATCTTGTTCGACAACACCAAACAAGACCATAGGCATAAACGGGAGCAAAGACAAACCACTTAGAACACAAAGTGTTTATTTACATCAAAAACCATAGTGTTGTTACCTCAGAATAACAAAACATGTGTTTACTTTCTAGTAAATCGTGTAATTTACGTCAGGTTGTGCGACGAGTCCAGTACAGCCAGAAAAAAACACTTCCCAATAGTCAGGGTAAGAACTCACAACGGCAAGTAGGAAATGTATATATTTAACAAAAATGTACTTACTATTGGGATATATCCTAAATAGACTCTTAAACTGTTAACTAGCAGCACACGCCAGCGAAATGACGCCACTAGCCAACTACACTCTGAACGTCATTCCCCAATAAGCGCTCAGTAACCTACTCGCCAGCTTGTGGCCCAGCCAATAGGGAACAATTAAGCAGCACACAGTATCCAATCATACACAATGCTCATGACCAGTGTCTCGCGAAACCAATCAGAGGCTGGGTACACCCACGTCAATGTAACCACCTCGTCATTTCGCCTCTGATATTACTTAGATTTCATCTCTAAATAAAAATGCAAATCATTATTTCCCGTAGGGCAACGTGTTATTTGTTTGCAACCTTCGAACAATAAATTAAATATTTACCCTTCGTGAGCTTGCTTATTTTCTATGTAGTTCTCCACTTGGCCTTCTTACAAGCTCGCAGTGCAGGTGTCTCACAACTGTTGTTCGGGTTCGCTCTCGGAAGATGTGGCGGACGTTGCTGTGCTAGTTCCATCTTCACTCTCCGTCCTTGCATGGACGTGATCTTGCAATTCAAGAGATGGCAGTCACTCTTAGTATGGGTCAAACCAAAATGTTTTTTCCTTGGCACGGGTGCATATGGTAGTAGTGGGAGCAGGGGCTTTTGGACAAGGAAGTGGTTTCTCGTAGCTGTGTAATCGCACCTGGATTTATTACAGGAGTTTCCTGGATGTATTACAGGATCGTGTTCAAAGGGTTAAATTTATTGAAAGGGTTAGATATTACAAAGGGTTAATTGATGTCATATTCGGTACCAAAGGGTAAAGTGTCGAAAGGGTTAAGTGTCTGGAGTCTGGAGCATGCCGAGCTCTGAAGGATGGCAACAGCAGCATATATGGGCTTACCCCTCATTTCCCCTATGAGGTCTTATGTGGTTTGTTGGTTGGTTCTTGGAGCAATAAATGCGAAAGGTACATGTTAGGATTGACCGGAGTCTGGCGATGGACTGTGGTCTGATGTAGGCTGAGGGGAGATGAAGGGTGTCGGGAGCTGTGGAGAGTTGACTGGTCGGAGTCTGGAGGAAGAATGAGCTGTGATGGTGGGCGAGGGGAGGGAGAGAATGTCCAGAGCTGCGAAGGTATTGCCTGTTTGCTGTCTGGTGTGTGACTAAGTTCTGAGGGTGTCGGGAGTTGCGAAGATCTTACCTGTTCGGAAGTCGATGAGCAAGTGAGGTCGGAATTGTGCAATTAGAGAAATGACCATTACAAATCCAGTGTTTGAAAAATAACGAATTTTGAATAACACAAATGTAGCATTTGAATAGTAACAAATCATATAATTAGAGAATAAAGAGCGTTTAAAATTAAACACTTTCAATTAATAATTACAAGCACCATAACAATTGCAATTAATAAGTACTGTGATATTAATTACAAATTAAAGCAGTGAAATAAATGTGTAGAGAAAGAGAGAGAGAATAAAGACCAGTTAAACAAGTACCCAGCCATTAATTAGAGCAATTAAAATTACTAAGTTCTGAGCAATTACAAAGTATCTAGACCATAGTTACAAAAGCTAAGTGCATGTCCACCCTGTACCACTTCTGACTGCAAACTGAACTCACATTGTATTTGTAATTATTGAAAAATCCCAACCAACTAGTCCGCAGGGCATGCGCCGAACAGCCTGGTATCCGATAACCTCTTGTCCCCACGCCTATATTCTATCCCCTGCATGACAATGGCCAAGCGAACTCGCCAACTGACCCATGCTAGTCTGCCCACCAAAAGGCCTCCAGCAGATCAATTGCTGTTATAATATTAAATGGAGTGGTTTCACAAATTACAGTAAGATATCATGTTCGGCTTACACTTAATTTTACATATTATTATATAAAGACTGTCAAATCCTGATTTATGTCATTTCAGCTAAGTATCATGTTAGCCCTACACATAATTTTACATGTTATTATATAAATACTTTTCAGTCGTGTTTCCTGCCTTTTGAGTTAACTATTACTTTGTGTAAGTTAATTTTCCATTATAAAAAGACTGTTGAATTATGTTTTCCACCATTTCAGTAAAGTATTATGTTAGCCGTACAGTTTAACATTTTTATATAAAAAAAACTGTTCCTTCGTGTTTGCAAGCAAGTTCAGTAAAGTGGTATTTTAACATTACCTCTTATAATATTTTCCACCCAGTGTTTGCAAACCCCTAATCTGAAATCCATTTTTTTGACATCACCTCTTATAATATTTCCCACCTTGTGTAAGCAAAGATTATTGTGTTTTCCCAACATTTCATTATAGTATTATAAAGTGTAATTTTACATTTCATATATATATATGTAAAATAATAGTTTAATTGACTGTGTTACGCATGCACTCATGCTACTATTCAAGTAACGCGATGAGCGAACTTAATCTCCTGCTGCCACTATTCACACACTTTGAATTTTAAATGATATACTAAGAATAAAAGTATGCTAGAGTTTTAAATACGTAACTGCTACTTGTCAGTTGCGCCAACAAAGCAACGTTTTCACTGCTTCATTCCCTGAGAGTCAGCTGAATACTTTAACTTACCACCTCGTGGAGCACACCTGGCATTGTTCTTAATAGACAGTTATATTTATACACAATATTCAATTGAAGTACAAGTTAATATTTAATGAACATTTCCCACCCTGTGTAACTGTCAGGGTCTCTTCATTTTATGTCTTATTATATGAAAATATAGTTTATTAATTAAACTTGTTTTACTTCAAACACTTTATTTTAAAATCCATATCCACACATTTAAATATTATGTGAAAAATGTATTATAGTTTTCATGTTGTAGCGCAAGGCAACATCTCACACCTGTAGCCCACTGCTTTGCTAGGCCGTGCGGAAATAATCGGCCAAAGCACCATCAACCCTCGTCGGTTTTTCCGCTCGCTTGCACTACTCCAACACCACGTTTAAATAACCGTGTACACTTTCCACATATTATTTACTCTACAATCAATAAGCTATGTCAAATTGTTTACAAGCTGCATGTCCTGTATCTAAAAATTCAATTTACTACCAATTACTACGAGAAATGTTCCAAATTGTTGTAGTGTTCACTTGTGCATAAGTTTATATTAGGCATTTTAATATTGTGCGTTATTTGTGCTAAATATTTCATTAATTATTGTTTGTCTTCATAAATGATGTCTTTCTATCCCGCTCGACATGTTCAAGGTCCCCTACAGACAGGGAGCAAGCAGCCATAAGCCTGTCTCCGCTGCTGAACTGAAGTGTGAGTTTCGAGAACTACCCCCAGGAACACCAGCAGTCACCTCTCTCTACACAACTGCATTCATCGTTAAAAAAATTGTTTGGCGTTAAAACCATTTCCCTTTTATTTGTTTAAACATACTTATATGTATATGGGACTTACGTATTTCATTTTACCCCATTTAAAACATTTAATCAAAGTATTAAAAAATATTTTAGTAAAAAAAATGTTTATGAAGATAATTACTATTTAAAGTTTAAAAAATTCCCACACATTGTCAAAGTAAAAAAAAACTAATGGCGCAAGAAATAAACTATAAACACTAACTACAACCCAAAGAACTAACTAATATATAAATAAAACGAAAATTATTTAAAATCACTCAAATATAAATCTGATACCACCCAATTTCGTTTCACGCATCACAACTGCATCACTCGATGTCAATAGTTGAAAGTTTATCATTATGATGTAAAATACGTTACTCAAATTTAATACTAATAAATATAACGCATTGTTCAGTTGGGTTTAGCTTGGAAATCAAACAATAAACACCGCGATTCATATCAAGGGAAACGAGAATTGTATTGTTTGTATTGTGAATGTATATCGAATTCTCTCCATTTACATAATAATTTAATCATTACCAAGAATATTTAATTATTGTATAACTAACTTTAGTAAATTACACATCCTACATGAATCAATTAACACATCGAACTGTCCTATGATTTATTATTATGTATAACATATACAACTGACAGAACCTAATATCAAGCAAACTTAGTATGAGATACGTGAGTTATTCGAAAACTGAACAATTGGTTTGTAGCATTTATTTTTGATTCCATTAGTACTTTTAAAACGTCTCAATTCTGCTAAATGTTTAAACATTGTGGTTTCTAGTTGGAAATGAAAAATATGTGGCCCAGTGTAGGACGAGCACAGCCAGGCCCAGTCGCAAACGTTATCTCCCCTAACTTCTGTTAGTTTTGATACATTAATCGTCTATGCTTCACAAACGAATGAAAGCCATTTAGATAAGGACATCTCTGAGACCATTGCAGATAGCAGTTTTTTGAAGTCGATACATATCTTATCTCTGGTACTGCCGCGTTCACAGACATTACACCACCACCCATCTCTCTGTGCATATAAATATCTTAAAGGTTAACACATTAAAATGTATCTATACATATATAATTTATCTATAAAAAGTGTAAAAAATTATTTTCTTTTAAATTTACTTCGTAGCATCATTTTAAACAAAATTCAAATCAAAATGAACAACCGACGCACACAAATCTTGTTTCCCCATACTACACATAGCAAACAGGACTTGTTTATTTAAAAAAAAATTCATAGTAAAAGAATGTTCATTAAGGTTTGCTCTGTTTAACTATTGGTAAGGCCCTTCTAGTATACTTATATCTTTACTTCATAAAGAGTATTTACACAATTAAGCCTTGTTTCACACTAAAAAAAGCTTAGGTGTTGTTTAAATGTCATTGTATTTAACTAATTCGAAAACCACTTAAGTTGAAACATACATACTGATTCATTCAGTACTTTAATCTAAACAAATCTAATTACAGTTATACTATCATATTCATTGATTCAAATTCCAACGAGATATATATGCGTGTATAAATTACTGCTTGTGTTTTAACCCCACTCATTGTAAACATTTAAATATTAAATAATAGTTTAAAATTAATGTTCTTTTTATAACTCATTCTGTAAATTTAATATATTGTAATAACAGCCACCCTAAGCACTCAATACATATTCAACATGTCCTCTCACCAAGGCAACCAGCTTGTGAATTACTTGAGAATGCATACGTCAATTTCTTTTACCTCGAAGCGATATAATAGAGTCCAGTTAGATACACAACAATATAATGCAAGTCGATGCATCTCCTAGCATACCCTAACATGTCCGAACACATTTTAATCTCCTTAAATATTCTAGGAGGACTGTGTTCTGAATTACTGACAAGTTCTCGCACGAAACTGAAGAGTGATGTGATTAATAGTAATTTGCATAGTTTAATCTTTTTGATAGATAAATCAACTAAACAATGTTTTGCGAAACTTTGAAAAATTGTATCATAGTTAGTCCTACATTGCGAGGGTTGAACACTCACCCATCAAGAGTGAAATATGCATATTCGTATATCAAAAATGATTATTTAGCGAGACTATTTACACACAAGTAGTATGCAGATATCAATTTAAGATCCATACAGGGTACTTTGATTTTCTTATTAATCATGTACCAAATAATATAAACAGTGTATTGGTGCGATGAATATCCCTAAGCAACTACTATGTGCATAACGACATGAAAGTAACTACTGATTGCTAAATGAAACACAACAAATAAGGTCGGAAGACAACTGTAGATTCGAGAATTTAATACTTGGTTCATATCCCATCAAGAACACTTATAACTACTATTTATGTAGTTAATAACTAAAATGATTAATTTGACTCTAAATATACATTTAACCGAAACCAAAGCTAACATCCGACTCTCATATGTTTTATATTATCCATACCATGTTGTAATGCACCACACAACACATACTTAAACAACATGCCTTTCCACTACCTATCTCAGTGTCTCTGCAACTCCTATGCTGCATTCATCACCCCTCTACTAAGCTATCACAGCTTTTCGACCAACAAAGAACTCCCTCATCACACACAACCAATACTCCATCAGACTGTCGTCATCTCTGGAAGAATAACAACGGGCTCGCGCAAAAAATTACGGTGAGTGATTTTATTAGGAAGTCTACACAGACATAAAATACATAACAGATAAATTTTGTTAAAGTGTATTGATATAAAACCATTTAAAAAAAAAAAGTCACTTTTAAACTTTTTGATATAAAAATTTCATATGCTTAATCGATGACAAATTAAACTCAAACCTGTGTGAAATTACTACTCTACATATCATAGAAAAACATTCCTTGATCCTTGTGTCTCAAAAACCAAAATTGACATTATTGTTTTATCTTAGATTATTTTCTTTTAATGTTAACCTATTTATGGCCGACAAACTTCCAAAGGGGATGAGAGTGAAACTACTTCTGACATTGGCGCTAGGGGTTGCGTGTCAACGATAAGATATTTGCTTCCTACCACCGGAACAGATCACCGCTACCTAATCCTTATAAATTTTAAATACCCAAGAGGTTATCCATATAACTTTTGTAAATAACAACTTTAACATTCGCTACAGAATATATTTTCAAGCTAATACAATATAACAACAAAATATACTTATATCTCATACAAAGCAGACACGCACACACCCATGCACAAAGAACCTGAAATATTCCATTTTACAGACTCGTTCCAACAAAGACTTGCTCCTAATAACTCAAAATTACCCAAAATTACCAAAAATGACCCCAATAGCACAAATTTGGCTCAAAGTGACTCCTAATGTCTCTCAAACACAAAAAACCCACATAAAACTCAGTTACATAAACCATGTCATCCATTCACAAGTCCCTTACCATCAAACATTAACAGCAAAACTAACATACCACACCGACAAGACATATTAACCATCGAACCATTCATTGCAACTTAAATTATCAACACACACATTATGAACAGTTTACTTAATCTGACGGTAGCCAGCATCCATACTATCAGAACACACCTATCAAATACCCCTGTGGAAAAATTATTTGATCAAAAAGTCTAGAATTTCCTTTCTAATTGCAATACACAAATATTTAGAAATCTCTCAATCTTTAGTAATCCATGGGTTTGTTGTCTACCTCTATCCATACATATAAGAAAAACTATTCACCTGGTGTCTCCTAAATTTGTACATGTCAACAAAGTTTTGTATTTGTGTATGCAGTCAGCTATCCGTGCATTTTATACTAAAGTTTATATTATTATTATTCTATATACAGATCTTAATGTTTGTAAGCGATTGCTCAAAGCAACATGTTAAAGATGTGAGGGGAAAAAGGATATCTTCTAATTACCAATTCGATTGCCAGAAGAGTGCAAGCCAATATTTATATCCACATAGGTTACCGATATTCTGTATGTGCCAAAACACTGTGCAGAAGCAACAGAATAAATGTATATTTCATGATAAAATGATAATCTTCTTCATTGCATATTTAACTTAGAGTAGACATAAACGATTCTCCTATTCAGTTTAATATATAAGGTGGGAATGAATTAAAACACTAATGTTTCGTATACTTTAACTTTTTTTTTAAACTTGTCAAAAGCATATATTACTGACATACACTCAAACATATTATTCATTCAGTAAAAATATTTATAATTTACTCTAGTGTTATATAAAAATTCCTGTTGTGAGCAGTCAAGATGGGCCTATTCGCATACACAACACATGGATACATCTTGTACGTTATGTTGAACATACACTTACTAGGTCCATGTTGTCTGGCACTAGACCTACTTCCGAATGTCTTGCTGAAATACTTGCACTCGATTTCCGATGAACGACAAACAGAGACTTTGAACATATTTTTGTCTATATAGGTTATCACTGTGGGTAAACGCAGCATCGCATTTATCACAGCGGAATGCCTTGTATGTTGGACTGAACACGCAATGACCATTTTCTATAAGGATTTTTGGGTTGGTAGCAATACAATAAGGGGAAGTTGGCAAAAGTACAAATGTTATCAGCAAATAAGATGGAGGCGTAGAATAAAGGATTTACATATAATGCCAACAGTGTCTTATTTATTACATACTTACATGGTGCAGTCGAAAAAACAATAAATTTGCAATGGATTCGCTCATCAAACCTATTAATAAATTGCGGTGCGACGGCGATGTGGCACACAACTGGTTAAAGTGGCGCAAATAGTTCAAATACTATCATGAGGCAGTCGGTGGTGCAAGTTTGCAGGCATCGCGACAAATAGCACTTTTGGTGAGTTTGATGGGCAATTATGCTCAAGACATCTACAAAAATTTTGCTTTTGGTAAAAAACAAGTATAAAAACTAGAAGTTGTGCTGAATAAATTTGATGGATAGTTTCTGCCAAGACGCAATCTAACCTACGAAATCCCACGCCTTTTTTGCTTGCTCTCAGAGGGAGGGCCAAACATTTTATACGTATTTGGCAAAATTGGGAAAGAAGTCCGAAATGTGCAAATTTGGAACCATTAGAGATGATCTAATAAAAGACCCCATTATGTGTGGTATCAGAGATAATACTTTAAGACTACGATTTCTGAGAGAACATAACCTCGCACTAATTCAAGCTATTGAGTCATGCAGGACCGCGAAAGTAACAGGCAAATTGCTGGAGATGTTTCAAGCGGAAGCTGCTGCAATTCAGGAAGTAGTAACATGCAGTAATGTTCTGCTACGAAACAGTGGTCTTCAGAACAATGACACGACCAGACTAAGAACGGATCAGTGGCACTTTCACAGTGACCGGTGCGCCACTATACCTAAGCATCGCAAGTGTCCTGCATATGGCGCAAAGTGTTGGAAACACAATAGTCGTAATAATTTGGTAAAGATGTGCCATTCGAATAAAAATATTAAGGAAGTTATAAAAACATCTTCGTCGACATCTAATTCCTCTGAAGATGAATGTGTGTGCCATTCGAAGAAGAAGGTTAGGGAAGTTGTAAAAACATCTCCAATGCCTAGTTCCTCTGAATATGACTTTGTGGTAGCAGAGGTGAACATAAGCGGACCAGAAAACTATGAAGCGATGGAGAACTGAAATAGGCCTAGTTGTGAATGTAAAAATGTGTGTGTTTGATTCCATCTCACAGAAAACCACAGTTGCAGAGTGAACGGCAAAAATAGAAGTGATGAACTCTCATTTTTTAAAATTTAAGTTGGATACTGGAGCATAAGTGAATCTCATACCTGTGAAATTGTTTCAGAGACATGACATATATCACAAGCATTTGTTAAGGTCCACTTTAAGGTAAGTTAATTATTTGGGGGAGAAAATGCCATTTTTGGGAAAATTCTACCTTAAATGTACTTACAATGGGAGTGTTAGAGTTCTCGAATTGTATGTGGTTGAAAAAGATAGTTCCCCTGTTCTTGTACTGTCAGCATGTGTGATGCTATATTTGGCCAGGAAAGTGGAAACTGTTCAGTCCAATGCCCAAGATTCTAACCTCAAGGCTTTAATTCCCATGTATCCCCAATGTTTTAAAGGTATTGGGATACTACCTGGTGACTATAGGATGATACTGAGGGAGGATGCCAATCCAATTATTCATGCTCCTCGCAGAGATGCTGCTGCTCTCAGGGAATCATTGAGGTAAGAATTTAACATTTTAGTAAATGAGGGAATTATTGCTAAAGTGGAAAAGCCTACAGAATGGGTTAACTTGTTTGTAATGGTTCACAAACGCCATAACAGATTACAAATTTGCTTGGATCCAGATCGTCTCAACAATGCATTAATGAGAGAACATTTTCCCTTGCCTACATTTGAGCAGATTATATTTTTAATGGCAGATACTTGTTACTTTAGTGTTTTGGATGCATCACAAGGGTTTTGGAGTATTAAACTACATGAGATCAGCACTGATTAGTGCACATTCAATACTCCTTGGGGATGCTAGAAGTTTTTACGATTGCCTTATGGCATAAGTTCAGCCCCAGAAGTCTTTCATTGTAAATTCAGTAAAGTATTTTAAGAGTTGCCTGGGGTGCTAACATACATTGATGGTATTATTTGTTGGGGAACTTCCAAAGAGGAACGTGATGAGCACCTCAAAGCTGTCGTGGAGAGAGCCCTAAAAACCATGGTAGGTTTAATAAGCACACATGCATAGTTGGCGTTCAGCAGGTATGCTACATAGGTCACATTGTTTCTGCAAGGGTTATACATCCAGATGCAACGGAAGTGGATGCCATTCACTGCATGGATGTTCCCACATGCAAAAAGGACATTGAGAGGTTTTTAGGTGTCATAGCACATTTGTCAAAGTTCCTTCCGAACCTTCCAGATGCTAGGGCTCCTCTAAGAGTTGTCTTAAGAAAGGATCTAGCATGTCATTGAGTGCATAGCAATAAGTTGCGTTTACGAAACTAAAAGACCTGTTGTGTACCATGCCAGTATAAAAATATTATGATGTCAATAGACCAGCTATATTTTCAGTTCATGCATCACAAACTGGTATAGGTGCAGTCTTGCAGCAGGAGGGACATTAAATTGCATATGCTTCCAAATCTCTTACTGACAGAAAAATGGTACGCCCAAATAGAAAAAGAAATGTTGGCAATTGTGTCCGGGGCAGAGCACTTTTATCAATACATTTACAACAAACAGGTGGTTGTGGAAACCGATCACAAGCCATTAGTAAATATCTTTAAAAATCATATTGTAGACTGTCCAGCTCGGCTGCAGAGAATGAGGTTAAGACTGCAGCGATTTCCATTATCCATTGTTTACAAACCTGGTTCTCAAATTTACATATCGGATACCCTGTCCCAGGCTTGCAGCACTAGTCACAATAAAACTGCTATTTTTGCTGATTTAGAAAGGGAAATAGCTTCAGGTATGTTCAGTGATGGTGAATTTCAAAGTAACAGATGCCAAATTGCTAATGTTGCAGCAGTACATGGAAAGGGATCACGAACTACAGAGTTTGTGTAGAATTATCAAAGTAGGTTGGCCTGAGAATCTACAGAAGGTGCCTCCTGAATTGAAACATTATCGGACGTACAGAGAGAACCTCAGTTATGCTTATGGTTTAGTTCTCAAGGGTAAAGCAATCGTGGGTCCTAAGGGTTTACAACCTGAAATACTTAGGTCTATTTATGCTGTTCATCAAGGACAAGAAAAGTGCATACAAAGAGCACGTGGAACAGTATTTTGGCCCAGTATGGCACCTGGTATCTCAGCTTTAGTTGAAAATTGTGAGGTGTACAAGGAATTTCAAGAATCTAAGTATAGGCAAACTCTCCTTCCACACCCAGTCCCATATCGACCTAGGCAGAAAGTAGAGGGGATATATTTTTTCTTCATGACAAACCATACCTACTAGTTGTTTTTTTTTACTCCAAATGGGTGGAGCTACAAAAGTTGAAAAGTAAAATCAGTTCATGCATCATTAGCCACATGAAATCCATATTTGCTCGGTTAGGAATATCAGCCGTATTATGTCGGATGGTGGTAGCAACTTGACTTCACCACAATTTGACCAGTTTGTCCATGAGTGGAATTTCATCCATGAGACATCCAGCTATTATTATCCACAGTCAAATGGCATGCCTGAACGCCATTTTTCAGACAGTTAAGAAAACACTCAAAGTGACTCAAGATCAAAATTATGCCAATATTGCTTTTCATGAGTTGCGCAACACCCCAGTAAAACAAAGGCACTCGCCTGCTCAACTTCTAATGGGTTGCTGTCTTAGGGACTGCATTCCAATTGTTCCTGCATTATTGAATCCTTCCCTTCCAAACCATAAAGAGGTACACGCTGCTCTTCTCGCAAAGCAAACTGATCAGAAAGCATACTATGATGTCAGGGCTCACCAGCCAGAGGAAAAACCCAATTACTGGAGCAGTCAGGATGCAGACATCTAAGGGGTGGGTAAAAGAGGCTGTCATAATTAGCCCAGCAAATCGTCCACGCTTTTATGTTGTGAAAATGCCAAGTGGTAATATTGTGGAGCGCTCTACAAGGGTATTTCGTCCAGAAAAGGGTGTTTACTTGTCCACTGTCGACATGGATGGCAATTAATGTGGTGGGCCACAATATGAATAATGTGATTAACCCGATCAGTGTGAATCAGGATGGTAGAGTAGAAGAAGAAAGGGCTACACATGGCATAAATAATCATGATGTCTTACACACAAATGTCTTTCATAGGTTCACCGAGGAGGACTGCAGAATAAGAGTCATGATATTTAACATAGCACCCCTACTGAAGCCTGAGTAGAGGCACAAGGTTCTGTGAATCCTGTAGTCGACACATTTGTTGACAGTGGTTGGTGATGGTGCTCTTATTACATACAAATTTGGTCGGGTTTGGAAATCATCAAAAAGGTATCCATGTTCTGAGTATGTTTACAAATGAGATATTTCTGGTCCTGTTATAAGTATTTTGCATTTGTATGTAACTAGGTAATGTGATATACGAATGCAATGTTCAGTGCTTCTGTGCTGTATGATAGTGTGCAAATTGGATTCAAAAGATTTGTGTACCATATATGTCTACACTGTTTGTAATTTATATTAGAAAAGAAAGATGTAAGCAGATTTGGGTTGGTAGAAATACAACTGTAGAAAGTTGGTAACAGTACAAATGTAATGAACAAATGAGGTGGAGTCGTAGAATAAAGGACGTACATATAATGCCAACAGTGTGTTATTTATTACATATTTACACTTTCATGTCGACGTGCACTAAACCTTCTAGTAAAAGTATTTCCACACTAGTAACGCTGGTACCGCAATGCTTGTAGCGACTCTTCGGAGTTCTTTGTAGTCGCTAGTATTGCAGGAAGAGCAAAGTACAACTCATTGTTGCCAACTCGTGAATACTGCACATGATATCAACCCACACCTGCCGTCACCATCACTATGCCGCTAAAACGATGCGTCTTCAATATGCGAGGCCTATCTCCTAAAAGATGTTTTCTTTTTCGTCAGTGGTGGCTACGGTTTATGTTTCTGGTGGATGCCACGCGACCTGATGTAATGGAATATTTGAACTTGCTAGTGCACTCTAGTGGGAGATACTAAATATAAATGAGCAGTAGATGTAGCATGGGGTAGAGGGGGGGCTGGAAGGCGGTGGAGGCCTGCCAGGTAATTAGCGAATGTGAATAATTGACTTACTAATTAACCAATAAAAATTGTCGCGGGTAGTTGTGGGCTCTCCGGAAATAAGTTTTTTTTTTTTTTTTAGTAATAAGTTTTAATATATATATATATATATATATATATTATTTTTATGATCTAAGTGTTCAAAGTCGTTCAAGACCACCTGGTCAAGGTCAAAGGTCGAGTTTAAAGTCATGCAAACCCAACATGGTGTTCGGGTGACGTCACAACATGGCGGCTGGTCGGCGTCTGGCACCTGTGCCCTTGCCTCAAACTTCTTCATATCAATCTACTTTTTCAAAGTCATAATTTTTACCGAACCCGTTACGAAGCGAAATGACTGGCAAGACGTAGATCAATGCGGCTATATTTATATGTATTTTATGGAAACTAGTTCAAAGAGTGGACTATAAACAGAAAGTACCTGGTGCACCTCAGGCTATTGGGCCATCAATACAAGTGCACTTCGAGAGGCACAAATCTTATTCTAAGTCCGTAACAACAATATAAACATAATTACTACTGGATATAAGACCACAAAACAAGCAGAATACTTAATTTACGCCTGGAGCCGTATGCCGGAAATAGGACCTGCATGCCCATTTGTTGCACCTACCACGACACCCGTCTCCCCCTCTAACAACATTGAAGAGATAGATAGATAGAGATAGATAAATAGATAGAGAGAGAGAGAGCTCTGAGAAGTACTACAAACTGGAAGAGCGTACCCTTCATTCCCCTATTATAACAAAGCTTCATGCGTGACGTAAGTCAAGCCGAACATCACATTTTGTTTCTGCCGGAGAAACATCTACAACCATGATTAAATAAACCCTCTCACACACGCTCAAGTGTCACCCAATATCATAAAGCAGACAGATAATATGTTCTGGCCTGTCACACAAAAAGGAACCAAAGTGCCTGTAACAACATTTGTAACAACATAAATAATAATTTAACAGTTTGTTCCCATATAAAAAACGGACCGATTACAGTTCCCGAAAAGTCATGATTTCATTATATTCTATTTTCTTTGGTTCATCTCACATTTTATTTGATCGCTTTTTTCCTCACGGTGTTTTCATCGTAATTTTGCTTCGTTTGTTTTCAAAGTTTATTGTAACTGTGCTGGAAAATGTAATTTTACATCGAACACAAACGCAATGTTATAATTGAAATAATGGTAGCTTTAGGAGTATGGAAGACGTGTTTACTTACAGTGACTAAAGCACAGATATCATCCCAGAAAAACCTTTTATATTCAGTCTTTACAAAAATTGTCAAATTTCCCTGAGACACCTGTCAATCCACCAAATACATTATGTTATAAATTGGTTGTTAATACAAAATTACTATGCTAATTATAACTCAAAAATAAATATAAAATTCATTGAAGTAGCCACTAATTTGTCATAGGAAGTTTTGCAGAAAGCTGAGACCTACAAGTATACTTTCTTTATTTGCTTCTAAAGTAGCATGAAATGGGGGCTTCTGGGGCAACGGCTACTCTCTGTATTGCGGTGGTGCAGTCTGCCAGCTCGGTTGTCCTCACAGGCATGGCCAACGGCATTGTTCATTTCCCCTTTCACGTCCCTCAATCACGGCCGGCCATTCCAGCGACCCGAAATAATTAATAATACTAAATATTTAAGTTTAATATATCTTAATAAAGAATTAAAAAGTATCGACCTGAAACCTTGGATTTTTAATAATTATTTTCAGTTTAGAGTGTTGTTGCATATTATATTTCCATTAAATAAAAAAATTTAATTTAAAAAAGTTAAATAATTTTGGCCTGCCACTTCGGTACTCATCAGGCGACATATGATCACCCCTTCGCCATCACAAAAACCTGTAACCCAAAAAAATGGTAAAAACTAGCACACATCAACTCCCACACACCTCACCAACCCACACACCACCCTCAACACAACCCTACACTCGCCAAACCTCGCATCTACTCATAGCCCACTCAGACCACCATCCAACTCCCCTCACATTCGCCTCACAAACCAACCACCCCCGCAGCCCATCACCAACCACACAACCACCCTTACCGAACCTTGACTCCTCATCCACCACGCCCCCTCGACCCACTCGCTCACATCCTCGCACAACTTCACCACCTCACCTCCCCTCACAACACTCACTGCCCTATACCACCTTACCACCATCACCACCCTCACCACCTTGGCCAACAACTCTCTGAAACTCGAGGATCATGTACTATCATAAAACAGC
Organism: Dryococelus australis; assembly: GCA_029891345.1. Lineage (NCBI taxonomy): Eukaryota > Metazoa > Arthropoda > Insecta > Phasmatodea > Phasmatidae > Dryococelus > Dryococelus australis. The sequence goes on from CM056993.1 coordinate 264,122,103, forward strand.
TCACCCTGCCTCCCTGTTAAAACATTTACCATATCACATTTCCTCACGCCATAATGTAATTTTATTTGTGTGTGTTATGCATATATATATATATATATATATATTCGTTATCTTATAATTATTGTATTATTTGTTTAATGCATACCCTCAATCACGATTACTTCAAGAACTATTCCGATTAGGATATTTTGTTTAAAAAAATTCATAGTGAGTTTATGACCGTTTGCATTTTAGGTAGGTACATTTAACAGTAAGCAATGTTTCAAAGAGCTCGTATTCTCCTTTTTCAGCTGGGTCTGTATCTTAAATTATTGTTTACCGACATTTTTGCAAGCCAAGTTGCAACCAGACAAATATATACACGCATATGCGATAATAATTTACGATTCCTTAGAACTAGGCACATGAAATTCAGTTTTGGAGCATCAGTTCAAGTTCTAGAAAAGTTTGCATGTATAAGCCCAATGACATTTATATAAATATTGATTATCATATAATTGCCTCATAGTGCTTTACTATCCAAATCAGTTTATAACAGGGGAATATAAGCTTTAGAGTTAAAGTATTAAAATAATTTTTGATTATTTCAAATTAATTAAAAATTTATGTCTAAAAAAGTATTCATACTCGCCTCCATCCATATAAACATCACCTTCAATTTAAATACGTAAAATACCAAAACAACTATTCAGGCACTCGTGAACTTCATATCGTCGTGCAGTGAGCTTGAAGGCGAAGTCATTAGAGCAGAAGCGATAAGGATATTCTATTGGAAGTTCCGCATATGATACACTAGCAGTCCCAGATGGTTCGGTTGTCGTCACGTCGGAAGGAGCAGGAAACATGAATGAAGATGTCTTCGTGGAAAGAGATGTCTGTTGCTCATGGTGATGAGGTGCAAGGTTCGTCGTTCACAATTGTCGCAGAAGATTTTTAGTAGTCAAGTCATGTGATCGAAATCACCGTCCATCACTGTCAACAGAGGCCGGGAGAACTCTCGGTTGGAGATCCTGCACCGAGGGATTGATGAGGTCTGCAGTTTATCGTTGCACGAACTTACATGTTTATAGTAAGTATCATTGTGGTAGAAAAGCAACCCGGACTGTAAGTACAGATATTATACATGGTTGGCATTGTTCATACAGCCACTCATGCTGCCATGCGGTGTGCTGAAGAGTAAATACATTGTCGCAGAAGCTGCATGGATTCGTTTTGTCTTGTGGTGACGATACGGGCGATGTCCCGAACTCTGCAGGAGACAGGTCAGCCAAAGAACCGGATTGTACAACCGAAGAAACAGATGTTGCAGTAAGAAATGATACAGTCTGTTCGCCCGAGGTTGCAGTCGACCCCACTGTAGACAAGTCAACCAAAGAAGTCGATAGCACTGCCAACATCACACCTGAAGATTGCGATGGTGGTGCTGTTGCTGCACATGTCTCATCTGAAGGACTCGATGGTACTTCTACTGAACCCACGACCTACATCTGCATAATATTTATACCAGTGGCTGTCACCTGCTGCAACGATCTGCCACTCACCAAGACCTCTGTCAAACTAAGCTCCATAAAATGAACCTAGCTTTCTTTACATCTGTACATGACACCATGGAAATATTGCGGTGCATCATGGGAGGTAAAGACATGTTCACTGTTGCACCTGGTGATGAGGTGACAAGTGCAGCATTCGTTCTCCTAGTAGACATTGACAATGTGGAGAGGTATGGTTACGACACGAATTTTATGTTGTCACTCGCACCTATGGCGGAGGTTGCAGCAAAACAGTAAACAATTGGTTAGTACACATCGTATTTTTTCACTCGCGCATATGTCATTGGAGGATGGGTGGCATGGAGTTTCATGGCAATCACAATGTGTTTCGCAGTCCATTTTGCATATTAGTGATTCTTGCGTGCATACTAGGCTTTGGGGCTTCGCGTTTCTGACCTCTGTACACATACCAGTGTACACATGATGATTTGCCTTTGAAGGTGGGAAAAAAACAATTTTTTTAGTACACACAGTTATTTTTCCCTCGCGCATGTAATATTATGGAAAGAATATGCGAGCTCAATTTGGATACATGCATCGATTATTTGTTTTTACTGAGAGATATGTAAATATGTCCATTGTTCTTTGAATGGCCGAGGGGAGAAAAATTTGTTTCCGACATGAACCTTAACCCATTAAATTCTGACTACGAAACTTACCTTGTCATAGCTTTATTCGCTTATAAATATCACCGACAATTGGAAACCAAATGCGGAAGACCCATTGGTCACGTCGACTCAAATATATGCATTCGACATTAAAGTGTGGGGACTTGTATTCTTTCCCATTCTGCTGTGTTAATAGATTTTAATGGTGGTATATTAGTTTCAGGCGTGTGGATATATTTCGGATAGGAGATGTATACTTGTTTTACAGAAATTACCGGTCCCTTTCTTCTACCAATTTGTCTTAAGCTATATAGTTCGTCGCATTATATTAGGGTAATGCACGAATTTGAGGTGCAAACAATATAAAAATGATGGTGCATGTGATTGCTTGAATATGTAATATGGCTGTTCGATAAGCTTATTTCTCATTGATAACTGGCTGCAATGTATATGAGTGGAATGTGAAATCAATGCTCGAGTTGCTTAAAACAACTCGGGGAACTCGTCATGTGTGTTGTGATAGGAATCAAAATTGGTATCTGTATTTATTATTGAAGGTATTTTAAAAATAAACTCCCAGTATATTTTAATTTTTATATGCCTTGTTTTCCTTTCCAAACAGGGTACAAATCAGGATTAGGATGGGTCGATGTTGTAGTATCGGCTTCGTATATTTATTCCATAGATTTGGTTTTTTTCCCCACCGGTTAATTTTCTCACTCTTTTTTTACTCGCTTAGGGTGCTATATTTAATATGTATGTTTCACTGATGATTTTAGTTCTTAATTTCCAATGGATGGAATATTTAGAGAGTGCCGTCATAATCTTGTGTAATCTCATGCCCAGGTCTTTCCCCCAAACTATTTTTTTTTTTAATGGGTGATATTTATTTTGTCATTTTTAATGTTAATTCTTGAGTTTGTTTTGTATTTATAGTTTCCATTATTTTCTAAATCTAATCTGATACGGTATTTTAAGCCTCTCACTTTATATTACGTAGCATGCTTTTTTTTTTGCGGTTTACTTTTTAGATTACCTACTTGAATGAGGATCTAAATTTCGATGGAGGGGCCACGGGGGTTGAGCGATTAGCACGCTCGCCTCCCACCAAGGCGAACCGGGTTCAATCCCCGGCTGGGTCACTGGATTTTCGCTAGTAGGAATCGTGCCGGACGATGCCATTGATCGGCGGGTTTTTACGAGGATTTCCCATTGCCGCCCTCCTCCCCCAATTCCGGCGCTGGTCCATATTCACTTTAATCACCCTCATCGGCTCTCAAGACCTCGCTGTTTAGAGCCACCTAAATCTCTTCACTCGCTCACTACATTTCGATGGCTTGCTACATCAGGGCTGGATGGATCGGATGTTGTACGGACTGCAAAGATGGGAGCATAGTCTCGACCCAATATGGAGCGTATGCCAGAACATTGTGTAATTACTGCGAGAAGAAATTTTCTGAAATCAGCAATGCTCGGCGACATGGGGTCAACTGTATTCGGAATGTGGAACTTGCTACTTTCGCATGTGAAAAATACAACTCGCTGTTTTGTCGACGAGATGTCAACCTGAAAAGTTATTTCGACCTTTACTGGTCTGCCTTTACTGCCTCCTAAGCTTTATCTGCCAACATTGCATCAGAGATGTACTGGGATGGCAACTGGCGCTACACACACTGGAGGTAGAAAACTTCAGCTATGAATGCCGTGAGCAAATCGTTGTTTCTTTCCACGCAGCTACTAAAACAAGACTTTCTCAAAAACTAATGAAGCATGAAGGAATGAAAAGAAGGCATGTGTAAGGGGTTCCATACACATGTCATATCGATTTGAGAAGTGCTCTAAACAGTTTACTCGCACCGACCATTTAAAAAAGTTATCTGAAACAGTGAGAATGAGCTACGCCATCCTATGATGTAGGCCTAGCGGTTCTTCATTTCTATTTGAATTTTAAAGCAAAAGCTCGTTCCACAGCACCTTTGACTCGCGAATCAGCAGCTACCACTAGCAATTCACCAGACCATGCATCGTAACAGTAGAAATTAAGATGAATGTACATGGATTTTTCCTGAAGTAATCAGCATTCAGGGGTCTTTTGAAAACATATGTTGCTTCAAATCCGGTAACTTCGACAAAAGATGTGTTCATTTTTAACCTGTATGAAACAAAATTTAATAAACCAATTTACAGAATGTGGGGAAATACTGAGCCGTGAAATATAATAAGCGGTTGGAATGTGGCTATAGTAAATCAGATGTATAAAAAAGAAAGCCATTAAGACCTCGATCTTACCTGTGTGTGATGCGAATGACATCGAAGCCTATGTTGGAAAGAGCTTAAATAGACTATGCAGCAAGGAGAAAGAAATAGTATTGAAGTTTTCTGGCTGGGCACTCCATTTGGTGGATCATCTGCGGCTGAGAACAAATGGGAGCGATCCACTTATCATCAATGAAGTTGACACGCACTAAAAATTGTCCACAATTCGCGGTATCACAATTTACATTCGATTTTCACATGTACATGAAAAACCTATGGATCGGCGATTGTTATACCTTTGAGGAGCCCACAGTACTGGGATGTTATTATGTCTGGGTTTTGTTGCAACCTCAATCATGGGTGCGAATGCCAATGGTAATATCGTTTCGTAACTATACCTCTCCCCATTGTCAATACTTACAAGAACGAATGCTGCACTCGTCACCTCATCACCAGGTGCAAAAATGAATGTGCCTTAACCTCACAAGATGCACCGCATTATGTCCACGATGTCATGTATATACATGATGTTTCGTAACTAATGTTACAGACTTTGGGAGGAGATTCCTTACGGAAAAACATTACGAAAATGCCGATTGACTTATGTCCGGAAACGACGTCTAAGGATAGAAAACTCCCCAGAAAGTTCGGCTTTAAAAAGAGTTTTTTTTATTTAATAAAATGGAAACAAATTAATATTACGTTACAATATCGTGACTTAATATTAATTTGTGTCCATTTTATTAAATAAAAACTAATTTTAAAGCCCAATTGTCGGGGGTTTATCTACCATTAGATGTTGTTCTAAGTCAATCAGCATTTTCGTAATGTTTCTCCGTAACGAGTCTCCTCACAAAGTCTATAATATAAGTTACAAAACGTACTGTATAGTCCATTCATGCTTTCTTCGGCCTTTTGGAACCGAACCTTTGAAAAATCACCCTAGGCGTAACATGTCAACCTGTTGTGTTCAATCACTTGTATGTCACAATTATATGACCCTGTGATTAACGTTAAAGTACTGTGTTCTTGAGTGGATTAATAATTTGACTTACTTAGTGTCTTCTATAACTTGTAATATTTATTTCGTATTAAATACGAATTAACAACAGCGAGAGCAGCGACGTGTTGGCAACGGCCGGTAAGAAATAGTTCACAGTTACAATATTTTTAACCTCGTTTTTGTGTATACTCTTTGTAAGTTAAACGTTGCCAATTGATATATTTGTATTGTTAGGTAGCACTGACGGAAAGACATTTCGTTCCTGCAGTTAAGAATATCAGCGCAAATTACCGCGCGTAGGCTCCGCTCTAGTGACACAGATTTTTTTTCCCGTCCGGAACAAAGGTTCAAAGCGACTTGTGAATCAGAATGTGTCGCTCTCTCTCGTTCTATCTCTCTCTTTTCTCTCTCGGGAAATTCGTACAACCTGTGTAGCAGTAAAAGTATACATTATGTTATTATTGATTTCAGCATATTTAATACTAATTACAGCAACATTAATTATGTTTGAATTTGCAATAAACAACTGAAACGAGACTTTATTCTTTAAATAACTATTAGATGTTACTTTGATCCGTCGGCCTGACGCTTACAAATCCAGTAGGTTGGCAGAAGTGGTGTGCACAGGAGATCTAACAGTTGACCAACTTTCCCTGTGGATAGGAGAATCTAAAATTTTATCAGATACCATGCAGTTCTCCCAATATGGTGGGCGATTATGCGCAGTTTTTATCAGCGATTGGCAGTGATGTGGCGACATTGCAATGGCGCGGCATGTTTCAGAACGAATCGTCAAGTTCGTACTCGTGTTTTTTTAACATCCTAGGCAAGTTACAATGTTGTGATAAAATTGTGTTTCCACGGCAAGGTTAAATTTATACTGTTACGGGTGTTGTGATGGCTGTGTGTGTGAAACGGCATGGCTGCCATTTCTGTCTATGGTAGTTGCTTTGTAATCGTTACGCAGGCCAGATGTATGCGGATTTCAAATATTGGATGTGCAAAATGTATACGTTTTAACAATGAACCGATGTTATGGCGACGTTAATTATTCACACTATGGTCTATTTATCACAACGTTGTATCTTTATGCTAGGTGTTTGAAACACATTCGTGTAACGAGCTTACGTTTCTGTGGTTTGAATGTCTGCCACAATCCTCTCAAAAGAGTATGTCCAACCAGAAATATTTAAATAAATAATACAATAAACCTAATTATTGTTATAGGTCTAAATTGTAAACATATGTAGGAAATGGTTTTCTGCAATATGACATAGTTATTTAAACAGCTGTAAACAGCAACCAATGCATTTGACAGATATAAAAATAGAAAATACATGGCAGTGTATATGTGTAGCGGAAGGATATGTAATCAGTAACCAAAAGTAGAAAGTTAGCATGGCTTCAGGAAAGACCAAAGTTATCGTGAATCAACTATACATAGGTAGCTAGAATCATTTTATGGAGCTTAGATTGATACAGTTCTTGGTGAGTGGCACATCGTCGCAGCAGATGACTGTAAAAGGCATAAGTATTATAGATATGTCGGTCGTGGGTTCAGTAGAAGCACCATCGATTCCTTCAGATGAGACATGTGCAGCAACAGCACCACCATCGCAATCTTCAGGTGTGATGTTGGCAGTGCTATCGACTTCTTTGGTTGACTTGTCTACAGTGGGGTCGACTGCAACTTCGGGCGAACAGACTGTATCATTTCTTACTGCAACATCTGTTTCTTCGGTTGTACAATCCGGTTCTTTGGCTGACCTGTCTCCTGCAGAGTTCGGGACGTCGCCCGTAGAGTCACCACAAGACAAAACGAATCCATACAGCTTCTGCGACAATGTATTTACTCTTCAGCACACCGCACAGCAGCATGAATTTCGTGGCTGTATGAACAATGCCAACCATGTATAATATCTGTACTTACAGTCCGGGTTGCTTTTCTACCGCAATGATACTTACTATAAACTTGTAAGTTCGTGCAACGATAAACTGCAGACCTCATCAATCCCTCGGTGCAGGATCTCCAACCGAGAGTTCTCCCGGCCTCTGTTGACAGTGATGGACGGTGATTTCGATCACATGACTTGACTACTAAAAATCTTCTGCGACAATTGTGAACGACGAACCTTGCACCTCATCACCATGAGCAACATACATCTCTTTCCACGAAGACATCTTCATTCATGTTTCCTGCTCCTTCCGACGTGACGACAACCGAACCATCTGGGACTGCTAGTGTATCATATGCGGAACTTCCAATAGAATATCCTTATCGCTTCTGCTCTAATGACTTCGCCTTCAAGCTCACTGCACGACGATATGAAGTTCACGAGTGCCTGAATAGTTGTTTTGGTATTTTACGTATTTAAATTGAAGGTGATGTTTATATGGATGCAGGCGAGTATGAATACTTTTTTAGACATAAATTTTTAATTAATTTGAAATAATCAAAAATTATTTTAATACTTTAACTCTAAAGCTTATATTCCCCTGTTATAAACTGATTTGGATAGTAAAGCACTGTGAAGCAATTATATGCTAATCACTTTGTATATGGGCCTATATGTCGTACATCCTATACATGCTAACTTTCCTGGAACTAGAAATGTTGCTTGCGAACTGAATTTCACGTGCCCGACCCTAAGATATCGTAAATTGTAATCGCATATGCCTGTAAATGTTTGCTTGCTTTCCACCTGACTTACTAAATGTCGGTAAACGATGATTTAAGATGCAGACCCAGCTGAAAAAGGAAAATGCGATCTCTATGATACATCGCTTACCTTTAAATGTACCTACTTAAAATGCAAACAAACATACATTTACTATGGATTTTATAAACAAAATACCCGATTTGGAATAGTTCTTTAAGGAATCGTGATTGAGGGTATGCATTTAACCAATAATACAAGGGTTATACGATAATAAATACATATTGGGTGTAATACACACACACAAAATTAAACATTGGTATAAATAAATGTGCTATGATCGATGTTTATGACTGGGTGGTAGGTTGAGTGGGTTTATGACATTACATGATACTCAATTTTGGAATTCTGTATGTCCAGGTTTCTGAGGGTGGTGTGGCTGGTAAGGTTGACGAGGTGGCGAGGGTACAGTGAGGGAGTGTTGGCAGTTGTGAGAAGGTGTATGACCGGGGGGTGAAGAGTAGGGCTGACGGTTGGTGAGTGGTTGGTGAGTGGTCGGTGAGGGGATGGGTGAGTGGGATGGATGTAGCTTTTACAAATATTTTTTGGGCTACAGGTTTTTTTGATGGTGGAAGGGGGATCAACAAGTCTCCCATTGCGTACCGAAGTGGCAGGTTGATAATATTTCAGTTTTATAACTAATGTTTATATTAATTGCAATTATGATCTGCAACGACTCTATAATATGATATAATAAGTAAAAATCAAAGATGGCCTGCCGATACTTTTTATTTTTATATGAAAATCTTTGTTATTGAAATATTTTTTTTATATATTTAAGTACCATTTCTAAGGTTTCGGTTTGCTGGAATGGCCGGCCTTGGATTAGGAGCATTGAAGGAGGAGATGAACTAGGCCACTGTCCGCGCCTTTGACATCAACCGAGCTGGAGGACGGCACCACAGCCAGCAGCCGTTGCTCCAGTAGACCTCATTTCACGCTACTTACCAATATTACCATATGCGAGTCAATTTTCGAATAATTTTTATGGTAATTAAAACCAGAGTGAATGTCTGTTATATAATGTGAATGATGGCTTAAACGTAGTCAAGTAAATCTGAGATAAAACAATACTAACGAGATTACGGTATTCAGCGAGCTTCTTTCGTCTCCATCGCCTCTAATTAATGAACGTCATGCATCGTTGAGCTAATTAAGATAGAAGACATGCGTACGTTCGTGTAGAAAAAGAAAAAAAAAAATTTAATTAGTGTCTGAATATAACAAAGGAATATGAACAAGAGATTATGGCTAAATAAAATTAGGAACAGTATTTACGAAGAAAAACGATGCAAATAATTCTAAATAAGAGATCTGGACATCGCATGCTGGGGAAAAAAATTACTATCCACAATGGCAGTATTTGCGCACCTAGATATTCCGGAGCTATTCGATAATACCGACTTTAATAAAACATTCATCATAGTCATGAACGTATATTTTTTTGTGGCAGAAATAGTGGCAAGTAGGAAAGTAGGGCTTAGCGCCTCGTTGACAGCGAGGTCGTTACAGACGTAGATAGAAATAGTCGTTTATTATAAAGTCATGAAGTTATTAGTAAAAATAACGTTATTGTTCGAAATGTTTCAAATGTCTCACTAAAATAATGAAAACGCAGATATCAATTTTAATGGTTTACAAGAGAAAACCATGCCCTTTATCAAAATAATAACCAGCTCAGTTAAAAAAATTTAATTCAGCAACGTTAAAGACGTGTGTGTAAAGTTTACAACTAGCGTTATTATCGTAATCCCCTGGGCATTGTCAGCAGACATGTAAAATATGTTTGCTTTATTCCGTTTTGGGAAATTTACAAATCACAATTGATAAAAAATTGGTTTTGAAATAATGCCTTATTCTGGTCTTTGATGTTAGTTTAATTTGTTTATGTGCACATTTCTGTGTATAAATGAGTAATCGGTAAATAAACGCAAAGTATGGTCGACCCAGGCATATAATATATTTATTGTTTTCCAAAATTCGATACATTGTATTTTTACCATTGCTTAATTGGGAAAATATCGTCTTAACATTTCAATTACATTCTCTGGCGCATATAAAGACGTTCAACCATCCATATTTCTAAACAGAGAGAATCTCGATTCACCAGGTAATTAACAATTTGAAATTTAGATTTCCTCTGCAATCTACTAGGAGACGTATATTAAATTTATCATAAAAAGGAATGAACACTGTTTTCTCTCAAAAGAACTCCAAAATACACTACTAGAAGCAAATATTTTAAAAAAACACTAAACTCTCTCGGGACTCCATACTCTCCCCTTAACTTAAGCAATAATATTCGTCTTGATGTTAAGTCCAGGAGCTGCTTCTTCCTGATGAGCATGCGGCTTAATCTGGATTATATAGTGCAGAAATCAACAGTTCCCCATCCCAAGTGCGTGTCTACTTCGTTACATTTTTAATAACTGATCAGGATTTATTATTTTTAATATTTGGACCTGCGCGGAGGACACTCAAGGCTTTCATTGGTCCTCCACGTCAGTAACTCGAAGCGCTGCTATACTTTACGCCGACAGTCCAGGAGACACCAGCGCTGGCGGCGGAGTCTCAGGAAACCTCCCGCCTCGCGTAGGTGGCGGCCGCCAGTATACATCCGGGTCGTGATGACGTAACTACCTCGCTGCGTTTGCGGAAGGCACGGGCCCACTTGGCGGCCATCGCCAGCGTCGACAACAGCGTCTAAAACAACTGCCTCATCCACGAGCAGCCTATGACCACGATTCTACAGCAAAGTAAGTAGTGTGTAGGAACATCATTGTCTTGCCAGCAGATATTGTCTTTTTTTTTTTTTTTTTTTTTTGTTATTATAAGTGCCTCGTGTTGGGAAGGTGCGGCCTAAACATGGCCGACGTGCGGAAAACTTGGTAATATGAGACGCCCTGTCTCACAGTACTACGAAAGACCACACACAGCTCAGTAGTGTGTTCCTTTTGACTTGGTTTTGGCTGACGACAACTTCTTCCATTTGAGATTTATTTTAAACATAAGAACGCTCTCTGTCAAAGTATTACTACATTATTTTTGATCACACAGTAAGGCGGAGCCTACAATTTGTTTTAATAACGTTTGTGCAAAACAAATATTAAAATGGAGCAAGTAACACGACCTGAAATATGTAAAAAAATTAAGAAATAATGCCTAAATAGGTAGGCACCAAGTGAGAGCCTACTATTATCCTGGCAATAGTTGTGTTGAGACCATGAAATGTTCTTTTTATTAAATTTATCTTCCTTTAATAGAAACTTGTGTTTTTACATAGATATTCCCGGCTGTAATGGTTAACTCGGAACGAGCAGAATGTTTTCGTGGCAAATAGGTTTTCTCTCATTTTCGATGGCTTTTCCAAAGACTCGAGGGCCATCGTCCCGGTATGCATGACTATGATGTTAATTTTGCTTAACCATGCCTTGTTTATGATAAAAAATTCACCGTGACTTTACTGAACGAAGAAAGAAGTTCTGGCTTACTGAATACTGTCGTCAGGTTGACTGTTAAACCGTATGAATACTATGAACTTAAGTGATAAGAGGATGTCTGTAATTTGTTGCCGCAACAACTATAAAGACTCGTTTATTTGATGACGCTTTGAGGAGAAAAATGTTTCCCTAAACAGTTATAAAACTGACGTTTTGATGATCGAGATGCCAATTATGTTCTTCCTTCGTTACAAGACCTCGTAATATGTGATGTGATTAACAAAACGGGTGCGTCAGATTCGAACGTGAAAGGACTTTTTTTTAGGATATATAATGGCCTACGGCTTGTGCCCCCGGCAAACATCGATGATTCCAAACGAAACACACCAAAAGATGACGAAATCTTCATCAGAAGAAATATCCAATAATCGAAGGTCCATTTAACTCACGAAAATGGTCAAAACGGCACAAATACAAAATGACGCAGCTACCCTGATGTCAAGGTCCAAAACACTGAACCGTCACCGACGGCAGCTACAGAAGAACTGTGAAAAGACTTCTGCCTGTCGAAACCCGGTGATATTTTCAGGGGCCGTGGTGGGGATGGGAGCTATCGACTGACATTGATATCACTAAAATATAACATTAGTCAACCGCTTCTGCTGAAGAATTTTATTTGGAGGGGCCAATCAACAACTGAAAACTCACTATAAACAGCTCAATATGAGAAATAATACCAAATAATAAACGGTGCTATTTTCGTCATAATCCCAATTTCAATGGTTACAATTTTTAAGAAATACCAGGTGTGGCCATAACTTATAAAGGGGCCACTGTGGTCAAATGGTCAGACTACTCGCCTCCCACCAAGGCGAAGCGGGTTCGATTCCCGGCGGGGTCTCTCCCAGGTTTATTGCATGTGGGAATCGTGCTGGACGATGGCTCTGGTCGGCGGGTTTTTCTCGGGGATCTCCCTTGCATTCCGGCGTTGCTCTATATTTACCTCTCTTCATTATCGGTTCTTAAAGGGACTATGTAGCTGAGCGTCGAAGGTCAAGAAGCGATGGAGTGATACGGGCGACAGTTACACGCACGCCTAGTGCTTCAACGCTCCTACGTGCAAGGGTGGGTGTTTCCTTCGTAACGCTGTACCGTGAAAATTTTATATGCATCTTAGGGGTTTTATTACACGCGATGAAAGACTACAGATTAAACTGTGTCCATATATTTGAACTTTTATCTTGCCAGTTAAAGAAATTGCATAGGCAAGTTTCAAAAATGCAATATTTGACCATTTTCACGAATTTGTTTCTCCAAGAATACACTTAATAAGACAAGAGTTAAAAAATAGGGCCACAAAAATTTGTTTTGACTTTTCTGAAAAAAAAGTCATATTTCCAATACTTATATTTACCGAGATACGCGTTTACGCGCAAATAACGATCCCACAGAAAACTTTTCAGTACATAGGACTCTTTAAGACCTCGATGTAAAGATCCGTCAATATATATCTACACTCTCAATGCACTCTCAATACCCTCTCCATACCTTACATCTACGGTTCCAGATGGTTAGCTCGGCGACCAGGGCGAACGATTGTCACACACCTTGTCCACCTAGCACATAGCACGCCTGTTCACAACCTACATCCGGGAATGCACTGCCCTCACTGAATTGCATCGCCCCGACGAAACAAACCACTATCTCCAGACCATACCCACCCTAGCCCAGGGAGCATACAAGTAGAGAGCTGAAACTCAGGGGTAAACGAGAGACTCTTATCTTATTTATTTGATTTCCGAAGCACAACGAATTATTTTCTATTGTACTGCCAACTTTAGTACACGCAGCAAAAGACACATTATTACTTTTTTATGTTGGTGGTATTGTAGAGACCTAGCCAGCGATATTTTCTGGGCAGTATTATTAATTAATCCCTTATCCACATTTATTTCATATCACAAATACATTTGAGTGAATATGAACTAAAACCATGAAGATAAAACACTACATTACAAACAGTTTATATGCGTATTTTAATGAAAATATACGTGACACGAATAAACGAGCTTGAAAGGTGCTTACACAAAGAAGTCTGAGCTACCACAATAAAAATTAAAACATGCATTTCAATCATAACATAGTATAATAAAGAGGAAGAAAGTAGTGGTTTATTGTATATATATTCTATGTCAGTAGTATAAAATTGTATGTTCTGACTGACGGGCAACGCACGAAAGGACGACTCAGCCGTCATCTTGGATCCTGCCAGCCATCTTGGAAGATGTCATTATTGCACAGAAAACATTCAAAATCACTGTAAATGACTGCAAAAACAACCAATCCTCACTGTTTTTCGCACAATAACACAGGCTTTCACACTCCGAATGTACCCTTGCACAATCCGACTGGCCTGATACAACAGTGTAGCATTTGACTCGCTGTGGGTTTGGGCAGGATGTCACCCTGAGAGCACTTCCTGCTCTGGCATTACAGAGTTTACTATCCTACGGAAAGTGTGTACTTCCTGCTCACACATTCCGCATGGAGGGACAGACACCATCCCTAGGCACCTTGCCAACCTCAGGTCAGTTATGACCTGCATACATATAATCATAGTTGGCTGAAAGTATATATGAAAGTATGATATACAACTACCAAAATCGTAATACATGTACAACCCGCAATGACGGAAAGGGACGTAGTGCCAGATATGACCTGTGTCTACTTATAAGAATAGTTGACTGTTATTCCTGAACATTTGAAGTTATAGCCATCAAAATCATAATGTAGTAATCACCCCCAAAACAAAAAGGAACGAAAGGGTCAAAATTTACCTATGTCTACGTATAAACTTAGTTGACTGTAACTTCCGAACTATTTGAGATACAACTACCAAAATCAAAACATAGGCATCACCCCAGACGGAGAGTACTGAAGCATCAAAATAACCTATGCATGCTAATAAGCATAGTCGGCTATAATAACCGAACTGTTTTAAGTTTTAACTACCTAAATCACATCATAGATATCACTCCAGACAGTGAGAAGTACAAAAGGGTCAAAATTGTCCTAAGAATGCTTATAAGCATAGGTGACTGTAATTTGGGAACCACTTGAGGTACAACTACCAATAATCGTCACATAGGCATCATCCAGACAATTAAAGTTCAGAAGTGTCAAGTACGACCTAAGCATGCATATAAGCATAGTTAGCTGTAACTTTTAAACTATTTGAGATACAACTACAAAAATTGTAACATATGTATCACCCCTGACAACGAAATGTCCGAATGGTCAAGTATAACTTAAGAGTGCTTATAAGCATAGATGGCTGTGATTTCCAAATCGTCAAGATAGAACTAGGAAAATCACAACATAGACATCGCTTCAAACAACAAAAAGTACCGAGTTGTTGTGAGACAACTGCAAGAAAAAATATGCAGTTTTGTTGTCTCTGGTCTGCCTCCTATTCAACCTTGCAACACGACATCGTATGCAGTCAGTTATACACATGTAAACAATTTTTGTGGAAAGTGAAACAAATTGGACTATATTGAACATTTTACTCATAATACACCTTACTGTTTACCTTTGTACTGCTCGCTGGCGGTGTTGTTGCCCAGCACGACAGAAAAATTAAACTTTTCATGGCGCTTGCGAAAGAACTTCGTGCATTCACTGCCTGGATCAACAAGTGGTATTATGGCGGCCATAGTTCCTATTGTTCCCATTCCTGCTGTCGACAGTACAGAGTGCTGTGATCGCCCTCCCCTGGTGGCAGGGGCGTGTTCGTCATCTGCGCAGAAGGTCGGCGCGTAGTTCAAACGGCAATTGGACTGACTTAGTGTCGTCCTTATCTGGACATGTTGAGAAATATGAACTCTTATGCGACAATATTTCTAATGCCCCTCTAGAGAATATTACTTTTTGATATCTCCCACTACCAAGTATAATGACTGTAGTTCCAAATATCATAATATTTCATTCTATTGGCTTCTGTATTTTCAGAGCAAAATAATTAATTCTCATTGGAGTTTGGAATCTATTCACCCCTCTAAGAATTACTGGAAAGGTAATAGTGTAAATACCTTTCCCATCTGCTCGTTCGGGGTTAGATGATTTCGGCCTCAAGTGAGCATCACCACACCTGAAGTTATGTAATTCATCAGTATACTTTCTAGGCTCTTCAAGCAGTAGGTCATGACATCACTTTGACGTAAGGCTAGATGCCCTGACATGAGCTTAAAACTTTGAATGTCTATTTTGCTTGCAAATAGCATTTTACGATGATTCACTAAGAAAGATATTTTATTTTTCTCCCCGAAATTCAACCCTTTCTAATTGCGAGCAGTTGCTTTGGTAAGTGTACAAGGGGGGAAAAATGTTATATCTAATTTTGCTAAGTATGTAATTCAAATGCAGATAAGTCCAACTCATCCTGTCGTTACAAGAATTTTAATATTCTTTAAAATGCCATACTACCTTGTAATAAATGGGAAGATGGTGATAATCATTTATGCATTTCTTGTAAGTTTAGGAAAAAAGGAGAGTTTTGGTCAAGCGAGACCCAGTCAAAATGATGGTTAGGTGAATTAATTTATAATTCAGGTTACACATTTCGAAATGGCTTTTGGCTGACTGTATATAGCCAGGGTATTGTTTTGTCAGGAAACTGAGCATATCCAAATATATATATTTTCCAAGTTGAAAATATTTTTAATACTTACCCAAAGGCATGAAGTGCCCTTTTATGATATTTTTAATGAATTAATATGGGCTTGAAGTTTGCATAGCAAT
Source organism: Dryococelus australis (assembly GCA_029891345.1). Lineage (NCBI taxonomy): Eukaryota > Metazoa > Arthropoda > Insecta > Phasmatodea > Phasmatidae > Dryococelus > Dryococelus australis. Next base: position 264,138,477 of record CM056993.1, read on the forward strand.
TTGCATATCAGTACGTGAATCCCCATAAGTGTGTAGCAATTTTTTTTAAAGAATATGTATTATCACAGAGGTTATTACTCTGAATTCACAGTATTCTCAAAGAGGTATTTTTATTGGATAATTTTATAAAACCCTGTAGTTTTCAGAGGAGATGTATTATCACTAACTGAGTTGCGATAGAGTAAATGTTTTTTATTGTCTCAGAACGAATGTGCACAAAATTCTATATAATTCCATTGATATTTTGCAAAGCACGGAAAAGAAAAGAAATTAATAAAAATAACTCTCTCCAAACTTAATGTTTTTTTTCTTAGCTCAGCAAATAATATACCCAACTTATTTGAAAAAAAAAAAACATAATTTTTGAGTTTTGCTTTTGCCATTTGTTTACTTTCTACTCAGACAACCATACGCCGGGTTTATTTTTGGTGTCAACCTTGCTGTCTCCTTGGTTCAACGAAGCAGCAGGGGTCTGAGTGTCAAGTATAGCTTAAGCACACACATAAGAATAGTTGACAGGCAAAAACGTATCATAGGCATTGTCTCAGACCACAGAAATGGCAAAAGGGTCAAGTATGCTCTGTGTACACACATAAGAATAGTTGGCTATAATTTCCGAACCATCTGAGATACAACTACCAAAAGCATATCACCCCAGATCATGAAGAGGACCGAAGGGTCAAGTATGACATAAGTGCACTTATAAGCATAGTTGGCTTCCGAACCATTTATATACAAATACCATATTCATAACATAGGCATAACTGCATACAAAGGAAAGAACCGAATGTTCAGTAATGACCGAAGCTCAACTTAATTGGCTGTAATTGTCGAAATGTTTTAGATACAATGTAGACATCACCCAGACATCGAAAAGGACCAAGAGGCAAATATGACCTAAGAGCACATGTAAGCATAGTTGTCTATAATTTGCGAACTGTTTGAGATACAACCACCAATTTCATAATGTAGGCATCGCCCATTTCAACGAAAAGGACCGAGGGCCAAGTATAACCTAAGAGCACAGTTTTGGCTGTAATTTCCAAACTGTTTAAGATAATACTAGGGAAATCATAACTTAATCACATTAACCTACACACCCGCCCAACAAAAATATTTTCTCCTTCTTGACCTGCCTCAGCCAATCATGTCCTCGACAGACATTGCGTGATTAGGAGAAGTAAATACTCTCATGGGTCTACACACTCATCAGACAAGAAACATGTCTTCGCGAGCCAATGAGGTTTTACCATCTGGACTCGCCTAAGCCAATGACGACCTCAACAGAGATTGCATGTCAGGAGAAGATTACATATAATGCAGGAGTTGTAGAGTATCGTTCCGGCTTCCCTGGGGTTACCAGTCAGATACCTTGACTACACAAACACCATTGCATGAGACATGTGAGTAGATGCAATAGCGTACATCAACCTATGCACCCGACAGTGTGTGGTTTAAATGCATGCATTGGCCTAGATTCTTGCCAGAATTCCCGAACCTTCGAGACTCGCCTATTATGATGGAGAATCGCACAATCATATGCACCCAACAGACTTCAAGGTTTTTTTCCTTCTGCCTAAGCTGATGATGAATTCGACGGGTGGGAACAATACAAGCTACACACCAATGCAAACAGAAAATCGTAATGTAAAGTAAAAAAAATTCTTATACATACTTATCAACCAGCCCGAGTGCAGAGGTGCTGTACAATGCTAGACCAGATCAACACAACAAATCGACCTCATTACAAACCGAAACTGTCACATTCAACCAATACTCGCGAAAATAGCAGCAGCTGACCCGATGGTCGTTGTGTGATCTGTAAGGCAGCCAAGCATGTCGACTGGTTGTGCAGGCAAGTTGAAAGGAAGACACAATACACTAGCTGAAAGAGTGATATATATATATATATATATATATATATATATATATATATATATATATATATATTTGTGTCAGGACTACAGACCAGCTGAGTCACACACTTTTCATTACGAGAGGAATTCAAGTACTTTCCAACCAGCAAAAGCATCAGGTGCTGCAATGATGATAGACGCGACCTGGCTGTTCTTACAAACCAATTGAAACTGAACTGTTTTATGAGAGAGAAGACAAGCGACATACACACTGAGGCAAACAGCAAAAAGTATTTACCAACCAATGCGCGATCATCAAGTGCTGTATATTAGGTGAAAAAGTACAATTTGTAAAGTGTGGGAACGATGTCAACAGTGCTACACACCAATGTAAAGGAAATATAGTCATAAGTACTTACCAAATAACACAATCACACAAGTGCAGTATATGTTTTAATCAATGCTAGAAAAGGTCCTGGTCAGTACAACAGAACGACCTCCTTACGAAAGGAAATCATCACATGCACTTGTGTACAGAGCCTTCATTGCATGTACTTACAGATTGTCATACTCTATCTACAACCTACACTCGTGTACCGAACCTTCAATGCTCACAGTCAGTTGGTACATTGTACCCCCCCCCCCCAACTACTGGTGTCCAGGGCCCAAGTCCTTAGTAGTAGCACATTCAGACATGACCAGCCTCTCGACACACTCGTGGGTCGCCATGTACCGAGATCTCTATGTGCATAATGAAGGAAGGACTGTCATACTCTGTCTCACATACCTTTGTGCTGCCGCTGACACTGCCGATGCTAGACACGACCAGACCGTCCTTGGCAGAATGTTTACCATACGAACCAAGTGAAACGAACCTGGCCAACACTAGCAGCAGATTGCATCCGACTTACCACATGAATAATGTGAGAACTGTAAGGCTACCCCTAGCAGTCGATCGACAGTGCGAGAAAGAGACACCATGGTGGAAAACTCTTCGAGTCACACATGTACAGGCACCTTATGGTTCCACCTTATCATCCCTTGCACAGTGATAAATAAAGTAAAATCAAATTAGCTGTTGATATAGATCAACTGGAGGAGATGCCTCACGATTCCGCCTCTTTTGCTAGCCATCTAATGTAATAGTAAATTATAAAATAACTTGTGCAAACACCTTAAATTGAAAGACAGTTAAATTAGATATTGCAGAAAAATAGATGGTAGACTTGCTAGTCCTTTTACAATATTGTTAGCAGGCTGTTATAAATTAAAATTAATAAAGATAAATCAGAAAGCCACATCAAATAGAAAGCCAGTCAGAAGGCAAAGTAAACAGTGACTCAGGGCTTAAAGTGAGCGATGTACTCTAGGTCAGACAACCTTGTCATGCCAGCAGATTTGTAGACTGCAACGCAGCAGTACAGCAATGTCCCACATGCATCCAACGAGTAGTATGCTTGGCTTGTAGACTTAATGCATGCATTCAAAAGGAACTGCTTTCCGGCTCCTGAGCGGTAGTGCAAAACCCACAGTATGCAAAGTAGGGTGTGTGTGAGCTCACAACTGTGGAGTGGTAATTAATCCTTCTAGTAATAGAATTTTTAGCAAAAAGATACACAGTGCACAGTCAAAATCCAACACAGAATTAACACATTTTATGGGCTCATAGAACAACATATCATTCGTCAAATCTCCAAACAATTATTTAAAATGGCAACATTGGACTCAACAGACACTACACGAAAGTTACGTGAAACACAATGAAACACTACAGCTAGATTTAAGATTTTAATAGATAAAGCAGAGAAATTTATACAAGAAATCCAGAAATAGTGATAGAATTAGACTTACATTATACATGAATAACACAAAGCCTAATGAGCAAAATACTAAGCAAAGGTTTAGCACCAAGCAGCTTACCCTCACATAGTTAAGAAAATTACGAAGAAATACAGGCTACAAATTGATAAAAGACCAAGGTGATATCTAACACCACTAACAGTACACCTTAACAGTGAACACAGTTACACAAATACAGACTCACTAATGGATACATAATTAGATACAGTAACACAAGAGGGAATAAAATTTGAAATGGAAACTCAACCACCAGTGTAGGTTATTCTGAAACAACCAGAGAAAATAACACATTTTGCAGGAGGAAATGAGAATATCAATTAATATCTTGAAAAATTCCAACCACCTAGTGAAATTAATGAGTGGAAAGACACATAAAAATGCACATGTCTTAAATGTTACTTAAAAAAACACAGCAAGGAGAGCTTATGGAAATTTAATACTAAAACATACAGGAGAAATAACACATCTGGGGCGATGCCTATGTCAAAATTTTCGTTAGTTTTATCTCACATGGCTAAGAAATAAGTCAACTATGCTTTTAAGAGTACTTAGGTCATAATAGGCCCTTCGATCCTTTACGTTGTCTGAGTGATGATTGTTTTACGATTTTGGTAGATGTATCTCGAATGTTTGGGAATTTAGTCAACTATGCTTATAAGCATGCTTAGGTCATAATTGACCCTTCAGTACTTTTCGTCGTCTGGGGTGATGTCTTTGTTGTGATTTTGGCAAATGTATCTCATTGTTCGGACATTATAGCCGACTATGCTCATAAGCATTCTTACATCAATTTTGACCATTTGGTACTTTTCATTGTCTGGGGTGATGCCTATGTTGTGTTTTTGGCAGTTGTATCTAAAATGGTTTGGAGATTACAGCCAACTCTGCTTATATGAATGCTTAGGTCAATTTTTATCCTTCAGTACTTTTCATTGTCTGGGGTGATGCCTATATTGCAAATTTGGTAGCTGTATCTGAAATGGTTCGGAAATTGTAGTCGACTGTGCTTATAAGTAGACATAGGTAAATTCTGACCCTTCAGCTCTTTTACTTGTAGGTAGTGATGCCTATTTCATAATTTTGACGACTATATCTTCAACAGTTCAGGAATTATAGCCAGCTATGCTTATAAGTAGACATGGGTCATATTTGTCCCTGCATCCCTTTTTGTCATTGGGGTTATGCCTATGTTACAATTTTGGTAGTTGAATCTTAAATGGTTTGGAACTTACAGACAACTATGCTTATATGTGTACATACTCCATACTTCGCGAGAGGCTGGCAGGGTGACTTGGAATGGGGTTTCCCTCTTCACATGGAATACGTGAGTGGGAAACATCCAGAGAACACTGTCCGAAATACCAGAGAATGAATTACCATAAGAATTACCCGACACCTAAACCCACAATGAATCAAACACCACATCGTGTTATCATCCCTGCCAGATAGTGCAAGGGTACTTTGTGAGAGCGAAAGTCAGCTTCATTGTGCGAAAAAAACAACGAATTTAGGGTGGCATTGGTGGTTTTGAACGTTTTATGTTCGAAAATGACGTGTTTCAAGATGGACGGTGGGATCGAAGATGGCGGCAGGATCGTTCCCTCGTCCCCAGTCCCAAGCCTTTGAGCCAGAACATGCAGTTTTATACTACTCAAGTAAATATAGTATATACCGTGTTTAAATAAGTAATATTTTTTTTTCTTGTCTAAGACTTTAGAACTCGACGTCGGACAGATTTCGGGTATCTTCGGTAAGATTTCGCTTTCCGTATTACAGTTACGATTGCCTGCCCGAGCCCACAATTGGAAGGATCTGTTCCGAAACAGCAAATTGCAGGCAGGGCTCCGACCTTCTGGTCAACAGAGTTGCATTATCGCACGGGCCATATAAGGAAACGACCATGTCACCTGGCAGCTGACGCCCAAGGCAAAACTTCATAGGTAACCACATTTCGAAAATTCCGCTTCGAGAAGTAGTACTTGAAATCTTGTATCAAAATAATGACCAATATTAGTTTCTTACTAATCGATAGTAAATAATAATCAATATGACACAACGCCTAACAATTATGCAGCTGCTAAATGCTTGCACTAGATTGGCTGGCTACAGTTAGTAGTCGTGCGAATACTGGAGTCTATTTGGCTGATCAGTCTGTGGTACGTCACAATTCTCCTACGTGATTAGGTCAAAAGCTGTCGATAAATTATTTTCGCAGTAGATATTAGGTTGTGTTATGTCCCGACCAGCCATTCATTCTTTTACTGGCCTGTGGTCTATCTAAGCTTAGCCAGTATAGAAGTAAAATTGCTACTAAAGGCTATTCACAGTAAGGTGAGCAATTTTGAGAGCCCTTTCATTCGGAATAACAGTCGATAAATATATTATATTTTAGCCTTAGACGTTATCTTCTTAGCGTGGTGTAATACAAATACTGTTTTTATTACTTGCATAGCAATATTCAATTAGAAATGTGCTTGGAAAATAAAAAAATGACTGAAAGGAGAAAGTAACTATGGCCTCAAAAATTGCTCATTTTTCCATTAACCGCCAATAGTGTATTTATGCTTGTCTAATTTATTGGAGAAGCTTTGTCTATTGCATATAAAGTTCTTTCGGAGTGAATTTGGATATGATATCATAGAGAAAATTGCAGCACTAGTGACTCAAACTCTGCCTTTCTTCGTCGGTACTTGAGATCTAACACATCTGAATTACGTAACTTACAGTGAGTATAAACGCTATAATTGATGTTTTCTCAGTGCAATATAAATAAAGTTCTTGCGTTAGAACTTAATATCAAATTGAGAACAAAAGAACTGAATAGCCCTGCTACATAGAGTTATCTTCTTCTTTTAGAATAAACCTTAATTTGGGTCAATAGGGAAGACTCAAGATTTTCGGACAAATTTCATGTCGCTGAAAATCATAGGAGCGATAAATCTTGAGTTGCATGTTTGATAGCTAGTTTCCACGGCTCGCGAGCGCATTCCGTTTTTGGGTACGAAGCATGCGCATTATCACGCGCCATCAACTGCAATGTGCAAGGGCCATCCATCATCGACAACCGTATCGACAGCTGCCTCTGAGCCAGAACGTCCACGACATCGTTACGTCGTCGGCGCAGTTGTTGCAAGTATATTGCTTCTATGTGTGATTTATATGTCGCATGTAGTCACTCGCCTTATCACCAGAATTCCTCGGGCCGCGGTGAAGTGGTTAGACTACTCGCCTCCCACCTAGGCGAACCGGGTTCGATTCGCAGCTTGGCCGTCCCCAGATTTTCGCATGTGGGAATCATGCCGGACGATGCCGCTGTTCGGTAGATTTTCTCGGGGATCTCCCATTTACCCCACTCTTGCATTCCAGCGCTGCTCCATATTTGCATCGCTCCACCCTCATCGGTTCTCTAAACCTCGATGTTAATTACCACCAAAATCTCTTCACTCAGTCACCAGAATTCATGCAGCCTCTCTTAATAAAATAATCGAAATTGAAATAATCTAATTGTAAATATTCCGAGCCATGACATTTGGTGGTCAAGACTGTTACATGTTACATCCATACGACCTAGTGATATGTTCGCTACTAACGTCTTTATTTATGCTACTTGCGCACGGAAACTTATATTCATGTGTTAATTACTTGAACGCATTACGACTTAAAGAACTTAATTTCAATTTCATTAAAATTATCCTCGTTGGTCGGAATTTTACCCGGTTACCTCGCTTGTGTGGTTTGCCCTTCTGTTGGCAAGTACGTATGTGTGGTGCAACTGCGAAAGATGTCTGCAAACTGCTCGGAGGCTAGACTACTAATCACGCGAAGATCGCAGATTACCCACTGCCCGAAGACTACGAAAATCGCGGAGAAAGTGTAATGCCTGAAGAGTAGCGAAACTCATAATATTAGGGACCCAAATGTTGCTAGTCCAGGGGCAAACTAGTTCTGGTACATGAAATGTGTATTGTTACTATTTGGCTTATGGCCTATCGAACAAGCTATTTGGGAGTGCGTAACTCAAGAATGGTAGGTGACACAATATTATTTCACTACGTTATTAGATTAATACAATTACTCATGTAATTTACAACTCGTTAAATACATATCTTTACAAGTTACTTTAGGTTAAAACCAGGGGAGTTCAATATAGTTATTATTACTGCCCTTAAAATACAATTAACTTAGTACTATTCTTTTATACTATATTTTATAATAGCCAAAGAATTATACTCAATTATTCTATTGGATAGCCCTTTCTCTCTGAAATGTTATTCTTATAATATTCACTATAAAATAACGAACTATTCTACACATTTATTGTTTCCATAGAAAATTTGCTCTCTTGTAGTAATCTACGTTTGCCATCAGTAACAACATACAATTCATTAGTGTCACACCCTTATAGTACTGCTGGCTTATGGTATACCTTACTCTCAATGTACTCCAACGTATCACAACATATCACAACACTTGTGATTCACTCATATCTCTTTTCGGATAATTTTCTCTTATTTAGTTATCCACAGGGGGTTATATACCTTCTCCTGTAATGAATATTGCATTTTTTAAATTCGTAAATAAATATACTCACTGGCGATTCGCGCACTCTAGCAGGCGATGAAGGAACTATGTGGACGGTGGTGTCGAACGAGAAAACAAGAGAGAAAGAGGTGTAGAAAGAAATATAAGACGGAATGAAAGAGGTAACGAAAGATAAAAATGTGAGGACTCTGAGTAAACCTGTAGAATGATAGAGAGGCAAGAGAGAAAGGAAAGAGATGGAATGAGGGATACAAAAGAGAAAGGAAATAGATTACATGAGAGAGACGACGTGGAATGATGGAGCATTAAAAATAAGACAGAATGGTAGTATGACATCACAATCATATGCGCCCTGAAAAGATGAGTCCGATGTTACTTACGTCATTAAAATTTTTTTATTATAAAAATATATTTTTAATTAAAAAGATATACATTTCAATTATTTTATTCTATTGAGACTTCGGATACCTTGTTATTTCATCTAGAAGCAATAGTCTCATAAAAATTGCTCGTTTTTTGCAATAATGCGGCTGGTGACTGCATGTTCCGGCATATGGCTTTTTTTTTTTTTAAGAGAAAAACGGGGAATTTTAGGGAAAAAGCGAATAATTGTAAAGAAAAAGAGATTAAGGATTCTTTTGGGCTAAAAGTGCGCTTTTTGAGGCAAAACTAGCTATTCTGAGAGGAAAACCGGAAATTTCCAAGATGTCAGCTGGCTCCCAGTCGAGCCACAGAGCCACAGTTAACGATATATCTGATCATACTTTCCTGTAAATGGATAAAAGTAATGTTTATGAAGTTTATAAAACTTGTATGGTAGGGTAGGACCTGACGTCTGGTTGACAGAGATGCCATTAGAGATGGTTTATTAGAAACATACGCAACACGAGTCAGGCGATAACAAATACGCACGTGTTATACCCAGGATTCGATTCCAGAACCTTTCTTACCCTTAGCTGTTATGCAAACAACTGCATTATAGAGATATGATAAGGAGCATCATCTTCGGATGTAGTCAGTCTATTATTTTGATAGACATGATTTACTAACCTGAATTATTTTCTGGGGCATGGTTTTGGAAACAACTACGAATGTTTACATGGCCTACTGTAGCACTATTTTTGTGCAACATATCGTACAAATTCGATGGTTGACTCACGCAGTAGTGTATAAATGTTTCATTTTGCCATCTACCACTGCCTCAATAAAGGCTTGCAAAAGAAGCTCTTATACGTGCATTCGTTATTTGTCATGAATAATGGTAGAATACAAAGTTTGGTTAAATTTGGTTCATTTGTTTAATATATGGTAGAAGATTATAAAATTATTTATTTATTTGCCGCCATTAAAAAACGCCTATCCCACTTTGATTATGTAAGCATACATACCCCACTGTGACGCTACTTATGAACACAATTCGGAGAAAATAATCTGATTTGTCTTTGAGATATACCAAAACATCTACCTTTTCGCATACTGTGCTTTCTTCATAAATGGCGGACAAATATAGTATGCAGTAGTACATTCTATGTTTGTCATGTATTCTGCTAGTATGAATATATCGGTTTAAATTACTTGGGACATATGCCATACTAACTTCAATTACGTAGAATTATTTGGCTAGTTTCTTGAAATTGTTTTATTACCCACCTAAGCCATAAACATTTAGATGGACTAGGTAACTAACTATAATCACCTGAATTTGGTATGAATAGATTGATTGCCCCCATTTGATGCTCTCATTGGCAGCCATTTTGCTAGACTGTTCATTGGTAGCCATTTTACTAGACAGCACATTTGCAACCATGCTAAGTAGTGCATTGGTCTCCATTTAGCCAGTCAATTCAGACCACCATTTTACTAGGCAGTAAGCATAGCACTGAAGTTAGCACCATTCGCATTACAGTTTAGCTAGGCAGTGTATTTGATGCTTTAATTTTATGTCATATTGCTAGACAGTGAATTGGCCGCCTTTGTGCTAGACAGTTAATTGGCATCCATTTTCCTAGTCAGTGCGACTTCCAAGATGGCGGACTGGATCGTTAAAACAGGAATTTCTGCATTGGCCACCATTTTGATCGACAGTGCATTGCAGCCATTTTGCAAGGCAGTACCACGTCCAAGATGGCGGACCAGATTGACAGGGCAGGAAGTTCTGCATTGGTTACCATTTTGCTAGGCAGTGCATTGGCACCTATTGAGGCTGCAGAACATACTTCAGCAGGCAGCAGTGTTATGGAAAGTTAGAGCAAGAATTAGACAGATTCGTTAGGATGGAAGCTTCGAGATTTTTTGACTGGCCTGGCTAACAAAATTGCCACCGTAGATGTACTAGTCAAAATGACGGTCACCGCCAGTTTACTGGCTGCCAAAAATGGCCACCGTCGGTTTAATGGCTGCCAAAATGACTGCCACCGGCTTCCTGGCTGCCAAAACAGCTACCGGTGGTGAAAGTCGTCCCCAACCAGGAGCCAGTTGTCCCAGAAGCGCAATTTTCCAACTTCTTACGTTATTCTGAGCTGTTTTTGATTGAATTTCAGTATTCTCAATTACTTACTAAATAACAAAAATTATATTTTACATTTTTTTGAACGACAAATGTGTAGGTTTCTGTTTACGCCTCAATATCCATATCAGAAATGTACATTGGAACAAGTTGTAATGCCCTGTCACTGGTGCTGTTAGGATGTTAACCACGAAATGTTGACAATTTGCATATTCGTAGGCAAAGTGCTTGCGCGTGAAGTAGGAATATGTTTACGAGTTGCTTCAATTCTCGTGAAGAGTGCTGTGCCGCCTTAAATGCGTCACCATCCTTTTCTTTGCATGTCTGAGCATTTTATAATGTACTATTAAAATTTTTTGAATTACGCTAAGATTAAATTTTGTTGTCTCGCAACAGATTTGAGCGATTTTGCTATTTTAATTTTAAACGTGTTTTAGCACTTGTTTTTCTGAATACAATTATTATTACTCTCTCGGTTAATTAACTTGCAGTTAATCGTTTTGGTAAACATAATTGAAGTTCAGTTATTACCTAGGGTTTCCCCGAATATTTTTTAGCCGTTATTTGCTTTTTGCACCCTCTATCGAGAGAGATATATATTATATATACATATCTCTTTTTTTAGTGCTTGTGTGTGTCAGTGTTTGGTGTACCGCCTGCATCCTATTTGTTTGTGTTTAGTTGTTTTCCATCATTTCGTGTTCCCCTTTTGAGAATTTTGCTTTTCGCCATAAATCCGCCAGTTTAATTTTGCTTAGTTTTGTGAGAAACATTATGTAATTATTTTGGATTCAACTTTGATACTCACTGTTACTGTTACCCAAGAATGTTATTCTAGTATTTCTTGAGGGATTCAGTTAAATTTACTATTTCATTAATTTGTATTAACGTTTTGTGTCAGTCAACATACATCGTGATTGCTGTAATTAATTCATTGAGAAATTCTTCTATCTTGTCAGAAATTTCGTTAAAAGCTTTATTTGAGCAAAAGATCGTGTATGTCATTAATAGTTATTGTCTTAATCATTTTTCAGTGTCAAAAACTACACTTTAATTAGTATTTTCATTCAAAAAAAAACATTTTGGTTATGTTAAAAATATTATTTGATTACAATACTTTGTGAGTTTGTTTCTACAAAAAAATATTTTGTAATTATTAAAAACTATTATAGCTCCATGCTGTGTATCGCTTATTGCTCTAACTACCTGAATCGATATTTCGGCTATGACGACTTCCTTCTTGTTCACCTGAAAAATGGCGTAACACAAATTATCTTAGCCTCAATAGAATCCATATGATTCTTTGTTAATCCTTTTGTTTCGCCGCATTTGGTAAGTTTGGTTTGTAGCCCCTATTGTGCGCCACATGTTGTGCATTGTATTTCTAGTGGCACTTCTCATTCTATATTGTTAATATGTTTTTAGCAGTCGGGGTTTTTGAGCCATTATGATGTAAGGCATGGCGAACCCAAACCTTGTGTCCATCACTCCTGACATGGATGCTGCGGACGTGCTCCTGTTTCTTCGTATACTCCATAATTTAATTATAATGCAAGGACAAATACTATCCTACTAAATTACGTAAAACAAAAAAAAACTGTCTAGGCCTTTGTTTGCAAGTCTTCAAGACTTCACTTTCCAACTATCTTCATCTTTCAACATCGATTCAGGGAGTTATGAACTTAAATTATATTTTTTAAAAGTAAAACAAAAGGCACAGAACATGTTAATTTGAATATTTCAATTTTAGAAAGGTTTCGCAAGTGGCATGTTCCCACCAGTTATGATTTCTTTCATAGAGGAACTTATCTCGGGTTCCCGATAATTAAGATAAATACTTGAGTGAAATTATGACAAAGTAAGAAAGCGTGGTATGATATTAGTATTTTAAGAAAGAGAACCTTATTTGCTAAAGTATGTATACAAGTTGTTTTATGTGTTTATCATAATTTGTTTAAGCTAGGAAATAAAACTGGTTGTGTCACTATGACACACGTTTTTTTAATTTTACTGTAAGTAATGACAAAGTAATGGTTATCTTTGAATACCCTACAAGCTTTTAAATCTTTGATTGTAGTATCTTTTGTTTAATATACAAACATAAAAACTATGTTTTACTAAAGAACAGACAATTACCGCTGGAGTGTTGTAAATACATTAATTAAATTTGTCGAGCTGGCCAGTGTTCAGCCTACCTTAATGCTACCAACCCTGGTAATCACCCACTCGTGTACATTGGGGTAATTTGAGGTAATGTCCTGTCTTGGGGGTTTTACCCTTAGGTGTTTGACCCCTGATGTGCTATAGTATGATAAGTATTGTCACATTAGTATTTACATTCTTCGCCATGATCATTTCGACTAAACTAGCTGTGATCTTCTAATGCATAAAAATTACAAAAGTGCAGTAACAACACTGATTCATATCGGCATGTCTCTCATTCGCTGTTCGTTCTATTTTGGTATGTCTTTTGACCTATTTTGCAACCTTCTATAGTGTTACGGAAAACAGAATTTTGTTTAGTTTGACATAATGCACTATTTACCAAAAAGTAATTGGGCACCTATCCACGATGTTTGCTCGGTGGTTGTCACCCCGTTATAATCTCGTAGGGCCATCTCTTGCGACTATATCAGCAGCCACCCTGTCTGGCATGCTCTCTACGAATGTTTACGGGACATCTACGGGGATTCATCGCCATTCCTCTTGCAACCATTCCATGTGATGAGCAATGGATTTTGGCCGTGCCTGACGAGCCCTCACCCGGCGATCCAATTCGTCCCAAAGATGTTCTATAGGGTTGAGGTCGGGGCTTTGGGCGGGCCAGTCCAATCGGCGAACATTGTTGTCGGCGTACCACTGCATAGTAGCCCTTGAAACATGGCATCTCGCGTTTTCATCCTGGAAGGAACACGGGTCCATTCCGTAAAAACGCCGCAATGTTGGGAGAGCATTTCATTATCCAGAATGTTACAATAGGCGTCTGTGTTAATGCTGCCACGGACAAACACTTGCGGTCCTACGCCGAAGGCCGTGAAACAGCCCACACCATCACTCCACCACCACCGAATTTCCTAGTTGGCACTATGCACTCCGGCAGAAGCCGTTCCCCGGGTAGAAGCCACACCCATACACGTCTATCGGACCGCCGAGCTTAATTGCTTGTCGTGATATGCGGTTCATGTGCAACTACTCTTCCGAAATATCCAAATCGGTGGGCCTCTTTACTCAATGTCCCAATGGAAACCGATACTCCTGTTGCTGCATGAAACTCCTGTCGGATGGTAGCCATGAGTTGTGCCCTATTCTTGACAAATTAACGTTTCAGGATTCTGCGATTTCTGTCTGTCAAGATTGGAGGTCTCCCAGAACGTGCAGCATTGGCACATTGCCCATCGACCTTCCACTTCCTCAAGACGAATGCGACCGTTGATTTGAGCATGTTTACCTCCCTTGCAATCGCCCGGCTACCATTTCCACTGAGATGGCAGCCGACAATCACGCCCTTGTCAACTGGTTCTACACCGGCCTGCAGCGTATGACGGCCACACAAGTCAACTGACGTACTGAATTACCTATCTGCACGGGTGCCCAATTACTCTTTGGTCGATAGCGTATTATGACTGGCTTGCCGCTGTATATGTCAAATTGACTTACAGAAAAATAATTATGCTTTGTTTATATCGTATAATTGTTACGGTATTAATATAGGCTGTTCACGGTAAAATGAACACTTTTTGTGAGTCAATAAGATATACTTGTATGCACGTTGTGTATTCTTCCGCCTTATATAAGATTAAAATTGTCATGGGTTTCGTCAATTTATTCATGTGTCGGGCAAGTAAAACTGTGAAAATATTGGAAAAGAAATATTTAACAAATTTGCTCATTCTTACATTTACATGTATTAGAAAACAGGAAACAAAAAAATATATTTTAAGTATATACAAATGTTTATCTAACACTTTTAATTAAACGCTTAATTATGGAAATACTTTCTCTTTGTCGTTACCAACTTCACTGGGGGCAAGCCAGTCATTGTACCCGTTAAAATATATGCAATGAAGGGGCAGTGTTATTTTTCAAAGATTGATTTGAAAAGTGCAAATTTTACCGTGAACAGCCTATAATAAATATGTTCACAAAAACTAAGTTTTTTATATGTTAACCGCAACTAACTCTATCTAATAGTTCGACAAGTAATTGCTTTTTGTTTCCTTTAATTATTTTCTTATTTATGTATGCATTTTTTACAGTGATTAAATCCTAATTTAAATGGCAGGTTTTTTTTAGTATTCGTAATTGATCAAAATTTAATTTTTTTTTTTTTTTATCTCGTTTATTAGGTATTGCGGCTACATGGTACACAAAGCACACGCACATATATGCGTGTGTGTGTATTCCGATCGCTTGTAATTCATAAATAAGAGTTCTTTAAAATATTTTTTTATAACAGCGTAGAGTTTCGAAATGGTAAATAACCAAGTCTCCGGCAGTACAATGGCAGACTGTCAGTGGTACGATTTGCTGAACATAGCGCACTGAGGAAAAGGAAAACAATAAGATAGATAAGCTGCGGTTCTCAGGGAGTAAGAAGGAAGCCCCATCGGGCGCCCCCCTGGTCGGAAATTACCACCCGCCTGCCGCAAAGTGAAAATTCGATAAGCTGCAGTTGTGCGGGGGTTGTATTACAGTCCCATTAATTAAACACAGGAGAGAGGTGGAGGGAGAGAGAAAGAGAGAGAGAGAGAGCGAGAGAGAGAGAGAGAGAGAGAGATGTGGCTGTGGCTGTGGAATCTCGCCGCCCCAGTTATGAATTTCGTCTCGCTAAGTCCTAACACGGTAAAATAGTTACGTCTTAGCCTAATTGTCTTGTGTACGCATCACAACCGTACTGAATGGAATTACATAAGCGTAGAAATTTTACGCAAAGTCTTATCACCGTATACAAGTAAAAAGTGAAAGAAAGCCTCGAATTTTATATATATATATATATATATATATATATATATATATATATATATATATATGACAAACCAAAATATTACATATTTCAAAGTGACCAACAATTACATGAATGGATTAATTTAGCTTGGTATATGATAATTGTGCGAATCGTGTCTTGCATTACGTCTATCCACTCGAAACATCGCATTGCCTTAAAGCGTAAATTTCACTTTCTCGGGAAATTATCTGTTAGCATGTACTTCGAGTTTCGCTAAGATTATTAAATATTTACTATAGTGAATTGTAATGTTTTTATGGCAAATGAAAGAAGCTTTTGAATTAAATACGTTTACGAATGTTCTCCTCAGCTTACCAACATTTTATTTCGTTGGGTTTTATTAATGACTTTAATCCATCAAATGCTTGTCGTTGCTTATTTGACGAATACTACAGCACAAATTACAATTCAGTGTGTGTGCAGTGACTACTCCTTGCAATGGCTGTAAGAAGAAAAATGTGCCATCTCTCAATTAATAAAACAAAGCGAAGCACTAGGAATTTGATTCAAATTATATTAATTTATTTTCAAAACACGAAAGCACATGACCAGATCAAGGATTTAACCTTATGAGCAAATATAGAGTTATTAAAAATAAAAAGCCTTATAATATACACGTACGCAATATACTATGACGTATTTTTATAAATGTGTCTGTTTGTGATGTGTTAATTCACCATATTATAACTTGTCACGTCACACACAAGAACGGCAAGTGGTAGCATATCATGAACAATATCTTGTAGCATTTACTTTATTTTAATACGCCGCTTTCTTAGGAAAAAAAAAAAAAAAAAAAAAAAAAAAAACACACACATTACATGTTTTGAAACTGGGCGAGTTTCCAGGTATCCCGGTGATTACAATGCTTAAATTGTAAAATTCAATTCGCAGAATAACAGGCTTGAATTAAAATATTATATTTTTTTATTCAAGTTATTACTTTAAAATTGTTGCAGATATTTAAAGGAGGAAGCCTAAGAAATTCGAAGTAGAATAAATATTTTCGTTAGGAGGTAAATTATTTCAAATAGGGTAAAACCGACACCCGACACAGGCGCCAGTCGCCGACCGCCCATCATAATCTGACGTCACCGAACGACTATATTGGATGTGGGTGACCTTTATCTTAACCTATGATATTGACTCTGCCCATGACCTTGAATGATCTGAAACCCAAAAAATTCTAAAAAAAAATCACAAAAAATTATAAAAACATAAAACAATTTATAAAATATACCAAAAATTAAATATATATATATACAAAAATTATTAGAAAAAATTATGATTTATTGTTTATATAGAAAAACAACTATAGTTAAAGAAAGAAAAACATAAAAATGAGCGTTGATTTTGATAAAACTATTGAAACAGGAATTATTTGTAATGTTTTTCTTAAGATTATTTGAAAGAAAGAATTACTAAAGAAATATAATTTTTTTTTTTTATAATAAATTGAGCAACCAAATTGTTACGATATTTTAAAACAATGTTTAAGACATATAGTTACATTGTTTAATCTATTAAAACTTTTACCAATTATTTATTGTATAGTCGAATTGTTTTATCGAATAAAAATAAAAGAATATTTTCTTAAATCTAAATGCGTGCTTATATTAAATTTGTTTGTTTTTAGCATAAATTTGCTTGACTTAGCTTACAGATTTAGCTTAAATGTGCTTTAATCATGTAAAAACCTTGAAAATTAAGGGAAAATCCTTTACAATTATGGAAAAAAACCGTGAAATTTCCTGAAAATCAAGGAAAAATACGCATATTTTTATATTTCATAGCCTATACACGTGTTTTGAAAGAGCTAAAAAAAACGTGATAAAACCTTGTTCTAGAGGCTTTTTAACCCATTTTGAAGGCTATTTTAAGGCTTATTTTAGGCTTGAAAATTAAGGAAAAAACCTTGAAAATTAAGGAAAAACAATAAAAATTAAGGAAATTTGAGGAAAAAATATATTGTCCTATACCTACCCATATACTACTGCCCCGTGTGTCTGGTTTTCGTCCACTACACACCCTACTCTTCAGGCAGCCCCGGAAGAGAAAGTCCAATGGGTTGAGCTCAGGAGACTGCGGTGGCCATGAGCCAGGGCCACCGCTTCCTATCCACCTGCGCAGATCTGCATTCAATAATTCAGTCACATCCCTGATGAAGTGAGGAGGTGCCCTATCCTGGTGCAACCACATGTCACGCCGTACTGCTAAAGGCACATCTCCCAATAAGAGCGGTAAGTCGGTGTCCAGAATTGGTTTGTAGTAATGAGCATTGCGTTTTCCCTTTATTAAATATGGCTCTGTGAGATGATGGCCAAGTAATCCGCACAACACATTCCCCTAAGCCGTTATTGGAAATTGGTTTCGGTTACAGCGTGTGTATGTCACTGTGCCCACGTATGTGAATTGTGCGTTGTTAATGCCTTTCCGGGTGAACTTTGCTTCATCGGTGAGTAGAATGTTTGGTAGTGTGTTCACATGTTCCTGTAGCCATTCTCAAAATTGAACACGGGGTGCGTGATTTTGGGGACGAAGGCGTTGCACTGTCTGCAGGTGATAGTGATACAGACCATCCGTATGCAAAATGATTCACAACCGTGTTTGCCCCACTCGTGTAAGCCTTGCTATTCCACGCAGGCTTTAATGTGCGTCTTCCTCGATCACATTCGATACAGTCTCGTCGTTCCGCAGATACGCGTGCCCCGTAGCTCCTCGCAAGCTCCTCTAACAGCGGTAGACTTAGGCGAATGTAGAATGATGCGAAGCAATGAGATCCGGTTATCGCCACTGGTATTCAGCGACTGCAGCGAGCCCACTCCCCCACAGAACCCATCCACAAACTCCATGTCTGCATACTCTACACGTGAATAACTCCGTGGCATTTCCACACAACCACACTGTTAAAAATGTCTGTTAAATTTACGGAATGTTTGACGAGTATGTACAGTGTATATACGGAAAGGCAATACGTAATGACGAAAAATGGAGTTTAGTCCGTAAATACAAAACAAGAGAAAGTCTCCCTATTCCCTTTAGCTTCGAGTTACGGGGACGAACAATGGCGATTCTACACGAAGCTTTCTTCGCCACTGTTACAAGGAAATTATCGTTTCTGCGGCAGTTAAGGTTATCCACGCGACTATGGTCTATTATTTGAAACATTAAAAAGTAGCATCAGGAACTCTAAAAGTACACTAAATTTAATACAAACTGAATTTTTGCTTTTGTGTTTCGAATATAAATATAAAATTTATACCACGAATATCAGATGATACTTGTAGGCGAATGGTTAGTCGTGGACTTGTAACTTTTTAACTCGGATTTAAACCTCGCTCAAGTACAAAATATTTTAACTTTTTAAATATATTTTTTATACACGGTAGAACACCCACATAACGACAATTAAAAACATTTTCATTACCTCTTTTTATTATAAACGGAGAGTACGGAACACTAACTTGGAAATTAACGGAGGGTTTCCCTGAAATTTACGGAAAGTCCGTTTCTGAAAATCAATGTGTCTGTAATGTTACGGAGAGTGTACGGACACTTCTGGATAAATTTTTACTAGCACCTTTCCGTAAAATGAAGGATTTTTTTTTTTTTTTTTTTTTTTTTTTTACAGTGAGTCGCCTCGGCACACAAACCATGACTGGCCATGCTAGCCACACAAGGACGCTCAGTACAGGCGTCAAATGCAGCCCATATGCACGATGCAACCATTCAACCATAACACGACACACACACCCATTCTGCAGTGGCACGACGTGGTGGAACTTATCTGAGCCTGCTTACGGCCAGATAAACTTATTGTGAACAGTTTGCGTGAAACCACCGATAGTCAATATGAATACAGAACACAAGTCCAGGTGTTATACTTGTTGCATTCTTGTCACTGTAACTCTGAAAAGGCACTTCATATATATATATATATATATATATATTTATTTATTTATTTTAAGCACACGCGGGCGAAGTTCTTTGGTTTCGTCGCGGAACATCGTTTATAAGTTTAAGTAGGAGTTTTTATAAACGTATCAAGTTCAAATTGCGCTCTTGGTGACTCAGCAGTCAGAGAATTGGTCGCTGCTATAGTAGTCGCTGATATGACAACCGAGTTATTAACTCCAAAATTACAGTTAGGAGCACCGTAACATTAACACATAGGTGTATATGAAGTTAGCATATTTGATGGGTGTATAATTTATTTAATGTTTCCAATACATATTCATTGGAAGTGATGACTTTTTCAGATCTGTGGGTGGTTGTATGAATGCTGTATCCGGTTCGGTGAGCTAGCTTTGCATAATACAGCTGCGTGACGGAGTCACTGTTCTACTATGTAGTTGCTTGCGGCGAAGCCTGTTCTGCATAACCCTAGTAGCAAACTACGTACGTCCAAATATTATTTGTCACGGGAGAACTTCTGCGGATGTTTTAGCAACAGCGTAGTGGTTCAGTTCACTAAATATTGTTCAAAGCAAACGAATAATCTCAAATTAAACATGTTTGGTACCAAAAACTATTTATTTGTCTCAGTGCAACACTAGCAAATCCCGAAATTGCTGCTCGGCATCTCGGGTGTAGACGATAATAACAAGTACAACCATGATTTGGTCCATGCTGACTTCTTTGAGAAACAACATCGTTCTGAAACACTGCACTCATCATGCTGTTGCGTACATCCATACTTGCTGGGAAATGGAAAATATAGCAAATGATCTGTGGAATAATCATACTTCTCTTTCGAAGTCTCGATATGTGTAATACAGTGTCGCCGAACAAACACACAACAATGGATGGCTCATACTCACGTATGATTTTAATGACTGAAAATAAGTCATTAAGATCTCTTGGTTTCTAGAATCCAAATGAATTTTCTGGGTAAATAATTCCCCATTTAAACTCTCATCTTAATCCTTTCATGAGAATACATACGTGATACAATTGTCGTTTCGTAATGTGATATCCATTAAAAGCTAATACAGACCATCCTGTATGCAGGGTCAATTTGTTGCGAGGATGACTGGCAATGGATTGGGTGCTTCCCTACACATATTCTGGTTATACTCCCGAACTAAGAACTCGGGTCTTCCTCTCCAGTCACATGTGTGGCTCCTGTTCTGTCGAAGCACTGAGATACCTTCTACATGTGTGCAAACGGTAGACACTCGAGGGTAAGGGTCTGTTTTTCCTACTACGTAAGTGTTATGTAAGGTGTGAAAAATGTTGTACCTAATTAAGTTTTCCAGTTCTCGAGTATGGAAAGTTGTCATATTGTAAGTTGTTTTCTTTCACGCGTTACCTATTGTGGCTCTACCCATCTCTTTACACACCCCGAGGAGGATTTTAAACTTTCATTTCACATTTCTCAGTTTAAATCATTATTGTTCTACAAATGTGGCAAGCCTTTTTAAATCTCGAATATAATCATCGATAATAAATTCTCCATTTACACACTAAACCCGAAACAGTGAGACACATCTGATTCACAGCCAACCTCAATAACATAATTTTGTGTAAATGGCTCCACCAAGAAAAGGTGGTAAATAATTGTTTTTATTTCCGAAACAATTTGACTGGTTGAATGCCGCCGCCAACTGCACGTGGCAAATTAAAGGTTGCTTCATTGCATTTTGTCAGATAATGAAGAGAAACTGACATTTTTTTACAGTCATGCTTGATAATGTGCATTCAAGAGTCATTTAAGTAAATTAAATTGAATTTTCCATTATCAGGACTCGAACCCATTTTATCTCATCGTCAGATCGTCACCTTATAAAGTGAGCTATCAACCTGGCGTTATGTTTAAGACATAAATGTATATTCAAGTATAAAAAAAATTATGTAGCTTTACATTTTATGCAGTCTCTTTACGTTTATTTCATACGTATCAACTCCCTCACTTCGCCTCATTTTATGCAATGCAAACATTAAACGCGAGCACTATGATTACGTAAAAAACGAAGTGGAATTCATAATACTTATGATATCTTGTATCATGTTATGGCTAATTATTAACGGAGAAAAAACACTTGAAAACTAATTTTATTGGTTTTATTTGTTCATCTTTTGTGTACGTTATTTGCTTATGAAAATATGAATTTTTAAAAGTAAGATTTATGTATCATTACCAACAGAGCAGTCTAAAACTGTATCACTGAAGAACCAGTAGCTCTGTTATTTAACTTGTTGGTGAAAAACTTCACGCATTCAGTAAATAAAGGTAAGCGGGTGTTTTTCCCCTGAATTGACAGATAAAGCGTTTGAAAAGAATCGTTTGACCAGACGGATACCTTAAACAGATAGGAAAAGTGATATTTTTCTCTGATGTATGATTCAGGTTTAGTATGTACAAACATTCATGTTACCAATGTACTAAGAACAGCAATAACGGTCTCGTACGTATGTACTCCACTCTCTCACTAGTCAGTCAACTGAGACTAAATCGTCCCGATTGCAATACGCACGTCCCAATCCGCAGGGTGTTTTTAGAAAGTGAGAGGGGCGGAGGAGGGCAAGTACGCAGTTAGCAGGTGCCCGGAATAGTATATCTTATATATTTGGTGTCAGGTTGAGTGATTTGTGGAGGGCTTAAAAATCTTCGGCATTATGACTAATTCAGCATTGTTCAGTTGAACTTGAGAGAATAGACATTCTGTCGGCTTCACTGCCTATAATACTGTTAGTAGTTCGCTGTAGCAACAATTACATATGTACTCATGTTGCAAGAATAAATACTAACACCTGTTGTCTATTGCAGATTTCATTATGTTGTGACAAATAGTCTGATATTTTTGAGTGAATATCAGGAGTCGAGAGGGAATGAAACATTTCCTACATGTATCAGGAAATGCAGTGTAGAGGAGATACTTAATGAGAGCGACCAACTTTGAAATGGGTATACAGTGGCCAGACTAAACGTCGTCTGAGGAATCATTAAATAACAAAATTAATAATACAATACCAATTCGCAAAACTAGTTAATGTATGTTAAAAGTTTTATAAAAATAAATAGAATAGATTTGTTATACAAAGTCTCTTTCATTATAAGTCAAACACTAAATAGGAAACACATTCCTAACATACTTATAAAATATAAAAATGAACATGGAGTATTCAGAAAAAAGATTAATTGAAAACATCATTGCAACAATCTGTGCCGATTCTAAATCCTGTGACACAACATCGCCAATTTCAACTAAAAAAAAATACGTGTTTCGACTAAATATCCATTTCTACGTTGAGAACTGCAATAATGACTCACTTTCTGTAGTTATTTATGTGATTTTGAAGATGATTTTAAAATGTTCGTGAAATATATCCTAATGAAGTGCAAAGAAAATGAATCTGTAAAAAACGAATACATTTGTCAATGACTGGTGTTAAATTTAACTTTCATTTACGTTTCCAGTGAAGAAATGTTATGGAATTAAAATGAGAAAAAACACTTCACTATTCTTTTTAATACTTGTAAACTAACTGACATAATAAAATTAATTTTAGGAAACTTACCATTAACTCGCTATTTTATTTGTTAAGGTTTGGTTGCGGTCAAGTTTGTGTTTGTCTCAAATTCATTTTCCTGCAATTTACTTTCTGAAGCAACAGCGTAAGTTTTTGTTCCGATTGCCACATAAGTAATGATTTCACAGACTCGGAATCAAACGACATGGCATGCTTTTCACGCTAATGACTTTTCCCCGGACGCCAATCAACAGTAAATCGTATGTGCTTATATAGGCTGCTCCATACAGCTTCGGCGAAAGCGTCTACGAGAACTGCCATCTGAGCCTGCGTGCAATCAAGTGTGGAGCATCCTATGGAATAACCCATCGTACGATATTTGTTGCCACACAAGTAAACTCTCGCGCCAATATATTGGCATTATTTTTGTATCTGTGGTACCAGGACGGATTTCACTCGGAGTTTATGCGGTATCCGTTAATGCACATAGCCTAATTGATTGTTGTGGTAAATTGAACTTTATGTGATAAACACCGATACTAGCGGTAATTTTCACATAACTTTGCCATGGCATACCTATCGTATAGCATAAGTAATACAGAGGCGCCTACGAGAGGCTAAATTTTAAGGTATGTGTATAAAAGATGTTTTCTTAAAGTTTGTTTACTAAGTTATTAGGAATATAAAGACGAGTGAACAGTATGCGAGAAAACATTTTCAATAGGCTCTCTTTAGTTTTAGACGAGGGGTTGTTTTGTAAAACAAAAGCAACATTTTTCAAACTTCATGTTGGCAGGATAATCAAATTCCTGTTCTACAACACTGCCGTAATCAAAACGATGGACTACAACGTTTATAAATCATCGAACATTTAAGTCCAGATTTATACAATTGAAAATCCTCTTCGTCCAAAATTTAAGGCATTCCCATCAAATGATGTGATATACTGGATGTGCGAGTGTTTTATCTGAGTAAATTAGAAAGTAACCGATTCAAAATTTTGTTTTAAGCTAGTCTTTTGTCGACAAACCTTTTCCTATTCGTTTATAAATTTTGTAATGAATTTGAAAAACTTTTACTGTTGGAAGAAAATTAACTTTGCTTAGTGATTTTACTGGCTAACGGTACCTCAACTATGAACGTTGTTCATTCTTGTTGCCAACATAATGTTTAAGTATGAATTTTCTTCCAGTCTCGGCAGTTCCGCTAGAAGTTGCTTTGTTTTCAAAGGTACTAATTCTGCACCTGAAAGTGAGGGGGGAAATTTGTACTTTAGCTTTACATTGGCAGCGAGAATAATTTTTTCCTGGAGCTAATGTACCACTATTTTACAAAATCACAGTGAAAAATTAACCCCCGAAATATTGGTTTCGTATGACGCTGCTCTCGAATATCACAGTTTAAAACACATCACTAAGTTCAAAAACGGATTGAAAATACATTAACACCAACGAGTTGAGGCTGGAATGGTACCCCAAATTACTAGCTCTTATTAAAAAAAGATAAGTTGGAATAAAATTTAAATTTAAATTGAATTCACGTGGGGGGTGGACC
Source organism: Dryococelus australis (assembly GCA_029891345.1). NCBI lineage: Eukaryota > Metazoa > Arthropoda > Insecta > Phasmatodea > Phasmatidae > Dryococelus > Dryococelus australis. The sequence goes on from CM056993.1 coordinate 264,163,273, forward strand.
AAGGGCGAGGCTTTCCGGCCGGGTCCCGTCATCCCTGAACATGACCTGAAATGAGGCCCGAGGATGGAGCGGCACTGGAAGGCAAGTGCGGAGAAAGCGGGAGTACCCGAGAAAACCCGCTGTCAAGCGGCATCGTCCAGCACGATTTCCACATGCCAAAATCCGGGAGCGAACCAGCCGGGGATCGAACTTAGATAGCCTCGGTAGGAGGCGAGCGCGCTAGCCATTGCGCCACTAACTGTCTAATGAACCGTGAGTTTTGAAGTGGATTATCGTGGAATTGTCTCTGTGACAATGATATTCCTTTAATATTTGATCTTGAATTAAAGCAATATCTGGTTATATCTTTTCTACAGAGTTTTCAATTTTTCGTCACTTTGTAACGCGGCGTACTCACGATACGTTAATTTTCATATTACATTGCATTACAGTGAGCGAATAGAGAGATTTGGGCGGCTGTGAACACTGAGGGTTTGAGGGCCGATGTCAGTGATCGATGTCTTTTCCGCAAGAGCAGACGATTTAGTTATTACAAGTTTTACATTTTTGTGTTAGCAAGAACACGTAGTACAGTTATGCTCGGGGATTGTTGATAATTACTGTCACGCAGACATTTATTTAAGCGCACTTTTCATAAACTCGCTATCCTATTAAGATCATGAATTAGCGTTTCCTTATTTGTTGAGGTTTGGAGGTATAGGCTGTTCACGATAAAGTGAGCACTTTTGACATCCTAGTTATTTTTTTCTTTCAGACATATTTTTACCTGTCACCACCTTTTTAGATAAATATTGCCATGTAAGTAATAAACACCGTGTGTATATTTCAACGTACTCCGAAGTTAACGTCTAAGGCCAAAAATAAAATATATTTATTGACTATTGTTTCTAACGAGAGGGCTTTCAATAGTGCTCACTTTACCATGAACGGCCTATAGGCAAGTTTAATTTAAATAAGTTTCCTGCGGTCTACTTTCTGAGGCAACGATACTAGTTAAGATAACTTTCCAATTGCCGCATAGATAGTAATTTCATAGAGAGAAAATCAAACGAATATTTTTGTTTTAATTGATAATGGCCGCCACTCGAGACACGAATCAGCAATGAACTTTGATGACAATTTGCCGTGCGTGTCTGTGACCTGCTTGGTATGGTGATGACGTGTTTTTTGCTTTTAATTTTTTTTCTATAGATGTGAAATGTTAAAAAGATGGATTTTTTTTTTAAGGGAAATTCCAATGAGCGAAGGCTGTTCCGGAACGCCCGACATGGGTCGCAATTAAGAGAACTGTTCGCTCGGCTGGCTGCAACGCGGGGGTATTAAAATATTTGTCGACCCTGACACTGTTTCAAGTTATGTTCATTACTAAAACAAGGAGGAACTAGGGAAAAGTTCAAATGAAAATTGAAACATAGGACTGGAAGCAAATTTCCTACCCCCCCCCCCCCCCCCCCTCCCTTCAACGCGACCAACCTCTTTCGTAACCACTCTTGCATTTTCCTCCACCGCTCGCCGTAGGTTGCTCCTGCCTCATTAGCGAGCGAAGGCCCGCGTCGAAAAGCAAACAGCAGTTTAATTAAAGTCTGATAAATTACGCAGTCGCTACACCGCTGGGTGCGAACTAACGGGCGTGCGTCTGTATATAACAGGCTGCGCCACTTTCGTAACACGAACAACGACGTCTGTTCGCGCTCTACCTGCCAAGACATTTCCAATAGAGCGCTCTCGACCCCCCTCTACCCTCGACCACAACTGGCCATCAATTGGCCAGCGTTTACTTTCACGTCTGTCTTCTACCCGTACTCGCAAATATATTCCTATACGCTGTTCACTCTGAAATTAGCACTTTTGAAAGCCCTGCTTAAGATCTACTTGTATGCACGTAGTGTATTCTTCCACATTATGTAAAATTTTCATTGACATGGGCTTCACCACTTTATTTATGCTTCGGTCAAGTGGAACAGTGAAGTTATTAGAAAGTAAACATTTTACAGATCTGCTCAATTTTACACACTGAGGCGTTAAAAATAAATAAAAACGGCAAGAAATAATTAAAATAATCACAAATGGTTACCTAACACTTTTTACTCGATGTTAACTTATGGAACTAATTACCTACTTTACTGAGCGCACGTCACTCAGTGCGTCCGTTAAAATATGTGTAGGCGGGGGACAGTGACATTTTTCTTAGGCTGATTTAAAAATTGCTCACTTTATCGTGCGCAGCCTTTACCTTCACATGGTTTTCAGACTTAAACAGTCCAAGTTTAGCTTCTCTAAGTGTGGCGTATTAGATTCTAATCCAGCGATACACTAATAAACGCCCTTTAATGTATGCCCCTAAACTTATTATTCCTACTTCATGTATTATAATTCAATTTTTATACTTATTATTGGCAACAAGACATAATAATATTTTATAAAAATAAATTGCTAGAAACGAACATGTTGTGCATTAAGGTAATGCGTATCATTCTAAAATTGATCAATTCACTTTTATCATGAGTTTGCGACAGGTATTTTATTGGGCCCAAGGAAAAATTACAAAATCGTACACAACTTTCTTATTTTGATTTGAGTAATTTTTTTGCCATGCCTATCGATGAGAACATATTAGTACAGACATATACTGATATTAAATCTCAAAATGTTTGTAATATTTGATCAAATCTGTATTTTCGTAATACGGTACGCAAATAGCCTACAAAATGAACTTCCGTAGCATTATCTAAGCCTATAATGAGACAACGCACCTAGTCCCAATATTCAATAACACATTTATGACAATTTCTTATCTTTAAATAATTTTTTATCTAGAGAATTTCTCAATTGGCTAAGAAGTTTTTGAAAATGGTATGCGTTTTAAAAATTTAATGGAAATATTTTGAATGCAAAACCAACGACCTACAGAATTCAGTTAACAGTAAAACGTTAGAGTACTTAAATAGTATAGCTACAGCCGGCGTTATAGAGAAACTGCTACTATAGAGAGATATGCGGATACCAAAGTTTACTTAGAATATGATTTTTATCTTGTTTAAATTTGATATTACCACTTAACTTGCACATTTTTGCCGTATATAATAGGTAATATTTTGTAAAGGCTACAGTTTTTATTTACATTATAATCAGTCGTTAAGATTACCGCATCAATTAATGAGCAACCACGACAAAATACATTAAAGTACTGTGATGTATTTCAATTGTTGCAAAAAAAAAAGCGTCTATTTCATCTTTACGTATTGCAAACAGTAGTACAGAAAATAATATTAGTGTTCAAGGATCATCCCTACATAATCTAGTTTGCATGGCCACATGTAGGTACATTTTCTCAGATTTTGATATTTAACACACTGACTGACAACTGACCATCTCAGCGGTTTCACAAATAAATCTGTTATGATTTTAAGAATAGTGCAGTTACTATTATTCCTGCTATGCTGTTTGTCCAACATCTGCTTTGTCCTCGCTTGAACACTGGACAAGTAGAAAAAAATAAAAAAACACTGTTATTTCCTTATGAAAATAACATGTAATAATTCAATAAAATAAAAGGGTTTGTTTACTTTCTGTGAACAGAGGGGAGTGGGATGTTTATGTCTGAGGCTTTCAGGCTTTAACACCAACTATTTGAATTGTAAGAGAGTGTACAGTACATTAAAGGCTCAGTTTAAGTTACACAATTTAGAAACTCAAGAAAAATAAAAGACTCCAGTGATTATTGTTGCTAATTGGCAATTGTCTTAATGCTTATAACTAATGTATACGTGAATTAGGCCTTTATATATTAATGCGCGATTAGCTCGAAACATTCTGATCGTAGAAACTTTTCTTCCACATACAGGAATTGCAGCGCTCGGGAAAAGAAATGCATGATTGTTGCAAATGTTCGAGTTGAGTGATGCGAGAATGTACTCGTTTGTAGATATTCAGAAATAAAAATAGAAACTTGTCACGCAATCAAACATCTGGTATTCCTCAAGCTTCGAAGCTATTGCTTGAAGATATCGCTGCATATGTAACACTGATAGTTCTTTCATCACATTTCACCTTGTTTGTCTCAGAAAGTATACCTCTAATGCAATTCCACCTTAAGGTATTTTTGTTATTTTGCAATATAATCGTACGCCCACGGCTAAGTGAATAAATTATAGCAAAATACGGCAAGACTGACAGTGGTTAAACTATTAGAATCCTCCAGTGTACGCATCGAAAGAACCAGTAATCGCAGTGCACTGTTAAAAATGTCCTTATATTTACGGAATTTTTTTACGGAAATCCTCAGTAAATATACGAAAACGCTATCCGTAATGACGGAAAATGGAGTTTTTCTCTGTAAATTAAAAAAAAAACTGGAAAGTTTCCACATTTCCTGTAGCTTCAGGTTTAGAGGACGAACATTGCCGAGATCACGCGAAGCTTACTTCGCCACTGTAACTATAGAATTATCGCTTCTAAGGCAGTTACGGTTAGCCACGCCACTAATACCTATTGTATCGATAATAAAGACAGCATTGGTCGTCTGTATCGTTTAGCAACACTTAAAATTCATAAACTTTTACAGAAACTGAAAAATTTGCTTCAGTGACAGTATCATAAATACCAAAGTTAAACCAAAGGCAACAACATATGTCTGTAGATGAATAGTTAAGTCATTTTGACTCTGGTTCAAATTATGCTCGACTACAAAGTATTTTAACTTTTTTATGTAGATGTTTATACGCAGTAAAACATCCACATGCCTAACGAAAATTAAAGACGAAGGAAATTTTTTAAACAGCGTGTAGTGTTGGCAAGGACGGGGAGTGGCTGAACGTATCATGACTATGACGGATGAAGCAGCAGGGCACGAGTTTCACGCGTAGTATGACAGCGGATGCAGGAACACACTACTGGCTGACGTATCTGCAACGAAGTGGCTCGTAACAGATCTGTGCAGCTCTGACGTACCACTCGCCATTTCTCACTGAGACCTCGCTGCCGAGATAACTCAGGGTAGCCCGAGAGCCGCGTCGTCAGTTGAAATTCACGATAAACATGACAAACGGGATGCAAATTTCTTTTTTAAAAAGAAAGTAGGAAAGAAGCTTGTGCGCGGCTAATGGAACTCGGCTCTTAAGGTTATAGTCCATTCACGGTTTCTTCGGCCTTTTTGAATCAAACCTTTGAAAAATCTCCCCATGTATAACGTTGTTAGTTATTTCCTAAATACGTCCTGTATCACAAGAGTTTTATGCTTGTGTTCATAAAAGGTACTTTTTTTTCCCCCTGTTAAATTGAAATGTTATTCATACTTTATCTATAAATTATACTGCTTCATTTATAAATAATTTGAATAAAAACAGGGTGATAATTTGTATGTTGGTAACGTCTGGTGAGAAATAGTCCTTATATAAAATACTATTACACTTAGTGCGAACGAATGCGGTGCGTTGCCCTCTGGTGTGATTTTCCAGACTTAGTTAAGCTTAGTTTGCACGAGGCGGAGGAATTTCCTGGAAGTAGAACTTTAGCAGGGCTTCAGAAATGGCTGATGTAACAGTGAATTTATTGTAGACGGTAGCTGCAATTTAGGATTTACAACATCTACATATTTCATTAAGACATATTCATTTTTAAAAAGTTTGTTTCCTGTGTGGCGTCGTATGTTTTTGTAGAAATTTCTACAGAAGCAAAGACACGTCAAAAATTTTTCATAAAGACTCTGCTATGTCACCGCATTTATAAATTGTTACATTTACAATAATGTATCTTTGTAATGGAGATTCCGATTTTTAAATTCAAAATTATATGGAGGTCGTATTCTAAACTGACACTGAATATTATAGATTACTTGTTTATTACAGTTTCACATGTCATAACTCGTTTCACAAAATTTCAATTAGTTATCGGAAATAACTTTTAGGGACGAGTTAGTGTAAATTAATCGTACATACATGGGTAATGTTCCACCTGGAGTAGTTATTAATTAAAAACAATCCTCAGTATAAAATTTAGTTTTTACGTTACACTTTTATTTACATTCCCATATTTATCAAAAATGTATAATATAATATAGTGTAATTAAAAATAATTTAAATTTAAAGCCAGCACCTAAAATTAAGTAGTAAGTAAATAAACAAATATTCACAGCTTTATTACAAATGAATAAGACGAAGCTTTTTACTCGTTTATTACGAGAGTGGAACAATCATATAAACAAAGAATCTGAACAGAGGTACTGGTTAAAGCTGCAAGAGTAATGGGTTTTGCAATAACTTTGAAAATTAATAAATACTGTAATCGTTTTATTTTCTGAGCTAGTAGTTATATATATTTTAATAATATAATATTATGTGAGTGACAAGATATATGGAAATATGAAAAAGGCTTTCTAAGATCAGAAAATCATTCTATAAATAAAAATATAACCATCACTTGCATTTCGCAGTGTTGTATATTATAAGTCATGCCTAAACTTTCCATGAATGCAGGTATCATAGAAGCAAATACATATGCGGTTAGCGATTCTTTATATTTGATTAAGAAGCTAAACAGTATTAATAACTTATTTTCATTAATATGCAGTTGACATTAACGTAACTACAGCGCTAACGTGGAAGTTGTGGTAGGGCGCATATTATTAGACTTTCGTTCCATCCAGTTTCCTCGTTGCTAAAGGAATTAACTGGGTCTTCTTGCGCGCGTTGTCGTCTGTCGGACATCGATCCGTCCTCTGAGTGTCTTCTCGCACATTCGGAAGAAAAAGGTCGTCACATTTCAGAGACGCTGATCACGAGACTGTCTCCTCCTAATTCTCTTTCTCCTACCCGTCCTCCCCCATCACTCCTTATTTTCCTCCACTTTCAATCGTAGTTTCCGCAACTCTCCCCTTCCACACTTGTGAACAAAATCATGCCTTTCTTTACTGTGGATCTTTTTCATTTCCGGGAAAGAATCGTTCAGTGACACAAACGCATTAGTATTTAATTTACGTTTCGAATTAATTTCATCCGGTGCTGTAGAGATTAATCCAAATTAAAAGAATTCCCATTTGTTTGAACCACTAAAGACACGTGATGGAAGGATACTTCGGGATGATTAAACGGCTACTACCCGGTGTTGGTTGGAATATTAAGATCATGATTTCTACGGGCGTGGAATATTTAAGCTTGGGCCGCGCAGAAATAGGTTTATAAATATTAGGTACAATTATGGACATAAGTGTGGCGTTCAGTATTGAGGAAGCCGTTTGTGCATATTTCGTGGCCACAACCTGCAGGACGGCAGAGAATCTTACTTATTTATGAACCCCTGGCATACGTAATGTGGTTCGTAGAACTCTATTGATCAGAGGGATTTGTACAGAAGTTGAGTCGCGCGAGTGCAGTGAAGATATTTGGGTGGCTCCTAAGTTCGAGGCTTTGAGAGCCGAAGGTGGGTGAAGTGAGGTGAGTATGGAGTGGCGCCGGAATGCAAGGGCGGGGAAAAGGGAGATACCCGAGAAAACTCACTATCCAGCGGTATCGTCCGGCATAATTCCCACGTGCGAAAACCTAGGAGCAACCACGCCGGAAATCAAACCCGGTTAGTAGATGGGAGACAAGTAGTCAAACCACTTCACCACCTCTGCCTTTTTGTACGGAGGTGGTGGCGACAGGAGACTGAAATGTGATGCCTTAGTCGATGACGTTTTATTGTATGTAATATAATACACCGACGTTAATTACACATAAAGCGAATGTAGTTAGTGTGTAATTATTGCCGCTGACTTCCAACGACGAAAATGAACAGAGAGTTCTCAGACGTGAAAGGCAAGGTAATCTCAACTCGTATTCCGATAGAAATGTATCTTCTTTCCCATAGACTGACGAGGCATTGTTTATGCACGGATGTGGGAGTGACTTTTGGGTTGCCTGTTACGATGGGCAATGAATAGAAACTCGTTGAATGTTATGGCTGAATGTATATTGTGGTCGTAGTTGTAGTAGTCAGAGATGTAAGCTAGAGAAAGGTTTGAGGCTTAAAATATTTGGTGATCAGATGTTTAGTACCAAACAACGGTAAGGGAGAGATTATATCGGTATCTAGTATTATCGATATCAGCATAGCTATAATAATCAGCTTATGTACATCGACGTTTCCATTTGGTGGAAAAAGACCACTTGGACATCTGTCGTCCTCATTTGTGCCATTATTTATGGTTTTGACATAACTAAGATGCTATCTGAACTGAAGAAGTGGATACATCGTTGAACTTACTGATAATGAAAAATGTCACAAAACATAATGCTGAGGTGAAAATCGAACTTTACGTAATAATGGTAGATTTTTAGCAGGGTGATCGTGAGATTATCACGCTCGTAGCGATTAAGTGTGATCTTCTCTGGATAATTTGTTGTGCTCGGATTCGAGTGTATTATATACTTGTCAGCAAATGGGGTTCTGGTAAGGTGAACCTGACCAGGGTTGGTCAGGTAAGTGTTTAGTTTTTGAGATTCATGTCTCACAAGTCTAAAGGAAGCACCGAACTCTTGCACATCTTTATATTTATGTGTATTATAGGCGGCTAGGTATATGTTTGGTAAACTTACAGTACCGGAGAGCTCTGTACGAGCAGTTCTCAAGAGTGTGCGAAAAATTACCTGGCAGCAAACTAAAAGGTAAAACTATGAAAGATATTTGGACAGAAAATTTAAGAAACACAATAATATTACCAGATTACATACGTTTTCTTTTTGCAAAAACATGACATATTGAGGTCTATTTGTACTATCACTATCATTAAATAATGTTGTCGTAGGAAGAATAAATTATATCCCAGAGTCCATTGTGCTGGTATCGTAACTTTTCAAACAAATACATCACTGAACATAATTTGGCAACATTATTAACGCTGACATGACCTCTTGCAGAAAAGCACAAGATTTCCGTTGTTTGTCTCTAATATAGAAGGGTATTTGATTAAAGGAATAGAGAATGTCATATACAATTTTTAAATTAAGTCACATCTATGTATATAGTTAATGATATTTTTCAAACATTGCTACTAACATTGTCTACATAACAAGTGTAAATATGCCGAATAGAGAGAATGCGGTAAGTCAAGATAAATAATTTTAATATGCAATTTATTTCTAAAACGATGTCGTTTCAGCGTACTGCATACACGAAAGAATAAAACTTTCTATAAAAGGTAGTTAGCCAATTGAAGCAGCCACCGTAAGCACTAGACCCCTACAACAATGTGTTAAATTTACGCAAACAATCCACGTACCACGGCACAACGATTTTATCCCTAATGACCAATGATGCTGTATTACTAGACACGCCTACTTTATTCCCCCTCCACTATGTTTTTCCTCTTTACATCACATGACTGAATCATCATCAGCCGAAGTCCTTCATAACTCTTGGTTTCTTACCAATACTTTGGGCAGATGTAGTCTTTTATATAAAAACTATATGTTACCCGCTGCTCCACCCGTGCGTAAAATATAAAAAACAGACCACCAACCAGCGCTTCTCAAATGGTTGGTGGCACATTTTATTTATTTCCTAAGAAACTGTTAATTTTTCCGGGATGAAAATTATCCTGTGTGGTAATCCAGAATATAATCTACGCATCTACCAAATTTCATCTAAATCTGTCGAACTGTTATGATGTGATTGATTAACAAACACACAAACTTTCCCATTAATATTATAAAGATAAAACAATATGATACAATAAAATATCCCGCAATTTATAGATAAATGCTAACCTATACTTTATTATACTATTGTCTCCAAGGACAGTCACTGTTATGAAATATGATTTAAATCAATACTCTAATGAAAATAACACAAGGCGATATTTTTCTCTCTACAGTTCAACTGACGGCCCCAGTATCCGACTAGCAGTAAATCGAAACAATTCCTACTCGGGACTCAGTCTAATTAACTTCGAAGACGTGCCACACCAGACGCCTACTTTTAATATTGCGTAGTCCATCGTCGCTTGACGTCACTCGCCCTCGATGTCCGTAAATACACCTCTTCAGTATCGTTGTGGAAGTAGCTGGGGGCAGCTCAGCAGATGACCAGCGTCGCGACGGGCCGTGGATGCCTCGCCCCTCGCCCCTCGCCATCCGCTCCGAAGACAAGAAGGAGAGACGTCGTTCTTCCGTCATCGCCGCCTTCAATAATCTCGGTTTTAGGCATCTTTGCCAGTGTGTTACGGCGCGATGTGCTGATTCTCCAATTACGTAGTCCAGCCACGCACCTGCTGCCACCTAAATTTGCCGTCATAGTATATACAATACAGCTCCATGGGCAAGCCTCTAGGCCGTCTTGCCTAGGTGTAGGCGGTGTCAAAAAAAAAGTTTCATAACAGTAGTTTTCGCGTGTATTTGTGGGACTCTTGCATAAAAATTCTTTCACTTACGTAATTACCAGCATTGTTCGTAAAGCGTGAAAGCCACGGTGGAAGATTCTATGCAAACCTACATGACCGCTTGTATGGATGGTTCTATGGAATATTTTGCCGAACGCTGGACGTTTTCATGGACTTTTTCGTGATTGTTCCCGTGCAATTTTCGATGGAAGGTTTCCTACAATATTGAAATTTTACCCAATCAGAGAGAGGGTGGTAGAGACATTTATTTACTTTATTTTGAGAAACATCGTAAGACTATTAAACGCGAATAAATAGTGAACAGAAAACTACAAAAAATGTATTTATTAGAAAACAGCATTTCGTGCAAATTAAGGTAAGCATTCGTGTTTCATTAACATAAATACTCCCATTATCACAACAATACTATTAGGCTGTGTGCATGGACGTATAATGTCTAAGTCGTGACTAAAGATTGTTCCTGGACCGCAGTTTCAGAAGTAAAATCATACAAAATGGACTCTTCGAAAACTTCTGCGGCAAGTATCGTTGGATAGATTATTGTAAAGAACCCTTCCTTAACTGTCTGCATGCGGGCTGGGGTAGCAAGTCTTGTGAAAGCTTCCGCCCGAGCTAGTATGGAAAATTGTATCGTGGCATACATGCTTAAGTGTGAAACGGAATGCCCTATCTCATATTGGCTGTAGGCTTTGCAATACCCTTGGCCACGCGTTGAGAGATAGATATGGTCTCCCCAACCCACATCCGACTTTCGCTGCAACAGCCATGACACGCCTGCTATTTAGAAGTAGGGACAAAGGCGACCGTCATTTGTCACCCAGCATTGTTCCCGTGGTGGCTGCATCGCTCAGACCGCTTGGAACTGGCATGATCCCTTCAATTATGCCAGCTTGTTGCCTTGGAATAATGTTAGCTTGCACAGTAGTTGGACATTAAGTATTTTTAAATGAATCAATATAGTATGCAATAAATAGTTTTGCATGCGCCACATGGCTATGCTGGGACTCATACCTTGGTTTGCAGCAGAGTGGCGCTCGGTCGCAGCGAGCGGAGCGAGCTGCGAGCCTCTCCAGCTGGTAAGTATTGAAGCCGGTAGAAAGATAACGACTCAGAATCCAAATGTAACTTGAGAAAGTTAGAACCACATATTATATTACACACTATAATCTGATATATTCAAAGTCTGATGTAATACTGACCAGTGGTTGTTGAGACATGTCTGTACATATTCACTTATCAGATTTGCAACATAGTAGAGTATAAAGTACATAGTTCAAGAGATAAGCTCCCAACACACATGATCTCATATGAGGTTATTAGAGTTCACATTCTACAAAGTATGTGTGTTTCAGAAATACATACAATATATGGGCGTTATGGCAGCATTGATGTCTTATCCCGGCAGCGACCCATAGTTTTAGGGCCACTGCAAGCGGACTGGGGCAAACGAATTTATATGAAACTTCCAGTATATGGTATAACAATTTATTATACATTAAATCTCATATCACATTCATATATAATAACATATTGAATACATATCATGGATTATCACTTTTGGAAGTCCTACCTTCTTTCGTTTTTCAGCACATTATATTATATCCTTTCATATGCCAGGAGTTAAACAATAGTCTAATATTTGTAACGGTAGTTTGACGACTTATGGAATCGGTATTCCGTCTCGGCTTCCTTCAGTGGAAAATTTATTAAAATAACAAAAAAAGTGTTCTTTTTAACCAATCAGACATTTTTACAAGAAAGGAATGGAATATATATTTGAATTAGTAAACGTAGTTATCGATAATGCATCATTAAAACTGGTAACAACTAGAGGTAAACTTTCTTTTAACACTAATATTGGTAGGAATAAAAAAACTTTGACCACATCTGTGGGCAAGGCCCACGGATGTGGTCAAGTGGCAAAGTAAGAGGATTTGCGAAAGCAACACACAGCAATTACTGTTTTCGTACTGTATTTTGTGGTCAAGGTAACGTAAACTTCTTTTATGAACTCCCCAAATTCTGTATATCTCAGGATTCAGTAATACATTACCACGGAGATTAGTCTTGAACAAAATTTTTATAAGAATTAGTATAAATTATTATATACAAGTGCTCTCAAATTATATTGGAATTTAATTCATAATACAAATTTAAATGTTATATTAAAGAGCCCCGTAGGGAAATACCTATCTTTAATTATGACATATTAAACAGCCCTTTCCCCCTGTCGGAACAAAGTTCCGTTCCTTTTGAGCTCGTCTCTGCTTGTCCCCTTTCTATTTCTTACGCGTCGTTCTCTAGAACAGTTACCCATGGTCAGGAAATGTAGGCTGCGTCCCTCTGTGACGTCACATACGACACGCATGCTCACAGAAGGTCTTGTAAACAGGGAGGAAAAGGTGGGGAGTGACCCGAAGACGGCGTGAGCAAACCGGGCCTCGTTAAACAGCAGTACAACGAGGTACCACGCACCCAGGTAAGGTTCACGTCGGCGACTCCCACGTTCTCTCCGTACACCCGCAATCACAGCACGTTTTTTCTTTAAGCAGGTTCTATCGTCGTTCGGTGTGACCTCGTCACAGGTTTATATGTACTAAATTAAATATAGACTGTTTACAAATAACTGAGCGCTTTTGAAGTCAACCTTTAAAGTTGTGACTGTCCAGTTCTGTATGTATTTCAACGGGTAACCCGACTATAAGCTGTTCGCGGTAAAATGAGCACTTTCGAAAGCCCTACTTAAGATCTACTTGTATGCACTTTGTGTATTCTTCTACCTTATGTAAAATTAGCATTGTTATGGGCTTCATTACTTTATTCATGCATCGGTCATGGAAACTGTGTAACTATAAGAAAAGTAAATGTGTTACAAATCTGCTCATTTTTACACCTCGAGGCATTAATAAAAACTTAAATGCGATGGAAATTATTTCAGTTTTCACAAATGGTTACCTAACACTTTTAATTTGACTTTAAGACATGGAACTACTTTCTATCCATCGGGACCATTTTAACTGGGTACATTTCACTCAGTGCGCCCGATTAAAATATATGAATGTAGGAGCAGTGATTTTTTTATAAGGTCGATTTCAAAAGTGCTCACTTTATCGTGAACAGTCTTAAGCATTCGCACAGTGAAGTTGGCAACGAAAGAGGGAGGGTAGTCGCGCGTCTTATCGTTCAATTGAAAGTTTTAAGCAAACATTTGTGGATAGTGAAATTATTTATTTTGCTTTATATTTTCTTAATACATGTAACTGTAATAAGTATCGCATTCGTTAAATAAATACTTTTATAGTATCATAGTTTCAATTAATCAACCAAACATGAATAAGGTGATCAGGACCACGAAAATGTCAGTCATGCATATAGCCTATGGTTGAAGAATACAAATTGTGCACACAAGCAGATCTTAAGCACTGCTTTCAAAAGTGTTTAGTTTACAGTGAACAGCCTATAGTTCGAAAAATTATCTTTGTATGATATTTGCTGTGGGAGTGAGTGATTAATGGAATCATTTAATTAGACATGCATTGTTGTGACAATTTTCCTTAAGCCATAGTAAACGCACGATACAAATAACTTTAAAAGGAAAATACGCGAATAAAAATAAAAAAGCAGCAACTTTTTCACCTGTCAACAAATATGAGAGTAATATCAAATAATTCCATTGAATGAAAATAGTGGAATTTCGAAATGGGAATAAAGAGGAATAAAAAAGGAAACCATGTTTGTTATTTGTCTGTTTATCATTCACACTGGTGTTCTTGTTTACACCGCCCCTTCACCGTCAAACCTCACGTGATGTCTAACTAGATCCCTTCCATGTTATTATTTATTTTGTTACATACTTGTTGATAACAAACAACATTGACCCAGTTTATTAATTTTTCTTTCTTTATGACCAATGTAGGTTTCATATTCCATACAGCAAATTGTCGTTCTGGCATATATGCCATAGAGAATGAAGGTATAACCGCTTTAACGGTTCAGTTAGGTAGATATTTACATTTCTTTTTTCCTTTCAATATATTATCACTAAAATTTCGATCAAATAACAAGAAACAAATTTTACAGTGAACTTAAATTGTGACCATTAATTTTTAAGTAAGCCTTTAACAAATACATACGTTTACTGCAAATACACTAAAAACCTAGTGTATTTGTTTAAAGCATGCTGTCAAAAGTAATTTAATTATAATCAAGTTACCAGCAGGGATTCTTTGCAATGGCAGACTACAGAAGTTTATAACTAAAGGTTACCAACTAAAATAATACTAAACAATTGCTTTTTTATTCTGATGAACAGCTCAGTATGTGTGTAATACCACACAAATTTCCTAAGCTTTATATGTAAAGATATTGTGGTTGGTACACTTAAGTTTTAGCATCTAATAAAGTATGTTCTAAGAAATAACAGCGCGTGTTTATTTGTTGCGCTATTGATTTATAAAAGTTGTGATATTTAATTTTTCGATTTTACATGAAATTTTGGCTCGCCACTCACTATTTCAGCACCCAAGTTGGCAGCTAGCAGAGACGATAAAAGGCGTAGAGAGAGGCTTCTAAAATTCGGTGCGGACAGAGAATCATAAAGATGAGATGGATAGATAGGACAAGGAAAGAAGTGGAGGAAAGAATTACGAACGTGAAGCTAAGTTTATTGAATGCCGCCGAAATGAGCAGGGACATGTGGCTAGGGAATATTCTGAGACCCGAGGGGAAAGTAGAGAAATTTCTTTTGAAGGGAATGTGGAGAAACGAAACTGCAGAGGCAGACTGAGATGAGGATATGTTGAAAAGATCCAATAGATGATTTCCTCTGAAGAAGCTTCAGTGAAATGATATGTTTGGTTTAAAACCGGATACATTTGCAAACTTGCTGCCAACAGACGTAGACTCAAAGGTAAAAAAAAAAAAAAGTCGTGTTTTCAGAGTGCAGATAATTTGTACGAATATTTAAAGTAAAAGGAATTTAAAAAAATCAACCAGAAATTGTGTAATGGAACTGAAGCGGTCTGTTACACCCAGAATGTCTTTAAAACTCCGTGTTTCCTTTAAATGTGAAATAACAGTCATGTTCTGTTCGTAAGTAGTATTCACATAACTGTTGACGTAACAATCAGAAAAAGAAATATATGCTGTTACTAGGATTTTAGAGAGGGTTGGGTATCGAGCCATCGTCATCTGGTATTTATATCTACATGAAGGAATCATTTTATTTGAAAACCACCTCGTGACTATTTATCACTTTACACATAGCGGTGACCATTTCTAGGCGTCGTTGTTCCTTCTCTTTGTACTTGGACAGCGAGCACCTTGCATTTGGTAGATGGTGACCTTGAACGTAAATTTGTATATTTTAAAAATTCCTCAGGTAATTTGCAAAATGTCTAGAAATTATGTCTCATATTATTAAAATGTTAATTAATTTAAGCAGCACGTAGAGTTACTTAAATTACCTTAAGTATCTGTTCAAACCCGATGGAAGGTGAAATACAAAACAGAAACAAAAAAACTTGGGTTGTGTCGTCTACACGGCCGTAAGTATTTTTACATGACGTCTATGGGCGGTGAAAGGAAACAAAATGATAGACTGTAAGGATTTGTTTAAATATATTTATTTATTATTAACCCGAAACGGGAGTGCAGCTGCGGTGTACAACGATTGAGTATTGGGCGATGGTGCAAGAAGTACAATACAAAACGTACGGTCTGAGCAGAGATGTACCTGACGAATGTGAGATCCAGGCAAGTACGTTCCAAAGTTGTTGGGGTTAGTGTGTCGGAGGCGCAGTCTAGCGTTAAGGTGTCCATGAAGCGCACGAATTCCGATTTGGCGATTATATCTATGCTGAAGTCACCGCAACGCACAAGGGTAATATCGGATACTACGCTGAGATAGAGCGGTATGTACTGGCGGTAATGTATGATGTTGTTGTTTAGTATTAGGCTCGTCATGTGATGTGGCATGTTATAACGACGCAATCGCCACGTCCGCATATCGCTGCTGCGTAGTTGTCAACTTCTTCTTCATATAACTCCGGAAATGATTGAGGTAGCTAAGTCATCCTTTCAGTATTAGATTTGTCTTGTCGAGCACTATTCGTTTGGTTAATATCATTAGTGCCCTGTTCGCCTAAATGGCAATTTTTAACTTTTTTGGTTTGTAAACTACAAAGAAAATGATTATTGTTTAGAAATTCACTATCTATGTTTATTATTTATTTATCTTGGTTTTTCTTTGTTGCTATTTCTTTTACGCGCAAACTAATACCAGAATTTCTCCGATCGGATAAGTAGTTCGCTCCCTACAGCGGTCTTAAGCATACTAAATTGCTGGAAATCAGAGGTTTGCAGCACGGATCCCACCGCAGCCTGATGGCAGATTTATATTTAATGTACTGTTTATTCTCGACGAGTAATTACCACGGACCGGAGAACAAGTTTTCGTGACGCTCGCTTTCTGTGCATAATGGTCTGAGTTGTAAGATGTCAAGTCAAAATTATTTTTTTAATTAATTAAAACTTACGTAGACTTTTTTAAAACTCTTGCTATGCTGCATTTAGATTTTGTTCACGTTCCGCAGGATATAGAAGAAATAAATGTACTTAAAATATAAATATTTACCTCTTTTTTAATTACGTAAAAATACATTAGTTACGCTTTTTATAATAGTTACAACTTCGCTTCGTCCTTGTTCGATGTTAAAGGAGCCGGAAGAAGAAGAAGAGATGTATCTTTCACTAAGTACTCTATGCATAGACTGTGATTGAATTAACAGATTTGACTATTGCCAAGTGATGATTAGGCTACTTCCGTAGCGTAGTCTCACTTTAATTGTGCAACATGTTTCTCACATCATTTACACCTATTTATTGTCATTCATATTATTTTTAAACAATTTTATAACAAAAATAATGTAATAGTAGAGATTTAATGGGCGTCTGACATTTCATATTTTATATTAAGCTGATTTTCTCAATACTGCTATGCTGTATTATACGTATAAGTCAAACATCTCGGCATAGCTCAATTAGGCAATGTTTCTAGATTCATTCAACCAAATTCTGCAAATATGATTTTTATGAGTTCACAAATAGCAAGTCTACACACTACAAATTACAAATCACCGTCCCTTAGCATTCCATATCCGAATAAAATAAATCACAAACTACAAAACAAATAGTTGGAAAAAAAAAACACATGTATGATCAGAAACGAAAAAACTTAATTACGATTATATAGTTAGTAACCAACTTTGTAGGAATGTTAACAGTATGTAAGAAAAAGTTTTAAAATATAGTTTATAATTATTTATGAAGAGATAACTCATTGAATTTTTCGACAAAATTAAGAACATTGTAGAAACATTGAATTTTATTAGTTCATATCATAACGACCCATAGTGGATAGTTAATGTTCAGACCATCCTGATGTCGGTTTCCCATGGTTTCCCAAAATCACTCAAGGCAAATTCCGAGATGGATACCTTCGTTAAGTCCAGGACTGATGGGGCCACGGTGGCTGAGCGGTTCGCCTGCTCGCCTCCCACCAACGCAATCCGGGTTCAATTCCCGAGTCACTCCGGATTTTCGCATGTGGGAAAAAACCGGACGATGTCGTTGTTCGGTGGGTTTTCTCGAGAATCTCCAGTTTCCCCTGCCCTTTAACTCCGGCGCTTCTCCATACTCACTTCAATCACTTCATCGGTTCTCAATACTTCGATGTTAAGAGCCGTCCAAATCTCTTCACTCATTCCAGGCCCGTTTGCTTCACTCTTTCTGCTTCTCTGATTAACTTGCTCCGTCTTTAATCTTCTCGCCATCGAAGGGACGTTAATATCTGCCTACCTTCTCTGTAGAAGTAACTTTTTCGAGTCAATCGGTGAACAGTAATGCAGCTTTTATATTGTAACATAAGTACTTGTGAAGATATGTTATTGTTACTTATTGCATGCATAATTGACAAACTGCAGCCTGTTCATGATTAATGAAGCGCTTCTGAAAGGCCTGCTTAGTGTATAGTACTTGCATTTTGCTTCATCCAATAATTTACATTAGCAAGGGCGTATTGTTTGGTACTTCGACTTTGATCGAGCGAGACGGGCGTTATTATAGGAACAAATATTGTGATATTTTGCATAAGACTTCTCTTACCAACATATTTTATGTTAGCCTACATTTTTTGTAAGCAGAAAATACATAGAAGATATACATGTGTGATTCACTGCCAAATTTATTGTACCTATGCCTTTTTAAATTATTTCTAAAAATTATATTGTGTTATTCACAAATATATTGTTTTTCAAAGACTAACTTGAATTGCTTACTCGCAAACCAACCCAGCAAGAGATGTTTATGAAGGAAGCAGTAAAACTAAATTTAAAAATATGTAAATTTTCTAAATACTGTCCTTCAATTACTTTAATATTTTTATTTCGATTTGCAATTATGAAGTAAGAAGAGCGTTCAAGTGACTAAAATTATTTTATACATTTCAAGCATATTTAGCCTAATACGTTTTCTTTACGATTAGAAATAGGTTCAATACTGGGAATGGTATAATCACGGCTGAAATTTACTTTAAAAATTTTAAAAACAAATTATGGGAACTAAAATGTTTTTATATTTTTTCCAAAAATCTCAAATTTATACAAATGAAATGTTTTAGGCTACATCTCAAAATAATTTTCCATGTTATAGAATGCCGTGTATGTTTTCTTGAGAATTGTTATGCGGTTTCTCCACTTTTTTTGTAACTTTACTTTTGAGGTAAAATTGAAAGTGCAAATACTCAGGAGGCCACGGTTGTCTAGTGGTTAGACTATTCGCCTCTCACCAAGACGAACCGGGTTCGATTCCCGGTGGGGTCACGACCGGGCCTTCGCATGTGGGAATCGTGTCGAACAATGCCACTGGTCGGCGGGTTTTCTAGGGGATCTCCCGTTTGCCCCGCCCCTCCATTCCGGCGCTGCTCTACAATCATTTTACTTCACTCTCATTTGCTCTCATGACCTCGGTGTAATAAGCGTCCAAATCTCTCCACTCACTCGATATACCCAGAAGCCATTACCGCAGATGAAGTGTAGGTATAGTCCATTCACGGTTACTTCATTCAGCCTTTTCTAAAGCCCTGCGAAAGTTCTACTTCAGGATATTCCTCCGCCACGTACAAACTAAGCTTAACTAATACTGGAGAATTACACCAAGGGGATAAGACACCACACTCGTGTGTACTGTGTAACAGCATTTTTTATAAGGACTATTTCTCACATACCTATTTTCTGCCTGATTTTTTGTTCAGATTGTTTATAAATGAAGCATTATAAATTATAGATAAAATATGAATAACATTTCAATTTAACAGAAAAAAAGTAACTTTTATGAACACAAGTATAAAACGCTTGTGATAGAGGGAGTATTTAGGAAATTACTAAACACGTCATACATGGGCAGATTTTTCGAAGGTTTCATTCAAAAAGGCCGAAGAAAACGTGAATGGACTATATGACTTAAAAAAAAAAATTGAATCATAACACTCCATGAACTTCACGAAACACGTTAGCTGAAATCTAACTTCGTGTAACGTAGGATTGTACAAATGATGATTTCAGGGTATAATTATATAATTGTTATTGAAAAAAATTACGAATGTTATTTTTTTAATCTATTAGAATTTTGTCAATTTATCATAGAAATCCCGGCCCGAAGCCATGAAATATTTTCTCAAAACTATGTAGAAATAAATTTGGGTCTAGAAAGACTTTAAACTATTTCTCTAGTAAACAGGTACCTAACGAGCGTTGCCCTTGTTCTAACAAACCTCAATAACTCTATATCGAGGGCCGTATATGTATATAGCACAATAATATTTCAGTAGGCTACATCGTAACATAAATTTTCTGCACCATCGTTTCTCATTAAAATATGGCTCTTTGTACTTGCTTAGTAAACAGCTTGCGATTATTCAATTAGGCAAGCGAGCCAGATATCTTAGGTTCAGTAGAATGGCCTCCGGTTCGGGGAAACCAGAGTTTGAATCTCGGTCCAGCCCAACTGATTTCATGATCTGGTCGTTTTTCGAAATAGCTTCAGTCGAATGCCACGATGGTTTTTTATAAACGAGACATTCAATTCCTTCCCCGGTCCTGATTCTCCGTCAACTTGATTCCTACTGTAAGGTCGCGCTGTAGACGAGACGTTGAGAGTTCGGGTCAGTTACCAGCTGTGATATAGCTCAGTACTTTCATGCAAACCTGTCGCCCATCTAAAGGCTGTTCACGATAAAGTGAGCACTTTTGATATCAACCTTAGAAAAATGTCACTGCCCTACCTACATATATTTGAATGGGCGCACTGAGACACATGCGTCCAGTAAAGTTGGTAACGATGGATGGAAAGTAGTTCCGTATCTTACCGTCGAATAAAAAGTGTTAAGTAACTATTTTTGGTCATTTAAATGATTTCTTTCGCTTGCTGTTTTTTTACTGCTTTGAAATGTAAAAATGGCCAGATATGTAAAATAATTACTTTTATAATAATTGCACAATTTAATTTGACCGACGCATGAATACAGTGATGAAGCCCATGGCAATGTTAATTTTACACAAGGCGGAAGATTACAGAACGTGCACACAAGTAGATCTTAAGCAGGGCTTTCAGAAGTGCTCATTTTTCCGTGACAGCCTCGCTGCATGCGCGCTTTGCAACACTAGTAACGTAATCGAAAGATCGTGCCCGGGTCTAAGCAAGTGAGATGAGGTTAGTTTCCTTGGTAACAAGTCGAGGACATATTAGCAACAGTTATTACATCCATCTCCTTCAACACGCCGATGTTAACAAGGGACTCGAAGGAAAGGAGGGAACACGGAACGGTTCGTGTTAAGGAAATGAGTTAGCCTCCGTTTGGGATGGGGACGGGAAAAACCACCCAGCGCAGTTGGCAGAAATGCCACCGACACCTTCCCGAATGCGAGTCTGGCTCGCTCTTTGTTAAGGATTCACTCACAACATTCGACCCACTTGAAGTCGAGTTAGCCAGCTCGTGGGAAAAGTATAACTCACAGGCCGTTCACGGTAAAGTGAGCACTTTTTAAGGCCCTCCCAACAGGCTTTAACCACTAATAAATATGTCTTCTTGAAGAATCATGCATTAAATTTTGAGGGTGGTGAAATGTATACTCAGTGTTTATTCGTCACACTGCAATGTTTACATTAAAATGCAGCGAGAAGATGGAAATAGGATGAGAGGGAAAAATTAAGAAGGGCCTTAAAAAGTGCACACTTTACTGTGAACAGCCTATACTAGGGTGGCTCTTAACATCGGGGTCTTGAGAGCCGATGAGTGTAAAGTGAGATGATACCAGAGCAGCGGCGCCGGAATCCAACGGCTGGGAGGAAGCTGGAGATCTCCGTGTAAACCCGCCGACCAGCGGCATCGTCCGGCACGATTCCCGCGAGCTAAATTTTTGAAAGTGACCCAACTGGGAAGCGAACGAGAACGTCCTTGGCGGGAGGCGAGTGAGCCGCTACATCACAGCTGCAGATTTCCAATATCGAGTTCAAATACTTGAACGTCTCCTAAGCAGGTATCGCACAATGCAACAATGCAAGATGCATTTCGCGCAAGATTTCGTACGAGAATGCCAACTAAATTACGCGCGAAACGAGTTCACACGCAGATAAAAAAGATGAATACTGTCTCACATTGAAATTAGTTGATAGCCCTGGTGAGTACCAAAGAGACAAGATACCATAATACAAAATATGAAGTTGCTTACCTCAACGTGGTATTTGTTTCAAAGCTATCCCACCAAAATATAATTGTTTTTATTTTATTCTCAGCGAACTGTCTAAATTTCAATCCACGCTTTAAGGTTATTTTCCAGCAATATTTTAACTTCTCTGTATTCGTCTTCGAACACCTCAGATTATGATTTTCTTTTACTCTGTGGTAGCGTTAACAACAGGTCACATTACCAGCATACAAGGACCAATAGGATCGCAACTTGCATCGCCTTGAATGAGAAAAATAGGACCTTCTTTATGTCCTAATTTCGTGCAAGATGTGCCTTTCACACGAACTTTTGCAAGAAATTCTCGTGCAAGGTCGGCATCTCGCGCAAGTTTGGCACTCGTCTTGCATCGTGCGGAACCTACTTTAGGAAAGCAAACCCAAGGGCAGAAAGTCCGGTCATCCTCTCCTCTACAGCCCCAAGATTATCGTGGTGTGGCTGTATCGAAAACACGGCTGTGGCACATGAATATGTCTTCGTTAGCGGGTAGTATTTTCTTTGGAATATGGGAATGAAATGAAAGGAATGTAACTAATACTTGGCCTCGATGGCTGAAATTGTGAGACTACGAGATATTGGCACCCCAATCAGCGCTTAAGTACATCGGTGTTGCGAAATATTCTACCCGGAAATTGCCACCCACGCCTCTCTTATCGCGGTGTGAATTAGAGGTCTATCTCACATCGTACTCTTATGCCCAATCTAAGTAGAAAACAATAGTGTTATTAGTCTCGAAATTACAAAGTTTAAATCGGTTACCCTGCAAATGTTACTCAGAGTTTCAATCCTGTTACTGCAGGTGTCAGTATAATTTTAATGACACAGTAACGTTAAAAGGTTCATATAATATAATTGCGGCACATTGTTGGCTTCTTATGATGCTTGTGCAAGATATACGTCTGTTGTTGGCCAAGTGTGGGATTTATTGTTTTATACATATGTACTCCTAATAAAGCAGTTCAATGAAAAATTTTTCTACATTTGGTTTTGTCATCCGATGTGTATTTTACAATCCCCAACATTATGTTTGTGTACGAGGAAGATCTTAATAAATATTTACGCACGTCGTTCGACGAAAAATGGTGGTTGAATTAACCTGCGATTTCGCCACTGGGTGCACAAAAGATCTGTCAAATTCACGACAAAATATGGCAGTTTCATATAATAAATGGGTCAGCTCATTCACGTTTTGTATTAGGAATTTGACATCAAAAATAAAACTGTCATTTGAATAGTAAAAATCAACATGAGATGAAACTATATTTTACAGGTAATTTTTAATGGTTGAAGTTGGGAATCTTTTAAATGCTGAATCTCTAATACCAGTACATTTTATTTTAAATAAGTGTTATATTCATAAGCCATCGTAAGCGTAAAATTTATCAAAGGAAGAACATGACAATTGCATAATAAAGGCACAAAATATTAAGTAACAATGTGCATTATAAAAACTTTATATATATGTGAGATCTAGCGTCAATATCATTACTTTCAAAAAGAATTTTACATTTTCATAGCTATTTTGTGCATTTCAACCCTTAATACTTTGGTACATTTGTAGAAACGCGCTTATAATTAAAAACTATTTCATTTTCTAAAGGTCTCTGCACGTGAAACATACCTCTCTCTTTCTGTCATGGCAAGTAGGGGCACGATGTTCCTGTTGAAATATGCAAGTTTATTTCAGAAGCCTCTGATACAGTATGAATGGAATTTGAAAAGTTTGATGACTTGTGCTTGGATTTGTTCCGAACACAATATTCTATTTGATAATGTTTCAAATGAAAAAAATCCGCTCTCCCTTTTCTATGCTTTCACTTAAGTTTTGATGAGCTGTGTAATTTATCGTTTCTGGCAACATTGTGAGAACGACACATCTTTTCTGCATCATCAACTAGCGCGTTGTGACTTGGCTGAATTGCAGTCAAATATTGCTCATGCTTAACTGTTTCTCCATAAATTTTTTCACTACTGTAAGTCAGATATTCGTACTTTCTCTGGGTATGTGAAAGGAGTTTTCAATTCTTATCGAAGTGACGAAAGGTTATTACTGGCAGATCGAGATTTTATATTGCGGTATTCTAGCGCGTGTTGGTATGTGTTATGCCACCGACAATGACGCTTTATTCTACTCGAGGAACTCCAGAATTCCAATACTAGTGAATCAGTTACCGCATCACGTGTTACTTCTGTATCAAATAATAATTCTGCAAGCCTTGGAGCAACTATCTTCGGCTTGTTGCATTTTACATTGGTTTTCGGCGGCGTACATATGTGTACTTTCATCCGGTACCTGAAATATACAGGATGTTTTAATAATACACCCATAACGTGCTGGACGTGATACAGGACAACGTATTGAATATTTTATGAGGGAGAAGCCATATCCGGTAATCTGTGATTTCGTCGCAACGGGGCGCCAGAGTTGGGTTCGTTCCTAAATACATGCATTGCCACCAACGCAAGATCGGCGGACTATCTGCACATTTAAAGTCTTCTTGCGCATGATCGCAATTCACAGTACACTGTCCAAAACCAACTGCGCCGTGTGTGGAGTGTCCCACGTTTTCGATGGCATGAAGATAGTATGTATCAGTTCACAACTACGGAACTGACCGACATACTGATTGCGTACGGTAAAACTGATTGCAACGGCTAACCGGCTCAACGATTGTATGTGTTATGACTTTCCAACTCAAATATTCCGCATCATTCTACGTCGGTGGCCATTATGAGAAGACTATCAATACGCGGACAGTTGAAAGTAGGCATTTCCCAGCTCGTATAGTTTTACAATAGTAGCGTTTTAAGTGTTTGTCGTTTTTATACGTGCATACGACATATTACAGATCAGTCTGTAACTTTAAAAATGTAATGTGTGGTAAAACGATATTAGGAAGGTGTTTTGAACGTGCAATGGCTTTTGATACCTTTGGAATCGTATCACTAACATTCTAACTTTTCTAGCGAAATACGTAAAACTTAGATTTCTTCGAGTTGACGGAATGCTTGCGAAGGAATATTATTTATCACTATATAATTCGTACTTGTGTGTAAGTTTTCATACGTATTAATTTATAGAAAAGTGCGTTCCTAAAACATGATTTGTGATCAGATAATCAGCAGGAAAGAACTCGTACTAGTTTAGGAAACATAAATGTAATGTTATGCTTGTAGCGGCCAGAAAGGCGTGCCCATAAAGGTTACTACCTAAGCTTCAACGGTCACATGGAAATTACCATTTAAGCTACGACGGGATATGGATTTAGAGAGTGTTGTAAGCACGCCACGCTGACCTATTGGGCGAGGCGTATAAAACTGCCGTAGGCGCCACCCCCAGCCCCCCAGTGACTTGACGACACTTGAGGTACAACGACTTTAGTTGCCGGAGCTGGCAACCTGAACAGCACGGCATCGAGGCCTTGAGAAGCTTTGAGGTCCTTCAATGTTAAATGGTGAGCATAACTCGTACCAGCAGTTAGGGCGCAACGTTACCCTTCGAGACCCCGTCGGCCCCTTAAGTACTAATTGATGTTAACTGGTAATGCTAGAGAATTAAATATAATTATATTGTAACTTAACGGCACTGAGCCGTTTGTAAGTGTTTGATATCCGAGTATTGTCCATTTAAGTATTCACTTGTGAAGTGTTGTATCTATTTCCTATATGTTATATATAATTAATGTTCAATATAGTAGCTGTATTATGAATCCTGAGTTGTTAGCAAACTAGTAGAGTTACGCCCCCGATCACGTATGTCTAACCCGACCTTGTCTTGGCAACAGAGTTCTTTAGATATTATTGGTTCAGAGGTTGGAATCGGAGTTAGGAAGGGGAGACGTAACATGCTGCATTGACACACACAAAAAATTCCCACAGTAATAAATCATATCAGTCTGTAGTGTTCAGCAACTCAAGACAAAGAGATATCCATAAATTAGAATTGTAAAATATATATAGATATACACAAGAACTGAATAGTCCTGAAAAAGATTGTGCTACTCTGTCTTGTGTTTTAGATTGAATTAAATATTATGCTTGTCTCAGAAGCCTTTCCCCCCCCCCCCCCAAGTAAGTCGTTAAATTCAGCCTGGTTATTTCTGTAACTCTTTATATATTATGCCTAATAACTTTAGTTATGAACATAATTAAATTTTACTGCATTTCTGAACCAGATCAGAATGAAATATCACAGCGATGCCAACTGAAATTTGTCACCAAGGTTTTTTTTTTTTTTTTTTGGCAAATAATTTACCATTATGATTGTAATGGGTTTTGGCTAGACTATACAAGTTAAAAGTAAACCTAATATCTTTTCCATCCTTACTTACCATACTGAAAATATTCTCGACCATGGCGGATGCACGAGTTTTACGTTTTGTTTTCCCGTACACTGGAACAGTGACATCCATCATTCTCCGGGAGAAAGATGTTCCATTGTTTACGGCTGCACCAAACGATTTGCGAAAACCCTTAAATCCACGTTAGCGTCCAATACTGCCAAACTTTTTTTTTGCTACGGACAGAGCACGGCCATTGGAAAGAAAGGTTTTCCACCCATTTACCGCAAATGGAATGGTTATTCATGTAGGGGTGACCAAATGTTTACTTCTCAAACTGTTTTTATTTAACACTATTTGTCATTTTTGACAAATTGTTGAAAATATATTATTTAGAACATCTTATGGTTTTCGTATAGTTATCGTGCTTAACAATATGGTGTTTCTTACGTTTCTCTCATATAATATCTATATGCTTTTCACAGTAAAATGAGCACGTTTGAAAGCAGTGCTTAAGGTTTACTTGTATGCACGGTGTATATTCCTCCGCTTTATGTAAAATTAACATGCCAATTGTCTCATCGCCTTATTCGTGCGTCGGTCAAATGAAACTGTGATATTATTAAGAAAGTACATATTTCACAAATCAGCTAATTTTTACACTTCGATGCATATTAAAACAGGAAGCGAAATAAATAAATTTTAGTTTCACAAATGGTTACCTAACACTTTAACTGTACGTTAAGATATGGAATTATTTTCCATTCATCGTTACCAACTTTACTGAGTAAATGTTACTCAGGGTGCTCATCAAAATATATGCATTCAGGAGTAGTGACTTTTTTCTAAGGTTTATTTAAAAAATGCTCACACTATCGTGAACAGCCTTTACAATGTTTTGCTTCAATTTGCACAGCATTGCTTATTTAGGCTTACGTAAGTGATTGTGTGCACCAGTAATACCTTTTGTTCACTTACTCCGAATTATTTCAAAACTTCTTAACATCCTCGTTTTTCAGCCATTTTAGAAAATGTCGCCATGTGAAACTAAATATGTTCTATTTTATGCCAGGGACTACGAGAAAAGACTCAAGAAATAGTGACATTCAAGTAGTATTATGTGATGAGTACGCATTTGTAATGAAAGACAAATTTTTTGAATTGCAAGTTTTTAATTTTTTTGCGTCTCACAATTCCAACTGTTATAACTACTTGAAACATCTTTGTTAGCTACTCGTAACCTTTGCCATTTGGGGAACTATTTCTTCAAGTAAAAATTATGTATTAAAATGTCTCACAAGAGTAATGCAACAGATTCCACCAAATTCGGTATACAAGTACCCTACTATTCTTTTTCTGTCTTTGTTTATCACACGTTCAAATAAATTATTTCAATAAAAATCGTATATCAGAGTTGAAAATAGTATTTTTTTTTTTTCGAATCTATAGTTTTCTACATTGGTTTTAAAAGGACAAGCTTTATACTTAGAACGTTAGTGATATACGTAATAAAACCAAAACACGTGCAAACTAATAGCGTAGAGCTGTTAAATTGTATGACAATTATAATAATACAGTGAAACACTGGTAACATGAACCTAATGATTTATTATAGTAAAATATTAAGGCAACTACACTTGTCTGACCTTTATAATTACGAGTGTACACTCTGTGTTTTGTTTGCCTATTTCAGTATTTCGTTGTCATTCTCTCTGTTTAAAATTTGTTCGATAATCAACACAACAGTTTATCCTTATGTTATTTTCCTACCTCAGTAAATAATTTCGTGGGCTGGCGCCCCCAGTGTAGCACCGTGTAGCATCCCTCGAAGGCGTTGACTGTACTACGTGTAAGCTATGACTTTACACGGCGTACTTCTTATGTGGCTTCAAAATTTTATTCTCAGATGCAATGTGGGATTTACGCTCATGGGTACAGCAATGTTGCATACAATGACGTCGGTTGTGTTTCTCTTATTACCTTCATATTTCACTATAGTGTCCTATAGTGTGCAATGTTTTGCTACTTACATGAGACAGTGGTTTGTTTTACAAACCATAATCGTGAACTTTGCCTCGAAGTAGTAATGTCAATTTCGCAATCCTTTTTAGTGTGGAATTATTGAAACTTTAGTTGTATAATGTTGTTCAAATGCATACTTCTGTGTATACATTGGTGCATGTAAATCACTAGAGGACCTCTGGTTTCTTATACAGTCACTACACAAATCAAGTAATGTGCGAAACCAATATATTCATCTGTTTTGTTTGTTGTATATTATATTAATTTACCGCGTTACTTAAACATTCTCGCCAAACTTACTATCTTGCGAAAGGTATTTCACCTCAGAAATAAAATGATTTGTATCGAAATATTAAGTGTTCAGTTCGCAGAAATAAATTTCAAGGATGATGATTGTGTGATTGTGAAAAAAAACCTCGATATTATAAAACTAATTGTCACTATGTCCAGATGTAATTTTTTTTCGCGATGAACAATTTAAACATTCATTCGTGCATGTGAAAAAGTTATCAGCACTTTCAATGAAAGCTACATAAATATAACTATATTTGAATGGTTTCAATCAGTTAGGTCGAATTCGAAGTGAATTCTCGTGTTCGGAATGGGTTTAGAGAGCATTGTGCCCAAGTACCACTGTTCCTATAGAAACGGATCTAGAGCTCATCGTTCAGCAAAAGTGCCGCGGTACCTTCAGAAAAGAAATCTGCAACTGAAGAGGAAGCACAAACGACCCTAAAGGATGCGTCTGGGAAAGAGATGCCAGGCAACGCAAGGATCTCCGAAATTTTTCTTTCGAGTGGAGCTCTTCAATAACTAAAGTTGAGAGGCGAATCTCGCCAAACTGAGTTCTGAAAATTGTACAGCTCTGAGGCGAGTGTACGTTTTAGCTCCTTTATCTTTAAATTTCTATAGGTTGTTCACGGTAAATTGAGCACTTTTGAAAGCGCTGCTTAAGATCTACTTGTATGCAGGTTGTGTATTCTTTCGACTTGTGTAAAATGAACATTGGCATGGACCTCATTGCTTTACTCATGCGTCGGTTAAGTGAAACAGTGAAATATTTAGAAAATTAAATATTTTTTTTATTTGCTCATTTTTCGCACTTCAATGCATTAGCAGAATTTAAAGTGAATTAAATAATATAATGTGCCACGAATGGTTACCTAACACTTTTTATTCGACGTTAAGATATGGAACTACTTTCCCTCTATCGTTACCAACTTTACTGGGCGCATGTCACTCAGTGCGCCCGTTAAAATGCATGCATACAGGACCAGTGACTTTATCCTAAGGTTGATTTCAAAAGTGCTTACTTTATTGTGAACAGCCTTTAGCCTTGTTATTTCCACACATTATCACGTCGCTACACTTCTCATCTAGACTGGTGTTTGTCCAGTTCTCTTTTAAACGTGTATTTAGAGTAACTACAACTGCCAAGTTAATTTCTAACTTATTTCTGAGACAGTGTTGAAATAGTGAAATATAATTTATCAACTTAAAGAATTTTGAAAAGTTTCAACTAACGATAAACCTACAATGCAGTAGTTCAGCCGCGTCCCTAAAAAAAAGCGTAATAAATTTAAATTGAAATAAATTATAAGCCTAGATGAAATAAAATACAGTGTATCGCAGTTTGGATATGAAATAAAAGTGCTGGCATAAATGAAACATGATTGGACATCGCAAAGGATGTGCATTTCGGTAAAACTCTAAGATTTGAAATGTGTTTAGTGGTATAGGTAAATTCTGTCACATTTAGTTTCCAAGTTGATAGAACCCAAGGAGTAGTTCTGCGTTATTAAAATGAAGATTTTAGTAAAGTAGATATATAGAGAGAGCTTGACCACTCCACATTTTCATCGAAAAATCAAGCAATTTGAGGCCAAAATCAAGGTTTTTTTTTTGCCCCAAATTCATAGCTTGGAATTTCAGAAATTTTACTTAAAAAAAAAACACGCAAATTTACCCCAAAATCAAGCAAATTAAGCACTTTTTAAAAAAATATCGCGGAGGCTTGTCTCGCCATTATAGACATTACTTTTTAAGCTAAAATCGAGCGAATTTATCCCTTTTCAAGGAAATTTTCAAGTTTTCTAGAAATAGCATTTTGCAAACGAGCAATCTAAATAAAGTAAAAGTTAGAACAAAATCGAGTGAAAATATGAAAAAGTTTCAAATCAATAGAAATTATAAATTTTATTCAACAAAAGTAAAACAGCAATATGACTTTTTTAAAGTGTAAAAATAAAATAATCTGAGGCGTAGCCAAGACTGAGTACATAATCCCAACCATCATAATGATTCAAATCATAAACATCGTCTTTAAAATTAGAAAATATATATGATCTTAAATAATTTTTATCGATTTTTAATACAATTTTGAAATGAACCATGTCCAATTATTTATACATAAAAGTTTCTGTTTTTATAGTTTCATGTCCAATATCCCAAAGTTCTAAAATATCTATAATTTGATCCATTTATGATATTAAAAAATTTATATTTGTTTTATAAAAAGTGATACTATGAAAAAATTTTAAATTTAATAATTTTTTATTTGATCAAAAATCCGAAAAACTTTTCAATGCGACCATTCAACTATGAGTCAAAAAATTGTATTAAAATATCGAAACAATTTCTTGTTTCTGTAAAATCCTTTACATTATCCATTTAATAAAAGTTAAAATGTATATATCTTCAGTGATATTTTCTCTCAAATAATCATAAGTTAAATTTCGTTAGCTAATTAAATCATCATTGCAAATTGTACAACCACCAACAACTTTTTAAAAATTTGCACTAACTTTATATTTGTTTTATCTTAAACTACTGCTGTTTTTCTACACAGGCAGTCAATAAAATACAACGGTCTTCTTCCCCAAAATGAATAAAAATAGATGTCACGATGATAGTTTGTAGTTGGCTTATAAGAAATTTCATTGTTTCTATATATAGAATCCAATTTTGTTTCAAGAATTTATAAGATCATTAAAAGCCAGGGGCATTTTAAGACAAAGATCATTTTCAATATCTAGATTCCAATTTTCTTCTGGAAAAATTTCATTCCTTCCATTTTCAACAATAATATTTTCACATAACAGTGATCAAACATTGAATCATGCACATATTGCTCAGCGCGATTTTTTCTATTAGTTTGGAAACCCAAAATTACAAAATCAGGCATGTCAAATTGCAAATTATTAAACTAATATTTTATATCAAAGTTAAAAACAATTTTTTCAGCAGGGACCCCTATTTCTAAAAATTTTCAATACTTAAAACCAATATGAGTTTTATTATTTTTATGTATTTTACTTTAATTGCAATTCATTTGTTAGCGTCGTATTCAACAATAGGTCACAAAATCTCTCATTTTTTAATAACAATTTACCTGGATCAGCGTAGCTTTTATCAACCGAAACATCTGCTTTTTAGTTTCATAAACAAATATGCATTTGTTACCAGATAAATTTCTAAAAAAAAGGTGATTTTATACCCACCTTTCCAGTAAACTTCATTATTATCGCGAATAAAAGCAAACAAATTATCTTAATGAATACATTATTTCATTCTATCACTACGAACAGATTTTACTCGAAATTTATTATCAACACCAGTAGACTCTTAACTAATTTTGTTCACCTGGTGATGTTATCAAAATATTCATCATTGTCGAAGTTATTTCTGGATTATTAACAGCCTCAATAAAATGTCCATGTTATGAAATTTATACTCTAGAAAACCTACATGGAAAAAATATTAGAACATACATAAATATTATCTAACTTTTCGTATTTTGCCTCGTCTCCAGTTCTCTCTCTTTTTAGTAGGTGGTATTCTTCCAAAACATAAGCCTGGTTTGGAAAACAAAAGCCATCTCCTATGGGAATGTCAAATTCGAATCTATTATTGTAAACATTTAAATTCCCCTAGTTTAATCAGTTGGAGGGAACATTTGTCTCTCAAAACTCTCAAAACTTTTATAACTCATTTATAAGTATGTATATATATGTATATGTATATATATGTATATGTATATATATGTATATGTATGTATATGTATATATATATGTATATGTATATGTATATGTGTATATATATGTATATGTATATATATATGTATATGTATATATATGTATATGTATATATATGTATATGTATATATATGTATATGTATATGTATATGTATGTATATATATGTATGTGTGTGTGTTTCTTAAACATGGCTTTCAAAATTGCTCATTTTACCGTGAATAGCCTATAACAATAATATCTTATTAGCATACCTGAATAATAACTACCCTACGAGCGAAACCATAATAATTTTTTTATGTTAAAAATTATTTAGAAGGCTTAAGCGCGCAATATAAAAACTTTCGGGTTATGTACAGAACGGTTACTTAAGTCAAACAGATGGTTGCGTCTTGGGCTTATATACATATCTTCGTAATTATGTAACTATTAGGAGGTAACATCAAAGTCAAACGTTATTATGACGTGCAGCTTAGTAGAATTTCTGATGCAGTTTGTTTGAATCATTCATTATATTATAACTGATAACCATGGTATAAAAAACATTATGGATTTTTAAATAACTTGTGCATCAAGTGCTATGCCTTGAGAAGCCTGGTTTATAAGTACCTACTAAATATGAAAATAAATCATGAATAAATACAAGGAAATCGAAGACGGAATCTGTCTATACTAATTAAAACGCAATAACTCTCGTGCACCTTGGAGCACGACTACTGACAAGTGTACTTCTGTCAAACAAGTTATTCTCTTTGCTGCCTGTTGCGCCTAAAATATTAAGGGTTTAAAAAGTTTGTCATTAGGATAAATGGGGAGTCCAGTTTGTGTTCTATGAATGACTCATGTAAAGTTGCTTTCTACTAAATATACTCTGTTCATCTGTATTGTATTAATTTTTCCAACTTTAGTGCATACATCAGCCTGTTTTCGCCACTGAGTTCGTCTAAGTTTTAGTTTGGCATCCACGGCCTGAGTACTTGTTTGGGCCTTGGTTCCTATTGATCTATTTATTAATTTCTTCTGTAGAAATTGTGCGTGGTATTTTGAAATCCGTTGAGAATAGCTTATATAGACGCCACTTAAGCATCAGCGAGATCGAGTGGTGATAAGGGTCTCGGAATGTTTAAAGGCATTTGTGCTGTTGTGGTAAAGATAAAAAGTTAAACCGTGTCATGTGGTTAGTTTAATACCTACACTTATTATTTAGCAAACCTTTCGAACCATACGCGGTATTAAATGCAATAAATAATAACGAATTCAAAATACTGCTGGTAATTATTTTTGCCCATAAAGTCATCACGGCTAATGGATATTATCAGCTCGTATCACAAGCAAATTAATTTTTTTTTTGCTTTACTTACCATTTAAAAAATAAGTAATGGCTGCTTGTGGTAAATTGAGTGCTTTTGAAATCCCTGCTTATTATATAATTGTATGCTCATTGTGTATTCTTAGTCGATATGTAAAATTAATATCGCCACTCAAGTGATCACTTTATTCGTACGTCGGAGAAGAGAAATTTCGAAATTATTGTAGAAGTAAATGGTTGACAATTTCACATATTCTTACACTTACACTCATTAACAAACCGACATTTCAAGAAATAATTTCAGTATTCACCAGCTTTTACCTAATACTTTTAATTTAACCTTCCATCCGTTATTACCGACTTTACTGGATACATGCCAGTAAGTGATCTCCTTAAAATGTACATGCAGATCGGGGCAGTGACATTTTTTAACGGTATATTTTAAAAATGCTAATTCTACCATGAACAGCCTTTAAGTTTTTTTACCCTCTGATAGCCCTGCTTAACCTCAAACATTTGAGCCGCTGCCTGAAAGCGGCGTAATGTTATCGGATCTAATTCGCCGCTCGAGGAAATGAATCTCGTGTCACGCATAGGAAGGCAAAGAAGGTCGGCGCCGGGGTAAACTAATCTGGCACGCACTTCCGGTGGAAATCATAATCAGAAGTTTACAGCAGTTGAACCAGGTTTCCTGCATCCCGCGGGGGAATGGGGAGCCTTACTTGCTGGGGTTGAGAAAGTGAAGGGAGGAGAATTCCTGAAAAGTTTAGTGGTCCCTCGAGGCAGAGAGGAGAGAGGAGCTCGCGTGGATGAGAAGGTAGCAAGGGGGGCTTTCTACACGAGTCGTGTGTACCAGACCGGAAACTTACGCCCTTCTCCTTCCTTGCGGGAAGGACCCTTTTGCAAGGACAACCCCAATTCCCCTGCCCTTCCTTCCAGCCAGTCGCGTGCGCGCCAGCCGGGAGCTAATGCCCCTAGGTTGGCGCGAGCTGGAGGAACAGAACTGTCTCCAGCACTCGCGCCTAGCCGCTTATCGGACAATCGGAAACGTCGCGCCTCGGCGGGATAACTACTACTCGGCACGAATGAATGTAGCGACCCGGCAGTTATGAGTTCCCATCTGTCCTGGATCAGCAGATATCAGCCACTCACATCCCCTCCTTGTTTCTCTGTCTTGGCCAAGTCCGGCTGTATCGGAGCGCAACGCTCGCTTCTATCGAACTGAGTATTGCCAACAGCAGACTCCTATATGCTGGTTGATTCGCAATTAGACCGACAACCTTCAGGGGGTGATTCTTCATGAAAAAGTAAAAGGAAAACATATTTGACACTGTATACCTAAACCGAATATTAAGGGAGGCATGATCCCTTAAAAAACGAGGTTTTGAACCGTATTTTTTTTGCAAATTATCGGTAACGAAGTAAAATACAATTACAACTCTCGGAACATTATTGCATGTTATCGGGACCTTTAACGTAGAGCCGATATTTATATATCTTATCCTTAATTTTTTCCATGATGAATCGCCTCCCGAAGTATGTCGGTCTAATTGAGAATGAAGAAACATTTCCAGCTGAACTATGCCCTACGAGTGCCTTTGACATTAGAGATATAATTACATTTTTAATAAACCGATCACGTCAAAACTGCCATTTAATTACTTATCAACTTAGATGTTACAATTTCAGATCTTCTATATTGATCGATTTTTTAAAGTATAGATTAGTATGACAGCTTTTTTAAAACATTGGAAATTTTATTCTTTTTTAGTTTGATAATGTACTTAATTCCACTCCAAACAGTTTATATATAACGTTCCACTTCCGTGATAGAACCAAACGAGGTATTTCTATCCGAGGAACAGCACAATTCGCTTTCAGTTGTGTCAACCGAAATAATTAATAATAATATGAGTAACATGTGAATATTGCCACGAGGAAAACAAACGTAGTCAACATTATGTTACTCTGTGTGGAGTAGTATTTATAAATAAGATACCTACATGGAAGGTGCTATAGAAGACTACACTCAACACTTGTGAAAATCACGAGTCCACAATGAAAAGTAAAATAGTTATAGCCTCTGGTTTCGCATATGGAATTAAGTGAATACCACTTTACAATTATAACCGCAAGGAAAAGTGTAAAGCTTAAAAATTCTGATATAGAGTAGGCAAAAAAGTGTATAAAACTTGATCAGCTACTACTGAACTTAAATAGGTATGTAAATGTGCAAAAAACGTCTTGACACAAAACCAAGTATCTGTGTTGTTCCCCACATAAATTAAAATTAGTTTTATTGTTGCAAATCGAATGCAGACAGAAGGAGCGAATAAAGGAAAGTGGTGAACCCATTATGAAGTACGACCAATTCCGACCCTAGTCCCGCAATGGCCCTAAGTAAATAACTTTTTCTCGCTACTTATATTCTGTGGTAAAAAAATAAAAATTGATGATTCAGTATTTGCTAGATTGTTGATCCGTAACATTGGTGTGTAACCAGTGTTACTGTTAGTTAAAATGTTGTGCAATTTGCTTCTCTTCAAATAGTGTAATGATATATTTATATTTACGTGCGCGGAGGAACGCGCGAAGAAAATTTATAACAAAATGTGGCCGATGTAAGTAAATCAAAGGAAATCAACTAGAAATCAAAAATATATATATCTACTATAAATATATATGATAAATATTATATTTCCGCATGCAGGTGATTTTATTAATAAGTAAAAAATGTAATATGTTAATTGATCATGTTAAAATTAATGTACCATTCACAACCGGATATTATTCCACGTTGTTCATATAAATAAGGGCATAAGATTTATTGGAGGAAACTAAGAATAAATAAAATTTAATAGCTATATTTCAATCCTCCACGATTTCTCAGTAGGCTTCGTCCAAGATACAGATCATACCCCAAAGAAGTAATAATAATGTACGATATTTTGTTCATAGGTAAAATAGTTTTCAATGTAGAAGAGTAGTAACATTTTGTATTGAAAATATGTAAGGGCGAAACAATGTGCACATCAGTGATAAGTAAATTCCTGTGTCAAAATCTGTGTGTGGTGTTAAATGAGAGGCGAGATTGTGGAC
Source organism: Dryococelus australis (assembly GCA_029891345.1). NCBI lineage: Eukaryota > Metazoa > Arthropoda > Insecta > Phasmatodea > Phasmatidae > Dryococelus > Dryococelus australis. The sequence continues at coordinate 264,200,191 of CM056993.1, forward strand.
ATTCGAAACACAGTAGTAATACTGAATACTTGAAAATAGTTTTTCTGTCATTCTGAATAATACTCGAAAAACTTATAAGCGAATGGCTATAGTAACTTATTGAAGACACCTTATTTATCAACATGATACACAGGAAGCTAGCCTGCTTGGTTGGATGGGGTTCACGGTGGCTGAGCGGTTAGCCTGCCGGGTCACTCCGGATTTTCGCATGTGGGAATCGTACCGGATGATGCCGTTGGTCGGCGGGCCTTCTCGGGGATATCCCGTTCCCCCCCCCCCCCCTTTTCATTCCGGCGCTCCTCCAAACTCACCTCAATCGTCAGCCAAATCTCTAAACCTCACTGCTCAGTGAAGCTCAGTGAAGATGCTAGATACGATTACGTGGGACTTTTTGATGACAATCTTTCGCAATTTTGAGTTTTTTCTCACACCTTACAGTGACAATGATTAAAGCTGTTTTTTTTTTTTCAATATGACTGAGGCACGCTAATTGTGTGCAAGGAAGATCTCGTACGAATTGATGTACCAAACTATTAACTATTTTAAGGTGCAAGTTGCACGAAACTAGTAATTCTATTGCTCCTCATACGTTGGTAATGTGACCAACCGTATATCAACCGAAGCAATATGATGTAATTACACATGTAAGCCGTGTAAAGAGGAACATTCATAAGGAAACTTATTTTCGCCAGGAATGCTCTGTAGTTTTTTGGTAAACAGAATGGAGTTTGATGATGTTAGTAAATCTCTTAACATTAATTCATATACGTACTTTTCATAGAAAGTTAAACGAGTAAGAAATTCTAAATTAGTTTTCTTGCTATTGGGTATTTACCAGGGCTTTGAACTACTTTCTTGGGAGCAGAGATTTTGCTACAAGTTTTCTGTATAAACTGAGTATGTTGTGTGATTTGTATGGATTTGGCTTGATATTTTCATATGACATTCTCATATGAGAGCCTTTATGCGAGGTCTCTAAGAATTTTATTCCACGTTGTGTGAAAGAAACATTGGCGTAGAAAATTATTTACCAGCTGAAAGATGAGTTGTAGGTACAGGAAACCCGTCATAAAGATGAAACATTAGCCAACATAGGTAGATGAGAGCTTCAGTTTATTAACGTAGATCTACGAAACTTCCCCCATGAAAATGCGAGTATTTTACGATTGCTCGAGGCTAACTAGCTTGGAGTGTAAGAGGAAAAACCACTTCAATATCGCTTGAGAAAATTAGTTCAGTAATACTTTATAATAAAAGAAGTTTAGTGCGAGACGCTTTTACAGGCGTACACATGCCGCTTCTTAGCATCTTACATCAAAAATTAGTTTTAGTAAATTTTAAACACAATTCTGAAGTATAAACGCACTCTTAAAACACTATAACAATTTCTCAAAGTCAATGGGCTTAGCTAGGTTCTTTAGATGGCAGAGGTCTTCATTGGATAAAAGAATTAATAACTATTTCTTAATTTATTTACAAACAGTACAGAGTAAAATGCTCTCAACTTTATTTATCACAATAAAGGAGTAACACTTGCTATTTACAATTTATCAATTTAATAAATATTATTTACAATCCCCTCTCAAGTTGTTGACACATCCTACAGGGGTGAGGGAGGGGCTGTGACGGCCGCCATGTCAGCTGTCAGTCATTTCTCCAGCCGCCGGAAGACGGAGCAGTGAGCAGGTCAGCCTGAGGGGAGACTCGAGGTTGCCCCCGCCTCACAGCACCAGAGCGCGCATCACTAGGAGTCCGCTTGTAAATATACGTATTGCATATCACGGCTCATTACTTTAATGATTTCTGCAGTGCCAGATCAATTAATCACAGCTAATCTACATAGCCTAATTCCTTAGTGGAGAACGCTGGGACGTCACCATACCGTACCTATGGGGCTTCTGGTATTTAAATTTGGATAAAGCATGGAAGTATGTTCAGAAATCAAATTTAACTTTGGGTTTCGTTAAGTGTGCGAGTCATGCCAACACCAATATACAAGTCTGACTAACTGGTATAAAGAGGAGTTTATCAAAGAACATTTAAAGTATCGTTGTTTTCATCCCACTGGAAAAAAGGTTTTGTTGAATAAAACGAAATTCGTTTGGCACAAACAAAATAAATATTTTTAGAGTGGTAATTAAATAGTTAATTTCCTACACAAACTGTTCCATTTTTCCTATTTAACTTATTAAAAACTCAAAATTTCGTTGGCGCTATTAAACCTTTGTATATATGTATGCATATAGTAGAGTTTGATGTTTAACATGAACATTATGAATGAATTTTAAGATAATGATTTAGCAATTTCAGCCAAACTATTAAAATCATACAGTTGATGTTTATAGTAGCAGGTATACATAATCAAATATACAACCAATTGGTAAACATTACACTTTTAATTTTTATCTACAAATTTATTTATTTTTTTTTTTCTGTTGGAATCGATATTCGCGATTAATTGTACCGCAGTTAGGTTTCACTAAATATACCGACAGACACTGCAATTTTCCGAATTTTCACAGAAACTATAAACAAACTTTCAAGGGGTGCATTCGAGCCGAGGGAAAACCATGTTATATGAACTTTGATGGCCACGAAGTGAGAACTCAGAACTTCTTGTAAGTGTCGGCTATCGATGTCGTTTGTGGTCATCGCACGTAAGCGGTGCGCGAACGAACCTCAAGAAATTATATTTTTATATTACCTTCTGACGTAGTGGGTCCGTCACGTGTGTAGAAACGTAGTTACTGTGTTTTTATAGCTCTGTGTGAATATTCAGCATTACGTCGTCTTGTGCTTTTTGATCCATGTTGGTGCCTCTACCTACCGCGCAGGAGTTGCAACGCGGGTTGATGCAGGGGTTAGAAGATATGATGACCGCCTTTCCTTTAATTGGAGTAGTATTTCGCGCTTTTAATGTGTGCGCTGATATAGAAAAGCGTGGTAAGCGAAAAGAGGGAGCTGCGCTCGTAAATAGAGCGTTGGGGGATTGGTCTGAGGAGTGGGGAGGCGCCATCGAAGTTATGCAGGCTAGTATTTATACGGGTGCGGGGGTGTGTTTGGGTAAGGGCGTCACCATCCTGTGTGCTAGGAGCTCAAAGGCGAGAGGTGTCGCCTGAGAGCTGTCGTCAGTCGTAACGGGAGGCTGAGGCATCGCTGCCAGATGAAGATAAGTATGATTCTGTAAGATATTGGTGCTAGTGGGGTCTTAGCCGAAATTAAAAGGCAAAGTGGGACTTAGTCGTTTTTCAAGCTAGTAGTGGGACTGTGTTTCTCTTTGCGATGAAGTCAGGTAAATTCTTAGAAAGTTAAGGGAAACAAGTAAGTGGGAATCAGAATAATTTTGTGTTCAGGGAAGTGGTGGACACTAATTTTTGCGGGAGTTGTTATTAAGGGACTTTGCAGTTTTATCCTCTGGAGTGGGACTTAGAATTGATTCTGTCCACATCAAGCAGAACTTCTAATTTTTACCAACAGTCAAAGCGGACTTCTGTTTTTTTCCTTGCAGGATGCACACATCTTTTTGAGAATTGGCAGGGACTGGATTTATGTTTACATCATCGAATAATAGTAGGAGATGCATGCGATTCTTTGGAAAGTAGCCAAGTAGTTAGAGCGGAGCAGTAGTGATGGAGTGTGAAGTGTACGCTGTGATCTCGTGAGGAAATTGCCTGGAGTATTATCGGTTTTTGTCGGGTGTGAGTGCCACCGAAATTGTGTGGTTTCAGGGCTAGTGTTGACAGACAAAACACAGGAAGATTGGATGTGCGGGTCGAGTTATCGAGATTGGTGTAGCGGAGTACGGACAAATGGCTGGGGCACTGACTGGGAGAAGAGCGCAGGATTGGAGTCTATGGAATAATATGAAGAGTGTGGTGTGGAATGTATGATGCGGTGTGTGATGGAATTTTGTGAATGGGTGAAAGAGATGACTATCAGCACTAAATGTGTAACTGGTGGGGACAATATCCCTGGGCTCTAGTTTACCATGTACATTGTGTGAGAGAGTTTGGTGGTGTATTTAATGGCAGGTGTACTACCGGCACGAGCTGTGTTATGATGGGGACAATATTCCTGGGGTCGAGTTTACCATGTGCATTGTGTGAGAGAGTTTGGTGGTGTAATTAATGGCAGGTGTACTACCGGCACGAGCTGTGTTATGGTGGGGACACTATCCCTGGGCTCGAATTTACCATGTGCTTGGTGTGAGAGTTTGGTGGTGTATGGAATGGCAGGTGTACTACCGGCACGAGCTGTGTTATGCTGGGGAGCATATACCTGGGCACCGACAATTGAATGTGAAGTGTGAATTTACGAACCTGAAAAATTCCGTCGCTCTTAGCGAAAAAAAGGGGGGACAATATGTTTAGTCTTTGAATCTGCACATGGATGATCGTTATTTGATGGCTGAGATAGATATCTGACTGATGGTTTGAGGTTAGTCGGAGAGAAGTAATTTCTGTTGTAAGGACGAGAGCTCCTGAAAACATTTCTGCGGTTTGGTGTCTTAATGGTTGTAATGCAAATTGTTATATTTTAAAGTATGCGGGCAAGATTTGAGTAAGTGCCTGGAATTTGGGCTAGTACAAGAATCTCTTAAGTGCCCAGTTGTCAGTTTAGTTTTATTGTAATCTTTTAGAGCTGGCACTGTAGGTTTTAATGTGATGGTTACTGAGGTGACGTGTTTTTAAGATACTTGCTGGGTGTTTTAAAGGGGAAATTTTCTCGGAACTGACCATTTCAATGTGTGTGGAGTTGAGGGAATTTTGTGAGGGAGTGAAGTAGTGGTGCCTGTGGAGCATTTTGGATGTAAGTGAACCTGAATATTAATCATGTTTTAGTGATAAACTAGTACTCGCATTATCTGATAATGAACGTGTGCCAACACTGTATATTTTTTTATATTGTGCTCAAATTCAAAGTGTTTCTGAATTTGCGTGAATTATATTATTGTTGGTTAGAAGGTGTTCAAAGAAAGGTTTTTAAACCTGTGTGAATTGTATGGTATGGTTTAAATATTTTGAAGGGAAGAGTTTTCTAGTATTGTGTGCTTAAAAGAGAATGAAAATCTTAAGACCGGGTATTCAATGTATTTGATGTAATTTGTAAAATAAGCTAAAGATTGCATAAAAAGGAGATCTAGGGAATGACGTATGTTTTTAATTGTGGAAGTTGTACAATTTTTCCAAATCCTGGACATGGATGGTTGCATTAGTCATACAAACCTTACTCTGCTATTTTTTGGAAGTACTTTTGAAGTGTTTCGGGTTCTGTTGGACTATTACCCATCTCTCCCAATTCCTTTGAAGTGATATGAGTAAAAGGAGGATTGGGTGAGGTTGTGTTTCGGTGTGGTGCCGCCGGCCACAACCTGTGCTAATTGCACTATATTTGTTAAGTTTTGCTTGCGGAGTGACGACCTCTTAGCTGTGATGTCAGCAAGTAATCCGCAACTACAACATGCGTACTTTGTTCTAGATTATGGTAGAACAATCCAATAATATTTTATTTACGATAGAGGAGAGTTCGTGTTAGACACTCGCATATACCGAACCAATGTTCAAAGACAGAATCCTCAAGTTTCTCTTGTCTTTTCTAAGGAAGACTGAAGCGAAAAACCTATTTTTACGCGTTTACGTGTGACGCGGAGTTTAGATATAGGCACTAACGAATAACAACTATCGAACTAGTCGGTATTTACGACTATTGTTTACAGTCGACTACTATACAAAACAGTCGACTAAATTCACTAGTACCGCCTTCGCTGCCGAGTGCCAAGAAACGATTGGAAAAAAACATTTTTCTAGCTATTTATCTATCTCAGCCATGTTGTTGATAACCTTCTCAGGCAATGAATACTCCTGTTAATGGAAGGAGCATATACCGAAGTTTTTATAAGTCAAACGTTTTGGTCGCTACTACACTTCCGCATCAACAATGCAGTACAAAAGAAAAAATATATATCCAGTTGGTTGTTTTTTAATGGATAACTTCTCACTCAAACGCTAGAACTATCGTTCCTCTTTTGGGACATTCGACTGCTTCGCGGAAGTAGTAGATTGAAGGGTACTGTAGAAGTGGAAACACTTGGCGCAGCCAATCATTCTTTCCTATTGCTAAATACAGAATGTTTCCTTGCAGAATAAATAACTTATTTGTTTCACATTTCTAATTTTGTATGTTTGCGATGTATATGAGAACAGTTTTATTTTATTTATTAACGGAACTTTTTTCACAACCTTCGTACGTTTCGTGACTAATGAATGACGTAGCATGGCTTTGTCAAGTTTGTTGAGTAATGTCTTCGTCAACCTGGTAATGGAAATTTTCGACTAGAAGCATTCGAATATTCAGTCAAGAAGTCGCTGTTGACTTTCGACTGAAAACAATGGACTGTTTTGTCGATAACTTGAAGTTACTATCGCACGATTAGTCGATAGCGGTTTTCAGTCGATAGCGCTCATGTATAGTAGAGTTAATTTTTTAGTTGCGGCCTGATTTCTTTATATTTGTGCGCAACGTTACCGGTATTACATGACACGTGCATTATTTTTGAGTGGGCTGTAAATTCGTGGTTTAGTCCAGCAAGAGAAGAAACTGTTGCAATTTATTGTAATGGATTCAATAGAGTATATCTCGGCCATCACTATTAAAAAGTGCAGAAGACAGCTGAGCCCTATTGTGCTAGGATCATGGTAACCGCTGTTCGAGAATGTCACTTGCAAACTTAATCTCGTTAGATTAAACCTAGTTCCTGCAAATATCAAATATTTTTCAGAAATTGACAATGTACCCAGTCAAATATGTTCTATCATAACCGAATAAATACCCATTATGGAACTAACTGAATTTGTTGCTTCCAAAATATATTATGAATAGGCCTAACGGCCTATCAGGTTGTTGTAACTCACAAAATGTTGATTCACACCCACAAATATGTACTTGAAAATGGCTAATTTTACGAAATACGTTTATGCATATACGACGTTGGAAACACCGAAAAGTTGTTCTGCTAAACGTATTAATTCAAAATTATGATTTATTTCATGGAACTGAATTCGTGTGTTTGAAGCACGATCTGGTCCTTTGTGTGAACAAAATATTGTTTCGCAGACAATTATTATCCAAGTTCTGCTTCTGTATCTTTCACTCAAAATGCTGATAACTTTATTCAAAAGTGTGAGTATTCTTACCTCGAAAGTTTGTTTTTGATAACTCTTCTTTCTAAATATCTAAATTTAATTTGATATAAAGTAACTTAATTACACCTAGCATCCAAATGCAGGTTCATCATGAAGATACACGTTAATATCATTTTACTATATACGATATAAATTTATTTCTTAAGGCAGTAACTGCCTTTACAATTTGAGGGAAAACAGAACTTTATAGGCGATACTGAAAAACGATTTTAACATGGAGCACTTTTTGTCTAAATATGCATATAAATGGAAATGTTTTAATCCTCTGCATAGCCTTTCACGATTACCAAATTATTTCCGGTAATTAATTACGGCAGCGCATGAAATTTGCATTATATTTTGTTACAAAAAGTGAAACCGTTTTTACAACGTAATATAAAGTATCATTTTAAAAATGGCAAGATTTCTGTTGGTAGTATATTGTAGCCGATATTGGAACATTTAGTCTGGAGTAAGTTGAGCGATGCTGGGCAAATAAAGGTGATCTGGCCATATTGGGTATGTTCTGCACTGTTATTCTCCTCGGATTGCAGTGTCGTTTAATACAAAATATCAAAAAAATTTTAATTCAAAAATTCAAATTAAATGATGTCAAAACTAAAAAAAAAATGTTAAATAAATATCCAAAACTTATTTTTAAATAATTATAGTTATTATTATTTATTGTATGTAAGTTTAAAAATAATTATGAACATGTTTACACAGTTGAGAATTGGATACTTAGTCCTCTCGCTAAAAAAATTACTGTGGTCCTACTTTCAGTACCAGAACCAGTGGAGATTGATGACCACAACAACAATTGATCATCGGTTTATTAGTTGCACCAATTAAAATTATGTTTAACTCACACCCTTCTCTCTGTCATCTTTGCTCCACCCACTGGTCCATATCCTCAGAAAGTATGTCTGCCTCCATTCCCAGCACAGTTTACATGTAGCCTATATGCAGGAATCCCAACTAACATGTTGTATTAACTCCACACCCTTTCCAATCATTATGTTTCAAAAAAACTCCTATGTTTTGAACTCCCCTGGGAGCATTTATTGTACTATAGGAGAGACGGGACCTAACAGATTATTTTTTTTCACAGATTATGCACACATTACTTTTTGGTATTCTTTGCACCCAAGAAGCAAAATAAATTCTTGCTGGGCTGGACATAATTACCGCACCTTCCAAAATAATTTCTTGTGTACACTCTGTACGAAATACAGCAGTACACGGCAAGAGGCAAAGAACATCCGCGACAGTCTCCTGTATGAAGAGTTTTCTAGCACACATCAGTTCCTGACACGCCGCATTTCAGGGAATGGTGGAAGGCCTGTGGCAATAAGCGTCTGTGGATAGTCGAGTTCGTGACTACTGCACTTGCATATGTGAAACGACCCACATATTTACTTACTATCCTACACCAGTTTAAATTGCAAATAAATAACATTAATTTGGTAGAAGCTTTTGTTGGGTTCACAATAATATGTTTAAATATTAGGACAGAAAGTGTTCATGCACTGCAATGATGTTCGCTTGCATCCGCACTTATTCCATCCTCGGCGATCCACAGACTGTAGTTTATTGCAGGTCTGCCATTACGAAGTGCTTGCTCCCTATTGGGTTTTGGTCACGTGCCACCTTGAGCTCTGCAGGTATTTTAAAAGGCTACGAAAGCTGCACGCATCAGACTGTTAAGTGGAATGAAGTACGTAATAAATTGGTTATAGGCACCTTATGGCGCCCGGTCTCACTCATTATGCATACTGGAGTGAGTGAAGAGATTTGGGCAGCTCTTAACAGCGGGGTCTTGAGAGCCGATGTTGGTGATTAAAGTGAATATGGAGCGGTGCCGGAATGAGAGGGTTGGGGAAACGGGAGATCCCCGAGAAAACCTGCCGACCAATGGCATCGTCCAGCACGATTTCCACTCGCAAAATATCCGGTGAACGGCCTGGGATCGAACCCGATTCACCTTGGTGAGAGGCGAGCGTGCTAATCACTCAGCCACCGTAGTCCCTCTACGTACTGGAGTTGAATGACATTTGCTTGAGGAGTCATGGAAAAAGGTGGCTTGTCCATCGAGGATATTACCACCCCAGGACAAATAAGTTATGATTATTTAAATTATCAGCCTAAGATACTCACCTTAGAAGGGTTTTCCATCTTGGCTCCAGGTTCCATACTGCATCTCAGCCATGCGAGTGATACCCGTGGAGTCCTAGTAAAGACGGCTGATATAGTTGGGCTGTGAACATTCCATGGCAAAACAGGTTTGATTTTGTTAGCTCAGGTAATCGTTGCTACTGGACTCCAAGTCCTTTTGCACCTCCGACCTTATGGCGCCGCTTAGCAAAACGGAGGAAGCATGGAACAAGGCTATTAACTACTTATATGCAACTATATTTCCGATAAGTTCAGTTACCATTTAAATTATGTTTATCCTGATGCTGATCAAGCCAAAGCTGGCGGGCAAGCTCACTTTATTTTCTTTTAAGTGTTTCAGGAATACACTGGGTATTCACAGGGTAAAGGAGTGGTCCAGTTGCACCACTTCCTCCACCAGAGTTGAATTTTACCCATCGCTCTGATTATGTCAGTGCCAACAAAATTGAAACGATGATCCCATCTCTCACTCACTCTCCCTTCTCTCTCTGATAGTACTATCTCACCCACTAGCAAAATGTACGTTTTCTACATGTTTTCTCCTATAGCATTTCTTGTTGTGCATGTAATAATTTGAACTTATTTCCTTTCGGGGAGGTTTTTACCGTGCCTATGCCGGTTTTCCCTCTCTTCTGTGATAGAGGTTTTGCCTTATGCAAATGTACCTGATTTTCAAGAAAAGATTCCGGGATAAGTTGTACTCCAAAACCCTTCTTCTCAAATCCATATTCTTGATTAGAATATTTCATCTCTTACGCATCTTAACTGTATGTCTAAAAACATCAGAATATCAGTATTGGAGTAACTAAATTCAGATTGGTTCAGTAATGTAAGAAAATATGTCCCCACAAAGGCAATGAGCCAATAACCAAAGTAAAATTGCGATGTGCATGTTGGATATTGAAGTCTAGCATGCATGTAATTGTTTTCGCGGAAATCAGGTTTCCCTATCCACACAGGAACATTCAGGGAAGTGAGCCCGAATCGCGGTCATGGCTGCCCAATACCTCTCTGTCGCGTTGAATTCTTCCTTGTGTGAATTCCTTCCTTTGTATGCATGTGGTGTCAGAGCTGGGACGCACTTACATTTCGTCCCTAACTCGGGCGCACTATTAACACATTTATTAGCGTAAATGAGGAAAATAAACTCTGCAGACGTCAGATTTCGCCGTCTGATGCAACACATAATGTGGACAGTGGAGAAATTTGGGTGGCTCTTAACATCTAGGTCTTGAGCCAATGAGGGTAAAGCGAGGTAAGGATGGAGCAATGCTGGAATGCAAGGGCAAGGGAAACTGGAGATCCCCGAGAAAATTCGCTGATAAGCGACATCGTCCGGCACGATTCCCACATGCGAAAACTCGGAAGCGGCCCCTTGATACATCATATAGTCTACAATTTGCTGGTCTAGGTAGCTCTCAGTCTTGTAAGGTATATTATGTCCGACATTTACATCCAAATTTGCAGGTTTTTAATAGGCAATCTTTTAATTATCCATATGTATGTATATTCATATATTTCAACATAAGTGAAATAAATGGGCCAGAATTTCTGTATAGTGATCCAACAGAGTAAATATCCAAAAACATTCATCATATTAGACAAACAAAAGTGGTTTTAAAACTTCTTAATGTTAATTATTGCAATTCAAACCAGTTTTCATACTTGTAGTGTAAGAGTTAACTTAAACATACAGCGATTCTTGGTCGGTAAGAATATAAGCACAGCTTTGGTTAGCATTGACTTAAGAATTAATTTTATTAATTAAGTTTTCTCTGTGCTCTTTGCAAACTTTATTAGACCCCGAATCATTAATTAAATATGTTGCTTAGTTTCGACATGAAATGGATATCATGTATGTTCTCATGTATCTAACTATTTGACGTGCGATATTCTTACTTCGCCACTGACTTTGAGGTCTACTGATAACGACATATCAGTACCATAGATGTACCGCTACTAAAAAAATTTATTCAATTAATTTAATCTTAAGGACCTTACAACAATATTTTATAGGCCATGAAAATAATAATTTTATTGTTCGCAAGCGGTGCAAGAATGATTGTGTAGATAGAATAGCATGCAGGCATACATAGTTAGAGGCACAAGTTACAGGTTGGTGTTAATATTTCCTATAGTATATAATGACATCAGTGATTTTATCGAATTAGATCAGTGCTACAGAAAATTAGAATGGGAGCGAATAGTTAAGGTGCTCATGATAAGTGAATATATAGTAGGTTTGTGCCAACGCTTGTGAGTTACACTCGCCTAGATACTCATACAAGACAACGCACAAGACCTATGTACATTTATAAAAATATTATTTTGATAAAAGCTTTTTTTAAATATTTTACTATGTGTACATAAGTCGATTTTTCATAGTTCGTATAATTATTACCAGGTGAAAAATATTTACCTATTAAGATTTAAAATACACTTCTAATCAAAAGTTTTTTCACCGACAAGTAATTGTCGGTTTTTCAAAGCTGTACGTAGGAAAGGCAAAATTATCTATTACTTATTCACATTGGTATGAACAATATTTATTGAGCTACACATATGTCAGCATGACGTCGGCCCGCCATATTGTGAATACATTCCGCTAGATATCGCAGCGTGGCATTGTGCAGTTCCCTAATGGTGTCCTGCAGTAGTCCATCCCATGCAGCTTAAATATTCGATCGCATTTCCTGCAGACTCCGTAGTAGGGGTGGAGTCGTGGTAAAGCGGCCAATAGTATCACAGATATTTTCAAGTGGGAATAGGTCAGGCGGTATGGGTGGACCTGAAATCACGCCCTTCAGTCGGTGGTCGTTTGAGGATGAGCGTTGTCCTGTGGGAATAGAGCCTTTCATTTGGCAGAGCCACTGGTTTCAGGACATCATAAACGTACCATTGGGATGCCAAAATGCCCATGACGAAGACTAACAGTGATCGGGCAACGTAAAAAATCGCACTCCTTACCATAACACAAGGTCGTCTAGATGCGTTACTACGAATCGCTCATATTGGCGCTGCCAACGTTCTTTCCACACACGGATGCGTTATTCATCGTCACCAGGTTAAAGGCTGAAATCTTAACTGAATATCACCCGCTGCCATTCTGCATGACTCCTTAACAGTCGGTCGCAACACCACTGCTGTCTGTGGCGACATTGATGTGCTTTTAAATCAGTTGTCGTAATGCTCTGCATACATGTAGTCATGCGTAGTGAAACAGTCTGTCAGCGTTACTGGCACTCACAGGAAGCTGCATGGTGGGCGACACTGTTCACTGAACACCCGTAATCGCGAGGTTTGGAACACTCCGCGTATGTCAGACAATCCATCGGTTGTCCCTCGGTGTGATTCGTGATGGTCTTCCACGTCACGTGTACGTGCCTTCCTTTATCAACTGGCGCCAACAACGTGAGTAGTAGGGATATGGCGGTTGACGAGCAAGGCCGTGGGGCGTAGGATTGCAGGATTCGGCCGCCGCCATGTTGTTACGTCACACTTCCGCCATCTTATTTACCTTTTTCCCTCAAATTGACGAAAATACCCTAAAAATGCATACTTTTACCTTAAAATTTTCCTTTCGCGAAATAGAGAATGTCAAAATATTTTTTATAGCGAAAGGTACACGTATATAGACATGAACACGAACTTTGTAAATGGCCAGTACCTGCTGGCATATCAGATGTACTCTCAATTCCAAACTGCATATTATGGACGCACCTGATCCCCGATATTGAGCCCTGATACCTTCGAGTGTTTGACCCCGTTCATTGTATTCGATGTGAGTAAACAGAACGAGCGTATTACGTCCAACGTGATCGACTGCAGGAACGAATTCACTACACATAGAAATTATCCGGCCAACAAGTATACATTCTGCCTGCTACTTCACTGCCGGATTATATCTTAGAATTTCCAAGACAAGACCGTCAAAATATTGTAATGAGCACATCTGTTTGCACGCTATAACTGTTTAGCCGTCTTCGAGCATTGCCAGCTTCAAGGTTCGAGAAGATGCTGAAACGTCATAATTGAATGGTGTACATCAAATGGTGGTTTCCCTGCCTGCTTCAATTCCTGGGTCGTCGAGGCGGACATTGAGCGGCGAACGTCGAATAAGATAAATAAACCTGTATATTTTTCTACGTGTACAATAAATTTTATGTTAAAAGATATGCTGTTTTTTATTTATAAAAAAAAACTTCCCCGCTTCTTCTATAAGGAATATTTTAAATAAAAATACTTGCATTTAAGAATAAGAAATTATTAAATGAAAATTAAATACGTTGCAGGAATGGTCAATATCACCATTCGGTACAGGCCAATAGCAGGTATCATAATCGGTACTACATATATGTTGAGAATAGAATCCAATATGGAGGGTGCTGTCAGTGCAACGTATACTTTTAAACACACAAACAGATATGGCTGTCACCTGACCCTACATTGGTGATGAAAACATACGAAATATAATATAATTGTCACCCAAAGGTGAGATGCAAACTACAAAACAAACGACAATCAAAACAAAAACCAAACATGGAAGAATGCACCTGGTGAGGTGGCTGCTTCCCAACATGACAGCCTCCAGTAACATATATAAACTGATTATATACGAAGAAACAAATGGCCACCTTCAGTAACATATAAACACATTATTAAAGAAACATATATAGCGGCATACGATAGAATCAATATAGGTGAGTGTCGAACGAATAAAAGTAATTAGTGGGGTGTAAAGGGATGGAGGCCATCGGACTAAAGAGCGAATAATAGCAATTGGCAACAGTCGTTTGCTGGGGATGGGACAAATGCGACTAATGATGAAGCTGCAGGGACCTCTGTAAATGAAAGTTTTTTGATTTAAAAGTTTTTAATAATTTTATAATACCTTTTTTAATTTTTATAAATTTTTGGGATTTTAAAGAATTTTTTTGGAATTTTTAGGAATTTGTTTGTTTTCAAGGCCATGGGATCAAGGTCGAGGTAGTCTGCATCTAATATGGTGGTGGTAGTCGGTAATGTATTATGCTTGTTGACTTTATGTATTTTTTGTCAAGTTTCTATTTTCAAGGTCATTCATGTTCATGGGGTCAATGTCGGGGTAGTCTGCACCTAATATTGTGGTAGTAATCTGTAGTGTATTATTCTGATTATATTTTATGTTTTTTCTCAAGTTTTAATTTTCAAGGTCATTAAAGGTTGTGGGGTCAAGGTCGAGTTAGTATGCATCTAATATGGTGGTGGTAATCTATAATGTATTATGCTTGTTGGCTTTTATGTATTTTACTCGAGTTCTTATTTTGTAGGTCATTCAGGTCATGGTCAAGATCGACGAGTTAGACTGCATCAAATATGGTGGTGGTAGTCTGTTATGTATTATACTTGTTGACTGGGATATGGGCGAGAGGAGGGGGGTGCCGACTAATTTTTTCCGAAGAGGAGGTGAGGGGGAAAACCTAATAAATTAAATATTTTAAAATAAATGTATACCAAATTTTAAATAATTTTTTAATAATAAATTTTTGGATATTTTTTAAATTCTCTTTTTAGACATTTCGGGATTTCATGATTTTGGATTTTTTGGGTCAAAGGTCAAGTCAAGGTCAAAGGTTATAGGTCCTGTTCTCATGGCCCCCTAAGTCACTGATCCCGGTCACCTAGGTTGCTGATCCCTAACTCTGGGTCGCTTATCTCTCTCACCTGCTCTGGGAAAAATTGAAGTTTTCTAGGGGGTTTTTTTTAGGGAAAAAGATTTTTTAAGGAAAAGGGGACTTTTTAGGGTATTTTAGTAGATTTTGGGGGGAAAAGAGAACTTTTGAGGGGGAAAAAGAGGAAAAAGATGGCGGTAAGGTGACGTAAAAACATAGCGGCAGCCAAATCCTGCCATCCTATGACCGATGCCATTTTGCCAAAACATACCAGTCCCTACTACTAGGGTGCTACAGTAGTATTGGCACAAGTGGTGTGGCGCGAAATACATGCGAAATGACCACACCGCTACCACAGCTCTTTGATGCAAGCTCTTTCGAACGCATTCAAGTATATAAAATGTTAACTCGTCTCAGTCATACTACACTTTGAAGGGGCGCTAATGACACAGCAGCACGAGTCGTAGTGGAAAGCTCCGGGACGATCTTGCATAGTCTGGAAAGCACAGCTATTAGGCATACCCAACTCTTGCTGACGTCACTTGCTCAGCCATGTGTAAAACGTGAATCATCTACATGTCAATACTACCCACCATGTTTCATTCCTGTAGGCTTCTTCTTTGCGGTCGAAACTATGTTTTTGCTGACGAGTGTAGTTTTAGATGTTTTACAAAAATACGTTTTTAATTTTTAATATATCACAATTTAAATAAGGTTGATTTAAATACTTCTCTTTAAATTAGTGTTTGATTATTTTTTAATATTTGGAAATTTTTACTGTTTTCCGCATATTTCTAATCTGAAGATCATCGGAAGCTCAAAGCAAAGGACGCCAAGAGTTCATTGTAAGTATGACATAGAGATATCTGATTCGAATTGTAGACCAAAGAAAGTGAAGTTTAGATTCTGCAATTTAGCGCCTCTCTATAAGGTACTATTATGAGATAGGAAGGGAATGTTTATAATGATAATGGTTGTGCGCGTGTTGTGAATTTAGATAAAGTTGCAAATTGTGCAGCTGCGTGGTTCGTACATTTGCCCGGGATATAACTGACCTACAGCAAACCAAGTAGCCTACTTTTCATCATAACATTCCATTCAATTAAAATGCGGACTTTTAATACGATGAGGAATGTATAATTTGAGATACTTTAGGAAGGCTGGCTCACACATGCCAAAGAGAAACTCTTAGATACCTTGTGGAATACTTAGGTCAGCATTCATTAATGATCAACTTAAAATATTAAAATTCAATACTAAGACACACATTAGTAAATCAAGACACCTTGAAAAAAACATCTTAAAACTAACATACACATTGAAACGGCAGAAAACCCATCAATATAATTTTTAATGTAAGGAACATGTTTCAGTTTACTAACCCTTCAAGACAAATTAAATTCAAAGAAATAGAATAACACTCAAAAACTCATGCCGTCAGATACCTATAAGGAATATTGCCACAGAAATCATATTGAGAATTACTGCTTAGAAAATCTGAGAATTCAACATGGAGAGCGCAACTAAATGAAATCTGCTTTAATACTACTGCATGCCATTTTGCAGACAAAGTTGAAATGGTCACTCTCTTTTCACATAATTTAAAATTACTGTACTCGGGGTAGAACACGAAACTGAAATGGCCACTGGGAATGTTCACCAGGGAAAGTCAATATAAACATTTACCACAAAAGCGATTTTCATACTGCGGCAACAAACTAAACTTGACTTCCTCATTAAAACAGTTCATCGGACAAATCTGATAGTTAAGCAAATCTGACAGTTAAGCAGTATTATCAAAAGACTTCACTAAGATAGCTAAGTTGCGACTATACTTTTGACTCGTGCCATGGATAGGTCTTACTTGACGGCTTCGAAAAGCGATGGCGTCAGCATTTCAAAGCCGAATACGACATTCATCAATGAAGATTCTACTCGAAAGGAACATCTCCGTCCTTCCTCCGCCTGGTTACATGCGCTGGCCATCCTCAAACCTCCGGAGTCGTCACGTACGCTGTCATCAAGGCGCTGACGGGCGGGGTACTTAACTGAAGCGTCTGGCCATGTTAGATCTCTAGCCCTCGAAGGACTCCTTAAGCCTTTCCTTCTTCGGGATATCACATATCCTCCCACAATCTTAGTGTAACAATCGCATTAGCACAAACTTCCTTGGTTACTTAAATATGTATTCTTCCAGCTAAGAGTAATAAACGAAGAAAAAAAATGTGTTTAGATGCATTCCTAAAATTGTTGTAGGAATCTTTCAAATCAGTCTAGTGGTCTTTTACATCTGATTAATTAAGAAATTTTAAAACAGATTTTATATAAAAAATAAATGTAAACACTAAAACTACTCAATCTGGGGAAGTTGTAATTACTATGGTTGATATAAATATTAATTATAAATATAAATATTATATCAATCATTACTTTATACATATCTTCCAACATTTTCCGCCGAATATTACACTACTCAGTTTTTCAATCAGTCAGTCTATTTTTATTTAAGTATTGTTTCTGGTGTTTAAATACTATGTATGATCGTGTCAGTAATAGGACAAGTGGTTTTGCCTTAACAATTAGATATACACTTTTTAGAACAATTTGTTCAAGGAGTTTACGACGATATATTTTATTAAAGAAATTAACACCTACTAAATTATTATATTTATTGTAACATTTCATTTGAACGACTCCTATAGTTATTCATTAAAACTCCACGAAATATTTCTGTACGAAGAAGAAAGGTAATACTTATTTTCATGATTTTTGCACCTGTTCACATTTCGTCCTTGTATTTTCTTTGAACTCTCTTTCAAATGCCACTTTGCATTTATATGCTTCATATTTGCTGCTGTTTTTTAGGCATGCCGTAATACGTTTTCAGTGGCAAGAAATACCTTCTGCATGAAAATTTGTTTGTTTTATTAACATTTTTTATTTATTTAAAAAAAAGATCAGAAATTTTTCGTACTTAACTACTGTATTTATTCTACTTAGTGGAATTAAGTCAAACCAATGTACCTTTTGGTGGGTTGATGAACGATACATGTTATGAAATCAAATGTTTCCAAGTTTAGGTATAACTGAAAGGAAAGCATTAGTTTAAATGTCACACATAACAGAATTTAAAAAAAAAAATTGAATGCTTTGTAAAGTGGGGTTTTTATTGTTATCCGGGCAATATTTTCATTTGCGTGATATTTTTTTCAAAATAGGTGTTTAAAAGTATTCAATTTTATTGTAGTTCGTGTAAATGCAGGATTTCTTTTATAAACTAGAATGCCTTAATTGTAATATAAATAAAAAATACAACTTTTTCAAATTTGTTTATAAGAAAACATGTCCTCGAGTTATAAAAAATTAGAAGAATTAATTTTTAAAATATATTCCAAAAATTGTTATTGATTTATGTGTTCAGTTCAAATCTTTTAAAAATTGAAAATTACGGATACGGCAATGTAGCTAAGGAAAGAAAACTAAATCATAGTTACTAATCATTCCTTTCGCAAGATGCATAAGTGTCTTCATATATATATATATATATATATATATATATATATATATATATATATATATACTCTGCAATAACTACAAATTTCATAGTACTAAGACTGCATTTTAACACACAAAAAGTTTTGTAATTTCCATATGTGACAAAGCTAACAGAAAAAAATTCACGCATTATAATTTTTTAAATACGAGCAAGGATTGCTGGTGAAAATTTCGTTTTGGAATGGTGGCATTAGCGCGGCTGCTCAGTGACGCGACGCTAAAATGCAGCTTTGTTGCGCTGATTATCAGCGATCCTATTATGGCCGGTCCGATAATACTCAATGGGAGGTTCCAGCGCAGTGGTCCATTCACCAGATCACCAGATTACCAGTCCAATAGCCAATGCGATTCCAGCTGAAAGCCCACATAGGAACTTGGCAGATGTTATCGATAACTACGATTCGTACATTCAAGTGCACGTATCAAGCTTACCTGTTCGGAAGAGGCGTTCTTCGTAGTTAGACTACACGCGATTCTGTTGTGCTGTGCAAAAATAACTCTCTCATAAATTCATGTAATAAATATATACATACATATTATCAAACTTATACATTGCAGCACCAAAATTAAGATAAAATAATTTGAATTGCACAAAATACAATAAATCCCAAAATATATTGCATGGGAAAAATAAGTGTTGAGATATTCATACCATTAAGGTTTGAAAATTACTAGATTCAAACTTAACGAAACATAATAGATAACTCGTACATTTAAACATTTCAAAATCATGAATGAGTTGAATTTTTTCTTAACAAGGCTCGACGAATACTTGATACATTTGAAAAAAAATTCAAAATTACAAATGAATCGGTGCCGAACGTGACATATTAATCTCAACCACACAAACTATAGAGTTTATATTTCTGAATAAATTAATTAAACTGAAATACCTGCAAGTTTAATTCTTTCACAGCCATCTAAATTAACTCCGCCAAACTGACCATGCCAAACACAGTTGGCATAAAAAAATAATTAAAACACCATTAAAAATACACTAAATCAAAGTGCGGAGAACAAAACGTTAAAAGGTTACCAAAAGGACGTTTACTGAATGACTAGAATTTAAAGGTACGTTATGGAGCCACACAAATAATGGAGGGTGGCAAACTTTGCCCTACCAAAGCATCCTTCTTATAAAATACAGTTTAAAATAATGATAAAATATGCAATAAAATATCAATATGTCGACAGAGGCAGTTAATAGACCCGAACAACGCTCTGAACGACGTATAAATATGTAAATGACGATGGCAACTAAAAACAAGTACCCTACTCCCAATGCGTGAGTCGTGGCCACGATATGTGCACAATTTTACACTAACAAGGAACGGGCAGCAGACAAACTAAAACTACGCATTAAAACATGAACAATACCGCTAGTAAGCGATTATTTTAAGCCAAACAGAAATTTAGAACAGCAGCCATACTATAATTTCGAGAAACACCACTAAACTGCGAAGTCCAGGAAACTATACAAACAAAGCCACATGTTGAATAAAAGCTAACTCACACAAAATATCAAAATTAGGCAGCTACAACTCGCCGTTTGTTTCAATCCTTCGTTTTATTGCAGAGTTACATTGATTCGAAACAGCGGCGAGTCAAAGCACCCTACATTAGTAGGTCAAAGCACTATACATTACCTACACTTTAGGTCATTTTGTGAAATTCTAAATCTTCTCGTCAGCAGGCGTCGACGGACATCAAGTGTGGCGACGAAATCAGACAGGGTTGAGACGTATAAAATATGGGGGAAAGGACGTGCTACATCTTAAATAAACTTGCCCCAGGTGAAGGAGGGTAGTTGAGGGAGGGAATCGAGGGTAAAGCAAGGGAAAGGAGCCAAGCCTGCCAAGGGGCATGCCGCTAGCCGGAAGTGCAACCAACAACGAAGAGTGCGATGGCACCACTGTCGCAACCTCAGCCTCTATTTCCAAGCCCTGGTGACAACAATCTGCAAATATCATTACACAATTCACAAACCACAGAAGAATAAAGTACAAAGTTATGTTGAGTAGAGCGACGAATAGTAGATTAGTATAGTTCGCCGGAAAGAGTTCCTTCAAAAACAAAGAAATTTACATAAACAGACGGCGATTTGCACACGGAGTGATCAGCTGCTCAAGATGTTCCATGACTTGGCGTCGACACCGAAGTCCAAGTGCAATCACCAGGGACGGGGGACAACCGAGTGGAGTCCACACTCAGTGGCAACAGATGTGGTCTCTTCCAGGGTCTCAGGAAGACTGGCAGCAAGAGCAGCTGAGATGGTTGCAGATTATGGAAAGATACGACGACTAGCAGCTTCAGCAGTAACTCTGTCCAATAGTCGGGTCATGACGTCGGCAGCGAAGAAGACTCAACTCACCTCGACTCGGCGGGAAGGAGGGATATCATGCAAACAAATAATAGGGGATTACAAAGAGAAAACTTAAAAACAACCAAACGAAGAGGAAAAGGGATATGGATAGTCAAGGGGCAACAACAAATGCCTAAAAATATCAAAAGTGTGGAATCAGAAAAAAATTCAACAAAAAAACTACCGTTATACATAAGGCTTTAAATGTGAAACTTGGGATTTCCTGAATACTTTACTGAATATGGGCGAAACAAGACTTACAGTGTTGTGTGTGACAGACGATATATATATATATATATATATATATATATATATATATATATAATATATATATATATATAATGTGTGTGTGTGTAATGCGATAGCTTAGTAGATATGTTCTGAAGCGAATGGTAAGATTTATATTCGCAAGGGTTGTATGGATTCACTAGCAGGCTGTCATATTAGGTGAATGTGATCTGGTGGTGTAGAATCATGAGGCTTAATTATCATGACAGCGAGTACATCAACAACCCTCTCGTCTCTCACAGGTCGTCTGATGCGACGACGTTTATTGTGTATAGGTTGCACTAGCCTGGTTGTGCGCACACGACATATCTCTCTGCATGCAAACAGGCAGCAGTTGTGCAGTTCCAACGACATTCCGCTAGTATCATCAGCATGTCAAAGGCTTCTTCATTTGTAAATGGCAATCCAATCAGAAATCAATACCACAGACAGAGAATGTCTGACACTGAAACACATACACGATGAAAGGTTGGAATGTAAACCGAAGTACTGTCTGAACGAACGAACTTTACACTGTCGGCTAATTTGCATGCTAAACCTGCAGTTCCTGTAAGTGGTATATGGCGCATCTGATTGTTTGCGTAGTGTTGCATTACTCTCCGCGTTTACTAGGAAACTGTCTACCACCTACTACACGAGCCCATGAAGTAAGGCACACAGGTAACTGCTAGTATCAAAGCGAGTCTCTCACTCCAACCGGAAATAACGTAATGGCGTACGTTGTGGGCATCGTTTACGAACAACAAATAAGTGGATGGACGTAAGTCTTATTATTATACTGATTTCCGAGCAAACGCGCAGAATAAGACAGATGGTTTATCTGCTTGCTGCTTAAAGCTATCACTCACAGGAACTGCAGGTTTTGCATGCACGTTAACTGACAATCGAACGATCAATCGTTCAGACAGTCATTCGTTTTATATTGCATGAAATACAGAATCATAGCAGCACGTGGATCTTAACATCAGTGCTGAGGTCCGCCGAGCAGCCCCGAATGTAAAACGGAGAGGAGAGTCGTTTCTAATACAGGATGGTCGACATTTAGAACACTTATGAAGAGTGCTGTGTGGGAATAACTATTCCTAGTTCCAAGTTCACGGTAATTCTTTCACTCCATACCGGTATCTACAGTACACCCGATGTTCTTTTGATTGTACGAAAACTCGGTATGCACGCCAGAAAACCACGTTTCGCTGATTTAATTTTGATTGTAGTTAGAAACACACGTTTGCGATCAATTGTCGTTGTACGTAAACTACGTACATCACAAACTATATGTTATTCAATTTTTGTACGTGAGCTATGCACGTCAGAAAAAAAGGTGTCTTGGTAAATGATGTTTCCTTTTATAATATCTATCCAACGATAACTTATACGACCCACATTCACATTTGCCATTTCAGTGCTCACCCCCCCCCCCCCCCTCCAATTTCCCACCAGTGGTATTTTCAAGGGAATGGTAATTCTACCAATCAATGCTTCGCATAGGTTATTGTCAAAATATTTCACGAACTCCCGGTGTCGTGTTGTTTCTGAGACCATTGAGTGATGTGTGTGCTGTGAATAATCCTGCATATAAAGTCGCTAACTTTAGCATTGCTTCTGTATCAAATTTTGTGAGAATCGGTATAGTGGTCACCGAGATACGATAAAGGAGTGTTATATTGTTATGAGATGCTCTCGTTTAAAATTGCGGATTAATGAGGACACGAGTTTCTGAATGTATCCAATACACTAATTTTCGTTAATATCGGTTAAATAGTTTCTGAGATATGACATAGCATTCTAAAATGTAGAAACAGCCGCCATTTCGAAAATAAATGTTCGAAATTGTTGAAAATTTTAAAATTCATATATCTTCAAACTTTTTTTGCGTGTCAAGTTTGTTTGCATTCAGTGCACGGTTTCGACAGTTTTACAATAGTTTGGCGAAAAGACACACAGATGGGAATCTTATCTCTCAAGCCTATCCTTCTTTTGAATGTAGATCAATCAATTCAATAAATCTTTAATTAAATATATATAAAATTAATATGTTTATTATAATTACTGCAATAGTAGTTTGTAATAAAAATTAGGGTAACGAATTGTCATATTTTGTAATTTAGACATTAGCAATAAACATAGTGTTTTGCCTGTGTGACATTGACTTTCGGATCCTTTAGTAGTTGAACCGCTGAAATAGTTCCAAACATATATCAATAAAAGTTCAAAGAACATTTATTGTTGCATGAATCCGTTTTCTTAAAGAACAAAATAAGAGGTGTATAAGTCCATTCACGCTTTATTCAGCCTTTTGGAATCGATCCTTTGAAAAATCACCCCAGGTATAACATGTCAACCTGGTTTGTTTAGTCACTTGTATTCCAGAAATACATCACAATGTGATTAACTCTAAAGTACTGAATTTTTTAATAAATGAAACTTTTCTTAATACCTTCTATATCTTGTGATATTTATTTCGTATTATATACGAATTAAAAACAGCGAGAGCAGCGGTGTATTGGCAACGGCTAGCAAGAAATAGTCCTCTGTTCAAACATGGTTTCAACATAACTTTTTGATATGCTCTTTGTAAATTAAATATTGCTATTGAAATATTTCAATATTTAGGTAGCCCCCGATAGAAACATATTTCATTGTTACAGTTCAAAATAATAGCGCAAAATAATGTGTAGGCCATAGTGATATGGTGTTTGTTTTCCCGACAGATGAAAATAGTGGTTTGGAAGGGGCTTATCGCTCTCTATCTCCCTCCCTCTCTTTTCGCACTCTCTTAGGAAATTTCCCATCGCTAGTAAGCCATAATTATACATATTTAAAATTGTAGCATATTTCGTACATATTACAGAAAAATAATGATTTATTGAATTCGGAATTTACACATTAAAAGAGATTTTATTATTTAAATACCTCTTATATGTTGTTTAGATGCGATGGCACGACACTTACAAATCCAGCAGGTTGGCAGAACTGGTGTAGAAAGAAGAATATAGAAATTGATCACCTTCCACGCGCTTGTCCCAATATGGCGGGCGATTATACCCAGATTTTATATTTCCTTACGACTGGCAGTGTTGTGGCGACATGCCAATGATACGGCGTGTTTCTTAACAAAGCGTCAAGTTCGTACTCGTGTTTTTTAAACATCCTGGGCAAGTTATAATGTTGTAATAAATGTGTGTTTCCATTGCAGAGTGAAATGTGTTGTGATCGTTACGAATGAAAGGGCATGGTGACTGCTTCGTAATCGTTACGCGGGCCAGGTGTGTGCGTTGATTTCAAATACGTGCAAAATTTATACGTTTTAACCATGAACTGATGTTATGACGAAGTTATTTACATTCACGTCTGTTTATCACAACGTTGTACCTTTGCGCTAGGTGTTTGAAAAACAGTTATGTAACGAGCTTACGTTTCTGTGATTCGAATGTCTGCAACAATCCCAACAAAATACTAAGCCCAATCAGATAAATTTAAATAAATAATAAAATAAACCTACAAACCAGTAAGTACCAATGCATGTAAATTTTAGCGCAATAAATGTTACGGTAAGCCTATGTGTTTGCATGTTCACCACTATCGTTTGTCTGTCGATGCTGCGTACAATAAATAAGCTACGCGAGTTGCGTGCTTCAAATCTACTGTGTCGATTCATTGGACTGGTTGTCCCTTCGTTTTAATATTTATTCCAAACTAATATTAACAACAACATGTTAAATACTACTGTTGTTTCCACCACGTAAGAAACACCGTCGCGGCAAAATATTAATGTGTATTATGTGTAACATGCTATATCGTGTGTAACAAATAGTTATAAAGCCGACCTAAATATTGTTAAAGGCCTAAATTGTGAACATTGGTAGAAAATGGTTTCTGCAATATGACATGGTTCTTTGAACAGCTGTAAACAGCAATCAACACATTTGACAGTCAAAAAGTAGAAGTCACAATGTAGTGTTTATGGTTACGTGTAGCGGAAGGAAACGTAATCAGTGACGCAAAGTAGAAAATTAGTAGGGCTCCAGAAAAGGCCGAAGGTATCGTGAATAAACTATAAAGTTATTTGTGTACTTACTTGCGTGTCATCTGGATATACGCTGAAGGAGTACAGCCTCTGGTAACGCTGTCGTATTTGTGCGCTGGGGCCATGTCTGTGCAGCGCCCAGTAAAGCCACTTTACCACCGCCGAAGATGCGGAGAATGGAGGACCGCTCAACAGCAGTGGCGCGGTCACTCGCCGTGCCAAACCGCCGAGACGTTCTCACCGTTATTGTTTCAAAGGCTAAGGCCATTTCCTCTGGCTGCCCTACCCTTCCTCGCAGATCGATTTGTATAAATGTAGGCTGTTCACGGTAAACTTGAAATTTTTGAAAGCCCTGCTTTCATGCACATCTTGTATTCTTCCTCCATATGTTGCCATGGGCCTAATCACTTTATTAATGCGTCGTGTAGGTGAAGTGAAACTGTAAAATTGTTATAAAATAAAATATTCTACACATTTGCTAATTCTTACACTCATGCACATACATACACACACACACACACACACACACACACACACACACACGCACACACACACACACACACACACACACACACACACACATATATATATATATATATATATATATATTATATATATATATATATACAAACGTTTACATTACTACTTTTTAAACATACTAGGATTTTTATTCCAGCCAACAATCACTTGTTTGTATAGGGCCAAATCCCTAACAGAATAATTTAAGCAAACAATATTTCAAAAGCAGGTTTTGTTCTTCTGATAAAATGCACGCGTGTATTATTAAAATGTTTGTTTTGGGCTACCAAAATATTTACTCTAATTGAGTCAACCGTCTATAATTTGATTGGCCACTCATTTGATAGTCTTCATTCTAAAATGCAGCTCGAAAGGTTCTTGAAATTTTTGTGTTGATTAGGATTGTAAAATTGTTTATTAGTGCTTTTAAAGATACTGAGCATTGGTATAAAATGTTAATAAAACGAATCCAACAGGAAACATAGAGTAAAGCTGTAAATCATGAAATATTAATTTACGAACGTTGTCCAGCATTTTGTATTTCTATGTGTTATAGGCGTTTCCGTTTCTTCAAAACTAACATTAACTGAGGTTACTTAAGACGTAGCGCTCGGAAGCAAACAACCTCGATTCCAATTTCGGTCGGGAATTAAATGTTTTTGTATAATAACAGAATCTGTTTAATGCACGTAGATCCAAACAAATCTTTAGTTATGCCAACGAAATCTTTAGTTGCGCGAACCAAATATTACAGTTTGGGGGAACAAATTAGAACATAATATTTTTTTTTTCAACAAGAAAATATTGGATTGACCTTGTACAAACAATTTGGTCGCGCTAAACAAACTACCTTTAATTCAACCAAACCTTTTCCTCAGTTCAGGCTGATATCACTGGATGGTAAGGGCGAGGAGTGGTGTAATAATCAGACAACTCGTATGCCACCACGGCCAACCGTGTCAGATCACCTGCGGGGTCGCAGGGTCGCTCGGACATTGCCTCTGGCCAGCGGGTTTTCTCCGAGCACTCCCATCTTTCACGATCTTTCATTTAGTCACTGCTCCATCTCCACGTCATCTGTGTTCACCTGAGCTAAACACCTCACTGTTAAGATACGACCTAAACCTCTCAACTCAACTATCACCGTCGAATGAAACGTGCGATGTTTAAAAATTTGTCGACACTAAATAAAGTCACTTTCTTTTCTGTTCGTTTCGCATGTAAGCCTAATCATTTGCATATTATAGTCTGTTCGTGGCCTTTTCCCACTTTTTGAATCAAACATAATCGACGCATGTATGTGTTTGGTGTTTCCTAATTGTGCCACGTATTACATGTGTTTTATACTCGTGTCAACATAAAAAGTACCTTATTTTTGGTTACATTGAACTCTACCTTATATTTTATGATTAAATAAAAATATTTCATTTATAAATAATATGAATAAAACAGAAAAAAGGCATGTTGGTAATGCCTACTAAGCAATACTTCCTATGCAAAATACTACTACACGGAATGCGCAGGAATACGGTGAGTTGTCGTTTACATGTAATTTTCTAAACTCGGTTAAGGCCTGATTACATGAGGAGGAATATTATTGAAGTAAAACTTTAGGAGGGCTTCAAAAAAGTTGAAATTAACCGTGACTCAACAATAACCCATAGGTATCACTTCATCGACGTAAGCATAAAGTGATAGTAAATATAATTTTAAGTATGGAGTACAATACAAACTAATAAAAAATATATTGTTCGTAAGCGATATTAACATTTTAGATTGTCACCTCTTACGCGTGTGCGATCGCACCATCAGTCCTGATAAACCCACAAGTAAAGACTGTTCACGATAAAATGAGAATTTTTGAAATGAACCTCAGAAAAAAGTCACTGCTCCTGAATGCATATATTTTAAGGGGCTCGCTGAGTGACATTTGCTCAGTAAAGTTGGTAATTATGGATGGAAAATAGTTCCATGACTTCAGGTCGAATAGAAAGTGCTAGATAACCATTAGTGATAACTTAAATTATTTCTTTCGCTTTCTGTTTTTTTTTTAGTGCATTGAAGTGTAAAAATGAGCATATTTGTATAATATTTACTTTCCTAATAATTTCACGGTTTCACGTGACCGTCGTACGAATAAAGTGATGAGGCCCATAGCAGTGTTAATTATTCATAAGGCAGAAGAATGCCCAATGTGCATTCAAGTAGATCTTTAGCAGGGCTTTCAGAAGTGCTCATTTGACCGTGAACAACCTCTGCCATGGAAACTGAGCATTGCCACGGGCAGGCGGTCGGTTTGGCAACGCTGCTGAACGATCCATTGGAGCGCATAATCTGCGTGTTGCAGAGAGTTTTATATACACTCTTTTTAACGAGACTATTTTACGTGGGTTCACTATGCTGATCTACAAACAGAACGCACATTTCATATGATTCCTGTAGATTACTTTTAAGAAGTTACACGCATTAAAACACAATTTTGGAGCACTCCAACGTAGCTTTAAGCGGATTTTCCAAAGCGATGCATATCAAAGTATTTTCGTCAGACACATGCAAATACGATCGAAGTACTTCCACCGAATATTGGTAAAACGTTTATACCAATAATATTATATAGGGCCACCGCTTAAAGTCCCATATGTGCACACAACAGGACCAAACTATATAAGCGAAACAGAGACGGAGAACGAATGAACGAGTAGCATAGACAATATATAAAAATACACCCAATAATCTTTAGATGACCTGACGAAGACAAAGCAGACGAACCCTCAAAGATAAATACGTCATCACAAAGCCTGATGGTACAACGAGGGCGAAACAGTCTTCTTGGCGAACCTGTAGCTACGTCACGTCTCTTCACGTGTTCACTCAAACTGAATAAAGATGGGGAAAACAAATTACGGAATTTGCGAGCCTCTTGTCCGAGTTTGTTTCTCATCTTGTTTAGTATAGTATGGCATAAATCTTGACTGAGTTCATTATGCAATTATTTTT
Organism: Dryococelus australis; assembly: GCA_029891345.1. NCBI lineage: Eukaryota > Metazoa > Arthropoda > Insecta > Phasmatodea > Phasmatidae > Dryococelus > Dryococelus australis. The sequence goes on from CM056993.1 coordinate 264,228,946, forward strand.
ATGTTTTACGTATCTGTTGACAACAGCTAGCCTTGAATTGTTCTCTCGTGTATGTCTTTAATGCCATCCTCGATGTTTTCCTGCAATGTCACGTGTCTTCAGAAATTATTAAGTTAATCATTTACCCCCATTTCAAGTAACATTGAAATTACATGTTTTAAAAGTGACGCAAGTGACCTAACTTTTAAAGAAATGTCTGATTATTTAAAGTGCCATGGTTACAAGTGTTTTTTATTTATTATTTTAAGCGATGGATTTCGCTAGCGTGAATATCACTACTGCTTCACGAACAATAATTTGGCATTTGCAGTGCGGAGAAGGATTCGTGTTGTCTATGCCCTGTTCGTTTTATAAACTCTAAGCTATGGGGAAATCGGAGAGGTCACGTATTTCGTATTTGTGGAGCTCGGGTCCGTTTCGTGTCATTACGGAGCACGTTTCCATAAATTGACCGTACATTTCTGTGTGAACTTTTGTGGGTATGCGGTAATATTTAACTGTGTAGCTCATACCTTGTCTGCTTATCAGGCTGGCTGTGGCGGCAAAACATTTCCTCGAGTAAAGCAGCTGGCTTCAATGACAGCCAGATAGCTCTTTATTTCGACGTTATCTGAAGACGATTAACGACATACACTTTTTTTTATGTCTACTGCACTGTAAAAATTACCTTATACTCTCGGAATGTTTGACGGAAATGTATACGTAATATAAAGAAATGAAGCAAGTAATAACAAAAGACGAACATGAGCTACGTAAACTCTATAGCTTCGGATTTCGCGAAAGAACAATGGCCAGCCTGCACGAAGCCTTCTCAGCTGATGTAACCATAAAATTATCGTTAATTGAGTTCTTAGGATATTCAAATCAGTAAAATCTCTTCCTTCAAACATCAAAGAGTAGCACGAGCTACATGTGTTGGTTAGCGGCGTTTTAAATGCACAAACATTATGAAATACTAAATAAAGTTTTATACATTACGTTAAGAAAAATAAAGGCCATGTTCATACTTAGTTACGGTGGCGGGATGTACTTTTTTGATACGTTTTCAAATCCCCCTTCAGAACAAGATACACTATTGGCCATTGAAATTGCGGTACCAATAAGGAAGCGAGCTATCACAACCAGATTTGTAGGACAGAATGCGTATCATACACAGGCGACATGATTACTCATACAGTTCAGTGTGAGAAACAGAGCACGGGGAAGTCAATACTGTGAAGCCCCACCTCGGGCGTCAATAACCGCTGCTACACGACGTGGCTAGAGCAAAATATCTTGGATGTCTGCCTGGGGGATTTCTACCCATGCTGTATAGATGCGCGTCCAAATGTCATCCGTTGTGACCACGAATTCCGTGTGCCATGCCAGTCATCGTACTACCATAGACCACACGTTTACAACTTGCAAGAGATCCTGTGAACGCGAAGGCCAGGAACCCTCGGGCGATATGTGTCACATGTGATTGGACATTGTCCTGATTTTACAGGGTCCCAGGCTGGCCATGAAGATACGGAACAGCAAGAGTCTGATGGAAGGTTCCTGGTCGGCATACACCAGCGATACGGACTAGACGCGAACGGGTTTGGAATCCAGTAACACATTGCCCCCGTACCATAACTCCAGGACTCGGCCACGCTTGCACCACCAGACACGGGTGCGACCATCATAGTGCTGAAAGCAGAAGCGAGAGTTGTTGAAGACGAAAATAGTAAGGGTGTGAGGGTCCTGATTCACTTTTGATTAGTCGGTTTATCAATTTGATATCAAATTAATTCATAGGATTAATCCTTAATCCGATCAAAAAACTTAATCCGCCAATCTTAATCTCATAAAATTTGATTGATTAATTCAATTATATGAATAGGATCTGTCAACTGATTTTATCGGATTAAGATTAGTACATTAAATATTGTTTTTTATCGGGCTAATGATTAATCCGATCAATCAACTTGATATGAAATTGATAATCCGATCAATCAATAGTGAATTAGGCCCCCCGCTCAACTACTGACGACGGCGTGCCATTCTTCCCTTCAGGCCCAACGTTTAACGAACCGTTGCAGCCGCAATCTTCTGTGGTGAGCAGTCGGTGGCAACCACAGTAACGGATGCCTCAATAAGGTGCCGTGATGCCGCAGACACGCACGGACACAGATTTATGTGCCACATGCCTGCAATTCTGAGCTAGGCTATTGATGTCGATATACGGTCCGTAATCGCCATGCGCACCACATGTATGTCGTTGATGGAATGGAGCTATTGGCTTCCTGCACATTTCTCTGTCCGTCCCTCCTCAACTCGCTGATCCTATATCCGCTACAGTGTTATTACATTTATTCTAGCCATACTTGTTAGTGCTAAGTAGAGTGTTTTTTTGTAATTACCGGAATATCTGAGGGTAAAGCTACTTACGATCTTAGTCTGATATGCGAATATACTAAATGGTTTAAGTAATAGCTCCAAACAAAAACGGACAAAAATGCAAGGAATTCCATGTTTATTTTGTACGATACGTTTGTTACTAATGTTACCATCTGAAGTGTGTAAGCAACATAATCTTTAGCGAAGCTGAATATAGTTCTAAAAGACAACATTTTCCTCTCCCCTGCCTTGCATCTTCTACAGCGTTCATTGTTATGACTTGGGCATTTTTTCAATGGCAGATGTAATGATGGAATTTAATCATCTATAATTTTCTGGCACTTATCTGGAGAATAATTCAACATCATATGTTTACTTTTCGTATATTCTTCTGGTGTGAAGTGAATGGAACAAATTCTGGCTGAAAAGGATAGTACCAGGGTATTAAAATTGAAGATTATTTAAAAATATTATCAGGTACAATACGTAAAAACGAAATAAAAACTTATAATCTTACCATTATTAACATTTTTTGTTATCTTTTCGTTTGCAGGCTCTCGCCTACTTCTTACACAGATCTTCACTCTTCGGAAACCTGAAATACTTAACAGGCCTGCCTACCAAGCCAGCAGTGGCGAACTTCAAATGGGGAATCAATGATATACGAAATTCTTTCTTATTCCGCCAATTTTAAAGATAACTATTTGAAACAAATGTATTCTACCTGAAATTTCTTAACGAATAATGCTACGTTAAAATATTTTGCTATTTTATTTGTTTAAGATGTTTTTCTTAAAATGTAAATATTTAACTATACAAAAAAAAAAAAAAAAAAAAATATGAATAAATAATTTTCTTCCAAAAGCAATTTTATGCAGCAATATTCTCTGAGAAAATCGCGTCAACCTTTTTTTTTTTTTGTTTGAAATAGTTATATTTAAAATTGACGCAATGAGAAGGAATTTCGTTTAACATTGATTCCCCATTTGAAGTTCGCGACTTCGGTTTGGTAGACAGGACCGTTAATCGCACTTCCTTTAGTTTTTCGCTTGTGATTGTGATAACCACAAACTGCACAGTATGACATGACAAATACACTACTTCTTCTGTTAAGAAGTAAGCTTGCATCGAGATTGCTATTCCGTGACCGATTTCGTCCGTTCAGAAAGATAAATCTATAAAAGAGTGCGCGTCTGAACTAAGAGAAAGGTCGAGGCGTTGGACTTCACGTGACGTCACCACGCTACCTGCGCAGAAAGATGAGCGCCCATCAGAGGCAACCTCCCTTTACTAACCTTGGGTCCGGTCGCCATCTTAGATTCCACCATTTTGGAATTTTCCCCTCTAAATCACTTTTTTTTACCCAAAAATCACTGGTTTTACCAAAAAAAACACTTCGGGAATCCATTATTTTACCCAAAATGCACTTCTTTCCCCTAAAATATGTCCTATTTTTTCCCCAGCTGCAAAACACAACCCTATGAAAATTGTATTTCAGGAGGCTCTGGCCGCCATTTTAAATTTCCAGTTTTACTCTCAAAATCACTGGTTTTACCATAAAACACCCTTCCGATATAAATTATTTTACCCAATCTTCACTCTTTTCCCTGACATGTCTTACAGGTACAGGCAAACTCATCGCCCAGCCGTAGAAATATTTAGTGTCAATGTACATAAAGTATTTCGCTGGCTCATAAGGAACATCATTCTTGCCATCGTACATGATGTTCGTAACACAGTGTCTCTTCACACACTGAGCCATGACGCCTCTTCTGCCATTCCAGAGAAACGTGTACATGTTGTAATCGGCCAAAAGTTCGGGTTTCACGGCAATGGCCTTCAGCATGGTATCAAATACGTATCCAGGTAAACTTATGTAATAAACGCAGTACATTAGTTTTCATGTAGATTTGAGAGTACTGCTTCAAGGTATGATGGCAGAAAAAATTTTCCATACTTGCTGATCATGAGCATACTCTGCATCACTTATGTTCGCATCTGTCTGGCTATCATTAAACTTCTCCTTCGATGGTAGATCTGTCTCGTCCAATATCTCTATGAAGTCAATAAAATCAATCATATGGTAAAACTCCTGTTCTTGCCACTAGGGCCAGCTCAAGGTAATTGAAGAACTTACATGCACTTTTTAACACGTTTGCTTGCTAGGGTTAAGCTGCTGTCGATAAATTGAATGCTTAAATTCTCCCCAAGCGATTTTCCAAAAGTAATTATCTTATTTTCATTATGTGGTACAAAGGCGATGTCCTTGTCATATACCAGTTCTCTAAAGATGAAATTTTCATTGTATGCCAGGTTATTAAAAAATACTAGAAGCCTCTTTGGTCATCTTCTGAGCAAATTGCAAATGTTTCGGGTTTCTCCAATATACTTGTTGCTAAAGTGATAGTGGTCCCATACCTTCACATTATCTTTACCGAAGCTTCCTTCGCAGTGACAGTAATTTGATGCCGTGAGATACAATGAATTTTGTGCTGGAGTTAGTGGTAGCATCTTCAGCGAAGTCTCGTAGATCGTCTTCACTTTCTCGCCGATCTCAATGACTTTCTCAATAAAAATCTTCGGCGCATCCATCCTTGTGTAGAGTATAAATTCTTGTAGCAGTTTCGAAATCAGTGTTGCGGGAGTGATGTCATTGTCTACATGCATAAATATACAGAAACTGTAAGCTTCGTGCTTCTGGTATGTTATCGCGAAAGCGTTCTCAAATCAGGTTAGCAAGTCTGAATCGGTACCAAAATGGCTTCGAAATCTGAGTAGATCACAATCGGAAGTTTACCCTGGTGTTGAATATGTCTGAAGCAGAGCACTGGAGGCCTCACATTCTTTCCAGTCTGTGGCATGTCAGCTCGAAGTTGTGCATATCCAGAGCAAAATGTTTAATGTTCAACCAGACACTGTTCACCTTTTAGCCCAGACATTCGTAGATAATCGTCCAAATGTGCCAGACATCCTTTGCATATATGCACTGTGCTACGATTAGCCGCATTCTGGGATTGTATTAGTCTGGAGAAATTTGAAATGTTGCAGTAGTGGGATGTCTCTTCATCTGAAAAAAGCAGGCAAGTCTATATGATCGTTCTTTTCTTCACTGGCCACTCGGAGAGGAAAAATCTTATCGTTTTCATAAACAGAGTAAATATTGACCAATGTTCCGGGGTTCTTCTTGTCGAACAATTTTATCTGGCTCACTGGTGTTGAAAAAGTGATGTCTGTAAAGTCGTACTTGTCTTCATCATCACTTTATCTCTTGTCTGCACATCGCAGGTCAATATCTTCCACGAATCTGGCCAATAATGCCCATTTAAAACACATATATAATTCATTTATTGGATTGATTACTGTTTTCTTAGCCTTGATGGAAACTGGCAAAGCTATCAATCATGGATGTCTTAGAAGACCTAGAATGTTTATCTGGAGTTGGAGTTGGTTGACAGAGATGAGCATCCATCCAGATTCTCTCTCGGCATACTTTCTTTCTTCACTACAGAGCTCCACAATACTTTGTGACTAGGCATGTTCAGTATCATCAGTATTGTAGATAGGCACGTTTTTCATCTTAAAAGCTTTTGCATCTGTCTGGTTTTCACACAGCTCTAGCTTTCCGTAAGTACACGTCAGCATGATATTAAATTTAACTGCACCACAGTTTTCTACTTCTTCTGTTAACTGAGCAACAATGTTCTCGTGAATGCCTACCAAGTAGTCACATATATCTCCAGTATCACCATCGTTCTCTGCTACATAAGTTATTTAATTTCTACAGAATGCAGTCTCTGCCTCGACCAAACCATGGCAATTTCCTGCTCCAGCGACGATTTTGAGTCGGGCTGATGTTCTCAAGCAGTATAGTTGAGCACTATATATTGGCTGCACATATCTCTTCTTCTAGGCTTGCTGTGCTGATTTTCCCTTGCAGACAATCAGGTGCATGACCAGGTCATCATGACGGTTAAACTGGACACTGCAGTTGTAGCACTTAAATAGGCCACGTTCAATATTGAACTCACATCCTGCTTCATTACTTCGTGCACTGCACCGTTCAGTAAATTTTCTGTTGCAAAACTTGCAGCTGGTTGTGGCCGCCACTTTCCTGATGATATCATTGCAGCTACGAAGATGCTTTTGTAGTGTATCTCTTTTGTAGTATATCGTTTTGCCGCACTTTTCGCACATCAACTCCTCTACCTGATACCTTAGCAAGCTAGTCCAAAAGCAAAATCCTTTCCACAAAACTTGCTATGGCTTTCTTCTATCGCTGAAAAAACTAACTAATTGTTAATGTCTAACTACCGTAAAATCTTGATGATCTTAAACCCTAATATTAAAATCTTGCTGTTCTAAATAGCATAAAATATTGATGATCTTAAAATCTAACCTAAAAATCGTGATGTACTAACTAGCCTAAATTATTGATGGTATAAAAAAGACTTTACTCACTCCAACTATAACATTTCCAGCACAAAATGGCAACGAAGCAGACGAGTACTCGGATAGGCAGACGACAAGCGCTGATATCAGAGTGAGATAGTTGGAAATGCTCCAGCCTATATATATCTAGCATAGTGGTGGAAGGTGTGGAGTCATGCAAGGGAAATGGTACCTGCAGAGTAGGGCCGACCATAGGAGACTTCTCCGACTTGAGCTATTTGACACCATGCAGGTACAGACCTGTTAACATTGCTGTGTGCTGTCTTAGGCTATTAGACATCATACAGTTGCGAAAAACGACTTGAAAAACATAAGCATGCAGTAACCTAACACCATACAGGTGCAGACCTGCTAACACTGCTATTGCCATACAAGCACAGATAATTTTACTTTGTCAAGGATAGCCTGCTACCTGTCCATGCATGTGATGACTTAATGCCTACATGCGATATCATGGGTATAGGCGAGGCAGTGGAAGGTCTGCCGACTTATTAACCAGTGTGAAACAATGTTGTTGGGGTGATATCTGGAAATTAAAGTATTTTAAAATAAATATTTTACAAATTTGTTGCTATTTTTTAAGGAAATAATTAAATTTTTAGGAGAATCCTGAGGTAAAATGGGAAATATTTTGGAGAAATAAAGGAACTTCGGTTTAAATAATTGATTTCTGAATGTTCTTTTTGGCAAAACAAACGATTTTGAGAGTAAAATGGGAAATTCAAGACTGCAGCCAGAGCGCCCTGAAAGGCAATTTTCAGGGGGTTGTTTTTGCTGCTGGTAAAATGGAAAATTTTTTAAGAAAAAAAAGTAATTTTTGGTTAAATTATTTTTGTCTAAAACAAGTGCTTTTTGGGTAAAAACAAGTAATTCTGAAAGAAAATTTCAAATTAGTGGAATCAAAGATGGCGATCAGAGCCACAGTCACATCATGAGATCATGTGCCAGAAGAAACAAACACCCACTACTAACACTTCTTCTTGTACAAATACCAACACGTGGAAAGTTCAATTTTACGCGTGCGCACAAATTTAAATAGTTCCATTAAAAAAATAAAAATAATAATTACTTTGCAATTAAAACATAACATAATACAAGACACTAAAATAACATAATAGTTTAGAGGCGCAATATCCGTCATATAATATGCAACAATAAAGTTATTACTGGATCATACATACTATCTAAACAAGAAAAGGTGTGCGTGTGCGCGTGTGTGACAATTGTACATTTACTATAATATGGACAGTTTAGCTTTACGAGTACGACTGATATGTAAAATTATCAACTGCTTGTAGGCTACACGTGAAGCAATCATGCGACACAGCATGGATAATGTATTTAATGAATAGTTTATGTAACTGCAAATCAACAACACTTACTTACAGATAAGATTAATTCGTCTATCTTTCTTTGAAAACTCATTTATTGCACAGTTATAAAAGTTTTGTTCACTCTGCATGTCACACAGCAGATGTTTTTCTTTGGACAATAATAACGCCAATTTTGAAAGTGTTTCTTGTCGTAGTGTACTGCGGCTGTACGTCCTTATTATCTTCAGCGCTAAAAAACTTATTTCTGTGGAGGTGGTACTAGTGGCGGGAATAATTAGTGTCAATTTCAATAACTTAACCACTTCTGAATATGCAATAGCTAAGCTGTTAGAAAGAGTAAAAGAAAGACTTCGCTTACGTTTTCGCCTGAAAATCCCTGGGATTGCAACAAGCTGTACTCGCAGTGTAACATAAAAAAGATTACCATAAATATTTAAGAGAGAATGCAATCTAATTTTGTGAAACTATTCCAGATGTTTTTTTTTAAGTTTCTTGTGTCTACAAGCTCTAGAAATTGCGGAGATTTTGAATTGGAAAATCCGGCGTCCAATTGCTGAATAACTGCCTCATTAATTTCATAATACAGACGCGTACAAAATGTTTTAGGATCATGGCCATCACTGTATTTAAGACATTTCCTGTTCAAATGTTGTGCTTAAGCTTCTGGTTCGGCATTTGTTTGCTCCCAAAAAGTTTCAAAACAGTTTCGTTTGGTTTGCAATAGGTTAGAGAACTGCTTTACTTTCTTAGTGCAGTACCTAGTGTCATGTAGCTTAGTTTGAAAAATACTGTACAAAACATCTCTTTGCGGGAACATGTCGGTAAAACCTTCAAAACGAAATTGAAATTAAAGTCGTTCGATGAAGCTAGAAAACCATTGGCACTTAAGACAGATTCCTGGTAATTTTTTAAGACCGGGTTATATATTTTCTCCAACAGGCAAATAAGATCGCCTCGGTATTCATGTACTGAGCCAACTAAACATGCCTTAAAAAACCAGCGCGTAGCTGAAACTCGTGGTAATCGCTTATCTACCACATCATCAAGGGCCTTTGTTCATATTGTGTATTTCGCGAAAAATGCCGCCATTCCACTCAATGTACTAAACATTTTTCATTCTTTTATTTAGCATCAAGATTGTGAAAACACCAAATTTAACCTGTGAGCTATGCAATGAAAGAAAAATTGCCTGGGGACACTTTTCTCACTTTCGCTCGTAAGCCATTGAAATGACCAGCCATAACAGCAGCACCATCATAGCTATGAGCTACCAGTTTTTGCTCGCAGCTGTCATCAGTCACTAATTTGTCGATAATGTTGTAAATGGCCTCAGCAGAACGATTTTCAGAGACATCAAAAAATTTATAATCTATCTTGAACATTACTATCCTCCCCAGCGTACCAAAATATGAAGGAAAGTTGTGCCCGATAGCCTATATATGTTGTTTCATCACGGCTAATAGAAACAAAGGTTCCTTTTTCAAGTTCATTTCTTATGCATTCGCTGACAATAATGGATACACTTGGAATCGAATCATTTTACTAGATTTGACAGTCCCGTAAAATCTTAGGAAGTTCCAAGATGATCTTTCAAAGTTAAATCATAATGGTTGATAAAGTTTATTAGTTCAACATAATTCCATCCGTTTCTTGAATTATGTTCTTTGTTGTGACCTCGGAAAAGAAGTTTCTGCTTTGCTAGATAACAAGCAACATCTACAAAGCTTCTCAAGATTTCTCTGTTCGTTTTAACAAGTTCGGTGTGTTGTTGATGACGTATTTTTTGTTCATCAAGTAAGTGGCCAATCCTAATTTTGACAAAGGTTTTTTCCCCAAAAGATTGTTTGCAAAAGAGTCTGGGATAAACAATGCTTCTTTAAAGCTTTGCGCAAATTGCCCATATCACTGTAACCACTCATTTTGCAAATACAATTAACTATTAAAATGTCTTACAAAAGATATTTCTGAGGGGATTTATGTCTGGAGCTGGATTCGGTCTCCCCGCTGCCAAAATGACTATTTTCTTTTCAAATGAAAATAACGTAAAATCAGTCTTCAAAACAGTACATATGGCGCAGTGTATGTGCGCTCGGCTGGTGCCGGGTTGAAACCGCTGGCACAGGGTCAGCTGCTAGACATTTAGTGGACCTTGGCTGATCATTTCCGAAGTAGTCTCTCGAAGGCACACGATCTCTTCCCGACCTTCCTGTTACCATGACAACCGGAACCAACAAAGACGAAGAGAAAATGTGAACTAAGGTCGGGAACACAGTACCTGAAACCCTGGCCGCCACGACGTAGAGTGAAGTGTGCGTGTGAGACAGAGATATTTTTGGCACACAGGTCTTTCGCGGCTCACGGGAGCGAGAATTCACTCGCGCGGAAATTTAAATATGGATAAATATGAAATCTCGGGACTGGTAAGTAATTTACAGTGCTCAAAAAAAAGTTTTGCATATACTGGATTCGTTTACATTTTACTGTGCTCTGTCTCTGTAAGTACCTTACCCATTAAGAAGGGTACATACAAAAACCATCACAATGCCGTCCGCTAATCATGAACATCTGAAACGCAACATACGCACAGTAATGGGAAGGAGGAAGTGGAACACACATGTCCCGTTCGGTTAGTGGCAGATCAATACCAGGTATAAACACCTCTGGCCCGGAGGCATGCTTGCACACGACGAGGCATATTCAGCACCAAACAATCCAGCTTGTCTTGGGGCAGAGCATACCACTCTTGGATAGCAGCGTGCCTTCAGTTGCTTAATGTTCGTACGAGGGGTAGGACGGTTGACAATTTCTCTCTTCAGTTCACTCCATGCATGTTGCGCATAGTTCATGTCCGCCGAATATGCTGGCCACTCCATTCGCCGCATGCCATTTGTCACAAGGAACTGATTGACCACTCTGCCTCGATGGGGACGAGCATTATCATCCACTACTGTGAAGCCGTCGCCCAGTGTAGCGGTGTACATTGACCAAACATGATCACACCCCAAAACATGAAGAACCCCCTTGCTGCTGACGACACTCCTGGATGGGATGAAGAGCTCGTTCCATCTCTCACCTGGTCGTCTCCAGACTCGATTGCGCCTGTTGTATGGGTGCAAGGTTACGGCGACCTTATCAGCAAACAGCGTAAGCTTCCACTGGTCCGGACGCCACTGGCGATGTGTTGTTGCCCACCTCATGTGAGCTGTCCTATGGTGATGATGAAGTGGAGCCTTTGGCAACGGCCTACCTGCTAGCAGTCCCACGTCGTGCAGCCGATTTCGCACAGTCTGCCCGGACACATTCACTCCGGTGGGCCTACGAAGATCCTGGTGTAACGACGTAGCAGTGCTACGAGGCCGCGGACGCGACGTGCTGAAAGCACTACATTCCGGTCCTCTATGAGAGGTTGCTTTGCGTTGGCGTCCCGTATGGTGTAGATCAGCAACCGTTTGTGTCTCTTGGAACCAACTCCACACCCTGAAGACATCTTTTTGACTCGCTCCAACACGTGCGGCGACATCCAATTGTCGCCAGCCCTCTTACAACAATGTGACCATTCGTATTCATGGCATGTTTATATAGCAGTCCTACATGTGCTGTCTCTACACTGCTGACCATAAAAATGATGATGTTAAACATACCGAAATGCGATATTCCCTCTGTCGGCCACCTGTCGAACCTGCTCGCGGGTTAGTAGCACTATGAGCCTCAGACACTGGCCTACAGTGCATACGGTAAACATGTTGGAGGTTCCGCAACATTAACCATGTGGCATCGTGATATGCAAAACTTTTTTGAGCACTGTATATTACATCTATAGCACAGGGTATGCAGTGCTTACCTAGCTTATATTGAATACACGCCACGATTTTTTATTACCGTGGGAGTAGTTGCGTTACCTTCATATTCACGTGTGCAACCTCTCTTGCCCGCTTCATCTCCCCCACGGCGCCGTGGCCTCGGCCTCGACTCTTGCCTCCCTTGTGTTGACAACCAGTAGTTCCTCGTCGTCTGACGCCGCTTCCTCGACCCCAACCCTCCGGGGCCGACCTCTCCGCACGCAATTCCAATCTCGCGCTTGAATCCACCCCTTGTGCCCGTACCGGGGACGGACCGCACGCAGAGTGTACGACTTTCCCCTCTACGCTGGAGCGCCGTCAGATCTGACGCTCTCTTCGCTACAAGCAAGTCTTCGTCATACAAGTATGACCCGTTCACTGTGGCTTCTAACTTTTCTGAAACCATACTAAAAATTTACTTCCTGGCTATTTCTCCGCCTCATTTATTTACCCACAGTTCAGCCATGGGCCGGTTTTCAACAAATACATGTAACAATAAACGTCACATTCTGACACAAGCAATGAAAAAAATATGTAAGGAATTTCAATAAGCTAACATAAACTAATGTAATGCATCAAAGAATATTATAAGAATGTGTAAAGTACGAAACGTAATAACGGCAGAATTTGGGAATAAAACATAAGATTTTAGAGAATTTATACTAATGTGGTTAAAATAAGACTATGACAATTATTTTCAAATTGTATAACTCTTTCAGAATTTAGTTTTTAATGTATATTTGTGTCCTTACAAACTTGCGTAGAATGTAGGTCTACATCATTACAGAGGTCTTGATTCTGGCGGCGAGTAATTCCTCAATGAGCTCGCTAACTACGTGAATGAAGTTTAATAAATACACCTATTGTAGATGAGGACCCTTAATTCGGTTTTATGATGATTTAAAATGAAAATTACACCAGAAGGGCAACGCACGACTTTCGTGCGCTCTTACTGTAGTAATATATTGCGTAAGAACTATTTCTTACGAAGCATTACCAACACAGCTGTTTTCTGTCTGTATTTATTGAAATAAGTTGTATATGAAATATTATAATTCATAAATAAAATATAAGTACAAGTCAAACTTTTCCAAAAATAAGGTACTTTTAGGCTAACTAAATTATGAGACGCTTTTAATGTAAGATATATACAGAAAAAAAACATACGTCGTATATAGGGAGTTTTTTCAAAAGTTTGATAAAAAAAATTGTAATGAAACTGCGAATAGACTACACCCAAAAATTATGTCGTTACACACTTACCAACTTTACTTCTTGAGGAGTAATTTATTGTACTTAAAAGCCTGAGAACTCTATGGAATATTCCTTAAATATTTTTGAGTACATCTAAAATGGGATACATCTGTGGAATAATTATAGATCGTATAAGCGACACGTATGCGATGCACTTAATTTGTGAGAAAAATGTCGGTATAAATAAGTTTACCAACTGAAAGAAATATTATCCATTTATTAATTTTGAGCTAAGGTGTCTCTTCTCCGAGAAAATAGCGGGATTTCGTCTACTTTATACTTTACAGCTCGCATAAAAAATTATTAGGCTTACCTTTGCTTCACGTGTGGATATAACAAATCTCTTAACTCAAACTTATAGCGAAAAACGGCTAGATTAGGCACCAACGCTGAAACTGTGATACTGCACAGCATAAATTAATCCTGAATGCAACGTACAAGCCGCATATTAATTATCGTGTTGAATCCAGCTGTTAGTCATTCGTTTCCAACCTCGTCGAACATGTAATCCTCAGCCGTAGCTGTCAGCTAGGTCAGACACTAACTCAGTGCTAACTATTTTAGTTTGTATGAGTGGAGTCTACCAGGTGGACGACGCCTTCCATACAAAGTAGAGCAACATTGGCGGAAACAACTACGAGGTCAGGAGTATACATTGTCACTTTCTAAGTTTGGTAAAGTCCCCAAGAATGAGAGTAAAAGAATACCCAAACACATTCGATCACCGAGATGCGTTAGTATGTTTTATATAAAGTCGAATATAATGAATTGTTATAGTAAATATTTCTTATACTTCTATACATATTCGCGCGGCTGGGTTATATCTTATGCTTAATCTTTTATGCAGCATGTAATTTTGGTTTCATCGCACGAAATTAAATTAATTAGAATAGCATAAATGTTTCATGAAAGGCGCTTAAAGCCATTTCCCCTCCAAATTTGAAGACGTTCTGCCACTGTACAACAATTACGCCCATGAAGAAAGCCTAAGACGATTGTGCGGAAGCCAAATCTTACAATGTCTGTTCGCTTCATGTATATGCACAGGAAGTATTGAACACTGCATGATCCATCCACTAGATCATCCAAACCGTTTTTGCTGCCATTCGCGCAACAACACGGATCTCTGCAGTTTCGACAGGACAGTGCTGATATCAAATACAGCTCGTGCAACTCAATGCAATCTCCGATATGTGCGTCGAATACGCTGACGAGAATGATCGCCTTACCTCAGCTCCATTTCAACATGTATGGTGGTGGTGGTATGGCCCAGCATTTTATGTTGGAGGTAAAACCTGCTGAAAAACGCCATTACGGAGAACTTGCGTAGGATTTCATTCCGCAGGATGATATTCGTCACATCTGTGACCGTTTCCTTGCGACAGTTGTTAACTTCTCTGCTATAGTCTATGCACGGTTTCTTCACACTTTTTTGAAAAATGAACCATGTATGGCGTCCTTTGTTTTTTTCGTAAACAAAGTGTCTATCACGAGCATTTTATACTTCCGTTAGTATATAAGTATTTTATTAACTGTTAAACTGAATTCTCACTTTTTTTTTGTCAATATATTATTGTATTTTATTTCTAATTAGCTGACCCGAGCGACATCGTTCGCATGAAATTTAGGACTTGTTTTCTTATTTTTGGAATATAAATTTCGCTTCGCTTAGGTTCTGTGACGTAACTAAAATAAAGCCCACCGTAGTTTCACTAACAATTTATGATAAATAGTAACATTACTTCTTTCAGGTTAATGAAGTTATTAAATTACACCCTGCCATCGTTTCACACATTTTAAAAATGATTTTAATGAAGTAGATACATATATACCTAGCCACCAGGCCACTGAGGCCCCACTTGATATAGTTCTAGCCACTAAGCCACTGCGGCCCTAATTGGAATCGCTCTATCCACTGAGCTAATAAGGCCCCACTTGGAATCGCTCTAGCCACTGGGCCACTGCGGCCCCACATTGAATAGCTATTTTCACTAAGCCACTACTTCCCCACTTGGAATAACTCTTGAGAAGGAAAGGAGGACAGCCCATAGACAAAAAAGAAAGGAGAAATGAAGGAACTTTTTTTAACAATGATTTTTTGTGCAGTAATCCTAAGAAAAGTTTAATCCAGTACCTTTGTACATTACTTATCACCATCATATTTTCGGAACCGTTTGAGATATCTCGACGAAACAAAGACTAAGTTAGTTCAGGTGTTATTATCTATAGACAATATAAATTTCATGACAATACGTTGAGTGGTCTTTGAGTTAAATCCGGTCGGACAGACAGACATGAAAAAAATTAACATTGATATGGCTTAGTAATCAATTGTACTATATGAAAAAAATAATTAAAAATGGAAAATTTGAAAATCACAGATACGCGCTTCTATTTTATTTATTTGTATAGATTCATATTAATAAAACAGGCAGGATATAGATTTGTTGCTAATGCCTAATATGAAATAGTTCGTATACAAAATATAATTATACTGAGTACTGACGGATGCAGTGAGCTGTCCCTCTGAAGTGATTTTATAGACTCGGTTTGTTTGCATGGGACGGAGAAATAGTCTAGAAGTAGAACTTTAGCAGGACTTTAGAAACATTTAAAGTAACCATGAATTTACTGTATTAGAGAATGGTATAATGAGTACTGAAATGATCTTCTGATACACTCTACAGACTCTGCACACAGGATAACTGCCTCGTGTTAATGATAGTGTACGGTAAAATACATATAATGAATTTGTGAAGTAAACACCCAGCTACTTACACAAAGGTTACTTATTTTTATACTTTTTTAAAATTCATAAGTACTCAATCAAACAATAACCACATTTATTTACATCAGTAAACTAGAAATATTTTGATAAATGCTTTGTTCATTATTAATATTTCAAGAATAAATAAATGAATAGTACTGCCTACAAAGCTGCGATAAGAAAATGTGGAAGTGTCTTGTTTATTATGCCTGCATATTTAATAATGCAATATGCTTATATTTTAACGCATTGAATGACACAAGTGAGATAGGGAAGGAGGAATTGCATTTACTTACGTAATCTCGCATTTGGTCTCATTGGAGAGAGAGTGAGATGTCGCTCATCCTAAAGTGTTGACGTCCCGATAGCTAGGCAGCAACAGTCGTCTTGACCCATCAGCCAGCGCTTCACAACCCAGTAGGCACGGAGGGCGTAAAGTGCATGCACACACACTCACACTTTCACCTATACCACATGACCCCTACGTCCTGCAGGTTTACCGGAGATCTCAAGAGTTGTTGCCGGGCTTCGAGGCTCAGGGAGGCAACAGAATGGGAGCTCTGACGAACAGTGAGTGGATTGGCACAGAGATCGAGTCACAGATAGAGTATTTGAATTTGTGTTTAATTTTCTTTCCTAACCTTTGAACTCTGAAATTCTGTAATCTTTAACATCTTCTAAACTTTATTCCTTTCTACAGTTTAACCACACACAAACTTGGATATTTTCTATATTCTCGTGAACCTTAACATTTTCTTGGAGTTTAATGGTTACTTGGAGATTACCCTTTTTGAAAAGTATGCTTGTTCTGACATTCAAATTGAACTGAGTAATAAATTGTTTTGAATATTATCAACTTAAATTGGTTTGAATTGATTTAGATATTTTTAAAGTGATCATATTAAAGTGCTAACGACGAGGTGCTTTGGTAGTGTAGTTGATTAAGCCAATTGTTATAAGTGTCCCTGTTAGGGATTCAAATCCTTTCAGGGTAAAATTTATTAAATACATGGTTATTACTAGACAAATGTCCCAGAGTAGCCATTAATGGAAAATGTGAATAGTCGAAAGGTGTAGGCTTTGTTTCATAGGGAAATGTGTAAAAGTCAGCACCACATGCACCACAATCAGTTCCATATGCACCACAATCAACACCGCATTGTTCAGCAGCATACACACCAGCACCACAGGCAATAGTACCATACAACAGCACCAGATGAACCATAATCAGCACCACAATCGGCATCACATGCATCACAATTAACACCACATGCAGCACACTTAACACCACATGCTCTACAATATGCACCACATGCAGCAGCACCACATGCACCAGAACAACATTCAACACAATCATCACCACTTACACCATCACAACATGCGCCATAGTCAGCACTAGCACCACACACATCAGCATCACATCCACTGTGGTCAGCACTGCTGTGCTGATTGTGGCAAGTGTGTTGCTAGTGCTGATTGTGTTTGTGTTGCTGGTGCATGTGGTGCTGATTGTGGTTCATTGGGTATTTATTGTGGTGCAGGTGCATGTGGTGCTACTTTTGCTGCATGTGGTGCTGGTGCATGTTGTGCCGATTGTGGTGTATGTGGTGTTGATGCATGTGGTTGATGATTGTGCTGTATCTGGTGCTGGTGTGTGTTGTGCCGATTGTGGTGCATTTGGTGCTGGTATGTGTTGAGCCGATTGTGGTGCAAGTTGTAGCGGCCAGAAGTTGGCCGCCCACATCTATTGACAAAAAAATCTCTAACCCACTCGGGTCTAGCAAATAAATAGCGGCCACAGCACACCCCCCCCCCCCCAGACGCACCGAGATGACAAAGAGTGACGTTTGTGTGTTACACGTCAGAGCCGACGACGCCGAGGTTCCAGCGAGGCTGAAGATGAAGGCATCACAGCTGTCCAGGCCTTGAGGAGCTCATAGCCAACAGTATCCACACTACTGGGGTGAGCATAATCGTCTCGGGATTTCGTCAGTTAACTTTTTATGGTCAAAATCTCTAGTAGTCTGACAAGGACAGGCAGGTAGCATAATGATATACACAATTCGCATACAATATGAAAGTAAGTGTAAATGTTTTACAACATGCCAATTAATGTAAAATATCGTTATAATAAAACAGTCTTGTATTTTAGAGGATAACCCAGTTGCGTGTACTCATTTACCATCGAGCTACAGACCTCCGTGTACGTTTCCCTTTGTGCTGCTTTTTACTTAATTGATACATAAAACCTTAAATACAGAGCTAATAGGGTGGAGATACTGTAATTGAGTAGGCAGGCAGAGAAAGAGATACTACAATGGTGGAGACGCATCTCGTCCCACCACACGTTTATGCGAGTAGGCTTTATTTATGAGTTATTGAGTTATTACAGTCAGTTTGCGCTTCACACAATCCCATTGCAAGTGACAGAAAAGACGCGTTATTGTGTGAGTTTTATACGTAGCTGCGAAGCAAGTAACTACCATATATTTTACTAACATATTTTATTGTTCTTCTATGTGTGTATATTCATGTAAATTAGTAATATAAGTCAGTATATGCAGCAGTGTATATTCTACTGCCTTAACATGTCTAAAGATTGTCGGTAACATTCACGAATTAGCGCCAGTGCAAGTTACAGCTGTTCACTTCCACACGGTCAAGGCAAATTATATTTGCGCGTGTCTGCAAATTTAGTTACGCCACGTCTGCCAGTCAGCAGTCCGCTACATCACGACAACGGCATTACCAGCTAGCATTTTCACGTCACGCCGACCACACCGGCGCAGTAAAATAGCTTAATCTTGATTCTGTTATATTCATGCATGCTTACAGCTTATTCCTGCATGTTGGTACAATTGTTTCCTTGTAACCCAGAATGACTCCACTTTTTTTGGTGTGATTTTGGAGGCCTTTCAAAATCCTTCTTTCTTTGTATTTAGAATTAACTTTGAATTACATCAAGTGCACGTTAGCAACATACTTTGTAATCATTCTTAAGTCTACGTCACTTAATTTTATTCTAAAATAAAATGCGGTAATGAGTACCAAAGAGAGAACTGCCACAAAAATAATAAGGAAGTTGGTTTAAAAAAACTGATACTTAACTTAAGCGGCTCTAAAAGCACAGTAGAATTACACGAACAGTTAAGGAACCAGTTAACCTGTGAAAGTACATAACCAATACACGTACAACACACCCCACCCACACAACAGAATTTCGCACTTGACTATTCTTTTCCAGACCCACACCAACACAACATATACGAGGCTGCTACAAAAGTACATTTCAGACCACGCCCGTTGGAACACTTCAGGCAACAGAGCCATTTTTAATCTCCATCCCTAGCACAAACACCGACAACATCACAGAACACCATCACACTAATATAACGGACACCATGGATCAAACTACACAACCACCTAATACAACAAGGCCGGTACAGATAATTGTAAAACAACAAGAAAAAATGCCCACACTCAGAAGTGAAAGTATCTATGATATAAAGGAATATTTGGATGCTTTCATCACTGCAAGCGAAATAAATGGCTGGACTGACATTGAAAAATATAAGCGACTAAAGTTTTACCTGCGAGGCACAGCCAAATAAGCTTACGAAAATGAATACTACGCCAATGAAAAACAAATTTCTTGGCAAGATATTGAAAATAAATTATTGCATACATTCACAAAACTTGACACACAGGACCACTACAAACACCTACTACACACAAATAAACAACAACCAGGTGAAAGTTGTCAGGCTCATATAGAAGACTTAATCTTCTACAAAAACAAATGTGAACCACAGTTGTCAGAGCTAAAATTCATTAAAATAATTTGGAACTCTCTCTCACCAGCCATTGCTGACAAACTCATACCCTTGCAGAATTATACGCTCAACCAACTGTTACACAACATGAAAAACATTGAACAAGGGATAAACCAGTACAGCCAGGTTATGGAAAAGCACTCGCTAAGTCCAGAACATGTCAAACTTCAAGAGAAGATTACAATGTTGAAAGAGGAATTACACAAACTCACATACACAAACAAACATACCACACATTCGCCAGGAAAATTGAGTCAATTAAAACAACACACATTCCAACACAAATACAGACACTCCCCCCAAAGAAATACATCAATTTAGGTCAGATTAGACCATGTCACGGGAATTTAAACGAAACACCGTAGGGAACTCTACAGAAACGAATCGAATCAAGGCTTTTACAGATACTCAAAAGGCAGTCAGGCAGGCCCCTTAAGGGTACGAGACGTACGTCATGACTGTACACAAGTAGACGTATGTGGACAAATTTACAGAGAAAAACCCTTCTCCTCAACCGATAAAATGAACAACGAAGTTCGTGATGGAAAACCACCCCAACAAGGTGAAGACACATTGCAATGACCCTCTTTTGAATGGCGCAATTTTAATCTTAAACAACGGAAACCACTCTCCTTGCAACATACAACCACGAGAAGGAATATATTAAACTTGACAATGATTACATTCTATACTTGTGCCCTATAGCTGTCAAGACGTCAGACTTCGCTGGAGAGTACGAACGTGAGCCCCATGTCATACAGTTAAAACTTGCATTATTAGGTCCACAACAAGCAGACCCCACATACCACAGACTTAGTCGCCGATATGGTATTACTGTGAACTGTGAACTCTACCTCAAAGTAAACATGCCACAAGGCCCAAAGAAACTAATATTAGTGCAACAAGTTTATATTAACAAAATTATACAATCTCATCACAATGCAATCTTTGGGGGCGAACACGTTGGGGTTCTAAACTCTCCAAAAGATCAAACAAGCCTATCACTGGGACATAGTGAATTCTGTGGTAAAAACTGCATGCATGATAGTCCAGTATGTCCAAAGACTAAAGCACGTAATACCAAGCATATATGGGTCAAATGACTCCCATTCAACCCTAGCCAGTTTTGAAAACTTGGGCCCTTGATACAAAAGGACCTCTCCCCTCCACAGCACATGGAAACAAATATACCTTGGTGATGACTGAATACTTAAGTAGATATGTCGTCGCGAAAGCCATACCTTCAATAGATGCCGCTACATGCACCGAATTCATTAAACAAGTAATTTTGCAATTTTGATGTCCTGAGAAAATTTTAACAGATCGCGAAACGAGATTTCATAATGAGTTAGTCAGTTGTTGAATATACTAGGCATTAAAATGTTAACTATCACTGCTTACAGCCCTAGAGGCAACGATTTAGTCGAAGCCACGATCCACATTGTAGGAGAACAGCTAACGAGATGTGCCAATGCAGACCAAGTGAATTGGGATTTATATGATGTTTTTATCGTTTTCAACTACAACAAAAGTGTCAATAGAACTACAAAATATACACCATTCTATCTCCTACATGGCGTAGAAGCCGCGCACCCATCTCAAGTGGTCGCAGTGCAATACTCTAATCGCACTAACAACTGGTGTCAAAAGTTATTGCAGGATCGTGATAACACCAAAGTTAATTTGCTTCAAGCCCAAAGACACCCGAAAAAACAGTTTGATAGGACTCACAAAACTAAACACCTTGTGCATTAACGATTAAATGTGAGTGCCCAACAAGGGTAGACAAAAGGCGCTTACACATTGTTACATAGGTCCTTACCGGGTGACAGACATTCTAGGAGACTATGGTTTGTATCCATGTAAACAAAGCTGGTACTCCTAAGTTTGATGCTGTCTGCACCAGCCACACAAAGCCTGCACACGTTCGATAAATCCCCCTATTTTATGTCAATGTACTGTATTTCTATAACTTGATCAGTGTTTAAATTATTTTTCAAATGTGTTACAGTGTGTCAGTGAATTATTTGAACAAACAAGGGTACATGAACCACTGTGTGCTGCGGTACGAGAGGACGACTGTGCCGGCTATACACGCCACAACTGGGGCATGCTGACTTTGCTCCTTGTTCAGCACATGGCTGCCACAGCAGAATTCAGGCAGCGCGAAGCACCGGACTACACTTCTTTACTGTCACTACACCGCTGGGTGACTACAAATCAACAGCAACAGCTGCCTGAGGCTTGTGGAACACCAGCAAAAGCAATGAGCTATTCTCACAGCCCAGACGCAGTTGGTAGCGGGCAACACCAATAAGCAGGCGAGCACGAGCCGAGAGTGGAGAGCCTGCTGTGCTCGGCGCACGGTCAAGGCCATCCATGCAGTCTGCCTTGCCCTGCCATCCATACTTACAGTACCCACTACTTACAGGACCCACGCGGATATCTATTAGATACTGGCCGACGTAGACTTCACATATGAAGATAGTATCCAACTGATCTACACAATTCCCTTACACATCCCCAACACACCAGCATCGCTTGACAAATACTTGCACGTCGCATGCACAAACCAGAATTCACACTCCTGCATGACTGGAGAATTAAATTTTATGAATACATGCAGGTAGTCGAACAAGGAGTACTCGGAGAATACCTTAGTTATATCAACACAAAATTCGACAGTAAACAGGGAATACAATTTATTGGTGATATGACCAGTTGGTGTTGCAATGTACTCATAGATAAGCACCTTCGTGCACACCTGAATAATGATGAACAGCTTGACAACTAGATTAATACCCTTACCAAATATTACTCTAATTAAGATCGATAATGTTGAGGCCCAATTGAATTTGCTAACTACCAGTTTACTTCAATTATTAAATAACATAGCCCTTGAAGATTTCGTTAAGGCTATATTTAATCTTGTCAGTTAAACAAATTACTACTAACTGCTGTCAACAAAACACAACTCAGCCATGACCTTGAAAATCTTAGTCTCGAATTGCACAAAATTAAGTTAATATTAAGTATTATAACTAAGGACATTATTAACTATTACATGCATGAACTTAGTGAATGCTCATTTTAACCACACAAATTGTGATTAATATTCAAATACCAACCTCCAGAGCCAATTCCCAAAGGAAAATTTTTAAAATCATTCCAGTACCTTACAATTTCCGAAATCAATCGTGCACCATTAGAGTTCCACACTCCACGATTGCCATTGATCCAAGTACAGATATGATTAAAGCCCTCCCACCCTCATACAAATTGTCATCGGATGTAGTACACATTCCAAAGGAATACCTTACTAGTAATGACTACCTATATATTAAAGATGCTATTCTTCTTTCCAATCTACTGAATGGTTTTCTACATGTTAGTATCATTGCACCTCAGACAGGTCATTCACTATTCATTCCATACTACCCCACCAGTATGTGCTCAATAATCCCCCCGAGGAAACATGCCTCAAATGTGCGAACACTTCTATAAACATTGTCACTAACCACAAGCTCAGAAGTATCGAATTGTATATACCACGTGGTTGCCAGGTTATTACCCCACAACTAACTGTTGTTGAAGCCACCCATATTTGTGACGTTAAAGCAACTAACAGTCCATTGCAGCAAACTGTAGTCCCCATTCATTGGTTAAACCAATGGAATTTTCACATGGAGCAGTTATAATTAACTGCAGGCATTCATTCTTATAATATCACCACTGCACTAGATACCAACTGGCAAATTAACCATACTGCAGAGCCAGTGCTGCCAACTGTTGACATGCCATAAACCAATCTTAACATGGGCCAAGCTAAGATGTTTTCAATACTAGAACCAGCTCATTTTGATTACATTACTTTGGAAATAATTACACTCCTTGTTATTACAGTTAGTGTATATTAAAATTGTTAAGTTATCGATCCTCCTGTCAAAGATCCAGACCATATCGTAAGTATTACACAGAGTCTAGCTTCCTAGATCACAGAAAACTACTCGTGTTGGAATCTACAGCAGTTAGGCCTTTAAAGTACAGCCTTATGCAAGTGTAGTGTTACATGTTTCAGTGTAAAAAAATAAAACATTGGTTTTATTAGTAATGGCACCACAGAAGACTTTCTTTCACTAAGAATTAAGCTTATCTTAGACAAGCAAGAGCATAGCTTTTAGGCCCTGAGGAAAGGACCAGTAGCTCGGACCTTACTAGGTTAATTGTAGGCATACTGCTAATATGCAAAGTACCACCATATCTGCGATATGATACAATAACTTTAAATATAGCTTGAGGCGAGTGCCCCATGTATAATGTAAATGACAAGATCTATATTGATTTCAATTTTGTAATTATGTTATGGGCACTACAATCCAACTTATAGTATTAATGGTATAAGTTGAATTTATGCACAAAGATCAAAATAATAGAATAGTTCGCATTGAATTATTAAGTTTTGTATATAAATGGCTTGGAAATAATTTATCATGAATATGTTGTGTGAAAAATGACAAAAGAAATTATGAGTTAGAATTGCTATAAGAAAAGCTACACACAAACAAAAGTGCAAACATTAAAATCATGTGTATGGTGATACAGTTAGTCTATATCTCACCAAAGGACTATTTCTATGTCAATACCAAACTTGAACAAATAAGGTGAAATAAGATACTACAATTTCAGGACAGTGCACAAATTACGAAGTGTTTCTTCTTGAGTGTTTTACGTTGCTGCTCATGAAAGACATTTTTCAAGAGTATAAGCATATGGAATCGCTAAGTGACACTCTCTACTTACTTAGATGCCTGAACGGCCATGGTGTAAGCAAAGCAAATACATTGTAAATACGCGATCATAATAACGAACCATATGATTTCTATGGGAAACACTTATAAAAGATTTTTTTTTGTTAATGTCTCGTAGTTTATTTATTATCCTACCTCTAGGGTAGGTTGTTTTACGTAAATATGTGTGTACTTACCTGTCAAACATGACATTAATGCTCTAAATATTAATGAACACAAACCAAATGGCGGTAGCCATAGTATACATCATAGTAAACAATTCTTGCTTTTCTTATAACACTAGTAACCAAGATACTGAGTACATTAATTACTTTCGCAGATATTTCCAACTATTCTTGTTCACTGTTGCAAGCATAAGACTCAATGTGTAAAAAGAAAATAACCACACAGCACGGCGGATGTAAAATTGCCATCTAAGTGATTTTCCTGAGTGCCAATTCAAACAAATGAAGGCACACTTGTCTAGTCTTACCAATAGATTGTCTTAGCTTTTCACGTATGTGAATATTTTCATAACCATTCTAGTAATTCTGATCACATATATATATAAACATAAGTATAGGCTGCTCATGGTAAAATGAGCACATTTGAAAGCCCTGCTTATGATGTACTTGTATGCACTTTGTGTATTCTTCCACCTTATGTAAAATTATCATTGACATGGGCCTCATCACTTTATTCATGCGTCGGTCAAGCGAAACTGTAAAATTGCTAGAAAAGTTAACATATTATAAATCTCCTAATTTTTACACACTGAGACATTAAAAAAACAAAGCGTAAGAAGCAATTTCAAATATCACAAATGATTACCTAACACTTTTTATTCGTCTTTAGCATATGGAACTTCTCCCTAGCCATCGTTACCAACTTTACCAGGCGCATTTCACTCAGTGCACCCGTTAAAATATATGCAAACTGCGGCAGTGACATTTTTCTAAGATTGATTTCAAAAGTGCTCACTTTATCGTGAACAGCCTTTAAGAAGATTAGTTGTGTACCTATTGCTTTCATTTAATGTTATCCTAAATTAACTTAACGATAATTAAGCTAGAAGGTATACCAACTTATTCAAATGTAATTTCTCTAGCAAAAAGAAAACTTTTCCACCTAGCAAGTTGTAGAGCAAATTCAGTACCACACGCGTGCACTTTTCAAACCCCCCATTACGCATATCCATCGCCTAGTCTTTGGGGTTATTACTTATTTTAAAATTAATTGTGGTGCTGGACATATTCCTTTCTCTACTGTGGTCTCATTACACAATGCGCATAGGTATTACAATTAGTTGTCGACCGTTAAAACCTTTTATTCCCAACATAACCATGGTAAAATAACTAGCATCACTTATAACATGTATAATTATTTTAATGATTGTACTGCCTTCCTTGCCACTAATAAGACCATTAAATTGTACACGTTTTTAAATTTCGCTTTACTATGTTATAAATCGTTAATACACAAATTGTACAACGTAGTCCCTGATTTAGTCTTGTGTTCTCGATACTGCCCTTCAATAAGTTAGCATAAGCCACCCTTCGCTTCTACGCACGTCTGCATCCACTCATGAGCTCCTCAGCCTTCCTACTGCCTCAGACCTCTCTCTCCCGGATGGCTCCAACAGTCTACGCCCATGAGGTATCTACTTCCACTGTAGCAGCCGGGACGGCTGCTTCTCCAACCAAGGGGGTAGTGTTGCAGCCAGAGCTTGGCCGCCCACATCTATTGATAAAAACGCCGCTGACCCACTCGGGTCTAGAGTATAAATAGCGGCCACAGCGCACAACCTACTCCCCACCCAGACTCTCTGAGCGTCCCTCAGACGCGCCCAGATAACGAAAAGTGAAATTTGTGTGAAAAAACGTCGGAGCCGATGACGCTGAGGTCCGAGCGAGGCTCAAGATGAAGGCATCACAGCTGTCCAGGCCTTGAGGAGCTCATAGCCAACAGTATCTACACTTCTGGGATGAGCATAATCGGTTTGGCAGTAGGACGTAAGGCCATCTCTCGGGAGTCAGCTAACATTTTAAGGTCAAATCTCTAGTAGTCTGGCAAGGATAGGTAGGTAGCATAATAATCTATTACCTCATTCTGTACGAGAACACGATTCGCGTAAAGATCACAGTAAGTTAAAATGTTTTGCATCATTCCAATTAATGTAAAATAATTTTATAGTAAAATAGTCTTGTATTTTAGAGTATTATCGAGTTGCTGGTACTCATTTACTGTCGAGCTACAGACCTCCGTGTACGTTTCCTGTTGTGCTGCTTTTTACTTAATTGATACAGAAAACCTTAAATACAGAGCTGATAGGGCATAGATAGTGGAAGTTACGAGGAAGGCAAAGGGAGACGCTACAACGTGGTGCTGGCGTGTGTGGTGCCGAATGTGCTGCACGTGGTGCCGATTTTGGTGCATGAGGGGGTGATTGGGGTGCATGTGGTGATGGTATATCTGGTACTGATTTTGGTGTATGTGGTTGTGGTGCATGTGGTGCTTGTGCATGAGGTGCTGATTGTGGTGTGTGTGGTGTTGTTTCATGTGGTGCTGAATGGCGAGGATTGCAAAGGAGTGCTGGAAATATTGACTCCTGCCGACTGACCCCTCTTGCAGGTGTCGGGGACTGGCACCTGCAAACAGACTCCTTCATTAAATTTATCATTTCCTGCACGTGATTGGTCAGCTGTAATCACATGGCCACTCAGTGATTGTCTGGTCAATGTCTGCACAATGCATTATTGGCTATATATTATTTGTTTAATATCAACATGTTGTCATAGGGCTTGAATCTGGGTGAATTATAAGCATTTGGTGGTCAGTTGTGAGGCTTAGTTTGACAGCAGCTGACGTGAAATATACATAGTCTCAGCTTGTGACAGCACATATAAAATATAATGATGATAAAGTTTGCAGGTCAAGCAAAAAATCCTAGCGCGGTACAGTCATTGATTTGTTTTCGAACATGATGCTGACACTAACAGCGACTTGTTCGTATGAGTTACCTACACCAGTGTCATCATCGACTTCTTCAGGCATGAAGCCATTAGCACCTTCGACTTCTTCAGATAAGTTTCCTGCAGCAGTTCCGTCATCGATGACTTCGTCAAGTCTTCAAGTCTTCGTTGCTGTTACTGTGACTATATATTTGTCTACAGCCAAGGTGCAAGGAAGCATGAAAGAACTACTTGTGCTAAGGGACCTTCTTGGGCTAAGCAACGATGTGCTAAGTGAAAACGCCTGTTCTAACGAGGCGATAAGCTGAAGAGGCATAGACAAACTGTAAAGGTAGAGATTCTGCAGCTAAGAAATGTCCTGTACTAGCTGCTGGTGCAACCACATCGAATCGATTATACCTTAAAGAATCAGCATTCAAGGGAATTTTAGATATTTTGTGATTGGGAATAACTTTGTGGGTACAAAAATTTAGGCTATGTACATACCTTAAACACATTAATACTTTGGTAATGGTGCGGAGAATGTACGGATTGTTATTTATGTTTGAAATTGAAGTATGTATATATTTAATTTCAATGAAAAAATATTTTGTTCCATGCTGGTGATGATGTACCTTGCCCTAGCATGCCTACTTCCCTAATATGGACAATATTATAGCCTTGCTTTGTATATTTGTCTCTTCGTGATGGCACTGTAAGTGGGCATGATAAAAAGAACAATTATGTGTAAAATTATAACGATTTGAAAGGAAGTACTTCAAATTTGCTGTTTAGGTTCATCACTGGGTGTGCACAATCAATGCTATATTAATTAATGCATAATAAAATTAACTGTACAGAAACGAAGAACGGATTGTCATCATATTGCATTTTAAGCAGGGTGGATGCAACAGACACGAAAACATGCTGTTGAAGTGGTAGAAATTCGACCTTGTAACTTGGAGGGAGGGGAGGATAATGGTGACGTCGGGCCTGGCCAGACCGGTTCCAGTGTGGTATATGGCGGAGAGAGGGCCTCCATAAATTTCTGCATGACTGGTGTTGTTCTAATAAAACACAGTTATTCTTCTAGAAAATACAAGTTACGAACTAAATCTATTTTGATGTTTGAAGGTCAAGACTATACGGCATTATCAAATATTGTGGAATTGATTTTAACTAGATGGTGGTGAGAGCGGACTGAGAAATCAGCAGACTAACATATCGAATTGGAATGGCAGAGCATGAATACAATGTAAGATGATGTGTGGAGCACAGGTGACTTAATCATTGTAGCAAAATTAAGAAAGAATAGAAGTAAGGTAACTAAGATAAAACTAAATCAGAAGAGGTGAACATGGCATGGCAGAGCATGAGAGAACACTTGTTTCGTCAGCTTGCCTGGTAGACAAATTCAGAAATTAGCACCAGCAATGTGTTGAAAATATAATCCAATATGGAGGGCGCCCACAGTACCACATGAAATTTAAATAAATGAAAACTAATATGGCTGCTACCTGGTGGCTAAATAGGCATCTCGTCTGGTGATGAAATCGAAAATTAATACACTAGTGCTACATAGGTGATAAAAAAAAGTAAAACATAAATAAAAATACAAACAAAAAAAAACAATATGGCAGGTGGAGTGCATTTGACAGGATGTTTGGACTAGGGGGAGGGGATTGATTGGACAAGGGCCATTCGTCTGATGTACATGGAGCAAGTGACTCTCAGGAAATTTCAGTTTTTGAAATAAATTTAGAATATTATTATTAAATATTTTTTTTATAAATTTTAAACAATTTTGTATAAAATTCATCATCAATGTGTTAGATTTTTTTTAGGACTTTTTAGAGTTTTGTATTTAAGGTTAAAGGTCAGATGTCAAGGTCAACTGGATCCAGTATGGCTGTAGTTGTTAGTAATGTAATATGCTCACTGAATTTAATGACAACCAATTGTTCCCTATTTTTGTTTTAAGTTTTTTCAATATTATCCAAGGTCATGGGTATAGGGTCAAGATCATGGGTCAAGGTTAAGTTCACCTGATTCTAACATGATGGTTGGGTGACGTCATAACAAGGTGGCTGGTCGGTTCCAGTCCTTCGTCCCCTCTTAGCCCGAAAATTTGAAACTTCTATTTTATACTTTTATAAATAAATTTTTTATAATTCATTATTAATATCTTGTGATTTTATTAATTCGTTTGGATTTTTATATTTTTTTGTTATTTTTACGAATGTTTCGGTTTAAAGTCAAATGTCACTGGGGTCAAGATCAAAGGTTACGGCCACCGACATACAACATATCGGACAAGATGGCTGACAGAATCAATATGGCTGATAGTAAGGTCTGATCCTAGATCTTGTGTATCTATTTAGCATACCTTGTGTCTATAAAAACAAAATGGCCGTCACTCCTCGTCCCTCGAAAACGATCCCCGCAAATCCTTCCGATGGATCTAAAAATTCCTTTCGGAGGATGGTTTTTGTAGCCCGGAGATCGGTGCTTTTTTAGGGAAAAGCGGAAAATTTTGAGACGAAAAGGACAATTAAAACATGGTGGTGGCCGGCTCAGGCTTTCATCCCCCACCCCCTTGCGTTAAAATATATAAAATCATACTACTTATACTTTCGTAACGAAAGTAACCATTTCGATACTTGCACATAATAATTGTCAATAATTAATCATATATCATTTAATATATTCTACAATTTTTCACTAAACACCCAGGTAAGTATGCAAATATTTGGAGAATTATGTTATCTTCGGTATCTCCATTACATCAATTATTCTCACGGTGGGATGTAGTAGACCTATCCTAACGTTATTCTGCTACTAATATATTGGCGTTCTTACAAAATTCGTGCGATTTTTTGCGGAGCCTCCATTTTCTCATAACCTTTCTCTGGCAGTTTAAAACTTTCCATTGAAACTACAAAATAAATCGAAGTGTGTGTACACAGGCTCTTTGTTTTCTGTAAAATACATAACAATTATTTTTACACTTAATTTGATAAAATAAAATAAAAATATGTTATGTTAATTGTTCGATAACAATTGCACTGTAATGCTATGAGCCTGCCAGGGCAGCTATCCAACATTTTCATGAGTTATCGCACTCTGTATTTCCCACGACAGGAACCTGCCCCTTTACGATACCGCCTGCTGTGATTAATGCCTCACATGATTGTGAATCAACCACACTCTGACGGGAGGTCACGCCACTTTAGAGGGGAACATAAATATCCTGTTTTTCACGATATTTTCTATCACATGATTTCTGTATCACGAGTTCTGTGCCGGGTGCACACATCCGTTTGACGACCAACGCCCTGCCAACGCCCTGACTTCCATCTTGGTGGGAGACTTCCCCCCACTCCAGTCATGTTGCTATATTATACCTCGCCAAGCCTGGAGACGCCCTACTTCCCTGAGCGACGCCAGAGTTCACTTCGCTTGCCTGGGATGGCTTCGCTGGGCAACGTCTGATGAACCACATCCTCCATTACTGTGAGATAATTCACTATGAAATTGTTTCAGTTCGTTTACTTAATCTTGATAGCTAAGTCAACTGTCTCAGACTCGCAGAATAGTCACCGTAAGTAATTTCACTATTGTAAAAGTGTCGCTTTTCTTTCATTTAGTTTAGTAAATGTGTGAAACATAATCTGTTAGATTATTATTAGTTGATTGTGACCTGCTTAACCGCTCGGTCACCACCGTATTGAACGCCTTTCCTCAAAATGAATTGAAACGTAACTTTATACAACCAACAATATCTTGAAATCAATAAATGCGTTAGACATAATCTTCGAACTCAATTTTACTGAAATGCAGACGCATGTGTTAATACATTTGTTCACGAAGACTTGGAAGTGCAAATTTCGAGTATTAAATTTACTTTGCTGACACATACTTAAATTATTAAAATTAAATCCAAAAATTAAGAAACACTTTGAACTACATATTCTTAACGTTTACTAAATTCCCCTAAATAGTTGTTATTTAGTATAACCGAGCACCGTCTATCTTACAAGGCATATGTTTCATAATATAGACCCTAACAGTTAAATATGAATTTAATTGAGTTCGCTTTTGGTGAAAACGCGCTTGTAACGTGTTAAATAAAATGCTCTAGTACTTGCAGTTAGATGCATCATTCATAATCTAATATGATACGTGTAAAATTATTTCAACAAAACTCGAAAAATAAATAAATGAATGAATTCTATTGAAAATTCTGCCATACATGACCTGAAATCCCCCCCCCCCTTTTTTTCCCTTTTCCACGGTGGCTGAGCTGTTAGACCGCGTACCTCCCACCAAGGCGATCCAGGCTCAATCCCCCCAGATTTCCGCATGTGGGAATCGTGCCGGATGATGCTGTTGGTGGTCAGCGGGTTTTCTCAGTGATCTCCCGTTCTCCCTGCCCCTTCATTCCGGTATCGCTCCACACTCACTTCAATCACCCTCATCGTTTCTCAAAATATCACTGTTAAGGGCCACCCAAATCTCCTCACTCACCCCTCCCCCTCCTTCTTCCACCCACCTATCCCCTGCCCCTCTACTTCCCCTACCCCCCTGCCACTCTTAATCACCCCTCTCCCCCTCCCCTCCCCCTCTCCAACCACCCAAACCTCCCCCTCCCCTCCCCCTCCCCTACCCTTCCTCCCTCTCTCCCCTTCACTCTTCCCTCTCCTCACAATAAATTATAAAAGCAAATTTATATCAGTGCAAAATTGTAGAACAAAATTAAAGATTTTAATGGGCCTTTTCATATATATCACTTATTTATTTCGACAGATTTCTGTGGTATTACAATTAACATTTCGACTGTACTGTCGCTCTTATCCAATATGATCGTTAAACGTCGTTAAAGTTAGGTCTGAAAGTTAGTATCCCCTATAAATACTTCTTCATGAAGTCTACGAGT
Organism: Dryococelus australis; assembly: GCA_029891345.1. NCBI lineage: Eukaryota > Metazoa > Arthropoda > Insecta > Phasmatodea > Phasmatidae > Dryococelus > Dryococelus australis. Next base: position 264,261,457 of record CM056993.1, read on the forward strand.
TGTAAATAACGGCAAATATCTCCATTTTTCATTCAGTCAGTTGTAAATAACTTCGGAAATTGAAGTAGTATATAACAGCATTGTAAGACTCACGCGGTACTTGTTTACTTAACACCTTCAGAGAACTTTTTGTTTCTAAAAATGCCGCCATAAAGAAGAAAACATGAAGATTTTTAGATGATCATTTTACGTTACGATGTTATTTTTTAAAAATTTCTGAGTACGATAACGCGTTTAAATTTTTTTATGTAGTGCCTGCTTATAACATAAACATAATTAAATAATTTCATTTTCATGTAAACATATGTAGCGATAAAAATAAATTTTGATTTTGGTCATATATTACTTACCCTTTCTGCTATTATGCCACCTTCTCAAGACTATGCCGACAAAATGGATGGTGCTTGTAGATGGACGCGTTGAACCAATATTATCTTCTGATTGCTAACGACTGTGTATAAACATATGTTATTATGGATAGAATATCAATACAAATCTAAACTTTTATTCTCCTTTCTCTAAAAAAATATTCTAAAATATGATTTAAAAAGTTGCTAGAGTGCCATAGATTAAAATTTATTTAATTCCTTTTGAATCCTGTTATACAGAATGATGAACATATTTATAATACATGAACAAAAACTACATTTTAACACAAGCCAAAATGTATTAGGGTTCTGAAAAATGGAAGCAAATTAAATACAAGAGAGTATATTACGTCTTCGATTTTTTGTATTTTAGAATTTTTGTGTTACAGTTATCGTGTGGCAAATTACAAGTTGACTTTTCTGGGAAAATTAAAGAACCCATGGGGTGATTCTCAAGATATTTTCCAATGGATATACAGTTAACTGCAGGCTGCATGGTCAAATAGGAGTAAATGCTGGACAGCCAAAGATAAAGCATCAGAATTTAAAGAAATGTAATGTATGTAAAACAGTAGGTATAGTATGAGAGAAGAGGACCACTAAAGAACCATCACATGGATTCACGCCATAACGGTTGGCTGGTGAAGGAAGAAGCCTTTACATTTGAAAAATGCTTGTTAACCATACGATACATGGACCTTTCGAAACTATGCTGCTTTTCGTGTGTGTCAAATATTATTTATATTAATTTTGTCCTATTAAATAATAAATATTTATACAAGCGATTTGGTTATCTATGTTACCAACTAATTGTTAGTTACAGAATTAATAGTGAAAAACTTTAAATTAAAAATTTCTTAAATTCTAAATTGTTTGGTAACTGAACTGTTTACATACGAAAACATTCATTGCGCAACACTGTACACAAACTTGAAAAAAGGCAAATCTGACGGGTATTTACCTCATGAACTTTAGAGCTAATAAGAGACTAAGCTTTAACAGTAGCAAAATGTATACTATTTTTACTGACCAAGAATGCATTCTTAAAATAAAAAAATAACATTAAATGATGATAAACTTCAAAGAGATTATCACTATACTCCTGTGGGTATTAACAGCAACGATGAGACGATGGTTATATGTAACGACTTTCATTAAACTGCGTTTATAAACAAGTATAAATTGTTCGGTGATAGGATCGAAGGAACTATAATGTAAGACAAAATATAACTAAGATTTTTATTGTAGCCCAGAATAGCAAGAAATTATTCAGGATAGAACTGCGTTCTACAACGTAGCCACGCTAATTTCTATAATATGCTTTAATTTATTTTTACAACTGAGCGTTATATGTTTATGAATATATATATATGTATGTATTATATGTGTGTATGTATATGTATAAAGATAAGATACTAGAATAAAGTTTAATGTAGCTAATGTAACATATTGTCCAGTTTACCACCCTTTAATGCACGCATCCTCTCATCTCACCCCATCTAACCCTTAAATAGAAACAGTTAATGTTAGAAAAACATCAGTTAATACGCTCTAAAAGAGTTTTCTTTCACAATTCGTTGATGGAGAACATATAACGTGCTTATATTACTAATAGTGTCAAATGTCGTAACAGTTGTAGGTTTCTCTAACTTTCGGTTTTATTTTCCTAAATTTTATATAGTATCCTAGGCCTTTACGTATGTATCTTATGTGTCTCTCATGAGTTTTTTTCATGCACTGATAAAATGTATCTTCATTACATTCGTCTTATTGATTTGAATTAGATATGTGTTATTGCCATTTATACCTATATTTGTTGTATCACTCGCTTATAAATAAACAAATCTTAAACATTACATCTTATAAAATAAAACGCTGAAATATTAATATAATTACAAATTGTAGTTTTCTATGAAGTAATAGGATATTTAAAAACACTACACCCACACCAAGCCTAAGCGATTATCTAAAATTTCCTCCAAGTAGAATGACTGCGATACATTCCAAATAAGTAATTATTTGTACAAGTATTTCCAAAATTCACACAAACTTCTGAATTCATTTTGAATGTTTTTACTAATCATTGTTTTACACTACAGTAGAGCAAATTTACTGGTACCAGTTAATAACAAGCTGAAATTTAATGTCCTATGAAGGACAACACTAAAATTATGGTAACTTTAGTTCAATCTTTATCCAGGTCACCCTATATTCCGTAGTGCAATTTTTTATTTTTACACTATAGATGCCAAGAACACAAGGTAGCTCAGTTGGTGAGTCACTGGCCTCCTTTTTCTCTGGTCCCCGGTTCAATTCCATGCCTGGACGGATGGGAAATTCCGGACGGGGGTTTGATCTTGCGGGGAGTGTGACGGACACTGTCGTGGTGGGGAGGTTTACTCGCGGCTGTCCCGTTTCATTCTCCGTCTTCATTCCGCTGCTTCTCCATCCCTGCCTCAACTCAACCAATCAATTCTTTGGGCTGGCCAGGAACACAGATCTGTCCCTCTGGTAGAGTGGCCAGCCTTCTCTCATTACGTGACCCGGCCTCAGCGGAGAACCAGATGTGGATTTCCACTTTGCATGGTGCCGCGGTGGTGTAGTGGCTAGACTAATCGCTTCGCACCAAAGCAAATCGGATCCAATTCCCGGCTGGGTCGCTCCTGGATATTGGCATGTGGGAATCATGCCGGACGATGTCATCGGTCTGCGGATTTTCTCTAGTATATCCCGTTTCCTCGCCCTCGCATTTCGTTGCTGCTCCATACTCACGTCACTTAACCCTCATCGGTTCCAAAGACCTCGATATTAAGAGCAGGTCCAATCTCGCCACTCTCCACTCCACCATTTTTCTTGAGGTAGGGGCTGAGGCCGTGTTCCAAATAGCAATAAATGCGTACTCTCATGCACTCGCACTTGCATTGACGTCAGAGAGTGCTCTTCCAAATGTTCATCGAGTGCGAGTGAGAGAGCGAGTGTTTGTTTACGAGTGTGTGGCGCATGCATGCTCTATTCATGCACGCTACAGCCACCATTCTTTTGTTTGTTTCTAACATCAGTAAAAGTAAATAAACTGCCTAAATTTCATCCTCCTTCGTGTGACTTTCGCAAAACGGCTTATTTTGGGTTACGCATTTCAATTTACGAATTTGTAAAGCAATACTACATTACTGAAAATAGTGGAATGGCACAGGAATAAGTATTCTTTCACTGTAAAGTATTTTCAGTAAATATTTAATACATGCATAAATTCGGAAATTATTAATTCATAATTTTAGAATAAACGGTCCTAAAATTCGAAGCGCTGTTGATTTCAGATAATATTTATGCCTGACACGCTTCCTACATTACTATCATACCCTTCGGCATCCCTACTAATCGAACCATTGTCAACTTAAATGTAAATAATAAAAATATAGTTTTTTTAAGTAAATATTTTTTTAATGCAGAATAACAATCGATTGCAGAACGTATCGATTAACTAAAAAAGTGCGAGTGAGGATAGTTCCATAAGGAATGAGTGCGAGTGTGAGTGTTGGCTATTTGGAACGCAGACAGAGCTAGGAGGGTGTTGTGTTTTGCAGGGAAGCAGTATGCGGGTGGGCGCGTTGCTGTGCGTGGCTTGCCAAGTGTTGCTCGGCAAGGAGACCTCGGGGCTGATCCAGAGGCTGGATAAGAGGCTGGACGTCGTCAAGAAGATGCTGCACGACGTCCCGTTAGTGGACGGGTGAGTAGAGACTCCCTTCCTCCTCGGCCCAGGAATCTATCTTAAACGAATGTGTTTCAAGGGACATGGCGTAGCGGCTAGAACGGACGCCTCTTACCAAGACGAACCGGGTTCGATCCCCTGCGGAGTCACTACCGGATTTTCGCACGTGAATATCGTGCCGGACGATGCTAGTCGACGGATTTTCTCGGGGATCTCCCACTTGTCCCCGCACTAAGAAAAATGTTTGTTCCGGCAACCAAAATACTTGATTGTATACAGCCGAACATTATGCCTAGTAGCCTCAACAAAATACATTGTTTAGTAAACAAATATTGTATATCAACAAAATAGGTTTTGTTCGTATAACCAAATACATACATGAATAAAGAAAATAAAACTTATTTGATTAAGAAGCTTAAACTGTCAACAAAATATTTAATGAGTCAACTATATTTTGGCTATTCTTTAGAATGCCTTTGTTTGAAAATAAGTTTCGTTATTTTATTTTTGTAACATTAAAGTTAGTAACACTGATTTATTGCATTTGTTGATGTTCGATAATGGCGTAAACAGCCCCAATAAAACATGTTCAGCTGTTTAATGTACATAGAGCCAAACAAGTCGTTAGTTGCACAAACCAAATCTTACCGTTTGAGACAGCCAAATAATAAGATAATTCGGTTTCAACGCCTAAATATTTTACTGCCCCATTAAAAATAATTACTTTTGTTGCGCCAAATAAATTTTTTTATTCACAAAGTCTATTTCCCAGTACGCCCTTGCATTCCGGCGCCTCTCCAATTCCAACTCACTTCACCAACATGGGCTCTCAAGACCTCGTTGTTAATAGGCGCTCAAAACTGCAAGAACCACCCAGTTTCCACTACTGGCCCAAGAATGTGGCAGTTACGCTAATTTATTTAGAGCTTTCATTCAGCATGGGTGGTTGTGTGGGTTCGAAGCCAATCTCGTCCCATTGACTTGTATTAGTTATTGAAGCGTACGTAATTTATTCGCCTTGATATATCGCCATCCTTCCATTTTCCCCCGGGAAAGAGTAGAGTCAGAAACGTCAAATTAGGGAGGTAGGTAGGGCTTCACGTCTCATCGACAACATGGTGGTTATGGGCGGAGCAAGTTGCTCCGAGAATTAGGAGCGAAGAAGGGATCGGCCATCATCTGTAGTATGGAACAGTCCCTGGAGTGATTTCAGGAAACAATGTAAAGCGAAATCACGACGTCTGTACGGGTAATCGAACTCGGCCCGTCCTCCGAATGGAGTCCAGTGTTGTACCACTGCGCCATCTCGCTCAGTCAGAAAAGTAGCTATCCCTTTTCGATTTCCACGTGTGATTTTAGATAATGTTAAAGCCGGCTTATATTTCAAAGTTCAAACGAAACTAGCTGAAGCATGTACCACTGAATATTGAAAGTCATAGATTGCCGGGTTTTGAGGAATTTGTATACATTGAATTACTAGCTTTACAGAATGAAGCGGGTCGAAGTGGAATAATATTTCGTCGTTTCGTCGTACATATCAGCAAGTGTAATTAAACTGAAAGACAACTTAGTCAGCTGAAGCGATCCAAGGGATCCGCGTTTCTCCCTACTGCATCTGATCACAGGAAGTTTTTTTTCCTGATTGGTTCACATGTTGGAAAATTCTTCAATAAACATGAAATTTTATAAAATGGAGGAACATTATGGGAAAATATAATTTCTTCCAGAGTCAATGATAAAACACCAGCTGAGCAATTTGTTGCCATCTACAATGCAGTGAATTGCTGTGTGCTAGTTTGAAATGGATGGAGAGGCAGGATAATCAGAACTGCGTGAGAACACTAGACCAGGCATAGAATTTCATTAATATATAGTAAGATCCAGTACAAAATTTGACAAATTTAAAATGTTAGCCAAAATAAACAGTTATGGGAAAAGCACTCAAGAGACTTGGTGGAAATATGGAATCGACATATAAACACGAAAGAGAAGACTGATACAAATTGAGTATAAATTTGGCATCGGTCAATCGTAAGCATAAACACAGCAACTGCCAATCCACAAGCCAAAACATGTTAACAGCCTCAAACAGAATAATTATATTTGGCGAATACAGTGGTCTACCACTGTCATCTAACGCAGGAGCGAATAAAGAAAGACCTGCTGCGATTTGTTGCACCACGAAGATCTGTGAGCAATTATATACAGCTAACAAGGAAGAACACTGATATGTTCATGCTAGCTATACACAGTGAAAATGTCGCTAAGTTAACACCACATGAAAATGTAGAAGTAATAGCAAACATCCTGGATCTTCAATTTGAGTCGCACATCACATTGATTAACGAGGAGACACTAAAGAAAACCAAGAGAAGGGATTGATTCCAAATCACAAGAACATCCCGAGGTTCGCTTTAATAAAAACACATTAAAATAACTCATGAATTTGATCAAGAAAACTCCCAAAAAAATAAAACCCCATGACCGGATTAAATATCAACTGAACAACTAGCAAATCTTCCCCAAAAACTCTATATCATACCATTGCATGGTGGCACAGAGATATTATAACACTTTGTCATCAAAAGTCCCCAAGGAAAATAACATTGCGCAAACTAAGGAAAACTGGCATCATTCTACAAAACCGCCCTTCTATCAGCCTGCTAAACACTAAGGCCAAGCTAGTCTATAATATATTGTATGAACAACTGGGGAAGACAGTAAAACAACTCGAATTTATACCAAAATACCATAAGGGTTTTCTTAGGAATCACTCCACTATACACATAGCAATCAGAATCACGAAGTACACACTTCAAAGCAGAAACAATAAAAGAATCAATTCGGCGATGTAGAGAAGGATTTTGATAATGTGTACCATCGACTGCTTTCCCACAAACTTATCACTACAGGGATGCCAAAAATGTACTGGAGCATCATACATAGGTTCTTAACTAGAAGAACCTTCTACTCAACTCTAGATGGTACAAACTCAAACGTAAATCCCATAAAAGTTGGAGTTCCACAGCAGTTAGTACTATTACCATTGCTTTTTCCCATATACACAAATGACGCCCAAAGAATGGAAGAAGCAGGAATTTCGCTCTATGGGGAAGACGCAGAAACGCAAGCGAACGATGAGTAATCAAGGCGATTCTCCAAGCATAACTATCATAGTAAACTCCAAGAATACTAGAGCAAGCCGTCCATCAAAATCAACAGAGGAAAGAATGTCCATAACATAATTCACAAGCACAATAAAGTAAAATAACAAAAAGTTCCTGCATATATCACAGAAACTCCGAAGGTAAATATACTAAATACTCATGCACATGGTTCAACACAAAGTTCACTTCGGAGAACTATATAAAGAACACAAGAAAAGCAGCAATGAGAAAGTTCCTTCGCCTGTATCCACTCTTCTAATCTAACATGGCTACCAGGAAAAGAAAACTTGTAGTATTAAAAGCAACAATTAGAGCTGCAATGCTGTATAAGGCCGAGATATGGGGGATCCTCTACAGCAACGGCATCTGAACAAAATGCAGACAACACAAAACAAGATACTCCGCCAGATCTTCCACCCAATAAGGAAAAGAACTACCAGTGAACTAAATGAGATGGTAGATGTAAAAACAACATGAGAAAACAATAAAATATTCTACAAGGAAAGTCAGGCCGCACAAGAACCAGGCTATCTGACAATATTCATACACAGACAAAAACGCTACTTATGGTGTAAACAAGGACGGGTAGTAAAGCTAAAAAGTAAGAGACTGCCTGGTAGGACAGTGCCGGTGGTGAGTTACACCTTCAGGAGCCTTGCTTGTCGGATGGGCCCACCAGGAACTCCAACATCTGACAACATTTCTCTTCCTTATATATATATATATATATATATATATATATATATATATATATATGCATCCAGGTCAAATTACACTGCATGCTACTTCCTCAGAAAAACAAATTCCAAGGCTTTTCTCAAAGACCAGGAAGCATCACTAGAGTCAAATATGGCAGTGTCGCATGGGCACAAATAGTACTTAGTTGGCGGCTGGTTCAGTAATTAAATAAAATCAAATCATATACAATTGAAAAAATAGATAATAACACGGGTACACTCTGCAATAAACACATACAATAAAAATAGTAAAATAATAACGCATATATATAGTTTCAAACCAAATATAAAACACATTTAAAAAGGATAACCATAAAATAGTAAAAATACCTCTTTTGAATCATGACATGTATTAACCAGGTAGATTTTGTTGATTTACATTTATTATCTATTAATGTTATATTCTGTAAACTTAAGCTAAACATCAGCCAAGGGCTTATAACTAAATTAATTTAATTATAGGAAATAATTGAATTGGACTCTTTATGCCTTAAACATAAGATAAAGGTTTCTTCGACCAGATACACCAAAGTAGGAGTTGGACGTAGTGTGTTGGTGTTGCAGGCACAACGACCTGCCGTGGAACATACGCAAGTTTCTGAAGAACCAGCTGGTGAACTTCCGGTTCGCGGAGGACCTGCGGGACAAGTCTCCGTGGTCTAGCAGCTCCTGGTCCCACACGGACCTACTGCGCCTGCGCGAGGGTATGGTCGGCGCGCAGGTAACTAACTCCACTTCCGATCAAGCTTAACACGCAGCCTACGCATATTAACATGCCGTTATTTAAGCCAACAAAATGACGCCAAGTATCGTTTATCTAATTAAATATTTCGTTTGAATCGAGTTTCTCTTGACTCAACAAAAGTATCTCGTCTGTTGGATTATGTACCCTTACCTAAATATAGTAAAATTGTTATACTACAAATATTTATTTGACACGAAGTATTTTCTTAGAGCAATGACATATTCGTTTGTCCATTAGCAAATATAAATAACGGTTTTTATGATAATTTTTTTTTAACTGTATACAACCTCTCTTTGTATATAGTAGTGTTTCGTACATAATTATTTATAAGAGTATGGTTCATGGATTGTAGAGATATGAGTGCCTTTTCATATGTATATTTGCTAACATCAACTTGTTATTTCTATTCACGAAAATGTTTGAAAAACAGCTTTGCCTTCAGAATTATCATCATAAATTATCATGTTTACTAAGATCATAATAGCAGCAACTTATACCAGTATTCATGTAATAGTGAAACTCTAAGATAGGCTCTTCCTACAGAAAGCACACGTAAAAATAAAATTTGTATCTTTAATAAATAGACAATTCTAACACTGCACATGACAACATGTTACAACTACCCTTCAATATTCAAATTAATAATCAATAGAAGAACGAACTACTGTCAGCATATGAAGAAGATGATAATAAGAATATGATTACTACTTAGAAAAACGAATTAAAGATGTTCCCAAAATGCCACATAACATAATAACGAATACATGTAGATTAATACTTAGCTCAATTAAATGTTTCATAAAAGTTAATATTTTTGATGCTTCCGGCTAGTAACTTAGTCTTGTGAAGCAACGAATCTCATAATTGTTTGATTATGAATTTAACATCAAACAATGATCCGTACCTCTGAGGTTTAGCTACTTTTTAAAATCACGGTCTGGAGAAGTTTTAAAACGCATGTTTATTACGTGAAATAGGTCCATCCAGCAGCTGTTTCAAACATAAATGAATACGTCAGCCTTACTTGACGTAACGTAGACACGAAGTCATGTAGATCTGGCTGCCATCGAAGTCAAAGGCTCACCAATTCATAATTGATGAAAATTGGACAGCAACATCATAGATGTAGCCGTCATCAGGAGTGGACTTGTGCACTCCAGGACTGCAGGTCATCCTATTCATACTCTATTTGGCTTGGCATGATAGGTATTAGTAGTAACTGCATACCTCTTTCATCAAGTCTTCTTACAGAAGTATAATTTCGTGGCCTCTCAAAATTTTCCAAAAACATTCCAAACAAAACAAAAAACTCTGCCTGGTTACCTTTCACGATATCCGTTCTTCAAAAATCAGCATTGTTCTCCATGGAATATATATTGCACAGATTAACTGTAAAACTTATGAACATTTTTCAAGTGTGTTGTCTTAACATCACAAACTTAATTGTGATGCATAGTAGAAAGCTTATTCACACTGCAGTTTTATAACATTTTAACACAATACTTTATATGGAAATTTAGTAATCATTAATACACTCAATTAAAAGACGGCAAACACAGGTATTTAAGCAGGGGATCAAAATATGATGATATAGTTTAACATGTAAACTGTTGTATCATACAATGAATATCGAGCGAAATGATAAGTGAGAACCAGGTGTAAGGGAACTCCTAACAGTATATATATATATATATATATATATATATATATATATATATATATATATATATATATATATATATATATATATATATATATATATATAATATGTGTGTGTGTATGTGCGCACGCGCACATGTAAAAAGTGCTACTCGAATACAGACTTGACAAATTAACTTTTGCATTTCAAATAAAACCGTCGGTTTTAACATATAAGCATATTTTTAAGGTATGTTTAAAATACTGAAAACACGTTTTATTACATAAATTATACATCAATACTATTTCTTGTATTTCAGTGTGTTCCGTAAGTACATTTCTTTATGAAAATATTATAGTGTACGATTTATCTATATTTTTATATGTATGTTTATTATCCGTTAAATAAAGAGCGAACGAAATAGAATGGAAAAAGTTTAATCAAGCCTGTTTGTTATCTTTGTTAATAATGAAATAATCGCAGTATCACGAACAGGGAGGGGGTTGAAGCGGCAGCACAGTCGAGTCGGTCGTGCAAGGAGCTCAGCCCCGAGGCCGATGCTTGCTATCAAAACACGGAGCAGAGAGTCGTAACCGTGGAGAGGGAATACATGCCAGGCTAGTGTCAACACACGGGGGACACGTCACGTGCTAGCAGCCGTCCAATCAGGATCCGGGGAAATGAGCTACCCGCGGGCTACAACCGCGCTCGTGTAGCTGCCCAACCTGCGGATAGCCAGGACCCAGCGAGCCGACTCGAACAGGGAGAACGAATCTCCACCGGAAAAAAGACCCGACGTGACGTCAAGGTGTTTATAGACTATTCACCTTAAAGTGAGCACTTTTGAAAGCCCTCTCGTTTTGAGTAATTGACAATAAATATATTTCATTTTAGCCATATACGTTAACGTATGAGTGCTGTGGAATATAAACACTGTGTTTATTAATTAAATGGCAATTTTCATTTTAAAAAATCGTTAAAGGAAAAAAAATTGGTACAAATAAAAAGTAACTAGGGCGTCAAAAGTGCTAACTTTACCATGAACAGCCTATACTATGAAAATGCATGCTTTAATGTGTCCAAAACAAGAAACGCTTACTTTATTGGACATACATTTAAACATTTAACTTTCAATACGACACCAAGGATAGGAACTAGGTTATTTCACTGCAACTTAACTGGGAGCATGCATGCCAGTGCGTACTTTATCTTATATGCAGTTATGAAGAGAAACATTTTTCAGAAGTGCTCAACCTGCAGGTTTGCGTAAATATGCAATACATAGTACATCATGAAGTTATTCTTTTTAAATAATATAGAAACACGGGCTTTGTTTACGTATTTTTTTATTCTGTCAGCGTAACAGCACATCCTTCTTTGCCTACGTATTTTACACATCTCGTAGTTCGCGAACGAGCATTTTTATGAATATTTCCATAAAATAATTTATAAATTAGCCCTTCACATCCATTTTTTGTATCTGCTTTCTCTCAATTGCCTTTTTGGTATGAAACAGTTGCGGATAAAAACGCAGTCAGTAATATAACCATGGAAATGTTGAAACGTATTACTTAAAAATACAGTATGAAGACACCATGCACCATGTCTGCCATCTTAACAAACTGAATATTTGTAGATTACTCTCTGTTATAACATTGATAATATCGTAGAACCTAAATCAGAAAACCAATAAATAAGGTATGTTTCTGTCGTTGTGCTTTCCAAGATGCAACTTTTCCCTTGTACGATCCTTGTGTATAGCTCTGGTCTGGGTAAGGTGAATTCTACTCAGCTTAGGAACAAAAATAGTTTTCTCATGGGAGATTTTGACATAGGGAAAGTTACCGTTGTTAGGTGAACGCTAGTGATCCAAAGTGGTCACTTTTAATTATAATTTTAAGTTACGTGAATAATAAAAGAGAAAATGAATATTCCAGTTATTTCGTTTTTTACTATCGCAGGGAAGAGAAAAATCTGGTACGTATGTGACACTAGCGCTTACATAAAGGCGAAAAATATTAGTTGCAAAACTAAAAGCATTGCGATTTCCAACGTGAGTGGAACAAGCCTTACCCTGGGCCGGACTTACACGGTCAGAATCCAAAGAATATCATGCGATAGTGAAGTCCACAAACGTAAATCACTTTTACATATCAAAGCCGATAGCCATGAGTTAAAAAGTGAAACGTCCGAAGTTCTTGTAGCGTGTAGTGTAGGAGTAGGCCTACTTGGTTGTCCTCCGTGTGTTGTAGTTTGTTAGTCACATTCTCCATCCTATTATAGTTGTAAAACTTAAATCTTAATTTGTGTTTATTAAAACAGTTTTATGTAGAAAGGTGCTACCAGCATGGATTTTAATTGCAGCTAACCTTAACCCATTACTAAACAACATCGACAAATTACCTGTTAAATATATTTTCGTAGCAGTTACGAATGGTGTTATTCAATTTTTTTTTATTAATGGCTTTGAATAAGGAGAATTATGCGATATGACTACACGTATTTATTGTCGCGTCCTAGTAAATTTAGTAGAACCGGAATTTTTCTAATTTGGTAGCTAATAGTCAAAAGTGTAACTTATTTTGTGAATACCTAAACATTCTATAAACGCATACCATTTTATCTCAGTTCGCTTCTAGTAATGACTCTTAAAATGTCACTTTTATTAAGGCTGAGTTAAGGGCTAACATTCCTTTATTTATGACAAACTTTGTCCAGTTTGTAAGCACTAAAGAATAAATCTTAGAATAAAGTTATATTTACATAGTTAATATATTCCATTAAACAGTCTAAATTATGAGCTTCCTGTTGAACGTGTGTGTGTGTGTGTGTGTGTGTGTGTGTGTGTGTGTGTATATATATATATATATATATATATATATGTATATATATATATATATATATATATATGGTGAGTCTGAAAGACACCGATAAAGGCCGAAAGTTTGATTCAATCTTAGGAAAATTTAAGACGAAAATGTAAGAACAACGTTTTCCGACATTGATTATTAAGGGAGCTGTGCGCCCCCAAAAACGGATTTTGAAATGCCTTAAGTTTAATATTTTAGAAACCACTTGCGACTAATCGGCGAATGGTGTTTTGTATAATGGAGTTCATTCACCTCGAGAAACGTGGTTGGTAATAGCATCCACTTACATTGGGGAAATGGGGTTGCAACCCTGCGTTTGCACGAACCGTGTTAACAAACAATTGCAAACGACTTATCGCGTGAATTTATACATTGATACAAACATATTAATTTGTAGTAAATTTTATTACGGCTGTTCAACAACATCTTACAAGTTCTACAAATTGTGTAACTATTATAATTATTTTTCTTTTTTTAGTGCATTTATAAATAAAAGCTTGGTTTTGAAAGATTTTTTTACATTTATATTTTTGTAGGTTACCTTCCAGCATACTTAAAGTGTTAGGGCCTATAGATCATTGAAAATTTTATGATAACACTAAGTTTCTGTTCCTTTTACGTAATGACCGATACACGATACAAAGGTAAAGTTGTTTAGATAAGTAAAAATAGGTTTAGCAATATTCGTAATAATGCAAACCTTGTTATGTAAACCATTATGTAAAGCATTGTATACCATTAACGAATGTGTTTAACTTACCTATTTCCTAAAATAATCTGTATATTTATATGAAATATTATATCAAACAATTAAAAATCCCCCTTTGTTTTGCTCACTACTGTACACACATGTTTTTTTTTTTTTGCGTTAATGTAACGTTCGTTTGCCATTTATTTTGTTTTGACAAGACAATATTTCTACGAGCTTGGCTCAGAATACCGACATGGAAATCGCCTCACATTAAACAAGTTCGTGTCTGTTTCTTCCACCTACGTTTCACTTATTCTCGACCAAATGGCTGTTTGACTCCAACTTAAAATTTCAACTTTTCGACATTGTAAAGTCAGGAATGGTTGTCTTTAACTCTGCCATTTCCGTTCAGCCATATTCCATAGAAAACTACATGTTGATAAGTGAACGTACAGTGAGAAAAATGTTGTGTTGGAAAATCGATGTTTGTTTGGCACAGCCAAATTATGTGATTGTATAAGGGGGTATAAAATATTTTTTGGTAAAGCCGTGTTATATTGTTGATTTTATTTGATATCCCCAAACTTGTGAGATGATGTTGGTGATACGAAAGAATTTTGTCCCTCAATGCACATTAATCTCTTTCGATCATCACGAAATGAAGTGAAAGCATTACTAAGTGTCAAGCAAGGAACTCTTTGACGCGAACACTACGCCTTAGCAACCAAAGCAGAGGTGACTGGGAACCTAATGCGAATGTTTTAAATACATATTTAGTCAATATAATGTAAGTGAATCGATATTTCCAGGTTTTACAGCAATAATTTTTGTGTTAGGTTGAACATATTTTATTGGGATTGTTTATACAATTATCAAAAACCTTACCAATCTTTCTTTCTGTCCTAATTGTCGCAGCCATTTCAAACAAGATCTCGAGCTGTATTTTGCAATAAAAAGGGCCGATTGCTATACAGCCAGTGTAATAAGTGCCAATAATGATCCAATTGAAATTTTTCTGCCGCCACATATTCTAAAATGAATAACATATCATACTGTTCTAGGGAAACGTGTGTGCTTATTTACTACTAAAAAATAGTAATTCGGCTCTACGTTAATGTTCATAATCGTTTGGTAACTAAACCGATAAGTTTAAAGTAGACACAAAGAAGTTGTTTGTACTAAATTAATATAGGTGATCTTCGGAACTACCGTATATGTTCAAGAAATTCTTCTCAAATTATTTATTTGGTTCAAGAGAACTGTAGCAAGATTTGTTCAGAAAACCAACTATCATACTTTTCAAGGAAACTGGTTTCTTTCTGCAACTATATCTTTTTCTCCGCGTAGATTCAAAATGTGAAGACAAATGGTGAAGTTTTCAGTTGTTTAATAATATTAAGGACGCGCCCTGATCTAGTGGCGTAGCAAGGGGTGAAAGGGAGTTACACCAAGATAATTTTTATTTTAGCAGACAATATATGTTAATGTAAACGACCAAACATCTATACAGTTTCAATATTGAGTACGGATAACTCAAGTAATTTTTTGGGTCAGATACGTAAACAAAGTAATTTTTATTGCTTATAAGATGTTTTTATTCAACAAAATATTTTGCCGGTGCGACTGCATTTTGTTTCGCCTTAAATAAAAAGTATTGTTTTGTCTAGAACAAACATTTGCTGAAAGTACGGGAAGGAGTTCACTACAGTGTTAGTCGTTTTAAAGCTGACGTCGAGACCATATTTTATGGTACATTTTTATTTAATTTTTTGATAAATATATATATAAGGACCATATACATGTAAATATTTGTAGTCAACTGATTATAATTTTCAAAATGTAGCACTGAAAAGTCGAAAATTTCGAAACATGGGAGCACAAGTTTCTGTGCTAAAAATTAAATTTGCTAACTAAATCACATATAAGATCTGCATTATATACACAGCAAGTTAATTAAGTGTCAAGGACGTTTTACGATGAATACTCGGGTACCGTCATCAAGAATCTCTTTTAAAATATGTACTGATATTTTTGCCAACAATTTTTTTTTCAGCCGAGAGAAAATTACGTTAATATTTATTAGTTTCTCTTGGACGAATAAAAATGTGTTGGCGAAATTATCGAAATCAATTTTAAAAGATATTCAGGACACCAGTACCCAAGTACCGATTGTTAAATATCCCTTATACCAAATTAACATACTGGGTATGATATAGATCACATGACATGTGATTTAGGCTGGCTGATAAAGTTAGTTAGGGGCATAGAAACTTGGGCTACAATATTCCGAAATGTTCGACTTTTCGGTGATCTATTTTGAAAACTATAATCATTTGAATACAATTATTTACTTTTATGTCATTCTTATATATAAATCCCTTTCAGATAACGAGATAAAAACTATCGTGAAATATGATCTTAATTAGAACAAATAATGCATGAAAAATCTCATCACTGTGTACTCAATTGCGCTACGGTTTACGGCAATTACATATTTATATTAAAAATTAAAAGTTTTTTTTATCATTTTGTACTATTTCATGGCAACTTTAGGAACAAAAAAGGGGGAGGTTACAACCCCTATACCTTCCCAAAGCAATATTTCTTTTCTGAGGTTTAGGAAACGGAATTTGTATTAAAAAAGTATATTACTGAAGGGTCCCTTGTCCACAAATATGACATTTTCCTATAATGGTGCTGTTAGTTACTGCCTAGCCTTTGTTTTACAGAACCTGTATAGCACAAATGCCATTTAAATGCAGGTTTAAAATTCATTCCATTTCCAAAGTAGCCCTTGTTAAGGTTTATTTGACTGAGATATGGGAAGCTCAATGATTTGTTTGGCATATAAAATTGTTTACCACTAGGTAAGCGCTAGTGTCGCATGTGTACCACATACTCTATATATGCTACTTAAAAAACCAAAAAAAATCCAATAATCATAAATTAAATATTAAAACAACGCAACTGAGTAATGTCATTCTCTTTTATTATTCAGGTAGGTTAAGATTTTTACCATAGGTGAGCTCTTTGGAACACTGCGATACTAGCAGCAGAAATTTCTCTATGCCAAACTCTTCCATAAGAAAACTCGTTTGGTTTCTAACCTGAGTATAATTTATCTTACCCTTGTCATCAAACGTTAAATACAATATATTTCAGTTTAAGAGGAATGCTTCGTTTCAAAAGCCTCTAATTTCCACAGACAACGTTCGTGACAAGGAGTAACATCCATACCAGCAGTCATACAGCCACTTTATGAAATACACTTCATATACTTTTTCCACTGTTCGCCGGCAATCAGTGTACAAAGACAAGGAACCCTTCGGAAATTAACTACTATTATAAAGCCTACGGCAGAGCCAATTTCGCTGGTGCGCGAAGCACGGGCCGATGAACGGGTTGGTAAAACTGAGCGTCTTTCTCCATGACGCAGAGCGAGGCTGTGATCTCCACCAGCACTACACTGTAAAAATATTTAAGGTAAAATTCCGTTACATGTAAGGGAAGTTAATTACCTCTACAATGAAGGTAAAATTACATCTTAAATGTAGAGTAAATTTACATAACAAGTAAAGTATTATTCTCTAATCGTACGAACAAAGTACCTGACAAAAGTGGGGAAATAACGCCATAGAGTTAAGGGAAAATTGACTATATTCTACAATAGTGTTATATTTAATAATAGCCCGGAATATTATTACTGTTGATATTTGTATTACCTATACCCTCTTCTGAATACTAACCGAAACCTGAACACTAAAATCCTCGACACTTGCTAGCGGATGGGCGGGAACAATGGTCCTTTACGGTGATAGGCCGATGCGCTATTAATTATACCACGACGACAGCATGACTGCAGTAGTTAATATTAGCGTCTTAAATTATTTTTTCCGGCCGTTCCTCCTCTTAGCTGTTGAGACAATGCTGAAGAGATGCACGCTTCTTAAGGTAATTTTCACATTAATTTATGGGATTTTCCACCACTTTGTACGATAATTTTACTCCAGAGTGCGATAATTATAACTTGCATATAAAGAAACAAGTTGGACAGCTTGTATGACTTAACAATAGAAATTAATTTTAAGGTAAAATATATAAAATGCAATTATCAAATAGTTACAAATGGACGGGGAGATCCACACGTCGCAAGGTAATTTTTCCCATCCCTGTATAGGATTTTCCACTACCAAGTACGTGAAATTTACTCCAGAGTGCAGTAATTTTACCTTGCCCGTAAAGAAAACTGTATTTCCCCCATAAGTTTGCGAATATTACCTTACACTTGTCGGGTAATTTTCCCATCATTTTTGACAGCGTAAGCATGCAAGAGCAGACTGATGAGAGCCGGGCAGGGAGCCAGACATGAGCGATTGCGCTTCGTGTTGCTGCTGCGGCGCCTGCCGTCAAAGGCGCAACTTTTCTCTGCCCTCGCGCCTGACTGATGATATATTGCTCAGAACCGAAATATGTCGCAAGAGTTCTGCCTGCCGCTGCCTAGCGCACTTAAGTTTGCTATGTTATATAGCTCATGTATTTCGTAACATTTTAATTTAACTTGCAATACCCTACACTTGCTGTTTAGTGTAATTTGTGATCTCCCACTTAAAAGTAAAAAAAAAAAAAAAAATCATTTATAAAAATAAAATTTCAGTAAACTTTTTGCATTCCACGTATTGACAAACAATGCTGATAAACATTATTTTATTAGTTATTACCATTCTTATACCGCATATCAGTGATGAACCCGCATTTCATGTTAAGTTTGGTTTGTCAGCTCGACTATAATATATTCACGGTTACTTCCAACTTTTCTGAAGCCTTGACAAAGTTCTACTTTCATAATATTCATCCGCCTCATTCTAACAAGGATTAACAGAGTCGAGAAAATTATACCAAAGGGGCAAAAACACCGTATTTGTGCGCACTCAAAGAACTATTTCTTAGTAGGTATTACCAATACACCTAATTTTTCACCGTTTCAGTAAGTTTTAATTATAAATTAAATATTATAATTTGTGAATAAAATAAAGTAAAAATTAAGTTAACATAAGTATAAAACGCTTTTGATACCTACATGACATAATAAGGAAACTACGGAACGCGTCATACGTGGTGTCATATTTCAAAGGTTTGTTTGTTAAATAAAGGGCGAAAAAGTCGCGAATATACTATACTGATTAGTTTGACTTCACATACGCGGAATATATTTTTCAATTTTACCACCTGTAACGTTAGAAAGGAAGTACGTTCGAATATCTAAAATCAATTCACCAAAGTAGAACGTTTGGGATGTTTATCCCCCAGTTCCGATAACTCAGAAAAGTGGAGTGTGAAGATAACGCTACGAAACTCTATTCTGCGGTTCTCGCACAGGTGAACATGCACACCCAATAGCACCACGCCATTTTATGAACCTTACGGGTTTTCCAGAACTGAATTTTTTATTGGCATGTTTGCTGGGGACATAAAAGAAACACAAACATAATTTTCGAAAAAAAAAATATCACGTTTGATTTGTGAATTATCAGTTGCTCATATTATTTCCTTTTTCACTGCCGTCACCTCAATTTCATAAAATTACTGGCCGATCCTTCTGGCGGGGTTCCAGCTGTTGAACCCTGTCTTCTTGGCCGTCGCCCTGGACACTGGCCAGGGCAGTGAACTAAAACCATGTTAGGTCCGGGCAGTCGACCGCTAACTATCAAATCCCTTCACAAAGGCATATCCCCCTCTGGTCGACATCGCAAGCTGCAGGGCTAGCTTCTGTGGCTCTTCACATTTTCACTTTCTGAAGAAATATTTCATACCTCGAACAAGCTAACAAGTATTATGATATATTTGTTGAATTAGACTTAAGGCCGAACAGACCCCGCCATCTTGGATTTTCACTATTTTTTGAATAATTTCAATCTAAGAGTGTTCAACGGAATTTTTCCAACGGCATTACATAAATAATACTTTCTAAAGTTTTATTAAACTCTTGTATCTCATCTTCATTTCTTAATTTTTGACTAGTGACTGCCGCCATGGTTCTCAATAAAATGAGCACTTTCTAAAGCTCTGGTTAAGATCTACCTTTATGTACACTGAGTATTCTTACACCATATGTAAAATCAGCATTGGCATTTGCCTCATCACTTTAGTCATACGTCCTTCAAGGGAAAATATGAAATTAATAGAAAAGTAAATAATTTGTAAAATTGCTAATTCTTACACTTAAAATTAAAAAACAAAGTAAAATAAGTTATTTCAGTATTCACAAATGCAAACGTGTTTTATTTTAGGACCCCCCCCGACAGGTCAAGAAGCGAAAGAGCGATACGGGCGACACTAACATGCACGCCTAGTGCTTCATTGCGCATACATGCAAGGCGTGCAGTGTTTCCATCGTGATGATGTCTTGTGTAAATTAGATCTGTAATATTGGAGTTTTATTTCACGCGATGAAAGTCGCAGAGTAAACTACGTCCGTGTTTTTATACTTTCCTATTGCTGCTTGAGAAGACTGCTTAGGCATGCTTTAAAAAAGTAATATTTGACCAAATTCACGATTTTGTTTTCTCCGAGAAAACACTTAATATGACAAAAGTAAAATAATAGTGCCATGGATAGATAATGGTTTTTTTTTAATCTATTCTGACAAAAAGTCGTATTAACAGAACATTTATTTACCGAGCTACTCGTATTCCGCAAACAACTATTTCACAAAAAAATGTGAGGTTCCATTCCACTCTTAAGACATGTAACTACTTCCCCTATATTATTGCCAACTTTACTGGGCGCTTACGAGTCTATATGTCCGTTAAAACATACGCAGGTAGGGGCAGTGACATTTTTCAAAGGTTGATATCAGAAGTTCTCTAATTACCGTGAACAGTCTTTACACCTGTCGACGTGAGTTTAAACAATTTGTACAGACACCAGCGACGCGAATTAGTCAACACTGTGCTACAACTTATGTACACTGCGACACCTGGCACTCACAGCCAAGCGCTTATATCTAATTATGGAAGAGGAAGGTATGAGAAGAGGGAAGGGAGATAACGGCGTGACCTTATGTATAAAGCTATTCACAGTAAAGTGGGCACTTTTTAATGCCCTGCTCAATTTTTGTCTTATGCCATTTTCTATCATTCTGACATTTTTAAATATAAACATTGCCATGTGAGTAATATACTCAGCATATACATTTCATCACTTTCGAAAGTTAACGTCTGAGGCTGCAATAAAATATATTTATTAGTGACTATGTCTTCTGGTAGGGCCTTAAGAAGTGCTCACTTTACCGCTCGCCAATAGCCTATAGTTCACATACACTCCTGAGAAAAGAAAGTTGGCCACATCTTTTAATGTTCTGAAGTACTTTGTACGAATGCACAGTGGGATGGTTATTGGACTATTCAGATAGTCGTTTGCTAGTCTGGAGAAGAAGTAAGAAGCGATTTATTACGACAATAGTACAATCTACGGTTGCTTATGGAGGTGGATATGCTATGGTGTGGGCAATCAATAAGTCTTGACACTAAAACCAATCTCCGGATCATTCGCAATGGATCCTTAACAACTCGAACGTTCATTGACGAGATCTTGGAGCCACATGCAATTCCTCACGTGAGGAAAATTGGAGAAAAAGCTGTTTCATTCATGATTATGTTAGTGCGCATGAGCCAACATAATTCGGGGATTCCTGCAAGAGCACCACGTGCAACGAATGGAGTGGTCATCCAGACGTCCCGACATGAATACGACCGAACACGTCTGGGACCAGCGTCTGCCTCAGATGAACGTGAGGTGCCTTGTCAGAAACGTGAGAAGACGTGAAGCTGTTATCCATGCGAGGAGTGGTAATAAATTTATTAAGACGCTTAATTACCACGTAGCCATTTTTGGGGCATGACCACCAACCATTTTTGTTTTTTGACACGTTGTGGAATGGCGTGTATTGAGTGTCTTAATTATTACACAGAAGATGGTTTGTTTTCGGTATATCTGTGTTTTCATTTCAATGTGTATGCGTATCATTTGGGTATGACCAAATTTATTTTTTGAGCAGTGAATTTTCTGGTTGCACACATGGCTAGGTTGAGTAGTAGAAGCAAGCGCCTGAAAATACGTGGACACAGTGTGTGTTGAGGAGAGGGTAGAAGGAAATGTGACGTAGCAGGTGCCCATGGGAAGGCGACAGCAGAGGAATAAGTCAGGGGACCAGATAAGGAAGCTGGCAGGAAGCGGAGGGGGAAGAAGAAATCGCTCCCTTGATAAAACAGCCAGCAACAAGGTTTATCGCCTCCGCTGCGGCGGGAAGGGAAAGGTCCGCCAACTCTTGTCGAGTCGGCTGAAATATAGTCGCCTGCACTCGCTGCTCAGGTCCCACCGTCCCGTGCCAATAGGCGAAATAGTATAGGCTTTTCAATGTTAACTGAGCAATCCTGAAAGTCCTGCTCAAGATCTATTGAATAGAAGCTATCTCTATCTTCTAAAATGCTGGAGCAGGATTTGATATTTGTTTTAGCTTCATCAAGTGTTCCGCTTAACTTGTCAAATAACAGTGAAAAGCCATGTAACAAATGATAAAAAATTACAGATTTTCGAACAACATACTGACAAGTTTGTTGCATTGAACGCAATTTTTAATAATTATTCGGTAGGTACTTCAGTTCTCTGTTGTGTGTATATATATATATATATATATATATATATATATATATATATATATATATATATATATAGAGTTAAAACTGTATCGGCTTGAGATGTACGCTATACAGAATTTCTTAGGTTATCTTCACATTTATATTGCAACTCTGCTGGTATGAGTTGTGTTCCCGACTATCAACACATGCGCCATGAGCTGTTAGCTGTCAGAACCACTTTTGGTTTTACAGTATACAAAAAACATATTTTAGCTACGTATTTAAAAAAAAAAGGCCAGTTCAAATTTTACGTTTATCATTAAGTAATCGTCAATCTTCTCTTATTGATTTTTAGTTTTTCGACACACACGGAATGACACTTCAGACATCTTACTTGGAGGGTTTTCCCTTTGAAACAAAACAACAAATAAAATTATTTTCAATCCGGAAATACATTCAATTTTGTATGCACATATTGTAAAACATTAAAGGACGAACATAGTAATTTAAATGTCTACGCCTGACTGAAAATTCGATAACACTGTCGGAAATATTTTCTGCTGCATTGATGGAGAAGCGACTAACCAGCCAATGACTAGCGTGTCGTTGTTAGTGTTCATCTCGACTACCGCCCTGGAATGGATGCAGTACTAATAGTTTAAGAATGTGTGAGACAAAAATTAATTACTGAAAATACGTTACATAAAATACACAGATTTTTGGAAGGCATCATAAAAATAATTTAAGAAAGGGCAATTCTAGACAACAATTTTTCCAACTTTATAAGAAAATATATTGCGGAATAGTTTTATCATCATATCGCTCCGCATGCCATATAACAAAATATGGCTAAAGAAGTATCAGGGCAGAAACACAATGCTCTGGTAAAATATCTTCTCAGAGAGTTAGTAAAATCATTTATTTAGAATTGCCCTTTCGTGATTTTTTATGTATTACCTTCTATAAACTTGTAAATATTATAAAGGCGTAAAGCCTCAATTTCAGATTCACACGCTCTTAATTTTAGACACTTGGCGAGTCTCCGCTCTTCGTACGTCACTTTGTCACTAGGCAAACGTGACAGCAGGACCATTGTTCACTTCTGGGGAACCAAATGTTCAGATGACCAAGCATTCGTGTTTTAGGAATAGGGTCAGTGATAAACTTAAAACTTTAAAACACATAAGAACGAAAACAATGGTTTAAAATAAAAATTTATAGATAGCATCGCCCGATTCGACTAATTCTCTTTCTGTCACTAATCAGCAGATCTGCTTATTATAAATGGTAGAATTTTGCATGCTATTGGAAAGTCATAGGTATTCCTGTCTGCGAAATGTGATACGAAAATATTATATACATAATTTTGAATTAGTTAAATTTATTCTTAAAATCTTTAATTAACATATAGTGGCTTAGCTGTGTTAGTGTGTATACATGTGGGTGTTTATATACACGTAACAATGCCGTAATGTTCTATTTCTCTGTTGCTACGTATTACATTGCTCCTTTCCACCACAGCCAGTAACCAGGCAGTAGACTTCATCACTGTTTACCGTAGGCAGCATAAACTCTTATTTTATTTATTTTTCTAATTGTGGCAAAAAAGAGTTAAAAGAATAATGGCACAGCCAATATACTACCCTCAAAGATAAAATACTTTCGTATTAATTAACCAGAACTATGCAGAGGGTGATATACAATATTGCTGAGATATTATATTAAGTGATTATTGAACTTAAATTTTTATGATATGTAACAACATGCCAGTGGGTATGATTCGTAATGTGGTTATTCATTAGCTTTTTTTTCTCCGGAAACGTTATTAATTTCCCGTTATGGTTCCACACATGCATTCCTTTTCCATAATTTTGTTTTGTGCCCTTTCCATCCCGAGGGGAATTTTTGCTTCTCTTGTATTTTACATTCCCCTAAAGGCAAATCTCTTTTTATTTTCATATCCGTTTTGAAAAAAAAAAGACAATTATATATATTGTGAATGCGAGTATGCATTTTTATTTATGTATATGACTTAAATTTATTAATAGATGGTGTATTATCCCGAATATTTGATTAACTTTGTTCTCAGCCACACATTTTTTTAAAACTTGAGCCATTTGTCAAAAGATTGCTTGATCGCATATGTTTAACCAAATAATATTTGTGTTCCCCTCACTCTTGGCCCCTGATGTTCTCTGATAAATATCAAGCAGTTGGTCGTAATGTAATGTGATACGGACATCTCCTGGTATATAAGAAGCATGGTGGCGTCACAGTAAGTGTTGGAAGTGATCAACATTAGCTTTAGTGCATGCCTGCACCCACCTTTCAATGTAACAAGAAATCCTACCAACACATAAGGAGCCACGGCGTCAATTTCCCTCCGAACATTGCCCTGTAGTTCCGTGATAGTCCGCGGCTTGTCAAACCCTGTCCCTTCCAGCATGTCCAATAGGAAGAAATCCGATGGGGTACGGTCAGGAGATTTGGGTGGCAGAAGTACTTTGGAAACGACACGATCTCCAAAGAAGGGCACAGTTTCTCTCATACTGGAGTTGTTAATGTGGCCAGTAGTAATAAAATGTGTGTTCTGAGCAACCAGGCTTCAGGCGGGGGTGCCCGCGTGCCACGGCAGCCATATTGGATGATTTAATCCCGAAACATAATGCTGTGTCATTCCTCATCAACAGCATCCATCTTGGTTTACATTCGAAATTTCCCTCTTTACCTCGGACCTATCCTTTTTTCCTTGTTCCCAACCACCTTCTCCATCATTCCACTTGGTATTTTCATGCTCTGACATTCCAATTGTTTATTTCATGCCCTGTCATTCTGCGAGGTTATTTTCTCATGCTCTCTAATTCATTCCTGTCTCTCTCTTTCATACCTTTTCTCTCTTGCCTGCTCTAGCGCTTGGTTTTCTCGCAATATTTCTGGTCTCCTTTTTCTCTCTTGCTTTCTATAATTTCTTCTTGTCTCCAACCCCTTTTCTCTCTTGCTTGCATTTTACTTCATCGATCTATAATTCTCGCACCCACCTCCAGGATGTGCTGATGCCAAGATCTACTGTTCACAGCTAGGAGCGTTGGTATCGATGCGGCCACCTTGTGTGTTGATTCACTCGTCGCCTGCAGAGGTGCGCTGGTGGCGTCCATTTGAGTAGCGTTGATGGCTGCTAGGGGGACAGACATGAAATGTTGTATTCTGGCGCACAGTAGGCTGGGACCCTCGGTATTATGCACACTCATTTCGGAGCAGGTTTGCTCAAAAAATTGCTGGTAGCCATGCAGTTTCGATCCAACCACCCTTTGGTTGCCAGTCCGATGTCTAAACCACACAACCATCATTGCATAGGGAGTGTTAGCATATTAGATTAAGAAAAAACTCGCATCGACCTATGCACTCCCAAGAAATAAACTTATCACGAAAAATAGAGTGTTTAATGACAAATATAGAAAAAATCTGCAGGCACCACACATGCTGACGCACAATTTTTTGTGTAAAATTGATTTATAAATATTAATAGCACTTATACAATGCCTATTCTGGTCCGCGTGAGTGCAGGCCACTAATTAAAACTACATTAGCATGTAACGTACATCCATGCAACTACAGACAGGCCATGACTTTAAAGAAGAATTATGTAAAAATAAATAAAATCATTCTAACATTCAGAAAATAAAATTAATATACTTATGTATAATAATTTGGGCAAGCCATGCCTCTATATAAAAGTTGAATGCATCCATACAGAGGCAATTTTGCAGCGATGTACATGTGCGTTGATCATGCATTAGCACAGGCACTTCTGTTATCTGCAACTTGTTAGTGCAGTATGGAACGAAACCTGCTGAGCGCATGGTCATAAACGTCACGTTCCACGCACATGTGAAACATTGGTTTTTCTGTAACAACTATCTGTAGGACTAAAAAAACTAATTACCATATCATTTGTTTCTTTGACGTGGCTTCTGAAGGATGACGATTTCCAGTGTTCACCACCATCTCGCCCTCATGCTTTATCATCCACATATAACAATGTGCATGGCTTCCAGGGCTTGGGACAGAGGGCTATAATTTATTAGTGTTTTATAATTTATTACATATATTTGATTTATTTATATTTAATTATTTATTGAAATTATATAATTAACTTTTTATTGTATATAATAATGATTTAATAAGTATATTTATATATAATCTGTATATCTGTAATATATATCTGTAAAAAACAACAGTGTTTAATTTTCTATATGCAAACATGTTGTATATTTATATTTATAAAAAGCAACTGCGTTGTAACGCGCATAGTGTACAGGCGGTTTATGAGGCACAGGAAAAGACAACTTCCCACTTGAAAAACAAAAACCTACACAGGATATTTCCAGAAAGACGACAGCCACATAACAAGAATTTAGTAGATAGTCAGATGAAGGGAGAAGGGAGGGGCAACACTGAAATAAAGATTAAATTCATGTACGATTCGAAAACCAATTACTGCAGTGCATGAATACGATTCGAATACCATTTCGAAACCACAACATCCACTAGGATAAGCGTCCAGTCCCCTAGGAAGTAAATATAAATCCCAGGTCGGAGACTCAACATAAATGTCAAATTCAGTGCACAAGTACATGCACATGTGATTGTGCAATGTGAAATAGTACACACATCACCCAATATCAGTAACTCGCCTGGCAATGTAAGTATGGTATATATCTTGTACGGGCTAGAGTATGCCACTATTCAATAGCACCACCATTCAACAGCAATACACCTCTCAAGATTAATACAGCTCTTGCATGTGCTACATAATACTGATGGAAAACCACATAATTGCAACAGCGCTCAAGTACGCACATAAGTGATTGCAGAAATAGTACACACTTCACGACATATCAGTAACATGCCGGGCAAGATAAGGTTACCGCTTGCATGGGCTACAGTATGCCACCATCCATCAACAAAAACATACCTGAGAAGAATAGTATGTTTCTTTTATGAGCTACAGTATACTGCTGTTAAAATCACATAAATAGAACTCAACTCAACAGCCCTGCCAACAAATGGTAAACTTGTCTGGGAAGCGAATATGGTATTTCTAATGATTAAATTATGTGTTCTGACTAGACATCGAACCCGATACTATGCATAGTTTTTAAGTGTGTATTGGGCGATTGAATAGTTCTTCATGTATGTACTTCTGTGTTATTACAGCATATTCATTACAATTCATGTTGAGAGGACATGTGTGCGAGTTGTGTAATGGGTTGGTGATTATGTTATTAAATAAAAATAACAGTAATAAAACTGATTTTATTCCCTTTGATGGAGGTCCCTTGAAGACTGGTATAGCCCACGACCAGCATATATTATGTACATTCACACCTGTAATAAACACTATACACATGTATGCACATGTGCTAATCTAGTTACACAATTCGCTGTTCTGGTGTATATAAAGTCATTTACTAGGATTTGAATACTCGTTTTCACACATCAAACTATGCTCCAGATAATCCGCAAAAGTCCCTCTTAGTGAACAAAACCGTAACTGGAGTGATGAACGAATGCGCCGGATGCATTATCACACACTTTGTAGACCTGCACCCCAAAATATATTGTTTCGAATGAACAGTGTATACATAAAGCAAAGGGCGTATAGCCTAGCATGTTGCAATAACTCCTGTACAGGGATTATTTGGAATGCCTCGAACAAAATTCTAGGGTACTGGAGACCCACTTCCAATTCCAACGGCATGCCTGCAATGTGTTTACTGAACAGGTGACAAAAGTGGCATTGTCAAGCTCGGGCGACAAATGTTTCATTGAGCCGGATGGCGTGACGATCTTGCCTTGAGGGCACTACCGAATTGTAGTCTAAATTTTTTTCCCTACTTATAACTAACTGCCAATCCACTAACATCTGTGTGCCAGTAGTAAAACATCAGTGTATCAGAACATCACCTTCTCCATCATCAATTGTATGCCAACTACCACAACATCAATATCACTAACTGCCTTCACCAACATGTCATCGCCCTCATAAACTGCTGTGAGGGTGCAGCACTCAACTAGAATCGCCAGTCGCCAGAATCGAAACGAGGACCTGCTTCAGCCCGAATTCATTTCTCTATTTACGAGGGGGTGGTCCGCCACCCTTCTGCCTGCGAGGGGCGTTTTGCCTCTAATTGCCATCCCTGCCTGTCTGGTTTGCTGCCTGGTACTTCATAAATAACATCTACAAAGTATCCATGGGAAATAACATCCTTCTGCTACAAAGTCAGTTAAACTGGCTTGCTACAACTGAATCAACATCAACAGTGAGGCCAATTTATTGTACCAGTTTACTTTAAACGGAGAGTTCTAGTTGTAAGGGTTAGCACTCCAACACGGGGAAGGGGATCTTCCAGCAACCTGTTAAGTGATTTCCTAAATATGTAAAATCAAGAATAGATATTAGCATATCTGTGCGCATCTGTACATAAAAAAGAGCGAATAGTGTATGAATTTAATGTTTTTCTCCAGAATCTTTCAAATTAAGAAATGAAATGCCAATAACTGTATATGTGTGCATAAAAGAACGAGAGAGATATGTATTTTTTAGAAGTTTTTATTTCGAATGTGTCAAATTATGAAAAAGAGATGCCATTATCTGTGCACATGTACATAGAATAAAAGTGAATAGAAGAGAGAAATGTGTTCATGTTTTTTTTTTCAAGAAATATGTATATACGTTTATAAAGAAAATTGTACGTAGAAAGAATGATCCAATTTCATAAATATTTTTTTGTTTAAATATTGTTTGTTGTGTGGTTTCAAAGGAAAAAAGTAAGAAGTAAAATATTTGAACATACTTTTCTATTTTTAGTTTTTTTTTCTTCACATTTTTATACCTATCAGTGTGTACATAATAAATGTGACAAAACACTCAACCTTTGATAATGCAAAGTGTTGGAGAAACTGGAGGGGGGAAGGGGTACACAAATAATTGCACTTTTACTTCAATAGCACACTTTTATTATTTACCCTCTCAACACAACAGATGGGTTCACACAAATTAAAAATCAATATCTCGCCCACACAGCTCTTACAAATACACAAACGTAAACAAACATTTTAACTACTGCAAATAAGTAAATAGTTTAACAGGAGTGTAAAAAATGCAACTAAGACACTTTAGAAATAAAGAATATGGGATACAACAAGACTAATAAATGTAATTTTCAATAGTTCACTCGCTGAAATTTTTCCATAGAAAAATGCAAACATATTTTAACTAAGTGATAACATTTTTAGGTTATTTGCCAAATTAAGATAAAACACTTCATTTCAACATGTAAAAAGATAATAAAAATACTTAATAGAAACTTTCATGCAACTGAACACTACGACTTTGAGTGATTTTTAATTATTTTCTTAATTAATTTATTTCAAAACAAGACACACAGATTGTAAACTATGTGACTTAAGTTTATAATTATGGTACAGTAAATAATATGTACAAAGTGCACACAGTTATTAAAATGGTTTAAACGTGGTGTTGGAGAGAGTGGACCAGAGTTATTTGTCTGGTGCGGCCCACTGGCAGCGGAGATGCGATACTGCGTAGTCATGCAGTGGCCGGCAGATGTGGCTTTTTCTCTGATACCTCGCATGGAGATTGATACCTACTGGCTTGCACTGTGCTTCTCCACTGCAATACGACTATATCACATTATTACACGTAATTTTGTATTTTTTAAGAGTCTTTGCTTACACAAGGTGGGAAAACATATTGGACAGACTTTATTCAAATTATAAGAGTTAAAATAATACTTTACTGAAATGTTGGGAAACACAAAGCATTTTTTTAGAGTCATTGCTTACACGTGGGAAATATTATAAAAGGAAGATATAACTTATACTTTATTGACAATTCACGCACGTCATTTAATATTTTGAAATAACAGGTTTTGGGAATTTTGTGGTTGGAATAGCTGAGCAGCAGTTAAGGGTATAACCTTTTGATCTACACAATCTGAGTTCAGTCAGCAGTTAGGGGTGGTATGGAGCGGGCATGCAATTACCTTTTGTAATAAACCTGTCAGTACGCACACTTGCTCAATTGTATAGTTATTTAATAGGTAATTATTAATTTCAATAGCTAATTATTCTGTAGTTAGAAATTACTCATAGCTGAATTTGTAATGGTCATTCATATTTCTATTGATAGTTATTCTAATTACACATCCAATCTAACCTAAATCATTCGTCACAGAGCTCAGTCGCTCGTCGACCTCCAAAGGGTAAAGACGTAAGATGCTCCCAACCCTCAGAGATCAGTAGTGCACGAGACATCGAAGAGCCAAGATCTCTGTTGCTACCGACACCCTATCCCCTGCCTCTCACCCACCATTATAACTCAGTCCAAGTCTTTACACATGGTGAAAGATAAATCGAGTCCTACACGAGTGGGGAAAAATATTCAGAGTCCCGATCAGATGGTGCTACGTTGACTATCATCATAGACATGCTCGCGAGTGAGCTGTATGGATGGTGAGTTATCCAGCGTCTTTTAATTTTAACTTGAGAATTAGTCGGTCAATGGCTTGTCAACCATCATCGGCTATGCACCATACTACAAATGGCTGGTACTCAATACAGCATGCAATGAACGTGATGAATTATCTGCATATATAAACTTATATATACATACCTCATACAGATGGTGAACGAATGTAATTAGTATACATATGGATGAGAGACACAAAAACAGAAATATAGTGAAATATTGCGAAACATTGCGAAAACATTGCGAAGGATTGCGAAAGATTGGGAAGGTTGTGGGGATGGAGGAGGTGGTGGTCTGTGTGTGTGGGTCGGTGTGTCCTGTAATGCTAAGGTATACTTGAGATACAGTAATAGGTATAGGTGGTCAGTGTATTTCGACTGGTGTCAGTCGGCTTGGTAGATGGTATGAGAAGTTGATTGTGTCACTGGTATGGGCTGTATGATTGCTTTGTATGGTCTGTGTGTACATATGGTTAACGTATATAAGAGATATGGTGCGTCGTATAATTTGTAGATATAAACGGTATTTGTTGGTAGAACAAGTAGAATGCGTGTTAGGTTATGGGCTTGCCTCAGCTGTATAGTTGCTTGGTACACTTGAGTTATCATGTATATTGTCTTTGTGTATTGGGTGGTGTGGTCTAATTGAATTTTTTTGGTAATAGGCGATGGGGTGTTGGGTGGTCTGGTATAACTTGGGTTATATACTGGACTGTTGGTTGGTATGTGCGACTAATATATGTTTGGCTGGTGTCGAGCAGTAGAGCAGAAAGTATGAGCAGTAAGTAAAATTTGGTAAGTCAATGTGGACTGAATGTTTCAGATATGCTTGATTTTTAGCAAGAGGTGTGAATGATTAGTATATATCGTCTGGTGTTGGCTGGTAAAGCAGATCGCATGGGTGAATTACAGTGTCTCGTATGGCTTGTTTATATGTGTAACTTGTGAAGTTAGATGGGCTGAAATGCTAAACAATATAGTTGACTGTTATGATTGATCAGTAAATCTGAGGAATGCTGGTTGAAATGGCCTGTATTTTAATAGCATTACTGAGGTATGCTTTTGTTAGAGCGAATGATACGGTTTATGCTGTGTATTTTGTTTGGTGTGATTATATGCTGTAGTGGTTCGTTGATTTATTAAGATGGCATAGTATGTTGGTATATGCTAGCGTGGTCAGCTAGTATTTTATGGTTTGTGTGATTAATGGATGGTGTAGGTGGTATAAAATGTGTAGTTATGCTGCAATGTATGACTAAAATGTGATCTGTGTGGCATTATTTCAGTATGCTGGGTTATGTTTGGTGTAGCACCCAGTATTCCTGGTCAGTAGGGTTACTCATATATTTGTTCGTATGTCTGAGGTGTGGTGGTCAACATTTTTATTGGTATGGATGTTTGGTATAATTAGGTGGTTTGGTTGATGGGTGGTATGATATTTGGGTTGTGTCTGATGGTAATGATGAGATGACAGTCATGCTGGAATTACGTTTCTTTCAATATTTTGTCAATTTTTGTGATTTTTCTTTGTTTTGTAGTATTGTATGGTGATAAGTAAGGGCAGGGGTTTATGTTTGGGTGCTGGGATGATTGTGAGGTTAACATAATATGTTCTTTGATTTTTTTTATTATTTTACATACTTGTGATTTTTTTGTATTATTAGGGAATTTTTTGGTAGTTTTTATAGAACTTTTAGTGAATGTTTAATAATATTTTTTAATTTCTTTTATTTTTTGTCGAAATTTTTCGAATTTCCCTATTTTTTAATTTTTTTAATGGTTTTATTTGTTTGGATTTTTTATTTTTTTTATGTGTAATTTTTTTGGGGGATTTAAATTTTTTTTTTAGGTCAAAGGTCAATATCAAGGTCACTTGGATCCAAGATGGTCGTTGGGTGACCGAAATGACAGAGTAGGATGTTGGGAATCCAAGATGGCGTTTGGGTGACCGGAATAACAGAAGTCGGGAATCAAGGATGGCGGCCAGAGCTCACTCGAGAGCCACGTGCCGAATCCTAGTTCTATAAAATTAGAACATTTTTATTGAAAAGGGTCCTGAGACCACACCGGTCTTCTCTCCTGACCCCAAGTCCACCTTGGTGACGAAGTCCACCTCGCCTGCTCCGGGAAAAATTATAAATTTCTGTGGATCCTTTTTTGCAAATGGAGAAAAAACGGAATTAAAAAAAAAGGGATATTAAAAAAAAATGGAAATTATTATTTTAAAAAAGGGAAATTTTGAGTTTTTTTTTTGGGGTTAAAACATTCGATTTTAACGGAAAATGGGAAACTTTTGGTTAAAACAATCAATTTATGAAGTGGTTTTTGGAAGAAAAGTGGAGGGCCCTCCAAAGCCGGAGAGCCGGCACCTATGTTTCTTTTCTAGAACTCTCCAAATCATTCTAGTCCCATTTGATTTTTTTACACCATCTTAGGAAATGAATTTCGAAAAATTCTGAAGTTAGTTTTCGGTATGTGTATAGGCTAAACTTTTAATCTAAGAAAACAACAATATCTCAACCGGACAATTCGCTATTGACTCGAAAACACGTTTTAACTCTTTTCACCCTCTAAGGTATCAAGTTTAGACTAATTATTTCTTAGTGGGTACCTTGCACCCTTAGTGGAAGCAATCTCTATATCCAGCGGTTTGAGTTGTGCGTTGACGAGAGTCATGACAGTCAGCAGGAATCTTCACTTTGTACATAGAGATTAAGAGTAAGTAAACAGAATGTTTTTAGCAGTGAATCATTACGTCTTAATATTGGTTGTTAGGAAGCCGTGTAGCTGTGCTGCTAAGGCAGATTCACACACTTAAGTTTACTTGGGGCTATTTGTGTTAGAGTTGCTTTAATTCTGTGATAAAAGTATTTGTCCTATGTTAGCTGTATTAACATGGGAGTTTAGCCATGCTCGTCTTTGATAAGTTCTCATTCAGCGTTTTAAACATTGTCATCTATTTTTCAACAATATTCTCCTCTCTTGAAGTGAATTAGCTCTCACAGATTTTACCAGCAAAATGAAAACGAATGAAATTGAGACTTTTTAAAGCCTTTCGAAAATTTGTAAAAAATAATAATATAGTCCAGATTGAAGTTGGTAGAATTAAAAATGAAAACCGAAAACACACGAAAAGATTCGACCTTTTTATCTTATTGGCCGACAATTAGTTACGTTTACGTTATGTTGAAGTTGGGTTAACTTCTCGCATAAAAAGTTTAACATTTACGTTGCTCTTAATTCAATGCGATTACACAATTGCACAATCTATGATCTACTCACGTTAACTTCACACTTATAAAATCCAATTTCGGAAAAATCCCTCCGTATAAGGCGTGCTTGGTTGTTTCCTAAATATGTTTTGTAACACAGGTGTTTTATTGTGTTTACATTAATCTACCATATTTTTAACTTAGCGTACTTTAATTTTGGTTAAATTTACCTTTCACTTATATTTTATTTGTAAATTATAATACTTCCTTTATAATTATCATGAATTAAAACAGAAAGAAAATAGCTGTTGGTAATGCCCAGTAAGAAATAGTTCTTATGCAAAATATTATTAAAATAAAGCGTGTGTACAAATGCACTTCGTCGGTCGTCCCTTTCATGTAATTCCCTAGACTCAGTTAGGCTTTGTTCACCGGAGGTGGAGGAATGTATCGATGTAGAACTATATATATATATATATATATATATATATATATATATATATATATATATATATATATATATATATATATATATATATAGTTCTATATATATATATATATATATATATATATATATATATATATATATATAAACGGCCAAGCAGTATAGCTCCCAACATGTGGCGAAGTGGCAAAGTGTAGCCTCTTGTGACGAGAGGGTTAAGAGTCCTCAAGAGCGAAAAAGTGATTACACGCTCTCTTCCCTTCTCTCGTTATGCCTCTTCCTCCCCTTCTCTCTCTCTCTCTCTCTCTCTCTCTCTAACGCGTTCGAGGAAGGCACTCCACCAAGTCTGCAGAGTGTCGCGCTGCGAGCCTCAGCTGACAGCAAATCTACATGAATATGAATTCCCGACTCTCTCCTTCCTTTAGCCAGCATTAACTATCTCTTTCCCTCGCTCTCTTTTCCCTAATTCCCTTTCTCTCTTATGGGAAGAGCTTCCCGTCCAACAACCTCTTCTCCTCCTCTTCACATCCCAGACCCGCCGGGATATGTTGTCGCATTTCATGAGGGGCGTAGTGCATGTCATTCCTTTGGGGAATTTGTGGCAGGCTTCCGCAGTTGAAAAGTAGTCTGCGCTCTCTTGGAACAACGGCGTCACAGTAATTATAACCCCCATTTGCTCTTGGGCAACATTGCTACGTCTGCAGTTACCACCGTATTACGGACTGTCGGGATTATCATCTGCATAAACACGACCGCGGCGTACAATATTTACAGTAGTCTAAATGACAAAAAGTTTGCAAGAAATCAAAATATGTACGGAAACTGTGTAACTTTAAGGCTGCTGCGTGACTGAGGATTTGGTATGGGGAAGTGCATGTTGATGAAATTCGGTTTATTGGCGTTCCTGTTGAACACAATTATGTGACACCAGGAACTTTTACGCGCAGAAAAATACGTGCTTCACTGCTGTGGAAGCCTTTTGTAACATTAATGTATAGCCTGTTTCCTGGAAAGATCAGATTACTTGAAAACTAAATAAAAAACTTCTGAAAAACTAATTATTATAGGTTTATTTGCTTCGAGGCAGAGTTTGTGAGTATCATTTCTCACACCTAGGTTTTAGCTACAAGTTTATATTTTCAAAATTTGCCTTACAAAACCGAATTTAATTGGCATGTATTACCCTATACCAAATTCTAAACCGGGCAACATATTTAAGAACCATCTTCCAGCTGTGCATTTATTCACGACTTCGATTATCTAAAACGGTTGCTAAAGATTTAAATATACCATACAAACAGAATTTCCCCAGCTGTAAGCAGAGAAACAATATTTATAATTACCGTGACTATGAGACACCATTAAAAATTAATTGAAATATGAAACCTACACGGAGAACTGCAGTTTAAGTAGAACTAGCGGCTTAAGAATATTACTGAATTCGCCATTACGAAATGGAAAATTTTAGAAAGGAGTGTGTTTCCATTTTTTAAATTGAACTCGTGACTAATGATTGGAAAATAAAGAAAATTTCGATTTACAAAGCTGGCATGCAGTGAATAAATTGTGTAATTTCGTATTGCAACCAGTATTCTTAAATATAACAATCTTACAGCCCCTTTCACATGAGGCGAAAGCGTAAATCAGAACGCATCTTGTCACCGCTGCGAATTCGCTAGCTCTTCTCATCAGAGAGGGGCTGCTGTGGTTAGACTGCTCGCCTCCCACCAAGGAGAACCGGGTTCGATTCCCGGCGGGAGTGGCTCACAGATTTTCGCGTGTGGGAATCGTACCAGAGTAGGTCGCTGGTCGGCGGGTTTTCTCAGGGATCTCCTGTTTCCCCCGCCCTTCTGTTCCGGCGCCGGTCCCACACTCGCCTCACTTCACCCTCATCGGCTCTCAAGATCTCGATGTCAAGAGACGCCCGTACCTCTCCACTCCATTAACACTTTGAGTAGGTTACCTGTACGTTAACTGGCAATTAAGGCAAACCTAGGACGAAGAAGCACAGGATAAGAAGACGGCATATGCACGTGCGTCCTATTTTGTGTTGAATAGAATGATGTGTCTCTGCTACAGTTTATTTTAAAAGCTGGAAATAAAGTAACAGCTACAGTGACGAGAAAAGATATTCTTCTGAAAGAAATTTTGTTTTGACTTTAGCATAAATATAGCAAATTATAAATTAAACGCCTGTGTAAATTCTTTATTCTCGTTTTACACACATTTACTAAACCAAAATTATCTAACATTATGAAAACAAAAGGTATGTTTATTTTAAACCGTAACATACTTATTTGTAATTTGACTTACGTGCGACTACCAAACATATGAAATATTTATTTTAATAAAATTGAAATATCTGATAACTGATGCGTATTGACCGTCGCTAAAGATCTCTTTGAACCAGGTAGCAAGAGAGATCAACCCTACCACATAACAGTGCGTATTTTCGATAGTGTTGCGGACGCACCAAGTGCTGGCAAGCCGAGGAGGACAGCCTCGAGTGCCATAGCAAGGAAAGCAGGGCGATATGTGGTGTTTGGTTTGGTAACACGAACGTTGAGGGTTGCAATGCGGGAGGAGGCCGGCGGGGTCAGTATAAAAGACGCGGTGCCACAAGGTCAGCGAGAGACGTCACCAGGGCGCCGCGACGCCGGCGCGCGTCCACGACGGGAGGTTTCGCGGTGCCCCGAGCGACCAACAAGCGGCTTCAGCATACTCAGTGGCATAGGCTGTTCACGATAAAGTGATCGCTTTTTAAGTTAACCTTAGAAAAAGAGTCACTGCTCCTACCTGCATATATTGTAACGGGCGCAATGAGTGACATTCGCCCAGTAAAATTGGCAACGTTGAAAGGGAAGTAGTTCCATATCTTAACGTCGAATAGAAAGTACTAAGAAACAATTTGTAATAACTTAAATTATTTATTTCGCTTTCTGTTTTTTTTATGAAGTGAAGTGTGAAAATGAGCAGATTAGTATAAAATATTTACTTTTTTTTTAAATAATTTCACAGTCTCACTCGACCGACGCAATGATAAAGTGATAAAACCCACGGGAGTGTTAATTTTACGTAAGGCGGAAGAATACACAATGGACATACAAGTAGATCTTAAGCAGGGCTATCAAAAGAGCTCATTTTAACGTCAACAGCTATAAGTGGTAACCCACGTAGACGCAAGGCGAAGCTTAACGGTACCAAACTCGTGGCCAGGTTAAATTAGAGTCATAGATCTTAACTTTGACGGTTGCTATCAGTTTCTACATAAAGTTTATAGTATTGAGTGTATCTTGAAGAGAGATATAAGGTTCACACTTAGCTGTTGCAGAATATTGTCTTATGAAACTATTGTTTTGTACTTACGTATAAGTAAATTATTAATATTTTGGTAACTGTAGTGTCTTACTAAGTATGCCACCCCATTTACTTTGATAAGTTGTTACGCCCCCTTAAGGGAGCGTGACAATAGGCTATTAATGTTAGCACTTACACTTGCAGAATACATAGTTAAAGACTGCTGTGAAATACACAACTCTGTCGCAGGAAAGGACGGTATTCGCATTGAAGATACTTTGATAGTTGAAGGAATGCTTCACGATTCCTTGCGTTTTTTTTCTTCGGGGTTGCCACTGCGCTGTAGAGTGTATCGTTATACACATTGGCAGAAGAATTCCGTATTTTGGTTGCTATCGCGGTGACTGCATGTAACTGCTGGCCGCTGGAGCGGCTGCAGTCGCCTCGTGTCAAAGAGCTGTTGAAAATACTACTACTTAGAATCTATTATATGAAGTGTTTGCAGTCTGGGATCAAAAAATGTCTTTGATGTTAAACTCACGCTAAGATTTTTGAAGCTAAAGTACGAAAAATAACCTCAACTACATGGACTAATAATATTGCT
The DNA here is from genome assembly GCA_029891345.1 of Dryococelus australis. Lineage (NCBI taxonomy): Eukaryota > Metazoa > Arthropoda > Insecta > Phasmatodea > Phasmatidae > Dryococelus > Dryococelus australis. The sequence continues at coordinate 264,300,130 of CM056993.1, forward strand.
TCATAGAGATACATACCACCGACTTAATGATGACAGTCGATATGTCTGCCTTATGCAATAATTACCCATGATACATTGCTGCACATAGGATAATTTATAGAAACTTCAAGAATAGCTGCGATCATACATATTTGATTAGCATATAACCAAATAGTTGTTATGTAATCAAAGTAATATACTTTACTTTATCTTTCATCTAAGAATGACGAGGAAACATTACAGAATAATGAAGTTAATATGGTATGGTATCTACGCCATATAGAATGATATAATTTATGAATACGTTGCCCATTGCACATTTATTAAATTAGTTCCGAAATATATATCTGATAGGCAATAAGGTTATTACTGTCTTATACGAGCAGCGATCTTCCCCCTCCCTCGCACACACCTCGTAAAACAAAATTTTTTCTATACTGCAACGCATTCAACTCAAACCAGTTTTTTGAAGCCTGTTTTCAGAAGGAAAATATAGGCGTATGCAATAATTTGAATGTCTATCTTGCATGTATAACCCCCACCCTTTTACTAACTTTTAAACACAACAACCTAATTTCACCAAACTAGGTGTATATATAGTATTTAGTAATGTTATCGGACTTTTATAGTAGTCGATAACGTTGGGTTCTTATTTTCAAAATAACAGCAAATTTTTTTTTAAATTTTGGTCACAATGTTATATCTCGGCAACAACTTAACAGTTTCCATTAAATTTGTTACGTTGATAGTGCATGATATAAGCATTGAAATTATATAGCAATAATCTTACAAATCCTCAACTTGGTTAGATACTACAAATTGAAACATTAAATCTTTTCCATTTTATTATCTCACGGAACCACTTAACGAATTTATAACAAATTTGTTACGTTGGCAGAGAATGATATATGCCTTTAATTGTAGAAAGTGTTAGTGTTTATACGATGCTGTTTTGGAACCTAGTGCAACACAAGCAATAAAGATTTTACATCATATCGTGGAACATACACATGCCATATTTCTCAATAAGTAATACTATTGTAGGCCAAGTTTATATATGCTATTTAAAGGGAACACTTATTTTCAAAATAACAGCTATATAGATATTTCAGGTTTATCTGCAATCTGTACAATATCGTTTTACCAATTTCGACCAAAATTATGTTAAAAGTATATTTTACAGGCATCAAATGTGTGAAAACATAGCTTATTTTGTCCGCCATTTTGTAGAATAGCGCCGTAAGAAAAATGCAGTTTTAATGTCACTAAATATCATACTCATGTAATACTACAGTACGTAATGAAAACTAAACTGATTCAGTGGGTCAAACTATTAATAAACATTATATACTACAGTGCTATATCTATGAAGCCATTTAACCAATTCCAATTTAACTTTTCTATGCTAGCAGTATCTATGAATCAAATAATCTTATACTGTTAGAAATATTTTTCGCAATACTCCACCGAAGCTTTTTTTTAAATGCCATCGTAATCTACTTATTTATATAACTTACAGCCCTGCTAGTCGGGAAATAGTACTTCATACCAGCTCTGTCTCAGGAAATATGAAGGAAATCAACGAAAACAACTATTTCGTTTTAAATATAACCGTTCTTTAGCTATTGTATTTTATTGCGTGAGAGGCCAAAGCAGCATGCAGTAAACTATAATGCAATTGACTCGGTACTTAAGAGTGGGATGGACACGTGCGTCCAAGGTCAAGAAGCGAGGGAGCGATACGGGCGACACTAAATCGCACGCCTAGTGCATCATCGCTCCTACGTGCAAGGCATGCAGTGTTTCCGTCGTACCGCTCTACTGTGCAAATTAGACCTGTAACATAGGGGTTTTATAACACGCGATGATAACTCACAGATTAAACTACGCCCTGATATTTGTACTTTTCTCTTGCCGTTTAAGGATCCTGCACAAGCAAGCTTTAAAAATGCGATATTTGACCATCTTCACGAATTTTTCTCTCCGAGAATATACTAAATATGACAAAAGCAAAATAATGGGACATGGATAATAGTTTTTTTTTAATTACCTTTTCTGACAAAATGTCGTATTTGTAGAACATTTATTTACCGAGATACGCTTATTCGCGCAAACTACTATTTCACAAAAAATGCGGGGGTCCATCCCACTCTTAACGAACAATGAAAACTATTATAATCTGTACAGAACTGTGCCTTTTAAGCTGTGCAATTTGCTCACTATTTTTGCACATTCTTGTAAACGTTTCTCTCTAGACCAGCTTGCTACACATGTTACAGTTTTGGCATTTCTCTTCCAATTCCAAGAGAAATGTCTGTTGGCACATATACAATTGTTCTGTGTGAACATTTCTGTGCAAAAGTATGATCTAATGCAGTTGCATAAAACGATACCCTTAGGAATTTTAGTTAGCTCCCTAACTTCAGAATTCATGCCATTGTTACGTGGTTATAACCCGGGTGTTGTATCCTTTGAATAATAATATTATTATTTATAATGTTTTAGTCTTAAAGGAACATTCAATTTGATTGAAGAAACTTTTTACACTGTACAAAAGAAGTACTGTGGAAGCCTGGACATTATATACACCTCACAACATTGCAAACAGTGTTCGATAAAGAAACACACATTATTTATCAGCGATAAAGAATACGAAGACACACACGTAATTTTACCATTATTTAATCAACCTATACAACAATAAAAGTTTGTGTTAATTCGCGAACCTTATGGTTTTTCGATGAAGATCAACTAATTTTTCCATGTAAGTTACAAGTTGAAGTATCACCTGTGTCTTAACAGCGTTTTCGTACATCATTAATGAAACCATTTGATCATAAAATTTTTTCGCGCGCGATTTGTCAGCAACACGACAAAAGCGAATTTCGAAGAAAAAATGGTTATCTTGCTCTCTTTCACTTTTCTTTCATTGTTGAATCGGTGGTACGTTTCCCAGAAGACACACTCCACTGCTATCCTAGAGCATCCCTTCCACGTACCAGCGAACAGCTAATACCAGACAGGCCGGTTAGTTGCTATAAAAGTTAACTAGATGCCTGAACGACCAAGAACAAGTCACATAAGAAGTTCATTCCTGCACATTGAGGGGGAAGTATGATTGCCATCTTGGAATTAATTTATTTTCCTCCATAACTTAATTTTTGGAGTCATGGTATAAAAACCAAGCATGTCAAGGCATAAAGGACATCTTAAAGTTATTTCGAAATCCAACGTCTTTTTCTTAAATTATTAGATTCGCATTTGTTACCATAATCAAATATTACCTAATTATTAAATTTAATAATGTTAATTCCACTGAAATCGTACAAATTAAAAAAACAATCGTTAAGTAGTCCGTGGCATGTTAAGATTTGATTTTGTACGCCTGGTCATGAATATTTTACTAGGAATATTTGTAAGAAAAATTGAAGATGGAATGTATACTACCCACTTAGGAAGGTCATTGCTTGATTAGAATGACAGGGCGCCATCCAGGAAACCACGAAATTCAAAATGGCAGCCAACTATTTAAGTCACACTCGTGATTCCTCTGCCAGAAGACCTATATTTTTATTGTTATAGATTTTTCACTGTAAACTGAGCACTTTTGAAAGCTCTGCGTAGCATTTACTTCTTTGATTAGTACGTTGTATCGTTCCACAAAACGCGAATTTAACACTGCAGTGTACCTAACCTTTTTGTTCAGGCGCCGTACTAATGAAATTGTGGGATTCTTTAGGCATGTAAATGTGTTATTGATATGCAGATTCTTAAGTTAATGTGAATAAGACAAGAGCAGTTACCTTGCTGGACATACATTTAAACATTACGTTATCAATACACCGCTGAGTCTTCCGATTAGTTCTATTTCTTCATTGCAAACTTAACTACGAATCCATATGCTAATGTACACTGTAACGTATATGAAGTTATGGGCAGTGATTTTTTTACGAAGGTTGATTGCAAAAGTAATCACTTTACCGTGAACAGCCTTTACGTCCGTAGCAACACTGCAGAGCTAACGCTGTCTTTTCAAGAGCTTGTTTACAGACAGCGTTATTAACTTTACAGTAAAACCACTCATAAATGAATTTTCTAAAGACTGTCCTTGCACAAATTCCAGCTCCTAATAAACGACACGAAGCTGCAGACAGCCAAGAAACAATGTCTTCCGAGAACAGCATGATAAACAACGGTAGTGCTTTAAAGTTAATTTTTATAATACGCAATGTTTATATCTTGTGATGTCGAGACACAAAATCGCATCCAGGTGACTTGTCCAAAAACTCCAATTATAAGTTAGTTACGTAGGGTCTTGACTTCGAATCGGCACATTGTTATAGATATGACATCAAGGTCTACGCCACTTCTAAGAAATGAGCAGCTAAGAAATGAAATTTTATTACCTGCGTGGCAAATACAAATAACGTGAATTCTCGAGGTATTTTATTACCATTTCATTAAACTTAATGACATAGCCGAGAAAAAAATCAAATTTTTAAATAGACGCTGATAAATTTTACACTTAATTTGGTAACCAAAGTACACATAAATGAAAAATACCGAGTGTAACAGGGCAAAATTAATGTTTAGTTACTACATGATATGGAGCAAGTATTTTGAAAATTAGAAATAACGTGTTGTTATCTGCCTGTTCACTGGCATTATAGAATTCATTTAGAAAACTGAAGCGTTTATCGGATGCGAAAACAAAAATCAGAGGTTTTTAGAAGAAATTAAAGAAAACTATCCAAATGCTTGCTACATAGCGTTGTAACTATGAGTGCAATTGAGTGGTAGCTAACGTTATAGGGTCTAGTAGATCATCTTCCATCTCACTTAAAATTTCCCGTGCTAGAAATATAACAATTTTGTTGCTCGTTACGTGCTTTTTCAGTACAGGCTTTCTTGAAATCAAGTTATGACTTTTATTAAAATCCAGTGTCTAAAGCTATTGCTCGAACTTACTCTTATCAACTTGCATGGTGTCTCGCGTCGCTGTGCGGGGCTTTTACAGACTTTGGTCACCTGTTCGGAAGCTACTTTAAACTGTTACAGCTACCATCCCCACGGCTTCGCATCATTTCGTTAGCCACTGTGAGTACCAGCTGATAAAACATATGCACGACCCAGACATTTTCCACATCTTAGCGCCATCCCAGAACTAGATTCTATCATTTGCGTAGATATTTTATTAAGTTTGAAATTTTTCCCTTCTTGAGTGATGCTTTATGAAAAATAAATATTGTTTTCTCCGACTCATAAGAAGCACGCGTGCGCTTTTGTTATAACTCGATATATATATATATATATATATATATATATATATATATATATATATATATATATATATATATATATAATATATATATATATATATATATATATATATATATATATATCTGTGTGTGTGTGCGTGTGCGTGTGCGTGTGCGTGTGCGTGTGCGTGTGCGCGTGCGTGCGTGCGTGCGTGTGCGTGTGTGTGTGTGTGTGTGTGTGTGTGTGTGTGTGTGTGTGTGTGTGTGTGTGTGTGTGTGTGTGTGTGTGAATTATTTCTGCTATCGCAAAAGCAAATACAACATTGTCCCAGTAACAGCCTTTCGTGAAATACCTTGCATAAATATTTTTTTTTTAATTCGAACTTTCTATTAATTCCGCCCACCTTCCCCTTTATTTTATTGTACAGGTGAAGATTTTCTGGTGGCTATGTCCTTGATAGTTTTTTCCCATTTAAAAATATGCCCTTTTCCCGAGTCCCAACGTAGTGTTTCTTTCTAAAAGGTCTCCTAATCAAAACTATTTCTTTATTAATGAACGTTTTATACATGGTAAAACATAGTTGGATCCGACGATCTTGTGGATCAGTTTTCTATAATGCCACTCATAACATTAAGATATTTACTCGACAGTTTTCCTATGTACCTATGAACAATCCTTTATTAGAGGCGTGCGTGCGTGCTATACCATATGAAATATGCATTCACTACTCCGAAATTGTTTCAATTTTCATTACCCTCATGAAAACTTGATATGTCGAGCATCGCCCTATAACCTGTGGAGTTTTGTGAATTGTTGTACATTTACTTATATGACGTGAATATCATCATTACTTACCTCAAAAATTTCTATTCCCCCCTAAGTACTGAATATCTGGCCAATATGACAAATGTTCCTATTAGAGCTCGGAAATTGAAGTTATTAGATTTATACCTTGTAACATCTGGCGAAAGTGCTTTAAGATTGCCCGAAAAGAATGGGCCACAGGAGTACTTGATATATGTAAAAGTATCAAGCACGCATATTTTAATAATATTACATATTAGCCAAATATGTCGAAAGGTGTTTACTTATGTCGTAATTGCTAAATTAACTATATTTCATATGTTCCGCTGCGATATATATGTGTGTGTATATATATGTGTATATATATACATGTGTATATATATATGTATGTATATATATATATATGTGTGTGTGTGTGTGTGTGTGTGTGTGTATCTTCTAAATGGAAGAGTTGGCCCTAGGAAATCTTACGGGGTATTCCGCTAGTTTTGAATACAAGCCGTGATAGTACTACTTATAAAAATATGCTTGTGTATTATGCAATTATTGCTTTACTCTCTGAGAGGTTTCTAAATGGCAAGTATGAAAACTTATATCTTGAGACTTTGCCCATGCTGTTCAGAATGTTTGATTTCAGTAATGTGAGGAAGGGCACTGGGTAGGACACTGCTTTCCTCATCCTCTCTAATATAATACTCTAAAATTGAAAAATTTAATAAACATTACTTCCAATACACACATCACACTATGCTTATGATAATAAATAAATGAAAATTATAATCACGTTTCTATGACAGTTCTAACAAAAGTTATATTTAAATAGTGTATTCCATCTAATACCAAATTGCCTGTTCAGTTTAAACTACCGGGAATATCCCGATAATAAACGGATTCGTAATGAAATATCCTTATACAATAAGTTGATATACTTGTGTTAGCGATCCTTGTCATTTATACTCAAGGATTAATAGCTAATGACCCTAAACGACAGGTATGTTTATTTGCATTATTGTTTCTCTAATGACAGCATAGATATGGGCCTTGGGGATTTTGGGTGTCTGGTAAAATAAGCAAAAAATGCATTAATAGTTCTAAAAAGGCACCCGAAACTTTAAAGCTTAGGCATTTATCTGTACATGAAAACCATGTGCTTTTAGTTTATAATTAGTACCGCCCACTTCACATTTGACAGAAAGGAAATCGTAATATGTCGTACTTATACGCTGGTAAAAATATTAGTTTAGAAATTGTACTGGGCCCTTATTGCACCAAAATTGTAAAGAGCTGCAGGAAGGTTAGAGATAGAGGTTTAAAAATAATCGTTATGTACAGTACATTTGAACTTGAGAATTCTCGTTAAGTTATAACTAACTGTAGATATAGTGGTACGCATGGCCTTGCTTCACTGAATGTAACGACAGCAAGACAAGAATACGATAAGGGGATACATACAAGAGTAAAGTTTCTAGTTCAAATGTAAAAGAAATAAATGCAATATTTTCGTAGTGGAGGGAAAGCTAAGGATACAATTTGATTATAATCTGGGTACTGAGCCCGCCTTTGCTCAGCTCGGGTGGGTGAACCACTGCCCCCAACTCTCCAGTCCTAACCTCATTTTATCACGAGATAAGATGGGGATGGAGTCACCTTAACTTTCAGCAGAAAATCACAAAATCTCAAAAAAATGTCCAGGTGTAAGTTGTGTGTAATTCACCAAAACGCACTGGGTCCATTCCAAAGTATCATATAGCTTAAGGGGAAGGTAACTACACTACAGCAAAATATAAAGCACAGAAAGCTTTTTTTTTTTTTCAGAAGAATTTACTAAAGATACAATATTGACACTTGACTACAACTGTAACATTCCTTAATAAAACTTGAGATCCACACTACAACCCATTCTATATTTGGCACAACTCCATATTGCCCCTTTTGAATATTAAGATGCACTTAAAACCACAAAACACCCAAGTAAAGTAGAGCTCCTACATTGCCCACTTAAAAATTGCTGTGGCCCCCCAAAAGCCACCCAAAAAAATGCTCATAAACTTAACTTTGAAAACAAAGGCTACAACAGCCATGTAATATGTCTCTTATGCTCAACACTAAGCCCAGGGCTTCTCATAAAACTTCAATTCTAGACAAACCCCGTTAAAATTTACAAGCAGCACAAAGGGTTTTTTTTTTTCAGTCTTTTCGCCAAACTTACAAACTTTTAAACAATTTTCCCCTTATGAAACACACACTGTAACTCGCTGAGGTCTGGATCTTAGTAGGAGCTCACTCTTACTAAACAATTTCCCACTTTCTAAGCCTGAACAAACTCCAATAACGAAAACCACCCTAACAGTCGTACTCCACATCTGAGCTTTCATACAGGTCACCATTCACGTCCAGTACTCAGGAATACTCTTCCCCATCGGTTATGGCTGGTACTGGGCCTCCACTCTGCAAACTCATGGTGAGGATATTGTCCTCATCGGTAGCCGAGGTTACTCTGAGCTCACACACACACTTTCTCTCTCTCTCTCTCTCTCTCTCTCTCTCTCTCTCTCTCTCTCTCTCTCTCTTAAAGGAGTAGGGCTGTGGATATTGTCCCCACACTTTTCCGCAAACGGGCTGTACTTCCCCCTCCTTTACCCAAACACACCAACACCACATACATATCCAAAACCCACCCGTAAGGTTCCCTTTCTCACAACAACCCATATAACCAATATGTCCAGGTATCCACCGATCCGATCTTCTATCGCTCCCTCGTCTCCCTCGTAACTATCTCCCCAACCTCAACTTGCCGGATCGCGTCTTGACTCGAACATCGCCAAACTTCCCAACGATTCTCACTTCAGGAAACTCCATCAACACTGTCAATGGCCTAATAGGGAACTCAACCTTTATAAGAGCTTCACAAGCATTTTGGGCCTACCGCGACGGTGAGTTCACAAACACCAAACACGCCGCACCGCATGACCAAGCTTCCAAACTCCATCTCACATTTCCTCACCTAATGCTGTAAAAACTGACTGCTTAGATAAAATTATCTCTCGCACATAAATTACCTGGCCCCAACTCCACATAGCAAAATCCGTAAACATATTAAATTTCCTTCCAAACGCAGGAAACGACTAAGTCCACTAACGCCATGCACCGAAAAGTCAAAGTTCCAAAAACTCCATAATTATTCACTGTGGGATTCGGGTCCCATCTGGCATAAACTACGTCCCTACTCGTAGTGGCTTTCCAACAACATAGTCCCAGATACAATACGGCGATGAAAATCTATGTCCCGATACTAAGAACCCTGCTATCTTCATCTAATGCCGGATTCACCCAGTCGTTCGTCTAAGTCCAACCCAGACACCTGGTTAATTTTAAAAGTCCCACTATCCTACTGTCGATCGGAGCGACCTCTACCAGCATCCCGACGTCCATTTACTTAACTTGGGATCTGCCAATCAGTATCCCGTCCAAGGGCGGATAACTACTCAGGTCCAAGGAACCGCTCATTGGCGGACGGCGAATTCTACGACGAAAGCTCGCGCCCCTCCATATATACCGGCCGCCCATCCCTGCTCAAGCCTAACCCTTCCCAGGAGCCAGACCCCTGCTTCCCCTATACGTCAGCAGCGCGCTCTTTAACACCCGAGTGCTCTCTATTCGCTCACCATGCCATCTACAACTACACAAATATTCGGCAAGCCCGCGAACTCGCCCCGCCAATAGGAGCTTAGCACGCGATTAGAAGCAGAGTCCAGATAACACAACACCTTGCCAAACACTCATGACGGGTGGGTTGCCCACTCATAGGCGTCCCACTGCAACATAAGAGACTTCAATGCAACACCATTTCTATCTCTCAATTTGGGTCAGCAAACTCCGGCACAGTACGTAGAATGGTATGTTAAAGATAAATCATTGAACAGTGGGCAAGCGTCAACACAAAAAAAGAGAATATCTAAAAGTAAATTGCATGATGTTTCACAGTTAAGTAAAGGATGAAACAAAAATAAATAAAATTCAACAAACAACGTGTAAAGCCAAAATAGCATGTGTGTGTGTAAGTTTTCGAGATAAAATGTAATTGAACAGACCAAAATTCAAAACGTTCTGAAAACGTCCACCTGAGTTTGTATGTCTGTTCTCAGAATTTTCAAGCAAAACGCAATGTCAAAATTGGTGAGTTTTTGACCCGGGGGAAGGGGGGGGGTGTTCGGCAGGTTATGAGCGGTAATTAACTGGAATACATCTACAAAAGAATTGAAACTCGTTAGTTGTGTGAAATACTACTCAACATGTAGACATTTTTACACGTATTATTTTCTCGAATATAAAGATTTTATACTACCATATTTTTTTTACGTAATGCAATGCCACAACCACAATTATAATGACTACGGGACGTACAAATAATAAAACCTGACGCACTTATCGAAATTAATTAATTAACGTAGAAATGAGATACCGTGAGATACGTAAAGAAATATTTCAAATCACACTACGAAATATTTTTGCAGTTTTTTCCAAAATACTTTTTTAAAAAAATTAGCTTATGTTTAATTTGTAAGGGTTTAGAATGTTTGTATAACACATTTTGCTAAGCATACCTTAAAAAGAAATCAGACATTATTTGTCAGTCACCCTTGTATAATTGTCTGTCAATGTTTTCCTTTACTTAATTTGTACGTTCCAAAATAACAGAAATTGTGATTTAACTTGTCATTATAAAAAACAAACATGCGGCCTACAATTTTTTTATTTGGGTAAATAGCAATTATTGGTCGTAATGCCTACAGGTTGCCCATTATTTCGCATAAATATAAATAATGAATATTTTCATGACCAACACTTTATACGGGCAACTTTACAACTCGAATGGCTTTAGCTGACTTTATCTAACAGTAAATGTTTGTATTTCGTCCCAGGTCTGCACTGTCGGAATATTTAGAACCACCCAGTATTCGGCTCGGTCACATTCCTTTACTTTATGTGGCATGGCATTTCCCTCAGAGTAAAAGGCGGTAGGAACGCAAGGCCTATCGACCCACCATAACTTATAAACCATCCTTTATCCCTATACGTCTTTGTAGTTCATGCCAGATAGACTACACGAATGTTTTCCTTTACGGGCTCTGGGCGTGGTGCAGAATTCTGTTGTTTGTCCGCGAGCTTTGAGATGTTATCGCTGCGTCATGTTGGCGTGCTGTTTATGCAGCCACCTGTGCCCCTGTATAGAATGGGTTGCATGCGGCAAGGGGCCGTAAATTACTGCCCCCTTTTAACAGTCGCGCAGAACGGGGTCTTGCAAGTCTCTCTGTTTTCCACCCCTGGCTTTAAATTCGGTGCGCCGCACGCCTGCCAGCTTAAAGGGAGGCTCCGAGCAAAAACAATGTGTTCTAAGACTATAGACCTTAATTTCTACGAGAGGCGAGAAATAGCCCAACCACTCACAGTTTTAATCATTTAAGGCGTATATGGGAACACATACATTCCCACTGCCGTTGCCCTTTTACGAGTATAGCTCGAGAAATAAAACACAACTCTGCCGCTTATTGCCGCTGCGAAGGACATTTTTGCAAAGCTTCTTCGTCCTTCGGCCGAGAAGCGTTGTAGCTGTAAGGATCACACTGGCACGCACTACAGGAGCGCCATAGCCTCTACACGCAGGGCTCTGAACTGACGTGCAGTGTTTTCGTAGTGCCGCGAGTACCTATGAGACTTTCATCCAAGATCGTATCATCTTTTTGATTAAAAAATTGTAGCATAGTTCAATACTGGCTCCCTTAAGGCAAATTACAGCTAATTTCGCAGATAGCGAACATTTAAGGGCATAACCTGAAAAACACATTCATTCAATTTCAGTAGTAAGCAGCTTATATACAACGTTGAGTCATTCGAGAAATATCCTAATACGCAGGGGAAATTTGCGCTATAAAAATGTTTTTTCACTCGTAACCCTAAAGGTGAAGCACCTCAATACAACTCCGAATGCAGTGTTTAAGTCATTAAATTTAATAATCCTTTATTACCATGACGTAACAGACCATTGCCTATTGTTATAGGCAGACGCTCTGAGCATGAGGCATGGATGGTTTTTTTTGGCGCGCTCGCACTACCAATTGCAACCGAAGACACGGCAGCTTTTAATAAACGAATGTTTACATAGCACGCCTGTTATGCCTATCAGGACGCGTACCACTCCCGATCTTGGATGTCGGGTGTCTTTGACACATTTGAAGAATGCTCTGGATTACTGAACTTATGTCTCTCGGCTAAACTTGGGGTGCGGCAAGCCTTCCAGGTCAAGGCCAGCGGCTATAAAAAACATGTCGTGCCTCCGAGCCGGCAGTTGTTGCATGAATGTGTTTCAGCGATAGACGACTAGCGAGAAGAGAAGTGCGTGGCGAGGGAAGCGACCAGAAGGAGGAAAATTTACGACTGCGAACATCAGAGCAGTAAAGAGTACGACTGCAGTCTTGATTATTGGACTGGATGCGTGAGTGAAAGACATTACAACAGATACATTTAATTATGAGTATCAGCTAATTGAGAATAAAAAATCATTCATAAAGAAAAAATTTATTAGAGTGGAAGTAGACATTAAATATTATTTTCACTGTGAAGTAAAATGTGTTTTATTGGAGATAAGTAATCTAATGCTGTAAATATTAGCTGTAGGAATAAACCAAAAATTAAATTTAGTTATTTTATTTTAATTATGACCTCCATCCCTCATGAACGCAGATACGCCCCTCAGTTGTCTATGTAACACTGGTGTCAGAAGCGAGATGGCAGTAATTATAAATTAATCAGTTGTATATAAAGTTACTCTATAGGCGAGTAATTTGTGATATTGAAAGAAATTATTAAATTGTAATAGTTGTTGGCCACAAAATTAAGACTGCTTTGTTTAACTATTATTGTGCATATTAACTAGAAAAATGTCTACAGAACTGGAATCACTGCAAGCATTAATTGAGGGATTCAGCAACAAAATGAGAGCAAGTGCAAATTACTTGAGGGAAAATGTAAATACACAAATTAGTAGGGTGAAAGAATGTGTAAATAGTGTAAACGAGAATTTAAATAGCCAGATAACTACTGTAAGCGGCTTAGTAGACAAGAAATTAGTTCATACAGATGGGAAAATAGACACTCTGTAAATTAAAACGTAGACAGGAAAATTGAAGGCATTATCGAGTTAATGAATGAAAGAGTTGAGTATGTGGACAAGAAGTTTGATAGTACAAACGACAAAATGGACAATGCCGAAAATGAAGTGAAACAGGAAATAAGTGCGCTGAAGAAGGAATCGTAGAAATTTCTTCAGCACATACCACCACATTGACAGCCGAGAAAAGTAAAGAGGCAGTACAAGTTGGAACCAATACAGCAACCTCAAAGGAGAGCAGGGAGATCTGCGGCGTTGGTGTCGCGTAGCCAAGAGTAGGGACAATGGTCTCAATTCCCCGCCAATTTGAAATATTTGCCACCCTGAATGGCTGGTCATCCGGACAGCGGGATTACTACCTCGCCGCTGCACTGAGAGGCCCCGCACTGAGCATACTAACATCTATGCCAGAGCGACATCGACTGGAGTATCCACACTGGTGTCGGCCTTGGAACTTCGCGTTGGCGACCGGTACCTGCGACATGCCCATGCCCAACTATAAAGCTGCACCCAGCGACCAGGGCAGTCACTGCAGGAGTTATGTCAAGACACTGTGCGGCTGTCTCAACTATCTCTAGAACTTAGATCCGAGGAGGAGCGCGACATCATCGCAGTCGGCTTCATCATCGATGCCATCGCTGACACAGGGTAGGACAGGCAGTACGTTTGGCTGCACCCCACAACATGCAGGACGCCCTGGCCCGAGCACTGGAGATGGGGTCAACAATACAGGGGGTCGCACCCCGATATCCTGTATGGACAGCGACGCTGAACGAAGACGAAGACAGAATAACGGAGGCACTGAGCAGTTGCAGACGACTACGAAGAACACTGCTTCCAGGGTCCGTGCTACAGAGCCTCGCCGCCCCCCCCCCTTCCACCCAACCTTCTCAAACAGCCAGAGTTTTGGTCATGCAGACAGTCGTGGTACAATAACAGCTGTAGAAGTAGAAGCAGCAGCAAGAAATGAGGCAGCGAGAGGCAGGTGAGAATTCAGCACATTTGGAAAACTTGTAAACACTGATCTTATGGGCACTGGAGGGAAGGTCCCAATGATCTCACATGGGCATATGGTGAAACAGGATTGGGACGCAGTACTGGCGGAGGAGAGCCTGAATGATGTTCCTTGCTAAATGGTCGTTGACACTAGGGCGACCATTACAGTAGTAAGACCTAACATCCTCCGGGCATACCCCTCGGCGATCGCCCGGCGACAGCATGAAGAGACGACAACAATTATAAGAAAGAGTAAAGTTATCCTGAAGCTTGTTTACCTTCGCATAGAGCACTATGTTCACATAGTATAAATAGAGGTTGTATGTCTTTTGGGGATTGATTTACTACGTAGGCTGGGGGGCTGTGTAGATACTCGACTTGGTGTGCTACGGGTAGGCAGTAGAAATTAGGTGGTGTCAATTATGTTGCTTTATCGCTTTCTTTTGCTTATTTATATAACTTCTTGTTGTATGGAGAACATTTAATTTTTAAATTCGTAAATAAATATACTCACTGACGATTCGCACACTCTAGCAGGCGCAGAAGGAACTATGTAGATGGTGGTGTCGAACAAATGAGAAAGACAAGAGAGAAAGAGATGGAGAGAGAAAGGTAAGATGGAATGAAAGAGAGAGAATGAAAGAAAAGAGGGAGTACCAGAGAAACCCTATGGAAAGATAGATAGAGAAAGGAAAGGGAGGGAATGAAATAGACAGGAAAGCAAAAGAAAGCGAGAAAGCAAATGTGAGTAGTTGGATGAATGAAAGAGACAGAGAGAGAGAGAGAGAGAGAGAGAGAGAGAGAAGAGAGAGAGAGAGAGAGAGAGAGAGAACGAGAGAGAGGTAGGGACAACATCGAATGATAGAGCACGAAAAAAGATGGCATACTGGTGGTATGACATCACGATCGTATGCACCTTGAAAAGACGAGTTTTCTGATATATAATACTTAATACTTATGACTTTAATTAGTTTTAGTTAAAAAATATATTTAAAATGAAAAATAATTTATTAAATTATTTTATTTTATCAACTCCTCAGATACATCAATGGTTGGTGTATAAGTAATATTGAGTCTCGCAAATTTTAAAAATTGTTGGAAAATTTTCTTTCCGCATATTCTGGTATCAGTATCGGGAGATTTTGAAGGAAAAAGATTGATTTTAAGGTGCAAATGGACAATTTTTTAAGGGGGAAAAAACAAGCTATTCAGAGTTTAAAAAATAAATTCAGGATGGCTCCCTCAAGATCCAGTTCTGCATCCTTGAATCCTGCACGTGATCTCTCCATGGGCTACTACTCCCGTCCACCGTAAAACCACTTCTGTACAGTTTTTTAGTTTGCAATTACTTCTTACCTAACAAAACCACTTCGGGATTTATGAATGACTATTATTCTTGAGACACTTTGTAATAAGTGCATCTTCGTTTTTTTTTCTGAAAGCCAAAAAAATTTAATTGCAACCGCAACATACCTCAAAGATTTATTGCCCCTACGATTCCCCCTTACAGGAGAATGAGTTCGCTGTCAATGGTCACTGTGTGAAAGTGGATAATTTTTTTTACGTCTGTCACAGGTGCTACGCTTATGTATGATATTAATATTGAAACTTTGGTAGGGCAATGAAAATTGCGTTTAGCGGGTCTTATATATTGTGATTGTAGTAGTAATTCTCAGAAAATCCGTAATTAATTCCAGAAAGAAGCACAATCATCTGAGTGATATATACATAGAACATATTTGGATAACGATCGCAGAATATATATATATATATTTTTTATCAGCTAACACCATACAGATTTCTCTCCTCCAATGTATGTTATACGCCAAGTAAAATTTTTAATTGACAAACATTTATTAAACACTCAAATGCTATATATTTTAGTATACAGTCAATAAAACGTTATTCGATTTTGTTGTCTCAAACTCTCCTGATATTTTTTCCTATATAGTTAGTGTGTTGGGAGGGAGGAGAAGGGGTCTGACCAAAAAATCGTTACCTTGTATTACACGTAATAAGTTTCTGACAAAATAACTAAGATTGGAAGTAGGGGGAAGTAGGCAAGTGAAAATGCTTGAATACGATGCAGGCCCGTGTAATCATCTGGGTACTTTAACTTAATATCTTGGCAAGTAGCCAGGTGGTTTTTCTTAGTGTTCGGTGAATATTATAGGAAATTATAATAAATGCGAAACAAAAGTTTTAGCCATCGGATATATCAATCAAAGTGAGATAATAGGGTAACAACCGATTGATAGTAGAGGTCTATTGCATATCTTGGTGGAACTCAATAATTTAACTAAAATTCAACCAATTTCAAGCTAAATTCGAACAAATTTCTAATTCCCCGTTAAATTTTTCAAAGCGCAACTCAAAATCAACCATATTTAAAGTCAAAATCAAAATCAATTTTCAACCTGTGTTCACTCTTTGTGTGTGGTTCTTCAAAGACTCATTTTCAAGCTAAATAATCATATTTTTGATGAAATTCCAAGAATTTTCATACTTTTCTTGAGATATTATTTTTGACTAATTGTATTGGCTTTCAAAATAAATGTAAATATTTACCTTATAGACGATAATTTTAGCCTCATTTACTCCGAATGGACCACTGATCAAAGAGAGAGAAAAGTATGTTTTTTTTTTTTTAATGTGTGTAATTGAGAATGAAGATTTGGGTCAAATTATCTTGGTTTTGGGAGTGAGATTGACGAGATGAATCGTGTTTGAAGAAGAGATTGAAGAACTGATTCTTGAAAGTGAGAAGTTTACGTATATTTTACTTAAATTATTGTGCTGAGCCAAGATCTGCAATAGACCTCTACTGATTTATAAAAAACGTGTACATGTAAACACAAGAGAAAGAAAACAATTTCACTTAGATTTTAAAAAATTGTTTTTTATTTAGTAAAAAAACTCAACCAAATACCTAAAATATTGTATTAAAATATCGAAACACTTTCTTTTTTCTGTAAAAATCGTTTACATTATCCGTTTAGTAAAATGAAAAAATGAATGTATCTTCAGTGATATTTTCTTTCAAATAATCGTATGTTAAATTTCTTTGGATAATTAAAACAACATTACAAATTGTACCAGCCTCAAGAGCTTTTTTTTAAATCTACACTAATTTCTATATTTGTTTTATCTTTAACTACTGCTGTTTTTCTATATAGGCCGTAAACAACATATAAAGGTCTTCGTCCCCAAAATGAATAATAATTAATATCGCCATGATAATTTGTAGTTGGCTTATAATAAAGTTAATTATTTCTTTATATAGTATAAAATTTTACTCTTGGTTTCTAAAATCATTATATTCCAGAAAAATTTTAAGACAAAGATAATTTTCAATATCTAGACTCAAATTTTCTTTTCGAAAAATTTCATTTGTTCCATTTTCAACAAAAATATTTCTCACATTACAATTATCAAACATTGAAGCATGCACATATAGCTAGGCGCGATTTTTTCTATTTGTTCGGAAACCCACAATAATAAAATCAGGCATATCAAATTGTAAATTATTAAACTTATCTTTTATATCAAAGTTAAAACAGTTGTCCCAGCGGGAACTTCTTTTTCTAAAAATTGCCAATACTTAAAACCAATATGAATTTTTGGATTTTTATATATTTTTTATTTGATTGCAGCGAATGTGTTAGCTTCATATTCAACAATAGGCCACAACATTTATAAGTTTTCAATAATAATTTTACCTGTATCAGCATAAGTTTTATCAACTGAACAATCTGCTTTTTTAGTTTCATAAAAAATAAACAATTGTTATCATACGAATTTCTAAAACAAGTTATTTTTTAACCACCTTTCCAGTAAACTCCATTATTATCGCGAATAAAGCCAAAAAAATATCTTAATGGATACATTATTTCATTTATTTTATCACTACGAACAGATTTTACTCGGAGTTTATCATCAACTCCAGTAGACTCTAAATAATTTTGTTCACCTGGTGATCTTAGCAAAACATTCATCATTGTGGAAGTTATTCTTGGATTATCAACAAATTCAATAATATGTCCATGTTTTGAGATTTCTACTCTAGAAAACTGAAATGGAAAAAAATTAGAACAAACATCACTTTTATCTATTTTTTCGTATTTTGCCTCATCTCTTAGTTGGCGATATTCTTCCAAAACATAAGAATCGTATGGAAAAGAAAATACATCTACGGGAATATCAAACTCGATTCTATTATTGTAAATATTCAAATTCCCCTCGTTTGATCAGTTGAGGGAAAAGTTTCTCTCTCAACACTCTCAATGCTTTTATAACTCATTTATAAGTAAAAAGAACAATATTTATATAAATTAAGGATTCAGAGGGAGATTCTAGAGTGAAATTGCTTGTCGAGATTTATAAAAATTATAAAAAGAACCATGAAGTAGAATATTGAAAAAATTATAAGTAAAAAGATCTCACAATAATTCGTGAATTACAAAATATTGTCCAAAAAGTAGAACAAGTAAGTGAAGAAAATAAAAATTTAATAACAGCACTAGTACGTTTTACTGCAAAAAAATTAGATTATCCAGCAACACCAGAAGAAACATCATTTGAAAAAGTTATTCCCAAAATTTGCACCTATAGCAGACATTTCTACAATAAAATTACGGAAATAAATTTCTGAAAATATTATTGTTATTGATGATATATTTGGTTTGTGAGGAGTTGGCCACGGTTTTTGAAATTGGAGATACAAAATTAAAAATTGGTAATTTTTTATTTGCCAAAGATAACAATTTAATTTAATATAGGATCTCACTAATTTGTTAACAAAAAGTAAAAAAAAAATTATCTTGCAGATGAAAACATACCCAAAAATAAATTTACTAATAAGAACTATAAAAATTATGCACAAATTGTTTTATTAACAAATGCAGTATATCAAGAATATAATCCTAAAATGTATGTTGCTTCCAGTAAGAAGTGGAAATATACAGATAAAATTAGACCAATTTATCAAGATATACAAAAAGATAAATTTAAAGCAAAATATAGCCTTGAGTGTTTTACTGATGATGATATGAAAACTGGAGACGGCATAAAAAAGATAATTTTCCGACACAGTATATTTGGATGTGCAATGTTTGAAAATAATTGACAGACTATTAGTTATTCACGGTGAAGAAAATGTTGGAAATAAAAATTTCTACAATGAAAAGGTAAACATTATGAATATATGCTAAACAATACATTTTCTGATTTTGTCGTGAATAACCAGAAAGGAATTCCATATCTAATACTAGTTTTAAATGTTATTCTGCACTTATTTTTGGAATTCTGAACACCATGGCAAAGGTGTGATAAATTGGGTGTTAAATAATTTAAATATGCCCGAAATGCATTTTCCAGGTTATAATTATTGTGGGCCATTTAAGAAATTAAATGAAAGATTAGACAGAGGAAATGCTGGAGTGAATAAATTATATGAAACTTGCAAATTTCACGATATTGCATATAGAGATCATAAAGATTTAGAATCCAGGCACGAAGCTTATAAAATTTTACAAAAAGAAGCAAAAGAAATCATGTTAAATAAAGATACTCCAAATGGATAAAAAAATGCTTCTGCAGCTGTTGTCTCAACAATGTTTACGAAATGAAAATTAGGATATGGTATTAAAATTTATTGAACTATTAATATTTTTTTACATATATAAATGAAGATAACATATATTACTTTCGATATTCCTTTTGAGGATTTAAACAATTTGGGTATAGATACATTTTTAACAGATGATCAAATTGCAAAAAAAAAAAAATACAAGAGGGCAAAATTTCAAATTAACTTTACCATTGCCAGCAGTTAAAAAAATTGGTAAGGAAAAAACTGACATTGGTTTACATCATGGAGGAATTATTTCCATTGTACTCGTCACTTTAGGAGCGGCTGCTGGAATTTATAGTGTTTTTAAACAAACTAAAAAATAAATAAGAAATTAGAAGAACAGCAGAGAGACAATGCAGCAATGGAAAACAATGCTGGTAGTGGTGTCATTGCGAAAAAAAGAGGAAGGCAAAAAAAATAGCTTCATTATCCAATACAGATATTGAGTAATATGTACAAAAATTAAATATTAAAAATTTCAGAAATGATTATGTGATTAATACACTACCAAAAAATATGCTCAAAAAAGAGTGTGTTGTAGTAAATTTTGATATTTCAAAAAATACTGGCACTCATTGGGTTTGCTATTTTAAAGAAAATAATAATGTTTATTATTTCGATTCATTTGGAGGCAATATTCCTAATAATTGAAATCATTATTTCAAAAACAATAATGTATATTACAATGATGATCGAGTTCAGAATTTTGATTCAGATATTTGTGGACATTTGTATTTAAGAGTATTATAACATTTTTCGAGAAATTTTAAGTTTCGTGATATAATTTCTAAGTTATTACATTACAGATATATTTGGGAAACCATTAATTGAATTTTTATATTAAATCTTTGATAATATTGCTGATGATTTAAAAATAATATGTAGATTCAAAATGCAATTCGAGTGTTTGTTCGTTACAAAGTGAGTTAAAGACTTGTTTTGATTTTACAAAATCGCATGTCTCATTTTTTGGACGAAGAATTGTTAATATAGGCGAACCTGTAGATAATAAATATGCGGTCAATAAAAGATTTTTTGATATATATATATATATATATATATATATATATATATATATATATATATATATGCATAAATGAGATTATGCATTAAAAAAATATGTTGATTCAAAATATAAAACTATTGGTGCTGATTATGCATTAAAAACGATGTATTTTGCAAATATAATACAATTATTTGTTCTACAAGATTAACTAAGTAAAGTTTTTGTTTACACAACAGATTATCTTTTTATTCAAAATCATAGAATTAATAATATGGCTGATCCTGTGGTTGGCAAAGATGCTGTCAATAAAAGATATTTCGATAAAGAAATAACCGATAAACTGCAACATTTCAACAAATTAATTTGTAATTATTGCCATACACTTGTTGACTCGAAAATTGAAGAAAAATTTCGTGTATTTAATTTGCATGGAAATTGGAATAAAAACAATAATAATTTTTTATGGATTGTACTGTTTATAAAATATTTTCTGATTATTTATCCGATGATACTCGTAACTGTTATTAAGGGAACTACAAAAATAGATTATAGTAAACCATTCCATGTTAACAGAGGTGAGTTTTTAACTTTTAAAATAAAAAAAATTTATTTATCTAATTATTTTGTTGATGTAATGTTGACCACAATAGAAATACTCGTAAAATACAAAGATTAACTATATATTTTTTTACAATTAAATGGAGGATACTTGGTGTTTGAAGTGCCAGAAAATCACTAAAAATAATAATATAAAAATGAGAATACAACAAATAGACGATTAGTCCAGAAAAGTATATTCTTGTTGTGCAATTCTAAAAAATCAACATTCTTGAAAAAAATTGCTCAATGAGAGAGAAGGAATAATTAATGAATTATATAAACCAGCACGAAAATTTTTTCCAAGACATAAAGTTATATCATATGGCATTGATGATTTCTGGCAAATTGATCAAGTAGAAATGGATACTCGAAATTTAAAAGGTACATCACGTATAAATAATAATTACAAATGTATTATGACAATTATCAATGTTTTTTTAATTTGCTTTACCAAACAATGATTAAATAGCAAAAAATATAACATGCTTTAGAAAATATTTTAACGGAAAAAATCAAATAATTTATAAAGCTACAATGGCACAGAATTTTATAATAAGATATTTAAATAACTTATGTAAAAGTATAATATCAATCATTTTTCTTCATTTTCTGAATTAAAAGCTAGCATTGCTGAAAGATTTAATCGAAATTAAAAAAATATAATGTGGAAAAAATTTGCTTTGAATGGCAATTATAAATGGATATATACATTCGATGAATTAGTGAAAGACTACAACACAAAGCACAGCACTACTGGCAAGAAACCAATTGAAATTAATAAAAAAATTAAATGAAAAAATTTATTTCAAACAAAATTTTGTGAATATTTTTAAACCAAAATGTAAAGTTGGAGTTGTTGTTCGCCTGAGAAAAAAAAAAGGAAAAAAAAAATTGAAAAAGGTTATACTGCTAATTGATCAACAGAATTATTTACTATTTGTAACATTTTAAATTTTTATTTGCCAAATTATTAATTAAAATATATTAATGGAGAATAAATAATGGGTTGTATTGAATACGAAATTATGTATCCCGATGAATATTAGTTCAAAAAAGTTTTAAAAAATTAAGATGAAAAATATCTGAAAAGAGGTTAGGTTTTGATAATCCTCACAATTATTGAATTAATAAAACAGATAAAGTATAAGTTTAAATTAATTTAAATTCATATTAAATTTCCAAAGATTAGCTTCATAATCCCTGAAATACCATAATGAATAAAACACAAAATTAATTATATGTAATTGTAATTTGTGTATTGATATAATTAACTGCGGATTTACCATCTTTCCATTTTAATGATTCTTTTGTTTCACTCCAAGATTTAGCATTACCTGAGTTGCCTTGTTCTGATGTTTCTAATAAATATTTGTGTGATATTTTGATTTGTTTTCATCAGTGAAATCATCTAATACTTTAAATAATTTTGTTTGCAAATTAGATGTTAATTCATCATCATTATTGAAACACTGACTGTGGAATAATTGGTAACAAATTATACATATCTGCTAAATGATTTCTGTTTAAATAATTGATGTAATCAAAATTTGTATTCATGTCTTCAATTACTGATTCTAAAATTTCAAGCAAATAAGGGTAGTGCATAACAAATATTACCTTTTACATTCCTTCACGAAAATCGTGGAGTAATTCGTGAAATAACTTTTCTGTTTTGTTTACACCGTAAACTTTCTTATGTAAACAAATGAAAAATGGATCTTGTTCATTGTACGAAGAATTGAAAGTTGCATTTTTGGTGATCAGATTATCTGTTTTACCAACTTTAATTTGTTAATTGATGGATATCGCCTAGATCTTGTTATATATATATATATAACCATTTTTTGTTTACTGTTTAACTTTGTCTATCAAATTTTTCAAATTCATGTTAAAATGCTCAAGTCTTTTTATTTTCTAAGGCAAGTTGTTCAGATATATGTTCAATCATTTTTATCTACTGGTCTTTTAACTCAATGTTTTTTTTTTTTTTTTGTAATTTAAATGAGCCATATTCTCTAATTGATGGAAGAACTTCTTCAAATGCCCATGTTTAAAAATCTGTAGCAATTTCAGTATGCCAACTTAAAAAAAAAGTTCATATAAGCCAGGTTCATTTATCTAAATTGCTTTACCATTATGATAATCCAGTTGGGACCTCAGTTGGGTCCCAACTAATTCTGATAAAAATGCTTTATATTTTGGCAGAACATAATTTTGTAAAGCAGTTTTTGTGTTAGAATACTCTAATATTTCAGCAACACCTTTACCACAAAACGGGGCTCATTTTTATCTTCCAACACAATCCTAACCTTCTGACAATTAAAAATTAATTATTTAAGTCAAATAATGTAGTAATTTTATTACAATCTTCTAGTTGTAGGTTCCCTAGTTGTTTTTCTAGTGATTCGGCCATCTTGTATGTGGGAAAATGTGTTGGTTATTATATATTCTTTTCTATGAAGAAAACGAAAAATCGAAGAAAATAACTTTATAAAATACCTACCAAATTCATTAATAAATATTATGTGTGTTTACATATTTAAAGGAGTGAAAGATTCGTTCACCCCTATATTTTCATAAAAAGTTATATATTGCTCTATAATTATATAGCTCTTAAGGAGTTAAATTTTATTTTGTCTGATTCTCTTTTTTTGGATAGTGCAAAAATCATATTTGTAAGAGCGAGAATAATTATAAAAGTCCTCATTTATATCCATTTTTTTTGTTTAAATATTTCAGAGGTCAAATATTTGACCCCTGAATATTATATATATTTTAAAAGTATTTTGTGCAAAAATTTTTACTCTTTGTATTTGCAGGCAGTAAATATTTACTGCTTGTAATAATATATAGTCACATTACCTAATTTTTGGTTGTCATCATAATAAAATTTCAGCACTTAATTTTTTCTTCTTAATTTTACTTCTTCTTAATAAGTGTTTTCTGTCTAAATAACCACAAAACAAAATAAAATAGATTCACTGCTTGACAAGTTGAACTATTCACTTGAATTCTCCAAACTACAGGTTGTAGAAAATAATAAATGGTTTAAGGGCAACAGATTTTAAAATTTACGAATCTAGGTTTGGTAAAAAAAAATTAATTGTATTCTACATTACCAATTATAAATTTCATTACCAGAACGCTATGTCAGGATACTCGATAAAAATTCTTTGATACTAATACATGAGAAGGAAATTTTTCTTAAGGATAAGGGTTCAAAAGAAACGAAAAATGGAAAATTTGTCCATAATCTAGAATACTCTTAAGCGCATTTTTAAAGCATTATTTAAAAATTTTTTTTCTTTTCAACAGATTTGTTTCTTTATAAATGAACATGTCTTCGCCTATTTTTCCTTGTAGTGTGTCCGATATTTTAAAAGGTGGTGACAGCGCAAGTCCGCCGTCTTATAAATTAGATGAAGCATCTGAAGATCTTAAAAATTCAGTTCACATATTTCTTTTAAATTTACAAAGCTTGAATCATCACTCTTAGATAACACTGACGACATATATGAACTTCGCGAAATGGGCGAATATCTAGAGAAAATAAAATAAGTGTTTAAAAAATTAGTAGAGCTTCGAGTATAACATTTTTTGTCTGTCAATTTTCTTTTTCCAAAAATGGGCACTCTAAAATTTACAAAATATTTACAATATTTATCATTGAAATTGTTTTATATTAAAATGTAAATTTTTCTTTTTCTTTTTCTTAATAAAACTTGTTTCTTTATAAATAATAATGGAGAATAGCAAGCAATGTAAAAAATGTGGTGAAGTTTTAAACATTTAATGTTTTCCACAACATAAAACATAAAATATAAGCGCATTAAAATCTGTAAAAAAGTTACAATGAATATTCTAGAAATCGCTAAGAGTTAAAAAAAAAAAAAAAAAAAAAAAAGGTAGTAATTTGTGAATGTGGAAAATCTGTTTGCTAGGTGAATTTCGAAAAGTGCCAAAATACTAAACTGCACAATACTTATGAAATTTTACATTGCGATACTTCAAGCAAGACCTACAAAGTATGCAGGGAGAATAAAAATATCAACGATTTCGCATCTCATAAAAACACAATATATAAGCATTTTAACACTTGCAAGAAATATTATACTGAATATTCTAAACGACATGGTGAGTCAAAAAAAGAGAGTGCAATGCGAATGCAGAAAATTTGTATATGACCATTCTCTAAAAAAAAAAAACATAAAAATGGTAACACACATTTGCAGAATGGATATTCTAATGAAACTCAGCATTCGCCGACTTCATTAATTTTATTATAATTTATAACTTATTATGTATAAATATGGAGACAAGCAACCTAGAGGGTGAGTTGATAGAAAAGAAATTGCGCGAGTTGAGAATTATAGGTAGAGAATAAAAAATAAAAATATAAATATAAATTATATAAAGATAACCTTATTGCAAATATTATTCAAGAAATGAATATAAATTTAAAATTCTATCGAGAATCTAAATGATTGAACAGTTGCTGAATTAAGGACTAAAGCTAAAAGGTTTAACATAAATAATATATATCATTTAAGAAAAGCTGATTTAACTACAGCTTTTATGCCAATAATTAAAAATGAACAAAGAAAAAGAATCTTTGCATATTTACCTCTTCCAAATGGCAAAATAATATATAGAAAAGCTAAAAAGGTTTTAAAAAAATTTTCCCCTTTTCCAATAGTGTATATGTGAACAACAAAAATAGAAAAACTAATAATACATACGAAGTTGAGTAATATTTTAAGTGCAGGTTATCAATATACAACATTGAAAACAACTTTAATATAGTGTTGCTTAGAAATTTTTTAGTTTCGGTAAAGCAACAAATATTTAAAAATTTACATGCTCAACTTATAAAACTGAGCGATAAAGACTAATATTAAATTTCCTGCTCATTTTCGTAGTCGAAAAACTAGTGATATTTATTCGGTTTTTCGATGGCATTTACTCACACACACATACAATATTGAATTAAGGTGACATTAAAAAAATTTACAAATAAATAATAAATGAAATAGTTGCACAAATAGAAAATATTGAAAAATGTAATTCATATTGGCCCTTACATAGTATAGTTGGTTTGCAAATAGCAATAAATAGGTATAATCTATTAAATGGTTCGTTCTATATAGAATTACCAGAAGTGATTAAGAATTAAAAAGCATTATTAATGTGAAGAATGATGATCAAAAATGTTTTCTTGGGTAATAATGTCTGCACTTTCCTGCTGAAACAGCCCCACAAAGTTTATCTAAATATAAAAATGTGGGTCTTAACATTGACAAAGCATGAGATAACTATGAATATCCTATAAAAATTGACGATATTACAAAAATAGAAAACCAAATTGATGCGTATATAAATGTTTATGCTATTGATGATATATTCAATGCTTATCTACTAAAGCTTACAAAAAATAAAAAGGACCAACACATAAATTTACTATATTTCAAAAATGGTGAAAACTTATACTATTTTTGGATAATAGCAAAGTTACTTTCAGAACAAAAAATATACACAAAAGTAAAATTTATATTTGCGATAAGTCTCTTCAATTTTTTTAATCTCAAGAGAAATTAAACAAACACACGGAAGATTGTTCAAAAAATGAACCGGTGGAGATAATCTTGCCTTCAAATGTGAACAAATAAAATTTAAAAATATAATACACACCACGAAAGTTCCTTTCACAATATATGCCGATTTTCAATCAATGTTAAAGAGAATATCAACCACCTAACCAAATCCAAGAGAAATCCAAAAATTTAATTTTATCAAGAAATATCCAGTCTTAACATAAGATGACATTGATAATGCTATTTACAAATAAATGCTCAAAGAAAAATATAAACTTACAAATGCACAAATAAATAACATTGATTTAAAGTTAAATGATGCATCTTACAGAATGAAATATCAACTACACGAAGCTTCTGGTTTTTGCTATTATATTGTATCTGCTTATGGTGATTATAAACAACTCTTTGTATATAGAAGCCCAGATGTGCAGAAAATTTTTATAGAGTCAATAAAGAGAGAATTAGAAGAAATTGCGGAAATATATTCGCAAATTGAGCCGATTCATCCGCTAACAGAAGAAAAAATATTATACAATAAATCTATAAAATGTAAAGTATGTGAGAGTGAATATTCTAAAGACAATAAAAAAGTGCGCCACCATGATCAAATAAGTAGAAAATGTATTAATCCAACATGCAACAATTGTAATTTACAATCAAAATGACCAAATTTGGTACCAATTTATTTTTATAACTTAGTTATGATGCTCACTTATTTATTAAAGAGTTAAGCTATGCTGAGAAAAAGATAAATTTACTTGCGAATAACGAAGAAAAGTTTATAACTTTTTTTGGGGGGGGGGGGGGGTGACAGAAAATTTGAAGATGCAATTCAGACACATTCATATTTATGGCTAGTAGCTTAAATAAATTATCGTCTAATTTAACTAAAGAACAAATGAAACACAAATAAAAACCTTTACCAGAAGATAAAATAGGTTTGGTTATTAAAAAAGGTGTTTACCGTTATTATATGGACATTTAAAAAAAAAATTAACGAAACTCAACTTCCCCCAAAGAGTGAATTTTACAATAAATTAAACGAAAATAGTACTACTTATGATGAATACGGACATGCAAAAAATAAATGGAACCAATTTAATATAAAAAATCTTGGTTAATATCATGATTTATATTTTAAAAGTGATGTACTATTGTTAGCAGAAATATTCGAAAATTTTAGAAACACATGTATAAATTCTTATGGTCTAGACCCTGCATGGTATTTTACAGCACCAAGTTTACCATGCAATGTTAAAACTTACTAAACAATTACTAGAATTATTACATGATTATGATATGATTTTAATGATTGAAAATGAATTCGAGGTGGTATTTCACTATGCTGTAAGCAATATGTTAAACCAAATCAAAGGTATTTGGAAATATTTATCTCAAATCAAGAATCAAATTATTTAGCTTATCTCGATGAGAATAATTTATATGGTTGGGCAATGTCACAATATTTACCATGTGGTGGTTTTGAGTGGATGTACTATGTAATACATTATTTAGATTAGTGGAGTGAAAAAATATTTATTTTGAAAAATTTTTCTGAGTTGGGTTATATATTAGAAGTTGATTTAGAATATCCACAAGAACTACATAATTTAAAAAAAGATCTTCCATTTTGTCAAGAAAATAAGTTAGCTCCCAGTACCAATGAATCTAAACTATTAAAAACTTTACATAAAAAAGAAAAATATATATATACTACACCATCGTAGTTTGAAACAATGCCTAAATGATGGCATTAAGCTTACAAAAATACATAGAATATTGAAATTTAATCAATATGTTTGGTTGAAAATCAATGAATTTCAACGCAATAATGAGAACTAATATAAAAAATTATTTAGAAAGGGATTTTTATAAACTGATGAATAATTCTATGTTTGGTGAGACAATGGAGGATATAAGAAACAGAATTGATATAAAACTTGTTTCAAGTGAAAAAATTTGCAAAAAAATTAGTTGCAAAACCAAATTTTAAGAATAGCACTATATTAAATGAGAATCTTGCAACTATTCTTATGAATAAAACTAATGTAAAATTTAATAAGCCAATATTTGTGGGCATGGCTATTTTGAATATTTCTAAATAATGAATGTATGATTTCCACTGTAAAATTTTGATGCCAAAATGTTGAACAATGTTTCCAGGATGTCAAATCTTATTTTATAACATTAAAACAGAAGATTATTTATAAAGGCAAGAAGTCGATGTCAGATAAATTTGATACAAGTGGTCATCCAAAATACATTATTTATAACATGCCACAAATAAATAAACACAATTAGGCAAAATGAAAGCTGAGTGTAATCACAGAATAATTAAACAATTTGTTGGCTTAATAGCTAAGATGTATGCATACAGAGTTGAGGATAAACAAAACAAAAGATCAAAAGGTGTGAAAAAATGTGTTGTCAATAATAGAATTAATTTCGGTGACTACAAGAAATGTGTGATTGATGAGAAGATTAAATATAGGATGATGAATTTGATAAGTGAGAAACACAAAACATATACAGTAGAAGTTAATAAAATAGCTCTGAGTTCTAGTGATAACAAGAGAATTATACTATAAAATAAAATAGATACTGTGCCATATGGATATCAAAATTTATAATTTTATTAATGATAGTTGGGACCCAATTTGCATCCCAACTATTTCTAGAAGAAAATTTTTTATATTTTATTAATGAGAGGTGCGATGAGTAAGAAAAAATGTTAAGTCATATGGCGAATTAGGTGTCGGCAAAACACTGACACGTGGTGCTATACAAAAATTATTCATCACACATATTTCTAAAAGAAAGTTTTTATATTTTATGAACCATTTAAGGGAGGAGAGAATGGCTCCCTCCTTAAAATTTTCTAAGAAAAGTTTTATATTTTATTCATGATAGGTGGTATCGATTTTGGATACCATCTATTTCTGAAAGAAAAGTTTTATATTTTAGAGATATTAAGGGGACCCAAAAACATGGCACCATTTATGTTTTCTAATAAAATAGAAACATTTTAAACTTCTTTAATTTCCAAAACAACGTCGATATCAGAACCATCAAAAACAATTAATTTACCATTTTTGTCTCTAATTTCTAAAACAATGTTATTAAATTGCTTTTTATTAATTTGATAAAAAAATTGGTTATGGAGGCTCATAAATGATAAAATCTTTAAAACCAAACATGGTTTTTGGTGGAAAACTAGCAATTATATTAGTCTCCAAATGGTTAGATGCATCATAATTTTTAAACATGCCATATGCCAAATTACAATGATCATTGATTGTTTTGAATTTCTTTAAAAATAGGTAATTTAGTGACCATGATATCTTTTTCAACAGTCAATTTTCTTTCAAAACCAAGAAACTCAGCTAAGTGATCATCAAGTTTAATATCAAATTCGTTTTAATTGTTATACTATTTTTCACAATGTCTGTTGTTATTTCAATTTTATTTGTTATAAATGGTTCAATTAAATTTATAGCTTCTTTTAATGGTTTACCATCCATATTGGTCTCTGGGAATATTTATAATGGTATTTTTATCAACAGCAGCACTCATTTTTTCAAGTGTAGTTATAGTATTATTCTACACATTCGGAGTCAAAAATTTTGCAAGAAAACTAATTAATTCAATCGATTTATCTTTATGAATTATATCATAGTGTAATTTATTTTTAAGAATAGAACTATTGTTTGTTAACTTTAGAACTTTATTGGTATCCATTTATTACAAAAATTATTGCAATTCAATGAAAAAAGTTGACTGGGGCGTTGGTGCGAGGAGACATGCGTTTTGAGAAATTTAAAGAGATATGTGCCAAGTGCTGGGACAAAAACTATGGTTTTTTAACATTAGATTTGAGTAGAAAAGTTAATAGTGAAAAATATCGAAATCAAATAAAAATTCTTACATTTTAATTTTCTCTTTTGAATTCAATATTTGTGTAGTTGCACAGCTGCGACTAGCAATAACTTTAACAAATTAGCCTATCTTCTTCATTTGCATGCTTGAAAATATCATCTCTTGTATTTATATAATCCAATATTGCAACTTCATCATTAGTTTATGTGAACCACTTCCACAAATGAACTGGAGTGCATTCTCAAAGTGACAGAAAAAAGCTTATCTACTCTCTCGTCCACAAGCAAACTTCAGTGCACTCTATTAGTGAAACAAAAAAGTATATCTGCGCTGGGAGGCCGCACTGAAATACGACACACTTTGTCTGCGACAGGACAAAGTAATTTTACAGTGAGTAACTGACCTCAGCGATGCAAATTTTCCTCGTTGAGCTCGCAGTGATCTCTGTCCTCAACAGGAAACATGTAATCAGGCTGTGTTGACATCTGCAGCGCTGCTCTCGGCGAGTGCAACCACAAAGATGCAGAAAGTCTACTCCTTGCAGAGAACACATTTGAGAATTCACACGGCAAAAGTGAATAAAATTATTTCCTCACCAAGCATTGAACACTCTTATTATTAATCTTGTAGCTCACCATATGCAGCATTTTTACCACACCTCGCTCACTCAGCCAGTTTGGCTCAGAGGCTGAATGCTTGGTTTGTAACTCGAGATTCGGGATTCGATCCCCGGTTGACAGAATAATTTAATAAATGTGAAGGGGCCCTCATTTATTAAATTATCACCGAACCATTCAAAATTTGAGCAAAAAAAAACAAAACTATTTCATCACTCTTGCCCATATACTCAGTATATGGGTATTAGTTCAAAAAATAGCGTGTATAAGCCTCATGTGGTGCAAGGCACCTGCAGCATATGAGAAAGTACAAGGAAAAAATCCATCACCTCTCCACTAAAAAAAATTAATACAAAAAGGTCGGCCGAAGGATGAGGTGATGGGTTTCTCCAATTTGAGTTTTGTAGGCCCTAAAATAAGGCTGGAAAATAAAAAAAATTGAGTCCCAGGCAGGATAGAGATAACTGTAAATTCCAAAAACTTTAAGTCCCTGGCATGTCATTAGCGTGCTCGTAAACCTCTGTTTTTTTAATGGGCACTTGTGTATATTTGTACACTTTTTTTTATAAATCAGTAGAGGTCTATTGCAGATCTTGGCGCAACTCAATAATTTAATTAAAATTCAACAAATTTCAAGCTAATTTCAAACAAATTTCTAATTTTCCGTCTAATTTTTCAAAGTACAACTCAAAATCAACCATATTTTAAGTCAAAATTTAAAATCAACTTTCAATCTGTGTTCACTTTTTGTGTGTGGTTCTTCAAAAACTCATTTTCAAGCTAAATCATCATATTTTTTATTAAATTCCAAGAATTTTCACTCTTATCTTGTGATATCATTTTTGACTGAATGATTTGGCTTTCAAAGTAAATATAAATTTTATTTTATTGACCATAATTTTAGCCCCATTCGCCCTGAAAATGGACCACTGATATAAAGTGAAAAAAAGTATGTTTTTAAAAAAAGTATGTGTAATTTATAATGAAGATTCGGGTCAAATTATCTTGAATTTGGGGGTCAGATTGACGAAATTAATCGTGTTTGAAGAAGGGATTGAAAAATTAATACTTGAAATTGAGAGGTTTGCGTGAATTTTTTTAAAATGATTGTGCTGAGCCAAGATCTGCAATAGACCTCTGCTATTGATGACCCCGAAATTTCGTATTCCTTTTAGTTATGGTATTGGCTTTGTATTCAGGCGCACATGATATAAGGATTTAAGCCATCTACAAAAGCGACCTATGGTGCAAGGACCTGAGTTCGAAAACTGAAAATAACAAAAACATATTTATATACTTTTGGATCTCGAAAAAATTTCAGATGCTGGTGTAGGAATGAATAATAATGTTGAAATGGAAATTTCAGCTTTCGGATACAGCAATCAGTGTGATAAGGGGTTCACTAGTCGCTTAATGATGGTAAGTTTTAGAATGACATCAGTGAGGTTCAATCGCGAACTTCTGGGTGATGACATACCACCAATATAAATGTTTAAGCAATTTCAATGAATGAAGCATTTTGCAGGGATGCGTGTTCGTAGCCTAAAACCATAGAAATATGAATTTTTTAAATTGGATTTAGAAAAAAAATAGTATTTTTTCGCAGTGCTAGGTGAATATTACATGAATAAATTATATAATGAAGGTAGAATGATATAACCCCTTTAGCTGGTATGATTTCACAAGATGTTATTATTAATGTTATTAATAGCACAAGTTTTTCTGAGCTAATTAGTGCAATTTATGCACTGTTTAGTATTTATGCACGAATTGTACGATATGTTAAGCAATATATAACAGTTATGTTTGGAGTAGGAACCGAAGTTCGAAGCCTGAAACTACTAAACAATATCAAATTTCTCTCGGTCTTAGAAAAAATATCGGACTGCGTTTTCCGAGTGATGGGAAAAAGTATACATTTATATAGAGAAAATGGCAGTTGATGTTCTGAAATCAGAGGTGAACATCGATTTGGAAACATGCTCTCTATATACACTGAAGATGAATTCTGAATATGAAGGCCTGCCCTTGACCTCAACGATCATGCAGCTATGACCTGCCCCATCGCAAACTAACAAGGATTGGAATATTTCACACTTAAAACATAAATTCTAGCATAAATATTTATTATGCCGATCACACCTATATACACAGACACATCAAATGTGAAACAACATATAAGAAAAAAATTTAAATATATAACCCCCTTATACCAAAGTCAATTTTGTAACTAATCATTGTTGCCCTGCCAGTGAATAAAATATTTTTAATATGAAAATATATTTCGTCCTCGTTTTATATTCGTTCTGCTTGATCTCATGGTCACACTTAGAGCAGACAACTGACTACTGGCAGATTGACCCCTCACAAGACTCTTTAACTCTTGACTATTGACACTTTGGATCTTAACTCTTTAACTCTTTGATGCTTGACTCAAGCAAGAATGACTCAAAAATTCTCCCTGATTGTGGTGGAGGTGTGGAGTCACTACTAACATAACTGTTGCTAGATTCAATACTATATATTTCTGGATCAAACATCCAGTCTTTGGCCAACAATCAGCCATGTTTTAAAATTGCAGTGTGACATTCTCCATTACAGTGCCCATACCACCAAGTAATTATGTAGTAGTCTGTTCTTCTGAGTTAATATACAATTTTTGCTATTACCCTAAACTTAACAAAGATGTTCTTTTTGCTTAACTTATCAGCTCGGTGGTAGTGCAGGAAAGCTTCGAGTCTGGCCGGTGGTGGTACACTGGGCAGGTAATAAAGCAGCATGGTACTGAAATCAATCTGAAGAAACCATCTTCGTCATTCGTGCCGTCCCAATGTTCAATTCTGTTGCAGGCTTGTACATTCTCGTGAAGCCTGCTGACTCATTTTCTTTAGTTAACTCCAATTACCATACACCAAGCGGGTGCAGACCTGTTAACACTGCTCTCCCCATTGTTATAACCTTGAACAAGGTGAGATTCCATGCCTGTGTATGATGTATCGGTGACTGCATACTATTGGCCAACTGCAGTCATGTGGAAACTTGGTGATTGGCTGGCCGATGCCCGAACAATTTATTGATGGTGCAATACAATTGGTTCAAAATAAATATGACAACATAGGGCTTGTATATGAATATATTATAAACAATACAGGCATCACCTGAGTGGCTTTGTTCTGCAATGCCTATCGTGAAAGATACATTGTCTCAGCTAGCTTCTACGTCAGGTAATCCATGGCTAGCTATGTTAAAGTGGAGTGGATGATGCCCATTAAAGGTTTATCACAATCGATTTCTTCTTCGAATGAAATATCTCCTATTTTACCATCTCTATCAATTTCTTCAGGCACGGCACCGAAAATGTCATCAACTTCTGCGGATGGATCACCTACACCAGTGCTGCCATCGACTCCTTCAGCTGCGATACCTACGTCCCTACCAGCATCTTCTGTCACAGGTGCAGTATCATCGACTTTTTTCGGTTGGACGGCCTACAGTAGTGTAGCCATCCACTTCTTCGGGAGTTGTGCCAGCAGAATCATCGACCTCTTCGTCTGAGGTACCTAGAACACCATTTTCGGCGTTACCTGCTTCTTTAACTCCAGCACCTGCATCTCCAACAGGTCCCTCCGATTCTTTGCCTGAACTACTACGACATCAGCGTCACTTTTGTGATCAGATATTTGCCTACAGTCGCAATGCAAGAAGACATGAGATTTGATTTGTGCTACGAATCCCTGCCATATATCATATTTGTGTGACAGGTGCTGTAAGCAGATCAGTCATACTGATAGTTTGCTTAGTCATGCAAAGACCTGTAAAGGTTTATTATATTTCTCATCAGTAACTCGGTACCAGGTTTGCTGCAAGCATGTGTCTTTTGACTTTGGCACATGGCCTCAAAAGTGTAGTTACCTATATAACGTACCCTGCGCCGGAAAAGTATATACTTAATATTTTTTTAATGAAAATATCTTCAAACTTTTTACATGTATGACTAGAGTTTGGTGGTTAGGTTATGTAGATGTCCAGTAAAGATTTGAAATTAGTCTTTACATGTAAATAAAATTCTCAAGTCCGGAAAAGTAAAAAAATTGTTATATACAAATAAAAATGTAAAACTTAAAATTATACTTCAAAAATACTTAAAAAGAAAAACTTAAAAATAATAAAAATATGTCTGGGATAGTAAAAAAAAAAATATGAAAGGTAAATAAAATCCTTAAAAGCTTTTATAGTTAAAACTAAATAATATATAAGTTAAATCTAAATAATAAAAAATACATAAAATGAAAACTTAATGATGACCTATATGTCTCGGATACTAAAAAATACTTAAATAGTAAAACTTAAAAATATACTGGAATTAAATTCTTAAAATGTGAAACTGAAATATACACTATAAAAATATTATATGAAAATATAAAATACTTAATATTAAATAAGTTAACTCTAATAATAAAAAATTAATAAAAAGAAATATCTTCAATATGAGATAAGACATTTATTCGTCTTCACGCTATATACTTCTTATAAATTCTTATCACAGTGCATGTCACTTAGCTGTGCTGTCTAAGGTGTTAGTTTGACAACCCAAGGTCCAGCAGTTTGATCCCACACAATTCGTGATGGTATTTGGAGTTCCACAAAAGCAGCGCCCATAGCAGCCAACTCCAGAACCAATATGGGGGTCGAGCTACACCAGCACTCCTAGCAGCCAACTCTAGAACCAAGACTGTTGTGTAACAACTGATCGAATGAGAGTAACACCAGTGTTCCTAGCAGACAACTCTAGAACCAAGATGGCGACTAATCGAACGAGAATGACACCAACGCTCCTAGCAGTGAACTGTAGAACCAATATGGCGGTCGGAAACAAATGACAAACGAAAATCCAAAATGGCATCCTACAGCAACATCTGATGTAAACAAATATTGCGGTCGGAAACAAATGACTTACAAAAATCCAAAAATGGCAGTCGATCGAATGTGAGAAAAAAACGACAGCCTATGTACACAAATGAGAGAAAGAGAGAGAAAAGAAAGAGAGAAAGGAAAAGAAGGAAGAGAGGAAATGAGAGAGGAAGGAAAGAAACAATGGAAGAGAGAGAAATTAGAAAAATTACACACTGTTTACCAAAATGGCGGTCCAAGATGGTGACATACTGTCTACGAAGTTGGCGACATACTGGATAAAAATATGGCGGCTTACTGGCTACTAACATAGTGGAATCCAAGATTGTGGTCACGTGACCGGATTGACGGAATAGAAAGTCCAGAAATCCAAGATGGCGGCTGGTTCCCCGGAGTCCCGCACCTCTCCATAATCTCTTTGCCCTTAAACATACTTTTCCCAGCTACTCCTTTCCCAGCTACTCCTGTCTTCTCGAGGTTTGCGGTGCCACTGGGACTCCATTCCGATCAGGGAAGTAACTTTGAGGCTACAGTGTTCCAGGAGGTAACAGAGTTTGGGGATGAAAAATACTACACCCTCAGTCAAAAGGAATGGTCGAGAAGCTTTACCGTACTCTTGAGTAATGCCTGTCGACCTTTTTGGCAAGCAACCAAAAGGACTGGTATTGAAAGGTGTCTTTGTTTCTTGTTGGTTCGCACTCACCAGTTCACGAGTCCACAAGGATAACAAAATCAAGTATTCTGTTTGACAGAGTGCTAAGCTTCCTTAGTGACCTGCTATTTGGCCGATCGACAAAAGAGGGAGCTGCAGCCCCTGATTATGCCAGCGAATTATGTAACAAACTTGTTGGCATTCATGACTGCTCGACAGCATCTCGGAATAAATAGTGAAAGAATGAAGTTGCAGTATGACAGGAGAATGTCGGGCGAGGTATTTCAAGAGCATTTGATGTGGTTATGCATCCCACAGATGAGAAATGAAAACTGCCAGAAGCTACAGAAATGTTGGGAAGACCTCTACAGGATCCTAAATGTGATCAATGACATGGTTTTTCGGATTTGTCGTTAAGCCTCTCGGACGAAGCCAAAGGTTGTCCACATCAACCGACTGACACTCTACGAAGGACCAGAGGCAGCAGAGCATGTTCAGGATGAACAAGCTTGAGGAGGGGGCAGTGTCATAGTAGCCACTCTAAGTGGTTAAGACACGGATGATTTATTGACGTACGCGCGCAACCATACAGTTGCAACTGGAGACGCAAAGGCTTTTAACAAGGGTATGTTTAGAAAGCATGACTGTTATGCCTATCAGGGCGCATACCACTCCCGACCTTGGGTATCGGGTGTCTTTGACAAATTTGAAGAATGCTCTGGATTACTGACCTCATGTCTCTCAGCTAGATCCTGGGTGCCGCGAACCTTCCAGGTCAAGGCCAGTGGCTATAAAAAAATATGTGCCTCCGAGCCGGCAGTTGTTGTTTGAATGAGTTTCAGCGATAGATGACTAGCGAGAAGAGAAGCGCGTGGCGAGATAAGTGACCAGAAGGAAGAAAATTTACGATTGCGAACATCAGAGCTGCAAAGAGTACGACTGCAGTCTTGATATTGGACTGGATGTGTGAGTGAAATACATTGCAACAGATACACTGGACGTGTGTTAATGATTATCAGCTAATGGAGAATAATTAAACAGATATAAATAAACCGTTTATTAGAGTTAAAATATACATTATATTTTGCGTTCACTGGTAAATAAAATGAGTTTTAATGGAGACAGGTAATTTAATGCTGTAAATAATAGCTCTGTGAATAAATTAAAACTCAAATTTAGCTATTTTATTTTCATTAAGTCCTCCATCCCTCATGAACTCAAATACGCCCCTCAGGCGTCTATGTAACGCTATTTTCAAATGCAGAGTTTACCTGACCAGTTGAAAAGAAGAATAATTGGTTTATGTTCTCAAAC
Organism: Dryococelus australis; assembly: GCA_029891345.1. Lineage (NCBI taxonomy): Eukaryota > Metazoa > Arthropoda > Insecta > Phasmatodea > Phasmatidae > Dryococelus > Dryococelus australis. The sequence goes on from CM056993.1 coordinate 264,338,538, forward strand.
TAATGTTGTAGGTGCCTCGAAACTCAGCATTGTATTCAACGCGGTACTAGCATCATGGACGATTCTGTATTATTGGTGTTTTATTCCCGAGTTATGGGGAAATTAAACACCCGGCCAAAATAAAAGGCTGCGTTTACTCTTGATACACACATGCAGCAGATGATATTAGCTATAATATATTTTGGCGTTGTTATTATTCTGCATTATGATACGAAGTATTTCCAAACATCTGGCGTTGTCATCAAATTGGTGATCACTTGTTTTCGTGTGGGTCAAACAATTGTAGATAAATTACATATTTTCAATTCAAGAGATTTTATCAAAGAAGTACCAATACCCGCTGTACAGAAGGATAATAAGGATAATTTTCTTCCAACTTAACATCTGAATTAACTTTGAGATTACGATTCAACAAGTATAGGTAAATATGCGCTCACTAATACCATTTCATGGTGCTCAATATTGTAACTGTGTACACAAACGGAGGAAAACAACTGTTACATTGAGTTTTAATAAAATACAAATACTAAAGTTGTGTGATACTTCATTATGTTAAGGTATATTTTGATAGGAACTCTGATATAAATCACACAATATAACGGTAGACCGGTTACGAATACTTAACTCACTTTACAGTATTGCCAAGCCTGTGAGCATTCACAAAGATATTGGCAAAGACCGTTGCGAGAGAATGACTTGTTGCGGAATTTAAACATTACTGTTATGTGTTTTTACCATTGTTAAGATGCTATCAGTGAGTATTATAATAAAGATAGAGCTGGAGAATCTGGCATGACGATCTTAATGGAATGAGTAAAAATTAGGGAATATCGTCTATTAATGGTTTCATCAAACCTTTTTAAAACCCAGTTTGAAATTAATTTTGAGGCTACTCACTACGTATCCTTCAACCACGTGTAACCAAGACATACGAGTCTAGAAAATGACACCAAGGGGAAAACAACGCATTTTATGTGTGTTCAGCATATACATCATATATATAATTATGGATTTTTTTTAAAGTAACTTTAACATTTAAATATAAACCTGGCATTAAGAAACCTTTTCTTTACAAATAGCATACCAATAAATCAATTTGAAAATATTTTGCGTAAGAAATACTTCATACGAGCCATTGCCAAATACGTATTTTCCTTCTACATGGATACATATTAACAATAATTCTTTTATAAAGAAAATATAAGAGAAAATTTAATTTATCTTAAACTTGAGGTACTTTGCATCTTTGCATTAAACGGAGACATAAAATGCTTGTGTCAAAATATGACTTGTTGAGGAAAACAGCCAATGTTATACATGGGATCATGTCTCAAATATTTGAGTCAGAAGGTGTGAGCATGTTGTGAATCCGCTATAATTCATTATTATGGATAGAAAGGCAATACAGAGAAGCCATCCTCAGGGCAGCCGACCAGGATTGCACCCAACACCTAAATCGCGAGTTCGGCACGCCATCACGTGTCCGAGCACACTTGCTAACTCTGAAATGGAACGCAGACCAAATAGTTAAATATTTCGTGTAGTTCGATATTGTAAAGCATGTTTCAAACAAGTATTGGGCGCCCTGGGTTTTTTAAGTGTCGCCACAGTGTTTCCAGTGTGCTACAGACGTGCAGATTTCCACTTTATTATTTGGTAATATACGCGATTTGAAACACTTGTACGTCTGCACTACTACTGCCACTCGACCACATTTTACATGGCACATCTCGTAGAGCTCTAAGACATTGAGAAACACCTAATTACCAAACATTCGAATCAGATACAGTCAAGTGACAAGATAACTGGGTCCTTCCAGGTGTAGAAGCCAATAAACAAACGTCACCGACGCGAGTGTACAAAAAATTGCGGAGCCTAACCTCATGTCGGAAAATAACCTGAATTTTGTAGTCCTCCGAAGATTTTTTTTGAAACGGGTTTATTTACAAAAGCAGAAAAATTGTATGCACAAGCTCAAAGAAGTTCGGCGTACGCCTGCTAGGCACGATTTCTTCCTTGAAAGCAACCCTCGCCCTTCGAAAAGCGAAAGCGACTGAAGTGCCAGGTCTTCCGGCAAGCTAAGCCAGTCCATTCGGAGGTCGTTCTCTGATCGGTTCAGCGCAGTTGGCAGTGTGCAGCGGGCCTTTACACGGGAGAAAAACTTGTGCGCGCAGCCGTCAGGACGTGGCAAGGACATCAGAACTGCGAGAATATTGCGACGTCCCGCGGGAGAAAGGAATCTAGAACACGATGTGGCGCGCGAAAAGAAGTCATTCCAAGTGTAGATCGTAGGAGCCGTTGTACGTACCCAGTTAGAAGTCCGCACTGATAAAAGGTTTGGTCGAATGAAACAAAGTTTGTTGGTACAACCAAATTAATGGTTTGTATCGGTGCAATGAAATATTTTGTCATTGAAAACAAATTATTTTTTTATTTTAATTTGGCTGTCACAAACCATAAGATATTAGTCCATTCGTGGTTGCTTCAAACGTTTTTGAAGCCCTGCTAAAGTTATACTTTCAGGGTATTCCTCCGCCTCGCGCAAACAAAGCTTAACCGTTTGTAGAAACTTACACCAAAGGGACAACGCACCTCATTCGTCCACAGTCACTATAATATTTTGCATACCAACCACTTCTTACTGGACATTGCCAACACGCGTATTCTGGCCTTGTTTTTATTCATATTAATTATAAATGAAATAATTGTATAATTTATAGATATATGGGACGATTTTTTGAAAAATTTAATTCAAATAGTGTGACGAATCCGCGGAAAGACTATAACAGATTTGTTTCTATGTACTTATATTAAACGGTTTTGGTTAAAATAGGGGCCGCGGTGGTGTACTTGCCTCTCACCTAGGTGAACTGGGCTCGATTCCTGGCGCGGACGCTCCTTGATTTTTATATGTGGGAATCGTGCCAGATTATCCTGGTTAACGGGTTTTCTCGGGGATCACCCGTTTCCTTGGCCGCTGCTGCTGAATATTCACCTCTCTTTACCCGTATCGGCTCTCAAGATTTCGAGACTAAGAGTCACGTATATCTCTCCACTGCATTACACACACTGTTATTTAAACAAAACTGAGAGCCCGCACAAGATTCGAACACTGATCGTTTGTCCCCGAATACTAAACCATCGCAACCTCAAATAAAATGACTACTTATTGAAAGGGAATGTTATTAAATAATAATTTTGTCAAATGCTGGAGAAAGTACGTAAAAAAAATCTTTCAAATTTTACAGCTTTACTTTTTTTTTTCTGTTGAACACATTACATTATGTTTATGCCATTATTAATCGTCAAAAATGTATTAGCAAACACTGTTGTTATCCCAATTAACAAAAAAAAAATGCAAACAAACTCTCGAGCTGTATTTTTGAACGAATGTGAGCAAATTATTGGCTAAGCAAACATATGCATGTGATTCAACTAAATATTTTGTTGAGGAGTCCAATTTTTTTTTTTACCCAACGGCAAAAGTAGGTCATCACCATGGCCGTCGACTCTTCGACCTACCCACGTGTTCGTTCACGTTCTGCTAAAAGCTCGATACTTGATACATTCCTACAGGCATACTTATTTGCATCCGTTACAGCAACTAGCCAGCTGATAAGATTGTGAACAAGCTTTTTAACGGAAAACATAAACTGAATCTATGTTGGAACGTAGGAGCATAAATGTAAAATTATCAGCCCATTAGAAGCTGCCGCTGAAAAGCGCATGACAATGAAATTGTTGCTATTAATGAGCCACAGACATTTTTTCAAGAAAGTATTTGACGCAGTAAACGCAATTATCTATAATGTATTATTAAAACTTGTAAAAATTACAGGTAAATTTTATTTTAACTCTAATAATTGAAAGAATACAAATTAATTCTCGACTTTTATACTCATCCATGCTTTGCCTTGTAAAAACTTGGCAATGCTCTCACTGTCGTTCATATTAACATTAAATTCTCTGCCACACCACGTTTATAAAAAATTTCGAAGAATAATGGTTATTGCTATCTTGGCTCATCTAGAATATTAAAGTTTAAATAGTATAATGCACATTTTTAAGAACTTTTCTTAGTGGCCTTTTCGGAAAGTTCATGCTTCGATGCCACTCATAAGACAAATACGTATTAGGAATAACAATAATGAATTATAATTCCAATTTGAAAATTGTAGCCTGTGCGCTGCAAGGGTGCGAGACGTAATTTCCCGAGATATGTAAAACAATTACGTACTGATATGAGTGCGAACGCTGTATGAGTGTGCATCTCATTATCGTTTCTTTTAGCGTTATCAGAAAGATAAGTGAAAACATTCAAACTAGTAAGTACCTACTAAAGTTCATACATCTAAAATAATTTCGTGTAAAGGACACACGGCAGAAAACCGTACGTATACTGTGGGTATAGGAGATTGATTTTTGTATAACGCTCACCTCTAAATTTTTTTATTTTTGATACGATAGTAAGATTGTCGTCTCTGTCAGATTTATGTTTAAAATAGTGACATGCATTATTGATTATTGTCTTAAAGACTGGCAGCTGCGTGTGTCTACCGTTACGCGACTGTAACACAGCACACTATTTTATATTAAACACTGAAACCACCTACTCATAACCGTGCCAGAAAAGTTTAAATTAAAGGTATTATTAGTAATGATAACGCTAACGAACGCATAACAACTATACATTACAAAGACAGTAACAATGTTCTACTTAGGACTACAGCGTTGCATTACAAAATATTAGGGCCTACTATTTCTACACCACAAACAGGTTGAATGCAATGACTCGGTGTCATTCGCTTATAGTTAAGCTGGGTTTGCAATAAAAAAATTATGCGGTTAGAAGAACGCAACAGTTCATACCCACGCGTTACCTTAAGTGCTAACCGAAAATTGTAAATGGTTGGCAAAACAACTCGCATGGGGGGAAGGGGTACAAATGCAACCAAATCTTATATAAAGGAACTTCGTGGGGCACCCAAAAAGCACGACGATTGTTTCTTTCCCTTGAAGACTGAATTTATTTAGATTTCCTAAGTACGAGTAGCTAATATTAATGTATGGAAAATATGAATAATGGCACTGCTTATGTATGGAAATCAAGACACTGTTGTCCCATGTATATACGACGGACATTTACGCTACTCATTAAAACATTGGCCAATTATATAAACAGGGGCGTAGCCAGGGATGTACTTCTGGTGGGGAGGGGGTTATCTTATATATATATATATATATATATATATATATATATATATATATATATATATATATATATATATATATATACGAAATCTTTACTATTAAAAATTTTAAGCTACAAACTTATTTATAATAAATGGGCTATTATACAGATATGAAACCACAAAGTGATATAAACATTCTTCATGTTCAAGGGTTATCAAACATTTCTTATAATAAAATAAAAGTTGTATTTTGTTTTCAAAGTTTATTTTTGAATATTTTACTTTAATTTCGTCAGGGGATGATGGAGGGGTGGGGGGGATCCCCCGATATCACCCCCACACGCCCCTGTGTTTAAACGTGTATCTTTAAAGATCATAATAATCAATCTTGTGCTTTTCGTATTTAAACATATTTTTACGGACAAAATGCCAAAAGAAGGCAAAACTATCACAATATTAAACTGAAGACTTTCATGTGTGCCTGTTAAAATTACTGACACTGCACATAGCTCAAATCATTTAGTTTAGAGACCAATCGATTTGATTAGCAAACAATCACAGCTAGTCGATTGCACTGCGCTGTTAGTTGCGTATTATGGATTCTGGAAATAAACGTTTTCTAACCATAATATACGGTAAGTTATAGGCAACAATAATGTAACCCATAAAAAATTCCGTTACACGACTGAGATGTGAACTTTACAGGCAAACAATATGTTGCGCACACCCACGACCGAACCCACTGAGCTTTACACACAGACTATACAACGTCTGTGTGGTAATGTATTACCTAACCCCACAGTTATCGAGTATATATGAAGTTGTGTTTATGGTTTTATTATGACCGTATGAGTAATTTGCTATGTTTCCGTTACTTTCATCTTTTACATATATAAGTTTTACAGTACCCGTAATATTTTCGTAAACGGACATATACGGCTTGAGTTAGTTACTCGGTTGTCCACCATCTTGTCCGTCACAGCTTCGTGGGTATAGCAGACATTCTGAAAACGTTCGGATGTTGCGGAGTTGGGTCTGGGAGTAACAGAGATGGATTATGAGCGAGAGAGAGGGTAGATGTCACAGTGGCAATGCTGCCTACTACCCTATGCAGTCGCCATGAAAATAAACTAGCGCTACGTGGTGTTCAACCCATGAACTACAGATTTTTACCTGCTAGAAGGGGCAGAAAATTTAATGTGGGGAAGTCCACTCTAGGTGTATTTTTACTCACTGCTACAAGTAAGCTGCAAACGAATTTAAGGGCTGCTGAAGCGGAAGTACTCAATAAAATGCATCGATCAATGACGAAGTCTGCCATGTTATCAAAGTACTCAAATCCAGGCCCCAGCCTATCCGGAATGGAACCAGGTTCGCCATTAAGTTAGATCATATTCTTAAAATACTACACTTTTTTTTTCCGCTCTAGTGATGGTTTAAAAGTGAAAGCGAAAAATTTTCAATAGTTCCGAAATCCAATACGCTCTACTCGTTTAAATGTACAATCGAAGTCTGTTGTGGGATGGGTATAGCCCGAAGACCATTACGTTTTACGTATGACCTCATGCTAAACATACTGTATAGTAAATTTGTTTGTCTCCCAGCGAATTTCATCTGCAAACACCTATTCCAGGACATTATTTAATAAAATATTTTATTAAATATACCAGTAGGCCTACGTAGTCTTATAGCAACCGTCTGCAAAATTGCGCATATTTAAAATGTTTTACTGTAGATAGCATTTATAACTAATTTTTATATTTTTCCGGACAGACATCCGGGTGAACATAATATTAATATTTGGTTTGCCACAGTGAAACAATTTCATAAAAGTAACAGATTTTCCAAATTTGGTCTGCTCATAGTTCCTAACGTTATTATACACATATTTTAAAGATATCTACTTCAATTTTAACGTATCTACGGAAACAAACAACAGTTACAGAAATGATTTTATCAAGAAATTATTTCCGATATCAGCTCCAGTAGCTCTTTTAAAAGTATGCTGATTTCCACTGTCGTGTAACCCAGAAGCATTATTTACTTGTATAAAGTCACTTTTTTTTTCAACAGCTTGAAAGTACTCCAGCAGTAAATAAAGGCCAGAGCGAGAAATCTATAAAAATGTTGTTCGCTGTAGCTTCTGTTATGGCGACGTGAGTACGTTTGGCCATAAATCGTGCGGAATAGCGCAGCGCTTCGCCGGTCGGGCGGAGGTCAGAGGTCAGCGGAGGGAGTGCCCTTGCGCTTACATCGCATATTTATGGAAAACCATTGATGGTATCGCGTGAAATGGAACCCTCGGCGTGCGCAAGATGCTCGGATCTCAAATATATGGCGCCATTATCACTGCACTCACCCTTTCCCCGATCTTGGTGCAGCAGTGACAACGATTTTACAATAACTGCCTACCTTGCAGTGACGAGAAACATCTCTCCCATGAAAGATATCTGGGATTTATCACAACTTACTCTGATTGTTTTGCAAAAATCTGTTTACGTGTTAAGTGTTGCGTTTAATCTTGTGGCAAAACTTCGAATGTGTTGTTAATGAAACCTGAAGAGGGAAAAGTTTGATTTCTAAGTTTCGATAGTGTAGCAGTATTTAATATTTTCCTCTACTTGTATTTTCAGTGGACAACAGGTATTAGAAAAAACAAGAACGATTGCTTGGATTTACTCTGCAGCAATGTCTAAGTATGGACGTGTTTGTGCGTATCAAAATGCGAAGTTGCTTGAGACATTCGTATACTAACTTTTTGATAAACCTTTTTATATCTGACTATGAGTTTTATGCGGGTGGTATTTTTAGCTCATCTCTCCCGTAGTTGTGATAGGTCTCCCAGATATTTTTCTACGGACCAGCACTTACTAGTGGCTTAGTAGTGGCCCCCGAACAAAAGTAAACTGTATTAATATTCATAGTTTTTTAGCGGTGTACTGACAGATATATAATTACAAAAGTAGTTCCATAAACAATTACAATTTTTTTTTCGTGTTAAGTCACTTTGTGTTATTTAAGAAGCTGACTTAAGTTTGAGTAAAATTCAGTTTCTTAATATTTGTAGTACTCATTTTATAAAACGCCATAAGAAAATATATCTCAGTATTTAATAAAAGCGTATCGAATCTCTAAAATTGTCATTTTCTAATATTTATTGTAGCATGAATTCTCACGTCTTGTTTTCAATATTGTCTTCAATCATTATGATTATTATTCCCCGCTTAGCACCCACACAAAACTTTTACACTGAAATCGGCATTAGGTCCATATCATTTTCCGGAACAGCAAAATTCGTCTGCTAGTAGGCGCAATCCTCTCCCCCTTGAATCGGCAACAGTTAAATTATTACTTTATGTAATCATATCACTCATCCTGTTAGTGCTTATCAACAAAGGAAGCCATATATTATCTACATTATTTCACAGTGATATGTTGCTGGTAGAAACAAAATAACTCAATCTTCAGTAATAAGAATTAAATTTTTTGTAATATATATAATATGTAGTGTAAGACACGAAAACAGTAAACATCAAAAGTAATAAAGAAATGAATGTTGACCGATTTGGTTTACGAGCGGTTGCTATTACATATACTACGGTTTCTCATACCAGTGTGGGTCATTAAATTCCGTATACTTAGATTATTTTCAAATAACTGATTTTCATGAACTCGAAGGGCCTGCAATGATGTAGTGGTTAGACTACTCCCCTCCCACATAAGCGAACCGCATTCGAGTCCCGGCAGGGTGGCTCCCGGATTTTCGAATGTGAGAATCGTGCCGCACGATGACGCTGGTTGGCGGGTTTCCTCGGGGGTTTCCCGTTTTCCCCGTCATTTCATTTCGGCGCTGCTCCATACTTCACTTCGCTTCACCATTGTAGGTTCTAAAGTAGTCTAATAAATCGTGTTAGCAGTTTCATTTTTAACAGTCTAATGTGTTACAGGCACATCCCAATAGCATTGTGCGTTGACTAGCTACATAAGCTGCTGCCCATCATTTTTCCGTTCAGCCGCCTATGAGCGCTTTGCGAGGAAGGGACTAAAGATCTTTTCTCCACGCGACACTAGTGCTTTGTAGCATCCGGCGTTTCACTCACCACACAGAGTAAAATAAGGTATATACTAGAGTGGCAACAGCAATGTTATCGAGCAGTCGCTAATTTTTTTTTTTGGCCCTCCCCACGCATACCAACTTAGTCGGCACAACTACTGCATCATTTCGAACTATGAAGTTGGCGTTACTGAGTACCTACAGGGCTTCTGGCGTCTATGCCTTTTAACTACTTCAGTCACGACCATGGCGGGACATTCAAATTTTCGTTCATGGTGCATTTATTATGTACACTTAATATAATATATTTTACGTTATATAAAATATAAATTGCAGCACTAATTATATACATTTTTGTTCAGGAAGATTGAAGCATACATTAAGCAAACATTTAATTATCCAGCATGGCTTTATTATCGACTATTAATAATTTCATCAAAACTACCCAATATCTGGGGGGGGGGGGGGATGTAAGAAAAGGTAAACAATGCCATTTTAATTGGCACAGAAAAAGCCCACTATATATAAACAATAATAATACTCAAATTACAATACAAATTGTAAATTACGAAAAGATAATAGTGTGGGAAAAAATTATTTTAGAGAGAATTATATTTTTGCATGAAAAGTTATTTACTATAAAAATAAATACCTGTACATACAAAATACAAAACTATACCAATTTTTCAAAGCTTTAAATGTAGGTGTACATGCTTATATTTGATAATACGTCTTAAAATAAACTATGAAATAATTAACCCCTGCAAAATAATCCCTAAATCTAGTTTTTTTATACAACACAAATATATTTTGTAATGCATACACACACATACACAGGACAGGTGCAAATTTAACTACGATTTAAATGTTGATGGTGTTATACTTTTATCATTTCACTACTATGGCAACATAAAATTGCATTAATGGCTTTTCAAAGGTTAGTGCGAAAAAAAAAAACACTATTATTATTAATGCTGCAGGTTTCGTTATTTTACATCAAAATCCACTGTTTACATTTGATAAACACTTCAACAATTTTAAATACTAGACAAACGTTTAAAGGATATTGCTTAGAACAGCACACATAACATGTTTGTGTGTATTCATGTCTTCCATACATAATTTGTACACGCAACTGTTTCATTGCCCTCAATTTCACTTTACCTTGCCTTGGTTCAACCACTGTTGCCATATAGGGCCTACACATAACTGTATTGCTTGTTTACTTTTCTATGGTGTGGTACCAATGTTTCAGTGCCCGAAAAAATCACTGCCCCAACATAAAAGTTTGAAATATGTTGCCAATTTTACCAGAATCTTCAACATGCATTTACAAATGAAAATGGAGATAAAAGTAATGCAAAGAGAATAAATCAATAAATAAAACAAATGTGTCTCACAGTCTCATGTGGTAAAAATTAAAATTTGTTTGTATGGGCCAAAACCCTCAGATGTTGCGCTGCAACGTGGCCGCATGCAGCTGAGGCCCGTACAAATACTGTATACATTAATTTTTTCGGTATGCTATTTGGCAAGACATATTGCATCAGTGGGTTAAGCACCTTAATGCCCAGTTATGTATTCTTAAATTTCACTTCAGTTCTAGGAACAGCGGTGGTGAAGTGGCTAGCGTGCTCGCCTACCACCAAGGCTATCCGGGTTCGATCCCAGACTTTGGCATGTGGGGATCGTGCTGGACGATGCTGCTTGCAGCACGTTTTTTCGAGGTACTCCAGTTTCCCCCTACCTATAATTTCAGCGCCGCTCCTTCCTAGAGTCTCATTTCACGTCATGTTCAGGGATGACGGGCACCTACGGGTCTCGACTGGAAAGCCCGTCACTCGGAGGGTGTAGCCTCGCCCTAGGCACCCCCCCCCCCCCCCCCAAAAAAAACACGAATTTATTATACTTCAGTTCTACACATATCGTGGTTAAATGCTGAAACAGAAGATTACGCCATTGTACATGTCTCACTGTCACTTTTATTTTGTGACATAAAAGGATAAGTTAATTACGTATTAAAAAATTTCAAAGAACACAAATTCCACAAACATTTGTCTCGTCATGGAAAATTGGTGGTCCCAGAAAATATTTAAAGCGGTAGCTTTTGAGAAAAAGTTCTAGTTGGATAGAGAAAGTGTTTATTGGCCGTGCAACGAATGAGGAATAAAAATAAAGGATGGGCATTGATTAGTTATGGGAATAATGACGTACAGGTTACCAAGTAAAGTTCATATGCATTTGAAGCTAAGTTTACAGTGTGATGGATACCGGGTTTGTCCTTTTATCATATTGGTGTACAAGGATGAGAAATGTATTTCTATTCAGTACTGTTTACGAAGTTTTGCGCTGAATGTTCATATGCTAGGTAAGGATTTACAAAATTTATGACCTATTTTTTGGGCAAGGCACACTAGGAAAATGATAGGGAGCTGGGCTCCCAACACAAAGACTGATAGTTTCAGCCAGCCACCTAGCAATGTTTTTTATTTGACTCTATTTGTTTTGTTATGTTGAATGAAATTTTAATTAACACATGATAACATAGCACATTGCATACAAAGTTAATTATACACAATCATACTTCTCTATAGAACATTATTGAATAAATACTATCTGCACTTGAAATGGCATTATGTATTGGTGGCTTGGCCGGGAAATAAGTGTGCAAAAAAGAAGCAGCAAGCACAACATTCAGCCGAGCATGCATGACTGTCAAGTATCACCATGCGTCAACGTTGTAGCGGCACACGATGCTCGAAAAATTATTGCAAGATGCCACGCCTTGTGTTCCCATCCCTACTCTTAGATCAGCTTTTCTTCTCCTCGTGACTGACATAAGTTGAGTTCGATACGTACTACATTGGAAAAAGTGGTTTTCTTGTCATTATAAAAAAACTGAATCCATGTTTGGTTTTACTACATAGGCCCTATCTCTCCTATAATACAAAACCCCTAAGTGATTTTGTTTTGATCATGTTTTATTACTTTGTAGAAACAAATTGCTTGTCATGGCGAACCTATGCAAATGAACTGTGGTTGATAACTATTTTTGACATATCTGCCGCATTGTATACAGGCAGTCCTCTACTTTCATGTCAGACTTTGGCACCCCAAATTGTACTTTCATACACTAAATTCGGACTTTCATATATCAGCTGACTAGAAACACACAATATCATAAAATATCATACACAGCATGTCAGATTTGTCAATGATGAGGGAATATTTTTATGTGCATGAATATTTCAGTATTATTTCAGTTAATATTAAGTATATTAAAGTCAAAATCTTACGTGTTTGAAATAATTTAATGCTACAGGCATAAAACCATTTATAAAATTAAAGGCAATTGTAATACCTATCATACCTACATATTTTCAAGAACACATTAGTCAAGAAAGAAGAGACTTATTTTTAAAAATCTGTACAAACTCTAATTGTGTTTCATTCTCAGTCTAAGAATTAAAATTTGCATTTTTATGTTTTTGAAGAAATATGTTGTATGTCTACCAAAATTAGAATATTTCATATCATTAATAACTAAATAAATAACTTTTTATCAGCTATACCGTGACAAAAACTCATCTATTCAATTTAGAAGCCAGAAGGAGAGTCCTTCGTTAAGCCTTAAAGCTCCGTAGATTCAAATTATCTAACCGGACGAATTTCTGTTAAAAGCAGCTATTAAAATTTCAAGAAAAGTTAAATATTTCTAGTAAACCCTTTTAGGCATATGAGAACTGTTAAATATAATGAGCATTAGTAGCTGTACTTAACAGTGTTTAGATAGAGAATTATGAGTGTACTCACAATTTATGAAGTTACAGTATGAATGCAAATAATTGTTAAAACGTAAACACACAAAAAGGATGGAAAAAAATGCTGCTCACTTACCTCGGAGTCATTCATAATGAATACAAACCAAACTTAACGAAAATAAGTAGCTCCATCGTGCCAGGCAGTCAAGCTCCGTCACAGTAGCTCCATCGTGCCAGGCGGTCAAGGCCAGCTACAGTAGATCCATCGTGCCAGGCGATCAATCCCAGCTACAGTAGTTCCATCGTGCCAGGCAGTAAAGCCCAGCCACAGTAGCTCCAACGTGCCAGGTAGTCAATTCCACACACAGTAGATACAATGATACGACTTATTTAATTTGTACCAGATTGTTATTCGGGTATCAAAGCCACCTCTGGCTCACTGTTATTGCATAACATTATCACATCCAAACTGGTGTTCTATTGGCAAATGTTATGAACACCTAGCAAAAGGTTTGTGTTCTGTGTGTTACTATTCACTCCATGCTTTGTATGTTTCTGTTGATGTAGCATGTGACCAATTTTGTTGTATCTGTTCAACTTCATACACACAGTTTTAATCAAGATTGATGATACCAGATAATTTATAATTTGTACAGTTTCATCCTTGTGTTTAATACACATGTACCATTTAAAATTTTCAGATTCTGAGATGAATTTCATAACTATATCATGTGAATTTTGAAGATGCAGAAATTAAAAACATTTTTTGTTGAATACCTTTTGTGACTTGAGTTACAAATTTATGAATTTTCGTGAAAGGGAGATCAAACTCTTATTTCCGCTGCACTCTCTTGAACTTCGTAAACAATGATCTGAATTTATTTCATCTGTAGTGAGCACCATCTTGCATTGCAGACATACACTTTTTGAAAGTAACTTTTTTATCATGTAACTACAAACATAAGTTGGAGCCTGCCTGTTAACTTTATTTTGTATTTCACCTGAAAATAAAATAGTAGGCTTGCTTCCACGTCTTAAGTGTGGCACACTGCCTTCACTGCCTGTCTCTGTCTGTCTAGGAAATGTGAACCCTTTTTCTAGGATACGCAAAATGCCTGTTTTCACTCAACAAATGTGTATCTTCATCATCAACGCAATTTTTGCAGTTTATGTTGCTTGCAGATAATTTATTAACAAGTGTAATTTTCATGGCAGCAACAAACTGCACGCAAGTCGGGTCTCTATTACAGCCGCATGACTGTCTGACAATAGCAAATAAATTTTCCAAAGGATCCTGTTTGTTGCCTTAAATTTAAATATTTGAAACCAAGCTCTTGCACAACTGACCACAATTTTTGTATGACTTTAACATTGTCAATCCATCCACTTACACAGGGTGGAATATGTGTACTTCCATCTTTCTTATGGATGAGTTTCCACTTGGTTAATGTGGACCCCATTTCTTTGAACATTTCATGATGTACTGATCCTTCTGAAATGTTCTGTTGGATTGCTTTCTCTCAAGCATGCCACCTGGACCACTTGTTACGTCAAAAAAATTATCAACCATTGCAAGAAAATCAGCAGTGACTGTACATTTTCCGAGTTTCTTGCCATCAGATACAACAGAAATTGTTTTAATTGCTGAAGAAACTCTTGCATTGAATACCTGTGCTGCTAGTTTGACTCGCATCTTAGCTTTCCTTTTCGGCTCCAAGTGCTCTGGTGTAAGTTCGGACATTTCATAATACTGGATTATGTGGTCTCATTTTGCTACGTTACCTTCATAACATATGTAGCTTGAGATGAAGTTGTTTCTAATGTTCTTCAGAATGCCGGGTACATCCTAAATATGAAAAATATTATTTCCATTAACTTTATAAATGTGTCCCTCCTGTCCTTCAGGACAAGTGTTGCGTAACTTTTTAATAGCACCCCTATTGCATGCATCTTGGTCTGAAACTGTAACAAGTACCTTAAGTGCAATGTTAGACAATACTGTTATGTTAGTCACGATTAACTTTACCAACATTGTAGTGTCTCTAACAAAATAATAAGAGAGTGGCTGCTGCCATGGCTTGCTCAGACCTTGCTCTAAAAATATTAGAGCACGATTTGCACTAACATTTGTACGACCAAAATTACCGTAATCTTCAAATCCCTCTATGAAGTGCATCCCTCTGTTATGGTATAACCCACTACACAATGCAACTTCGTCAAACATCAAAACACAGTATCTGTCCTTCTCACATAACTCCGCAGAAATTTCCTTCGAGTGTTTTATAAATGAGGAATTAAATCCTGGTTGCAAAGGAATACGGTACAGAAGATTCCTAAGGGTAGGTTCAGAAAGCCCCGTCATGTGTTTAGATAGAGACCTGTAAGCTCTAGGGCTGCATTTTTATATAGCCAATGCAAAACAATTCTCATTTACAGTCCACTTTCTACTCTTTGGCTCCCGTCTGAAATTCCTGAGCTCACCTTTCAAAATGTTGGTGGCCGCAGTAGAAATAAGCATTTCCTCACAGTTAATGGCAATTTTGCTAAATTGGTGTAATTTATTTTTGGTATTACTCTTTAATTTCTGGAGACGTTTAGCTAATCTTTCGGCTTGCTGCCGATAATACTGGACCGTCTTCAAAATTTTTTTTTCTAGGATTAATTTCTTGAGAAACACCAGATATCAACGCCAAAGATTTCCTCGATAACCGCTGTTGTGATGGAGTCTTCACAAGTACATCTGCAATAAAGTTACCAGACATATCATTTACATCCTTTAAAATAAAGATTTTTTTTTTCAAATTTTTATATTTGTTTAAAGAATTAATAATTTAAAAATAGAAAACACCTCTATGTGATAGCACAATTTATCACGGTAACAGTTAAACAAGCTTCGCATCATTCAAGACTGTCTCAAACCTAGCTGTACTTTA
Organism: Dryococelus australis; assembly: GCA_029891345.1. NCBI lineage: Eukaryota > Metazoa > Arthropoda > Insecta > Phasmatodea > Phasmatidae > Dryococelus > Dryococelus australis. The sequence continues at coordinate 264,354,478 of CM056993.1, forward strand.
ATATGTTACTCCCTAATAAGTTGCCATTTCCAAGCCAGTTCCTTGCATATATTTTACCTATGCTCTGTAATATGTAGCATTGCAAGTATGATACTAAACCCACAAATGAGCTATGAAATTGTAATTGAATTAAAAGTTTCAAAAATTTAATGAGTTATCCAATTACCTAACAATTTAATGAAGTAGGTTGAACAGTAACTCAAATTTAATATGTTCATATCACCACTCATTTTTATGCAATATAATTTTTAAAAACTTTTTCTTTAGGTGTATGAGAAAATTGATCTAATTGCAGAATACAAGATCTGTCAAAATGAAAATTCATTTAAGTATTGCATATTTGTCATAACCTCAGCACAAAAACTTCTCATAAGTTACCATATTTAATTTCTGTCTTAGCATACCTAACACTTCAAAAAACTCTACTATCAAAAACTTGAAAACGGAAGTAAAAATAAGTTTTCAACTTTTCAACTTAAAACTAGTACAGGTTTATAGGAACATCAATAACTTTTCATGGAACATATTAATGCTTTTTTAATTAAGGTTTATCAATACCTTAGATTAATTAATTAATTCACATGAAATGTATAATACCACCTGTCACTAGTGAACAAAGCGCTCTAACAGTATTTAGAAAAAAGTGCCCTGGGTGTAGTAGCATACAATTATAAACTGTAATTGACAATTAAGTGTTCTTAAGCACCAGCTACAATTCCACACAGCATACACAAAAACTTGATAAAGGCATTTCAATAAAAAATTGTGTTGTAGATTGTAACGAGTCTGAGCCAGTGTTAAGATGAAAATAAGTGTTAAGAGTTTGAGTCACGTGCACTAAAACACGGCTAAGAAAATTCTCAATGGACAACAAATTTTTAATTCATTACCCATGAAAACATTTCGAAAGGTTATATTACTCTTATGATAATAGAATCTGTTAAATTTTCCGAACGTATTATGCACAAACAATTTTTACTTTGCAATAGCACGCTACAGCACTAATGTCAATGATGCCTACAAGCGCTTTAAATAAACAAGTACTTGTCAAACTTCAGCTGTTACATAGTATTTGACCTGGGGCGATGGGATGTTTTCAGCCTGTACAAAAGTTTTTGCATGACCTGTTCATACCAAAATACTGTAGTTTTGAAAAGCTTAGAAATATAGTGGGCTTTGGATACACAGAAAAAAAAAAAAAAAATTTTACCTCATGGCCATCATAGACTTACCAAGATTAGTTACTGTATCTTCTGCTGGTACCGGCCTCAAACGACTCTTTAAAGGCTCTGGTACTGGGCTCGACAGACTCTTCGTAGACCGTATTACTAATCCTGAATTGCTCTGCACAGGCTCTGTACCAAACACGAGTGACTCTGTGACTGTGGTATTGTGCCAGTCTGTGAATGTTCAGCTGCCTTGCTAGTACCTGGAGTATAAATAATGATTACAGTTTAAAATACACCTGAAATATATTAACAATACAGTTAAGAAACACTGAGTCACATAAGATTATTTACCTAAAAAGATTAAAGTCAAGAATGACTTGCAATACCAACTGTATCCACTGTACATGAAACAGAAAAGGATTACTATATTATTTGTTTGAACATTTTTGAAAATATATTGATGATTAGCACAGCCGGGTACAGTGCCCATTAATGATAACTGATAGGCTGACACTGAGCGACCAAGATATTCAAGAACATGTATAAAGCTATTTTCACAGTAAACTGGCATTTTTGTATTCGTAAGGGTTTGGTAAGGGTAGGATATCCTGTAGAAACATATATGTGGTGTTGTGTAGCATACCTGAATAGAAGAGTGGAAGTATAGGTCTGCATGTCAACACCAAGTGTTGTCTTTTTATACCAAAGGCTTTATAAGCATACCGGTATGTTAAGAACTGACTCCTCTCAATACCTCCTCATTCACACGGCTGCCTCAATTTAATGTAGGAGTAAAAGACTGCTACCATTTTGGTACATATATTTGAGATGTCATTGCCATGTTGACAACATAACGTATATAAAGAGATAAGTAACTGGTATCTCACACCAGACCCAACCAATATCCTAAAATGCCACACACACACACACCCTACACACAATTGTGCTGATATTTAAAAAAAACGTCTTCATCTACTTTAAGTTCAGTTTCACTTGCAAATTTCATTTATGGTAGAATTCTACTATGATAAACACAATAGTGTGGAGAACTATGAAGGTCAGGGAAATTGTGGGGTGAAACACTTAACATTCAAATTAAATGTGTCTTTGTTTGGTAAACATTGCATACTAGAAAACCTGACCTAACTAAGCCTAACTTCAGAAAAAGTAACCTAAACAAAGTGTGATTCACCTATTATGAAGTTAGGTTCTGTTTGGTTAGGTTGTGTTGTATTTCATGTATAGCAATCAATTTGATAAACTTTTAATATGATATTTACATGTTTTACCCCAACATTTCCCTGGTATTCATGGCCCTCCCTACTATCGCATTTGACGGTATTTACTGCGAATATATCAATGCCCCACGTTTTTAATATTAAAGTGCGTTAAATAATGTCACAATAATATAGTAATTTTTTTTTTTCAGAAAAGCCGCTGAAGTAAACTTTTACCACCTTTTCGCCCAATAACAAATGATGGGTTAAGTCGGGTTAGGACATGTTAATCAAAATTGTTAAGAGGTTAAACTAACCTAACTGAACCTATTGCAGACAGTGCATAAATACTATTTTGATTAACACATATTTTCTTGGAGTCATCCTAACCAACCAAAAAATTGCAGGTAAATATCGTAACTGCTTTCTTTATTCATATTTAAAATATTTTGAGTTATACTAAAAACAACCCTTGCTTTTACACGAAAAGCCTAGTTGACAATTTAATAAATTATTCAACGGACACTTAAACAAGATTACAGTAGCATTACTGGTGCCAGGAAATGCAGACATTTCACTGTCTGGTACAACGGGTCAGTACTGAAGATGGATGGAATTGCATTTCTTTCCAGTATTTTCCCTGTGCTGGTGCGGAATTGATCTCTGGTAAAATGAGCTGCACATTAGTACCGGAGTAGACGTAATTTTTCTGGCTGCACCTTCAGGAGTTCTGGATTGCAACTGATTAGAACCCACAGTCTGCATCTGTTGAACATTTAACACAGAATTAATACTTTTATATTTTCTCCAGTGCCGACTGAGACAAAAATTACTTTTAAAATAACTTTGCATTGTCCATAATGGCATACATAATGTGTTTCCGAATTAACATAAAAAATTCTGCATACAACCATTCAAAACATTCATACCAATCAGAAAAATTACTACATACATAAAACACTGTCATTAGTTTAATAGCAGATACCAATTCATATTCATAATAAACAGATACGGTAAGTAAAGTAATATGACGAAGAAACTGCAATACAAATATTATTATAATCACTCGTACAGTTCAATATCTTTAGGAAATTTGAACACTTGTGGACCACCTTCAACAGTGGAAAAACATGCGTTGCGATTCTTGGCAGAATATCGCAATCTTCTGATACCACACATAACTCTTCTAAACTGACAAGAGACTAAAAAATCATTTGAAGAAGTTATTCAGAAACGCTACAACAACAACGACAAAAATTCAAACTTATCCAGGTGTTACGCTCATAGGTTACGCTATCGTCAACAACAACAATATGGCCAGGCGACATAATAAAAATTAACAAGCAAAAATGTTTTTGCGTTAAACTGTGAGAATGTGTCATTTTAAAAAGTGTATATAATACTTAAGCTGCCGCAGTGTAACTAGGACACCATTTGTAATTACTTTAATGGGTATCGAAAGATTTCACTATAATGATGGTATGTGTGGAGAGGGCCTGACAAAAATAAGCGATCTGTTATTCCCTATCCTGTGAACGCCCCCTCACTCGCATCTCTGGGACGCTACTCCCTCAGCACAGGGGACTTTTATTTTTCGAAACTACCTTATTCTAAGTGTTAAGTGTAAGTCCGAAAGTAGGGTCGGGTTCTAATTGCATCTCAGGGTTGCGCACCTTACGCCTAAAGGAGAGGGGATTTCATGCAAAGGAGGCGGGCATCGCGGCCGAGAGGGATTGGGTAGGCATGCCCTGCACTTTGGGACCATGCCTACCTCCCTAAGTGTAGGTCTACGTTTAATAAAGCTACGTTAAGAAGGGGTATTATAAAACCCGCATAGACACGGTAAAACCCATACCAACAGAAAAGGAGTTAAACTCGTGGGAACACTAGTGAAAATCCTATAGGAGATAGCAGGTATGGAATCAATGTTGTTTTAATAGTGACGAAGAACTAGTAGAGAGGTAACGGGGCTTGTGAACCAGCATGTGAGAGGCACATGCGCCCTTAATTTGAGACTGCCATCCATATTCCTGCGCGGGCCGCCTTGCAACCCGCACAGCAATATCAATAGCAGTGACAGAAGGCTGTGCACCATTGTGTACAGCCATGTGCGCCAGAAATGCGGGCATCCCAGTCATGGCACCATCGGCATCTTCTCCCGTCCGAAGCGATGCCAGGAACTCCGCGCCGTGGGTGAAGGCTAGTCAATCCTCTTCAACTTCTGCCTGGGGGGACTTACAGGAACTACCCAGCTGGATGGCGAATCCGTTGGCCCAGGCGCAAGCGCCTGGAGGAAGTCGAGGAAAACTGCTTCTGGTAGCCATCCCTCCTTCCTTCAAAAATCTCCTGTTGGACGTGCAGGAGCTAACCAGCTGGGGGACTTGAGCTGGGCCAGGCGTGGCTGACATTGTGGCGCGAACGAGTTCAGATGCTTTCAGATACCATTCCTCACACACCAGCAGTCGACAGCCCGCAGAATCCAGCAGAAAGGAGGTTCACCAACTTCGCATGTTTCAGCACTTCTGTGCCCCCCCCCCTCTTGTTTTCGCCTTGATCGTTAAGCTGCCTTCCGCCGATGTGCTACTGTCATCTTCAACTGAGCCGCCCAGGTTCCCAGAGTACACGACCGCACGCCACGAGGGCTGCAGCCCGAGTGGAGCGCAGGGATGCATCGATCCGGAGATTTTTCTTCTAACTACCCTATTACTAAGTGTTTAGTGAAAGCCCTGTGGGCCGGTGGGTAGAGCGGGATCTTATTGCGTCTCAGGGCTAAGCCCCTACGCCTACAAGAAAAGGAAATCATGCAAGGAGACATGCATCGCGGCAGAGAGGGATTGGGCAGCCATGGCCAGCAATCACGACCATGACTACCTCCCTGAGTATACTTATAGCTAAACTATAACTGAGAAGAGACTGGGAAAAACCGGTAAAGATACCGTAGAAACCCAGATGACAGGAAAGAATTCAAAATGATTGCACGCATTAAATAGAAATGCTACGGGAGAAAGAAGGTTCGACAGCATTCTTTATTATTAGTAGACGCAGAAACTAGTAGAGAGTGGGTGCTGTGTTTGGGAATCTTAAATTGGCGCTGACTTCAGCCAGGGTGATGCAAGTAACACCCTGGTGAGGGAAGTGGAGCTATGGGACCATTCCCTCTGATTTCCCAGTAAACCTAAACTAAAATTAATGAATGTGAGCTGCCAGTAAGTGTCAGCAGGGCCAACACTTACTGGTTTTTACTGGATCAGAAGGAGACGGTACGAACTTGTGGAGAGAATGGATATAATTAACTTATTATAAAATATTAACATAATATAAGTGGCTTAAAATTAACATATGTCCTCTGAGACATATATGTCTGATTGTAATGCTGTGCTACCTCGCAGCGAGCATACCTTCATAGCCATAGGCTGTAATGGAGTCTATTTCCACCCATAAGGCTGCGAGTGCACGGAGCTTCGAATGAAAAAAAGGGGGGGGGGGGAGAATATTATAGTGAACGCAGGGGAGGTCTCTCACAAACTGCTGCAGAGAACCACACGACGGCGCAAACCCCTGCAGGAAGGCAGAGGTGGCCTTGACTCGCCTGCAGCGCAGGACCATACGTATACAGACAGCTGGCTGGGATGAGAGGTTAACCTAGTTTAACCAATTATCAAGAATGAAGAATTCTAAAATAAGATTAATAAAATCAATTATAACGAAACTAATTAATTAACAATTAACGTGTTATGATCTACCCTTTCAGGATTTATCAGGTTAGTCTACACTAGTAGACTTAGGAGGCCATCAGGCGCTTTTACGCTTGGCATGGCAGTGTTCTACACGCAGGGCTAAGGGGGCATATGCGCTAGAAGCGATTTAGGTCGCTTATAGTGTTGAGTTTCCTCGACATCATAGTCCCCAAGAGCACTTATAAGTGGATTGGTATGGTCCACATTTGACTCATAGAAGTGTTGGACCTGTTTTCGAATGACTTCTTGTAGCATTTCTTGTTTTAGTTGCAAGTATGTGATAAGGACATAACGGGATGCATTTGCTGCCATTCTGAGGCATTTGTTTTGCACCACTTGTAATTATTTGAGGTGAGTATTGGTACAGTAGGCCCAAACAGGGGCTGCATATGTGAGAATGGTTCGGATCATAGTTTGATGTAAACGAATCCTATTTTTCTGTGACAAGCTAGAATCGCGGTTTAGTATATGATATAGAGCTGACATGCGGCCATAAGCGAGTTTTCGCTTGGCCTCCACATGACATCGCCATGTCAGCTTTCTATCTATAGTGAGGCCTAGGTATTTAACCTCAGCTTTATATGGAATGTTCTCTCCAAAGAGAGTTAACGGGGGAGATTAGGAGTTTTGTAGTTACGCGTGAAGACTAGCGCCTCGCATTTACCCACGTTAATTTTAACTATCCACAGGCAAGCTGTGTCTGTGTGCGATGAATGGCTGTTTCAGCTCTACAGGATCGAGTGTAGACGACCATGTCATCTGCACAAATACCTAAATTAATATTCCAGGTAGGAAGGCGCGGAATATCGTGGGTATAGATATTATATAAGACTGGTCCCAGGATGCTGCCCTGAGGGACTCCTGCTCGGATGATTTTCTTATCTGAAATAGCTCTTTCTAAAGAAGCAGAGAAGGAGCGCTTGTCTAAATAGGAGTCTAAAAGTTTTATATAACAATCGGGGAAGTTGGTTTGATACGGCTTGTAAATTAGCTCTGCGTGGAAAACTCTGTCAAAGGCCTTTCCCACGTCTATAAATACTGCAACCGCGTAATTTTTCCAGTTAAAAGTGGTAGTGATATGCTCATACAGCCTAACCAGCTGGTGGACTGTCGAGTGTTTTTTTTCCTGAAGCCAAATTACTCGTCAGGAAACAAGTTAACTTCGCGAAGATGATTGTTTAGGCGGCGCAAAATGACTCGTTCGCGTATCTTAAAGAGCGAGCTGAGCAGACTGATAGGGCGATAGTTCTGTAATTGGGTCGGGCCTTTGCCCGGTTTAGGAAAAACAATTACAGTGGCTCATCTCCAGGGAGTGGGAAAATGGGGAAGATTAAAACTTGCATTTATGCACTCGGCTATAGCCTCAAACATGCTGCCCGGCAGCTGCTTAAGAACTGTAGCATGCAGGGAGTCAAACCCGGATGCTTTGCGGGCTTCATACGTTTAATGATATTCTTTACCTCGTCGGCATGCGTGAGGTCAGGTTCGGCCACTGTGGGTTGCTGACGACGAACTCGGAGGTCCCTATAAATCTGAGCCACAAATGCTGGATCAGCAGAGAAGACATTGGGCTAGAAAGCTAATTCCAACTGATTGGGGATAGCCTCAGCCTTCTGCTAGTGCGTATAAGCCATGCCTGCATTGCCTTGAAGAGGCGTGATTGGGTGGCGCTTCTTAGTAAACGCTTTAGTCATGCGCCATAGACTATTATCCTAGGTGCATAGTTGAGATGATTTAGGATTCCAAATATCAGACTACCAGGCAGTTAATTCAGAATTAATTTGCTCTCTAAGTTCATTTATCTGGGGTTTTGTCTGCCTTGTTCTGATACGATAATAGCGCCTACGTAGCCTATTTTTGTGCGAGATCAACTCCCTGATGTGTTCAGGAAGTGTATCTGCATTAATCCGCGGTATTTGCTCCGGGATAAACTTATTAACTCCCAATTGTATTATCTGTGACGTGCGCGACAGCAGAATCAAATTCCTCGGGAGTACTAATGAGAGTTGGTAGATTAATTTCTTCGTCCGGGTAATCCCTGAAGCTAAACCAGTTCGCATGCTTATAGACTTTAATTTTCCGAATTGGTGTATTGTCTGGAACAACTTCGTTGAAAGAAAGGCGGACAGGATAATGGTCCGAAGTCAATTCGTGGAGAACTTCAAAATCTAAGGCCATGGGAAGGCCTTTATCCAGCACGATATCAAGTATAACGGACCTGTGGTTAGCTTGACTAGGGTTGTAAGTTGGCTCGTTGGGCGCATAAATAAAATAATTATGATGCTTCATATGACTTAATAGAGTATTCCCATGGGCTGTGCGCGCTACGCAGCCCCAATCAGAATGCTTAGCATTTAAATCGCCGACAGCGAGCATGACCGGATAATAATGTACTAATTCATTTACATCTGCGCGCAAAAGAGTGCGTCCTGGCAGGCAATATACTGAATAAATTGCGATTAGTTGATTTCCTAGCTTAACAGTAACACCCACAGTTTGAAGCGTTTGAAGTTGCAGTTGTTTAGCGGGATTACATACAATTGAGTCGTGAATCAGAATCAATACTCTGCCACGTTGATTATCGCGGTCATTTCGATAGCATTTATAGCCAGGAATTGAAAATCGGAACTGTGGTTTCAGATGCATTCCATTAGTTGCAATAATAGGGATCCGGTGGCGAGAAATAAAATCAGACCTTGTTTTTTACTGCGAATACAGTTAGCATTCCAGTAAACTAAACTTGTTACTATATTAAACCTAGATGGCAAAGCATTTGGTAGCTGGGTATTAACAGCCATCAGGCTGCTGCTCCTGCCTTTTCACGATTGAGAGAGCTGCCCCAGTCGGTGCTCGCCCTTTTTCTTCATCTAACTTGGTTTGGTTAGTCCAAACCAGTATCTAGTTACAGAGTGCATCCAGCACTCCACTAAAAGTGGGGACTTTTTCATTCAGGGGGTTAGTCTTCGCCTCCTGAATTAATATCTGCATATTAATGGGTTCAGAGGCAGCTGAGGTTGTGTCCATTTGTGCTACAGGGCTCGCCAGTTTTGTCAGGCATCCAGAAGCCTGCTCGCCCAATGGGCATTGAGCTGTCTCCTAATTGGTTGCAGAGGCAGAATACACACACACACGTGTGTGTATATATATATATATATAAAGAGAGAGAGAGAGAGAGAGCGAGAGCCAGGAACTAATTTCAAAACTTATAAGTAATCACGAAACATCCAATTATTTATTTGTTGTTATTCGTGGCAGACACTTTTTATTTACTGCTGATCTAATCTTTATTATTAATTTCAAAATGTTATAAGCTCAGGAGGAGTGTATTTACGTTTAATCCTGTTTGTAAGTCTTTCATAATGTCTACCATAAAGTTATTGTGTATCGGTTTCATTGCAAAGATGAATTTATAATGTGGTTGCCGTAGTAACACGTGGTGTAATGTGCGATATGATGTAGCTCTCTCGTGACTGGCGCCACGTTTGAAGGCGTTAATAAGTATGTATGTTAGGAGGCTTCTAGCCATCGGCCTGGTAGGAATTTCTGATTTTCATAATTAATCTGGCCTTGTACGTACCATTCATACAGACTGCACCACGCGATGGAGCGAAGACGCGTTGCATAGAACTGCAAGAATACTGTCTGCACACGTTACCTAAGGGGTTTTGTAATTAGTTTTAAGTTTGAGCTATCTCCAATGTGGCGTGTGGTACGATATGAACTGTGTTACAGTACCCAAGGCCCGAGAGCCTTGTGACGGAAGAGATTAAGCGGGACCAGCTGACGAAGATTCTACAAGATGTTGCTGGAAATTAGTATTTTCACTAAAGTATTTTAATCGTTTCAGCGCAGATATGTCACCAGGAATTTAAATTAATAATTTTTGAAAATATATTTGGCAATCATTAGGCCATATTGGATCACAGAATATTGAAGTTGCTCTGCCTAATTTGCCTACGGAGTCCTGCCAAGATCTCTTTTGTTCTCCCGACTGAGTTGGTTTGAGAAAGACAATCAATTGAATTTAATTGAATTCATGCTAAACACTGAGAAATATTTTAAAGATATAAATCATTGTTACATGGGAGGACCCCTGAGGGGCGTATTTGAGTTTACGAGTGATGGAGGTCTTAATAAAAAATAAGACAATAAATTTTATTTCTAAAAGTTCCTTCTGCTGTTATTTACTTCATTTAATTATCTGTCTCTACTTTTACTCGTTTTATTTAACAGTTAGCGCAATATTCAGTGTATATTTAACTCTAATTAATGACCTTAATTGTCTCTGTTGTTTCCAGTCAATTAGCCTAACTCATGCTCATTATTAACACACATTCAGTATATCTGTTGCCATCATTTATAATGTATTTTACTCACCAGCCACACCCTTCACTGCTTGGTATTTGCAGTCGTAGACGTCCCTTATTCTTCGCCACTCGCTCTTCTATCGCTCGGAACTCAGCCACTCGTTCACTCATGAACTCCAACTAAACTCGCGGACCGGAGGGCTGTCGCAATATTTATAGCGTTTCTTTGACCATCTGGAAGGTTCAACACACCCTTAGTCACGCTGAGAGAACGTCAGTAATTCAGCACATTCCTCAGATAAACACAGAAATCAATACAACCAGAGTCAACAGCATGTGTCGCATAAGATATTATCTTGTCGCTCGCTTTGTAACTGATACGCGGCCACCGGCCTATCGCTTGCGCTGTCACCGCTATCATATAACGACCTCCTGTCGTCCTCGTCTGTCGCTAGCGCTGAACTGGCCAACAAGTAATATTGTTTTTTTTATTTAATAAGAAATACATACAAGAGCGGCTACAGTCACAGATGCTGCCACACTGAGAGAAACAAACTATAAAACTTGTAGTGATTTTCAAAATAATATTTGCACAGATCGGATTTATTTTTATGGTGTCAGAATTAATACTTTTCCATTCAAATTAAATCTCATCTATTGTTCTCGAGTCTGTGTGCATTTCGTTTTTATGTAGCTAGTGGTATTTTTTTATTCTGTTATTCCCGGTGTTATTCATGTTAGTAGTACGAAAATGAGCATTGACGCACAAGGTCATCGGGCATCGGAGCCGGAGCCGGGGGAGCCTCCATGTTGTTACGTCCCCCGACCGCCATCTTGGATGTCATTGGCCTTTCACCCCTGACCCATATGACCTATTACACATACCTTGATCTTGACCTCGAACTCGAGTACCTTTGACCTCAAAAAACACTTTTAAAAAACCTTAAAAGATTCCAAAATATTCTTGAAAATACCAAAAAAAATTTAAAATGTTCCAAAAAAAATTCCGGAAAATGTATTATTAACTATTATTTAAAAATTATTTAAAATTATTGAATGGACCTTCAGAAAATCCCAAATCTTCCTGGAACAGCTGACAGGGATCAGCGACTCTGGTGACCTTGGAGCCAGGTGACTAGGATCAGGATCGTTGACATTGGCCATGTCTTTTGACCTAAAACAAAAAAAAATTTACAAAAAATTTAAAAAAAAAATCAAATGATTATATTAACATTTATTAAACAACCACTGAAAATGTATTATTAAAAATTATTTTCAAAATCTTTGAAAACTCATAACTATTAAAAAAAATTACATTTCCGACGGTCCCCCTAACACCACACCCAGCAGATGACTGACTCCCTCGCCCCCACTCCCATCACCAATACTCATTCCGTCATCAAGAAATACATGATTGAATGAGATTCTCTCTCTAAATAAAGATACAAAAACGCCTTTATACTTAATATAATGCAATGAAACTAAATGAAAAACAATATTGTTTCGCGTACAGAATTAAATGAAGGTTTGACTTATAGCACATTATGATCTGAAAAATTTCAAACGATATTGTAGATGGAACCAATTTTAATTGCGTAGCTTGTGTTGGACAGAACTTATCTACAGAACACGGAAATATATATATTTCATTGCACTTCCAAATAAAAACATGACAAATTTATTTCCATATAAATTGTGTAACATAGAGTGTATACAGAACTCAAACGGTTAAACACAATTTTAATAATAACAGGTTTAAAAAAATCATAAAAATACGAGATACTTTAAAACATAAACATTGTTTAAGTTTAAATTTATGGATTTTCTTTACCTGAAATGTCGCACTTAACGTGATCAGAAAGGAAGGAACATGCAATCAGAAATAATGGTGTAACCACTAACGTTTTGTTCAAAGTAGCCTTTTATGTGTGTAGTTATAATTTTACAATATTGTGTCATTTATTAACTTCTTTTACATTCCTGTTATTTTGATTAATGATAATTAAAGTAACGTTTGAAATTGTATCCATGCTTTGTTTACATTACAGATTCTTAATATCGTAATATTTATCACGATTATCTGACCTATTAGGGGACGGAAGATTCAGCCAAACACTCTGTATGTTACTATGGCATTTCTTATTTTCTGTGCAAGTAAACATTAAGGTTACTAAGATAATTTTGTTCTGTAACACAGAGCACATTGCCTTATTTATAGCAAAAATATGGAAAATGTCCTTTAAAATAATCTGTAGGGTAATTTTCGTCACATGTGAGTGTCGTTTGCCTCCGCTAGATGCCCGTAAATATTCTTGATAATATTTTACACCAACACATCACATGACATCGTCAGTTTGATTACGTAAGATGAATTATATCCCGACGCACATGCATAAAATAATATACTCTGATACAGTAAACTAATTAAAACGTGCAGATAATTTATGTGATTGCGAAGCTCAGTAATTCTCTTTAAGACGTTAACCTAAGTTCTTCCTCAAAATGTGAAATTATGATCTTCTGGATTAGTTAATTACTATACTTAACAATAGTGAAAATAAACCTTTATCATGTAAGTCCCGTTTGTCATGTAGATAGAGTTTCTGGATTGTAGCGCAACGCTTATGGGTTTGAATCTCACAGTCGATAAGATAAAACGTTAATTTATTTTCGTGAATTATATTACAAGAGTATTTTTTTCCCCTTTTTCTATCTCTTATTTATTCTTCAGTAGTGCATAGCTAATTGTTTTGAGTCACAAGTCTGAGTGGTTCGCCTATGGTTTTAAAATAACTGTGAGTCAGTGAAACTTAAGTAATGAAGATGGCTATTGTGCAGACAAACAGTTGTGTGTGGTCCGTTTTACCGTTGAAAGCAAATTGCTGTGGGGTCAGTGAAGTATAGATGTCCAAGTGGCACACATGACAAAAGGGTTGTTTCACTTACCTCGTAGAAATGTGAAATATTAGTACAGCTGTAAAAGAAACAAATATTTGTTTCCAGTGGACTAGATCGTAACAGTTTAACAATACGTGGATTTCCATTACACGTCCATTATTAGAGCTAGAAGTGCACAATGTATATTCCATCTTTAATTTCCAGATAAATGTCACACAACCAAAACGTTCTGTGACATTTATTCTCAATATGTGTACAACGATATATATATATATATATAGTTTGATTTCATGATATATATATATATATATATATATATATATATATATATATATATATATATATATATATATATATATATATATCATGAAATCAAACTAAGGATTTGATGAACTTCACTTTATATGTCATATCATGAAAAAAAAAACCTAAAATAATTATGTTATTTTTAATTTAAGATCCACTCAGTCTCCTGCGCATAGTAAAAAATTAAGTTTAAAACTAATTATCATAATTCTTACAGTTATAATAAATATATTGAGATCCACACCAGTTGGTCTTCGTGGCAAATTTTCTTCATTAAAGATTTTGGCTCATATTGGAAGAGAAAGGCTGCTAATAGGGCAATGATAATTTCTTGTGACTTCAGTGAAAAGTACAAACTACGATGGGAATTATGAGTAAATATATTTATGACGTCTATGGATTTTAACGTCCTAGATCCTTAAATCTTCATTATAGCTGCTTCAGCGTTCTGCATAAATAACGCTCAACGGGAAATAATAGCAATTACCATTCTCGGAGCATAGATAAAAATATATGTATTGTAAGAACAATTTTTTTTGGTAATAATATAATTTTACTAGCTCTTTCGCTACCCACAAAAGACGAATACCACTGAAACACGTATATTTAACTAGAATACTGTGTGCACGCGGTATATGAAGACTAATAAGTTCCATTATCTTGAACCGTATTCGAACAATAATTTTTTTTTGTAATCTATAGAGGTTGTATGTAAGCTGCCAGATCAAAATACAAATCTGTAGCTATCTGTTTGTAACTTTCTTGTACCCATAACAAACCCTCATTTACTGACAACCTTGAGGGACAGGCATGCGAAAGGATATTGATTCGTTGAACAAATGAAGACTCAGCACTACGCCACCGCATATATTTTCAGTGTGTCGTAATCTCTCAGGCGCGAATTTGAGTAAAAGCCAATTTTATTAGAAATACAGTCAGAAGGCTATCCAATGCTTATTATTTTTCCACTACTTTACGCTGGCTCAGTTCTTTTGTCCGCAATATTTTAGTGAATATATTTATATGTTTTCCATGGTTTTGTGTATTGCTATGTTTTACACAGAATTAAATATTTGACATAGTTAAGTAGAATATACAAGACAATTTTAAAGTGACATATTGAGTCACACGAGCATGAGATTAAAAATTAAAACAACGTTATAGTCTGTGAACAGCCAGTATTGTGGTATCGGGAAAATTTCTGGAAAACAGTTATTGACTAAATATAATAAGGTTGGCACATTTGGTACGTGTATTGGTATCAACTAATTTATCTGTATCATTGATATTCACTTAAAACATGCTCTGCCTCATTTTACTGTCATCGAACACAGTACTTCGTGAAACATCATTACTCGTTGAAATATTTCATTTTGCCATTCAAATGTTATTGGTTTTGTTAGTATATGATAGAGTTTACAACGTCCATCGTTTGTCAACGGAAGTATTTGATAGAGAGTCTATAAACTAGGGGAGCCTAATACAAATCAACGGTAGTGACATTTGCGCGGACCTCTGACAGACTATAACGTAATACTTCCCGATTTTTCAGTTCATTACACAGCAAAGAGCCAGCTGATAGATACCAGTTATTGTAAGTTTTTGGAGTATGTAGTTCGCAATACGTCTCCTTCCTTGCATGTGGCCCTCGTAGTGGACATTAACTGAGTACAAGAACTAAATTTGTATGAGCACGCACGTCAGCGGAGTAGTCCTTTGTGTCGCTATACCTTCAGCACGCGTGATGAATAATGAGACCGCCAGTGGCCACTACGTGACAAAAATTTTAATTAAACTGAGTGCTTCCCTTTTCCTGACGCCAGTTACGCGCTTGATATTTGCAATTAGGCCAGGAAGCGTACACTCATTTCATGGCGTATATCTTTCCCGGATTTCTAACAATTTCTTGGTTAGTTGGCATTAAAATTTTTATTTTCGTATTTTGGTCAGTTTCTCTAGATATTCAGCCAAGTGAAATTTAGATTCTGATGAATTTTAAAACAATATTTTTTTTAAAGAACTCTTTGGTTTTAACACGAGAAAAACTTAAGCACCCTAATAAGAACAATGAATTACCTCTCTGAAAATAATTGCGTTGTTTGATACATAATGTGCATGCGAGTTGTAAATTTGACACAAATTTCATCTTCATTTCTTCATTACGTTAATTTAAAAGAAGGCAAAATCTCATTGTATATTAAATTGAGTTAAGACACACATTATCATTGAAATATATATAAAATATCTTAAGACGCCTGTCTTAGAGATATGCTACGTAACCCAATATCATTGGGTGACCATTGCTGCTGATTTGAACTACATTAGCCGTGTAAGTAATATAATTTAGAACCTCCTTTTCCGTAATTTGAGTGTTTATATGACCAATTGATGTATATCGATAGGCCATGTCACGGGCACAAAAAATCATAAAATTATATAAATGTATGTATTACACTATATTTTTAATTTTCACTTACTTAAAAAAAATACAATATAAATTTCACAAATACACAGATATAAATGTTAAATATAAAATATTACACCGGTATACAGTAAAACAACTGTCAGGCAGTCATTGGATTATAACATTACCTACTCTGCTATCTGACGTTACAGAAGTGAAATACAAAATAGAAATATTATAGACAGTCTACAAAAGACTAGTTGTGAGGTGAGCAACAAAGAAAAAAATACTAACAAAACATTATTTTACTGCCAATATGGCATTTATGAACACAAGATTACAACAGTTACATTTAAATAACGTTTTAATAAAGATAACGTGAACGATTGACCTTTAATATGACTTACAGCAGTCTCCCAGCAAGCTTCACCACTGGTCGATACACAACTTGGACTCAGTACTGAACAATGCAGCACCACGACAGGCAACCATCATACTTCCCAATGCAGAGCTTAGTATGTTCTTTCAATGGATCACCTTGCACAAACTACATGTGACCAATGCTTCATCGCGCGAAGAGGACTCTTCGTACAGACCGCTCTCTCATGCCGACTGGCATTTTGAACATAGGTGAAAACTCGATCGCAGAATCAGCACTGGAAACAACCAGTTAGCGATAATGCAGGTCGCCTCTACATGACCGCCGAGGTAAAAGGTATGCCTCCGTAGTCGCAATTCATCTTCGTGTTATGGAAGCAGTCTGAGAAAACCCAAATACTCGTTCGCCACGGAAGAAAACACACGTACTATGATATAAATATAAATATAAGAAATGAATATACATACAGGTATATCAATATTTATAAGTTTATAAATGTGGTTATATAAAATTGTTTTAGATTTATGCTATATATAAAAATGTACATATAAATGTGGGAATAAAAAATATTTTAAATTTATATTATATATAATTATTAAAGGTATTAGGTGTCTAAAAGTGTTAATATACAGCTATTATCAATTTAGTTTATTTACAATTATATACATATAAATATCGGAATATAAAATTCTTTACATTTTATTTATAAATAGTTATGTATAGGTATATATGGGAATATAACATTATTTAAACTTAATTCTATATGTAATTATGTACAAATAAAAATCGGAAAATACATTTATTTAAATGTATTTATTCATAATAAATAATATATAGGTATATAAATTAGTAGATTTTAAAGCATTTTAAATTGTTTATAGGTATATATATAAATAGGAAGATGTAAAATTATTTTCGATTCATTTTATATATAATTATGTATATATAGATATGTGAATATAAAAATAATACATTTCTATATTTATATATACATATGCCTACAAGCATATTTAAATAACATATTGTTGTGTAAGTATTTATGTGTTTTCTTCTGGGGCGAACGAGTATTTGGGTTTTCTCAGACTGCTTCCATAACACGAAGATGAATTGCGACTACGGAGGCATACCTTTTACCTCGGCGGTCATGTAGAGGCGACCTGCATTATCGCTAACTGGTTGTTTCCAGTGCTGATTCTGCGATCGAGTTTTCACCTATGTTCAAAATGCCAGTCGGCATGAGAGAGCGGTCTGTACGAAGAGTCCTCTTCGCGCGATGAAGCATTGGTCACATGTAGTTTGTGCAAGGTGATCCATTGAAAGAACATACTAAGCTCTGCATTGGGAAGTATGATGGTTGCCTGTCGTCATGTTGCATTGATTGTTCAGTACTGAGTCCAAGTTGTGCATCGACCAATGGCGAAGCTTGCAGGGAGGCTGCTGTAATTCTATGCCTTTTTATTGAAAAATGCAAGTACAGTTTACCCAGGAAGCGATTAAATATACTGAGGGACCTGGATATATAATTTTTTAAATTCTGATTATTAAATAAAATATCTACCTTTCAGATTTGGAGGTGGGGCTATATAATTTATTTTAAACTAGGGCGAATTTATTTTAACTTGCGGAACCACACACGCACCGCACTTAGTACCTCACTTAACAGCAAGAGGTATTGACGGCAACACTTACTGGCTATCAAAAGGCAAATCCTTGCAGTTCTTGATATGGTTCTTCAAAGTATCACTTTACATAAACTGCATGTGCCCATTTCTTCACGCGAGCTCCCTCTTCGTCTGCGGACATTTCATGTAGTGTATTAACAGGAGGTAACGAAGTCAACACATAATGTCTCGAGTGAAGCAACAAAGGCATGCTCCCTTTACACATACTAGTGTGTCTCTTTAAACTATCGCTTCTATCAAATACTGTACTGCAGTTAGTACATGATAATGATTTGGAGGTCAGTCTTTTTAAACGTTCGTTTTTTTCATGTCGACGAGCATGGCCGCTTTTGCTGAAGATCTTTCCACAGTAGCAACATGGTTTTCCATGTAATATTCCAGCGGTAGGATAAGGTACATCTATAGAGGTTAGTTTTACAGTAGACTTCGTACATTGGCTTGCATCATATTCATATAAAAACGTATGTCCTTTCCACAGTAGCAACATGTCTGTCTACTTGGCCTAGCTATTGCGATATATTATATATATACTTACTAACATATTTAATCCGAGAGATTTAAGCACTTATAGCATTCTTCAAAAAGACATTCTATCAAGTTCTGTGATCACATTAACATGTAGTTAACACCTTCAACAGTATCGTCCATACACGTACAATGCTCAGTTTGAACTAATGGATGAATTTTAACCATACAACTGACTGCTGCCAAACCGACCCCTCACAAGATTAAACCCTCACAAGACGACTGACTCCTCGCAAGACGAATGACTCCTCGCAAGACGACTGACCCCTCGCAAGAAGACTGATTCCTCACAAGACGGAGGTTAGGGGTATGGATGCAGTAGGTGCAGGATGGTGTCTGGAGGTGGGAGCCATGTCCGTTGATCCTCCCGGGTCTGCTGAACCTGACTCGGAGCCACGAATCCTCCTCTACTGCCTTGGGGATTAAGTGGCCCATTCTGCTAAGAGACTCTAATCCTCTTGCTCGTCTGAGGAATTTGCAGCTCTTGCTTTGCGGAGATTCGTAACCGCTTTCCCAATTTTCCATTGTTTTGGAAATTTTTTGGTGATAAAAGTGATTATTAGTTAAAAACTAATAATTTCGGAAGTAATTTTTTGGGGCGAACAGGCCCTTTTGTCATAGCATGGCAGTACCAGGCCGCCAGACACCAACCGCGACCACCTCGTCAGCGAGTTGTCAGTCGAAT
Source organism: Dryococelus australis (assembly GCA_029891345.1). Classification (NCBI taxonomy): domain Eukaryota; kingdom Metazoa; phylum Arthropoda; class Insecta; order Phasmatodea; family Phasmatidae; genus Dryococelus; species Dryococelus australis. The sequence goes on from CM056993.1 coordinate 264,373,787, forward strand.
CCTCAATCCTGATGCAAGATACCTGTCCCCGAACTGACATTTTATGTCAATTATTGTAAGTTTTTCATAAAATCTGTTCACGATAAAGTGAGCACTTTTGAAATCTACATTAGGAAAAATTTACTGCCCCTGCCTGCATATATTATAACGGACGCACTGAGTGACATACACTCAGTAAAGTTGGTAACGATGGATGCCAAATAGTTCCATACATTAACGTCAAATCAATTCAAAAGTGTTAGGTAACCATCTGTAGCAAATTAAATTATTTCATTCGCTTTGTATTTTTTTAATGAATCTGTGTAAAAAAAAGAGCATATTTGCGAAGTATTTACTTTTCTAATAATTTCAAAGTTTCACTTGATCGACGAACAAATAAAGTAATGAGGTCCGTGATAGTGTTAATTTTACATAAAGCGGAAGAATGCTCAACGTGCATACAAGGAGATCTTAAAGAGGGCTTTCAAAAATTTCTCATTTTACCGTGAGCAGGCTTCAAGTATATCTTAGGTACTATTTGTTTTTATGGCTGCAACAAACCAGAAACATTTTGAATTTTACGACAAATTCATAAAAATTATCAAGCATAAACTTCTAGAATGGCATCACATGGAAAGCGTACAAGTTGAAGAGTGTGTGGAACAATTATAAAATCATGATTTTTTTGTTATCCAAGTCACTAAAGCGGGCTTGAACAGCGTGTATTGTGACGTGGGTTGTTGACTGTTGCATGCGGCCAGTTCTGGTCGGCGTACATCCCCTGCTCGACGCAGCACTTGGACGCCGTGCAGTTGGCACTGGAGCAGATTGACGTCATCAGGCGCCTAGTTGAGAAGTACCCCGCCCACATGACCCTCGTCACCACGGCGCGAGGTGAGTGGCTCACATTCTTCTGGCTCCACCAATCACAACAGTACAGGCTAGCAGGAGCGTTGCCAACTGTACGGAAATTACTTTTTTCAAAAATAAATGCACGTAAATTTTATGAACGTACAGGACGTACCTAAATGTAAGGAAATTTTTTCATTTGCATTTTTATTTGGACGATTCATAACACTAAAGTTTGCATATTTTTGCTGTATGTAATATTTCCAATAATAAACACATTGCAACGAAAGTTTTACATATATGTATATAAAGTGTACATGTTCCCAGATTTCAGTTATATTTATTTATGTATTTAAAACAGTTCTGTTTGTATATAAAACTGAAATTAGGTTTATACGTAAACATTTTGTTTCTTTGTGTCTATGATAGCTTATTACATATGTGTCTATATATAATGTGTGTGTGTGTATTTATATGTGTATTGTGTTTAAAGTAGCCTGCGAGGACGTACGTATGAATTTCTGACGGTGTCGCGAGGACCTATAACTTTTCGAGGACATCGGCCAGGTCCACGTAAGGAAATCTCGTGGGTTTGTAGTCCAAGCCAGGGATAAAATTGTATCATTTTCTGAGCGAGACCTCGTAACTACCATAGAGATTGGCATGTATAGTGCAACTAAATTCCGCCAGGAAGTGCTCTTGTCGATATTATTTACACATGGTGTGTATGCGGTTGGTCGTCTGTGTATGGATCAGGATAAGGATACACACTTTATATTTACACGCTGATGTGAGCGTCTTCGGTTTCTGTGAGGTCGGCGCTTCCGGCCAATCAGACAAGAAATGTTGAATTTAGAATGTATCTGTAAACACCGAGTAATACAATCATCCTAAAGTGCTGACGGCTATTTGTATTTTGGACAATAGCTGTTATTAATTATATGAAAAAAAAAACTTGGAAAACTTGTTTCACTTATGCCTGGGTACGATGTCATAACTTTTTTGTTACTTTTCCTTATGAATGATTTTTAACATAATTGGCTCTGTTTTAAGACACCGACATTCGTTTTATACTTGCATTAACTTGGTTGGAAATATAATTATTCTTGGATTTGCAAGTAATAAATCTCGTATCTTACTAGAGCGATATAGTTTATAATCTAAGTGGTGGACAATGCCGTGCTGTGGTTACGTTTCTCAAGGTAGTTTCTGCTCCCCAAGAGTGTTTGTGTCATATCGTCCTGCCAAATAAACATTCACATAGTAAACTTAATAAATTAAGATGCGTTTTTTTTTCTTCAGAAAATAATTATATTGCAAAAAATATGGTTACTTTAGTAAAATAATTTTCTCAGAAAATATTAATTATTATGATAAATGTGTGCGACTCTCTGCTATAGAAATCTGTCATTAAAATTCTTTTATTGAACTTTAAAAGGGCACAAATCGTACACTAGATAAAAAATAACCCTAGAATGTAAAGGGAATTAACACAAAATAAAAGAACTAAGCAGTTATATTTTTAATAAGGTGAGTTCAGCTCACTATATCAACCCAACTTGTGGACAGAACAAGACACTATTAAGTTTAACAATTGAAAAAGTCAATAGTCAGTGTAATTGAGTTAAGGACAGATTAATTAAAGGTACCTAAGGCCTCTATCAACTCGTGACAATAACAATTTTCGAGTGAACGCAGTCATTCACCTTTCAATAACCACGCTAAGTGACGAGAATTCAGGCTGGTGTCTCAAAGCGTCAAGTCAAACAGGCGTGACGGAAACAAGAACACTTATAAGTCTAAAATTATGCAAAGTGACACAAGTTGACAATGAAGGCAACACTTTTTAAGTACTCAAAATACACTGGTAATAATAATAACAATTTCACACGCAACAAATTGTCGCGGAACAATTCTAAGAATTGAACAAAAAAGGCCAGAATTCATGAGCGTCTCACAAGGGGATAATACTTCTGGTAGGACACAATATTAAAAACATTAAAAGCCTTAACGATCTACAAAGAAGGCACTGCGCCAATATTTAAATTAAAAGCCTTTTCAGACGAGACAGCAAAATTAAAGGGACAAACCGAAAGGTGGCAGCCTACAACCCGTCAAAGCTCTGAACTGAAGTACAAATTAAAACTTTACATTAAAAAGTTATATTCCTTTACAGACTGGTTAGGGGCACCTGAAAATAATTAAAGTAAAACAGCAGGCCATCAAAGCCCTAACCAGTAAATGAAGACACATGACGCAAAAGGTAACAGAGATTACTAAACAAGTAATGAGTGGAAGCTGCGATTGACAACTAAGGCGTTGATAGCCAAATGGGGCGATGAGCTTCACTAGAATATGTACTTTAACACCCGAAATTTCTAAATAATGCTGGCCGGACAAACGTAATTCAAATACAAATCAAGTTCACGAAGTACAATAGAAAAATATCAAGCACTAAATAAATACACTACCAGCTAAAAAGGCTACACTATTTTTAAATCAATCTAAAAGGGGCCAAAAACACACACTACGACCCCAACTCACTACTTCAAACTATCAACTTCTCATTAAATCCCAATATGCAACTACTAACACATTAAAAACGTTAAAAAGAATTCACCGTGGAATCGATATTACATTTTGGTGAAGCTCAGACGAAAACACTGGTCGACACAAATTGCTAGCCCACAGGCCTGTTGCAGTAACATGTCATCGCAATACTTCGTCGAGGCCAGACTGCCTACACCTGAGGTAGATCGAGAGAAGTGACTTCAGTGGGAACAAATATTAATGCCGAAGCCGACGGAGGAGTAAACGCAATCGGGACGGGAAAAGGGGTAGGGGGAGCCATGGATTAAGGAAGGGGAAAGAGACATCACATGGAGATCAGTGCGAGCGCAGGAATCATGGCGGCGGCCAAACTAGAACAAATCGGCGCTAGTGTCGCTGGGAAATATCGCGATGTCACATCCCTATATAGAGGGCGTCTCATAACCTTAAGAAGGCAGGGTAGATAAATGGTAAGTTCAAATCTTCGGCCGTGCGCAGCGAACACGTTGCAGTATGCTACCACACATAACGTAAACACAGCTCACCAAAACAATTTTCCGAACCAGAAGTGATTTTATCTTAACTCAAACACAAAACATCTGGTTATATTACACATTCAATAACTTGCAATTATATAAAGCAGTCTTGGCTATGTCTGTACAGAAACTGCTGTGTATTCAAATAAGCCTAGTACTGAGGAACTTATCTTGCCTCCCGCCATGGCGACCCAGGTTTTCTCGGAATTCTCCAGCCATTGCACTCTGTCGCTGCTCCACATGCACCACGCGTCACCCTCATCAGCGCTCAAAGCCTCAGCTCTTAAGCTTCGACAAAAGCTTTCACTGCCCCTGAGGTATTTTGGTTTATTATATTTTATAATATTATTATCCATCTTACAGAATAAACATATTTGTTGCAAAAATAACTCACTTGGGAATGAACATGTGTTCTATAAATTACGAAAACCTAATGAAATCTTAAACGTAATTCTAGAATCTAGATTTTTACCTATATTTATCTATTGAGTTGCCTAAATAACATGGGACGTGTGCTTCTGATAGTGTAACTATTGCGGTATTAAAGGTAAAACGCAATGGTGATAAGTGGTAACGAGTCAGAAAATGGTTTTAAAACTATTTTGGTTTCCAATATTTTTTTTGTTGTAATTTTAGTTTGAGAGAAACGTCTAGTCGACAACGAGGTCATTTGAGGCGCAAGTATTACTAAGTATATCAGGAAAGAAGAAGGAATTGGAAATGGTTTTTTTAAGGGACATATCCCATCAATCAGATTAGCTGAACCAGTAATAAAACTAAAAATTCCCGAATTCGAGTCCAGAGAATTACCTGTGCGCCAACTCGTTCGGTCTCGGTGTTCATGAGATTAGATATATTTTTCTTAACTTTCCTTGAGTGCGATAACTGAATTCATAGTATATGAAATACGAGAGCACACCATTTTTTGTGACATCTATTTAATGGGGATCAGTCCCTGCCATCTTGGATTTTCACAATTATTGCCATAAGTTACATTTAAAAACGTTCAATGGGATTTTTCGCATGACATGACAAATAATACCGCTTTAATTATAATCAAACTATTACATCTCTGTAGAATATATTGTTGTTCGACTAGTAATTGAAGGGTAGAAATAAATATTTTTTTCTTGCTTTCGCTTACAGAAATGGTCCTGGAACAATAATCTATAAAAACAATTTTTTTGGAATCTGTGCACTGTAATGTCCTACGCTTTGTCGAAGCCCAAAATAAAATACACAATCTGTAATTCAATTTACGGTGAAAATTCCGAAACTCCAAGATGGCGGAGACTGATCCGCCTTAAACCAAATTTATAAGAGAGAAAAAAAATTAAGTTCCATTCAGCGACCGTTTTTTTAAACAAAGTAAGCTAACGACACTATTATATTCAGTCAACTAAATACATTATAGGTTTTAGGGGAGTAGCAGAATGACTAGATGAGATAGTAAAGGTTTTACTATTAATGAGGGGGTTTATTTGAGGATATGAGACATATATAGCAACAAGGCACTTACAATATCATCACACTGTACTATTAGCACTCGGGAAAGATTATTTTAAATTATATTACTTTAAATTGCATTACTAAGCTAACTTACGCTACTGTTAAGTTAATCTAATTTGGACTGTCGCCTCCTTAAACATCTTCCCCTGAGGTGGTTGTGGCAGCGAAAACGGCCAGCCACTGCAAAGCCCCCAACTCCAACACTCTGGAGGAGACGACAAAGGGGGGGCTGATGCTGCTTCATCCACCCCCCTCCCATTTTCGACAGCAGACGACTAACTCCCTCACCTCCACTCCCCTCAGCCATACTCATTCCGCCATTTTCGTTTAAATATCACTGGAGGCCGCCATTTTTGTTATACATTACTGGAGGACGCCATCTTTGCCTATATGTTACTGGAGGAAGCCATCTTTGTTTTATAGAATGTCGCTCACCTATGGTCGACCAATTAGTAGTAGTAAGCCAAATTAGTAAGCGTGACAGCCACCATATTGGTAAGCTCTCATTTTAGTTCAATTAATTTTAGAGCGTGAGGTTTACACTGTTTGACATGGTTGTCATACGGTTCATTTTTGCCTGAAGGTTATGTGTTTCGCGTCAAACATTGTCTGGAACATCTTTTACTTCATAACAAATGAATTTACGAACACACTTGTGACAGGCAAGAGTCAAATTAGCCATCCTGTATTCTTCCTTCATTTACCACTCTTCTCGTGCCTACGTGCCTGACAGCTATTACTGAAAATCTTTCCACGGTAGCGACACGATCGGCCCAATATCGTCGGTGAATTGTCCATACCGTCCACATGCACATACTCATTTACCAATGGTAGCACCATTGCATCATCACTTTCTGTACAAGGTAGCGATGACATGTTTACATGATCGTTACACACATCAGTACTTCTAAGTCCATCACTGGTTTGTTGTGGCAGTGACAATACATATTTCGATTTTGCTGGCAGAGGAACAAGTCCTTTACATATTATGAATATCTGTATAGTGTGTCCGAAGGAGCCAACAAACAAAGGCACTTCTCACACCTATATGCCATGAGCCGCGGGTTCATTTTACAATTATGCTTTCCGTGTAATCTAACATTGTTGCTATTCGCAAAGGCTTCATCACAGAATATGTATCGAAGTCTTCACACTGTTGGCTTGGGTCGCGATGCCGATGGAGGTGCTGTAGATGGCCCACCCAAAGAGGTTGATGACACTGTCGACACCATGCTTGAAGTCGATGAGGCTTTCGGCACCATTAATGAGAATGTCAATGGCACTGCTGATACCATTCCCGAAGAAGTCCATGGCACAGCCGTAGATCCCATTATCTCTGGAATAACCGAAGACATCACATGTACTGCATATGATGTCGACTGTAGAAGCTAGCCGAGACGATCCTCGAGTTTCATGGCAGCCACTGTCAAACTAAACCTCTCAGTTGGCCTCCCTGCTTATAATTTACGAGTAGGAAGCCCTGTGACGTCATAATGAGTTCAAACAAATCGTATGACACGATAATTGCATTCTTCGGACAGCCAATCATCGAGTTTCCACGTGATTGCAGGTGGCCAATAACAGGCAGGCACTGAGACATCACACACAGGCAGGGCAGCTGACCTTGTTAATGTGAAGAGCAGTGGTAGCAAGTCTGCTGCTGCGTGGTAACTGGAGTCTGTATGTGCCTCCTGGCCGTTTTCGCACTTGGATGGTGTTGGATGACCATTTGCGTGGTAATAGCTGTGTAAGCATTTCTGCACCTGCACGGTTTCTGGCAAGTGGAGTTTTTAAGTACTTCGAGGCCATTATTACAATCTGTATAGTGTCGCATAGTCTTAGTCAGCACATCGCAATGTTAGCATTTTCACATTTCTGCACCTGCGCCGTGTCAGGTATCTGGGGGTTAACTAAATATGAACTGAGAACACCAGTCGGGCTGTAAGCAAATTAATACTTATAGTCACAGGTGAATATAAATGGCAATATTTTAGGGACAGGCTTGTGAAATTCAATTTGCACGAATCATTTCTAACCCTGGGACTGTATTTGTTTAATACCTATATAACCATAATAGTGATTAACTTAAAATAATATATTTATATTTTTTACGAAATATGTTTATAACTTACATGTTACGATACATAATGAAAAATAAGAAATAAAATATTACATTTAAATGTTTTAAATTTATTAGAAATGTTACTACAACAAAAACCCTAGAAAATTAACCCAGCTACGTATATACCTGCAGATGTTGACTTTGCCCCCTTGCAATTGTTTCAGGTAACCATATGTATTATGTGAATAAACAAAATCCATCATATTTTCTAAATATCAGGCAGGATATAACACCAGCGAGAGATTGAAGATTTTTAAAAACTATATAATATATATTTACATACTTCAGAATAAAAACACAAAAACAGAGTCCTTAATTTTTTCACACCATTCAAGTAGAGCCTTTACAGTAGAATACTCACTTTTCACATAATTAATATAATCTGCTTATACGCAGTTCAAAACAATCTATGATAGCAATCGTCCATCCAGAACCCTTGACCATATATGTTCTTCTTTACGACAAGGTTTCACGACAGCCACTGTCAAACTAAGCTTCCTAACAGGAACCTGGCACCTAATATATACTCGCAAGCAGGCATTTTGACATTCAACGTTCCACCCAGCATAACTCAAGTTTACAGAAACTATAGAGTTCAGATCAGCCGAAAAATAAACATGTCAGCCATCTGCTCTCAACCAACACCATGCGAAGTATACTCATTGTTCATATCTCTTACTATAACTCAAGCATATATCAGCCTACACCCACTAAAAAATATCAAAAAATCGTAAGTTCAACATGTCTGTCATTGCATAATTTCCATCAGAAACCAGCCAAATGTATACTAGACACTATGCCACCATATCACCCATTATAACCGACGTTCATAACAGACCACACAACACATATCTTATAACACAAGAAAAATTCAATTCAACAACGCCCAATATACTAATCACAGTATCCATCTTAACTTGAGCAACTATACATTTGAGACCAGCCCATTACCTAACACCCACTGTACATGCTCTACCAACCAAAACCACTTATACCTACCAAACATATCACCCTCTATAACTCTAGCATACCTCGACCATTCGTCCACACATGCCATATTAAGGAGACATGAAACAGTATTTTCCATTCGCACCAACACGAATTTCAATTTATTAATTATTCATACAGATTCCAACAAATTTAGACTACTGCTACTACAATATTATTATAATTGATCACTTTTAAAAAATAAACCCTGGAAATACGATGCAATTCGGCTAGAACCAACTAGAGAAAACCTCGAATTGGGAACAAGAAAATGCTGTATCCGAATTACTTCGATGAAACAGTGATGCTTTTTCCTGTGAGCCAAATAAACTTGGAACAACTGATGATGCTTGCTATAACATCAGCACAGCGACACCAGGCCCATTCAGCAGCCATCGAGTTGACTACATCTAGCAACACATGAGTAACAGCAGTCACGTTAATCTAGTAGACGTCAAGTGAAACTCTGCCATGCATACCATCTGCGGCGCAGTAAGATCAATACCCGTCATCTGGCTATCTGCTTTGTCTAACATCCTCCCTCCTGACATTAGGAGGCAGAATGCACTGTTGAGGCAGTATGTTAAGACAAGGAACTCTATTGGAACCCCGCTGCATGAGGATCTTTCAAGGCATGTTCCTTCAAGGCTTAAGTCGAGAAAACCGCCACTGAAACTAGCTGAAGACTTAGACACGAATGGTTTCTACCCATATTTGGAGTGGCAGCAAAGATGGACAGAATCGGACATAGGCAGTCCATTGTTCGCGTTCGATGAAGAGAGGAAAGATTAATTTATGTTTGGTAGGAAATTGTGGTGTACTTTGAATAGACTTTGGACTGGGCATAGTCGCTGCAATTCTATGTTGCACAAATGGAGGCTCATAGACGACCCATCCTGTCCCTGCAGTCATGGAGATCAGGCCATACGTCATTTCCTTCTAGAATACCCTCAGCTATCATACCCTGGACCCACTGATGATATCAAAGATTTGTCTACTGACACGATAAAGAGGTTGAAATCACCAAATATTTGATGTTTACTATTTTCTTTCCAAAATTGTATTGATGAACAAAACGCTATAAATAAATAAATTACCCTTCTTTTACAGTTTTAATAGAATATTATTTTATCTTAGCATTTCAGTTTGTTTCCAGACTCAAATAACTACAGCCTTATCACTTCGTTTGAGGAAATAATAGGAATCACATATTAATTTAACTATATACTTTAAACGTTGCAGACAGTATTTATACTATGTAATAAAACAGTATAAAAGGAAATCTGAATATTTATTAATCACAAATGCGAAAGTGTTTGTTTATTTATTGTTTAATTAAGCGGATAGTGAGTGAGTGAGTGAAAAGGTTCTGACGGCTCTAAACATCATGATATTGAGAGTCGATGAGGGTGATTGAGATGAGTGTAGAGCAGCACCGGTATAAGGGGGTGGGGAAAACGGGAGATCCGCGAGAAGGCCCACCGACCAGCGGCATCGTCCGGTACGATTCCCGCATACGAAAATCCGGAGTGACCCGGCTGGGGATTGAACCCGGATTGCCTTGGTGGAAGACGAGCAGACTAACCGTTCAGCCACCACAGCCCCTAAGAGGAAAGTATTTTGTAAGGTAATAAAGTATTGTAATTGGTATGCGTATTAATACAGGATGTCCCACTTCAAGCTGGGACTTTAACAATAATACAGCTATTACAAGATTTCCAAAGGACGTGCTTTGTTTTGTATGAAATGTGATGACATTCACGTCTAAATAATACTGAACTTGGTGCTCCATATTGAAGATGTTTCAACGAAATAGCATTGGGAAATGCACGCGGAACTGTGTGCATATCTATTTTGGATTGTGGCATGGTGTGTCTGCCCGCAGTTATTTTCCCCGTGACCGTCATGGTGTCGCCAGACAGTCCGCTGTGGTGAGGATATCGATAGGCAGCTGTTGTGCTTCGTGGCCGGAAGTGTATGTTTAATAATTGCGCGTGGTGATAGTGTAAGTGTAATTGGTAAGACCATAGAAAGGAAATATCTTGTTATCCCTTAGAGCAGCATGTTTTCCCTTGTTTGGGCATACTGGAAAACAGACAGACTCGATTAAGGCATGTCAACAGATGTTCCGGGATACGTTTGGAGGCAGACATGCAGCCATCAAGTAAGTCCTCCATTTGGGCCCTGGCGAAGAAAAAACTCGAAACCAAGGAGACTTTATTTTACATGAATGTTGGGGGTCGTCCAAAGATGTCCCAGTAAACTGTCAAGGATATAAGGCTACGACTACTGGCCTTTCCAAAGAAGTCACTCGCTGACTTTCTATGGAAACAGGATTGTCAATAAGCACTCGTCATCGGGCAGCAAAAGAATCCAAGCTCCACACAAACCATATCTACATCCTCCGCGAACTCAAGAAACCTGACAAAGTGAAAAGTGTGACATAGTGTGGCTGGTTGTAGACACACATTCATGCAAATCCGATTATTCTGGTTCATTCAAATTTTTTTCTAATAAGACTTGGTTCGACCTTTTAAAATTCTCAAAACACATATCATTGGGCCAGAAAAATCCTCACGATCTGCATCAAGAACATCTCCATTGTAATAAGTGCCGTGTTTAGTGTGCGATTTCCGCTAGTGTATTATTGGTCCAATTTTATTTGAAACCTACCTCACAAATGCTGTAAAAATGAACATTTTCAACAAATTTGTTAAACAATTCGACAATGATAAACTGATGATTGGGTACTTCCTGCAGGATGGTGTAACAACCCATACATCCATTTGTAGCATGGCTGAAATTCAGTCCCTTTTCGAAGACTGTCTAATATCTAAGGGAATTTCGCAACCGTGATCGCCAAATCTGATGCCACCCGATTACTGACTATGACGATTTTTAAAAGACAAAGTAGACCCATAATCATAGACGACTTTAAAGCAAACGTCACCACAGTAATTCGATCAGTGACACTGGATGAACTGTCATCCACATACCAAAAAATGGAACACCGAATTCAGTGTGGTTTGAACGTGGATGTTGACCACTTCCAGCACTTGTTATGGCGCCATCACATTTCACACAAAGCATAGTACACCTGTCGAAAATTTCGTTACTATATATTCATTATGGTTAGCATTCTTAGCAAAACCCTGGGTTCAGCTTGGAGTGAGACAGGTTGTACGTAGAAGATGCGTGATACTTTATGACTTGGAGTATAAAATGTTTGTTTCTCAGGGTCGCAATAAGACATTTTCATCAACTCGACGTAGATTCACGAGGATGGTTGTCAATTGAAAGTTGGGAACTGACGTGAAGTGCAGCCTTTAACGGTTCGACTCGGACGGAGAATTCGGAAGTTGGAAGTGGCGCCGGGTAGCTAGGGGAGATATGGGCCATGAATAATTCAAGTTTAGGAGTTCAGCGAAGCGGCGACAGACCAGTAACCCTGGCTGGGCTGTGGGAGTCGTTGCATCGGAAAGTAAAATCAGCTCCGTAAAACGGGGCGGGCAGAGGCGGGCGTGGATCTGAATTGGAAGTCGGAACTTTGAATCGAGCATGTAACCAGGTGAAAGTGGTAGAGAATTACGGCACTGCGTGGTTGTGAAAGTCTGAATATCGTAAACTTAATTAATAGAAACTAACAAAACATGTTGCATGCCGTTAGCGATACTGGGCACATTTGAAAGCTCTGCTTAGGATCTAAATTTTCGGACCATTTTGTATAGTTTCACGACATTGAAATTCAACATTGACATACGTCCAGTGAATTCATGCTTGTTACTGCCAGGATAATTAAATTACTTTGAAACTGCAATTCTGTATTTATTTCTGTTTAATCCAAGACACGAGAAGTAAACTTACAGCCATACAAGGTATAGTTACTACAATTTAAAAAATATGATAACAGGGTCAGAATAATAAGATGTTAAAAGAAGGTCTTAATAATTAGCACTGTATTTGATTAAAATTTGGCAATGTTTTGTTGTGTGTATTTTTTTAAAGTATAATTACTATGTTAAAATTTCATCACATTTGCAGAAAATTTTCTGATAAGCTAAATAGAACATTTTTCGATAATAAAAAACTGTTTGTAAATCAACATTTTATACATGTTTTGCGTAAGGGTAACTGTGAAAATTTTAGGGACTGAAATATTTGATTTATATACTAAGTCTTACTCATACGTGCATGAAACAGAGACTCGTTCTCTTAATTTTGCGTCACTCTATGCCATTTTTTTATACAATCGTAACCGTTTCCAAATTAAAGTTTATTATGGCATGTCTTTAACAGGTTGTTTACAAACAAAAATAAACTTTTGATATGGTGGTATTCTCAATATTATGACTTGTACCGTTGTTGCGCTCAGGCGTATGTTAGCTGCTTGTTTGCCATGAGAGGGCAGTAGTGTTGCAAGATGGCGCGAATGGAAAATGTGGACGACTGCTTGTCCTCAACATTTTTGGTCTTCCCGGCCGGATTATTTACTGAAGATACAGTTGTTTTATGGCAATATATGCTAGAATTATAATATACATCTATTAAAGGTTCCGTAACGGCAAACGGGAAATATTCGGTGGTTATTGACCAATTTTTTTTTTACGGCACATCGCGCTGAAACTCGTTGTCAACAAACACGCTGCAATAACATTTTCCGCCAGCCAGAGGAATTTTAAGGCATGTTTCTCGTTCATGTACGAGCACATGATTATTCTGCCGTTTATTATACAGTCCTTTTATGCATCATTACAGCTTATTTTTGGGATAGACAGTTATTCACATAGTTTAATAAAATGGCGACTGCAGCAACGCCTCAGTTACAATTTGTAATTTTAAATAATCTGCTAGCCCACGCGGACTAGACCAGAGAACTGTACTAAACATCTAGGGATGATGAATCGAAGATGGAAGACTTCGAGCTGGTCTTAGAAGAGGTAATGTTGAAGAGAAATAAAGTACTGGAGAATTTTTTAGTAATGTGCGCCCAGCCATCTCAAGAAGACCCGAGTGTATTAGATGAGTGCAAGGAACAGTTTGCGACATACGAGACAGTTTTCCGTGACCTAAAAGAGGTGTGTAGTAGACTGAAGAAGATCACTAGTGACTACACGACACACAGTGATTGTTCGCAAAGGCTATAAATTCTGACAGCAGTGCTACCATATCTACCATTGACAGTATTCAGTGGCAATAGACCTGAGTGGATAGGTTTCGCAGAGTTATTTAATTTAATTATTGGCCAAGCTCCACACCTTACCCAAGTTTAGAAAATGCATTACTTGTTAGGATGTTTACAAGGGGAGGCCAGAGAGTTGGTACGCAATATACCGATTACTAAAAGCAATTACTCGGTAATTTGGAAAATATCAGAGAAAAGGTTTAAGAGTTTGAGACTCGCAGCAACCCTGCATGTCGAGAAGAACTTGCGTCTATAAAAGGTTGACAGTAAGAAAGAATGTGGTTTAAGCAAGTTTGTTATAGTCGTAGAAGAAAATCTGAGTGTGATTGAGGTTCAGATATTTCCAGTGGCTCAATGGGATTCCCTTCTTCTAAATATATTGCTCAAGAAGTTGGATGCACCACTCAAGTAGGCATTTGAACTTGCCCACGAAGAAGATATGTCATCGTATTCCAAGCTATCCGAGCTATTGCCATGGAAGGCTAGAGCTGTGGAGCACATTCAGCTTACTGCTGCTGATCAACTTCCTGCTCGCTAAACCTGTAAGAGTTCACCCTCTCTGAGGAAATTTTCCTCCTGGAACGGATTTCGGTCGATCAGCGATGGGAACATTAGCCAGTCAGCAGGTTCAAAGATAACCCATGTTTCAATGCGGGACAATACAGGTAAGCAGATGTTGTGTCCAGTCTGTGGTGCAGCTCAGTTCAGCTAAACTCAGCTCATGCCTTACACAGATGCCAGACATTTCTTTCAAAGCTGACAGATGAGAGAAGGGAGTGCGTGCTAACCCACAAGTTGTGTTTTAACTGCCTGCCAGGAGGACATGGAGCAGTACGTTTTCATTCATAGTTTCGCTGTCAGCAATGCCAATGCACACTTCACACCTTGATACACTTGGCACGTGATACAAGTTCTGACTATACAGACCAAGATACAACAGACCCTGTTGGTCAGGAGTAAGGCAATAGTAGCACTGTTGCAATGTGTTCATCGTGTTTTTCAGAGGATGATGATCGTTCGACTACTGTTTTGCTAAAGACTGCTCGCATGAAAGTGAAAAAGAATGCAATGGCCAATGTCAGGTTGTTAGCATTATTGGATTGTGCATCCCAGTCATAATTTGTAACCGAAAGGTGTGTGAAACACTTGGAACTTAAGAGACATCAGGCAGGGGTGAACGTTTCTGGCATAGGGCATGCTATGACGGACTCGAGAGGAGCTGCAGTGTGTGCGTTTAGCTCGCTTCACATGTGAGAGTAGTATCTTACTACTCGAGAATCGATACTCAATTACATTACTGGTGATTTGTCTTCAGATGAGATTGTTACAAAAATTCTTGCACATCTAAAAATGCTCCCTTAGCCAATCCCGAATTCGCCTCGCCTAGTTTCGTTAATGTGTTGCTGGCAGCAGATGTAGTAGATGATGCGAGGACTGGCTGCAAGATCGAAAGAAAATCACATGCATTTCATACAGCATTTGGTTGGGTTGTTACTGGTAATGCTCCATGTACGAATAAAGGTAGTCAGTTTCATTATTAGTGCGAATGGATGCATCTCTCTATGTGGCCCTTCAGAAGTTCTGGGAGGTAGAATAGGTTCCATCAGTTAAGTTTCTATCAGCGAGGGTCAACAGTGCAAGAATCATTTCATAAGTACCCACAAACGTGGCGATAATAGCAGATTTGTCATGAGACTTCCATTTAGATCATCTGTGTGTAATATGGGTAACTCATCTCCAACAGCAGTGCATAGACTTGGTGGTCTAGAATGTCGACATGCAAGGATGCTAGAGCTGAAGCAGCACTACCAAGACTTCATGGAGGAGCATGAAAGCTTGAGTCACATGACATATATTGGACAGTTAACAACACACACATGGTGGTTGTCAAGTATCCCTTATTATAAGTGAGTTTGCTCAGCCTGTATAATTTATTCCTCACCAAGCAGTTGTCATGGAAGAAAGTGTTTTCACAAAAGTGAGGGTAGATTTTGATGCATCCTGTAAGACCACTAATTGGACAATCACTTAATGATTTTCTACTTTCTGAGCCGAAATTACAGAAAGAAATTTTTGATATAGTTTTGAGCTTCTAAACATTGCCAGTTGCTGTGACTGTGGATATATGCAAGATATCCAGACAAATAGTTGTTGATACCACTGATAGGAAGTACCAGTGTATTCATTGGAGAAATTCAGTGGACGACCCACTTAGCATGTACGAGTTGAACACAGTCATTTATGGACTGGGATATTAGCATTTTCAGGCCTTTGCACCCTGCCTCATTCCATTGGCAAGTCACAAAAACTGAGGAGTTGTGCACTGCCCATAATTTCCCTGTCATGATTGTGCAGGGAAATTACACCAGGGAAGATATTAGAGCCTTGATAAAGGGAGAACCATGCTCTATACCCATTAAAAGGCTTGTACTATTATTGGACTCGAAGGATGTTGTCATGGTGGGCGGCAGGCTGCATAGTGCACAAGTGGCTGTAGAAAGTAAACATCCCATCCTACTTCCAAAGCAAAACAGACTGTCCGAATTGGTTATAATGCATTTACAACTGCATCACATGTTTTAAGGTGATTTTGCCTCAGTTGGATGTGAGTATGCTAACCGTTCAGCTTTCATGGCCCAGCCCGTTCATTTGCATTTTGAAATGATAAGAATTTTGTCATAGCTGCTTAACTGCCAGTTGAGTAAGAAGAAGTGTAAGAAATTTGTTTGATATCATTGTCTCCAATACTTTGTAAGTGAGGAGAAACTCGTAAACCACACAGATTCATGCCAACAGCACGACCCTGTTGGGTGTACATTCCCAACTAGGGACAAAAAATACTTTGAATTCACTAATTATGGCAAAGAGTAAACAAATTGTGTTTTATTTTGTATTGTTATACTGACAGCTATCTGAAACGCATGTCCACTTGTTTACCAAATATGCAACAAGTAGCTCAACAAACATCAATAAGCATGTCCCATATGCTTGTAGCATTCTGCTCATGTATGCATACAGTCCCCAATTTATATCAATATCACTAGTTTGTGAGTGAGGATTGTATGTATAAGATAGTTTCACAAATTTGTTGAATTAACAAAGTGCGTTGTAGAAATATACAGCATCACTGTTCCTATGAAGTCATTGATGATAGCCGAGAGCTAGGCTAATGGCTCAGACAAGTTGTCTTCTTTGTAATAAGCCGCTCGGTAAAGTTTTTGTGGTCGACCACGATCATTTTACGGGTGCAATTAGAGAACGCGCACACGATAAGTGCAATTTAAAATTCAGACTACCGAAAAACCAACTAGTATCTGTATTTCCTAATCTGCAGAATTGCGATGCCCACTTTCTCATGAATCCCTTGGCTAAGAGACACATCACACAACCTGACGGAATCGTGGTAATCGTAAATCCGAGTGTTATTTTGGTTCTTGGATTGACCTTGGAAAAATATAAATCCTCATATAATTAATTGCCAATAAGACAGACTTGCAGGGACGTACACAAGTCATACAATTGCGTTTCGTAGATTCATTTCATTTTATGAGCACATCTCAGGAAACTTTTGCAGGTAATTGGTCACATGCATTTCCTGACTTTGTTAAGTTGTTAGAGCATCTGAACTGTACGTCACTCCCACCAAAGGATGCATTTCAAAATGTAATAAAAGGCGAAATATTTGGCGATTAAGATTACGCTCAGGTCCAATCCACGTGGAATGCATTCAACTGTAAAAATTTACCGCAGTACATTATTCATTATTTACTTGTGGACATATGTTTGTTGGCAGACATATTTGAGAATTTCAGCACCATATTTTTGGCACATTATGCTCTTTACACCGCCATGTACATGACAGCACTGTCCCTCTCATAGGACGTTTTATTTATAATAACAGGTGCGTGGCTGGAGATGTTGATGGACCCAGATATGTACCTTTTTGTGGAACATGGGGTTAGGGGCGGTATTACTCAGGTTTCCAAAAGGCAAGTACTACCATAATCTCCAGTTGCCAGCATCGAAGCGAGGATCATCTCACTGCGATCCCACTTCTCTATCTGTGCGAGCGGTTCACCATCCATCTATCTGTCAGCCCACCGCCTCCACTGCACGACTAGTTTGTTACAAAATACCTGCTACGACTCACCCACCGAGTCTTTATTAATTGTAGAGATCAAAGGGAGTCCACCAACCTTTTTACACATAACAAGGCAATTTCAAATTCTGATACCACAGTTATTTTTTAAAATACTAACCAGGTGCAGTGGTAACATAAGGTGAATAATTCCTTACATCACAATTCATTTAATACTTTTTTCAAACAATCGTTAATTTCATTATTGCTTTTTAACTTCTCAATTACCTCACAACAAATAGCAATATTAAAATGCATCTGAGAACACGAATTACGCGATCGAGTTACCTTAGTAACCAAGTTGGATTGGGTAATATTCGCACGCCATTACAAACCATAAACAAATAATAAAAATACATTCAAATCTAAAAAAAAAAATTACAAAGGATTGCACCACGACACAATCCTTTTGAGCTGTCAGAAGTCATGATGTGGCACATACACCATTTAAAATATTGCAGTAATTCTACCAGAGACGTCGATATGCACAGTAATAAAACCAATTAAAAAATAGCACACTTATTCTGTTCACAAATATCAGACCTCATAATACCAGATCACCCTTGTTAAAGAGCACTGAACCAAATATGACTGGTGATACCAAACCTCAAACAGTATCATAATAGCCCCGCAACCAAACAATTATTATTTCGAAAGCTCGTAAATTGGCAGGATTTCTATCCCAGAATTATAGAAATACACACAACCATTAACAAATAATCCACATTGTCAGCTGCCGAACCCACCTGAAATTAGCCGTCGCATGGCGACCCACATTGCAGAAGGAATTGCACACGGTCATCGCCAACCAAAATCGATGTTACCCAAGGAAAATTTAGAGGATAAATAGGCAGAAGCAACATTTAAATTAATCCAAGTAACAAACCAAGGGGTAAGGTTGTCCAATGCACACCTGCAGGATGAAAGGAAACACAAGAGGTTGTAATGCAGGAACGGGAAATTGGACACTGAGATCGGACCCGTGGACTGGTAGCACCATAATGAAGAAAATAGTGTGCTGCCAATGGTGCAGTTTGTGCAATTGCCCTACCACCCCCCAAAAAAATTATCTTGGCCTCAAAACTTTGTTTAGTCAGTCAATACAACACACCCGACGATCACAACACAGTTCCAACACTGTGACAGTTAATACTATCAGTTCACAGATGGAACAGAAGAAGGAGCATATTACAGAGTTCACAAAAACTCCAGCATTGAGCATATACTTATAAAGCACAATCAGTAAACTCAAAACACCTTAAACAAACAAATGTGCAAGCAATTTGCAGCAAACGTCTTGAAGCAATAAACACATCGAATAAGTTAGATCTGGAAAACATCCGGCATGTGAAGTCAAAGTCCCAGTCCCCGGGGACGTGGTAGTTGAAACCACTATCAGCCCCGAGGAGTTCGACAAAGAGAGACGGCGCCTGGAGGCAGGTAACACTTCAGGCTGGAGAGACAAAGAAGTGGCATAAGCAGCAGCACACACAAGTCGAACTTGATTCAGAAGCAGCACAGAATGGCCACATTCGATGCAGATCCGAAATGTGGGTGGAAAAGGGGAAGAAAAAAGGACTAAGAAAGTGAAACACGAACACGATGCACTGCCAGTCACAAAAAAATGAAATACAATAGCAAAAAAAATCACTTCGCCTAAGAATGAGAAATTTACCTTTTCAGGTGTGAGTCGTATGCTTTTCTAAAATCACGCCTCGGCACCACGAACAGTTAACAACTCACTATTCAATCCAAGATATTTCGAAATAATAAAGGGGCCTGAGAATTCAGATAAAAATTTAGAACCCAATTCTTTTTCACTCTCGGCCAATTAAAAACTTTTATATAACACCATATCGCCCACTAAAAAGGGAACAGAGATTATATTCCTCTCTAAATTATCAGCAATATTGCGCTTGGCTAGGTCAAGACGTTAAACGACATCATCGAGGAGCTGGCTTCGTTGACTGAGATCCAAGGAAGGGGACACAGAAATATTCCATACATTAGGAAAAGGACATGTAAACTGATGGCTTAAAATGGGCAAAGAAGAACATCCAGTTGAATTATGATACATACTGTTGAAAACAAAACACCAATAAAATCAAGATATTTATCCCATGAAATTTGATCAGCAATATAGAAAATTGTTAAAGCTGACTTAATGTTCTTATTGATGTGTTCAACCTGGTTCCCTTTTGGAAAATATGGACTTGAAATATAATATTTTACTGACCAATGGAAACACATGTCCTTGGAACAAACAGCCTTAAAATAACAGTTTATTATCAGTTACTGTTTCTGCAGGTACACCAAAAATCTTCCAAACTTGGTCGGATAGAGCTTTAACAATGGTGAGAGCTTTCATGTTACAAAGTGGCAGAAGAATAACAAAACAAGTAAATATATCCAAAACTATCAAAATATAAACATTTCCTTTACAGGAATGAAGTAAAAGTCCGAAAATATCTAAATGCACTATTTGCCAAGGATATTCAGGTATTTGAATAGCAACTTGACCAAAGTTATTTGGGGAGGCTTGTTTACACTGCTAACAGTCATTACAAAGTGCACATAAAAAGTGATGTCCTCCTTAACAGAGGGCGAGGCAAAATTTGAAATAATTTTCAAAAGAGTTTTCTTTATTTCAAGGTGACCTCCGAAAAGATATTCGTGTAAATACTTCAACACTAAGGGATGAAATGTTTCTGGAACCCTCAGTTTACGCGAATGTCCGGATTTCCAATTAAAATACAATAAATCATCCTGAACAAAATAAGAACACAGAACTCCACCCGCAACATCGCCTTTAATTTGTTGACACTAAGGATCAAAAATTTGCACTTCATACAACTGTACAAAGAATTCAGGAAAACCTTGTATTAGGTTTAATCTAGCTGGGTAGTCAGCCTCAACTGGTTCGAAATCCATGGAATCAAACATTCGAGACAGGGCGTCGGTAATAGGATTATCGTTGCCGCAAATTTGATGAACTTTATAGTTAAATCACGATGTACATAACACCCATCTACCTATTTTTCCAAATTGGTGGGGGTGACCCAATACCCAACTCAATACTTGGTTGTCTGTAAAAAAAAAAAAAATCGAATTCTGCTTGCTCAATATAAGCAGCGAAACACTCCAGGCCAAACAAACAAGTGAGAGTTTCCTTAAGTCCCTAAATTTCGTTCAAGTTCAGTTAATGAATGGCTGAGAAAAGCCACTGGGGAAATGCTGCCATCCACCCACTGACCTAGTGCAGCGCCTAAGGCGATAGAAGATAGGCCGACCTGAACTACCAAACAACGTTCAAAATCAGGCTGAGACCAAATGAGAGGTAAACTGAGAATCATTTTTAACTGCCAAAAAGCCTGTTCCTGTTTTGGACAACTTTCTTTTTCAAATAATAAGAGAGATGCTATTTCCGAAAAATGCGCAATTAAATTTTGTAGAGTATTTCATTAACCCAATAAATATTTGCACTTTCTTAAGAGTATGGGATCGTGGAAAATTGACGATAGGGGCTACACGTTCAGGTATTAACAACAGCTTGCCCTCACATATAACATATCCCAAAAAGTGAATTTATTCTGACACAAGGTTATCTTATCAGGATTAATCGTTAAACCTACTTCCCTGAGTTTATTTAACACAAGGCATAAATTCTAGAAATGTGATTCCAAATCATCACTATAAACAATCACCTCATCGATGTAATTGAAAACAAACTTGTAGTTAGTCAGCCAACACATGATCCGGCATGCGGAAAAGGGCCTGACTGCCAAAATTCGTACCCTTAGGTATACTGGCAAATTTGTATTGATTCCATGGCGGACTAAACGCCGTGCACTTACGTCAAGATGGGTCCAAAATGCATTGATGAAAGTTCTTTTTTATGTCTAACACCAAATCGATCTTCGCAAGACCCAAGTGCTGTGAAGCGCAGTCCACTTGCGGCAAGGGAAAAGGGTCCTTACGGATCTTCTTATTTATTAAGGCGTGGTTAACAACCAACCGGTCTTTATATCCATTCTTTTTTCGCACCAGAATACCAGGCGAACAGTATTCGGATGTGGAGGGGGCAATAACTCGAGTTTGGTAGAGTTTCTGTATTATATCGCAAAAGCTTGCAACTTCGGCGGCGGACTATTGAAATAATGGTCTAGGAGAGGGACATCATTTTTGAGGGTTAATTTATAGAGTAATTTATCGCACTGGCAAATTTTATGGGTTATAACACCACTATACTCCTTACATTGCCTATCAATTTGTTCCTTTACATTATCATCCTGACCACCATCCAACACAAGCAGCTGACTATTGGACTGCATAGAATTCCCACGACCTAAACTAATTTTTAAGTGGGAGCAAAAACAAATGATAACATTAAATCCTGAAGATTTACTGAAGTGTGTGTGTGACCTATAAATTCAAGACCCAAAATGTCGTGATTCAGACTAGGAGAACCCAGAATGGAAACGTCCATGAAAAACGGCCCACCTTAAAATGTAACTTAACAACATGGACAATATTTAGTATCGCGCCATTCGGGAAACACAACTGCAATGGCTCTACATGTTGTATACGGGCAGGTGAATGTGCCATAACAGAAATAACACATTTGAGAAAACCCCAGCTAGTGACACAATGCGTAGCTTCCATATCAACAAGAGCGGGATACAAAGCACCCGCGTAGGAAACCTGAACAATACACTATTTAACAACGCACGAGTTTAATTGCGAAGGAGAGAAACGATGGGAACACCGCACCAGTTGCTCGTTTTTTCACATTCCTGAAATGTGCAATTTGAACTTTCGTGACATGGCTGATTTCATTGAAAACATTTCCGCTGTTCATAAGGTACATATCGTTGAGAACACTCACTACTCACGTGCCCATGGATAGAACAATTTACGCAAGGTGGCTACTTTTGTTGTGACGTACTGCAGTGTTGTCAGCTCCCCGCTCAGCTGGCGGAGTGAAAACTTTCATCGCTGGGAAGGCAGAGCAATACTCGCATACAGTGCTGAGCCTGCCTTCTATCTCGAGAGCTAGAGCCTGTAACTCGGTGATCGAATGGGGCACTGGCAAGTGCACACACGTAAAGGGCCAAATTTTCCAATATAAGAGTTACTAATTCCGTCTCGGGAATCTCGATACCTAAGACTCGTTGATGAGTCATGACGGACTCAACAAACTTCGTTAGACTTTTGTCAGGTTGCTGGAAATGGTAGATATGATCCCGCATACACATGCACTTAATACGGGAGGGAAGGTCATTATCCAAAACATTTTAATAAAACTTGGTGAAGGAACCATTGATATCAGTAATTTTAGCAGTAACAAACTGCAACGCATAGCCTTCGCATTTAGCTGACAATATACACAATAATGTTTTGTCATAAATATCTAGGTCGATGATTTTCGCAATAGCCATAAAAATAATACTGACTGAGGATTCATTCACGAATATGTAGGAACATTATGTAGATGTTGGTAATGAAATTTACTGAGATTCTCGCTTACCAGAGCTGCACTAACCCACTCCCCTCCCCCATATCAACTCTCCTCGTGGAATCGATCTCGCCAAAACGCAATGACAATTCTTTGGAGATCTAAAACAGTGGCTTCCGCTGAAAAAGGCACATTTTCATCTTGCAAAAAGGAGCATAATACTTCCATGGGTAAGGAGTACACCCAGTTCATGCCCTCAGCCATGGTACATTTAAAGAAGAGAGTATAAATAAATAAAAGACGAAACACAAATTTTAAAAGGGAACGGAGATAAGGGTGCGCAAAACATTGTACAAACAAAGGGTGTACACACAAAACTAGAAAATATTGCATGAAATAAATACGCAAGACTAATTGTGCAACTAGGTATCAAAATATCACATGGTATAATAGAAATATAAAAAAAATATGAGCTGTAACATGGTGCCAATAAATAGGCAATTATAATTTGAGTGTGCACAAGTTAGTTAGGCTAAATGGTTAGCACAGGTTAGTTTGCTAAAAAGTTAATGCAATTTAGACTTTGGGGATCCAAGGGTATTCACAAACCTTTTACAAATAACAAGGCAATTCAAAGTCTGAAAACACATTTATTTTTAAAATACTAACCAGGTAAAATGCTAACATAAGATGTAGTATTTCTTTAATATTTGAATTAATTTAATATATTTTTCAAACAACCATGAATTTCATTATTTATTTTTAACTTCTCGGTTACATCACAACAAATATCCATAATAAAATCCATCTGAGAACACTATTTACGCAATACAGATAAATTTAGTAACCAAGTTGGATTGGGTAATATTCACCTGCCATTATAATACCTAAACACCTGATTAAAATACATTCAAATCTAAAAAATGACAAATGACTTCACAACGCACTCCTTTTGAGCCATCAGAGGCCATGATGCAGCTCATATACAATTTTAAATACTGCAGTAAGACGTGCTCCTAGAAACTGGGCCTAACAAAGCAATCGATATGCAACTTCATGAAACCAATGAGAAAAATAACACACTTATTCTGTTTAAAAATATCAAAACTCATAACACAAGATCACCTTTATTAACGAGGACTGAACCAAAATTATTGTTAGTACCAAAACTCAAACAGTATCATAATAGCCCACCAATAAATAATTAAAACCTCAAGGAAATTATTTGTGGATCAAAAATTTAATATAATTAAAATTCATTAACCAAACGAATACTGCTAGGAAGATAGATTGGGCAAACCAATGACACAATATTCAAACAAGAGGAATTCAAATACGCCAATGTGCTTTCAATAAAGATGTATTAGCTCACACCGCCATTGCTAACCGGGCGACAAATTCTTTACACCATTTCAGCATGGCATTGCAAATCATGTACAAAGAATTGAATAAAAATCTAAATTCTGAGCTCAGTAAGAAATGTAGAACCTGTACCATGCTGAGTTAAAACAAATGAGAATTTCGTAGGTGGCAACCAAACAATTTCGAAATTTGTTACATGAGCAAGATTCCTAGCCCAGAATTATAGAAATACACACAACCATCAACAAATTATGCACACTATCAGCTGCCTAACCCACTTGAAATTCGAAGTCGCATGACTACCCACAACGCAGAGGGTATTGAACAAGGATGTCGCCAACCAAAATCAACGTTACCCAAGGAAAGGCTAGAGAGTAATAGGCCGAAGCAACTATTAAATTTATGCAAGTAACAAACCAAGAGGGCACAGCTGGTCAGTGTGCACGCGCAGGAGGGAGAGAAACACAAGAGTTTGTAAGACAGGAGCGGGGAATTGGACACAGAGATTGTACCCGCGGAGTGGTGGTACCATGACAAAGAAAAGAGCGTGCAATAAAAACAAATGTATTTTTATAATATGGAAACAAAATCATTTACTAAGCCTGAAAAAATGTGTGAAGGTTATGAAATTGAAATTAATTTCTGTGCTAGTAATCTTAGTACTCACATATAAAATTTCGACTTAGGCTCTTTGGGAATATTTAGTAGAGATTGCACCTAAAATTACAATGATTACTAGAATACCTATTCGAAACTTATGCAGCTTAGCACAACTGAACACTAAGACAATTAGGAACCGGTTTGAACTGAAATTGGTAGTTTTTTTTATTATTTCCAACTTCAAAACAAATAAAAAAATCAGGAAACGCAACTTATAAATCTTTTGTGACATTAAATTGACTATTTTGCTTGTATATGAAGGTATATAATCCATAAAAAAAGTATACATCATTATATGACTAGTTTTTTTTTTTTGCGTATGGTGT
Source organism: Dryococelus australis (assembly GCA_029891345.1). Taxonomy (NCBI): domain Eukaryota; kingdom Metazoa; phylum Arthropoda; class Insecta; order Phasmatodea; family Phasmatidae; genus Dryococelus; species Dryococelus australis. Next base: position 264,399,442 of record CM056993.1, read on the forward strand.
TGGAACGAGTGGTACAAAGCTATCATCTGGTGTGGTCTGTGGAGTAGCGGTGTGTAAGCCTAGCAGAAATGCGAGACAGCACAGTCACACGACAGCCAGCGGAGGTGGCAATCTCCATGTGCGATGTATCGGCGGAGAAATTTATACCTACTGACTGTGTGTGTTGATGCGGTGCGCTTGCGTGCTTCAGCGCGATTTTAACATACAATAACACATAATTTAAAGAGGTAGGAATGCACTAAGGAACAGTCTTTATACAATAAAAAGAGTCTTTGTTTTCACAAGGTCGGAAATATTATAACATATAAAATATTACTACACTGATATTGTGGGAAAACACGAATCAACAGACTTTATTAAAATAATAATAAGATGTAAAATGAACATAAACTTTACTGACAATTCACATACTTCATTTTTTTTTTTTATTGGAAATACCAGTTAAAGCAGGATTTGGAACAGTTGGTTAGTCAGGAGGCACAGGTTGGCGGCAGTGGGAGCTGTCGCTGGTACACAGGGGAAAGCTGCGAAGCGCACGGGATGCCGGTGATGCACAGGCTGTTTGTGGTAGTGCTGCAGGTGACAGTTGGGCTGTTAGGCACATGGCCGGCAAGCTAGCTGTTCGGGGTTTATAATTATTAACAAATACAATTTCAGTTCAGTCTTTAGTGAGGAGTGCTAAGGGGTGGATGTGCAATAAGAGTCTTGATATGCATACTTACTGTGCTATTAGTCTCTGTACTTGCACAATTACTCTTGAAAGTTGTATAACTAGCATTCATACTTATTGATTTCCATTACTTTAATTATTTAATTGGTTGTTATTTATTTCGATTGCTAATTATTCAGTACTTAGTGATTACTAACTGCTCAGTAATTCATTTGTAATGGTCATTATTAAATTATTAAATTACTATAATTGCACGGTGTGCCACCCAACCTCAATCACTCGTCGTGCACCGAAGAGTTAACACCTATGCTGCTTCCGACACCCTACCTCCTCCCTCCCTCTTCCCCCAACCCGACATCAGAGCTCATTGCACACCAGACACTGAGGAGACAGCATCTACTATCCCGAAATGTCCTATGTGACTTTCTTGCTCCAACAACCAACTGGCCAATCACAGCACACCTCCAGGGAAAGGAGGGAAAAAGAAGGGTAAGCCGACAACAAAACGTCTGCATGAAGGCGTATCTCCACCCACGAACAACAGCCAAACACAGCATACCTCGTAGGGGAAGTAGTAGAAAGGAGGGTGAAGGGGTACGGCCAATCACAGCACAGCTGCGGGGTAGTGAAGAGGGAGGAGTGGAGGGTGTACACCAACTAATGGGAGGGTTGTGTGTGGGGCGCAGGGAGGGATAGGTTTGGGGGGAGGTGTTACATACATTTTATCAAAAGGCACTTGTGCCATTCTCGCACTTTCAATTTCGGACCCCCCCCCCCCCCAACCACTACCCATTCCCTTCGCCCCAGCTCACACTACTAATGCCGCTTCCGGAAGCCTTTTGTGCAGGTATGACACATCACCTGGATGAATTTAGTAATGTAGCAATGGATGTACATTTTTAGTAGTGCTACACTATCCAGCTAGACTCCCGTTTGATGTACTTGTGTAGGAGTTTTGCCCTAGTCCCGTTGTAAATGATACTTGCTGGGATCTAGCATACCAGTGACTATTCAACCCCCTCCTCCTACTACCCTTGAGTGGATAATTAATTGACATTTTGCTAGCTTTAATGTGAATAAAATTAGTGACTTTTATAAATTCATCAACTATTCTGAACGAGTTTCTTTACACTTCAAACACTGATGTTAAACGTTTCAACAGCACGCGGTGAGTATAATATGGATGCTCGCCCATTTCATCTGAGAAAAAAGACAGCAAAACCAAATATGATTAAATTTTTATTTCATCGTTTAAACAGGCGATAACTTTGTGTCCGATCTATTTCCAGCTTATTGTTAGGGAGTAGTATTTGAGATTATTTCATCCCCTATCCAACCACAAACATGAGTGTACAAACTGGTTGGTATATTTGCAATTCGCCGGATGGTTTGTAAAGTGAATACTGCTGTCGAATTGAAGTAATGACATAGTTTTACAAGGGATAAATTGTTCATGGATTGCACCGTCAGATAAAGCAGATTTTAAAATACATGTGAATATGGTTGTAAGCTTAAATGCAATTTAGACACACATTTTACAACTGCTTTTTTGGTTTGTAGCTCAAGAAATACAGGAATAGTGCTTGATTTTCAAACAACTATGTCCATTTAGTTCTTTACATAATAACTCACTTAAGTTATAATTGTAACAACACACAAAATTATTGTGCTATAGAATTAAAATATCAAGATAATAGACAAGTGTTTATGTTATTTGAAATAATCGTTCTACATATTTTTTTCTGAATCTTAATTAGAATCGCACCAGTTAAAGTTTTAGTATCCACAACAAGTATCTCTGTAGATTCATCACCTTCACCGTTTTCTAGTCTTTTGTTTGCACGTGTGAGGTGGTAATGTGAATTTTCTTTAATGTGTACTTCGAGTAAAGCCTACGAATTAAGGAATGTGTGCCACTGTAACCTCGACGCAAATTTAACTTGTCTTTCTGTAATCCTACCAGGATAAAAATAGCTGTTATACGTGCTTGTATGATGAAGTGCCACAACTGAGTGCACTGTTTAAAAACTGGAGATGCGGCCACCGTATATATATTCATAAGCTTGCTAACGAACCATAAAGCGTGATGCAGGAGTCGCAAAACTCGGATGACATGAAAACGGCAACAAAAGAAACAACCAATGCTTTTTCAATGCGGCTGCTTGCATTTACAGCGAAACAGTTTACACAAAGGTTAGGATTTCATAGTACATTTTTCAATACGCTTATAAAATTAACTAGTTCAAAGCGGTAGATACAAGGTACAAGGGAAATTTGTAACAAACACGTGATTCTGACAGAGCGCGGATGTTTCGTTAACGCACTACAAAGTAGGAGTGTGGTTTTTGTGAGTTTAAGCCACTAAGTGGCAAATAATTTATCCCTTGGTATGCAAGTTTTCCACCGTATGGAAATATTGTCGAAAAATTTTATTTTACGACATTGTACACCCTATTTTTCATAGTGCGCGACCCTACAAAAAAACTTTCATATGACATAACTGTTAGTACTGCGACAGTTTTCGTCGTGCAGGGGTCAGAAATACCTTGTATTTTACTGGCTGTTCAGTTTCAATTGATGTGTTAGATTTGCAGTGTTGTGCTTATAGAAGCTATGTGATTCAAGCATGAGTCATTCTAAAGCTAAGAAATCAACATAAATAACTGTGCGTTTTCCATTGTACTGTAAACACGGTAAATAACTTCTGAGTAAAACATTAAGTGTAAATTTGACTCAAAATAAAATGTTACTTAAAAAACTTTTGAATTTAGTACGTATTTAAATCAGAGAATATTTTGAATTGTTTTGTTGGCACGGCAGTGACTGGCGTGCGCAGGTATAGACTAAAGATGAAGTAGAACGATTATTCGTCTTCTGCGCATGCACCCAATGTTGACCTACCTCAAACCAATACAACTGTGAAAATCATATGGTTAACAGTGATTAAAATGTTTGTTTATGACTTAATTTTCAAAAGACAGCACTTTTATATAAACCAAATACTTTCACCAGTTTTGTTTTTGTAAAATTGCATTATAATTGGTTAGAGGAAGTATGCACATACATCTCAAAGCATTTGTTTACGAAACAGTGTTCTAACCTGGAATCGTACCCGCGTATTTATGGTACTTGTGTTGGCAGAAACGTATTTCAATGTTGCCTTCTTATAAGCAAAGTTATATGCCAGTTTCGAATCATTTAAGTTATGCGCTTGAAATTTGTCATAGTGATTGCTGCTGATTTAAAATGATGGTAAGGACAATTATTCCCTAAGCCCTTTTATAATTAGAGTTAGCCTCCATTTTCATATGCTTATAGCCATTAAATCTACATAATGTTAAGCAAGTAGTGTTGAAACGCTTTAGTGAAGAAGTACAAACGAAAACCAACATATTTTGTAATGAAGCATTCCGGCGTAAATGTCTCATCTCACCTCCAGAGCACGCCAAAGAGTCAACAAAGGGTTTTGTAGTGCCATGGAGAGTAGGAAGATGAACGCTCTTATGTTAGTGAAGTGTTTTTATTGCCAATTATGAATGTTTGCAATCAGTGTTACAGGTTGCAATGTTGTTTATAAAAGCGGTTCAAAGTGACGACCACCTTACTCAAACCATAAACAACATCGATCGATCATGAAGGTTTACACTATTTCCAGCATTTCTGTTTGGTTCCGAATCTTCGTAAATGCGTAATGGATTGTTTCGATACGAATTTCTTCTGCTTCCACTGCGATCTTCTTCTGCTTGTCGAATCTACCCCTCACAAAATTGACGCGGTGAGGATAGTCAGCTGGTCATAAAGCTTGCATTCTCTGGACGTGGTACGGATTTAAAAGCTTCTCGTACACGACTTTCCAAGAGGTGACGTCATTCGTACCAATATAGTGTGCTTCAGATCTTGTGCTCGTGCTGGGATTATGTTCAAATATGCGAATAATGCCCTCTTCAAAACTTGGAGTGTGAACTCTTCTCGGGGCACCAGTCACAATCCTGTCATGGGCTATTACACATGTCTCACGCACCCGGTGGACGAGTAGTTGAAAACTAGCGAGGGCAGCAATACGATGATTTGGAAACCTGTCCTGATACAGTCGACAAGACTCTCTTATATTTTGTCCAGTTTCGCCGTACACGAGTAGCATCTAAGTGTACTCGGCGAACGTGTACTCCATCACAGAACCGCAGTTGTCGAAACTCGTAACAACACCAGTCTTGAGGCTGCACGTTTTCGCTGGGACGAACCAACACAAACGCTAACCACTCGTCTCGTCGAATGTGCGATTGATAACACTGCTTCCGCACGTCCCCTTCCTTGCCCTTTGGGGCGTTCTGGCGGTGCGAGATGACGTTTCCGCCCATACGTTTCGAAACAAATTATGTTTGTTTTCGTATGTACTTTCTGCGCTGACGTGTCGTTACACTAGGTAATTAACACTCTATACATCGCAGGTACTGCTCCTAACTTCGATCAAGGTAATATGTTCAATTATGCCCTAAGACTCCCTTTAAGCATATTTGTCCGTTATATAGTTAACAAATTAATATTATACACAACGGTCACATCCTCAAATGAGATGAAATAGCATTTTGTGCCTTTAGCTCCCTTATAAGAATAGTTAACTGCCATTTTCCATCCATTGAAATCATAGCTGCCAACTTAATATAATATTTAACAATCTTAGCCTCCATCGAGGCAAAATGGCCCATTATGCTTTAAGCCTTCTTAAAAGCATAATTTTCCAATTTTTGCAATCTGCGAGATCGATCTACCCCATATTGACTTTACGTGCGCAGGTATCGAGAAGGCACACGACGACGGGCTGTTGGCAAGCCTGATTGGCGTGGAGGGCGGCCACGCCCTCGGCACCAGCCTGGGCGTCCTGAGGATGCTGTACCACCTGGGGGCGCGCTACCTCACCCTCACACACACCTGCAACACCCCTTGGTGAGTACTGTCACAATCAACACCCTCATTTGACTACCACTTACCTATGGTCTGAAGCAGATGGCGTCTTCCTGACGTGGATACATATTTAAAGTCAGGCCAACAAATGAAGTATAAGCTGTTCACGGTAAAGAGAGCGATTCTGAAAGCCCTCTCCTTTATAATAATTGTACAACAAAAATATTTTATTTTATCCTTATACGTTAACTTCCGGGTGAAGTGGAATACACACACTGAGTTTATTACTTACATAGCAATACGTATTAAAAAGAAGATTAGAAGATAAATATATCTGAAAGTAAAAAGTAACTAGGGCCTCAGAAGTGCTCAATTTACCATGAGCAGCCTATACCTGGATGGAAATGGTGTTGTAAAGTTTGAAGGGAACCATTCCAACACTTCGTAACTAACAACACGGTTTACATAAATTCTGTCTTCTTCGATTGGGTATATGACTACATTGCCAGCGTGATCTCTAGTTGGTGCTGCCCATGCACAACGCGCTGGGTGGGGGCTCGCGGCGACATGGTGGTAATTTTGGGCATGGGAAAAATTTACAGGCATTATTTCTTGTGATTATTGAGTGCTAGCACGCCGAGTATGGTGAAAAACCAAACATATCTTATAGGTAAAACGATTTAAGTCATAAAACACCAGTATAAATTTAGTTTATTTAATTTTGTTCCCATGTGTTAACCCGGTCGGTCACCGTGTGCTTTGTTGTGGAGACGTTGCATATGTACGATACTCATGACCGGCACTGTACACAGCAATGCAATAGTTCCTAGTCTCACTTGGGCCGATAGGCTGTTCACGATAAAATGATCATTTTTGAAAGCCCTGCTTAATATTTACTCGTGTGCACATTGTTTCTTCCGCCTTATGTAAAATTAACCTTGCCATGGGCCTCGTCACTTTATTCATGCGTCGGTCAAGTGAAACAGTGAAATTATTATAAAAGTAAGCATTTTACAAATCTGCTCTTCTTTACTCTTCGAGTAATGAAAAAAAAAAACGGAAAATGAAATAAATAATTTAAGTTATTACATATGGTTACCTAGCACTTCTTATTCGACGTTAAGATATGAAACTACTTTCCCTCCATCGTTACCAACTTTACTGGAATTATGTCACTCAGTACTCCGATTTAAATTTATGCAGGTAGGGGCACCGACTTTTTTCTAAACCCGATTTCAAAAGTGCTCACTTTATAGTGAAAAGCCTTTAATCTCATTTGTGGAATCTTCTTTAGCTCGTTGACCTCTTTAACAAGCAGCACGTTGTTTGCTGGTTAGGAAACGAGCGGTGAACACAAGTACGGTACATACAAACAAATTACGGATTGCAACACACGAACTCAGAAATCAATGTGTGAATGAACTGGTTAAAGAGAATATTACCCACTACCAGAAACAGATTCACGTAAAGCCCAGGGCCGTGCCCAGACAAAGCCACGCCCCAAATGTTACTATTATAATTAGTGCCACTTCGTAAGAACTGCAGCTTGTAAGATTTTGCCACATTTGTTATCCTTATAAAAGATATTTCAATAAAAAAAATCACGCCAATAGAATAAAAATATCCTGTTACAAGTTGTATGTTAAGATTCTTTATAATTACTTGTTAATTGATTTAATGTTTCAAATTCGACTCATAACTAGGGCGTTGCTAGGAACTGCAAAATTTAGCGATTTGGTTTAAGGACAAGATAGATTCCTCATTTATATATATTATTCATGTATATTATAATATACATATATATTTACATGCGCAAAAAATTTCTACTTACATCTGCACTTATACTGCAGTTCATAAAGATACGCCTTGAAGCATTTCGAACCAGTAGCAAATCAACAAATCTGCAAAGAAAATTAACCCACCAGTTAATTAATACAGTGTGTGGGCTGGATACATCTAGATTCTCAAATATGTCACTCGATTCTGCTCAAGAATGCTGATTATAGCCTATAATTATTGATCACGAGGCATACCATAAAATAATTTTTTTATCTACTTTTTCTTGTGATACTACTACAAAATATAAGACAACAGTTCAACTATGATGCATATAACATATTTTTTTTATAAATGAAAGAATGTTGATGTACTAAAAATTACTTATTTGAGGAAACTGTGTTATGTCCTAATTTCAAAGATGGCAAGAACAATTTTCTAAGTAAAATTCAGTGTGTGGTTGACACTTGAAACGTATAAATTCACGGTATGCAAGTTAAACTCAAAATGTAGTTTTTTGATCACATTTGGGGATATTCGTACTATCTGAAATTATATTAGGCCTACATATACTTTACTAAAAATATATTTTTTTACCATCTTTGTTCTTAAATGGTTCCAAGAGCTATCGCCAAACTGACACACACTTAAAAATTAATTGAAAAAAATACATTCCAGAAATAAGTTCGTAAAATTCGAGTCGATATTAGCTTACATTTGGATAAGTAGGGCGTGGGTGTTGAATTTTTTTCTAACTACCCTATAACTAAGTGTTAAGTGAAAGCCCGGTGGGTAGGGCGGGATTCTATTGCATCTCAGGTCTAGACCCCTTTTGCCTACAAAGATAGGAACTCATGCAAGGAGACATGCATCACGGCAGAGAATAATTGGGCAACCATGACCTGCAATTGCGGCCATGACTACCTCCCTAAGTATACTTACAGCTAAGCTAGCACTAGAAGATAGTGGAAAAACTGGCATAGGTACCGTAAAAACCCAGTCGAGGCCGGAGTGTGGAACGCCGTCATGTATTCTTAAAGGTGTATTTTTTTGCGAGCCATTGGTTTGTTCTTTCTTCCCTCGACCTCCACCCATCTGCTGGAAACACGTGTGTCACGCGACTATAAGGAGACCATTGTGAGTAACGACTTGTTATTTCGACCGAGGAGAGTAAAATAATGAATTATAACACTGCAGAAGAAACAAGAGTAATTTTTTTAGCATAGCAGGAAAATTAGGAAATTTAATTTATCTCTTTATTTAATTATTACAAAATCCTGGCAACACCCAGGCAGTTGTAAAAAATGTAGCTATATAGGTACTTTCATGGAAGGAAGCAACACTCAAGTCAGCAACTTAACTCTGAACTATCACAATAAGTCGAAATGGAATTCATCACTTTAACGATCGTGTGATGTCATTATTTTACATAATTTATAAGTTGATCATTGAATTTGCCTACCCGAAAAGAATTATTGCGTGCACCGAAACTTGCAATTCAAAGTGACTGAGAACAACCTCTACTGAACGCCCGGAAACTAATTTAGGCTGAGATTTACTGGTAGAAATACGACTCGCTCACTCACTGAATCTGCCTTTTTTTTTTTTTTTTTATGTGTAGTTATATGCTACATTATAAGCATTTCAATATGACGTCATAAATGAGATCCGTGGAAATAAAATCGTATGTAGAGTCCATAATATTTGTTAGTGAACGCTCAGTTAAATCATGTTATTGGTCTTGGCCAACTAAAGAAAAAATACCTATTTCCCTAAACAAATTCCTAGACACTCATCAGCACAATTAAGTATGACGTATTGTTATTTTATGGAACTAATAAGAGGAAAATAAGAGGGGCAAGAATGCCTTTCTTCATTGGCACATGCAGTGAGGTTTAAGGATTCGGGAGGAGTATTTGTAAATATGGCTATGAATACTTCCACATTTCTGCCTCATGGTCCTCAGGCCTACCCTCCATGAGACTGTATTATTTATTATATAGTCTGCCTGTCTTACGGTATTTGAAATGGGTGCCATTTGTGCAACCTGTCTGTGTGTTTTATGCATTACAGCATTGATTGTTTTAAAATGTACCTTAAAATATACTAAATCGCGCAGTTCACGCTGTTAAAGAAAGTGGAAAGAAAACACATCCTGTAAAAACAAACCAACATAATCAAAATCTGAGCTACCAATAACAGTGGAATTATGTAGGTCTATATTATGCACCTATGCGAGTCGTTTTTTAAATGTCTTATTAGAACTGTCTAATTATGGTAAGTTTTTCTGCTCTTTTGTACTGATTATTAGTGCATTTTACTGATTGTCTGATGAGGAAATGAAACAAAATGTAAATTCATTAATTTCGGTTACACAAAATTCAAGAATCGTCTTTATAAATTTTGTGCCCTGAATAAGAGACAGTGGGCGAATGGAAATTTATGTTGGGATAAAAAGGTAGATTGAATTGAATGGCACATCACCTGAAATAATTGACGCCGGCTTTCTGGTGAACCTTAAAAATATTTTGGCAAAATGAGAATTGCATAGACGTGCTATTAGAAAAAGCTTAAAATTGAAAGGAAACGGACAGATATAACCATAGTACTTACAGATAAGCACAAACGATGTGTCGCCTATCAACAGAAGAACGCAATTTTAAAGACTAGATACATTTTTACATTGAGATCATTCTTCTAAAATATTTTCTGTGAAATCATTGTTTGAGCGAATACGTGTATCTCAGTAAATATGTAAATTCTGGGATTAGGAATTTTTGACATGAAATGTAAAAACCTAATAACTAGGCTAGTGTTTTTTAAAGCATATTATCATGTTAAGTGTATTCAATAAAAAAATAGTGTAATGGTATACACAAATTGCGTTTTTTGAGCTTACCTGAGCAGTTTTCATAAGCGATAGGAGAAAAGTGCAATCATATGGCCGTAGTTTCATAGCCAGGATTTCATCGCATGTATTAAATTCCCCGTGTTTCCGATCTAACATGCATAGTACAGCGCAGCGATCGTAACACTGTACGCTTTCCGCACAGGAGCGCGCAGTAAGGCGCTAGGCTTGCATACTAGCGTCGCCCGTGTCACTGCCTCGCCTCTGGGTCTCTAATGCAGGAGCGCGAGTTGAGGCGCTAGGCTTGCACATTAGCGTCGCCCGTGTCACTTCCTCGCCTCTGGGTCTCGCGCAGGAGCCCGCCGTGAGGCGATAGGCTTACATACTAGTATCGCCCGTAACACTGCCTCGCCTCTGGGTCTCGGATGCAGGAGCCTGAAGTGAGGCACTAGGCCTGCGTTTTAGCATCGCCCGTGTCACTGCCTTGCCTCTGGGTCTCGGATGCAGGAGGGCATGGTGAGGCACTAGTCTTGCGTTTTAGCATCACCCTTGTCACTGCTTCGCCTCTGGGTCTCTGATGCAGGAGCGTGTGGTGAGGCTCTAGGCTTGTATACTATCATCGCCTGTGTCACTGCCTCGCCTCTGGGTCTCGTATGCAGGAGCCCGCGATGAGGTACTAGGCTTGCGTTTTAGCATCGCCCGTTACACTGCCTCACCCCTGAGTTTTGGACGAAGGAGCACGCAGTGAGGCACTTGGCTTGCATACTAGCATCGCCAGTGTCACTGCCTCGCCTCTGTGTCTCGGACGCAAGCGCACGCTGTGATGCACTAGGCTTTCATACTAGCATCGCTCATGTCACTGCCTCGCCTCTGGGTCTCGGACGTGCAACATAGCTTCAAGTACACATGATTATATCCGGAACAGTTCACTGTTTTTTTTTATGTGGAAAGAAATATTCAAACAAGTTTTGCCCGAAGTACATTTGGGTATATTCCTTAAAGTGTTAAAGGTCTCTGACGTAGTAAAGACTCCGATAATAGTCTGGCCATCTTTTTAGCCAACGTAAAGCTAAACAGCAAATCAACTTCGCGAGAGACATTACATTTATGTTTGCAAAACAACGAAAAGTATTTGTTCTGGTTTTTTTTCCCATGTAAGTGTAAGGGAGGAGATTTTGGTGGCTGTCAAAATCTGCGTCTCATGAGCCGATGAGAGTGAAGCGATGTGAGTATGGAGCAGCGGTGGAATGCATGGAAACGGGAGTTACCCGAGAAAATCGGCAGACCAGCGGCATCGTCCAGTACGATTACCACATGCGAAAATCCGGGAGCGACCCTCTGGGAATCGAGACCGGTTCGTCTAGGTTGGGTGCGAGTAGTCTTACCACTATACCACCCCGGCCCCAATTTGTTTCAGTAAGACACTTATTTTCGTGATCTAATTTATTTAAACGCTTTTCACACAACTGTTCCATCATACACAGTTAAGTTGGATTGGTTTCCTTAAGCATTATTCTATAGATTTACAGCAGTAAATATGTAGTAAATATCTGTATATAAATATTATTCCTAAATAACATGTTTAAAATACTAATTTTTGTCATTGTGAACGGACGCTGAGAATCAATTTGAAACGGTCATGCAAGAACAGCTTTATATTTCATTATTTCTCATGTGTTATATGTAGTATATAAGTCATGAAATATTTTTCTCTTTAGTGTGTGTATCTGATTCGAAGTATTTATGATTGAGTACTTGAATACGAATGTGTATGAAAACCGGTATGTAAGAGTTGATGATTAAAGGAAGGGATATGTACATTATTCCGTTGCATGCATTTTTGTAAATATATGGAATTTCGCAAATTTTATATATGCATGTGTCTAAAAATAATTATACGTATTTACACACGTACATATATATCTGATTTGTGTTTGTCTGTTTAAATTTAGCAATGCCGTGGCCAATTAATACTCATATCGGAACTAATTATTTTCTTGCCTTAATTATATTATGTTTCTTTATATATATGTTTTTATTAGCCATTACATGTAGCGAAATTAATTCTCATGAAAAAGGTGTAAATGAACTAATTTTTTATCTGAAATAGGTTACCACGAAAAGTCACTATGCTTTCAAAGTAAAACGCACTCTCCTTGGAAAGTATTTTGCAATTTATGTAACCCAATACTTCTTGAGATTTTACGACGACCGAGGTTCGTCAAGATTTTTGATTTTTATTGAAGATTACTCATTCATGTTAAATTTCCGATTCCCTTCCTCAGTAAATTCAGCAGACGGAACAACGGAAGTCCATTCTGCACAAAGTGCTTGATGGCTTCCTGCTTCACACCTTCGATAGTGCGTTCAAGTGACGGCGGCTCCAGATAGTATTGAAGCAGGAGCACCGTAAATTAAACATTCTGCTGTAACCTAGAGTAAATTTATCGAATCACTTGATTGGTTTATCTTTAGAAGACAATAATGATACATACAGAATAAGAAACTTCTTAATTCTGAGCAGGAATTTTTTTAAAGAAACGAAAATATAATACAGAAAGAGCACATGGCAGCTGAAAATAATATTCCGCAATTATAGAAAACTGCTAAGCAATAGTTGAATTGCGAAACATATTTGAGCGTTTTTTTTGCTTATTTTCAAGGGAAATTACATATCAAATAAAGAATTTTCAATTCAACCAATTATTTGACACTTGTCTGTTTAAATTTTACTATAGCTTCGTAATGAAACTGCTAATCAAATTACGAAATTGAGGCACCCGATAGTGAACATGAATACCTCAGTTTTATTTCTCGCTATAGTCGCATTGAAGTTGATATAATTATGTTGAAAGATATACTTACATATAAACCGGTTTCATTAATTGAGAGGCAAATGTGTCATTCCTTCAACGCTGCCACATTAAGTTGCTGCGTGAATTGTAGTCGCACGTTGTACATCAGTCTGTCGATTATTTGACTGGTTTTTTTTTAGAAATTCTTTCCCATCACGCTTTCAAATTTACTCTTATAACCGAGGAAGGGCTGCGTGTTAGATACCAATATATAAAAACATCTTCAAAATAAATACTTGTAGCAAAAACTTATATAGATATACACTAATGAGCAGTATACACACAACTGCCGTGTTAGCGCTATGGCGCTGCAGTCGCTCGTCGTGTGCTCAGCCAGACATGTGTGGAATGTCATCAGACTGCATACAGTTCGTCTGAGTAACAGTCGAGTACAGAATGGGGAACAAGATCTCAGTGCTTTTGATAGTAGCAAGATGGTGGGGTCAGACGCATGGGGCCCCTCACCACCGACATCGTGCAAGCACTGGGATTCCCACGGCTCACCCTGTCAAGAGTGTATCGTGAGTTCATGGAGTCGGGTGAAATCACCGCCACCAGGGAAATGTGCCGTGACGTACAACGTATCGATGACACGGGTCTTCGTCCACTCGCTCAGTTGGTAACAACTGATAGACAAGGCACTATGCAGCTGACATCTCACCAATTCAATGCTGGACCACAACGACCAAAGAGAAGCAATACCATCTAGAACCATCCTCTATAAGGTACACTGACTCCGCCCCATTAGGGTATCTCTTACTCAAAGCACACCACAAGACTCAACGATTCCCGTGGGCCTGGGAGCATCGTCATTGGCTCTCAACCCATGAAAAAAGATCGTCTGGGCACGTAGATGAAAACTTTGGTAAATGCTAATGGTATGGCATGAGTGTGTCACCAAGCTAATGAAGCATTGAGTCAGCGTGGTACAGTTCAGGCAGGTGGTGGTGGTGCTATCCTCAAATTGGTACTTCACGTGGAATTAAATTGGTCTCCTGGTACATGTTCCATCGTCCCTCGCCAGCGAATGGTACAACCCATGTAGCAAAACACATGTGGCCCATTTATTGTTTACAGTCGGATGTCAAGCCGGCCACCGGCCAAAAGGTGGCCAACAGCTGGCATGCACCCAGCACCATTGATGGCCCGTGAAGTGGCACCACTAACTTGCCATACTCTGCCCATAACTGCCCCAGGTGTGGTAAACACAAATGGTCCAAACATGGCCCATATTATTACAACAATGGTCCATCAATGTACAACTTAACAACCACCATATGACCTACTAATGGCTAGCCATGCTTCTACCGCATGTCAAACATTATATCATAAAAATAATTTTTTTGTACCATTCTCAATTTTTCATTGTTTTTAATGTTCGTTTACTTCACTATTTAAAACATTACACTACGTGAAAACCTTTTGCTTACCGCTGGAGGAGAGGGGGCGTGAACTTACGACCCTTGCAGTGACAGCCCAGTATGCTATCCATTACCCCACTGTGTATTCTTGTATTCAAATGTTTAAATTTGGAATATTTTTGGACTTGAAAAATTAACAGTCGCTACTGTAATAAAATTACACCGGATATTTCATAGCCTTAAAATTTACTATGCAAAGAAATCTGTTTTTAAAAAAGATGCAAATAAACAAAAAAAAAATACTGTCGCGGAGACAAAACTTCCCGCCTGAATCGCGATAGTAAAACAAAACCTTGCCTTTAATGTTATTTTTCGCAGTATGTAAGTCACCGGGATTTTATTCATCTGTTTTAAAATGCAGTCGGCATTTATGAATATTTTAGTGATGTGAAACAACAAAATCCCTTCAATGTTAATTTTGTGAAGATGCTTCGATATAATTTTTTTTAAACTTCTCATTTTAATTGTACGCAGTCGTTCATTTAAATTATTACATATGTCAAATTATTTAATACCAGTTACGAAATCACACCTAATACGTTAGTGTAAACCTATAAGTTTTCAGTGCCAGCAGTGATCCAGCAGTGCCAGTAGTAAAACCACATTCGCCCAGCTTTGGCTTGGTACATGGGAAAAACCTGCTGGTTGATCATGTGCAAACATTCCTACACCTGCAGCACTCTGTGGGAGAGCTGTACCTACGGCTCCCGAACTGTGACCGAGTAGTTGGATGAACATTGCGCAGATTTGAGGTTGCTTATCTGGCGCCGAGTACAGACGACCTAAATCCTATCGAGCACATCTAGAACGTTGTCAAGAAGGATGTGCGTACCGCGTTTACTGCTCCGGTCGATCTCCGTGCATCGTGGGAGGCTTGCAGGGGTGGCTCCCGACCGCTTCCGATGCCTCATAGAGTGCATGTCATGCCGCCTCATTGTCGTCATCAGAGCGAAAGAAGTTGCTGCACGCTGACAGGCGGGTGTATCTAATTGAATTGCTCATGAGCGTATTCGATGTACATTTTAGTCCTCGGACTCCTGCATTTCCTATCATGTAGACTTGCTCACTGAAACTTTCACAGATTAAGAACTCTGTTATCTTAAAAGTGATTTACAGAACTTTGTACACGTAATCGTTGGGTTTATAGTATTTACGTGTAAGGGTGAAAATTGTATAACGAATTTCTGCTACTAATTCTGCCGAAGCACAAATAATACACATGACACTTAAATAGTATGGCTGTTTTATTGTACAAAATCAGGTATATTTGTGATAAAGCATAAACTATTTGAGCTCTTTTAAAACCACACATAAATTTACGTGCATCATAAAATCATTCTTATTAAAACACAATAAAATATTCAAAAAACTTGTTCATAATATATACAATATGTTATTAAAAGAGTTAAGATATCTTGTTAAAGCAGCTTAACAACGTTAAACACAGCTCATGCAATACCCAAAATTTCATCGTCGGTGGTGATAAACAAGGCCATTTATACATAGCTTAGAATTCTTACAAATATGACTAGTTAGCCATCAACGCCAAACAATTATAATTATTAAAGACGTCCTCATTTAAACAAACTTGACTCGGCCGTAATAGACAGAGAAACTAACACCTTAGTTAATTTAATCCACATAACTCGCCGCAATTACTCAAATGTTATTAGCATTGATTGACAATATTTCAAACTTGCAGTCACTGACTGCTTAAATTTAACTCTTTCCATTCAATTAGGGATTTAACCATCTATATACCACATAATGGGCCGAAGATCAAAACTGGACATACTTATATGTGAGCACGAAATACATATAAAAAAACTGTAGACCTTAAAAATTATTAAATTAGTAATCTCAGTTCTTTTCACGTAAATGACCGGAGTTTAAAACACAAGATAATTATGAAGCGCCAGGATTGCAACACACTTTGCTCAATTAAAGCCCCTTGCGTATAAAACCACACGTTAAAATTGTACTAAAAACCTGAAATAAAAATGTGCAATGCCAGTGGAGGCAGCTTAACGCTCAAGATGGGGGCTCCAATGTCTTAAAGGTAAATGGACGCAACATGATTAAAATACGTTACTCGTTGCAGCATACGACGTGTCTCGGAGAAAGAGAAGGCGCAATGCAACTACCCCACTCTGGGTTGTATTCACTGGAGAATTCCAACACACAACTACGACGTAGCAGCAGTTACAAATTACGTTAGTAGAGGCGTAATTACAAATGGCAAGCCGAAACTAAATTTAGAAAATACACGTACCTCTGCTAAGTCAACCTATGCCACACCAGAATAAACACTCAATCTACTGTACTGAATATTTACCATTGCAAACACCACTGCCGTGACTGATCACTAGGAGTGATAAGCACCCAAGTAAAACTGGAAAACATGGTTCCATGTCGCCCGTCGAATTCTCTAACAGGTTACAAGGCTAGCAGACGACATCCAAACGACGGCGATGATGTGAGCAGGAGTGAAGAAGCAAGCACGAGGTTACAAACGACAGTGCCTTAGAAAATTAAAGCTTGCCCCAGATTAGGAGAGGCCAAGGAGGGAGGGTATTGAGGGGAAAGGCAGAGGAAGGGAAACTGAGTTGGTACAAGCAGTGACCACGACCACCACGACGTACGGCCAGCGAAGTAGAGGGTAGGCGGTGACACTGTCGCCAACTCCACCCCAAATTTCCTCATCATGGGCGACCCACCTCTGCAAATCGTCTTAGACAACAAACTGTTTACACATTCATACAGGTTCAAAAAGTAAACACAGAAGAAAAGTTATACAGTAGACTCAATAAGGGTTACATACAACAGTTACGGAATCGACGAATATCCAATTGATACTTCGTAGTAAATCACAAAGCACGATGACGATACATATGATATAGCGAAAGCTCACAATGTAGAGCGCACACAGCGACGTTCATGATGAACACAGCGAAAGTCCAAAAAGTGACGAAAAGTCTAGAAGTACACGAGAAATTCCCCCAGGGACAGTAAGCAGCTAAATATCAAACTTAACACCGAACAGAGGGTCTCTTCACGGGATCGAGGAGAACGCAAATCCTGCTCTAGGGAGTTGCAAACGGCGATGCAAAAGGGGCCAATCAGAAGATGATATCCAGGTCCGGAAGGTGGCCGCAACTTCCACTTGGCACAACTCGGGAGGAAGGGTGGATACCATGCAAAAGACAAAAAGGGATAACAGAAGGAAACTCAAAACATCTAAGTTAAAAAGGAAACAGGGAAAGGGGACAAGGGAATGCCAGCGTACACTAGACCAACAATAAAATAAAACAAATTCTAACCTATTACCTCGGCACATACACCTTAAGTTTGAGAGACATGGGCCTTGCGGTAGAGCATATTCGAGCTTGGTGGGCACAAATTCACAGTATTAGATGCTCAAAACTTGGTAATTCGAAATGACCCAACAAACTTGGGTATGAGTTTATTAGATATTTTTGTCCCAAGTCTGTTAAGAAATTGATTCTACATAAGAACACATCGCCTTGTTTAAACTGAACCAAGCCCCTATTATTATCTAAATTAGTGGCGATGTGTTGCTTAGCCATTGCAAGATGACTGTTGACTTCCACAAGCAAGTGGTCCCGGTCAGCGCCACCCAAGGGGGAAGAAATGGGAGGAATGTTTCAAACATTAAGGAACAGATGACTGAGTGGACAGCCAAGGAAAGGGAGAGAAGGACAAACACCAATAGAATAATGGGTGGGACTATTAAATCCAGCAGTAATAAAAATCTAAATCCTGGTCTCACAGGGTATGGTCCTGATTATAGAAGATGGTGAGACATGTTTTCAGGTTCTTATTTAACCACTTCAGCTGTTTACCATTTGGGTAATAGGGACAGGTCATAAAGTGATTGACCGCCCAACAAAAACACACATTTTTGAAAATAACAGAGGTGAAGTATTTAGTGTTACCAGTGACTATCTCTAAAGTTGCACTAAAGACCTTCCACACTTGATTAGTGAGAGCCCTAACAATAAATGTCACTTACATGTTCCGCAAGAGTATTAAGATGACAAATATCGTAAAAGATGTTAACAAGATCAAGATGTAAACATTACATTTTCTATATCTACTAAGTGTCCCTAATATATAGAGTTTGAAGGTGCTCCAAGGAGCTTGAGCAATCAGAGTAATCGCCTTTCCAAAGTTGGCATGAGGTGCCTGCTTAAAACCTTGGCACAAGTCACAAGAGCAGACATACTCAGAAACTTCTGCCTTGAGAGCCAGTCAGACAAAATTAGCAGCAGTCTTGTGGAATGTCTTATCCAAACACAAATATTCGCCGAATATTGAGTCATGAAAGTAAGGGGGAAAAACAGATCTCAATGATAAAGGGACCAAGATCTCCCGAGTCCAACCTTTTTTCCCCAGTAAAATAAAAATACCCTGTTGTGAAACATAAGGAACTGCGACTCTATTGTTGATTTCACTAGAGACCTGCGTACAGAAATCGGCCTCGTCCTGAGTACGGCGTATTTTTACAATAACTCAAGAAACATTGAAATTACACTCAATGACACCTCGGATGGCACCAAGACCCCCATTTCAAATTATGCCGAATAATACATTCGAGACAGCGCATCTACCACCTGGTTGTCTGAACACTGGATGTTCTGCACTCTGAATCTGAAATGGGACAGATGCAAAACCCAGTGCCCCAACTTTCTTAGCTGTTCGGGATGGACGAGCACCCAGCTCAGGGCTTGATTGTCTGTGCAAAGTTCACACTAGTCGTGCTCGATATACAAAGAGAACTTTTCTAGGCCGAAAATGCACGCCACTGTCTGCTTTTCATATACCCCAGCCTATGCTCAGGTTCTGTCAAGCTATGGCTATCAAAAGCCATAGGAGCAAAACCCTGCTCTGTCCGCTGGCTTAACAGAGCCCCATGAACCTGCGGTTGAAGTATGGGAGGTGGAGTACCGAATGAGAGCATAGAATCGCTTTAAGCTTATAGAAGGCTAACTCTTACTCCGGACCCCACTGAAACACCACTTCTTTTTTTCTTCAGGAAGTTTTGTGGTGCTGCAGCCTTAAAATAACCACTAGTAAAACTAGAATACTTGCCTTGGATCCCTGAAAATTTCTGGACTCTTTTCAAGTTCTTTAGATGGGGAAAGTACAGAACAGGAGCGACTCGATCTGGATCAATCATCAAATGGCCCTCACACAATAAATAGCCTAGAAACCTGAAATTTTTGAAGCCTAAGGTAACCTTCTCAGAGTTGACCATCAGCCCAATTCTGTAATTTTATGGATCACCTACCAGAAATGAGATAAATGAGACTCGTAATCCTCACTATGGATGATGATGTAGTCTATGTAATTAAACACGAACTTAAATTTGAAGTCCGTCAAAACAAATTCCAGCACTCGCAAGAAGGCCTGAGTGCCAAAATTCGAGCCGATAGGTATACGAGTGAATATATACTGGCTACATGGTGTACTGAAGGCAGTGTACTTTCTGCATGAAGGGTCGATAATACACTAACAGAATTTATTGTTCAGATCCAAAACAGAAAACAAATGAGCCATGCCTAAATGTAGGAGAGCACAATCTATGATGGGCAACAGGAATGGGTCTTTATGAATCTTATGATTTACGAGGGGATGATTGACAGCTAATCTGTGTATGTCACTGTCCTTCTTTCTAACAAAAAACCATGGTGAACAATAGTTCGAAGTGGACAGAGCAATGAAACCTGCTTCCAGCAATCTATTTATAATTTCCCTATAGGCCTGGAGTTTGCGCAAAGGACACTTAAAGTGATATTCCTGAACCGGGATATCGTCAGATAGGGAAAACACATAGGGAAGGACATCACACATCCCTGTGCTGGAAATGATGATGTCCTGAAACTCTTACCTCAGATAGTCTAACTGTTGCTGATAATCAACACTACTACAGTCACCATTCACTAAGGACGAAAACCTTTCCAAACGAGACTCTGCCTGCACCACTATTCCTTTATTGGGAGCATAACCAAAATACAAATAACGTTCATCCAAGTTGACCATGGCTCTTGTCTTAACCAGGAAATCAAGACCCAGCATTGCGTCGAACCTCCTGACGAACTGTATATCACAAAAAAATAGTTGATATGAGAACTGGCTTGCAATAATAAACAAAATTTTTCCCGAACGATCTGCGAACAACTTACCTTATTATCTGCTAGTTCCTAGAAGCACTACGAGAATGTCACCAATGGCAATGGCAGGAAGTTCATATCTGTACAAAGTAGCATTTACAAAAATGTTTATACACTGCACCAAACATCACCTCCCAGCTTCAAATATTCATTTCAATACTTAAATGGCAGGAGGCTAATTTAAATGCCATGACATTTAATGTTTCTGTCCACTGTATGGACAGTGGTTACTCTAAGCACTTTATCACGACTGGAGTGCAACTCAATGATGCATCCTAAGTGTCACTGCAGCAGAGGAGGTCTCTTCTATTTTACTAATGCAAGCTGCTGAGGGTGAAGAGGTTAGTTTTATTCCTGTCACTTTGGATACTGCTGTAATATGTGAAGAAAATCCTGACGCCAGCATTTCCAGAAATCTGGCTGAAGTTTCACCATGAGCTGTTAGTACTGTAAACGATTCAGGTGGACATCGTCCAGGTTTTGTTCTGGAATAGTGAAAAATTACCACGAGTAAGCACGGGCAAGTCATTCGGGTCTCAGCTCAGTGGACAAAGAGGCCTGGAGTTGAGGATGGCTTCGACCTAACAAGAACGGTATTCAGTTCCTCGTAAGTGAGGACTTGCACTCCAATAACACACCTCATATGGGACTTGACCAACTTAACTCTGACTTCCTATAATCCACCGAATTGAGGTGCTGTGGGAATATTAAAACGCCAAGTCACCCTGAGGGCGGACAAGGAGCTTACCATGGTCTGTTGATGGCTGGGAGAATTAAGTATCTGCTGCAGCTCATTCAAATGGTATTTAGCACCCACAAAGTTGGTTCCACATTCGCTATATAGGTCCAATGACCTGCCACGATTGGCAAGAAAGTGTTTGTATGCACCTATAAATACATTGGTGGAAAGGTCAGATGTCAATTCAAGATGCACTCTTTAGTTACACAACAATGAAATACCAAATAAGCTTTTAACAACACTGGGCGACGAAATAGGGCGAACTTGATGGTAAATGGACCAGGGTAGTCCAATCCAGCATTCGTAAAGTGTTTCATCTGCTGAATCCTCATGGCAGGAAGGACTCCCATTAATGGGGGCGAAGAGACAGGTCTTGTCTTAAAGCCCTTGAGATAGAACCAAATACAGTGGCGAATGGCATACCTGTCTGTAGCTATCAAAAATTGTGTGGTGAGGATAATCTGAAAGTTTTGAACACCAGGATGCAGATTAACATCATGATAATAACTAATTACTAAGTCTGTAATACAGTGCAATTTCGGTAAAAAATCGGGTGTGTTTTCTCAAATGGTAAGTTTGACTAAGGCAGCCTACCACCCACCCTGACCACTCCAAAGATATCAATAAATGGAACCAATATCTGGTGATACATGCTGCTCCTTCTTTGGAGTATTAATGTCAGCTCCAAAACAAGAAACTTGGGCATAACTCAGCCAAATATATAAGGCTTTTTCTAGTTCATGGTGTAGTAAAGAATCAGTGGCCTTGTTTAATAGTGCTCGACAATTATGAATAAAACTTATGACATATGCTGTTATGCGGGAAAGCTTAATAAATTTTCTGCACCTTTCAAGCAGTAGTTCCAGGGGACTGGTGTCTACAAAGTTGCTAAATGAGAGTTTTCCGTTCAGGAATGATAGAGGTTAACGCCGAGTTCTTCTCTCTAGACATATAGCAGGGCCAATGATCACTGGTTTCCTTCAACTACCATGGTCCAGCCCACCCCAAATGATGCTGCTGGAGCTGTGCTGGCATCAAACCACGCAAGGTGCAGTCTGCAGGATTTTTCTCCGATAGAACATGATGCTGTCACACTCGTGATGTGTAATCTTGAATTTCGCTGACTATATATTCCTTAATTTGAAAAAAAAATTGGAATCCAATATGGCTGTTGAATGAAAATGAGTAATTAGACACTGAGAAGCAATGGTGGAGATGGATCGCATGTGTGCAATTGGTTGAATGAAAGTGAGAAATAAACAAATAACAATCGAACACATGTGAGTAATCAGTCGAACACATGAGAAACAATCACCCATCGGTATATGTCAACTGTGTTAGTCGAGAGCTGGTTTTCATATGGTGATGTTAATGTTTAAATTGTATCATTGTACATGTAAAATGTAATTATATTGAACGGGAATCGAATCTACTATGATTTCATCTATCGGCAATATCTCATACTTCAATTGTAAGTAATTTTTTTTTCTAATCTTGTTCGGGACATGAAGTCAGTATCAATCTGCCCACTGGTCATCAAGGTCGAAGGTTAGGAAAGAAGTAATTATTTAAATCTCTTAATGTGGAATCGAACTCAAAATTTCCTGAATCCGAAAATAATTAAGTACTTTCTCCGGGAATTGAGCTCCGTACCAGTCCACTAACCGTTTGTCAAAGCTTCCATCCTGTCGGCTCTCCAACCTACGACGATCTAATGTATCTGGTAGTTCCACAGGAGTTAGGTGAATTTGCGTTTGTGTGTATATATTTTCCCCTCCACACCAGGCGAGATGTGATGTGTTGGATAATGGGTTAACATGTCTGTCTCTCTGCATTTTTTAAACCATTGACACTGTAATTGCGTAACACATCGCTTTTCTCTCAGAAGTGTCTACATGAATGTTTGTGTAAGTAAATGCTATTGCATTTCCCGAAATTTCCAAAAATTCCCGATATTAAAAAAAAAGATATTATACATTTTCCAAACTTAAACCTGTTCGGGAAACTAATTCGGTAACAATTGCACAATCCAAGTGCATTTCCCGTTTTTGCTTTCGGAAATGACCCTTCACGTCAGTTGACCAGCAATCGATGAGTGCATCAGTTACTTTCCAACACTTGGAAGTTATGAAATGACAGAGCATGAATTTATAAAACATCTTATGCACTATCGATGTTTTTGATGTCATCATGTACCACAAATCTGTCTTGAAAATACGGATCCATATACACAATAGTCAGCATAAATTTTTCTGTATATTTTAAAAGGGAAATAAATTATATTACATTAAATATATAAGTTTTATTTACTGACCAGGATTCGAGCTCCGTACCAATCCACTCGCCGTTCTTCAGAGCTCATATCCTGTCAACTCTCATAGCCACGACACACACCAACTGAGATGGCCAGTAAGCCTGCAGCGTGTAGGGGGTATTGGTTAATGAGTGCGTGTGTATGCATATGTACTTTACTCCCCTCAAGTTTTTTCGGTTGTGAATGCTGGCCGACGGGTCAAGGCGACAATCGCTGTCTAGCTATTGGCACATCAACATGTGTGGTTGCCCAACATCTAACTTTCTCTCCAGAGAGTCTATATACACGAGTGCTTAAATCAATGCATTTCCCGTTTTTCTCGGAAAAGGAAACCCATCCTTACTTGTGAACTTTCAGTCGATGTGTGATTACGCAACTGCATTTCCTGGAAACTCTCAAAACCAAAAAAAATATTTTTTTCAATTAAAAAAATATCACAAATGCATTGCCTTGGAGTCTAACCCGGTAAACACAAAAAATTTCCCAAAATTATGTTATGTGATTTGGTTAGTAGTCGATCCTGATAGTTATAGTTGTAGCCGATGCTAATTACATAGTTATTCACAAACATATATAGTAAGTTTGGTTATGCGAGTATGGAAGTTGATGAAGAGCTTGGACGACACTTAACATCAAGGTCTTAGGAGCCAATGAGGGTGGTTGAGGTGAACACGAAGCAGTGCTGGAATAAAAGGGCGGGGTAAATGGGAGATCCCCGAGAGAACTAGCCGACTAATGGCAGCGTCCGGCACGATTCCCACATGCGAAAATCCGGAGTGAAACTGCCAGGTATTGAACCCGGATCGCCTTGGTAGGAGGCGAGTAGACTGACTGCTCAGCCGCCATGACCCCTGCGAGTATGGATTAACATGATTATGTCCTTACACAATTAAGTAATACAAACTGTATTCCTCTCCATACCGACGAGTCGAGACCAGTGAATGCAGAAGTCATTGAGCATCAGTCAGGCGAGGGACTTCGAATAAGTAACACATCAGTCATTGAGCCGAAACCTAGGGAACAGTAGCTGTAAGAAAGTGTAAGTCCCACTTCCCTAACTTAATTGCATCATTTAATACAGTTGCTGGAATTGTTTTTTTTATATTAAGTATCTCGTCCGGAAATCGAAACTGGTAATCCAAAAATAACAATACATTAAGTACCCCGAGCAGGATTTTTACTTAATAATAAATTTTTGTTTGTTCAATTCAAAAATAAAATAATATTAATTGCCGTGTTTGAGATTCAAATCATGGTAGTCCATGAATAACATTATAATAAGTACCTCCACCAGGAATACAACCCAAAAATAAATTTTTGTTAAATTCGAAAATAAAATAACATTAAGTGCCTTGTCCGAAATTTGAGGAATCGAAAATTATGACTAATTATGCTTAAAAAAGTGTTTAATGCATAACTGTTCCTATTATTCTCATCTACATCGGAGACGATGCCTATAACATGATTTTATGACTATAGCTTCAGTGAATCGGAAATTATGACTATGTTTATAAAAGGACTTAAGCCATAATTGACCTTATTGCGCTCTTCTACATAGGGGATGATGTCTATAATACGAATTTGATGACTATAGCTTCATTGGCTCTGAAATTATGACTAACAGTGCTTATAAAAATGTAAAGCCTTATTTGAACATATTATTCTTATCTATATGGGGGATAATGTGTATTATATGAATTGGTTGACTATAGCTTCATTGATTCGGAAATTATGACTACATATGCTTACAAAGGGGCTTAAGGCATAATTTACCTTACTAGACAGGGCTTAATGCATTATTAACCTTACCGCCATGATTGACATCGGGGATGTTGTGTACATTATGAATTTGATGACTATAGCTTCAACAGCTCGGAACTTATGATCAACTATAATTATAAAAGATTTTAAGGCATAATTGACCATACTATAAATGGGGTAAGGCATAATTGACCTTACTACTGTGATGGATATCGGGTATGTTGTTTATGTTCTAAATTTGATGACTATACCTTCAATGTTTCAGAAATTATGACTATCTATGCTTATAAAAGAAAGTGCTTCAAGCCTAATTGACCATACCACTCTGATGGATATTGAGTATGATGTGTATGTTATGAATTTGACGAGTAACTTATAGCTTAAATGGTTCGGCAATTTTGACTAACTATGCTTATAAAAGGGCTTAAGGCACAATTGTCCTTGCCAGAAAGGGCTTAAGGTATAATTGACCTTAACACTTTGATGTATATCGGGTATGATATGTATGTTATGAATTTGATGACTATAGCTTCAACAGTTTGGAAAATATGACTAATTATGCGTATAAAAGGACTTAATGCATAATTGATGACATGCCTCAAACAACGACAAATCACAGCAGCACAGCAGAGGGGAGGAGGGGTGTCTGTACTTTGTATTCTCCCCTCCGAAAAGGGTGCCTGCAATTAGTATCCTCGTCTCAGAGGCCTCCTCCGAGGTTAATCAAATGCACCCATCGACATGTCAATATGGTAATGAGCCAGGAAGCCCACACACCTACTACACATGTGTCCGTCTTGTTCATTTCCATTATAACATTTTAATGAACCAATCATAGATTCCTCGAAAAAATAACGTGGCCACTTGCTTGTGAGGCATTTAAAAACTTAATTTGTGTCATTGAGTGTGTTGATAACTAACAAATTATCAATGCGTCCTCGTTAGATTTTTTATTTCGTCTAGTCGGATGTATTTAATGTCACAAATAAAAATTTATAATCACCGTAGTTCTTGAAATTTATTTAGTATATTACTGTGTTTATATGTAGGTACAATTAATAACTTATCCACATGTTGTTACTTCTAATATCATACACCAAATTGTATGATAGAGCAATGAGAAGGAATGCGCTTGATGTATGGTAAATAAAGAGTGATAGTGGTGCGCAGTCCACACTGCGATGGAATTTGATAGTTTGAGTAACAGGACAGTTACTGAAATAAGTTCTAT
Organism: Dryococelus australis; assembly: GCA_029891345.1. Lineage (NCBI taxonomy): Eukaryota > Metazoa > Arthropoda > Insecta > Phasmatodea > Phasmatidae > Dryococelus > Dryococelus australis. Next base: position 264,426,153 of record CM056993.1, read on the forward strand.
TGTTATTTATGTTGCTGTTCTGTATAGGTGCTGCAGTTCAAATTTGTTCTTCTAAGTAAATCGACTGATTGCACAACTTCAGCTATGGGTAAACATACGGGATCAATATAACTATGTTTACTCCAAGCGTAATGATTTTCTTTTAGTGTAGTACTCACTTTGTTCTCTTTCGTAATTTAAAAAAAATCTTCCTTAGTGCAATGTGTGCACTGAATTACTTTTAATACCATGAGAATATGGGGAATTGTAGTCAAGGTATGTTCTTATAGGCATATTATAATTACATCAAACGAACAAATGGTCACAAACTAATGCTCTATACGAATTAGTAAGAAAAAGTTGAACCATGAAATATTTTAACTTTGAAACACGCTTTTTAGCTGAGTATAGGATTCAAATGTTACGAGCATATTATTATAGCCCGATATAAGAAAAATAACACGAAGTTGCAAATGTTCAATTTGCCATGTCCTGTGCCAAATAGGGACATATGAATGAATTTGAGCGGGTGCTTAAATGTTTATAAACGTAAGCAGGTACTCGCGTTCGCTTGAATAACACAGGACATGCTCACTACGACTTAACTGAACACCTGCTCACAGTCAACCAGCTGTTCCTATCCATACCAAAATGAGGACCTAATCACACTGTGAGGGCGTGCTCAGCTTGCTCAACTAGCACATCCTCAAGAGAATCTGCTCAACTTAATTCATGCGACATAATATTCCAACATAGTTGCTCACTTACAAAATCAAAGCTGTTATACTGAATTTTGCTGCGTGGAAGTCAGTCTTCGTCCTATATATATGAAATAATGAGTAGTATTTTCCTGTAGTAAAGAATAAAATGTGCGTGGAAATAGATACATACTGGCGACCAAGTGGTGGCCTATCAGGAGTTATAGCGTCGATGTAATCAGAAGAGAGATGAGTAGCAATTCGATAAAAAGAGAAGATTGGATTGTGTATGAATGAAGAACAAAGGCAAGAGAGTAACAGTCAAAGGGTAATAAATCAGTAGAAGTGGATTCAATTTCGACTGCGGCATGTGGGTTTTGCTAGGAAATAGAATTAACTGGATAAGGAAAACATAGCATATTTAACAGACAGTCATCGAAAAGTATGAATTCAGGAAATCAGGTTAAGTATTGAAAATGGGAATCATGAGGGTATTAGTCTAACCATACTAGCAGTCTGGGTATTTGTAGAGGTAAAGCCAGTCAGAATAGGGTGAGCTGAGTGGGACGGTTTGGACGGATCTCAACAAGGTCTGAAGAGCCGATGTGGGCGTAGCGAGGTGATTACACAGTAAAAATATTTTCTTTACAGCAAAGAAAAAAATTCTTTGAGGCTCTTCGAGGCGGTAAAGAAATATTACTTGACAGCAAGGAAAAACTTTCTAAAAAAATATCTTTAGTGTTACCAAATTTTTTCTTTAAAAAAAATTTCTTTACCTTAATGCAACCAAGTATTTTATCTTTGCTGCAACATAAAGCTTGCTTTACTAAAACTGTAATTATCTTTAACTTAAAGATTAGTTTTAACACTGAAAAAAATGGTAAAATTGCCTGACAAGTGTAAGGTAATATTCGCTAACTTGTGTGAGAAACACAGTTTTCCTTGCGTGTAAGGAAAAATTACCGCGCTCTGGAGTAAAATTCACGCATATGGTAGTCAAAAATCCCATACATGGATGGAAAAAATACCTTACGACGTGTGGATCTCCTAGTCCGTTAGTGATTATTTGAAAATCGTAATTTATATATTTTTTACCTTAGAATTTATTTTTAGTCATACAAGTTTTTCAACGTAGCTCTTTATATGTAAGGTATAATTACTACACTGTGGAGTAAAATTCACCTACATATCGGTGGAAAATCCCATAAATGGACGGGAAAATTACCTCACGACGCGTGCGTCTCTTCATAATAGTTTCGACAGCTAAGTAGGAAGATGGCCGGAAGAACAATCGTTTAACATCCTAATAATCACTGACGCTGTCTTCGTGGTGTAACGGATAGCGCAGCAACGGCCTATCGTGCTAAAGGACCATAGTTTGCACCCACCCTCCGGCAAATGTCAAAAAATTTAGAGTTTATGTTTCGGTTGCTGTTCCTTAGATCATATAAGTAATAAAAAAATAACGGGACTAATATCTCCGGATAATTTTTAATATAATTTTATTATACAATATACTTAATATTACCCTAATTGTATGGGATTGTCCCCCACTTTGTCAGGTACTTTTTCCGCACGATTAGGAAATAATACCTTACATGTTGTGTAAATTTGCTCCACATTTAACAGGTAATTTTAACTTACATGTAGAGGTAATAAGCTATAACTTACATGTAAGGGAAATTTATATCAAAAATTTTTAAGTGAAATTATTGTTACAGTAATGCAATGTTTTTGTTACAATTATTATATGCTTTAAACAAAAATTTTCTTTGATGCGAAGCTACTTTGCAGTAGTTCATACTTAAACAAAAAAATTTCTTTCCTGCAACACAATTTGCATTGTGGTAAAGAAAGTGTTTTTAGAGTGTATGGAGCAGCGTCTGAATGCAAGGGTAGTGGAGACAGGAGATCCGCGACACACCCGCCGATCCGCAGCATCTTCCGGCAAAGAGCGCGAGTATCATGCTGCATAGCGGGGAGTGAAAAGATAAAAGAAGAAAGAAATTGTTTAAGATCCTTGCAATGGTCGTTGCGGGTTCAGTTAACTGCTTGAGATTGTCATGGATCCAAGATGATGTAAATCGTTGGTCGCATTATTTTCATCGGTATAGTTAATAAAGACCTTTACATAAAACCATGTTTTATACGGAGGCTATAAGTTTTTTAGGTTAGGTTGAAGTAAATTGAAGTAGTATGTGTTAGCCAGATAAACATTCATTAGTATTTAATTTCCGTCTAATTTACATTTTACATCCTCATGTGAGACGAGTACAAAAGGACCAGCTTCCCGTTAGAAACATATCACAAAAACAAAAACAAAAATAAAAATATTTTTAAGAATTTTGTTCATTGACGAGGAAATTAAATGGGGGGCTTTTAGGAGGAGTAGGCATAACGAGTAAAGTGAAGGGTAAATTAAATTAATATTATTTGTTTTACACTACGAAATTCGTTTATGTGAGGCCACCCTCGTCGCGAAATCATCATCCCCAACTGCTATTCAATCCATATATAAGACCTCAAGTATATGTGCATATTGTTATGATACCTATGTCGACTAAATTTTTTTCGTATTGCTCTTTTAAAATGAACATTAGGTCAAAGAACTTCAATTTGATTCGTTAACGGATGCATGGCAAACGTGTTTTAAAATTTGCTTATTGGAATACCAATTGCCGAAACCTTCGTATGGAGACTTGTTAAGGCTTACGCCTATGCATTTTTTCCGCGTTTGAGGCCAAGGAGCGAGGGAGCCATAGGGGTGACACTGCCACGCACATCAAGTGTCCCATCACCGCTAAGAGCAAGGCTTTGAACTGGTATGTGTAACCCTACGGCACTTTCAGAGGTGACCGTATTATTTTAATGGTGGAAAGACTGAAGAAAGGTTCAATACAGTTCCCTTGGGTAATTTTGTGTGAATGTTATGCCTATATTTTGAGATACAGCGCTTTGAAAAGCCGTTTTTAGCCGTTTTGGAACACACTGAAATGATGTCTCTAACGTGCGTGAGGTCTTGAAAGCACTTAACAGTCTTCGCCTGGATTGTGTTTTCTTTTTGGTAGAGCAGAACCTTGGTCGCACATTTAATACTATCGTGCAAAAACGAGTGTTTCGTACTCACTGCAACATAGTTCAAGCACCCGCAGGCGTGAGCCTTGAGAGTCATGTATAATGGTCCAGCCATATTGCAGACGAAATTTCTCTCGTCGAATGTGATCAGTCTACCGCATTTTTCAACGTTGTACGTCACGAATAAGCTGGCTTTTTTGTGCATGGAACATTCTGGTCAATATTCATAAGAGTTCGTATATAACTGCAGTAATCTCCGAAGGGAACGTGATAATAACTTCTCAGTTATATTTTGCATCCTTAATGTCTATGCAATTTCCTGAAAACATAATAATTATATTTATCATATAATTTTTAGTGTTAAAAAATTTAACTGTTTCAGCAGTGCAATACTTGTATTGTACTTTTGTTTTGCAGAAGCTGCACCTTGTTATGATCAAGTCGCTGCTCCCAGTGGCAATGCGATCATATTAAAGCACATTCTCTCACCCGTTGCACGGTTTAATTTCCTGGTTCATCGATCAGCTTTGCGTTTAATTATTGCCAGCGAAATCCTAGTTTAATTAAAATCACCTGACAGCAAAGTTGTGTGCCATTTTATTTTGCCACACTTGGGTTTATTTCAGTGTTAAATGAATAAAGTGGAAAATTCAGGTTCACCCGGGAGAAAATTAATTCATATTTGCAGGTTGCTCTAATGAATATTTGAAATACAATATATCATCCGCTAAAATTTACGTAACATTCGACGGCAAATGGAAGGTTTGCAAATAAATTTTATCTTTTAAATGTTAGATTTATATCTAAAACGTCGAGTGTTATTTAGTAGCAATACATTTGCAAGAAGTTTAGAAACGCAGACAGGTTTATCGAAATAAATAAAATACCGTGTAAGCCCATAGAAACATCAGTATTATGAGCTAGGTAGTGTATATAAATGCTCTCACACCTGCGCATGCAATATTTCAGTAGTGTTTTTCAGTTGAATTCTGCACATTAAAGCTGATATAAATAACTTTATTAAAACGTCTTGATTTTTTTAAGTTTCGAGCAGATTGTCAATGTACAATTCAAGGTGTCCATATATAAATTTCCAGTATGTATTTTATAGTTTTACCAGAGTACTTGAATCAGCATTTCGTTCACAGACAGTTCAAAAGCAGTGATGTTCATTATGTTGATAGGACATGATTTTGCAAGCACAGGCGTGAGTGTGCACCTCATCTATAATGAATAAAATTTTCATCTTTCTATACAGTTTCAGATATTGAAAACGAAAAAAAGCTATAAACTGAATTAAAAAGAGCAAATATAAAATCGTTAAACAACGGACGACTTAAGATGAGGCACAAATAGCGATAAAACTTTTGCTGCATATACATTATGGAGCATTACAATTATTTCGGTTTTTTTCCGAAAATTTCTAAATGAATGTTGTTACAAGTTTCACGTTCCTTTACACATACTAGCTTATATAATATATATCACGTAGGAAGCGCTGTTTCCTCAACGGGAGGTGAGTTGTGCTGTGTATGAAAGATAAATATATTTCATGGATTAATATTTGGCCTGTTGCACAACTCACTTCCTTTGGAGTTTTGAATCCCGCCTCCCGTTGAGGTAACAGCGTATCCTTCGTGATTTCTTAGAATCGTGCTTGTAAAATGATGAGAGATTTTAAGAAATTTTGAAGACCCTTATCAGCTAGACATGTGCTGCCTTAGGAGCTGTAGGGATATAGAGATAGAGAAACCGTTAAATCCAAGGGTATGTGTAAATGGGAGAATCCCGAAAAAAACTCATCAGCCAACAGCAGGACGCCACGTGCCAAAGAGACGGAGATTCGGGGATGACCCCACCAGGAATAGAGCCGATATTACCGTAATGAGAGGCCGGCGAGCTAAACTCTCGCAATCGTGCAGGAAAAAGTTGATAATGGGTTCAAAGAATATGAACAATAGCTGTGTTCGTAACTCTAACCAATTTCCTCCATAAATAACGCTGTGTTAAGTTTTATTGAGACGCTTGTTGTAGTAATATCTAAACAATCTTTCAACACTTCGTTTATCAGGAAGAGAATAACTACTAAGTTTTAAATGTATTTTAGAAACAAACTATCACTACAATGGCTCGGTGGTAACAGCGATAACGCCTGACATTGGTCCGATCTCGGTAACCAGAGAGTACATAATTTATAGTGGTACCCAATGGCTCGCAGTGTTTCCTTTACAAACGAAAACCTGAGATCTCCCATGTGGTTTCAAGGCCCCCGAAGTCTCTCACCATCTTCTTATCGGACCTTGCGGCTGTTAATACTTCCCTTCCGATTTTCGCAGTGAAATTCGTGGGTAATAGTTGACTTCTGTTATTGTAGACTTGTAGACTTATAGTGTGTTATTCTCCGTAATACATAATTGTATTCTCTAGACTATAAAATTAATTTACAGTTCTCTGTTGTAAGATACGAATACTACAAAAACTATGCTGATTATTTTCCAGCATTTGGATTCAAGCATCTCATAATTTTGCATTATATACTCGTTGCAATAAAAATTTTACATCCTGTGAAAATTATTTGTAACTATTAAAGTTAGTAACTATGCACATCGATGGATGATTTCGAAACGATTAACGAACTTGTCATGCTTAAGTCGCTCTTCTTGTAACACATGCAGTTCTCAGAGCAGTGTATGTGATGAGGCATGCACGATGTTTGCTGGGGCGTGGTGAATGAGCGTTAGCCATATCAAGAAAACGTTCGAGACACCTGCATGAACAACTTACAGATTTTCAAAGATGTCTGATTTTAGGTCGGCGAGAGGCGTGGTAAATGGCATGGCAATTTACCTGACAATTTGGGCTGTTCGAAAATCACAATCCGATTTAATTTGTAACATGTGAATGTACCCTACGTCGCTTACCCGCTCTGGACGAACAAGACAGAAAAAGCAGAAGATATGAATACGTAAATGTCTGGCAGAACCAGTTGCCGCCTTGTCTACCATCCGGCGACACGCGGTGAGTTTAGTAGAAGATGCTTAGAATCGGTAATCCTGCGATCTTGATAAACCGTTATGATTTCTGCTAATATCGCCTCAATATCGTCGGCTTACTTTGCAGATTTTAGCAGAGAGAAACGTGGATTGCTTTGGACAGACGACATATTGTTTCTAGAGACATACCATGCTTTTGTTTTGAAATAGATTACCTCCATTCCAGGGTTTGGAGTACCAGAGTTATAGTATAAAAGTCTTTGTTAAGTTAACGGCCTCACAAGTTCTCTACCAACAGTATGATAGCATGGAGAACCACCGCATATCACCTTCGTTCATCGGTGGTAGAGATACGTATATCATTGATGCTGCACATCAGTACGTTGAAGATATTCTGAAGGCCAGTGAGCTAGCTTTCTAGGATGAGTAAACCGGCGTCAATTTTCAGCAAGATATAATGCTCGCCAGCAGAAAGTTCTAGGTTTTCAGGAGTGTTGACGTCACATTTCCAAACTTCCGTGGCCTTCCCATTCACCTCATTTATCGCCCAGCTAACATTTGTGGAAGCAGATGGGACATCAGCTTCATAAACAATGAAGCGTTTATGGTCTGGAGAAAAACATGCAACAGCTGTATAAATATCTGCCGCAGAATAACATGTAGCGCTTGTTTGATTCCACATTCGATTGTGTATTCAGGTAAAAGGTAATCCAACGCGTTTTTATTAAGACACCGTTCTTGTATGACTGTGGTGGGTGAACGTTGTCCTGATGCAATAGTATTGTAATTGCATTTTTTGCTTTTGTCTTTACCAATCAAACTTATAACAATCCATGTAAATCCAACCATTCCTCCTTGGTACAAAATTTTTATGCCAATTAATGTAATTACTTTTGAAAGATCTGCGTTGCTTTAGAAGGTGTGTATAATTTTTTTCTCGGAAAAACCTTTTATTTGAAATAATTGAATACTAAATATGTGGCAACATGAAATCAAACGTTACTGTTAAGTTTTTATGTGAAATCTTCTTAAGTGGATGCAATTAGTACTTTGGAGAGGAATATGAGCAAGTACAATTTCCTTTACTGTATTTAATGCGAGTACGTGAAGTATCTGAGTACGTGGCAATGGAAGACCTGGATGTTCAGTCTTTGCTGGTTATACATATATTTAAAAACGAGTCGATGAAATTTTTTCCATACCAAGGTGTCCATCATCTGCATTCAAAATTTTAAACGTTTAAATGACTCACAATATATCCAAAGTAGGTACATAAGTTTCACTTTCACAAAAAGTGTTACATTTGTAATAAGCCATATGTTTGTATACGAAACTGAATAAAGTCTTTATAGCTCATTATTGAAAATATAATTAGTCCATCGGTATTCTCTTAACTTAGACGTTAAACGTGTTGTTATAACGATATATTTCATAACTTCTATTCAGAAACTAATAAATGGCGGCTGCCAGTGTTTGGCAATAATATAATTTTTTTTTTCAATATCGTGAAGAGGAAAAGCTGTTCAACAATTTTCTGGGAAATTAAAAGCATAATAACATTTTCCAGAAAAAGATATGGAATATATATGTTTGTTTCATTTCCTTTTACCAGTCCAGCGGCGAAATGTTCTGCCGCTTTTGTGCACTGGAGTTGTGACAGCCCAGGAGTACATTTTCAAAGAAGCGGATGCGAAAGAATGAAAGAACGATCTTCTTCCCTAATGAGGAGAAAAGCCCACTTGTTTTTTCTGGGAATGGTTTTAATGTAAGAAACAAACTAATGAATAAAACAATGACACATCAAAAGGCTGCTTGAAAAGCGGTTTCAGGGAAATAATTCCTAAAGCTTAAGAGGAAGTACAAGTAATTTTGTTCTTTAAGGACTAACTTTTCCACAATATTAGTGGGAAAAAGTATTAATAATTCTACGAAGGTGACATATGATGTATTTCTGTGCTTAAAACGTGGTTAAAAAGTATTTCATACCACATCACTAGAGTGAGTGAGTAAATACATTTGGTCTACTCTTAACACTGTGGTCTTGAAAGTCCGCATATTGATATATATTCATTGCTTTAACGAACACCGCATACTTTTGTATACGTCTTAAATTATTAAATTATTTACTAAAATATGTGAAACTATTACAGGAATAATTATAAATAGATGTTTCCTTTAAGATTTATGAGACAAATTTTCTTACCAAAAAATCATATCAACAAATTATTAAATTATACCGATAAAATATTTTCTTTCGCGTTAGATCTTATATACTTTTCTAAGGATATCGTAATGCGTCAATTGGAAACCGAAACATGGCTACGCCATTAAAAAAACTTTCCTCGGAAATACTAAATTATGTGCAGCGAAATTGATGTACGCCGATCCTTAAGACTCAGCGTATCGACACTTATATTAATATGCAACTCTTTTCATCCGGATAAACAAAATCTACATAATAACAATTTCCCCGCGACACAACGGACAACATATGCGTTTACGACTGGTGTTGCCTACCAACTTACTCATTTATATACAGTTGGGAAAAATCACATTATAAAAGTGTCAATTGTACATTACCTGAGTAAACTATTGTGATACTACTTATTTGGTTCTGTGTTTCATTATAGGAGCAGTCGAATGTTTATGTTCCGATGAGGTATCATTAATACAAAGGTAGCCGAATTTGGAGTAGTCTCTCATAAACAATCGAGTTGTGCAGGCTTGATATACAGAATTATATTGCTCGCGTAGAAAACCCCTTAACCAAGATAATATAACAAAGGCATTTCTCACGTATGTCGGTTAGGTGCGAATAAAAGGGTAGAACAATTTACAAAATAGCGTATTGAATTTAATGAAGAATTTATTGATATAACTAATAAGCCTACTTTCCTCAACATGGATGAATTATTATTTAAATAAGTTCTTAAAAGTTTTGAAAGCTATAATATATGAAATGAAACCAGAAACGTATGCGACAGTAGTGATACAATTACAAATACACGCGTGTCTTACCCGGGACTTGAACCCATAAAACCTCGTAATGTAAGCTAGCGTACAATGCACTGTATTATGAAGGTTGATTCGGAACATCAACTTCGGATTTAATCGGCCTACTGTTTCAAATTATAGAGTTTAGTAAACTAAAATTTTTAGAGGGCCACCATTTTGAAAATAAGTCACTGAGCCACTTAAAACATGCAAGTTTACATGACCTACCGTAGCGCTACTTGTGTAGAGAATTTTGTGGAAATTGGTTGTTTTGTCTGATGCTATCGTACAAAATTTACAAATAAAAAAGGCTCTATATAGGATGATTCTAATTAAAAATTCCTGCAGACAAAAATTGGCTGAATTTGGTTGGAATTTTTTAGTATATGTTACTGAATTACCTAATTTATGATACTGCTATTTGGAACATTGTTGTCGCACCCATTTAAATCATGAAAGTATACATGGACTTCAGTAGTATTTAGTGTGTGCCTAAATCGGTACGAATTGGTTGAAATGTTCCAGTGTAACATCAGAGGAATCGGTGGGAATCGATTGATTTGGTCTTCTGGATATGGCATAAAACCTCCATCATTTTCATATAGCGATCTTCATTAATGGAGAACAAAAAAGTAATGTAGTAGAAAATATGATTGTATACTGTCAGTATACGAAGTTAAGTTAGAATAGATTCCATAACTTCGTAGTATAGCACACAAAACTAAAGTTATTTTATAGCAGTCATTCTGAAAATAAGCGTGTCATACTTAAAACAACACATACAGGATGCGGAAAATCTTCATTTCGTAAATGAGAGTAGTGTAAGAGGGCACGGACACCAGTATTGTGAACATAAGAACCATAGGTCTGCGGGGATTAGTTTCGGAGCTACACGCCAATTTGTCCGTGCGACCATCCTACTGTCCTCCTTGTGTCCGTCCGTCCACCCGTCGGCACCCCAACTCCCCCCCCCCCCCCCCCCCACCCTCCAACAAAGGTCATGTGGTTGCGTCGGTTAGTTCAGTCCCTGTCACTCACGCTGGTGAGTGATTCCGTTCGACGCAAGCAGTACGCCACCTCGTTCACGTTGCGTTGAGATGGTCACTTCGAAGTTGTTTGCAAGTATGTGATATACGTGCAACATTAGTGCAGCGTTGCGGTTTAGGGGCGTCTTGTGTTTGGTATTGTGTTCAGTGCGGTATTAGTAAGTTTTGCGTTGTATTGAGAGCGGTATCTGTTCAGCCCCACGTTGACAGACAAGAGTACACGTTGAAAAAACTTGTCGACATGCACCTGGCTTAAGGTGCTGCTTTGGGCAATACAGCTGAGGCCCGGAGAATTTACCATGAGCGTTACCCGAATAGAACTTTTCTAAAGATTGTTTCTAAAGATTGACCAACGCCTTAGCGATTTGGGATCAGTGCCTGCCAACATGCGTGACGTGGGTCGACCCAGACAAATGCGGACCCCACAGTTTGAGGAAGGAATTTTACATTCGTTTGAAGAGTCCCCTACTACCAGGACGCGGAAAGCAGCCCGTCAAATGGGCGTTGACCGCCCTCTTGTTTGGAACGTATTAGAAGACGACAAACTTAATCCATACCATAAGCAAAGGGCGCAGGAACTTTACGCGGGCGATTACCCATTGCGAGTAGCATTTTCTGAATTGATTTTGGCCGAAACAGATCAAAGTCCTGCTTTCCCTGGACGCGCATTTTTTACCAGCGAGGCATTTTTTACGCGAGAGGGTATGTTCAATGCCCACAATAATCATGTTTGGGCACATGACAATCCACATGCTATGTTCTAACACGGGGCCCAGGAATATTATGCGGTCAATTTGTGGGAAGGCATAATCGGCGATATTTAGACTGGGTCTTACATCCTTCCACCCAGGAGGTACTTATTTTTTTTTGCGAGAGGTGTTACCGGAACTTTTAGAAGATGCGCCATTGGCTGTGCAACGCACGATGTGGTTATAACATGATGGTGCCCCAACCCACTTTGCTGCAGCTCCACGGAACCACATCATGGCAGTGTTTGGCCACGGGTGGATAGGCAGGGGTTGTCCAGTGCCTTGGCCCCCTCGTACACTGAGGCTGCACATTGTGTCCGTGAAGCTCCAGCTATTTTCCAGAGAATACGCGATGTGAAATGTCCCGGCAAGTTGTAGGGAGGCATTTCGAACATCTGCTCTGAGGTACTTTTTTTTTTTTTTTTTTTTTTTTTTTCATAATTTTTATTGCAGCTAAACTGTAAACACAATGCAAACAGTGTGGCATGTTTACGCTCGAGTACCCGGATGACTGGCAGCCAATATTTCAAGCGCGTGCAGCGCCCAAACCAATCACCGCATACCCCCCTTTACAATGTTCAAAACACCCGTACGTACACCCTCCAACACATGGACGGACACAAGTAAGACAGAAGGATAGTCGTGAGGACAGCACCTCAGCAAATGACGTGTTCACAATCTTTGTTCACAATACTTCTTTTTGTGCTCTCGAATAATCTTCTCATTTACGAAACAAAGTTTTTCCGCTTCCTGTATATTAATATGACCTATCACAGTACATAATCTTCGCCAAATTTTGAAAGAATGGTTTGACTGTTTCCCGAGACATGAGATGAAAACGTTATTTTTTGCTAAACTAAAATTACTATAGGGCCGCCATTTTTAAAATAAGTGCCTGACATGCTTAAAACATATGATTACACTCCTGTGCACACCAAGAGTGTACTTAATTTGCTGTCTAAATATTTATAAATAAGGGTGACAATCTCTAGAGTTTATAACATGTTATGTTTCCACCAAGTGCGAACTTTCAACCACGCAGACGTATGCCAACGATGCTAGATCCCACTCTCCGCATGCCGCATCTCATGCTGTACTAGTATTCTTCCATTCAAGTGAATGGTTGGCGCCGTTGACGGGCTGCCAGTGCCCAGAAGGGAAGACTGCATGTGCGAAACGATTCTTCCTCCTTAAGTCTGTTAGTTACGAAGATATCGAGTCTGTTCATCTCGAGCAGACTCCATAACTTTGCGACAGTCTCAGAGAGTGAGTCTGTTGATGTTGGCTTCACTCGAGAGCCCCGATGTTAAATAAAAATATATTAATTCATCTTAATTAATTTCGTAAGTGATTCCCCGAAACTTCGGAGCTTAGGACCGTGTACTTTTTATCAAGGTGTCGTAGAGTCTCTTCTTCTTGTCACTGCTGATTCTATGGCTCAGATGAGCGAAATCAGTCTAATCTACATATCTTATCTAGCTCCCTGGTAAATATTGTGGTAGCATTATTTTATCATTCCATCGGCTGCCCAAAGAGTAGTCGCCAAAAAGAGGGAGCCCTCTTCTGTACTGAATCTTCGATACTTATGCTGTTTCGGAAGTGTTGCTGTTGTTGCTTCGTGGAATGCCGAACGATATTCAAGAAGAAATATGAGCACTTTGAAGTCCCTACCGTTTTGGCTATCTGCCACAAATACAGATGGCTATTGCTGTAGGATATTGTTAGGCATTTTAACTGTATGATCCGAACGAAAATTAAGCTCTGTATTTGAGTCTTCTTTGTTCCAAAATGGAGGTTTCGCCCCTGGTCCAAATGGGACTTGAGTGTTTCTTGAGACTTCCAAGATACATTCTCCCTGATGGCCTTAACTATAGTGCAAGCTTCTTAGTTTGGAGTAGGTATTATCATATGCCACTTGAGAAATTATTATAATCTAAAAGGATGAATCGATTCCCTTCTGGTTAGTAGTAAAGCACCCAGAATTACTGTTGCCGCCATCCAAAATGGTGTTGCAGCATTCCATCTCAGGAGTCGAACTCATCCCTTGCTCCTTCACACTTTCCTTTATGTACTTGTGTTGCGCATTCGGGTTGGTCTCAACATACTCTTGACAAATGTATGTGACGAGTAGAATATTAATCAACATATCAACAAAGTGGCACTGCTGTTTCAGTATCATACAGTTCCGGTAATCCTTTCGATGATATGCTCGTATTAACTGTAAGCAAAACCTTGTCTCGTAATTTCTTATTTGGTTCCTATACAGTGCACACTTTATCAGGGTAAACGGACCTCGTTTACCCAATATGCTTCGACTGTGGCAGAGAGACTGGATATCACCTCCTGTCTGGGTTGGTTGTCAGTTTGTTTCCTCTCCAATATAGATTACAAATATAGGTTGGTTAAATGTATTTGCTGATTCTTCAGTCATTCCAAGTACACTATCTACCAAAAAGTAATTGGGCACTTGTCCACAATGTTTGCTCAGTAGTTGTCACCCTGTTAGAATCTCGTAGGGCCACTACTTGCGACTATAACAGCAGCCATCCTGTCTGGCATGCTGTCTACGAGTGTTTGCAGGACATCCACGTGGATTAGTCACCATTCCTCTTGCAACTATTCCATGAGTTGAGCAATGGATTTTGGCCGCTCCTGACGAGCCCTCACCCGGTGATCCAATTCGTCCGAAAGATGTTCTATAGGGTTAAGGTCGGGGCTCTGGGCAGGCCTGTCTAATCGGCGAACATTGTTGTCGGCGTACCACTGCACAGTAGCCCTTGAAACATGGCACTTGGCATTGTCATCCTGGAAGTAACATGGGTCCATTCCGTAAAAACGCCACAATGTTGGGAGCATTTCATTATACAGTATGTTAAAATAGGCCTCTGTGTTCATGCTACTACGGACAAACACCAGCAGTCCTACGCCGAAGGCTGTGAAACACAAGTCAACTGACGTACTGATTTACCTACTTTTAGTAGATAGTGTATATTTATTGCCACGATAAGAAAATTCTTGAATTACAATCCTTCATTAATCAGTGATTCGCTAATTTTTCCTCATGTTGTCCACATTAGAAGCATGACTGAATATCACATCTACTTTACTATAAATATATCAGAGTTTGTGCTATTTCTTGAAGTCACATTCTTGAAGATTCTGTATTTATTAGGCTATTCATCCTTTGGGAGTCTTGGCATATAGTAACCATAGGAGTAAGATACGATCAGTTTGTAAAATATTGTCAACTATATAGATGGTGGTGGAAGTATGTAGTTGCTTTCACAATAGCCTAAATCCCTCTACAATTCAAGCAGTAATTTCTTCATACTTTTGATATACTTTGCTTATATAATAGTGTCTCTTCTGTTTGCTTAAAGTGAATTTTTGAAAATACAGGCAAAATACCTACATAACTGGCTTATTCCCTAGATAAACCCATCCTATTTGGAAACCCAAGAACTGATAGAGACATCCGAATATTTTCAATTTCTTAACAGAATTTTCACATCACAACTTCCTTTTCGAGTCAACATGTGGTATGGTTGGTAAATCACAGTAAACACGTGTACAAATAAGTGGTGATTTTATGCACAGGAACAAGAAATACACTCTTGCATTATGCTTATCCATTATGGTCTTTGACTTTTCAGGACCAGTTTTTATTCCATTGTTATGCGCCCTATTACATAAAATTTTCCATTTAAATAGAGTTTAGTATTTTGTAATGTTTCATTTGCAATCACTGCCGTCTAAGTAAAACTAACAGGTAACTAAGAAGAAATGTTAATTAAGTATTCGAAGGTAATACAGATAATACATCTCCCATAAGCATAACTTGAACTACTATGATCCCTACCCTTGTATAAAAAGCAGCCTTATCTCGAGCCTCTATGATTACATTAAATTGCCTGTAACCAATCTCCACATATAAGTCGAAAATAATTGTGCCCTTCTCTGGATATGGAATGTCATGTATTATAGTAGGTGTATAAGAGTCTTCGTCCTATTATTTAGGCATGTGCAGGATTCTCAAAATCTTGCAGTTATATCCATTTTCAAATAGCAAAATGGACACCAAATACTGACAGAGGTATCGATTACAATCAAATCTTCATCTCCTTCAGAATCTCTCAGATATGCTCGTATGAGGAGAGTATCCGCTACATTTGGGGCAGTTTTATTGGTTTATCATTGCCTGTATTTATTCGGTGGTTTGCAAGTTTGCTCTTATCAAGATCATTTGATCCACAGTAGAAATGAGGTTTATACCTTTTCTATATCTCTGCTACTGCTGGTGACGTAAGTACGTCTTTAAATTTCCGACCATAGTGAGAGGCAATCCAGAAAATCCGATGATAACAAAATCGGGGGATAAAGTTTTGCATTGCAGCTCCGAATCTATCGTCCACCTTTAAAATTCAATTACACCACTCGATTGCCAAAGTATCAAAGAATAGGTTACGTTGAGTGAGGACCGCGAAGCATTTCGCGCCGAGATGAGGGTGGTTGAGGGGGGGGGGGGGGGGGTTGGTCGCTTCAATTTTGACATCGTTTTGTCGCGTCTCATAACTTCTGCGTCGTATAACTTTGACCAGAAGCTACGAATCTCGTTTAAGTTTCTATCGACTGTTCTCACCAGGATCAATTGCGTGTATAAAGAAATATGTTTGGCGTCGTAATGGTGAAATTGTATGAGTTAAATGTAAAAAATTAAGAAAACTTAACACAATTTCTTCCTATACTCGTCAAAAATCCAAGTCGAAATACAGTAATCGCATACGTTTGGAAATAGCATGTCTAAAGCAATTCAATGATACCCATAAGACCCCATATGGTCGAGCGAAACGTTGCCGGGAATGTAAAAATTATATCAAGGCGTCCTAGAGGGTCAACATAGAAGTATTCACTCAAAACCAACGGCTGTGTCCCCAACACAGCCAAACATTTTTTTTTTTTTTTTCGTTAAGATTCCAGCTTTTTATTTGTAATAATTCCGCCAATGCTTCTGTGAGAACGTTCACTATTGTTGGTAACCATGTCCTGAGAAGCATTTGGAAGTAATTGTGAACCTTGTTTCCAAACCTAAACAACCCCCCCCCCCCCCCCCCCATCCGCCTGGCTCAAGTCATGTCGAGCAGTACTGCCAGAGAATTCAATCATTATAATAGGTAAAGTTTATTTCCGCCATATAAATACTCTCACTAAAATTTCGCTGTCTTTGAGGTTTTTACCTTTGCCGATTTGCCCAATTGTATGATAATTTTTTCTTAAAATCGAACTGCGATGATACCTCTGGTTTTTAACACCAATGTGTATGTGACAACATACTATTGAGCCGTTGAATGGAGGAGATAACCCCCAACTTTATAATACCTACATGTAGCACTCCCATACTAATATAAACAAATTATCTCGTTATTCGTAGTTCATCCAAACCCAAGATATATCCATCCTTTATATCTACTATGAAAATATTAAAATCAAAACTAAGGTTACCAAGTTTAAATGCACCTTCCTCTTACTTTCCATTACTGTGGTCCCTCCAGTTACTGTATCAGTGAACATACATGCAAGTACAGTATAGTATTTCTTCCACCACCAACTTTGCCTCTCAAATCTATTATTTACAAGTTTCCCTGTGGTTTTGTACTCTCGTCTGTCTCCCGCTCCATGACTCCCTATGGTTATGGCGGTTGTTGTCAAAGAGGTCAATGGGCTTTCAGATGCAAGATCTTCCATCCCTCAAGCATTTATAACACCTAGGTGATTACAGACAGTGTTTTGTGGCACACATTCTTATTGACGATATGGTTGATGACAGCCTCTGCCATTCAAGGTGTTGTCAAAGATCCTCTCTTCGTCAGTCTGGATTATAGTCGCTGCACACACAGGGGATTCGCATGTCTTGCCAAATCCACCTCCAGTGCTTAAACTAGGGCAGCCTGCACGATACACAGTGCAGGTGTGTGTGTTGATTACTGAACATGTATGTTGACAATGGCATCGACGGGAAATCCGAACGCGATAATGTCCTGAGACTCCTCTGAACAACTATCGAGGAATATTTGTGCCAGCTACTCAATGGTTTGCCGACATACTACCTGGCTTTTGTAATGTTTATTTTTTGGTACAGTGCACAGTCTTGAAACGATTTAACTGTTTAGTCAATAATTGGCATTTACCGTACTAGTGTTACACCATTTTCCCTTATTTTAGATTCTACAAAACGTGGCAGACAACATTCCGGTCTCTTGCAACATTAAAATAGCTTCTCCCGCGTGGCCATAAACTCCTTCCGATTTCCGATTGTTGTTTATTAAGCTGTCCCTACGCGATATTAAATTTCTGCTATCTTCTGTTATACCAATGGGCACAACAGAAGGCATAAAAGTTTCAATAACAGAAGAGAAGAAATTATGCATGAGTTCATACACACACGTTACCTAAAGTGCTAACAGGCCCAAACATTCGCAAATGGCAGACATTCCGCAGCTGGCAAGGCTACAGATGAAATCAAATACTATATGTATGTGCTTCGTTGCACATCCAAAAAGTGCGAAGATTATTTTTCCCCCTGAAGACTTCAATTATTTAAGTTTCTGAATACAATTACTAGAGTATTAATGTATGAAAAATTATGTTAGTAACAGCACTGCTTTTGTATTTAAAAAAACCAGGTACTGTATTCACATTCGTGTAAAACGGATATTTACGCGACTAATTAAAACAATATAAAATTATTTTATATTTATCTTTATCAACCATGAAAATCATTTTTGTGCTTTCCGTAATAAAAAAAATGATACTATTAGAAAACTAAACTTAAGGCTTTTTTGTGTGTTGTTTAACAATACTCATGCTACAAAACTGAAATTATGATTTTACACAATCAACTCATAAGTTGTGTGTGTAGCTCAGTGAAACATTATTACTATTTATAATTTAAGTTTTTGCCAGAAAACGTTTGTGTCCAGAATATCTTTGTCTAAAAGCACTAATACGCAATTAACTACACAGTGTAATCGGCTGCCTGTAGTTATTTTATTTAGCTTAGGTTTGTGTTATTTGTTAGTATTGTTGCTTTTAGACAAAGGTATTCTAGGATTAAACGTTTTCTGGCAATGACTTGAATTATAAACAGCATTAATGTATCACATAAAGTAACTAAAAAAAATCGTTTTCCAACTGAGATTACAACTTTAAAATGTAGAATCACGCAGCGGTACATGGATTAATATTTCCTCATTGTAATTTTCAGCGATAAGAAAGCTCCATACTCCTCACACCATAGTACATATATTCCAATAGTTTTTCTAGAAGAGTCACAAAGATTGGCTAAAGTTTCACACCGAAGCTAAACGTTTCAGATAGCGACACACTGCATGCAAAAATGAACAAAAATGGGGTGTGCTATTGCATGGTGGGTGTTGTTGACCGTTCAGAGAGAAGTCTGTTTGAACCTAGGCTATCAACATTCCATGTTGTCACACAATGTTGAGTCAATTTACACTGATAGTGGATTTTACAAATGTTAGACAACATTGAGTAACTGTCCCTTGCATGTCGTGTATATTGGTGGCTAATCAGCTCATGTAATTAAATTTTCTGTTGTGAATTTTATGTGAAGTAAGATTTTTAAAAATTTAGTTTAATCACTTTCAAGGTTTAGAAAATTATAGTTTTCATGAAAATGCTACACATTCTCCGTACTGGGGATGATAGTGTGTCCCTGCGGTGTATATCAAAATGGGGAGATATTAATATGTCTTCATTGCAACCAGAAGCATTTCGTGTCACGTCACTTCCTTTAACTCGGGTTACTATCTCTCTGAACGTATCCTTAAATAATTCCTCAAACTGAAAATTCTATAATTATAAACTTGTGAAGCTAACGGGCATGTAAATAATTTAGTGCAAAATCGAATACACAAATAAATGATAAAATTGGTAAAATGTTTTCATGCCAATAAATCAACACCATATCGTCAAATAAAATAGCTTTCTGCCTGGAACTTAACTATTTTACCACGAATATATATTTTCTGCATAAAACATGGTTGGTAATAATTATATTAAGATTATATAAGAGCACTCCGATTGATCTAGGCCCAGCTTTAAAGTCACCTTATAGCGTAGTTTGTACAAAATATTAATTTACGTGAACATCTCAAGTCGTGCTGTTCATTGTAACTTCTATAAGATAATTAGAGGAGTAAGTGCTGTTGTGAATAATTAACGTAAAATCTGAAATGCTCTAGGACCTACGACATTACAAATACGGGGTAATTTCCTCGCTTGAGGGATCCTTAAAAGGCAGGAATAACGTTGACTCAAGCGGAGCAAGGTTGAGTTAAGTTGTGAGATTGTGGCTGCTCTTAATAACGACGTTTTGAGAGTCGGTGAGGGCGAAATTAAGTGAGAATGGAGCAGCGCCGGAATGCAAGGGCGGGGAGAAACGGGAGATCCCTGAGAAAATTCATCGACCAGCGGCATCATCCGGCGAGATTCCTACTTGCGGAAATCTGGGAGTGACCCGGTGCGGTATTGAACTCGTTTCGCCTTAGTGGGAGGCAAGCAGGCTAATCGCTCAGCCACCGCGTCCTCAAGAGGAGTAGGCTTTTCCATCGTAAGGCTTTACCATACCATGGTAAGATATCTTTTTCCGGCCAACATTAGGAACTAAATAAGTTAATGAAATGGAAATGAATATGCGGCAACAGGTTTAGGATGATTGGTTGCACGCCTGTTGGAAGGGTATCAGCGAGGCTTGACGAGAAACAAAACAGTGCAGCCACTTAGGGACCTGTGTTAGTGTATTTCAAATTTTGCTATACTGAACTAGTGTGTGTATTCAAACATGTGTAAATTATTTGTTGTATTCTTATGAAATTTGCATGTAACCCAGTTTTAAATAATAAGTAATTGTTGTTTTTGTCAGGGCAGACTGCTCCATAATGGATGAGCCGGGACACATCCCTCACCTTGGAGGACTGTCAAGATTTGGTAAAGTAAGTATAAATAAATATTTAAGTAAATAAAAATGTTCTAGCATCAAATAATGTTAACTTCATTCGAATTTATATTATTTCCTTTTCATGTTAACATATGTCAGTATAAGGCGCGAGCCGGTTCTACCCCAAGTTTGAACTTTGACCTTGACATTTAACTTAACCTCGTGACCTACATATGGACGCACTTTTTACCTAGTGACCTACTTTTGGATCCACCGGTGACCTACGTTTGAGAATTTGACATATTTTCTCATTTTGGCACAGCATAAACTATATTCCATTTTTGCACATGCACTTCCCGTTGCAGCTATTGCATTTCCTGTGTGGGGTTCGATATCCGGTATGGGTTCGATACTCGACGAATGCAATTCTTGGATATTTATATTTTTGGCTCACACCCTTCTTGTGCAATGCACTTTCTGGTACGGGGTTTAAAACCCTATGAGTGGATATTTTTTTTTTAGAAAATTTTGGATTTTTTGGTTTTGAAACTTCCACGTTCGATTCCTGGGTGGAGCAATTAAGTTAACTTTGGATTTCGTTTTCTGTTTACCGGCTCCGACTAACTGGCAATACATTTTTTAGAGTTTTTTTTGTTTTTTTTTTTTTTTTGTTTTTGGACTTGGGACTTTTGGGTTAGATACCCGGCAATGGTATTTATTTATTTATTTAAGTTTTTTGAATTGGGAATATCGGGTTCGACTATCGGACAGAGTACTTAATGTATTTTTGGAAATTATTTATTTCTTCGAAAATTTTTAAAGTGTCTGAACATGGGAATATCGGATTCGAATACCAGGCAAGTCATATAATATTTGAAAAAATGATCCGTGAAATGCATTGAATAATGCAAGTGAGATAGGGAATGGGGAATTGCATTAACACACACCTGCACGTTCATAGATGTTACCTCGGCGACTGATGCGTTCGCCTCGTAGGCGTGGCAGGGTAATGCATTTGTATGACGTAATCGTGCAATGATGTAACCATGGGCAGGATATGTAATGTTATTTTTATACTTCGAGGTTTGTTTCCCGGCAAAGATATTTATTTGTTTATTTTTGGACTCGGGAGATTGTGAATTCGACTTCCGGACAGGCCACTTAATGTAATGTTATTTCTGTAGTACCAGGTTCGATTCCCAGTCAGATTATTTATGTAAGATTTTGGATTCTAATAATTCCCGGATAATTGCACAATTGCAAGTAAGACAAGGTGTTGGTTCTTTTCGGGGAATGTACTTATAAGAGCTGCTCTATGAATGTAACCCCGTCGATGTCTCAAGCTCAAATGATGTGATGCACCCGCTGCAGGTCCGCTGATGACGTGTAATGACATAATTGTGTAATGACTTAATCGTGCAAGTCCATTCTTGCGTAACCATGCAATAAATATTTACTATGTACGCACATGAACAATTAGCAACTACTTATGTACGCACATGAATAACCACAATCACCAACTCAGTATGCACTTACTGAACTCACATATGTCCTCTCAGCAAGATAGCCTACCTTCAACTGAGATGTATCAAAGACTGTAATTATTATTATTTAGTACATATTTAAAACTCAATGTATATGAAAAAACTCTGTGAGCGATTTATTGATTATTACAAAGTGTAACCAACCCCGTCATAGCAAAGAAAAAAGGAAATGAAAAACACAATTGGTTTTAAACAATATTTATTTCTACCCATCAACCATATTATATACACAATATGTACTCTGATGGAATCATTAAAAATACATTTCTTATTTGGAGTAAGGCTAAACGTGGCACTGTTGCAATCATTTTATATGCATTTCTTCGTTGTTGGAGTGAAGTTAAACTTGACTTGGAAAACTGTCATCGCAGGTGAAAGAAGATGGCGATTCAGTAAGACTTTTCTTGCTGGTGTTGCCGAGTTATCACATAAACTTCTAACTTCGCTGGTGACGACCCAGATTAACGAGTCTCGCTGAGGAATGGGGACTAGCAGCTGGGAAACCAGCCAGCACAGTAGGACAAACGATTAAAGATGGCAGGTAGAAGGGCAGCAAACAGCTCTCTTACATGCAGACTCGGAGTGTGGTGGTCCACACTACGAAGTAAACCTTGTTGAATGGTAATAATTATTCTTGTAGCTGTGGCTATGACCGCTCATACGATGGCACACAGCAGATTTGTTACATATGTTCGTTTACAGATGTTGATGGTCGTGGAATACAGATGTTGGAAAAATTATAGCAGGGATGTTGATGGTTGATAGGCATTGTTGTCGGATGACAGATGACTGACAAAGTTAATGGCTGTTAACAGGTTGTATTGTTGTCGGTACTAGAAGATGGCAGGTGTTATGCCTGGTGGCTGTTGGCAAATAGGGGATAAATCACTCAGGTATTCTATAATACGCCCGTGGTAATGTCGTCACGTTGTCCAGTCCGACATACCATTTATCGTCATCACTCTACAATGTCATTTTGGTTATGCATTAGGTATAGATTTCATGATCATGCTAATGGGAGCGATATGGTCTACATAACCCATGAATTTTCTTTAAGACATCCCAAATTTCTGTCAATACAAGAGATAATGCAGCACATTAGGCTTTAACCCCTTTGCTTTATTCACACACTGCTCAATCATAACAATGCATGAATAAAGTTTAGGGTGTTTGCAAATAAATCACTATAGTAACTTTTAATGTATATATTGTACACTAAATAAATTACAAGACATTCAGGTCACAGAGTACATTACACTTTACAGGTTGTTTGCGAAATCAGTAGACAATTTTTAAAGTCGTTTCTTCACATTATCATCATCTTCTTAACAATTCGCAACACGTTTCTTCAAATTGATATCATCTCATTGACAAGTTGCTACATATTTATTCACATTGACGTCATCTCCTTTACAAGTTGCAACATGTTTCTTATGGCTAGATTCAGTTACATCATCAGTTTGAATGATCACGTCTTTCATACAATCGAATGCCTGCAAAATCACAGGTTGGACACAAGTGGGTATGTTTCTTGGAAGTGTGAGTAGACAACTTCGATTCTCGCTAGTAATGATGTAGATGCTGTCATGTGAAAGACGAGACATATATTCACTTCTATACAAGGTATTAGCTGATGAAATTTTTTGTCCCCCGATGGAAAATGCGTAATTCTGAAATGGAAAACCTCGTCACACGATTCTCCAAACTCGCACAGAATTCCAATGGACCAATGCGAGTAGAATACAGTTGTCTTACCCGGTGTAACCGACATATAAAGGTTAGCTGGGTGAAAATACATATTTACTACACCAAGATCAGATTGATACAGAGACTATTTATTTCCCAAACAGGCTCTAATCAGTTTAGACTATAGGAGATGTGTAAAAAGCTTTGCTAATGTTTATTTCACACTTTAATTTTTGTATGCACGAAAAAGTCACTTCATTCGCCAGTTTAAACTTTGCGTAAGCAATTTATACTGGCTGGACGATCAACTTGGTAGTTTATAACACTTTTCCGCGTTCTTCCGTAATGATTTTGATGTTACTAGCTACCAATAAAACTTTCAGCATGAAGAATAGGCTACTATTACCACCATATTGCATGAAACTAGATGCAATTGGCCATCTTGGATAAGTCAAAACTGCAAGCACACACATTGCTTTGCCATATTTTACAGTTCCACAATACACAAGGCGAAACTAGACATTTGTTTTCAATAGGGATTTCAGTCGCATGCTGCAAATTATCGCACTTCGCTGTCCAGATGAAAGGTTCAACATAGCACTCTCAATGTAACTTGTAGTTAATTTGCATGTATGCTGGGTATTTTATTATTTCTTCACCTTGAGCATCAAACCATAATTCATTTGGAGTACATGGTAATATCCTATCAGGACACAAATTATACAAAATACAATTGTTGTAACTATCACAAACATCCAGTACTTTGGATGTATAAGTCGGACTTATTATTGCCAAGCACCTGTGCTCTGCCCCATTGCAGAGCTGGATTTGCAGTGGACTAGTTTCTTCCACCTGTAACCATATTTTACTGTAGCCCGGCCCTACACTCTTATACACGACTGATGGGCTGAATCTCTCAATCGCAACTAAATTAATCTTGCGAATCGCAGCCTTATTTCTACTGCAATACCCCCCCCCCCCTTCCACTCTGCAGTAAACACTGAGCTATTACTTTTACATTCAAAACTGCAGCCTTCATCGGCCTCTCTCCTTCGTCACAGTATCGACCATTTGTACATTAATTGAAAATTTTAGCCTATGGAAATGAACTGACTTTTATATCCAAATCTCACATAACTTTTTAAAGGAGGGGCACTTATACTCCTTTTGCATTTCGATTATTTTAGAGTCCCAAACAGTAGTTAAAATCCTTATTTGATTTTCACCACACACATATATGTTATCGTCTTTAAAATACTCGGGACATGTATACTGGATATCTTGGTACTCAACACACCCACCTTCCCATACTAGACCTATGGTGATTTTTGGTGATCCAGGTGTTTGCCCATTTATATTTCAATCTTAGATACCTTCAGTCAAAGGGCAGTTTGGAAGTGAATACATTGGTGATATTATTTAAATCAGTTAAAGCCAATTCCTTGATGATAAACCTGCATGCAGCCTGGAAACCTTGAATATTACAAAACATCTTCACTCAACTGTGGTTCGTCATCTACTGATTCACGTTAGTACTTTAACTGACTTATCACAAACACTATAGGAAACTGACCTGTTGTGTAAGATTATTGCATAGGCTTTAGTGTTTGGTGTAATGAGAGTATTTGCGCATATTTCAATTCTTGAGTTGATAACATTATTGCTAATGGTGTAATTTTGCTTACTAACTTCAAATTCAAATAAGGGTGCTCTGTTCTTATATGGTTCAGATTATAAGAGAGGTGAGCTGTCTTTCCTGTAATATGTTTCCTGTAACCCTGTATACATATTGTAGCAAATAAGATACTCTCCACTTCCGAAATGTGTTAAAATCCATTTAAGCATAGGGTTGTCTGTTTAAAAAAATA
This sequence comes from Dryococelus australis, assembly GCA_029891345.1. Lineage (NCBI taxonomy): Eukaryota > Metazoa > Arthropoda > Insecta > Phasmatodea > Phasmatidae > Dryococelus > Dryococelus australis. The sequence goes on from CM056993.1 coordinate 264,451,741, forward strand.
TATATGTTCTCTATATTGCAATGGTCGAACAAGGGCCTGTATGACCTTAGATTATATTGCCAGTTTGTTTGAAAAAAGAGAATTTTGTATCTCGACTTTTTTTTCGGGAAGCTGGATTTCATGTTACAAATGATTTTCTCGCTTGCTGGTAGTGAAGCGAACGTTTCCAAACCCCACTGTCTGAATGCAATTTTTATGTTCTTACCGTTTGCAATGTACTTTTGAAACTTTAGTGTTCGCGAGTCTTAATTTTTATATGTGGCATCATCTATTCTACAATTGTAAGTTCTAAAGTTAAATTTTCCTCTTCAGTGACCGCATATCATACAGCATTCAGTGGTGTATTACTGAACAGAATAACTTATTCGTGTTTGGCATTTACTATGATGTGTCTGCAGTCTTCAGCAATCCCAAGTACCATATTTAATGGAATAACTACTTCATACCAGGATTGATTTGTAGTTTGTATGTGTCAGTGTGGTTGAACCCAGCCATAATCCTTGTAAAAATATTATTTATAATTTGCAAGAGGTAGTTTTTTTATCATGGAAGTAATGACTACATCTTGTGTTTGATCAATTTCAACGCCATTTAGCAGATATGGAATTTTGTCTATTAGTTGAAATATACAGTTTCTCACTATGCCTGTAGTTACTGGATTCATGCCATCAGCCCTCTTTGTGAATTTTCCTCTGAAGTGTAGAGTTGACTTCGATGGTAATGTATAAAAATCATTAATTTAAATTGGGAAGCTTATTTCTGACGGTAATTTATAAAGTTTCACTCGGAATGTTTCGTAAACACGTATTTTCTGTGTTAGTGATAGCGTCCTCGTATATGATGGGTTACTCGGCATTAAGAACGTCGTCCATCTCGGGTGACTCTATATCCTAGCTCTTTTGGAACTATTTCTTACCCTGTGTTAATCGCACGGGGTTCGTAACTGAACTGAACTGAACTGAACTGAACTGAACTGAACTGAACAGAACACTTTACATAGTAGTTGGAAATTTTTATAAATGGTTTGGCCTGAATCTTAACTGAACCACCTGCTTTATGTGTTTTGGCAATGTAGTGCATCCTCTATATGATACCCATATTTGCTTGTAATACACAGGCTGCAAGTGTTTTTATAGTATTCGTTTTCTTCAAATGTAACCTAACGGTTATATCTATGTTTCTTAAGTTAATTAATTTACCGTTTTGGTCAACGATAGTAACAACCAATTCGTCTACGCGATTTACTATTATCAGAAGTTAAATTAAAGTATTAGCTTTTCCAATAATCTTGTATCCTGGAGTGCCTGCGTAAGTAAATCCATCTATAGTGATTGTAGGTTTTCTGTTCAAATAAGATCTGCCTACGATGTTCATGTTTACATGGCAGATGTTAACTGCCAGAATATTACCTTGGTTAGATGATTGGTGTATTTGGTTTGCAGGGTAAATTCTGTTTTTGTAACATAACATACTTGTAATTGAATAATTTTGTGCGAAATCATTATTTGCATTGCTATGCATTAGTGATGTAAATGTATTCGGAATACCATGCAATAGGAAAGTAACATTTTCTGGAAGACCAGACTATATTTTACTTTCCAGGTCTTTGAGCTTGTATGAACAAATCGGTATAGTTATTTTATGTTTCACACTACCTTAAATTAATGCGAATGATTGGTTGCTGGGAATACCCTTGTATGTTAAAAATTCAATTAGGCTTACTTGCCATTGGCTTTATAATTCAAGAGCCGGGAAATTTATCTATCGCAACTGCAACGAGTTTCCACTAACAATCAGCATAATCAACATTTCTTTACTGACAAAATTTGGATAGGCATACTTGCGTTCTTATTTATAGTCCAGAGCCTTAAGCATGTGTGGTTGGAAATGTATGTGTTTAGATTTTGTTCACTCTCATAATTGTATTTGATGTGTGTTCTTTGTAGGTATTTGATTAGTTTTAACGAAGGTCTTAAGTCACCAATACTGTCAAAACACATAGGTTAGTTTCTGTATTTGATTAATTCACCCTGGTGTGTTTCTTTGTTTCTTTTCGAATCGAAATTACTACCATATATTCCTTATTGTTTGTTTTCCGAGGCAAACTATCTCTTTTGAACACTCCACAAAAATATGGAATATTAAGTATCTTCGTAAATAAAATTCATTTATTGGTAAGTGCATGCTTCGGGAGTTTTTTTTTTTTTTTTAAGACTTTCTGCATTTCCTGTTGCGATTGGAATGTTTTTGTTCACTTCCAACTTTATGTGTATGGATTAAGATACATTCCTTTTCCACTCGTTTTAACTGCTCTACTCAATGCCGACACTCCACCGATTAGACTGCCGAGGGTCATCAGAGCTGGATATAGGAATGCAGGGAGCAGGCCTGCGGTTTTCTTTGCGACTTTGTTTTGGTTTGTATTTTAGCCTATCATTCCCCATACCCCTTTTTACTATTGTTTTCTTAACATTAATTACTCACGTGCTTATTTTTTCACCTGTGGACATGGATAGATACTTTCATATGTTTTTAACTGTGTCTGCCAAAATCGTGTCTGCTAAATTTCTTTGTTCCAAGTCGTTGTTTGGAGTGTATTCAAGGTCGTGTCATTTGCAAGCCTCGTCCAGAGGGTTAATAACTTGGTCGTTTCGAGCCAATATTTTTGAGAGTTTCGTATCTGGACTGCAGAACTTGTAACCAGGAATGTGTAACATAAGTGACAGTTTATTAGTCAGAGTGATTATCATGCTATCACCTTTCTTGATGCATTTTGTATGGGGCATCATTTACAGCTGAATGCGAAACTATATATATATAACTGTTTATATAATTTTAAATTAGTATGTTACATTGTACCTTGTGTGCATGTGTACAATATAACTTGTCAAAGAAAATTTAGAACTTCTGGTGATTGCACCAATGGACGAAACCATAGCTGAACAGAAACGCGGAATACTCTTACCTTCCAGCATTCAGTGTTTTCCAAAACTTTGCAGCAAGACAAGTATAAGCGTCTAGTAACTATTTTGTCGTGAACTGATGGAATGGAGTTTTCATGTTTAGAAGTAAAGATGAAATTGTAAGTCTGGACGACTCATTGGTCAATTCTGTCCTTATCTTTGATTACATCTGGAATGAGCCACACGTACTTTACTTTCGATAGACACTCGAATGTAGACTCTTTTTACCTTTCGCAAAGTTATATACGAATACCAAAACACAACTTGAGAGATGAAACAAATATGGTTATGGTTTTCCATATGGACAATTTGAATCTACACAACATTTATAATGATCATGATTTGGGTGACATGTTATTTACCAAATTTAAAGAATTTTGTTTCTTTTGTTTGAAAGAAAAGTAAAATTTTCTCGTGGTTATCCTGTAACTGTCCTTATATAAGGGTATAATAGAAAGATTTTTACTATCCGACGAAGAATAATATTGACTATTTTAAAGTTTGGACAGAGTGTAATACAGAGTTACCATTATGCTACTTTTTAAAGTCGAAGTCATGATGGAAACTGCTATCTCAAAGTAAATATATTATGCAATGTTGATATACCAATGCAAGATTCTGGTGTCACAAACAAGCGATTTATAGAACACTTACACGGTGTTACTTTGGATGTTTTCTAGTCTCATATAGCTTACATTTGAGAGAAGTTGATAAAAACTTGAAGGAAATTAACTTGTACATAACAATATCAGTATATTTTAGGAAATTCTAGCATATATATTGGAAGTATTGCAAAAGTTTGAATGTAGAATACAAGAATGTCTAGATAAATTAACTAGTAAATTTAATGATATGATAACCATAGCTATTGCATCACAACTTAGACCGAAATTTGAAGAGATAACACATTCACATTATATAAGTGTTTAATTCATTAATAAGACATCAGGTTTAGTTATGCACGCTGATCTACAAAAGCAAAGCGAAAACTTGTAAGTCGCATCTGATTGTTGCAATTAAGAATTTACAAAGTTTGATTGGAAGTAAATTAGATAGTCTTTCTAGTAAAGTTGATCAAATTCGGGGTATTCGCACTAGCGTTCCGACCACTAGACCTGTTCGCACTACTGTTGCACCCAGAAAACCAACTCACTAAATGTATACAAATACACTATGTGTATGTGAAATACTTCAAAAGTGCCTGGCTCTGCATCCGACTTGCACAAAGTTATAAGAGCTGTAAAAGAAAAGCATTTACAAGTTAGGCATGTGCGCAAGGACCATAACATTTTAGTGAACAGAATTTGAAACCAATTACGAGTATATTGGACGTGGCAATAAATAATGTTAGACCACCAGGAGAAATTAAGTTACAACATTTGAAAACTTAATACCCATAGTTGGCAGACTTTCTCCATTAACACACAAATATCTGGGATTTAAAGTTACGTCACCTTCCCATTACACAACTTTTTGTGTGGTCAGGAAAGGCAATGTTTGGTTTCTTGTGGATTCTGTAATTATGTTTATGTCGGAAGATAAAATCCAAGTTGGTGAGATAGTTGGATGAGACTGAAGGACTGTTTCAGTTAAAATTTAAGAAGTATCACAGCGCTTATTCCGACACTGACTGGAGCAGATATCAACAGTTGGTATTACGAACAAATGCAAATAAACATCTAGAAGACATTGACAATCACCCCAGTTGCCTTTACTAAGTTATATAGTAGGCAGTGGACTTTTCAAAGACAAAATTGGTGGTAATAATAATCCTATGTATTGGGAAAATCCCAACGAAATTTGTGAGCATCTGAAATTGCTTTTGGCATCAAAGTAGGCAGGGAAAACCTCGTATACTGATTAAATATTATCCATTCTCTAAAAGCTAATGGAATTTGGACATATCTACACGTAGTGAAGTTCGATAAGGTAGCCGAGGAATTGCACTAAGCCCACATGGGTTCGATACCCATGAAGAAAAGTAATTAGCCTGGAAATAAATGATCTTTTGAAGCAAATGTGTGTTATGAGATTACTTGTAAAATGACAAGTGTGGTAAGGAGTGTAATCGTGCTATGCAAAGTGTGTTGTAAGAACGATCACCTAAACACCATCACAGAGGCATAAGGACCAAGTCATTTAATTTAAAATTCAAAGAGTTGATGAGTGATTTTGTCATAAATTATTACGTGGCATACTTGGAAACGAAAGTTAGTATTGCCGAGATATTCAATAAGTCGATAAAACAGGTTATTTATAAGTACTGTATAATAACATGAAAGTGTACGATATACACAAACCTAGGTTCAAAGTCGGAGATTTTTTCCGCATCTCCGAAATGAAACACATTTTTGAAAATAAATTTACTCTTAAGTAGATTTTGGAGAATTTTAAAGTTATTTATAGTAAAGACAGTTTTCCAAGCGAATATTATTTAGAATCGCACATGGAGAACCCATCACTGGGGCTTTTTATGGGTTTTAACTAAGAAAGGTAAAGTATCCAGATCTTTCATTGATTTAAAAAAAAGTCATAAAAGGGAAGCATAAATATCTGGTGCACTCAGCTGGGTATAAGAGGTTGGTAGACAGTTGTGTAGCAAATGCGGAAATTAAACTATTAATGTCTGTAGATCCTGTTACCAGCAGGCGTAGCACCCAGGAGTTTGTTCCAGGTTCGCCGACGTGACAGGAATGAAGCACGATGTAAGCACACTTAAAATAACCTATGAACAGTATGCTTGGCAACAACATGGACTGGAATTACCCGAAAAAGCGAATTGACCTGAAGGCAAATTTTTAAAGCAGGAGGAAACTGTGTTGACTTTTTGTGAGATACATAGTAGTTTTCGAATGATAATCGCCTGGTGTGAAAGCGACATTTACTATCGCCTACAGTGCAGCAAGCTATATGTCGGGCGAAAAGGTAACGAGACAATAAGCAAGCGCTTCGATGTTGGTCGTTGAGACAATGCAAAGTCGCGCTGACTAGCTTTGTGACACGGCGGGTGGTCGGGCAGGCACGCCGCAGGTAAACGACCTTGTTGCCGCCGCTCATCCTCATTAGTTCTTCCACGCCATGTGGAGCACAGCGCGCGCAGCACTCCCGACGAAAGCTTTCACCACATCCTGGCCCCTACCCTAATTTATATGGCACCTTTACACCTTCACATAGACCATCAGGGACATACAATTGCAAACATGAGCATGGAACAAGAAGTTTGCTTTAAATTACTTCTCTATAAAATGTTAGAGTTTGTGTTTTTACTTAATAAATCAATGTTGACTTTCCAGCTTGCATTTTAATCAGGAATCCTTGTTTATTTTGATATTTATTTACATAATTACATGATTTTTCCTCTGGTTACAATATAAGTTTAACACTTTGGTGGTTTACATTTTGTAATAATCAATATCTCACCCACTGAGTTTTCCGCATATACTGAGTGTTGAATAGGTACTAAATAATAAAAAATATAATAATAACAAATTAGTTTTGAAGACTGGCTGTCTTGCTGAGAGTACATATGACATTGGTGATTGTGTAATGAGTTGGTGTTTGCATAGTGGTATTTATGCTTATGCATGTGCATACATGAGTATTTGCTAATTATTCATGTGCATACATGCATGTATGGTATATATTCATTGCATGGTTATGCAAGTATGAACTTACACAATTATATCATTACATGATTACATCATGCAATATCATTCACACAGCATCAGCTGACCTGTAGTCAACAGTAGTGACTTCATCACATAAGTTAGCTGGAGGCACCAAAGGAGTAACATCTATGGAGCTGCATGTGTAACTGTATTTCCCGGGAGAAAAACCACCACCCTGTCTTTCTTGTTATTGTGCAATTTCCTGGAATTTTTTTTTTTAAATATTAAGTGATTCGCCCGGTAATCGAACCCGGAATTAAAAAAGTACCTTAATTACCCTACCTGGTAGTAGAATTCAACAAATGATTTCCCAGGTTCAAAAATAACATAAACATTTCAACCGGGAATCGAATCCAGAACTCCAAAAAAAAAAAACCACAAACTTACATAAATAATCCATCTGGGAATGGAACCCAGAACTCCAAAAATGAAATCCGAAATTAACATAAATCCATTACCCGATTGTTTAACCCGATATTTCCAAGTCCAAAAAGTTTCAAAAAATAAATACTCCATCCGAGAAACAAATCTGGAAGTCCCAACTCCAAAAACCTTTCAATAAAAAATAAATTAATTAAGTGCACGCTTCTGGTTTTGAACCTCGACCCAGAAATCGAACCTGTAAGCGCAAAAACTGCAACCAGAAGTGTATGTGCGAAAATGCATGTGCAAAAATGTTATCTAGGTCATGCTGGTCTAAATAAAGAAAAGTACATCAAAGGTCAAAAGTAGGTCAGAAGTCACCTGTATGTATATCACGGGTTCAAGGTCATTAAAATTTTAAGGTCAATGGTCATGGGGTCAATGTAATTCGAAATCCCACCCACTTTTTCTACTTACATCTAAAGTGGCAACATATTTGTTCAAATAGTGATGTAAAATCTGTGATACGTAATATTCACTTCAAAATTAGTGTCAAACACAAATACCTTCTAAAGTGTGGTACAGTTTTTTCGTTACTCTTTTAAATTAAAAGCTGTATTTTTCTTATCAAGTGAGTACTTTTTATTAAGTATCACGTTAATTATCTTTTCCAACTTCTGGAGTAACTATGCGCTGCTTTTGACTGTATAGCGAGGTAATATTTCAGACTATCTGACAGATTCCATACATATTTTGCTTAAATGTCGGATCTCTCAGATGAGCGTATCTATTCAATGTCATTGAAATACTTGAAGTACTAGGATTGTTACACGGTGAAAGGGTGCTTACTACAGCTGAATACATATAAGGTTACATCTAACAACTCATAATTAGAGATTAACACATTTCTAATGTTCATTATAAAACCTTGGTGTTTTCAAACCAGCATCTTTTGAAACTTTTCTAAGTTCTACCTTTCATTAATTAGTGAACTTCTGCCACCATATGTATTTTTTTTTCAGCATGTCGTCATTAATATGTTGACAACATTAAAAAAGAATTTTGAAAAAGCAGAGGGGGTGGAAAATGTATCTCGGTGTCTGAATGCATTCTGGGGCTCAAAAATATAATGTTTTCTGCATACCACAGACGTAACTAAAGTATGCACTCTTCACGATAAATTGAGCACTTTGAAAGCTCTGCTTTAGATCTACTTCTCTCATATCTTATCTTTCCGCCACTTGTAAAATTTGTATGACCATTGGCCTAGTAACTTTATCCATGCGTAAGTTAAGTGAAAAAATAAAACTGTTGGTAACCTAAACGCGTTGCTAATATGTTAATTCGCACTACAATGTATACAAATTAGAAAAATATAAAAATTTATATTTTAAATTACACTTAGAGAGAAACATCAAGACTTTCAATTACTTTTCTTAATTAGCTGCCAACTGAATAGGCAGCCTGCATGCCATTGTGTATGGTAGCTTCTATGCAGTTAATTGGTGGTAATATTTTTTCAAATTTTTATTTTAAAAGTCCTCACTTTACTCTGGTCAGTCTGTAATTAGAGATACTGTTGATACAATTTATTAAAACATTGAAATGAAACAAAATATTAAATTTCTGGAAAAGTTAAAAAAAAAAAAAAAAAATACTCTTTACTTTATGTATTTTAAAGAAGAGTTTGTGATCACAAATGAAACTGGTCACAGATATTTTTCTTTTGACTCCAGACAGCTATAAACAAAGTGCGTGCTCATACACGATTATTTGCCTCATGAAAGGAATGTTGTCAAACATTACGACTGTTTTATTTGGCCTTGAAAATAACTTTTCTCAACTTTTATATCAATAAATTTAAAGATAAGAATAATTACCTTTAATTATTGTTATAAATTGGTCCTGATTGCGAAAAATGGTATAAAATTAAAAAAAAAAAAAAAAAGTGTTATTTTTATTTCAGTTTTTAGTAAAATGCAAAAAGAATCGATGAAAATACAAATTAACTACTGGTGACTTATCGAGTATTAGAATTTACCAAACAACTTTTAGGGGGTGGAGATCTTTGAAAAACACACATTAGTTATGTTAATATCAGAAATATGTCATAATTTAGCATTTGGAGGCATAAACACTAGGACACCATCTACCTTGCAACTACTCCCAAGCAGTGAAAATAATTAAAAAATGTCAAGTGCAATAAGAGCAAAAACTTAATGTTTGCTTATTTTTAAGACATTATAAGAAAGTCAATTGCTTAAAACTTATTTGTTGATAAAATATGTGCAATAATAATTTGTATACAATTATTAAAAATAACACAAGGTAAGTTTTTTATCGCAGATTATGTAGTCAGCGAAAATTCTCTTGAGTGTGTTCTTCATTGCACATTATTGATATTTTCCGTAGAAGCGTAAAGCAAAAACGCGATTCTGGTTATATTTCAACCTATCGGTACAAATAGATCAATTGTTCAATATGATATGGAAATTGTTGAAACAAGCAATGATAACTGAAATTGAGTCGTTTTACTATAAGTATATATGTATTTTAAGTATAAATTTTTTGGTGATCATAGAAGTATTGCAATGGCGAAGGTAGATGACACCCTGCCATTATTGCTGAGACAGATCCTGACATTACTTCTGGCACCATGACGTGTGAAGCCTTGATCACCTCTGATAGTTATTCGGGGAATCCTGACGGCGCAACGTTACGCCACTGACATCCTGCATCGCTATGTGTTACGCGTCATGGGACAGCACCCTGACAAGACAACTCTTACTCGCAAAGGGCAAATGCGACGGTTTAATTCCTCCGCCATGCTGAGGTATTCATGTATACAGTAAAGCAACCGATCTGTCCCTGATAAAACATGGATGGGATCATGTTGGGCATCAACTCCAATCAGGTGCTGATCTGCAGGCTATCAAGGATTGAAGGCTCTTCACGATAAAGTGAGCACTTTTGAAATCAAGCTTAGAAAAAAGTCACTGCTTCTTCCTGCACATATTTTAACGGGCGAGCTGAGTGACATGCGTCTAGTAAAGTTGGTAACGATGGATGGAAAGTAATTTCACTACTTAAGGTCGAATAAAAAGTGTTAGGTAACCATTTGGGACAACTTAAATTATTTCCTTCGTTTTCTGTGTTTTTAATGCATCGAAGTGTTAAAAATTACCAGATATGTAAAATATATACTTTCCTAATAATTTCACTGTTTCACATGACCGACGTATGAATAAGGTGATGAGTCTTATGGCAATGTTAATTTTACATAAGGGGGCAAAATAAACAAAGTGCATATAAGTATATCTTCAGCAGGGTTTTCGAAAGTGATCATTTTACAGTGAAAATATATATAGTTAGATAGCGATGTGCCGACTTGCCTCTGGAAATAATACAACAGCTGTAAGACTCCCTTCCAAACTGAACTGGTGCTCGTATTCAGGCACGAGGAGAGGATATCTTACTGACATGAGACCAGCAGTTTGCGTATACCGCCAACACTGTTGTGCATGCGATGTGATTATTCTGGTCATTGAGTAAATTCACATTATCTCTCAACTCGAGAAGTTTCACTTCACATCCACAATTTTTCTGGAGGCTTAACACATTTTGTTGAGAATTATGTGTCTAATATTATTAACCTTGCCACTGACTTCCCCATCTCTTTCTCTGTCGTTTTTGTTTAGTCTGCATGTGCTGTTTGTTATCAGTGCGAATTCCCTTCTCCCTCCTTGGTACGCCATTCCTACCCTCATGAGACACCCAGTTTTTAGGAGTGGTGACTACCACGCCTGCAGCCATATATTTAAATGGGGAATCAATATTAAATAAATTCATTTTCAATGCATAAATTGTAAAGATAACCCTCTGGAACAATACGTGACGTTTCTTAACACGTAAATAAATCTTTCCGATTTATAAATTTAATAGATTTTTCTAAAATTTAAAATTTATACTTATATTTTACAAGATAAATAACGAGCGAATAAAATATTTTGAAAATTGCTTAACGTAGCAATATTATCTGGGAAAGCTGCGATAATTTGTTTTTCGTTTGAAAGAGTTATCTCTATAACTGATGCACTTAAAAGGTATTTCTTTAACATTGATTCGCCATTTAAAGTTCCCTACCTACAGGCTTGGTAAGCAGAGCACTTGATTGCACGAAATTATGTAACTTATTTGAGGATACTCCGGCCGAGTTATCTGCAGAACTCGCGTGTTTCGAAAATATAAACATCACGAACTTGTCATGGGGAAATAACGAATCAGCTATCAAGAAAATCTTAAACAAGCAACAATTTTTTAATTGCAGTCATGGCATTTTTCTGCAGTAGAATTTTTTTTTCAGATTTATTATATTGGAAATATATCTTTTTTCAAGGATGAAGTTGTAATTTCGATTTTACCTTATAGTCTATTCACGGTTTCTTCGGCCTTTTCGAATCAAGCCTTTGAAAAATCTCCCCATTTATGCGTGCTTGGTTGTTTCCAACATATGGCATACATCACATACTTGTGTTAGCATAACAGTTACTTTTTTTTTCTGTTAAATTGAAATGTTATTCGTATTTTATCTATAAATTATATTGCTTCATTTATAAATAATTTGAATAAAAATTGCCAGAAAACACGTGTGTTGGTAGCGCCTAGTAAGAAATAGTTCTAATACAAAATACTATTACAACTGACTGCGCACGAATCCGGTGTGCTGTCCCTCTGGTGTATTCATCCATACTTAGTTCAGCATAGATTGCTCGAGGCGGAGGAATATACTGGCAGTATAACCTTAGCAAGGCTTCATAAATGGCCGAAGATACCGTGAATCAACTATACCTCAGATATTTATGCAACATTATACAATTCCCTATCTGTGTTACTGTATGACAACCGATAAAAATAAATATTTTACATCCTTGGCCTGCAAAAGTGTGACGCTTTCACACTTGGCAACCTGCGCAGTTTTCGTTATAAGCAAACCACAAGTCGATCCGAGAGTTATCATTGTAACTGACATACATTCTGTTCGTTACTCGCAAGCAGTATAATGTAAATAAGTAATGTACTATCGGATGTTTAACGCTTAAAGTCTCGTAACAAATAGGATTTTTGTTTTCTTATTTGCAATTTCCATTACATAAGAAAAATTATGGAATTACACTATAACACAACCGCATACTTTCATCTACAAACATTACGACATATGGAAATATATTTTCTCCAGAGAGTCGCTTAGATAATTCTATTAAGGGCTTGTGATACGGAACATTGGATTTTATCTCCATAAAAAGCGTGTCAGCTGATATCTACAGTATTCTCCATTCTCGGTTACTTCAGACTTTTCTGAAGCCCTGTTGAAGTTCTACTGTTAGGATATTCCTCCGCCTCATTCAAACATAGATTATAAAATTACACCAGAGGGCTGACGCACCACACTCCTGTGTACTCAGTTAAAATACTTTTGCATAAGAACTATTTCGTACTAGGTGTTACCAAACACACACATTTTCTCTGTCTTTACTTCAGCTCTCAAGACCTTGATGTTAAGACCCACTCAAATATATATATATATATCAGTGTCTTTATGCATATTAGTTATTAGTGGAATGTTGTAATTTATAAATAAAATTTAAGTAAAGTTCCATTTAACCAATAATAAGGTAATTATGTGTTAATCTTAGTATAAAAGGCTTGTGATAAATGGCATATTTTGGAAGCAACCAAACACGTCATAAATAGGGTGTTTTTTTATAAGGTTTGATTTCGAAATTATGAATAAACCGTGAATATAATATACTCCGTAATAAATACTGTCGCTTTGGTAGTTGTTGGGCAGTTCGAGGGGGTTTCAATTCGCCAAATCAGAGATGCCTATTTCCAGAGGCGCTAGCGTGATGGTGGTCGAGTTTGTGGTCTCGCGCGGGAGAAATTGAAGTTCCTGTTTTGTTGTACACGTGTCATTCATGTTCCACATTCACCCTCCTCCAATCACGCCCTTCTTTTGTCTGCTATTGTGTTTGCTCTTCGATCTCCTTCTCTCCCTCCCCCCCCCCCTTCTCTTTCACTCACCACCCCAATAGAGCGATCCTAATTCCTGCCTCTGATCTATGCATGGGATCGATGTTTCGCGAGCAGGACTCTCATTGTGCTTTACTTTTGTGAAGTTTTAAATATCCCAGAAAAAGCTATTTGTATACATGACCGACAAATGTAACTTCAGTTCATTATGTTTTCGTATTTTACACTAGTGACTAGAGAAAGTTTTCCATACCTAAACTTAAGTTAAATATGAAGGCTGAACAGACTTTTAATAGAATTATTGGAAGTATATAAATACAAGCTGTTGGTGAGGGAGGTCCTAGTCAATTAAACTAACCTGAAAGTATCGTTGCCGTAGGCTGAGTGTCGTGTAGTAAAGCGACGAACGGCACTTCTAGCTGCAATCTTGATGGGGCTTCTTCTCGGCGTGGGTCCAGATACAGACCCCGTACAAAGTGTTGTCAATACTTGTATATTTTCTGGTGGCGTCAATATTCCAAACAACGTACCGCCGGGAGGGGAGATACACTGGCGATTCTGTACTATGTTTTAGAAACTATAACTTATTGTGTATTCACGTGGCTTGATTCATCACTGCAGTTCTTTGGGCTCGTCCGCATTTTCTGACCAAGTTGCTTGCAATACCTTTTTTGTAGCTACCATTACGTATTGTCGTTACTTACATTCTTAAAGAAACGATTTTACAATTTTTTGAAAATATGTTGTTATATAATGCATGAATAATAATATACGGTTTTCATTTCCACTTCTACACAGATTATGTATTACAAACTTTCTGTCATAAGGAAAACACTGTGATAAACTAGTTATATTTAGCTAATTATATGCTATTTAAATTTCACAAGTGTAATAACTTGAAACATAAGGATTCTCAAAATATTTTATTATAAATTTTTATTAATACTTTACAGTAAGTTTGTCTTTAAGCGTCCTTAGACAGGGTTTTTAAACAGATGAAACAATAACAGCATTGACACAAATACTTATTTCATGTACTGATAACATATAAAAATATTGATTCCGAATAGTTTCTCAAAATATAGTTTAAAAATTATTTTCAAGATATTTAAGACATTATAGCCATAGCGAAAATATAACAACGAATTCTGCTATAAAATTGGCAGATAACAACATCAGTGGGCGTTTAAATGAAGATCTATCCACGATGCCACTTGACATTGGCGGGTATATTTCGAATAGATGCTACGTAATAAACAAAAAAAAAAAAACCATGTGGCATCGCCGGTCTCGAAAGGGTTTAATCTACACCAAACTTATACGTGACAAACCCGGAAGTAGTGAAAGCGGGTTACTTCTGGCTCACTTCTAGAATGGCATAGGGATGGGTGGATTTGTTCAAACCCGCGATAGTGTGTAGAAGGCTAGGATACAGGATACAGGCGGTCCGCTCCATACTGCCAGGGATATCTACTCCTGATACATGTCCCATCACTACCCCACCCCACCCTATGAAGTAGTTAGAGCATGGAGCTTTCAGGCCACTCGTGCAAGAGTGGCCTATGTTCCATTTGGTGTCCAATGGGTTAATTGTTTAATCGCAATTGTTCGATTGAAAGGTTTAAATTTTTGATTGAAAGGGTTAATTGTTTACATGTTAAGGAGTAACAATTGTCAAAAAGGATAAGTCTTGCACAAAAAGAAATTAAATCGAAAGTTTACACACAATAATTTTTAAATATGCCACCTCATACCACTATTTCCCACCTTGTGTCAATTATTTACAACACTGTTCAATGCACAATGTGTTGCAGTGCAAACCATTTCTCCGTATGTCAAAGAGTTTTGATTGGTCTGCAAGGTACACAGCAACAGCACGTAGATATCGCTGACTCTCTCCATCACACTCATAGAAAACTTATAAACGAATTGTGTTTTATGTTTTTTATCTGTTTGACGTGTTACTTTGTTACCATTCGTAAGCCGAATGTTCTTTTACAAGTTTTTGATTGTACAAGTTAATTTTCATTAGATGTGTTCATTATTCAGTATAAATGTATTGTTTGTGTGATAAAGGTTGAATGGGTGAACCAAGAAAAAGTTATATTTCCTATTGCATTGCATCCGAAGTATCCAAGTTGAAATATTATACTTGAGTACTGAGTTAACTAACACATATTTTTAAAAAAATTACAGGGATTCTTCCTAATATGTTATCACTCCTGGATGCTCATTCTAGGTTTCGTCAGAAACTGCCAACACCGTCATGAAACCACTTCAAGCTAGATGAGCATTTGTGTTTCTGTGCACTGTGGGCAATATAACAACAAAATATTACTAGAAATACTTCTTTCAAAATTCCACAAGTCTGTTGAAAAAACAATAAGTTACTTAAAGACACGAATAGTAAATCATGTTGAACTGTATTTTTTTCTTTCGTGAGATATAGATGTTAACATGTTACGGACGTAGTCTGGGTGGTTAGCAAACTATTTGTGGGAAATTAAATATTCTACTAAGACTAACTGAATGAAAGTTGGCAGATTTTAATATATTTCACATAACTTAGCCCTTAATAACTAAAAATTTATACATGTTAATCTTGGAACATAATAATACTGATTATATCTAAAGTAACATTGACTAAGTTACTGCCATCATAGAATTCTTCTTCTGTGGTTGATAAATTATAAGAGTATTTCTAACCTCTTACCCCACAGGTACTGAATTTGGTGTGAATTAAGTAATATTCCCTCTCTTATTACCACATCTGACGCCTATAACATTCCAGAGCAGAAAGTGTTTATTTTATACAGAGCAAGCATATTTCTGCAAGGTAAGACAGGTATTTTTAGATTTATTTATAAGGAAAAGAAATTTATATGGAATTATGAAAATGATCCTTTATTATATCAAAAAATCGTAATACTTTTAATCGTAAGTAAGATTCCTGCGACTAATTAAAACAACATTACAAATTATACCTGCTTCTTCAAATTCTTTGTTAAAATCAACACAAATTTTTATATTTGTTTCTTCTTTAACTACAGTTGTTTTTCTGTATGAACACTTGATAACGAATAAAGGCATCGCCCCCCCCCCCAAATGAATAGTAATTAATATCACCATCAAAATTTACAGTTGGTTTATAATAATATTTCTATAGTCGATATAGAAGTTTTTGAACTTCTAAAATCAATATAAGCAAGAAATTGTTTAATATAAACACACTTTTCAATGTCTAGAGTCCAGTTTTCTTTAGGAAACATTTCATTTCTACCGTTTTTAACTTAATTTTTTCTCACATTACAAAAACAAACTTAGCAGCGTGTTTACGCTGTTCGGCACGATTTTTTCTATTAAATTGAAAATCTAAAATTATTCAATTAGATATATCAAATTGTAACTTATTAAATTGGTATTTTATATCAAAGGTAATTTTGTTTCTTTAGGAACTTCTTTTTCTAAAAATTGCCAATAATCAAAACTAATAGGTATTATAGGTTCTTTATATATTTATTTTTAATTGCCATGGCCATGTTCGATTCATTTTCAACAATAGACCACATAATTTTTAATTTTTGAATAACAATTTTACCAGGATTAGGACGATGTTTCGTAACTTTATCATCTTTATAAAAAAATTCATAAAGAAATAAACAATTGTTGCCAGATGTATTACGAACAAAAGAAATTTTATAGCCACCTTTCCAATGACCTCCATAGTTATCACGAATAAAACCTAACAGATATCTAAGAGGATATATTATTCATTTGTTTTAACACAAGAAACAGTTTTAACCTCTTTTGTAATTTTTTTACCAGAAGCAACTTTATCTCGATATTAGATTATCAACACCAGTAAATTCTAAATAATTTTGTTCAGTTGGCGATCTAAATAAAGCATTCGTTAATATTCGTTATACCCGGATTATCAACAGCTTCAATAATATTTCCATGTTTTGAGATTTCTACTCTAGAAAATTGGAAAGGAAAAAATTTTGAACAAACATCAATATTGTCTGCAACATATTTTGCCTCATCTCCACCCTATTCTCTCAATATTTAATATTTATATAAAAAATACGCGAAAGTATAAAATATTAAGCATTTCAGAACTATTTATGTGACTGACGAACTACCGAAAAGTGTGCTCAAAAATGAATGTGCTGTGGTAAATTTTGACATTTCAGCAAATCCAGGAACTCATTGGGTTTGCTATTTTAAAGAAAGCAATGATGTTTGTTATTTTGACTCATTTGGAGGCAATATTCCCACTAACTTAGTTAGTTATTTGAAGGATACAAATGTTTATTACAATGATGATCGAATTCAGAATTTTAATTCAGTTATCAGTGGACATCTATGTTAAATTGTATTACATCTTTTTTCGAGAGGATGTAAGTTTAATGATATCATTTCTATGTTATTGAATGACTGATATATTTAAGAAACCATGAATCAAATCTTAAAATAAAATTGCTGACACTAATGCTTATGCTTTAAAAACATATGCAGATTCACAATGCAATTCAGGTGTTTGTACTTTACAAAGTAAACTAACCACTTGTTTTGATTTTGCAAAATCTTATGTTCCATTTTTAGATCATAGAGTTGTTAATATAGATGATGAAAACGATGCTGTCAATAAAAGATTTTTGATAAACATATAGCAGATTATGCTTCAAAAACGATGTAGATTCAAAACAATATCGTTGTTTCTGATTTATAAGCATACTAGAATCAAAATATAATATCATTATTTCCGTTTTACGAGTCTAAATAAGCCAAGTTTTTATTTATGAAACAGAGTATGTTTCTCTTCAGAATCTTAGAATCTATAATATGGCTGAACCTGTGGATGGAAAATATGCTGTCGATAAAATATATTTCAATAAAGAGATGGCTGATAAATTGCAAAATTTAAACAAATCAGTTTTAAATTATTGTGATACACTTGTTAACATGGCAATTGAAAAATGTAAGGAAGAGCAATCAAATATATTTTATTTACATGCAAAGGGGAACAGAAGCAATGATAATTTTCACTTAGATAATAATAAAATAATCTTTACTTTTTTGATGGATTGTAATATTTATAAAATTATTAATGTTAATCCCAATTTACCTGACGATACTGCGACTGTTATTAAAGGATTTCAAAAAAAATTTATAGTAAGCCTTTTCATGTTAACATAGGTGATATGATCGCTTGATGACCCAATATGAGTATTCGTAAAACATAAATTTTAATTATTGTATTTCTATTAAATGGAGATTAATTGGTGCTTGAAGTGAAAGAAAGTCAATAAAAATAATAATTTAACAACCTTAAATACTAAAAATGGACGATTAGTACAGAAAAGTATACGTTCAATATGTAATTATAATAAATCAACATTTATAAAAAAAAATTGCCCAATGTAAGAGAAGTCACAATCGATGAATTATATAAACCAGCAAGAAGAAATTTCCCCAGAAGGAAAGTAATATCACATGGAATTGACGATGTATGGCAAATTGATCTTGTTGAAATAGATACTGGCAATTTGAAAGGCATATCGCATAAAAACAATGGTTTCAAATATATTATGCCAATTATCGATGGTTCTTCAAAATAAGCAATTGCATTACCAATCAAAAATAAAACAGTCAAGAATGTAGCAAATACTTTAGAATGTACACTAATTAAAAGAAAACCACATAATTTACAAAGTGACAGTGGCTAAGACCAAATTATAATAAAATTTTTAAGAATGTATGCAAAAATATAACACCAATCATTATACTTCATTTTCTGAATTCAAAGCTAGTGTCGTAGAAAAATTTAATCGAATTTTGAAAATATAATGTGGAAGAAATTTGCTTGTGATGGAAATTATAAATGATTTAGTAAAAGAATACAATAATTCAAAACATAGGACTATTGGTATGAAAACAAACGATGTAAGTTAATAAGAAAAATGAAAAAAATGTATATCAAACATATATGATTGCTAATCCAAAATACAAAGTTGGTGATGTTGTCCATATTAGTACACTTAAGAAAATATTTGAGAGGGGTTATACAGCTAATTGGACAACATCATTATTTACTATTATTAAAGTTTTAAATTATGATGTTCAAACTTACAAATTAAATGATACAAAAGGAGAAGAAATAAACGGTAATGTTTATGACTATGAAATTATGAAAACAAACTATCCAAATGAATATTTGGTTGAAAAATTCTTAAAATCTAAAGGTGATAAAATTTATCTAAATTCCTTACTTCTTGATAATTCTCATAACACTTGGATTAGTATAACAGATGTTTTGTAAATTTGAATATTAAAATAAAAATTAGTTTCTTACTCAATCTGATGAAGATTATTAATTTCATTAATCAGTTGTTGCTGAGTATAATTATTTCCAACAATATTAAAATAGTTATAACACTTAATCTGACATTGATTGTTTCTTTCATTCGTTGGTATAAATTTATAGAATTTGTAATATAATCAAGTCTCAATATTTGTTCACAATTTGTATGTCTATTCCCAATTCTGTCAAATTGATTAAAATTTTTTTTTTTTTAGTTCTAATGACATAATAATCAAATGTACAATTATCATCAAATAATCTTAAAAGAACTAAAGTTGGCCTTAAATCTTGATTTCCTGTTTGTGGCACAACATGAGGGGACATTTCTCTGATTTCTTCCTTTCTGTGAGTTGATAGCTCTACAGCCATTTAAACGGTATCATCTAAATTATGAACTTCATTTTCTATCATTTTATTTTCATGTTTAAAATGATTAACTTCAATTTCGTTATTTTTTATATACACTATTGAGCCTTTGTATAATTGCCTTATATCTTTTTTAATCTTATATTCAACTTTTTTTCTAATTGATGGTAAAACTTTGTGACTAATGCATTTTTTTTACTTTTAACTTCTTTTGAGAAGATAAAATCAAAGAATAAAACCCTTATTCATTGATATAAAGGGTGCTTTTCTCATCTGATAGGGCGCTACTGCACAGCACCCCACCTCCCTTATATATTTAAACAATACCATTTCTTCAACATCAATATTATAAATTACAACTTATTTAACATTACTGAATTCTAGTATTTCAGCAATATAATTGGCTTTAAACCAAGAAACTTATTTACCATTGTAAATATGCTTGTTGTTATTTATGTCTATAATAGACTCCGTTTTTATATGCGAAACTATGTGCAAGTGAAATTGGTGAGTTGCAATAAGTATTTTTATTAACATTCTTTTTTATAAATAAAATGAAAAATTTAAGAAAATAAAATTTAAGAATAAAGACCAAATTCATTGATGATTTAGTATATTTTTTTATCTTCAGATAGCACAATTTTGGTGCTAGTCAAATCTTCATAACATTTTATATATTTTTCTGTAAGGATCACACTTGTGCAGGATAACTGTCGTGAAGGATCATGATCATGAAGGCTAATCATTTCAAATGCAATATAAAAATGCCTTTGACACTCGTTTAACTTGCATAAAACACATTCAATGTTCGTTCAACATTGCATTTTTACATTAAGAAAACATGTTTTACGTTCATAAAATATGTTTAAAATAAATTGATCATTTTCTCAAAAACTTTTAAAAAATAATAAAGTCTTTAATTGTATTTCTATACTTTCCTTCTTTTATTTTTCTACTCAAATCTATAGTAATAAAACCATATTCTTCGTCTCAACATTTTGCACAATTCTCTTTAAATTTTTCATGTCATATCTCCATCAACAAAATCATTATAGATGTACTTTAAATTAGTATAATCTTGTCTATATATATACACACACACACACACACACACACACACACAAAATCTGCATATTACTTACCAATTGTTTAGGTAGTTTTGAACATGTTTGGACTAAATAAAATACATCTAAATTTTTATGCCTTCCTCTAGTGAAATATTCACGAAAGCTGTCTTGGTCATCTAAAATAATATCATCAAAATATAACTAGGCAATCAATCTCACATTGCTCTAAAGGAGTCATTTCATCATTATCATTAAAAAGGTATGCCATTTTTCTTCAACTTTAAGCTTTTTGGATAATATATTAAAATCATTTTGTAACAACATATTTTGGTTAATTTAAACTTGTTTTAACTAACATACAATGTATTAAAATTTATCCTTCCTACATTATAAATAAAATTTATTATCAAATTAGTTTTTCCGCGATTGCTTGGATCTACTATTATAGCCCCCACATTATCGGACAATAATTCACCATTCTTTTTAATTTCGGAATTTTTCTTCATGAATTAAAATACCAATACCCCATTTAATTTCGCTCAGTATAGGCTGATTTAGCTGTCACTTCTTCATTTAATAGGATAATTCTGTAATAGATGGATATAAGTTATTTAATTTAACAAATATTTGTAGTATTTTAAATAAAAACTCCACTATGATATATTTCATAAAGATAAATCGATTGCATTAGTTTGTTTTCATACAAAAATTTTTATCGCCAAATATAAACAACAATTGATAAAAATTAAGTTACAACTTTTCCTAGAGGTCAATATGATATTGATTCGTTAAAATAAATTATATATTCGATTGATATATTTTCAACAAATAATATTAAATTAACAGCAGATAATGTAAAAAAATAGAATATCTACCAAATCTAAGTTTGATACTAAATTTGACGACGGACTATCTGATATTATTGGTTCGGAAAGAAATATGACTACTGAAAAAGCAAAGTTGTTATAGGTACTAAATTACCTAATTTTAAACCATTTAAAACAATAAATGTTCACTGTAATTTGGCATATGATAAGTTAATCAAATATGATGAATAAAATAATTTAGAAACAAATATAATAGCCAGTTTTCCACCAATACAGTGTACAGGTTTAGAGATTCTATTATTTATAAGCCTGCATGTCCAATTTTTTATAGAATTAATAATTAACATTTTAATCATATTATTTTAGAAATTAGAGATAAAAACAGTAAACTGATTAATATTTACAGTGCTGAAATAAATATTCTTTTGGAACCTAAAGGAGTTTAAAATGTTAATTAGAAATACAATAATTTATTAATAATTATCCATTTTGTTATCCATGTGGTAATGTATCTATTTTATTTTCTTGTATAATCCTTTTGTTAATGAACAGGCTTAATTCTATTTTATTCTGTCTACTGTACATATTTCATGTTTGTCACTACTTATTAAATGCATTGTTCTATATTGTATTTTCTCTTTAAACAAACAGTTCTTATTGTCCTTAAATGAAATTATCTTATTAATAACACATTTCTTTACAGCCTTCGATCTTTTGTTTTCTTGTTCATCAATCTTGTAAGCATACATTTTTGCTTGTAAACCAACAAATTCATTCATTATTTTACCATTACATTCGGCTTTCATTTTGCCTGAAACTTTCTTGTTTATTTGAGGTATGTTATAAATATTGTCATTAGGATAATCACTTGTTTCAAATTGTTCTATCATTGTTTTCATATCTTACAAAAAATTCTTCTGTTTTTATGTTATACATATAGCTAACGGTATCTTGAAAACATAGTTCAATTTTATCTCCATATTTTGGTTTCATAACTTTATAGTGAAAATCATACATCAATTTTTTTGATATGTCTAAGATTAACATGCAAACATAAATAGGTTTATTCAATTTTACAAGATGGCAAGATTTTCATTAAATATAGTACTTTTCTTAGAATTTAATTTAGCTTTTAATTATTCGCAGTTTTCTGCATATGATATTAGTTTTATATGTACTCTGTTTCTAATATTTTCACTTTATTGCTGAACACAGAATATTCATCAGCACATAAAAATATTTTTCAATGTAATTTTGAGTGTTAGTTCTTATTGATGTATTTAAATCTATATACTTCTTCAACCAGTCGGACTGATAAAACATCAATATTCTATGTATTTTTGTATGATTTAAACCATTATTTAGACACTGTTTTAAATTATGTTAGTGAATTACATACTTTTTTTATGTAAATTTGTTAACATTTTAGATTGATTTGTTCTTATAACTATCTTATTTTTTGGGCTAAATGGTAGATCTTTATGTAAATTATGCAGTTCTTGCAGGTATTCTAAATCAACTTCTAATATTTAACCATAATTAGTATAATTACCCATATCTAATATATTTTTGTTCTGGTAATCTAATTCATTTAATTTATAATAGACCCAGTCAAAACCACCATATGTTAAATATTGTGACATTGCCCATCCATCAAGATTATTTGCATCGAGATATGCCAAATAATTTGATTCTTGATAAGAGTTAAAATCTTTCTTTTCTAACTACCCTATAACTAAGTGTTCAGTGAAAGCCCTGAGGGTAGGACAGGAATTGATTGCATCTCAGGCCTAAAACCCTTACACCTACAATGATAGGAACTCATGCAAGGAGACATGCATCGCGGCAGAGAGGGATTGGGCATCCATGGCCTGCGATTGGGGCCATGACTACCTCCCTAAGTGTACTTATAGCTAGGCTAATACTAGAAGAGACTGGGGAAAACCGGCATAGACACTGTAATAACCCAGTCGACAGGATAGAATCCCAAATTATTCATGCAATATCAGAAATGCTACGGGAGACAGTGTGTGTGTAACATGCTCGTGTCAGTAGAGATGAAAAGCTATTAGAGAGAGGGGACAGGAACTATATTTCCTTTTGCATTGGCAATTGGAGGGAGACTTTGACTTGGCATGCAACCAGAGGTGTGCAAGCACACCTCTGGTTACATGCCATAGTGTAATGGCACTATTGGGTGGCTTCCCCCCGATTCCCCAGTAGAACCTGAAAATTTTAAGAGAATAATGTGAGTTTCCAGTAAGTATCGGCGTCACCGAGAGCTGAGACAATGCTTACTGTTTTTTAGATGTCCATGAAGAGACGGTACAGCCTGAAAAGAAAGGGGTTAAATTATTGATTTAATATAAAAATAACATAAGAATCCTATAGTAACATATGTCCTCGGGGATATATGTGTTAAATCTAAAGCTGTGCTACCTCGCAGCGGCCAATCTCTGAAGCCATAGGCGGTAACAGGGCGTATCTACATCCATATTCTACGAATGAACGGAGCTTCGAATACTGGAGAGTTGATTGATTGTTGATGCTGGGGAGGTCTCTCACCAACTGCCGCAGAGAACCAAACGTCGCCACAAGCCCTGCAGTTATCTGCGGGTATAACTGTTCAGTGGCTGCCTTGGAATCGGCAGTGGCGAACGAAAGGTCAAACCTACAAACAGCTGGCTGGGAAGAGGTGTATTATTCTAAATAAAATTAATTACTTATAATTTAATCTACGCTTATCAGTCCCTTCAGAACTGCTCAGTCTAGTCCTCTGCAATAGACTATTAAGGCTGTGCAGGCGCTATCAAAATGGAAAATGCAGTGTGTTACACACAGAGCTAAGGGGGCCTATACACTAAGAGCGACTTTGGTAGTTTATAGAGCTGTGTTTTTATCTATGGCATACTCCCCAGGGGCAGTAATTAATGGATTGGCATGGTCTTCATTTGCTTGGTAAAAGTTTTGGGCCTTTTTTCCAATTATGTCTTGCAGCAGTTCTTGTTTTAGCTCTGCGCGCAAGCACCTATAAGGGACATAGCGTGATGCTTGTGCTGCCATCCTAAGGCATTTATTCTGCACCACTTGCAGTGAATTGAGGTGGGTTTGTGAGCAGTAAGCCCAAGCAGGGGCTGCATAAGTAATAATGGGTCGCATCATAGTGTGGTATAATTGAATCCCATTTATATGCGACAAACCAGAATGGTAATTTAACAGTTGATATAAGGCTTTAATACGGGCATGAGCAGCATTTTGCTTAGACTCCAGATGTTTCCGCCATGCCAAGCTTCTATCCATTGTGAGGAAAAGGTATTTTACCTCGTCTTTAAAAGGAATACTCTCCCCGAAGAGAGTAAGTTGAATATAATGGGGAAATGTTGCGACGCGTGAAGACTAGCGCTTCGCATTTATCCACGTTTATTTTGATTCGCCACAGGCGAAAATAAGTTTCTAGCTCATTGAGCTGAGCCTGGGCGCGCTGAATGGCACATTCAGCCTGGCGCGACCGAGTGTAGATGACAGTGTCATCTGCATAAATTCCTAAAGTGATATGCCAATTAAGAGATGAGGATTATCGTGGGTGTATATATATATATATATAATAATAATAAAGGACTGGCCCTAGGATACTGCCCTGGGGGACTCCTGCCCTAATATTTTTCTTTTGAGATATTGCTCCCTCAATGGATACAGAGAAGGTACATTTATCAAGATAGGGTGCCAGAAGCTTTATATAGCAATCTGGGAAATTATTTTGGTATGGTTTATAAAGAAGCCCCGCATGGAAAATCCTGTCAAAAGCTTTTTCCACGTCTAGGAATACTGCAACCGCATATTGGCGCCAATTGAAAGTATTAGTAACATGTTCAGACAAACGAACTAACTGGTGTAGAGTAGAATTATTTTTCCTAAAGCCAATTTGCTCATTAGGAAACAAATTAATATCGCGGATATGAGTGTTTAGGCGGCGCAATAAAACTCGTTCATGAATTTTAGAGAGCGAGCTATTCAGGCTGCTTGGGCGGTAGTTTTGTAACTGCGTTGGGTCTTTGCCCGGTTAGGGAAAAACAATTACTGAGGCACATTTCCACGAAGTAGGGAAGTGGGCAAGATTAAAATTTGCATTAATGCACTCTGTTATAGCCTCAAACATGCTATCTGGCAGCTTCTTGAGTACTATAGCCAGCAGGGAGTCGAACCCGGGTGCTTTTCGTGGTTTCATATATTTAATAATACGCTTAACTTCCTCCGCATGAGTGGGGGCTGGTTCAGCCACTGTGGGTTGGCTCAGACGCACTTTGAGGTCCCTATAAATACGGGCCACAAAAGCTGGATCAGCCTGATTTATATTGGGTTGGAAAACCTGCTCTAATTGATTAACCATAGCTTCAGCCTTCTGCTGCGGCGCATAGGCCACTCCTGCATTGCCTTGAAGAGGCGGGATTGTATTGCGCTTTTTTTGTAAACGCTTTAGTTATGTGTAATAGACTAGTATCCTGGGAACATAAAAGGGACAATTTATTATTCCAAATTTCAGCCTGCCAAGCAGTGATTTCAATATCAATATGCTCACTAATATTATTTATCTGGGCTTTTAATTGCCGAGATCTAGTGTGGGAATAGAGCCTATGCAGCCTATTTTTGCCCGAGATAAGCTCTCTGATTTGATTAGGAAGCTTATCTGTGCTAGTCCTCGGTGTTTTCTCCGGGACAAACTTATTATTTCCTGTCTGAATTATATCTGTGAAGTGTTCGATAGCAAATTCTAATTCGTCGGGAGTACTAATTTGAGCTGGGAGATTAATTTCATCGTCCAGATAATCTCTAAAGCCCGGCCAGTTCGCAAGGTTATAATTTTTAATTTTACTAATTGGTGTATTATCTGTGTCGATTTCATAAAAAGACAAGCGGATAGGGTAATAATAAAGAACCCAATTCGTGGAGAACTTCAAAATCTAATGCCATATTAAGGCCTTTATTAAGCACAATATCTAATATATCGGGCCTATAACTTATTTGATGTGTATCGAAAGTAGGTTCGCTGGGCGCACAAACAACATAATTATGTTGCTCCTGATGTCTGAAAACATTATTCCCATTGGCTGTGCGCGCGAGACAGCCCCAAGTGGGATTTTCAGCATTTAAATCGCCCACAGCGAGTAAAAAAGGATAAGAATTAATTAATTGGCGCAACATAGCCCGGGAGAGGCTGTGATGCGACTGCCGCAGAGTATTTGCTCTGCTGCTGCCTCTTCTTCCTTTCCTCCGGGGACCAAAATCGCCATTTTTCTGTTTTATAGGCCTTGCAGGCCTTGAAATTTGCGGCATGATTGTCTCCACAACAAACTTCATTTTCTCAGTGCGAGGTCATCTTTGTCTTTGAGGTCGCACTGAGCTGTGCTGTGGCTTTTGCTAGATAGCCTACAGCGAGGTGGGGCGCGACAAACGCGGGCTGCATGGGCAAAACGCTGACAGTTACTGCACTGCGCTGGGCCGTCGGGTCTCTGAAACTCTTATACTTTAATTACTAGGCAACAGAGACCTCGCAATTCAAAAATGGCTTGTGATTTTTCAATGAGTGTAAGTTCCACCACTCACATATGCAGTGGTTGACTGTCTCTCATCGACATCTTCGGAACGATCGTGATTGGCTGGTAGCCCAGGCCAACCAGCTCCTCGCGAATCAACTCGGCAGGTAAGGATTTTCCCAGCCCTTTAAGTGCAACTTTAAGGGGCAGCTCGCTTCGTGGTGTGAGCACTGAAAAGCCCACATTAAGTACCTCCAAAAGTTGTATTGTTTTTCGGTAGTCATCAATAGACTGTGTCAAGTAAGAGACGCCTCGGGGACTACACGGTTTAAAGTCGGATGGCTTAAGATCTGCTTCAAAAGGCGGCATACTGTGGCGTAATCACACGCCGCAGAATGATACACTCTAATTGGCCGGGTGCCGGACCGTTTAGGCTTCATTGGGAGCGCCTGCTGCGTTGAATTCGCCTGCTGAGAGGAAGTGGTTGGCCTCTCCCGGAAAGGGGGGGGGGGGGGTAGGACGCGGACATTTCCGCGACTTTTCTTTTCTTGTTTGCCGTATCTTCTTCCATAACGACAGGTGCTGTACCGTACGACATCACAATTGGGGTGGGGGGTTCCTCGAAGGGCCTAACACCTAATCTCTTCTTTCTTCACCTTGAGGTGGAAAACTAAAATAAACCTAAAATAAAAATTACCTCATTCGCAATTGGTCTCCACGAACTGATTTCCCTGACCTCTTCCCTTGACAGGAAACAAGGCTAGGGGAAAACAGCCGCTTGACAATAATTAAACTACCCTGGCCAAGGGGTGTACCTTTTGCCTGTGCCCTACAGGAGAACACAGGCCTGGTGTTGCGGAACTCGCAGCTCTTCTTCTAACAGAAGTCCAACTTCTTCTCGCAGTAATCACTACACAATCGACGCGCTCGCGCAGTGCGCCTGTGCTGTGTACAGTTAAACCACCTTTCAATGAATTAACAGCACAGAGCGACTGCCAAGAGCACGACCGACCTGCAGCGAGCACTGCTGCAGAATGATATGCTGCAGTTAAAATCTTCTAAATATTTGTTATTGGTTTTAACATATCGTTTACAACATTGTGATATACCACCTATAATACCCTTTTATACCATTAAAATAATATCATAATCGTGTAATAAATCTAATGGCTGTTTAGTCATTTTTAACATTGCGTCCCATGATAATCCAGGTGCTGTAAGATACCAAGCATTACCTAAATCATATGCAATTATACATGTATTTATAAAATTTTCAAACACATGTGCTAATAATAACACAGCACTTTTTAAATGTAAATAGTGATATTCACCAAGGTTTTTAATATTAAATTGACTCCATACAAGTTTTGCATGCTCATAATCATCCTCGGTTATATCAGATTCGAATAATTTATTGTAAAATTGGCTTTTTAGTGGAAGTTCAGTTTCTTCGAATTTCTTCCAGTTATCCATATAATCGTATGGATAAACACCTTTTAAATAACTAAATATACCTTATCTTTAGGAAAACGTTTTTGAGTATGTTTAATTTAATCTTTAGTTAAATTAGATTATAATTTATCTAAACTACTAGCCATAAATTTAAATGTGTCTATAAATCTAATTTTTAAATTTTCTGTTGCTTTCCCAAAAGTAATAAACGTTTCTTCATTATTTGCAATTAATTCTATATGTTTATCAATATATACTAGCTCTTTACTAAATAAATGAGGATCATAACCAGCTAAATTATGAAAATAAATTGGTACAAAGTTGGGTAATTTTAATTGTAGATTACAATTGTTTCATGTTGAATTAGTGAACCACTTATATGATCGTGATGATGAACTTTTTTACTGTCCTCCGTATATTAACATTCGCGTACTGTGCATATTTCTGATTTACTATGTAGCCCTTTTTCTTCTTTTGTTAGTGGATGCATTAGTTCAATTTGTGAATATATTTCTCCAATTTCTTCTACTTCCCTTTTTATACAACGAATAAACTTTTCATGTGAATTTGGGCCTCTATATATAACTGATGGCTTATAATTACCGTTAGCAGATACAATATAATAGCAGAATACAGATGCTTCGTGTAACTGATATTTCATAGTATATTACTAATAATTCAGCTTTAAATCAATGTTATTTATTTGTTCATTAGTAATATTATGTCTTTCTTTAAGTATCTCCTTATGTAAGTCATTATCGATATCATCTTCTGTTAATATAGAGTATTTTTAGATTAATTTAAATGTATATGTTTCCCTTGGATTTGGCTTAGTTGTTGATATTTTCTTTTGAATTAACTCAAAATCGGCATATGTTACAAAAGGAAACTTCATGGTATGTTTATCATTTTTGAAAAATATTTGTTCTTCTGTCGAAGGTAATTGAACTTTTACTGCTTCATTTTTAGAGTAGTCTTTTGCATTTTTTTTTAATTTTTTTTAGAATTTCTCTTGAGACGTAAAGAATTGAAGACACATATCGCATATATAAATTTTATGTTCCTTATTATTTTTTTGTGCTGAAACTAACCTTGATAAATCTTTAATCCAACAGTAATGTGAATTTGTATTATCTTTGAAATAAAGTAAATTTATATGCATATTGTTTTTAAGTTTTTTAAGCTTAAGTGGACACACTGTGGATTTCTTGCCTTCGCCTTCAATAGAGTATACATTTTTAGATACATAAATTTGATTTTCTATTTTTGGTATGTCATCAATTTTAATTGGATATTCAAATTTATATATTACTTTATCAATATTAAGCCACACATTTGTATATTTCGTTACTATGTCCGAATTTTCGTTTGCTGGTTATAATGCAGATGTTACAGCACAAAGGAAGCATTATTAAAATTATTTTTAACATTTATGCATGCTCTTTTATTCCTAATATCGTCTGGTAATTCTATATAGCACGAGCTATTTAATGGATTGGCCTTATTTATAGCTTATTGTATTCCCATTGCTCTATCTAATGTCCATCCTGAGCCTCTTCTTTGAAATTTAGATAGTTGTGAAATTATTTCTTGTATTATGAATTTATAAATCCTTTTATTACCTCCTTCATTCAATATTGTATAATTGGGTGATTGGAATGTTAATCGTTCTACTTGTTTATTATCTTGCTTACGAAAATAGGCATATAATTTAATACTGGTTTTCAGCCCTCTGAGGATCCTAATATTAGTGTTTATTATCTCAGATACCATATTTTTTTACTGAAGTCAAAAATGAATAGACTGTACTAAATTAAAGGTATTTTTCATGTTATATGTTGTTATCCTACTTATAAAAGCTTTATGAACTAAGTAATTTTTGTTGCTTCTTCTTCTATTTCTTCTGTTAACAAATAAATTATTATAGAATAGAAATATTTCTTCTAATTATTTTCTATCTTCGGGATATAATTCATAGATATTAGCATCAGCCAAAGGTAAATTTGCAAAATTATTCCTTGTTCTTTTTATCTGCTTTCTTTTTCTCCGGTCATCTATAAGCCATTGCATAATAAATGGTATAAGATTTCTAATTAGGTCGTTTTTCCTTAGTCTGCTTCTATATGTTATTTTAAAATATCTAGCAATATCTCTCAACTCCCTTACTCCTGTATCGTTCATCTCAGCTGTTTTTTAAGCCTCCAGTTTTATTTCTATTTATAAGAGAAAAATGTATAAATAAAATATAATAACAGATATATGGGGTAAATCGAAAAGTGTTTAAATTACTGGGAAACCGTATTCTACTTCATTTCATGAAGAGAATTCTCGATATAATCACTAAAACATCATTTACATGTGATTGAATATTTGTGCTTACCATTTTTATTAAGAGAGAATAATTTTATAGATTTATTCTCATTACACATTTTACATGTTTTGTCGGATAATTATCATGTTGATTTTTGTTTAGAATATCTAATGCTGTATCGTGTAATTTACTATCTTTATGCTTTTTGAGAGATGTATATAAATATATTTTCCACATTCACACATTACTCTCTCTTTTTTTAATTAATGACGACTATTAGCATATTCACTAACATTTTTTACAGATGTTAAAAAATGTTTATCTTTTGTGCATTTATGTGATGCAAAAGTTTCTTTATATATATATATATATATATATATATATATATATATATATATATCACCACATTTTTTAGATTGTTCAGATATGGTATTATTGTCCATTTCGATCATCGTTTATTTTCATATATTAAGAACATTAATTAATAAAGATAAAGAAAGTTTTTTTTTTCCTTTTTATATTTTTTTCTCTATAAATTACGCAAAACAAAAAATTGAATTTCTCCTCAAGAAGTAAAACAGTTCGTATTAATTGACTAAACTACACGATTTATAAATAAATAAATGGCTTACTGCTACAGATTTGGAAATTTATTAGTCTAAGTTTGGTAAAAAAATTAATTGTTTTCTAGATGGTAAGTATAAAATTACTTTACCAGAGTGCTATGTGAAGATACTTGATAAAAATGCTTTGAAACTAATAAATGAGATGGAAGTGTTTATATCATATAGAGGCTTAAAGAAATGAAGAATGAAAAATCTATACATGATACTGAAATCAATATTTAAATTCTATCAATTATATTTTTAATATTCTTCATTTTATTTTCTGCTAGTTTTGCTTGGTTTACCCTGTGTCAAATCCTGCATGCTAATTTTTGAAAAACTGCTAAAATTTGCTTTTTTTTTTTGTTTAAAATTGCTTGTTTTTGAGAGCTCCTTTTTGAAAATCTTTTAGAGCTTATATTTCGCCCTCAAATACCTCGATTTTAGCTTTAATTTGCTTGATTTTCATAGTTTTTCATTTTATTTAAGATTTTGAGTTTTTTATTTTTTCCGGTACTTTTAGACGAAATAACCCTATTTAGTGCACTGCAATTTTGTTGTAATTTTAGAAGAAATAACCCTTAAAATTCTGATGAGCCAGAATCACCCTTTTACATCTACTCACCATAACTGATGTAAAACAATGACTGATTTACATTTTTGTTTAATGCAACCCATCGCGTTCCTCGTTTTATTTATAATCTAAGTTAACTATCACACATTCATGAAGGTTTGGTTTCTTCAGTAAATCATCTCTTATATACACACCTCGAAAATATGGAATATTCAGTCTCTTTACAAATGCAATAATGTGTGTGAGTGCATGTTTTTGAAGTTTACAGAAGTCTTTCTGCACTTATACATCTTCCCGTAATTGTATCTATGAAATAAAATGTAATTGAACAGAAACATGGAATTCGTTTACAGCCAAATATTGTGTATATAGTAAATGGTCGATCTTCATGTGGAGAAACTTGTGTTATTATGTCGTTGTTGGAATATCCGAATGGGTTAAAGATTAAAAACGTATATTTGTTTTGTAAAGCAATACAAAAAGACAAGTACCAAAAATTAACGAACATTCTGTCGTCAATTGAAGGAATGTAAAATTTTCGTTTTACTAATAATGATTAAATTGTGCCTCCAAATAAAGTTTTACCCAATTCAGCAACGTTTTATGTTTGATAAACATTCAAACGTCGACTGTTTTTATCTGCCACAAAGTTATGCGCGTACTCCAAAACATAATTTGCTCAGTAACACAAACATGTTAATTGTGTTTAAAACGAATAATGTATTCGAATGTGTTCATGTTGTGCTTTCACACTCGCTCGCAACCCCTAGCATTTCCCATTGGTCCGGACGCTGACAATAAAATATATGCGACACCCGGTTCTTTTGTAATTCGTCTTCTGATCTCCCATATGTGTAGATGTCACCACTCATCAATTGATTATGACATTCGCTCTTCCCTTTAGTTTCAAATCCCAGTTATCGGTGAGTAAGAGGAGGGTAACATTTAGGCATTGCAATGAGTCCCCCAAATCTTGGGCGCATTTATTCAGTGTTGGAATGTAATAGTCATTCTTATTTTGAATTGGATCCACAGAGTTGTACTAATAATACTACCAATATACGTAGGTTGGAAACTAATTCAACTTCCGACCTTACCTCGACCAACGATGTGTTGTTGCCCAAACCGCAATACGTCCTTTTGGACACCGCATTCGGTGCTAGGCTCTATGTTGTGTGTACCCCAATGATATAACCCAAAGTGACACGAAAGTTTAACGATTTTTTGAAACATGTAAAGCACCTCTTCAGGCTTCAACGTTGGCAACACCCTGGCAATTTAGACTTAGCATCAACAGAGCGATTAAGGTTTTGAAAAATTTGTCCGCTGAGAAAGTCACTACAGAGACTTTTTATTTCCAGAGTGAAGCCATTCCCTTCTTGCATTCGTCCAATGTTGGCGAAATGTATGACGATACCATAGTCCCTTGCCTAACAACAAGACTTGGTCAGTTCCGTGTTAGGGGCAGTGGCTGGGCAATGCAGGTTTTATTGCATATGGATATCCATATCTCGCAATTCAGACCATTCCGCTCACACTGAATTGCCGAAGTTTATTGCAAATAGGAAAGCCTGCATTAATGAACAGTGACCGAAAGACATGTGCTTCCATTACGCATTAGTTGAGGAGTTTATTTCCTGTCGCAAAGAATGCCGAAAAATTATTTTCGTATACAAAACCTCATGAGGTTTTGGATACTGAATGATTGTAGAGTCCTGTGGTATTGAGTAACATTACAACTTTTTAGGAGATCAAATATATTTCTATCAATGTCTACTGTATGGTATACAAAGATAAAATTATTATTGATGAAACTTTAAATAATGTCCAGGAAGGATTAGTGTTGCTCCTGTACGGCATGCTCGCCGTGTTAATGTTTTGGCCATTCGTGCCAATGGTAATACTGCAAACTTACATTTTGCATTAATCAATAATCTGCCATAGCTGCTTAACAGCCAACTGAGTAAGAACAGACACAAGACATTTATTTGCGATCGTTGTTTCCAGTATTTCATAACTGAGGAGATACTCGCAAACCATAAAATCCTCTGCCAGCAACACAGTGCATTTCGCTGTACTTTCTCCTCTGGAGATGAAAAGTACCTTGAATACACTGATTATGCCAAACATCAAAGATTGGGTTTCGTCGCATATTGTGACATAGAATGCTATCTGAAACCCTTGTCCACTTGCCTACCCAATAATGATACAAGTATCACAACAATCATGAACCTACATATTCTAGATGTTTTTAGCCTGCTGCTGGTATGGTCATAGAATCCATCTTTATCTCAATATTCTGAGTTCGTGGTTGAGGATATTACGTGTCAATTAATGGATACACTAGTTGAACTAACAAAGTGGTTTGAAGGAATATATAGCGTGAATGTTCCTATGAAGCTAAAAACCGCAGCTGACGAAGCTAGGTTGGTGGAACAAACAAGTCGTCATATTTGTAAGACAGAACTCGGCACAGATTTTGTGGTTGACCGACCATCTGACGGGTGAAATCAGAGGCCTCATACACAATAAATGCAACTTGAATTTCAGACTACCAAAAAACACCTTGTGGCTGTATTTCATATCCTGCAGAATTACGATGCTCACTTGCTCATAAAGCCCTTGGCTAAGAGACACATACCACATCCCGACAGAAGCATGTTCATCGAAAATCCAGGTAATCTTTTGGTTCTTGGATTGACGTTGGAAAAATTTTATCCATCACCAATTACATGCCCAATGGGACTCACTTGAACTGATCTACGCAAGTCATGCAAATGCGATTCATTGACTCAATTCAATTCATGAGCGTATCTCTGCGGACTGGCAGGTAATTTAACGCCTGCGCAACTGAGAATCTCCCGCTCACTGTTTCCAAATAATATCCTGTTTGAATTGGCACAAAGGTAGGGAGTATTTTCTTATGAGTTTGTTAAGTCTTTAAGAAGTCTGATGTGTACCTCACTCCCACCAAAGAACGCATTTCATAACATCATAAAAGGTGAAGGCATTAGCGATGACGACTATGCTCATGCCCAGGCCATGGGGAATGCGTTTAACTGCATAAATTGCTGCAGTATGCCATTCATTTTTTACACGTGGACACGTGTTTGTTGGCAGACATTTTTGAAAATTTCAGGACTATATGTTTCGCAAATTACTGTCTTGACCCCGCCATGTAAGACACAGTTACGTCCCTTTCATGGGACACTTTATTTGTAAAAACAGGTGCGTGGTTAGAGGTGTCGTCTGACCCTGACCTGTACCTTTTTGTATAACACGGGGTTAGGGGCAATATTACCCAGGTTTCCAAAAGATGCGCGGAAGTCGACAAATTTTACATGGGCGAAGAGTACGGCCCCAGTGAGGCAGAGGAATATATTTGTTACTTTGATGTAAACGGGCTGTGCAGTCATACCATGTAATGTAATCTTCCCATTGGCAATTTCGAGTTGTTTGAGCCAGGCATATATTCTTTTCGCGGATTTCGGGAACACAGACAATGATGGGACACTTGCTTTTTCGCAGAAATAAATTTGTCGTTTCCTAATGAAATTCACCACGCCTTATCAGATATACCTCTTGTCCCAGTGCCTGGTATACTCCGGACAGCTTGCATGAGAAATTACTTTTGACACTCGTGCCGCGGAAAAATTATGTTATTCACAGGGAAACACCGAGATATTATTTGAAGTATGGAGCTGAACTCTATGTTTCGCATCGCGTTCTGCGCTTTTAACAGGATGCCTGGATGGCCCCGTACATAGAAATTTAACTTTGTGAAATGTGCCCAGGCTGCAAACGATTTTGAGAACTCATTTCTTAAATTGATGATAATTCCATATATGGAAAAATATTGCAGAATGTCCACTGTGAATGGGACATCAGAGTCGTATCGCAGTATGACACAATTTACGGGGCGGCAGAATTGATCGGGCACCCGACTTTCAAGTCAAGGCGAATATCGGTGAAAATATAGTCCTGATCCAAATGTCAAAGGTCTGTGTTTTCTTAACAAGACTTCGTACACAGGTGTTGATATTTTAGATTTGTCCAAATTGACCTTGAACGATTTTTATTACAATTATATGGTTCCTAAATTTCCTCAGCCAGCTTTACAACTCTTGTATTGCAATACCGACTACCGCTTGTATTAAATTAGCTGTCATGACGTGTACAAGTCAATAGCGTCAGATTTGAAAGCACGTTTTGATACCTCCAACTAATAAATCCCACGTCAATAGATAATGTTTAAGTCTAATTGTGAAGCTAAATTTAATATCAAAAATACCTTAAAACCGGCATACCTAAATATGCTCCCTCTATACAAAACGAATATTCTCTGCGCTGTAATGTTATGGGCATTAAAGAAAATCCATAGGCTTCACATGTGGTAAAACAGAGAGACAGTTATATAATTCTCACCAAATGTCATAATTTATCAACCAAAGAAGACAAATTCTATGATGGCTGTAACTAAGTAAATTGCTTTAAATATATAATCAAAACTTCAAAGTTGAAGATTTATACATTTCTTTGTTATTAAGGACAATTTTACATAAAATCTATTAAATATGCTAACTTTCATTCACTTAGCCTTGCTGACGTATTTCCTTTCCCACAAATAGTTTGCTAAACACCCAGGCTACAATCGTAATATGTAAACATCTATATCTCAAGTAAGAAAAAATGCAGTTCAAAATGGCTTACTATTTGTGTCGTTAAGTATTGTTTTTTCAACACACATGCGTAATTTTTAAAACAAGCGGTTCTAGTAATATTTTGTTGTTACATTGTCGACCGTGCGCAGACACACACACACACTCGTCTAGCTTAGATTGGTGTCATGACGGGGTTGTCAGTTACTGACGAAACCTAACATGAGCATCCAGGAGCAATAACATATATAAGTAAGAATTTCTGCAAATTTTTTTTAATATGTGTTAGACAACTAAGTACTCACGTGTTATATTTCAAATAAGGCACGTTGGGCGATCCAATGGGGAATATATATTTTCCTGGTTCACGCATTCAACCTCTATTACATAAATAAAACACTTTTACTAAATAATGAACATGTAAAATGAAAATTTACTTGTACAATTAAAAACTTTGGAAAAGAACATTTGGCTTACGAATGGTGTTAAAGTAACATGTCAAACAGTTAATAGAACATATACACAATGGTATTAAGGTAAAACGTTCAAACATTTAATAAAACATATACTTACAAAACTAGCTTATAAGTTTTCTGTGAATGTGATGGAGAGTGTCAGCAAGATCTGGTGCTGCTGCTGTGCGCCTGGCAGAACTATCAAAACTCTATGACACACAAAGAAATTGTTTGCGCTGCAACTTACTGTACATTGAAAAGTTTTGTGAAACATTTACACAAGGTGGAAAATAATGATATGAGGTGAGAAATCCAAAAAGAATTGTGTATAACGGTTCGATTTTTCAAGGAAATAATTCAAAAGCAATTTGCGTACATTTGCATCGCAACTTATTATTACAGAATGAATTTAAAAATTAGTAAAATTAATTTCTAGCAAATTTAAATACTAAAGAATGTGAGTTTGTCAATTTGGCAAATACAACGCTGGGATTTCTTGAAAGGATATAATGTTACAGTTTGAAACAGATGTGTAGTTATTCCTTGCTTATAATTGCCGTATTCACTGTTAACTAAACGATTGTTTCGACGTTGGGTATCAACGTTGGGTATCAACGTTGGGTATCGTATTGTAAACCAATTTTATGTAAATTCTGTTTTATTTATGTTCAGGTTTGATGCGTGTGTCATTTTTTACACCGTGATTAGGGCATGAGTTTTCTAAAACGAATTCAAGTGTAACTAAGCAAATGCGTAAGTTTATTTAATGTTGTTGCACGGTTGCTCCGAAGTGAAAGGGTAGGATGTGAGAGAGATGACTGATGATGATTCCTTATGCTCTTTGGCGGCAGAGCTGTGAACTACTCACATGCGTCTCTGTGGTGCGCGAGCAATTGAGGGTGAAAGAAAGCCTTGACTATCTGCACCTTTGAGTTGGCGCTGAGCTCTCATTCGTAACATAAATGCAGGTAACAGATTAGGTTATAAAGTGTGAAGTAACATTAATGGGGACTTAATAATTAACAAAATATAATATATAATTACATTGCTTACTTAGTTGTCATAACTTTTAACACTATTTGAAAACAATAGTATGATTTGAAATGATAATACAAAATCCATACAAAACTTACGCTACTACATGCAACTGAGCATTATAACAAATAGGAACGCGTTTGAACAGTAATAAATGATTTTATTAGTAAATTTATTTTTCTTAACTTTAACAAACATTACATATTGGTTGAAATACGCTTGTGTATATTAAGTAACACATAAGTATGTACCATGCTTTCTTAATCTTGATGTTGGAATGAGTAACCTGTAGTGTGGGCGGGCAGAAGACTCGATGAGGTGAGGATGGAGCAGCGGCCTGCAGTCTCGCACGCAATGCGCTAGGGCGACGGGGGTGATTATTTGTACTGTGCTCTACGTGGGTAGTAACATATGAGTTTTCGTGTAATTTTAGCAGGGTTTGCTTACACAGCTGAACATTAAAAATTACTGAAGGAATATTTTTTACACATTTTACTTAATGGTGGGGACAACAGTTACACAGAGTGGGACATATTATAAGAAACTTTACTGAAACAGCATTTATATAATATTAAATGTAAATTTAACTTATACTGAAAATTCATTTAATAAAATAACATGAGTTGGGTTTTTGGGATTGTAGATATAGTGAAATATATACAGAGTCTGACTTCTGTTATGAGTGGCACTGTGTCGACGTGCTCTTAGGCTGTATGTATTCGTTTAATTGGCAATTTACCTCGTTACTTATTGTTTAATTAGTTTCTCTTTGTGTATGATTGTATTTATATTTAATTTTTAAATGGAAATTCATCTTGTTGCGCGTACTCCATAATTGTCTTGTTGCACTTATTTGTAATGCGTTTTTCATTGGTTATAAGTTGCCCGTAATTAGTAACTGTCTCAATGCTTGTTTCATTCATGTTTCATTGGTATAGTCTATTCACGGTATAGTGAGCACTTTTGGAAGACCTGCTTAAGATCTATTTGTATACACGTAGTATATTCCTTCACCTTATGTAAAATTAACATTGCAATGGTCCTCATCACTTTATTCATGCGTTTGTCAATTGAATCTGTAAAATTATTAAGAAACTATATGCTTTACGAATCTGCTCATTTTTACACTACGATGCATTAAAAAACAGGAAGCGAAAGAAATAAAGTTAAGTTATCACAAATGGTTACCTATCACGTTTTATTCGGCATTAAGATATGGAACTACTCTCCATCCATCTTTACCAAATTAACTGGGCGAATGTCACTCAGTGCGCCATTAAAATATATGCATGCAAAGACAGTGACATTTTTGTAATGTTCGTTTCTAATGTGCTCACTTCATCGTGAACAGCCTTTGAATAGTTTTTCGGCATATATTTTGTGGTTCATTTCACGTAGTTAGTAATTGTCTAAGTAGTTGTAATTTATTGGTTTTATTTGTGTCGGTGTTTGTCGTTGATTTGTTTTTTTCGCTGCTACTCAGTTCCTCGGAATATATTTCATGTCTTGGTCCTTGTTCGATTAAAATGCCTATACATGTTTAGGTCAAAATTCGTTATTTTTCAAACACATTAATATTAAAATTCCGAACTCAGTCACTCGGCCCAACGTCACAGCTTTTGTGCTCAGTCGTGCGACAGAGAATGAAGAAGTAAGGTATACTCTCTCTTCGAACTCATCCTCTCGCCAGCTAGCAACCAAAACGGACGTGCCCGACACCCCATCCTTCCCCATACTAACCATCACAGCTCATTCCATCTTCACACTCAGAACCGGACTGACCTCTGCCGCTCCCGGCACCCACTTTCCCACCCTTCTTAAATCCTCAGACTCAGGCCAGGACGGGCCTACCCTGCTGCTCTCTCCCCCTCCTGCGCCACACAAACCATTACTGCTCATTCCCTCGACAGCCAGCGAACAAGACGGACGTGTGACACTACCGCCACTCCCCCCCCCCCCCCCCAATCCTCAACCAGCCACAGAGCTCATTCCATCGCCAGACTCCGCATTGTTAATATCCAAAACGACCTTCATGCCATTCTTGCTCCAAGATCCACATATATGCTGCTGATCCCGACCCTCAGAACTCAGTCGACCAACAGACTCCGAAGAGGCAACGTCTACACGTTGGCCACAATTATCCCTTTCAATAAAACCCTTACCATTATACAACCAACACTTTCAATTAAAGGTAACCATTTATTGCAAAAATTTAACCCTTTGCATGCTAAACTTTACCTATTTTTGACAATTTTTTACCCTTAACATGTAATTAACCCTTTCGATCAAACAATTAACCCTTTCAATCAAACAATTGCGATTAAACAAGTAAACCTTTGAACACCAAATAGCACTTAGGTCACTCTTGCACGAGTGATCTGAAAGCTCAATGCTCTCACTACTCCACGGGTTGGGGTGGTGATGGTCCATACATATGGAGTACATATATCTAGTGGAAGGGAGCGAACTGCCTGTAGTCTGTATCCTCTCCTCCTACACACTCGCGGGTTTGAACAAATGCATCTGTCCCTATGCCATTCTAGAAGTGAGCCAGAAGTGATACACGGTCACTACTCCCGTAGAATCGCAAACTTCAGTGGTCAAGTTAGCAGTATCTGGAATTCATTTGTGATACCCAAAAGCCCTTTTCACCGAGCGTCTGCCAGTTTATAAATTTTGACCCGTAGTTCTTGAAGTAGACATCGTTGAGTAGAGAAATGCACTGTTTACTTTTAGTTTGGCTGTAATCTTCTGTAGGAAACTGAAAATCTACCTAAATTTGGTTTACATATTTTTAATTCGTGTCGGTCATTTAAGCAAATACTTCTTTCATTAATTAAAATTTAATTGTAACACTTCCTCACTGAATGAACGCTGAATGGAAATTGTCTGCTTAACAAAATCTCTGTTCAAGGGGCTTTAAATTGAGCTAACTGGGATTATTTTTCTTTTACATTATTAATATTTAGATTCACTATATACTTAACGACCGTGTGAGTGATTTTCTTTAAGTGATATAGTCACATCACGTACATTAAGGTTGCTTTAAACTTGGCTAAACAACAGAAATATGTTTCATGTAGATTATATTAGAGTTTGTAGCCTATAAACTCTTATTTCCGAGTAACCTACAAAGCTACCATAAGAACTGAAATTAATTTATTCGTGTACGAAGCCAATTTATACAGCTAGTGTGTGAGTAACACTTAATTAATACTATGTTATTAAAATGTGCATGTGCAGCGGAAATAATATTCTGCTAGCAAAAAGAACTAAGAACAGAACAGATCCACCGGCGCTTACATGTCAGAAGACACGAATCTCACTAACTTGCAGCAAGGAATTATTTAGTCAGCTTTTAAAATTATCTTCCAAACGGCGAACATTTTTAATGGCAAAACGTAAACGAACTCGAAAGGGGCGAATAAAAGTTTGCAAAAAGTAGATTCCCGGGAATAGGAAGTAGGAAAGGAATGCACAAACAGTATAAGTTATGCGGAAAACGAATGTGACCTTTAACGCCAAAGGAAATCATAGAGTAATTCATAACTTCAGTTCCAAACGAGTGAAGTTCTCTATGCTTACGGGGAGGGGCAGATCTATGACAATATATTACGAAACCACGCATAATCTCTGTGTTAGGAATACTAATATGCCTACAAAATAACTGCAGAAAGAATACTGCGAATAAAAAAAATAGCAATGTTATGACACTCGTCACATCTCACCGAGACTCCTAACTGCACTATCCCACGTTTATGTTGACAACACATGGCCGCAGAGCTTTTCCTTTTAAGCGCCCTCCGCTGAGTGTTGTTGTTAGTTGGATAAACCTCTCTCACAGCTTCCAATTCTGTCCCGTTCCTTGCTTTTGTTGGCAACTTCCCGCCAGTAAACTCTCGTGACTCGTCTCACACATTCTTTACTTTTTCTCTCCTGCTCCCGCGTCCATCCGGGGGTAGCCATTCTGTTGACAGTAAACATAGGTCGCCCACCAACGTGCATCCTCATTACATACTGAAAGTGTATTCGATTACCGGTCTAAACGCTGTGTTTCCGGTTTTTTCATGTTTTTCCGAAATCAGTCCAGACCATTACAAAGTCATTCGCCATATGCGATCTTCCAAGTCAGCTGCCCCAGCTCCAAACACCCTGTTTTTGACGAGACGTTACAACTGCCAAGTCATTTCGTTCCACATTCCAGGCTCTTCTTGTATTCTTTTAGTATGTTTTCGAGGAACGTTGTTTTTATTTCGATTATTCGTTAAACTGTTATTCAAATAGACGTTATTATTCTCGTGTCAGAAACATACATATTTACACAGTAACCAAAATTAATTAATATTGGGACAAAACTTGTCCACTTCCAATGCATTTTCCGAGGACTGATATTAGATCATCTACCGTTCAGGAGACTAGACACAGTCGACACTGGAGCATGTGTGGAACACTCTGATCTCCGCAGTCACACTTGATGTCGTCCTTAGCGTAGCCCCATCTTGCCAGATTAACCTTGGAGCTGCCCACTCCTGATCTCAGCCTATTCAGAGACATTCATATCAGCCATCAACATTCTATTGTCGCATATGTTTGACCAAATTTTAGTAATATTCTTGTACCATAGGACACGCCGAGTTAAATGTAAGCAGTTGTGTAAATAGAGATCTTTCAAGGAAGCGAATACTACGGAAGTATTACTCGACCGCGAAAAGTGTGCAGCCGGAGTATATGCGAACTACAGGCGACATTTTCTGCCCCCAGCCATTCACAGCCAGGGGTGGAGGAGAAGAAAGCTTTCAGCTGCGGACGGGTAGTGTAGCACTGGCCATAACTCGTGCCACAGTATTTCCCGTATTCGTACGCTCGCGAGTGATGGAAGCGTTTATGGGTGCGTGAATGATAGGTACAAGGCGTGGAATAAAAGAGGCAGCAGTGTGAGGTGTTTACGGCATCGATTAGTAAGTAAAGTTATAAAATTTACTTAGTGCAGATAAGTCAAGGAATGTGATTAATTTTGTGATAAGGAAAACGAATCCAGACAACTGATTAATCCGATATGTCATGCTAATAAATGTGCAGCAGCTGCAACAGGTATCGGAATGAACTATATGCAAAATTAGAAAAGAAGTAAAAATGCTGATGTGAGGAGTGAAAAAATGCATACACCCGGGGAAAAAAGGGTGAGAAATATTAAACAGATATCTTTAGATCATTTTTATTTTAGTGTATACGGCGCACCGTGCCTAAGTTTTATATGGTTAAAGAAGAAGACCCTACTATACAGAAATAGCTTACTGTTAAAAAAAAAGAGATAGATTTTCCTGGGAAAAGAAAGGCTTTCACAAACCTTTAAAGAAATGGGGGTTTCACTTCAAAAAGTGTATATACAAAAGAAATGATTTAATGGAAATAAATTACATTCTCGCCGGGATAAGGGGGTATACAAGGCGAATGAGGCACACTGAGCAAACTTGTGTAGTCAAAAAGGCATTAAAATGTGTTTTTATTTATGTATATAT
The DNA here is from genome assembly GCA_029891345.1 of Dryococelus australis. Lineage (NCBI taxonomy): Eukaryota > Metazoa > Arthropoda > Insecta > Phasmatodea > Phasmatidae > Dryococelus > Dryococelus australis. The sequence continues at coordinate 264,495,529 of CM056993.1, forward strand.
ATACATACACACATATACATACAGGCTGTGTCTAAATTCCCATTACACATTATAAGGGCTTGAAGTGGGGACCAAGATGGTTACGTTTTGCATGGGAACTTATGTGCGGAAACGTACCGTTGCCCCACGATAAACAAAACACCATCACATCACATGTTGACTCTCCCACGTCTGCAACATTCTGTAAGTTGTTTATTTTCTGGGTCCACTTACAAGAAGGGCTCGAAGTGACTGCAAGTAACGCATACACAAACACGGTACCTACGTATCATGTTCTGGTACAAACTATCACCAATACCTGCAAGTCCCAGATCCGCCGCAGACATAATCCGCGCCAGTAGGTCCTCCTCTCATTCCACAGGGGTCTCGTAAATCAAGCCGTTCATGTGGCTCCACAGGCAGCAGTCTAGTGGAGTCATGTTTTGTGAACGTGCAGGCCAAGTAATCGGGCCACCTCGATCTTTCCACTGTTGGCCAAAACCATATTGGTAGAAGTCACCCATTCGTCATATTGTATGCCGATGACCTTGACCTTGGCCCCGTGACCTTTATTGACTTTTAACACAGTTATTCTGGAAAAATACATAAAAGTCAACGAACATACTACATTACAGACTACAGCCATCATATAAGATGCTGACTACCTTGAGATTGCTGACTTGAATGATCTTGAATATCCGAAACAAAACTAAAAAAATACATAAATCTTAGGAAGCATACTATGTTACAGACTGCCACCACCATATTAGATGAATTTAACGTCGACCTTGACTCCATAACGTTACTGTCAACCACGTTAATTTCTTGCACAGCGAGATGTCGACACTTATAGTTATAGACATAAAAAATCTGTAAATCTCCATTCTATTTTTTTAAATATTTTTTACAATCAGCAGTATAGCTGCATGCACGACGCAGCACTTCGACTATGTGTGTAATTTATTAAATATACTATATTTATAAATTGAATTAAAAGCATTACGGCCGATAGAAGGTTACGACAAACAAAATATAAAGAAAAACTAATTAATAAATAACAATTTATTGTTTTGTAAATACAACTTCAGAAGAAAGCAGTTCATCACATAATCTGATATAACCCCGAACCTCTAGTTCTCTAATGTTCGAAACCATCTCTTTCATGTTCGAGTAATACCCCCCACCCCCCTCCCCGTCATTCCTCATGAAGCTCAAACAAATATCTAAGTCTGTCTACATGTTTTATTCGGGTCTTCGGGAAATAGCAGTCAGTATAACCGGCGTCTTCTGCCTTCTTCGCATCACTTGTCGAAGGAAACTCTGGGAAATGTGTGGAAACATCGAGGTAATCATTACACCATCACTGTCGTCTTAGACATCATCAGTGATGTCTTCATGATCATCACTTCTTGCTTCATCTTCAATATCAAGTTTACTTTTCTTTATTGCAGGAGTTGTAGGTTCATCAGTATGGTCGTTTATTTTGAAACTCCTTGAATTTACGCGAGCGTCTTGCAAGTGAACCTTCCATACAGACCGACTTAATCATTCCATATTTAGCACAAACTGCCTCCTCATAGTGGCCTACGGAAACAGTAGCAATCGTTGTAGCAGGAGTTATTGAAGATATCACTTGCTTGCTCCCAGTAGATGAACCATCCCAAAAGAAAGCGATGAACTGCTCGAACCCACGCCTGTACCTTCCCTTATGTAGCAGACAGCCCTTAACGATCGTCAAAAATCCATAATTCTTTTCCCAACACAAGGAACACATTTCTTTGAAATCTGATAGCATCGTGTCAGGACTAATGTGATCGTCGTAAACATGGCATAAATTTATATCGTCTATGCGAAACCGCACCAATATGTTTTTATTTTCGCGGAGCATCTGTTTGGGTATGCGCGAATAACTCTGGCCGAGGTACACACATTCCACATACGTGTCATCCCATGCTAAAGTATTCTTGAATGAAAGTTTGTTTCTCGCAAGCAATGTCATGGAAGACAAATATCGAGTTTGACAATGCTTCGGTCGGAGGTACGACGGCTTCATTATAGCTGCATAGGAAATAACCCGTAGCCTTCCAGGGCCTGCAGTACTCGTGCCAATTGCTGGTATTTCGGTGGCTGAAGCGATTTTGAATATAGGTACATGTTCTCGAACCGAAGGCTGTTTGGTTCTTCCAGCAGATTTAGTAGGGCTCATTTACACTTTGATGAAAACTCGATCGCAGAATCAGCTCTGGCGAAAACCAGTTAGCGATGATGCAGGATGTGGCTACATGATCATCGAGCTAAAAGGCTGGCCTTCGTACTTGCAACTCATCTTTGCGGTATCGGAGTACTCTGAGAAAACCCAGAAATACTCGTTCGCTCCAGAAGAATACACACAGGTATTATATATAATTGTAATGTAGATAAATATGTATAGAAAATATATTTATATATAAGTTATCAATATACCTAATTATTTATAGAATAGATACACTAATATACAACATAGAAATATACATAATTATGTATAGAATAAATATAGTACATGCATGTGTTCTTCTGGAGCCAACAAGAATTGTAGGGGTTTTCTACAAGTGCTCCCATACAATGAAGATGAATTGCGAATACAAAGGTCTGCCTTTGACCCCGACGTCTACAGAGCCGTGACCATCATCGCTAACTGGTTGTCTCCAGTGCCGATTCTGCGATCGATTTTTCACCAGAGTTTAAATACGCCCCTTTCATACATTTTCGTTAACAGATGAAAAATGCCAAATATGCATCTGGTGTGTCGCTTCTGCGGTTATGCATTTAAAGCTTTGCGGAATTTACGACGACACGAAATAACGACCTGCAGAATGAAAAGTTTGAGAGTGACTTTTGAATGCAAATTCTGCCAGAGGCAGTTTTGCCAAAGTAATGCTTTAAAAAGACATTCTACAATGTGCAGCACTGATCTAATGCAATCTCCACCTCCACCTCCATCTGCTCTAGAATAGTGTAGTGGTAAAATACATATTATCAAGCAAGATGCTACTTTTCTCATACGCATTCATGCTTAAGATGAACCTATCTCCCACGAATCGCGACATGGAAGCCTATTTCCGAATACAGTGAGGTGCATCATCGCGGGACCATCGGGATGCGACAAGACATGCGTCTTACTGAGCTTGCTAAAAGAACCCTAACGACCAGTTCGAGAAATTGTACTTATATTAAAAATCGCTTCAGCCACCGAAATACCAGCAATTGGCACGAGTACTGCAGGCTCTGGAAGGCTACGAGTTATTTCCTATGCAGCTATAATGAAGCCGTCGTACCTCCGACCGAAGCATTGTCAAACTCGATATTTGTCTTCGATGGCATTGCTTGCGAAAAATAAATTTGCATCCAATAGTACTTGTGCATGGGACGACACGTGTATTTGGGCTGTGTGTACTACGGCCAGACTCATTCGCGCATACCCAAACAGATGCTTCGCGACAATGCAGACATGTTGATGCACGGAAATGGCACTATCGGATTTCAAAGATATGTGTTCCTTGTGCTGGAAAGAGAAACATGGATTTTTGACGATCGTTAAGGACTGTCTGCTACATCAGGGAAGGTACAGGAATCGGTTCGATCAATTCATCTCTGTCTGTCGAGAGGGTTCGTCTACTGGAAGCCAGCAAGTGATGTCATCAATACCTCCTGCTACATCGATGACTACTGTTTCCGCAAACGATTATTACGAGTCAGTTATTTCTAAAGACGGGATGATTGAGTCGGTCTGTGCGGAATGTACACTTGCAAGACGTTGGCATGTAGTCGACGAACTTCAAAATAAACGACCATCAGCTCTAAACACTGATGAGCATACAACTCCTGCTACAAAGAAAAGCAAACTAGATATTGAGGATGAAGCAGGAAGTGAAGACGATCGTGAAGACAGCATTGATAGTGACTATAATGACGGTGATGGTTTTGCAGACAGTGATGATTCCATCGACGATTCCACACATTTCCCCAGCGAGTTTCCTTTGACAAGTGATGCGAAGAAGTCAGAAGATGCCGGTTATACTAACTACCTACCCATGTAGCAAATCACACATAAACCATTTATGGTTTACAGTTCGATGACAAGCAGGCAAACAGTTGGCCAACAGCTGGCATGAACCTGGCACTATTGCTAGTCCTGAAGTGTCACCACTAACTAGCCATACTCTGCCTATATTTGACCCAGGTGTGGTGAACACAAATGGCCCGTATGTCTTACACTATCTCTTAAAAACAATTATTTTAACCATCAATATCATCTTTTCTTTGTTTTTAATTTCCTTTGCTTCTCTATTAAACACCTTATACGACATGAAAATCTTATGCTTACCGGCGGAGAAGAGGGGGCGCGAACCTACACCACTTGCATTGACAGCACAGCATTCTAACCATTACTCCGCTGTGTATTCTTATGTTTATATTAACTAATTTAGAATATAATGGGACTCGAATTTTTAACAAACACTAATATAATATAAATTGCACCAGTTATTTCATGGCCTTAAAATTTATTATGAGAACAAATCAGTTTTTAAAAAGATGCAGATAAGCGGTTAAAATACTGTCGTTTAGATAAATCTTCCCACGTGAATAGCGATATTAACACAAAACGTTGCCTTTAATGTAATCTTTCACATTATGTATGCCACTTGGATGCTATTCATCTGTTTTGAAATACAGTTGACAATTATAAATATTTTAGTGATATGAAACAACAAACTCCTTCAATGTTAATTTTCTAAAGGTGGTTGTACATTGTTTTTGTTATAACTTCTCATTTTAATTATATGCAATCATACATGTAAAACATTACATATGTCAAATTATTCAATACAGTGACGATGTCACACCTAATATTGTATTTATAGTATTTCGTCATAGATATTTCTATCGCTATATATTTACAAATAATCTACTCATTCTATCGTATTATCTATAAATATATTAGACACATATACACATATATGTGTATGTAGATTGAATAATCTATCTGTGAAGAGTAGGAGCTATCAAAATTACCATAATAAGCTTGATTGCACCAGCAATGGTCCATCGATGTACCTCTTCACAGCCATCAAATGGCCTGTAGATGGCAACCCATACTTTTACCAGCAATTATTATAAGTTCTGTGCGGCCATTGCAGGAATACAATTGGTAAGCCATTTATGGGCAAGTAATAGGTCACCTACTCTTAACTATAAGTTTCATTTCAATCAACATTTCATCAGTGGGCCAGAAACGGCATGCCAAGTGTCTTGTGATGCCAGAAGTTAACCATAGCAGGGCCAGTTGTGTAGACACATAAGTTTTCTGGGCTAGCAGTAATCCAGCAATGCCATCATTAAAACCACAGTCTGCCGACTGTCTCTTAAGTACGAGAAACGTATAGTGAAATGCCATCAATAACCCAAAAATCGATAAGTGCTGCCATTGCTGGAATACAGTTGGCAAGCCATTTGTAGATGATTATCAGTATACCCACTCTCAGCCATCAGTTTTATTTCCCTCAACATCCCATTAACGCGTCATTTATGGCATGCTAAGTGTCTTGTTGCTAGCAGTCAGCTATAGCAAGGTCATTTGTGTAAACCGATAAGTATTCAGTACCAGCAGTCATCCAGCAGTGCCAGCAGTAAAACCGAAGTCGGTAGACTGTGGCTTGCTACATGGGTATTTCCAGAAGACCCGAACAAACTTGTAGTAGACAGGCTTAGATATTTTCTTGAGCTTTAAAGAGGGGAGGATTACTCGAAAATGAAATCATCTCGATTTCAGTCACTAGCGAACTTAAGGATCGGCGTTATATCATATGATGTAATGAACTGCTTTCTTCTGAATTTGTGTTTACAAAATAATAAATTATTATTATAAAACCATTTGTTCTTTCTTTATTTTTTGTGTGTCGTATCCTTCTATCAGCCTTAAATTTTTAATGAAAAATATATTTAATAAATTACGCATGTAGTCAAAATCCTTCATCATACATGTAGCTATACTGCTGATTAGAAAAAAAAATTATTTCAAAACAGAATGGCAGTTACAGTTTTTATTTATGTCTATAAATATAAGTGTCGACAGCTCGCTTGACAGTGAAATCGAGAGATGAACTTAGTTGTCAGTAACATAGTATGCTTGTTCACTTTTATGATTTTTCTCTGGGTTTTTGTTTTCAAGGTCATTACAAATATTGGGTCAATGTCGAGGTTAACTGCATCTAATATGGCGGTAGTATGAAACATAATATATTTGCTGAGTTTTATGAATTTTTTCTTGATTTTTGCAAGGTTACTCAGTCATGGGGTCAAGGTAAAGGTGGTCTGCATCCAATATGGTGGTTGTAGTCTGTTATCAATATTCTTGTTGGCTTTTATGTATTTTTCTAGGTTTTTTGCTTTCAATGTCATGGGATCAAGCTCATCTGCATCCAGTGTTGCAAATGGGTGATATCTACTAAGATAGTGGTCGCCTACCAAGATGGCAAGACATGTGTGACTGAGGGGTCACCTCCCGAATTTTAATTTTTTTTATTACTTTTAAATAATTTTAACAAATTTAGTAGTAATTTTATTATCTTTTAAATTATTATTAATCATTTTTGGGATATTTTGGATTTTTATATTAAAATTTTTTTTTTTTTTTGCATTTTTGGGTCAAAGCTCAAAATTTAAAGGTCCGTACCTGGGTTGATGGTCCACCTCCCTGCTGTGACCGTGTGTCGCTCATCCACCTCTCCTGCTCTAGGAAAAAATTTTAAAGGAAAAAAGTAGAATTTTTAGGGGAAAAGGGAAATTTCTAGTTAAATTCATTCGATTTTGAGGGAAAAGGGAAATTTTGAGGGGAAAGGAGAGAAAAAATTTGATTGGTAGTGACATCAAAACATGGGGGCCGGGCAGCTCCGGCTCTCCGAGACCCCAGCTGCTTTCTCGTCAACCATGTTTTCCTACTTCATACTAGCCGAACACGAGTCAAACTACGATAAAACACTGTATTGAACTTTGCCACAGAATTTTCATGAATAAAATTATATGTTCACCACTGAAAGTCCCATAGGTACACGCAGCACCACGAGAACACTATGCGCCAGTTCAGAGCCCTGCGCGTAGCGGCAATGGCGCACTTGTAACGCGTGCCAGTGTAACCCTTATACAGAAGGTCCCACACTTCTCGGCCAAAAAAAAGAGAAAAATTATGCAGGCAGGCGGGCCTTTAAAACATTTGTAAGAAATTTCACTTGTAATGGTGGTTCATGGTAAATTGAGCACTTTTGAAACGAACCTTTTAAAAATGTCACTGCCCCTACTTCAAATAGTACACTGACTGTGATGATCCCAGTAAAGTTAGCAACGATGGAGGGAACGCATTTCCATGTTTAACGTTGAATTAAAAGTAAAAATTTAAAATTTTTAATCCACATATAGATATGAGAGTTAACATATTTGCAAAATATTTAATTTTATAACAGTTTAACTGTTTCACTCGACAGGCGCATGAATAAAATTACGAGGCTTACGACAATGTCAAATTTACATACACGACGCGTACACCAGTATATCTCCAGCAGGACTTTCAAAAGTGCTCAGTTTACACTGAACAACTTGTAATTTCGTGTCATCGACGGTGAAGCTTCAATCATCTTGGCCCTCCCAAAAGATGAATTCTCTTATATAAACCCCAGTTGCGTCGGTACAGGAAACGATCTCCCATAAACATTAAGAATTTTTCAAACGGCTGCTTGGGTTTACAGTTACTGCGCTCAGATGAGCCAATCCGGAGGGCTGAGGTACAATATAAAAAAATTGAGGTAGAGTTCCCTTACGTGTAACGGAAGCTAATTACCTTTACATGTATGGTAAAATTACCTTTCTAATGTAGAGGAAATTTACGAAACAAGTAAAGTACTATTCCCTAATAGTAAGGGAAAATTACCTGTCAAAATCGAGGGGGGGGGGGGGGGGAGAATCCCATAAAAGTAAGGGAAAAAATTATGTTATATAGTAAAATTATATTTAAAAATATTCCACGGTATTGGTAATGATAATTTTTAAATAGGCTATTCACGGTAAAATGAGCACTTTTGAAAGACCTGCTTAAGATATGATTGAATACAAGTTGTGTATTTTTCCACCTTATGTAAAACTGACATTGCCATGGGCCTCGTCACTTTGTGCATACGTAGGTCAAATGGAACTGTAAAATTATAACAAAACTAACTTATTTTAAAAATTTGATCTCGTTTTTACACTCCGATGCATTTAAAAAAAAAAAACAGAAAGCTTAAGAAATAATCTAAATTATCACAAATGGTTACCTAACACATTTTATATGACTTTAAGATATGGAACTATATTCCATCCATCGTTACCAACTTTACTGGGCACATGTCACTCAGTGCACCAGTTAAAATATATGTAGGTATGGGCAATGACTTTGTCCTAAGGTTGATTTCAAAAGTGCTCACTTAATCGTGAACAGCCTTTAATTTTCCCATTGTTGTTTACAGTGTACTTGTGCGCGTGTTTGCAGTTGGTGGTGCGCGAGATGAACCGGCTGGGCATGATCGTGGACCTATCGCATGTGTCGGTGCCCACCATGCTGGACGCGCTGCGGGTCAGCCGCGCGCCAGTCATCTTCTCCCACTCGTCTGCGCATGCGCTCTGCAACAGCTCCAGGAACGTGCCCGACCACGTGCTTCGTCTGCTGGTCAGTCAAACATCGTCAACTCCCACTGCTTCAACCAAATACTGAACTCCCACTGCTTCAACCAAATACTGTTATCTATAGGCTTTTCACGGTAAAATGAGCACTTTTGAAAGCCCTGCTTTAGATCTACTTGTATGCACGTTGTGTATTATTCCGCTTATGTAAAATTATCATTACCATGGGCCTCATCACTTTATTCATGCGTCAGTCAAGTGAAACCGTGAAATTATTAGAAAAGTAAATATTTTACAAATTTGCTTATTTTTTACACTCATACGCATTAGAATAAAACGTAGAGCGAAAGAAATCATTTAAGTTATCACAAATGGTTACCTAAAACTTTTTATTCTACTTTAAGATATGGAACTACTTTCCGCCCATTCATGCTTTCTTCGGCCTTTTGGAATCAAACCTTTGAAAAATCACCCTAGGCGCAACATATCAACCTGTTCAATCACTTGTATTCCAAAATTATATAACCCTGTGACTAACGTTAAAGTGCTATAATCTTGAATAGATTAATAATCTACTTAGTATCTTCTATAACTTGTGATATTCATTTCGTATTAAATACGAATTAACAACAGCGAGAGCAGCGACGTGTTGGCAACGACCGATAAGGAATAGTTCACAGTTACAATATTTTTTAACCTCGTTTTTATGTATGCTATTTTTAAATTAAACGTTGCCAAATTATATATTTGTATTGTTAGGTAGCACTGACGGAAACACATTTTATTGCTGCAGTAAAAAATATCAGCGGAAATTACCATGCGTAGGCTCGCTTAAGTGACACGGTGTTTCCCCCCCCCCCCCCCCCCCCCCCCGTCAGGAAGAAAAGTTTAAGCGAAGCGGATCGTTTCACTATTTCTCTCGTTCTCTCTATTTTCTCTCTCTCGGGAAGTTCGTACCACCTGTATGGCAGGAAATGTATACATCTAGTTATTTATAATTTCAGAACATTTTATACTAATTACAGCAACAATAATGTTTGAAATTGTAATTTACAACTGATACGAGATCTTATTGTTTAAATACCTATTAGATTTTATTTAGATGTGATTCAATGGCGCGGCGCGTACAAATACAGCAGGTTGGCAGACGTGGTTTGGACAGGAGAGTCTAGTATCACGCACTTCTCCCAACCCCAACCCAATATGGCGGGCGATTATACCCATTGCCTTACGACTGGAAGTGATGTGGCGACGTGTCAATGACACGGCGTGTTACTGAACGAAGTGTCAAGTTGATACTCGTGTTTTTTAAACATCCTAGCAAGTTACAATGTTGTGATAAAAATGTGTTTCCACGGCAGGGTTAAGAGTGTTGTGTTGTAATCGCTGTGTTTGAAAGGGCGTAGTGGCTGCGTTGAAATCGTTACGCAGGCCAGGCGTGTGTGTGTGTGTGTGTGTGGATTTCAAATATGTGCAACATATACACGTTTTAACCATGAACTGATGTTATGAAGAATTTACTTATTGAAATTCACGTCTGTTTATCACAACGTTGTACCTTTACGCTTAGTGTTTGAAACATAGTTGAGTAACGAGCTTACGTTTCTGAAATTTAAATGTCTGCCACGATCCTCAAAATACTAAGCCCAACCAGATATTTTAAATAAAAAAATGCAATAAACCTACAAACCAGTAAGTACCAATGCATGTAAACGTTAGCGGTATAAATGTTACTGTAGGCCTATATGTTTGCATGTTCACCACTATCTTTTACGTTCGTCGATGTACAATAAATAAGCAACACGAGTTGCGTGCTTGAATTACTGCGTCCCTTCGTTTTAATTTTTATTCCAAATAAGCCGTCCTTTTAACGAAATAACCCAACACATATTAATAACAACAGGTTAAATACTACTGTTGTTTCCGCCACAGTTGTAACAAACACAGTCGTGGCAAAATATTAATGTGTATTATGTGTAACGTGCTATATCGTGTGTAACAAATAGTTATAAAGCTGACCTAAATATTGTTTTAAGTCTAAATTGTGAACATTCCTAGGATATATGACAGCATTCTTTGAACAGCAACCAACGCATTTGACAGTTATAAAAGTAGACGTCACATGGTAATGTTTATGTTTACGTGTAGCGGAAGGATACGTAATCAGTAACCAAAAGTAGATATTTAGCAGGGATTCAGAAAAGGCCGAAGTTATCGTGAATCAACTATACCAAATTTACTGGGCGCACGTCACTCAGTGCGCCCGTTACAATATATGCAGATAGGGGCAGTGACTTTTTTCTAAGGTTGATTTCTAAAGTGCTCACTTTATCGCGAACAGCCGTTAACCATATCCATATCCGTACCCATAACCATTGCCTTCAGCTGGCATAAAATAACAGAATTTATTCGTTTATTGGTCAATGGCGCAGTGAAGAGTTTGTGGCGGTTCTTAAATCCATTGGTGCATGAAAGCAGTATATTTATATTATATTTGTCATAACTTGTTTCAAAGCGGCGTTTTCAAAATTTTTATCTCGTCAAGACGTAAATAACAACTTTTAGCACCTTATTACGTTGTTAGATATTCACATCCGTCATTATTCTCGGAGCACTGATGTAAGAAAATTAATAATTTTTTGTTTTCTTATCTGCAATCACTTCCTCGAGAATAATGACGGCCGTGAATATCTAACAACGTAAGAAGGTGCTAAAAGTTATTAACGTCTTGACGAGCCAAAAATTTGGAAAACTACGCTGCGAAACAAGTAATGACAAATATATATATATATATATATATATATATATATATATATATACTGCTTTCATATATATATATATATATATATATACTGCTTTCATGCACCAATGGCCTTAACACCAGTGTCTTGAGAGCCGATGAAGGTGAAGAGAGATAAGCATGGAGCAACAATGGAATGCCAGGTCGGGTGGAAGGGGGAGATCCCCGAGAAAACCATCCTCCAGCGCGGTTCCTACGTGCGTAAAATCTGGGAGCGCTCCTCGCCGGGAGTCGAACCCGGTTCGCCTTAGTAGGAAGCGAGTGTTCTACATGCTACGCCACCGCGGCCTTCTTAGCCAACGTGTTTTTACATCCATATTGGAAATATTTAACATACTGTTATTTGTATTTCCTCGCCTTTATATTTTTTAACTCGTTTTTGTACGAAGACGTCTCGTTACTAAGAAATAAAAGATACAGAAGGATTATTTCATATGTGGCAGATCTCATTACACAGACCATACGCATGAACACATAAATAAATACACAAAACAAAAAGTAATGCAGGAGTAAAACGTATGTTTAGCTTCGTGACCGGAAATAGACGGTTATAAAAGTACATTTCACGTGTGTAGTAATAGGAGTGGATTATGATTGTTGGTGTAATTGATATTCAGCTGTGCGTAGGCAGTGGTTGTGGATATTGCAATGAGTGGTTGTCGCAAGCATCACCGTACAGAACGTATTTAACTATCACAATTTTTGGCCTGGTTATGGCTATGTCGAATATAGTACAGCGTTAAGAGGGCTTGGTGAATAAATTACATGAAACACGTTAGATGACGTTTACAGGTTTCTTAAAGCCAGTATTTGGAAGGTTAGGAAAGGGCAATACTAAATAGTTTCCGCCTTCTTTATGAGCAAATATTTTACGGAATGGTACATTTCCTTAGCGCGATATCTCACGCTGCACTAAAACGTATAACAATTAGACGTAAGAAACAGATCGGCAGTAATTCCTCACACTGGCAAAGTATTTGCTAATAGCGAAAAATATTATCTAGCATTGCTTCTTCTTATATTTGCTACTATCCCTTCTAAAAATACCTGATTTTTATGTTAATGACTTTTTAAATTTTTGTGTATTTCATATTTTAAGGGCTTTTTGGAGACTGACATTGTATTCTCAATTTTTAGCATAATACATTATTTTTCTTCGTCATATAAACTAATACTCTGAAAAAAAAAATGATGGTGGGAAAATAATTACTTTTCAAAAATAAATAAATAAAACAAGGCAATTAATTCAATTTTTTTAAATATAAAAATCTTACGAGTTGAGAAAAATTAATACGTTAGTCTACAGATCAAAATAATTGTTCACTTTACTAAAATATCATGAAGAATATTGAGTGAGTAAGAGAAGAGATTTGGAGGGTTCTTAACAGCGAGATGTTGAAAGTCGATGAGGGTGAAGTGAGGTGAGTATGGATCAGCGCCGGAATGAATGGTCGGAGAAAAAGTAGATCTCCGAGAAGAGTTGCTCACCAGCGGCATCGTCCGGCACGATTCCCACTTGCGAATATCCGGAATGAACCAGCCGGGACTTGAACACAGTTCGCCTTGGTGGAAAGCTAGCAGTCTAACCGCTCAGCCTCCGTGGTCCCTCTAGGAAACTTTTGATGTGGTTCGCTCGTATTTAAAATTTAAATTTTGATATGATCTTAAAATTTGAAGTAGCCGGAAGTTAAAACCGCAGTTTAACCAAGTTACCGATTTCAAATAAATAGCAGCATTTCACTCTTGCAACTTCATGTAACACGTTTGAAAACAACATTCGTATTCAAATAATAGTTTGAAATGTCTACGAATCAACGGTTTTTGTCAAAATTGATTATTAGTTTATAAATTATTAGGTATTTGTATTAGGTTGTTTTCAATATCATGTCACGAATAGATTTAATATCCTAAATAATTACTAGAAATTCTGGCTCTTTATTAGCATTTTAAGGGACATGGAAATTTCTCGCTGTTGTTGAATTGCTTTTCCGGATGAATTACCTGAATCATGTACTGCAAATATTTCTGAACTGGAAAGTGCTATTGATACGCTGGTTTCACAAAATTCAAGTTCAGACAAGGACGCGTTGCAGCTCAAATACAGATTTTAATATTTATTATAATGTGTATTTCTTGAATATAGTTACTTTTTTTCAAATGTAACAATACCTATTCACACCACGAGAATAAAACTAAATGAATTTAGAATGTCAATGGTAATATTTGCAGGATTAGAGAACAAGAAGTTTACGTGCTATCGTGATATGACAGTGCAGAATGTGTAGTACACTCGCCTCACGCATACCCATCATTATCGCGATTGCACTGGGACTAACTTGCGGATTTACACCAACAGTAGCTAACAAATTAATTTCGCCCTCTTCGTCGGTCACTCGTGTGTTTCTGTTACGTTTGCAAGGTGTTAAACCTTGGTTGAAGATGTTCCGGAAATAAATGTCGAGATGGTTGACGTCTGTCGGGATATCCGTCTGCTGGGATATCGGTCAGCGTACGCACATTACAAGAACGAACAGCATTCTTCCTACATTCGTCATACACCATGCGCATGTCGGCTTTTTTCAGCATTAGTAAATACCATCTTCCAACAAGTCCTACGTCTAGGTAGTGTTAACTATCATAAAGTACTGGCAAGGGAGGTGCTAATGCAATCAATGTAAAGAAAACAATCTAAACACACAGGCATGAACTTCGTAGCCTACTAACTGAGCAGTTAAAGGCTGCACACAAGTGTCGGTAAAGACTGTTCACAATAAAGTGAGCACTTTTGAAATGAACCTTAGAAAATGGTATCTGCTCATATCTACATGTATTTTAACATGCGCAATGAGTGGCATGTGCCCAGTAAAGTTGGTAACGATGGAGAGAAAAAATAGTTCCCCATATTAACGTCGTATAAACGGTGTTAGGTGACCATTTGTGGTAATTTAGATGATTTTTCTCGCTTTCTGTTTTTGTTAATGCATCGAAACGAAAAATTAGCAGATTTGTAAAATATTTACTTTTCTAATAATTCCACAGTTTCACTTGACCGACGCTTGAATAAAGTGACGAGACACACGGCAATGTTAATTTTACATAAGGCGAAAGAACACACAACGTGTATACAAGTAGATCTTAAGCAGGGCTTTCAAAATTGCTAATTTTACCATGTACAGGTTATATTTATAATTTCCATATAACGATAGCAGTACTGATAGATTTCATGTAAAACGCACACGAGACATTCACCGGCAGCGATACAGTTTCATGATTGTAGGCAATGCAAATAGCTCCTGCAGATAATCACACACCGACTGTCGCCAGAAACAAACAGGTATACTCATTACTGTAATCTTATTAATGTACGGTACATGTTGTTTACACTAAGTATTAAAAAAGTCCTCCGCCATGGCATGTACAGTTGACACAGGAGCTTACCTTAGACGAAAGTGTTAGTATTGCCTAACAGTTAGGCACTGAGGCTCACAGCTTTTCTTTGTGTAAGTTTTACACTAAAAAGGTGTTTCCTTTACAGTTGCCACAAGAGGGCAATTTTTCTTAAATAGGTCATACTGCTCAATAAACCAGCACTAAACCTTTACCATTCCTGACGGGAAAAATGTTCCATGCAATAAAAAAGTGGCCATCCCTGTTATTCTCACTATAGCGGCAGTTCTTAATTTGAGTTTAAACGTTAAAGATGCCAATAATTTGAAACAATATTTGTAGAATTGTTATTTAATCTATCTCCGCTTCATACATTTCACAAAAACTCCGTTTAAATATTTGTTATCCAGGGGATTATAAAAGTTGTGGTTAATATTGATTTAAAACTTTAAGAAAATTATTTCGACATACTTACTAATTTTTGGTTGTGTATCCTTAATTTTCTCAAAAAGTTTACAATTTTAAAGTTCACTATTTCTGTACGTAATAATGACGAGTATTTCAGTATGTTGTAAGTAATTCAACCCAATCAAAACATGTTAGGTACTTAAAATTCTGTTCCCGATATTATGTTTCGACGGTTGACCCACAGCGAGACATATTTATAGCCCTCAGCCCGTTCAAACACAGTGTGCATAGTTGTGCACATAAACGAGGGAGGTAATTTTTGGACAGAACTGTACTTCGCAGCTTGGTCGCTGAAAAGAACTCGGAGAAATTGTCTATTGCCCCCCATTTTCAAGCCATGGCACGACGAAATACCACCCTCCTTACATAAACGCGCTCATCTAGTTGCTGATAAAGTGATACGAGGTACAGATGAAATCAGTACGGTTGTAGATTGCGAACAACACTTGACTTGCTTATTACCGAGCCACTCGTAGTTCCTCTATACTCGCATGTGTATTGTGGGTAACTGCCACCAGAATGTCGGGTTACCCGAGTTTCCCCTGTTTTTGGTCTGTCTCTTCTTCTCACCAGATTATTACAGTTCCAACCCACCAATAGTTTCCTGCTATGGACCAGTTTCACCAACGAAGAATAGATTTTCGGAAAATTGACATAATTTTTTCCAGATGAGAAGTTTAACTGCGATTTTTATCTCGATAATGTTGAGCGTGTTTCACCACACGTTATTCGTCGTCATGAATATCTTGATAAAATTATATCAATTTTATGACTTTATCGTTATGTTATTATTCGCGGGGCTCAGTCAACAGAACATGTTTGGTATTTTACGTTTAATAAAGAGAACAATTTTTAGTAGTCGAGGTGGTATTTTCACGAGAAAAAAAAAGCAACAAGACAAACATGTATTGCAAAGAAAAAAACTGCTTGTTAGAGATGGTAAAGGAAAATATCTAATATCTAAAATACGAGGAAAATTGCATGGTTCGAAATGTTCTATCAACACAATTTATAATATTACCTATGGTTCAAATGCTATTTCCCTTACAAAATATTTTTCTGAAGGGCGAATAGTAAAACTGAGCACTTATTTGAATAAATATACATGTTCACACCATACTGTGAAAATTCAGCCTCTGAATATACAGGCTTAAATATATGTTTCATAAGTCACTGTTATATTTATGGCCGAGTTATATTTGGTTCTGTAACTCATAAATTTTATTAATTTTCGAATTTTTTTAACGATTACGTGTTTAACATACAAGCCTGAATTCATAACATCAAATTAAGTGCATTAATGAATATCAAATAATATACAAAAAGCAAAATTATATTGCAGGGACCAGGATATATTACCATTCGATTAAAATATAAAAAAAGTGTTTAGTAGTTAGAAAAAGTCTGTTCCAAGTCAACTGGCGTCTTGGTGGGGACGAGGGGATGATCGGCCGCCATATTGGATTTCCTTTTTTCCCCTTTCCCCTCAAAATTTCCATTTCCCTCTGCTACTGGTGGCCATATTGGCAGCCAGTAATCTAGCGGCCATTTTTTAGCTAGTACAACGGCCATCTTGGATATACCTCGAAACTTCCCGCATTTGCATTCCAGTTCTTTTTCTGGATGCTTCCATCCTATGTATTTTTCTGAATGTTTCTATAATACTGAATATCTGTTCTTTATGTTCTTGAAATACTACCATGCCTCATGGCTCCGCAACCATGCCTCCAGCCCCCAACACAACGCCAGTCTCTCTATGCTTCTACCGTACCGAACTTCCTGCATTTGCATTCCGGTTGTGGTTTTTTTCCCGATGCTTCTAGCCTATCGAATATCTCTACATCAAACTCTCATTCCACCCTACCTCCTGGCTCCACAACCACAATGCCAGTCTCTCTCCCACCCGAAGTGTTTTTTAATCCTAGCGAATGACCCGATGGAGGCAATTTTGAATCCCCACCCCAACGCCAGGCTGGGGTTTCCTTAGAACACTCCCGCGGGCCAGAATGACCCTTCTCACTCTACAAATAGACCTAGCATCCTTCCATCCCGACTCTCCCCCTATCGTCGTCTGCCTATGCTCTCCATGTCCCAACAGATATACACCGTGACCTTCCCAGCCAAGCCCTCCACCGCTCAAAACTGACCAATTGCCACACTCATCTGTCGACACCGTGGGTTGCACTCTGACTTACCATCCACATGACATTGTAACATGACATGTAGACAGCTTCCGGGCTTGTGACTGGCAATTCAATATGCCAACAGCAATGCCAACAATTAAAGATTTTTACCCTATATGCATTACATATGAGGTAAAAATAGTAACTACCAGTGTTGATAGTGACAAACTGAGCCGGTACATTACAATGCAGAAACCAGAAGTAACGCCCAGCTTAAAAAACAAATAAATTAGGAGAGACTACCAAGAGAGATGACAGCATAGAGAAGGGTGCAGACACAGAGATAGATGTAGAGAGAAGAGGGTAGAGCACATTGTGTAAGAATAAAGGCAGCTTCGATACGGACCACCAGACACTTCAACATGAAGCAATACGAATACTAGTTTACACATTCTCATCACACTTTATAGGATAAGCATTGCAGATATTGATTATGTAGAAAGACTGACAGTGGAGAAGTATTTTAAAAGTATTGGTGGTAGTGGTTGTTTGTGCAGATATTGGTTATGTAGGCATATAGGTTGTAGTGAGCGAATGTAAAAGAGCACATTCATCACACGTACTAGTAACATACACTCAGCAAGAGAAAATGTTGACAACCCTTGCAGTAAGAGCCTGTATGTTACTAGTCACCATTATCAATAGTAGTAGCAACGCCCCTGGTATAAATATAATACTGCTCCTACGAATAAAAACAGCAATGCAACAGGACACTGGTCGTATGCGTGTGTGAAATTACAAAGGCTCCCCACATATTCTCCAGCATACGACCAGCCAACATCCATGGTAGGACAGATATGACTCCTGTATGTGCTCTGGCATGCTGGAAACAAGCTACAAACGAATATACTGCACATATTGAAGATGACTCATGTGCAGTATACCGGAAGAACTGGTGAAGGGAGGGGGGGTTAATAAACAAGTTGTATGCTTGACACCCTAGCAGACCTCTAGCCACCACACTTGACCATTCTGTAGTTTATTTCCCAGTCTGCTGAAAATACTCACAATGCAGACAAACACTGGTGGAATGCTTGGCAAGAATATTGTACAGCTCCTGCATGTGCTATAGTGTACAGTCCAGGCTGCCAGTACACATAAGATCTATATGACTCCTACATGCACTGCAGTGTGATGGAACTGGAGCAGGAAAATGCCAGCATGCATGGCAGGATGTATATGGCTCCTGCTTGAGACTACAGCGGGCTGGGAGTAAATCCACACACTTATACATATAATTCGTTGTGGGAGAGGGGAAAGGAAGTGCTTCAGCTTTCACCATCCTAGGGCGAGTAACTGCATCCTACTATGCATCCGACCTGGTTGCCCTCCTAGGAAGACACATATATAATGACATGTGCCAGCCCCAGGGGTGTGGGAATACACTTACCTATCATAACCCTAAGGGTATGGATGGCATCGTCCAGGATCTGATGCTTATCATCCATCCACAACAGAGCTAACTTGTTTTTGCATTCGGTATAGACATCGTGGTAGCGCGACCTAATGCTGTTGACCTGAATCCTCAATGAGATGGTGGTTCAGAATAACATGCCTATTGTCCTCTATGGTGATGTCCCTATAGACAATGCTCTTCTGAACCACCTTGTCCTGCTTCACTACTTTGTCTCTGAACCTATATGCATACAATTTGGCCCTCAGCCTGACAAACTCAATCGTATCATTCTCTCCATACTCATCTTTAACTTGCCAGTTAGTTTAGTGTTGGTGGGTGAGTAACAGGGATGAGTGGGAGATTATCTGCTGGTGTCGAATTTGGACATTAGTGTTGGGTCTGAAGCAATATCGTGGTATTAATTAGCACCCGATATGGCCAAAATATAGAGATCGGTATCCATATAGACTAGTGCCCTATCAGGGACATGCTGTACCCTCATGACATCATAACAGAAACAGTACATTAGAGTAATGGACAAGTAGAGTACCGCAAAGCCAGCATATGCCGCCATGTCGAACAAAATGCTCTCATGGTCGAACTTGACGAGTGATAGAGTTTCGTTGTAAATGGTTCGACACCAAAATGCTGGCTTGGAGATGAGATTTTTCGACTGCATGTCAGTGCAGAGGAGCTGTATCCCCTGACATTTATGTATGCTCTCCATCAGCTTTCTGTACATTGCATTATTCATCAGCTTCAAGAAGCCCTGCTAGAAGGTGTTTGTGGCAGTATGATACTTCTGTGTGTTCAACTCAATGTATGGCTTCAACCATGCCTTCTGATGGATTTTCAAGACATGGTCGACAGCCTTTAGCACTAGCCCATGAGCTAATGCATGCTTGAGGATGATGAAGTGGACAATGTATTGTGTCTTCCCCTCAAGAGTGGTCATTAGCTTAGGCTGTTTGGACCCAGGGGGACACTTCTTGACTGGCAGTAAGGGCAGGTCTCAGTGTTCCTTGTGGAGCATAACAGGGTAGTCTACATCCACCTCCAGTATGTAACCACTTGCTTTGTTGTCCGGCATGGACATTATGTCAATATATGTGCTAGTCAATTCAAAGCCACCATAGGACAGCAGCAGCAGGGACATTTCCCATCCATACAGATTGTTTGTGACTACATACTGGAGGTATGTAGATGGCTGAATGTCATCATATGTGATGGGAAAGTCCTTGTTATTTGCCACCACATGATTTGTGATGCACTGGGCCACCTCTCCCCAGATACCAGACTCAATAAACATGCGGGTGTCGTAGTCGAATAGGAAGTTGATTTCCACACTGGCCTTCCATAACATGGCATCAAATGAGAACACATAGGGCACTCACATACCAGGCACAGTCCATTCCATATGTGGTCAGACAGAGCCCTGGAAGTTCTCAAAGAAATCGCATAAAAGGGGCATGTCAGTCTTGATGTAGAGCTTGGAGTAGTCTTCCAGCATGCCACTTGAAAATGTCACCCAGGCAACCTGTGCATGGCAGTAATCCTCTTCTGTAATGCTACTTCCAGTGAGCTGGTTGGCAAACTTATCGATTCCCAGCAGTTGTTGCTCACTGAGTGTTGCCAGTGGCATTATATAATCATATGGGAACTCTCCTTTACGAGTCACCAGATCTAACTGCTGGTGATCAGTGAAGAAAGCCACAGTTGTCCGGAAGTCAGTAGATGACCGGTTCTGGGCAAACTTTGCGAGGCTGGCAGACATGAAGCGATAGGGGTCAATAAATTGTATCGTAAATTTGTCATCGAAACTCTTACTGTAGGTAATTATTTTTTCCACTGTATTGGGGATAGTAAATATATATTCTGGATTATATCCAAACTAAGTGACAATAAAATTCACATCACAAGTGGTGGAACAGGATTGACAGGCACTTGGGATGGCTTGGAGCTTGTTGCAGTTGTTCAAGCTTCCCTAATATAGAACTGCTGAGTTAGTAGGGATCTCTGACCTTCCAGTTTTCTCCCATGAAAGGACTGGAACAGAGGTAGCAGTTGTTGGCCAATGCATAGTCAGTTCATTCGTCTGTGGTTAGTTGGCGAATCGGCTCGGACTGGCTATATATCCTCTTCACCAGAGCGCCAATCCTAATGATCTCATCCATGAACTTCTTTGCAGTATCCTTTGTGATGTACAGTTTAACATTCGTGAGGAGGCTGATCGTCTTTGAGACTGGTATGAGATTATTGTCCAGCTTGACATAACTGCCATGGCTGGCAAGTCTGGACCAGCACCAGCTTTGCTACGAAATCTGCATACAGTACTATTGGCACATCAATGATGTTATAGTATTTCTGGAACTGGAGCACAAGAGGCTGGCCATTCCTCCCTGGCTCTGGCATTTCGGCTTGGATAGTGTTATGGTTCTTAGAATACAGTCTGTGCTTAGCCAGTCTCAGCACCTGTAAGCCACATAACTCACAGCTGGTCGTTTTATGCCCATAGAATATCTTGCATATATGAACGTATCATGTATGGTTACTTGTCTGCAAGCACATAAGGCAGGAGAAATCAGATATGTAGTAGTAATGTGAATGGCCAACTTCTGTCTGCATGAGGAAGATATCGAAGTAGGTAGCCTGTTGTTCCTTCGATACCATTATTGTGATTACCTTACAGTCTTCCTCGTGAGTGTAGATTTTCGTGCTGATGCCGGGATTTTTCCTTTCAAAGAGGGGTGCATGACACAGAGGTGTCAGGGACTCCAGCCCATCGAAGTTTAAACGCATCTCCAGGTCGTAGTTACACTTTTTGACTCATTCTGAATTCTCCCCATCCACATAGCATGGCAGGACAACCCATTTAAAGCACTGTTGGTCTTCATGTTTCGGATTTATAATTGCCAACTTGGCTGCAATTTTTTCATGCAGGGCGATATAGGAGGAGGCTCGCAGTGGGTCGAGCTTTATTGATATGCAGCAGGAGCCTTTTCACATTGCTGAGGTTCCAGCCACTGCCCTTGCCCATGTATTCCTCCACCTTTTGCCCTATTTTAGAGATGGTGGTCATCACTGCATCTTCCATGTCGGCTACATTGAAGAGAGTAACATTCTTCATACTGAATGCATGCTGATCCATCTTTTTTTTGTGCAGCTTGCGCTTACTGTACATACGCTCCAGGAAATTGTTGAATTTCACGGCACCCTGGTCTGATATTTTCTGCTCTAGTTGTCCGATGATATTGGCCTCGATATACTCCAGGTAGTTACAAATGTCGACAGCATCGCTCGGCGTATTTTCAGTGACATACCCCTAAATGCGCTCTCCGCTTCCACGAATCCATACTCGTTAGCTGTGCTGGGTCTGGTAATGACAGCTGGATGACATCGACATCCCTCAACTGCGATCTGATGGGCCAGCAAGAAGGGTGAAGGCTGAGGGGCGGTGGATGGTCCAGGCTGGGGTTGTTTGGTTCCCATGTGAGAACTTTTAGCCGGGGGAGTGTTGGGTCCTGTGCACTTAGCGCTGTGAATGCACAAAATATATGCTCGTGTAAACTGACTCCCGCTGTTCCCACCCTGAAGTGACTCATTATTACAGTTTTCTCAACAACCACATTCATGACGACATGCATCAAATGTGCGAGCAAACACCTCGTTTCGGTACTTGCAACAGCTAGAAGCAAGCTTCCTGGTCTGCCTTGTGCATGACCAATTATGTGTACCTAGTTTATTGGTGGAAGCAAAAGTCTGCTCACATTACTCACGCATGCACTAATGTGTCCCTGAATGGATTAAGGGCACAGTTACAATCATGCTATAGTCCATTCATACAATCGTTAAATACACTATCACAAAATTCGCATTGAAGTGCTGGCTGGACTATCAGGACTGTGTTAGCCAATGACTGAGATGATGGTGAGGGTTGTGTGGGGTGAGAAGACAGTTGCGAGGAAACAAAAGAGAACGATGATTCGGAAGAAGAAGAAGAGCTATCCGAACCCATTGAGGAAATAAAAAACTAACTATTTTCTGTCGAATGTTTGGTGGCCATGGAGATCATGTAGCACTGCTCAACACCACATGGCCAGGAGGTGAATCCCTATGGATCTTAGTATAGGTCTAAATGTGTTGCGAGTGATGGTAAAGAAACCTAGCACAGTGTGTCAGCTTGTGCAAAAATTGGTTTTCTCAGCACTCTCCCGGCACCTCCATACACAGTTCATTCCTTCGATGCTCCGTTCACACCTCAGTAGAGTGAGGTGACTTGCCTCTGTTCCGGTTGAGAGAAACAACAAACAGTCCTCTCTGACACGTACCGATGGTTAAAACCAAGCAAGTGATTATGATAGGTTGGATAGTAATACTTTGTGAATTTAAGCCATATATGTTAACTTCCAAGTGCAGCATTACAGCCACACCCAGTACTTACATATTTAAAATGATCATTAAATGGAAGCAGTAACTAGGGATAGATACACATAGAGCCTAATGTACTATGTATAGGCGACACTCGTGTCGCCGATGTTTGGCGGGCAGCAAGTATGTTTGCCTCTAATTAATACGCATGAGGCGAGAAGTTCGCTTCTCAATTGTGCCTCTATGAAGAGGCATGCAAACATGTAGTTGAGTAGGCCGCCTCTTAATTGTGACTATCAAGTGGTGGTTCAAAGAACCCAACACCCTCTTGTAGGAAGCTCCACTGTAAGCACAGCTGTTTAGGAATTGTAAAAAAGAGCACCCGAGCAATGAATTCATAGTCTATTCTTTTGTCACCCTCTCACAGTGTGCATGTACTACAGAGACCTTCTGTGTATAAATAAACCATAGATTTAGGGTTTCAGTCCTGCCTCCCTGGTTTATCTCAGAGATCTCCCAGCCCTTTCATTCTAGCACTGTTCCTTGCTCATCGACTACCAAGACCTCGCTGTTAAGAGCTGCCCAAATCACTCTCCGCTCATTCATGGTAAAATGAACACTGTTTTAGCCATATTTGTTGTAAACTAAATAGGATACTTTTATGTTTACAGAAGTATAAAGCACTTCTGATACATGACAACACTATTCATGGTAAAATGAGCACTTTTAAAAGTTATGCCATTACGGCGATGCTCTATACTCACGTCGCTATCAAGTGCAGTCCAAATCTCTCTCTTTACTCACTCGCAGTAAAATGAATAATTGTTAAATCCCTGCTTATGATCTACTTGTATACTAGTTGTGTGTATTTTAAAGCGAAGTAAGGTTTTGTTTCTGTGTTACAACAATGTCGCTATACTTGAAACAAAAAGAAACTTTGTCATTATCTCTCATTAGTATTATGATCTTATGTTTAATACACAATTAAGCATAAGATTCTATAGTCTGTTCGCAGTAATGTAACCACTTATGAGGCCCTATTCTAAAATAAAGTGTTACAACATTGACATATATATATATATATATATATATATATATATATATATATATATATATATATATATATATATAACCGCGAAAAGAAACTTTGACGTAACTGATGCATGTTTAAAAACAGTTAAGCATAAGATTATAAAGGATGTTCAGGGTAAAGAACTTTTGAGGCCCTAGTTACTCTATCCTTAAACTACCTTATTAAATAAATAAAATATTAACATGGAATAAAAGGTATGTGTACGTTTCGGGGTTTGTTTATAAAGGTACTGTTGAATAAAGAACACACATTGGGTTACAATTATACTTTTTATTGTACATTCATATTTGTTACTGCCACTGCCCTCTCTCACACACAATACAACACAGTTGGTTAAAATCAGTCAATTTCAACACATACGCTTTATATATATTATATGTGAAGAAACATTACGCTCATATATGATGCTTAGTTTCACAACATGAATAACAAGGCATATGTAATGGACAATGCACTCATTATTTGAAAAGCCATGTTCAGTTAGGAGTCATATAGTGTAATGGTACATGTGCAACATTCACTACTTTAATTTCAAACTAGAAAATATTACAGCATGCACACTTAACAAAGAGGAGGTTTGTAATTCGACAAAACACATAGTGAAATAAACCATTACCTTCAGTTAGAATTCCTATATCATAATTGACTGGGTGCCAGTAATTGCAACAGACATTAATTTCACACATTACAGCACAATATCTCTCTCCTCAAAGAGAGCCCACCATGTATATACAGTAATAGCAAAAATTCTAATAATGCAAGAGCACACACAGTTAATTATACTTGATTCGCTCTCTCGCAGTTACATGCAAAATACAATTAAATTTACAACAAATTTAAAAGTCTGGAGAAAAGTTATGTTTGTGCCTTCCTCTTCTTGGCAGTGGAAAACTGGTTGAGGTCTGGTAGGTGTGCACGCTGCTGATGTCAGGGTATGACCTAGACATTTTACTCGACATGTCACTGGTTTTTATGGGTGGGGGAGGGGTTATGTAGAAGTAATGACCTCGTTGGTCACCTGCACCAGGGCGTCGGCCTGGCCTGGGAGGCGGCCGGTCGCTTGTGTCGAGGCATTGGTGGAGGCTGGCTGGTTTTGTCTTCCTCCTCCAGCAACGGGATTATTCCATCTGGCTGTCTTGAGTTGCTGCATCGACAGATGGCAGGTCGCCCTCTTCGATGCTGACAACCAGCGTCGCCAAGACATCATCATTGGTCAATCGAGCCAAGGCAGCCGCATGGTGGGAGTCATACGGCAGTATGTACGACCCCACCTAATCGTGGCTGCATGGAAGTTGCATGTTGGGCTGCATGCAGTGGACCACACACCTCCCAGGTGTAATTCAGCCCCCTGCTGCTGACTTTTCTCATACATTGCTGGTACATGTGCCAGCAGCCAGTGCTTGGTGCCATCACACTGCTCTGTATAGGTGCAATGTTCCCCATAAAACTGCCAACCTTCACCGAAGCTGCAGGTAACTCAACCCGGCACAAGCATCATGCTTGAGTTGATGTCCTATGGTGTGTATGGTATGCTCATGGTGCTGCACTGATTTGTGCCGGCCTGAACATGCTGGCCTTATATAGTTCGCATGTGAATTCACAGCCCCCTCAGAAGTTCGGTCACTAGCAGCAGAATATGTGCAAAAAGGCACAAACAGCTTGTCAACACCTACACTTATTGTGACATACCAATTCGCCCTCGGCAGTCGCAGCTTCGATGCCCATACTGTCCAGTTGAAGTTATTACATGTTGTTTCTCACTGTATGTGCAAATTCTCGCCGAACAAGGCAGAATCCACTTGCTGTCACATTCTTCCTTAATGGTAGTATGTATATGGCCAGTACACTCCTCGGTCCACAGCCAGATCTTACCAGTGTCCCTATCACACAGAGCCAATTCCACTTGCCTGTCCTTGCACTGATGTTTTGTAATATCTTTAAAGACAATGTGTTAATTTGTAGGCATCTGAGTAGTTAGTCAGAGATGGATGATGGCACATATGTTGTACTGGCTTCATGGCTGAACCTCACAGTGAAACTCGTCCCAGATATCCTGGTACCCCCACATATGATATTCACTGTCACACACCTGCACTTGCTCATACCTGAGCTCTGGTTCGAACACTGCTCGGCAGTAGTCTACATAGTAGCGTTCGTAGAGGTTAGTATCTTTTGGTCGTAACTGCACACAGTCACATTAGTCGAAGCTCATGGATATCACCTAAAAGCTGCACTGATGCTGACTGCTGATGCGATTGAACACTCAGTGCTTCAAGGTATACATACCTTGAAGCTAGAAACCCTTCACAGGTGAATGGAGAACACATGCGAACATATCATCTATGTCATTGTGCCGTGCTTCATGTCATTTGTATCCTGTTCGCCTGTTCATATCTCAGTCTAGCGGTAAATCCGGTAGAATGGTATAGCTAATATGCAATTATCTACAATAGTCATACCTGACATACATTCTCTTAGTTTGCACAATCCATCAGAGGGGCTGTGGTACATGGTATCTCGGAATCTTGTCTCAGACAGTAAACTGTGCACTGTACAATACTGTGTGGTGTTTGATAGATGGTTAGGTATTGCCCTTCATTATGACTCACCCAGTGTTCGAGCCCGGTACAACATTCTACTTACTCTGGACATCCAGTATATTTGAAGTGATTGCAGTGGTAACTGATTGTGATGTTACAGTACTTGCTTATTCCCAGCAGGTTAAAAGCATTACACATGGAGAAAGAGCCAGTAGTGATACCCACGTTTAAGAAAACTTGAGAATGTGCATTGTTTTCCCATTAACTATATACATAATCCTGGCATAAGCAACATGCACTGCCCGTTCATTCAGCCTCACCAGGTCACTGTGTTATCAGCAGTACATACTGAGATGGCAGCCACACCCGGAACCAACCATCCAGCAGGCACAAAACACATTTCCCATATGATGTTTCAGACAGCTGGAAATCCTCTGCCACGTATCTCTTGCCCATTGTAAGACCCATCATTGCCTTATACTGAGCAATGTCATTAAATTTAACAAACAACCCATCCATTCTGCTAGTGCGAGCGGTGAAGTGTTCGGCCCTAGCTGCCGGGTAGATATTTATAATATTTCTTGCCCCCACTACTCGAGGCCTTAGTAGTGTGGTTGTACATCCTAGCCCAGCCTCGTAAATAGAGTCGGTCGTACTCTGTCTGAACAGTTGTGTACCGAGCCTGCAATTACAGGCAGTCATGCACTATCTCTTACTCTGTTCCGGGTGGCACACCGAACCATCATTGCATTTGCTTGGAGGCAGGCATACTGTGTCTCCGACCATATGTACTTACGAGCAGTAATGCACAAGTACTTAGTAATTATAGGTAGACACTTTACACTCGCACCTTCATTGCTCATACTTACACCACTGGGGTTCATGGCCCAAGACCACAGTAGTAGCGCGTTCATGCCCGGACATGACATGCCTCGCCTTCAATCTCCACACTTGTGGTTTGTCATGTACCAAGACCTCAATGTTCGTAACGAGGGGCAGTTATACATTCTCTGTACATCGCATGCAATGAATACATAGCCATCACTTCTGTGCTGGTCCATTGATGAAGATGATGCCATCCTCCCCCTCCAACATGGAAGTGAGTACATCTTGTATTTTATCACATTTTACATTACTTTCACGCTAATTAAGACCGTGATAGTGTTTCTCCAACTACATATTTGTAACCTTACTTTTCTCGTCAAGAGCATACCAGAAGAAGAGCGACAGGATCAAACATGTAGCTGTTCTATCATCCTCATGCGCTGTGCAGGTACTTTTAATTATAAAACTCTACTGTGACATACAGCTCTAAAATTTTATGAACATCATGATATCGAGGTAGTGGTGAATAGTTTATAAGTATAAATTTTCGCCAATTACTGAACTATACAATAATGGACATTATATTTTACCATCCAGTTTTGAATTAT
Source organism: Dryococelus australis (assembly GCA_029891345.1). Lineage (NCBI taxonomy): Eukaryota > Metazoa > Arthropoda > Insecta > Phasmatodea > Phasmatidae > Dryococelus > Dryococelus australis. The sequence goes on from CM056993.1 coordinate 264,523,864, forward strand.
TAAGGTGTATACCTGAGTGTTGGCTGGGAAATTAGCTGCTGCAGTCAATTCAATTTTACAGTCAACAACACCGCTCTGTATTCTGTCAACCTGCTTATTCATGTCGAAAAAGAGCAGAGGAGCTATGTTCATGAATTCTGCAGGTGCTAAAGTCAGCGACTGTGTTTGACCATAGTAAGCTCTCTGAAAGACGGCATACATTTGGTTTGGTACTATGTACATCCCGTTCGAAAAGTCAGTATGTAGGTCGCCATAGGTTCGAGTGGTATGCATGGATGATGTTTTGAATGCCTGTCAGAAATGCTATGTTTTATCATGGGACCTCTTACTTTTAATTCTCCTTTTCACATTATAGTCACTGCTCATGGCTTGTGAGACACTCGGATACACTTCCAAACTCCAAGAATGGAATGTCATGTTGAGGTTCCTACCTTTCTCTGCATATTTAAAAAATTTCACTCATTCCGACAATTTCACCTGAACATGAGGTAATAGACATGCTATAGAAAGGATCCCTTGCATTGTGATTTCCGGCACAGCTGCAGTATCCGACATGCATTAGCTTGCATATTGGCCACGAGAATAACTAGCTCCTGTTTGGAAATAAAATTAAGTGATTGTAATCTTCAGCAAAGACCAACAGCACAGCCAGCGGAATACAAACTACGAATTTTCCATTCCGATAAACTAGAACTTTATAGTCGTTCTCGATTCCTCAGCTGGCCATTTTTGCCGTGGAAAGTTGATTGTGTGTTAGCAAGAGGTAATTGTTAATAATTGTGGTGTTTCCCATGTTCCAAGACGCATCTACTTCACTCCCATTATGCTTGTACATGACCTGCCTTATCATGTGTAACATTCCATTTCTGACGATCCTAGATGCCACTGGTAGCCTGTTTCCTGCCTTTATCATTCCCCGAAACCTCAAATAGGAATTACAGGGTATGGTGTAGACATCTTCGTTCTGGACAGGGATTCGAACAGCGTACAAGTGGATGTATAGATCTGACAGATATGGCATGTACAAATGGATTTCTGCCTTGATGATTGCATCTTCCAAACCCTGCCGACTTTTTCACATTTAAAATTTTCCCTATCCATATATCTTGACTGATAGCCCCAATCTGCACAGAAAGTTCAGGTTCACAGTTGTTAGTATGCTGGATGCTCGAGTCAACTGACTTCTGGTTTGGTATGGTAAGATGATTTTATTATTTTCGACTGCTTAAAGTTCAATCCCATTTGTGTGCAGGTAAAGTTAAATGGTAATCACCTCACTGTGGAAATTAATCAAATGACTATCTTGGTCGACAATAGACACCAGGACTTCATGTACACTCTCTGTGAAAAATGGGATGTAAATATTAATTTTCAGCATGTTCAGTAGTTTAAACCCAGGTGGCACCACTGCTGAGAATTCATGCAGTGTTTGGCTAGGCTGACCAAACTTGACCATCCACATCACCTGGCCTAGAACTTGGCCATCTCCCAACCTCTCTCACTTGGGCAACCTGGTCCTGAGCATAGACCTACTGCCGCCTCAAGTGCTTACAGTTAAGAATTCGTGTCTACGTACAATGGAGATCGTGCCCCAAACCACCATGCTTGCGGTTAGCATCACTGCCAAAGACAGATCTGCAGCTCACTAATCGTGCCATGGGTAATTGCTACCGAACACAGTTAACTGTATCATCACCGGTCCAAGCAATTGTGGGAAGATGTGTGTGCTTATCAGCCTTCTGGAGCATCCCAATGGACATTGCTTCGAGAATGTTTACCTATACTCAAAATCTCTCCAACAAAATCTGTCAAACACATTCCTTTATGCCAAAGCAACTTCTGTGTAACAACACTAATTTCCTCATTCTGTTTCTCATGGATGATATGAATTTGTCACATATGCTCAGTTCATTTGGAAACTTATATGACATTCGACAGTTTCAAAAATAAGTGCTCATATTACTGGCATGAGCCACATGGTTTTCTCATCATAGCTAAGTATTTCCCCCCTCTTAAGGGCAGGTATTGCTGGGAGTTTTATAAGTTCATTATTGTACATCATTGAACAATGAGCTATGCAGTGTCCAATTTCGGCCATGGTGGTCTGAAGTATGCACCAGAAAGTTGTATTATTTCTACTAATGATGGGACCTGCATATTTGGTGGAAAAAGTGTCAAGCATCTTGGAGAGCCTAAACATGATGGGGATGCTGCCAGTGTGTCATTTGTCCGCAGCATCACTTCAGTGGCTTTGTGACGGCTGGTTGCACTGCAGACTGCATCTGCTAACACCGAAACTCATTTATGCTTACTCACATCTGGTATGACTCAGCTCGCTGCCTTGGAGCCGAAACTCAACAGTGTGAGCCAGCAAATAGCCTACTAGGTGATTACTGAATTACAAAAATTGGCCAAAGATGTGCTCAAACTGTCTGCTTTAGACAGGAAGCTGGCCACTATGGAGAATTATTTCTACAAAATTAATATGCTGGTTACTGAAATGGACATGCGCCTCGTCATATTGATCGAGACTGTGCCCAGTCTAACTGATTTTGCTCCCGGTGATGCGCTCAAAATCGTGGGAGGATAGATATTAACCAACACGAATGCACCATCGGCCAAGGTGGAGGCCCTGATTCATTCATTATCTTATACTGATGCAGATACACTGACCACTATCGGAGGCAAGCTTACGAATCTGGAGAACAAACTTGATGTTGTAGGTACACAAGTTGCTGACAGCGGCCTTACTGACTTGACTGCGAAAATATATAGGTCCTTTAATGTCGGCACTGAGGGATTGAGCATGCTTGCCACTTTATATACGAAGCTGACCACCCTATAATCGAACCTTGCGGCCGTGAAGAAGAAACTAAACAATGTAGGCACACAAGTTGCTGCTGGTGGTCGTACAGTCCTGCCTTCCAAATTAGACAGAACCCATAATGCTGAAGCTGAAGGCACAGGTGTGCTGGCTGCTTTAACTACGAAGCTGACCGACCTGAAAACGAAACTTGCTGCTGTTGGTACATCTTCCGGTCAAATGAACAGTCACATTAAAACTTTAAATTACTAATGTGCAGGCTCTGAGCTCCTTGGGCGACACACTTGCTACTGTCAAGAAGAAAGTCAATGACTTGGGCAGTTGTGTTGGCAACAGAGTTCTTACAGCCCTAAGCGCAAATTTGAAGGATCGTTGGTTCTTAGCAAACAGAAATGCATGCAAACACCGAGTGTACAGATAGAGAATATATCCGACCTGGTCACGAACCTAGGTTCTGCTGATCCGATATCTCCCGACCTGAAATCTCTCTGTGATAAACTTTCGACTGTGATGACGAAATTTGATGATGTAGGGAGTGGAGAACAAGATTATTACGGCCATATCTACACAGTTGGACTCACGCCTTAATTCATATACTGCGAGTGTAATTTCATTATGTGCCAAGCTAGGGTCTGTAGCCAACCTGGCAGCAAAACTCAACACTGGCATAGCTTGCATGTCAAATAGCACTCTCAATAGCATCGGAGATTTGCTCGTATCTCATGTCGATCCCTTGGGTATACGGCTCTAGACCATGGAAGAAGCAGTATGCTGTAATATCATCTGTCTGACCTGCATAGCGAATAAGACAAATCGGTACATTGTAAACATATATGACAGGCAGTCCTTCAACATATCGGAAAATCAGAAGACACTTTCAAGAAACTGATCGAGCTGCATCACTAATTATATATATTATGTAATTTCGATGTTAGTTTTCATTATAATATTTGCCCCTGCCCAGGATCTGCAATGTGTCATTGCATGTGTTCGCGAAAAATGTCTCCTCGACAAGCAGATGCACATGGAGCGGGCTGTTGTTTTGTCTGATGTCTTTCACCGATAACTTCTTGGCTCGACCTACATCTTATTCCCCCTGCTACTGCTCTGAAGACTAAACCGATCTTCGGATCAAAGAGGAAATGCAACACTGAGGAGGAGATCGAAGATGAAAATTTGAAATGCAAGAAAGAGCAATCTAATTCACTCTCGTTGGCTATTCAGAATAACCTCACTTCATACAAACCCCGATTCAACGATACGACATATGGTGTGTATAAGCATATTAAAAAGTGATTTTAGGGTGACAAACAAATTTTCTTTTTGCCCAAAGACGTTATACAGGTAGGAAATGAAGTAATGCAAGGTTCGCCCAGCCTCTACGAGCTGCTGTTTAAGTGGGGACTATTTTCCCGCTGATTTGTGTCTGTGCCAGCGTTTACATCGACTCACAAGTGCCTACTTGGCAGGGAATGATGCTGGCAGCAATAGTTATAAAGATATTATAGCTGAAATGTTACCCAACATGACAAGTAGTTCGGGTATGACTTCGAAGCTTGATAGCTACAGTCGGCTGGAATATGTCTTCTGGGACGATGTCAACAAGTTATTATGACTATGGCTGGTCATTGCATCTCAGCAAGTTGGAAATATATCTCACATGAACAAAATTGTCAATAACTTGGAGAAACTGCGGGAGTCCGTTTATATTCGGTGAATCTTGGTCACATCACTTGACATCAACAGGAAATACTTCTCCCATGTTAACAGTGAAGCTGGGAGACTGCCACAAACACAAATACCAGAAGAATTACATCGACCCATCTGTAGATGTACTCCAGGTGTAAGGTCCTTCTTCTTGGTCTTCACGACTCATTTCAAGATTATTTTGTGGAAATGCTTCCTTATGCCCGTGCGAATAAAGGATATCACTTCATTAAGACAGTTATCGATTGCATCTCCAAGTATGGATGGGTCGTCCCTGTGCAGAGAAATTAGGTGTGGATATAGCCTCTGCTACGAAATTGGTTTTGGCCAGTACAACTGCGCCTAAAAATATGCAAACCGACCTCAGCTGGGAATTTTACAGTCCTGCCTTCAATACTCTCATGAAGGCAAATAACATTGATCACTACAGCTCATTTGGTGACCTCAAATCTTCTACTGTAGAAAGATTTAATCATACAATTATGGGTATGATGTGGGAGTCATTTTCAGTACAGGTAAACTATAGGTGGATGGACTTGCTTCCGTGCTTCATTGCTGAGTAAAATTCTTGCCCACATCGCATGATTGGGATGAGCTCTGCATCAATAACTACCAGAAAAGCCTCGTCACTGCTTTGAACTGTGAACAAGAATACCAAGAAAATTGACACTTGTCATCCAAAAGCAAAAGTTGGAGATTTTGTAAGAATCTCTCGAATTAAAACCACCTTTTGTAAGGCCTACTTTTCGTCCAGGAGTGTTGAAGATTTACAAGATGTTCGGATTCCTCCTTAAGCACATCGCGCTTATAATCTCGCCGATTCATCAGGCCATAATGGTTCGAGGCTGTTTTTATTCAAAGGGAGATCAGGTTACCAAATATCCAAGAGATTTTCTCGTCGAAACAATCGTTCGCAGAAGAGGGGAATTAGCACTAGTTAAAAGGATCAGTTTTCCTTCCAATCAGAACCAATGGATTCCTGTCTCTTCATTGTGTAATTGATGATGTATTTCGTTTGCAAGATGTGTGATTGGACCTGTATTTACCACTGAAAATATATATTTTTGAATTTAAAATAAAATCTGTTCTTAGAAAACCTGTGTAAAATTCCTTCATACTCTCTCTCTCTCTCTCTCTCTCTCTCTCTCTCTCTCTCTCATGCTGACTCTGTATGTGTGTGAGATAATTTAGGATACAGCAACAGCAGTAGTCGTGAGTCATGTCGCACAGATACGTGTTATTTTCATGTGTCACTTCTCTAATATAGACAAATTGGCCATTTGTTCTAATCAACCCTGACTGTCGTTAATATTTGAAATAACTATTGCCCTCTGTATTACAGTAGTGAGTCATGCACACATGCTGTTGATAATATTATTTCATACTTACTTCGCTCATGACTACCTCTGTGCCTGTAATCATTTACTTTATCTTGTTAAAAGTGGGGCTGTCACAGGCAGTTTTGTGTGGTGCTGATGACTGCACTAAATTATATCTACAGTCGTTTCACATATGGCGTACGCTTGTTCCCTACTAATTGACTTAATTGGACTGATCTCGTCTTGAAAGAGAGGGAGCAGAACTTTCCGGGTGCCTCCATGCACCCACTAGTGTGAATATACTAGCCCCACGATTGAAGAACCCTAATATTTTAATGGTAGTTAACTTTCTACATAATTCACATTTTATTTGAGATTTAGTGTGTTGAAGAATAGTAATTTTGAAGTTGCATGTACTATGAGGCATGGAACAGTGATTTGCATTAATTTAATATGGAGCTCAGTAAACTCGTGTTAGAAAAGAAAGCACTAATTGAGATCTACTTCTGGGAAACAGCAATCTGAACTTAGTTTATTTAATTCTGTGGCTGTTTTAAAAATTTTAATACAAATTGATTTGTTAAAACTTCGGTAATTTTTTATCCTGATGGTATGGTGGTATAAATTCTGATTTACAGCAATCCTGCTTGCAGACACTATTTAATTAATTTTATCACGCTTGATTTTATTAATGACAGAAACACAATTTTTATTATATTTAAGTATTTCACACAAGTTCATTTGAATGCTCAATGTTTATTTTTCTGGTTTATTTTAATTTAATTAAAATCAGTTTATATCAGTGGTTTGTTTTCTTTTAACTTCATCGTCCCAGTGTTTTCGTGCATGAGTTTTACCTTTCCTGAATATTTCACAGTTCCAGTGCCTACGAGATATTCTACGTAAGGTAAAAAGTGGTAATATTCTCTGTGCAAATACATGTCTTGGCTTGCGACACACTACTATTCACACACTATCTCGTAGAATCCCCGCATAAGTATTTGCCTTTCCCAATCGCACGGCTAGTATATTCACATTCTAGCGGTCTATTTCATCGACCCTCATAACATAACGGTATAGGGGGTGAAGTAGTAGAGTGGAATGCATCATTCTGGCTCGTGGGAGAGATCGGAGAAAACCTAAGTCTGGCATTGTGGAGGGGATTCAAGATTGCCACTATCAAGTCATTAGCCAGGATGAAAAAACTGCGTGGGAGATAAACTGGTGTGTTAGGGACTGGGGCTGACGTCATAGTTGCGGAGCCAGGAGGAAGGTTGGAATGCAAGAGCGTGAATTAGACATTCAGTAGTATAGAAACATTCAGAGAAAATACATAGGATGAAAGCATCCAGAAGAAACCAGAAAGCAAACGCGGAATGTTTCGAGGCATACTGGTCACCAAAATGGCCGACACAAGAATACTGGCGATCAAAATGGCTGCCGGAGTAGAGACATTCGGTAGGATAGTAACATCCAAAAAAACACATAGAAACATGGAGAATAACACCGGAATTTAAACACTGGAAGTTTCGGGATGTACCCAAGATGGCCGCCGGAATACTGGCTCCCAACATAGAAACCGGAAGCGGAAGAAAATTGGAAATTTTGAGGGGAAAAGGGAAATCAAAGATAGCGGTGGGTCATCCCCTCGTCCACGCCAGGACGCCACTTGCCCTGTAGCTGACTTTTTCTAACTGCTGTGTTTTATTTAGAAATCAGATAATCCTGTAATTAGTGTTTCCTTAAATAGTTTCCATGCATCGGAATTTTCCTGAATACTCTTGCATTAATTTTGCTAACATTTCCAGATTATATTGTTTTATTGCTGTTTAATGTTATGCTAATTATCAACAAACAATAATTCTCTATCACTTTCCGAATTTCCTTGTGAATTGTTTAATTTATTTGGTTATATTTCACTACTTTATCTCGAAAACGTGACTATCCATCAAAAACGGCGGTTAAAATATTTTATGTCGATATATAGAGAAAATCGAGATACGGTGCTTGGTGAAACATAAAAGACAGATATTCTAGTTAATTTGGCACTTAATCTTGATAAAATATTATCATCTCGCGTGGTGAAATCGGCCCTAAGTCTCAACAGTGTGATTCACGACGGGCACTGCCTCTCTGCGTATAAGGCTACCGCTGCCGTGGCATTTCGTTTACATTCTCCATTGATCAGAATCATGTCACGGTTTTCCTCGTTGGTGTGCGGCATATCCTTTAACTTGACAAGAACTCAGAAGTGCGGTACAATGGTCGCATGCATTAGATACCTGTGTTATTGTAACACTATCGCGTGCGTCACCTTTGTAGGAACACATGGATGGACAGCCCAGCTGATGACGCGACCTACCCCGCCACAACTACAGTCGAATGCGTACGCTTATGAAAATTAAAAACTCTGTTATATGTCAAAAAGTGGTGGTCTGATTTTCAAAATTATTATTTTACTAGTAACTACAAAACATTCCATTAAGCCCAAAATCATATATTATACCAACTTTCATATTTCATTCTATGCATTAATTTTATATATATAAAGGCTGTGGGGAATGTTATTTATTTGCGACATTTACACTTAATTACTTTGTTCTTATTTTTTGTAATATTTTACAACTAAAAGTTCGTAAAACATCTGTGGGAAATGTTATTTATTTGCGGTATTTTCACAAAATTCCTTCGTTCTTAAGTTTTTGTAATATTTTACACCTAAAAGTTTCTTGAGTGTATTGGGATTTCTCTGTTTCCGTACATAAATATCGCTTTTAGACATTTGATACCAACTCCATGATGGCTTGGCTGAAATGAATAAGGTATGAATGCACATTAAAATTAATATGTATAATTTTGTAATTAGTTAACGTTGCAGGATACACTTAATGTATAATACCGGAGTCCCTAAATTAATGTTTACCTTCTTCGAAAGTGAATAACAGATGAACTTTTAAAGACAGTCTGACGGGACTGCGTCTATTTTAACGTTATAAGGATAAATTTGGGTGTGTGCGTCCCTCATGGTACCCAGTGTCCGTGGTTTTGTGACGTACACGTTGTTCTGCAGAGTTACCCCACACATAAAAATCAAACGGCATTAAATCTGAAGATCTGGATGGATATCCAATACTTCTTCGTCAGTCAGTAAGTCTAATAAATTCCCAACAAATGTTTCATCCAGGAGTGACTGCACGTCTCGATGGTATTGTGGAAATGTACCGTCCTGCTGAAAAAAAAAAAACAGCCACCATCTGGGTAGAGTTGGTAGACAGATGGCACAATGTTTTCCAGCAACATGGGCCGATAACTTTACCCGTCATTGTTCCGTCAGACAATAATGGCCCCACAAATCCCCTGGCAGAAATACCGCACCACACTATTAGCTCAGGAAGATTAACTGCCTGCTCTACCTACCACAATTTTGGGATTTTCATCGGCCCAATACTCACAGTTATAGCGGCTGACTGTTCCATTCAATTACGGGTTACCTCACTAGACCAAACAATCATGTCAGTAAAATTTTCGTTGTCGTTGCAAATGTACCTACCCGCTCACGAAATTCGACGTTCATTTCTGGGTCGTCTTCGTCCATGGCGTTAACTAACATGGTAATATAGGGCCTTTACTTTACTTGATTTAAGGTTGAAGTAAAGCAACTGCCTATGGAGCACTGCACCCGACTATACAACGTGAAGAAATCATTAAAAAAAGTAGTACAGGCACCACACAAATTGTCAGAAAAGTGCGATTTATGCTGTATATGAAAGTACAATGTATATACTTTGCAATATTATAAAATAGTTTAGTAAAATATACTTTTTAAATGCAAAAATCGATTTAATAGTCTGTAGTGTGAACCAAATTTAAACGCATTTCCATTCTGGATGCTTCGGAAAGCAGAATTTGCAAGAAAATCTTCTTCAATAAAGACCGTCAAAATACTTATTTACTCTGATCACGTGTAACAAAATCGTAGTATTAATGTATAATATCAATTTCATAATTATTTTTATTTACGTTTGTTTCAGCCATAAATGTTTATGACAAATTAACGCAAATAAAATAATTATAATTATTATTTCCTACATTATCATTACAATTTTCTTACACACGATTATAGTAAACATTATGACGATATTCCATGACTAAGATTACCATGTTAATTCTGCTTTCCGAACCATCCAGAATGGAAATGTGCTTAAATTTTATTAAAAATGCAGACTATTTAAATATATTTTTTTTTACATTTAGAAAGTACATTTTAGTAAAATATTATATACTGTGCAAAATATGTACATTTTTTTTCATATACAGCATAAATCGCACTTTTCTGGCAATTTTTATGGCGCCTCTACCACATTTTTATAAGTTCTTCACATTGTATAGTCAGGTGCAGTGCTCCATAGGCAGTTGCTTTATTCAACCCTAATGATACCTGACTAATGCGTAGCTTATATGAACTTTAACTTACTGGGGTATGTGTGAATGTGTGTAACACAGCCACCACTCCTCCTTTGTCCTCAGTCGTTACCTTCCTGCCACACCACCCTTTATTCACATCACACACATTTCCGTCCCTCTCAAACTTGTCATGTTATCGGACCGTTGTTACACATTATGGTGGCGCAGTATCGAATTCTTCCCTCCATCTTCTCTGCAGCGCAATCATGGTCTCACATTTCCAATTACACTTCAAAATCCACTTGAATTACTCGAAAAAATCCTTATAACCTCCAGTATTTCCTCTAAAGTTGTGGTTCTTTCGCTTGAGGCTACAAATGTTGACATCAGCAGAATGGTTACACTCCCTCGCGCACACCCAATATTGTCCTTGGGGCGTAAAATACACGCTGTGCCATCAGACTGCCTTTCATAGTTTCTCTGTTATTAACGTACAGACAGTTAAGTATTAATTTGTAACATCCAGTATTTTACACTAAGTATAAAGACTTTCTTCATACTTCATGGGCGGAAGCTATATGCGGTGTAAATCATTTTATTCTCTGTAGCTTAAAAATCCCTCATCATATCAGAACTATGATGTATAAAAATGTTTACATTTTGAATGTTACATTAAGAATGAGTAAAACGCATTTGGCAATGTGAAAATATAAACCAAGACCAAAGAATTTCGATGTTTATACCATTATCTGTATTAAATTGTGTGAATTTTTAGTTCAGTTTTGATTTGGTGTGTAAATACTAACACTTGAGAAATGCTCTAAAATTTTGGAATGTTTGAGCTCTCCCTCATTTATTTAGATAAAGACTGCCATACTCTCTAAAAAAAATTTCTAGAATAGGGTGATATCCCAAAGCAATTAAACACAACTCATTTAAGTCAAAAACGTTTTTTTTTTTTCAGGCATCCAACAGAGGGTTGATGATGGTAGCATTTTACCCATACTTCGTGAGCTGCAGCGAGTCTGCTACACTGCTTGATGTGGTTGGTATGTACTTCATCTGAAATATTGTTAATAATTTAAAATTCTTGAGACGCGTCAGCTTACTCTAAATACTATATTTCACTTTGCAGCTCATATTAACCACATTCGTGATGTTGCTGGCGTCGACCACGTCGGCATTGGAGCAGGATACGACGGAATTAACATGTGAGTTTTTTTTTCTCTCTCTCTCGCTCTCTCTCTCTCTCTCTGTAATTGATCATGTATAGTAGGCTTTAAAAATGTAGACTTAGTTTAAAGTCGTGTACATGTCACCTTAATCACCAACAAAACAATAACATCCTGTGGCAAGTTTTTGGAGACAATAGAAGTGTAATAACAATTACATTAGTGAATACTGAATTTTCCGCAACATATTTTACTACAAACATTTTCCATATTTTAAATTGCCGTGCAAAAATTTTGTTATTCACTTTTAAATTTGTGAAGTACACTTTTACTATTTCATATATTTTGCCAGATTCATAAACTATAGCTTATAAACATTTTTATAGCCGAATAAAAATTTCAGATCTTAACGTGTCAAAATATTACTAATTATTTTTGTTTCTTTGAAAAGGGAAGAGTTGTGATTTGTACCTCCAAAATATAACGTCTAATTAGATATCTGGAGGATCGTTATGAATCATATCCCAATTTTATTCCACGCATCTCGTGGTACAGGAAACATCGTTCTTTGAATTGCTGTTTGGTGGTGGAATACGATAAAAAAAGTACTACTCAAGTCAATAATAACTGACTTACAAATTTAACAGGAGAGAGTTTACACCATAATTTTGGGTTTTTCCAAAACTTAGATGGTCACCATTACCAGTCCAACTATTGCGCAGTCTAGGTTAGACATGAGCTGGCTTAGATGACGTGTAGACTTCAGCTCTCTTGTTGTACAGCATCAATCTGCAACTAGTACACAGAATAATGCATAATCTAAGAGAGGCAGGAAATTGTGGCCAGTGACTTTTCACTTAGGCTCAGCACTAATTTTTCCATAGCTTCTTACCCACCGATGGCAGTTTGACAATGTGTTTCAGAACTCCTCTAGGACTGGAGGACGTTTCGAGATACCCTTTCCTGCTCGCGGAGCTCCTGGGCTCTGGGAAGTGGACTGAGTCCGATCTCCATAAGTTGATAGGCCGCAACTTGATACGAGTGTTCCAGGAGGTTGAGCAGGTAGGCCACCAATGTATTAACAATACAATATTGTGCGCTGCAACTCGATACGAGTGTTCCGAAAACTGGAGCAGGTATGTAACCATTGTGTTAACTATACAACATTGTGTGCCACAACTTGATACGAGTGTTCCATGAGGTGGAGCAGGTAGGCCACCAATGTATTAACTATACAATATTGTGCGCTGGAACTCGATACGAGTGTTCCAAAAAGTGGAGCAGGTATGTAACCATTGTGTTAACTATACAAAATTGTGTGATACAACTTGATACGGGTGTTCCAGGAGGTGGAGCAGGTAGGCCACCAATGTATTAACTATACAATATTGTGCGCTGCAACTCGATACGAGTGTTCCGACAACTGGAGCAGGTATGTAACTATTGTGTTAACTATACAACATTGTGTGCCACAACTTGATACGAGTGTTCCAGGAGGTGGAGCAGGTAGGCCACCAATGTATTAACTATACAATATTGTGCGCTGGAACTCGATACGAGTGTTCCAAAAAGTGGAGCAGGTATGTAACCATTGTGTTAACTATACAAAATTGTGTGATACAACTTGATACGGGTGTTCCGAAAGGTGGAGTAGGTATGCAACCATTGTGTTGACTATACAATATTGTGTGCCACAAATTGATACGAGTGTTTCAGGACGTTACGCAGGTTTACCACTGTTATATTTATTATATTACATCATGGGCGACAAATTAATATATCTCTACCAAGGACTGGAACAGATATGTCACAATATAAAATATATAACTTGGTAGGCCATGTGATTCCAATATTTCAGGAGTTGTAGCAATTACAATTCGTTGGTATTAACAACACATCTTGGTTAGCTACCATTTGACACAACTATTTGAGTGATTGGAGTAGATATGTCACCTATGCAACATCGTTGGCCACCACATGGTATAATTGCTCATAATGAATGAGCAATCATGTCAGCGTTATTATTAAATAACAATATCGTAGGATGCAATTTGATACAACGTTCTTGGAGGTGAAACTGTTAAGTCACCATATTATTTACACTACAGTGTAGGCGGTCACTTGTTTTGGGAGTACCAATTGGCCGAGCAGGTATGTCGCCGTAATTTTACATAATTGGCCTCAACTTCTCACCAGGAAACCATGTGGTGGTTTGATATATCATTGTTTTACTATATGTATTAGATCAAAATTTTCCAACTTGGTGTGCGTGTTCCAGAAATCTAAACAGGTATGTCAACATTATTTTAGTTGCACAAATCTCGTAGGTTGTAAATTGATGCGTGTGTTTCATAAACTGTTTCTGTGATATCTATGCCTTGATAATGTTTAAGTATTATTATCAAACTTGCTGTACTAGAATTTTATTTTGAAAATAGTATTGGCGGGATATACATTACTTTTAATATTATTAAACACCCGCATTTTAGGTGACTAATAGCGATAACATTGTTTGTAGGGAATATTAGGTTTATTTTGATAAATACAAACTTAATAATATTGACTATTTAAATGCTTATCTTAAAATATTCACGGAGAATAATATTTTTAATATTATCTCTGGCCGTGCAATATTATATATTTTCCCATTAGAGCGGGTAAATGTTCAAGGGTCTAAAAACGGATGTTACTTGTATTTATTAGAATTAATTTTGCCTTGAGACATAAAAATAAAAACAAAAACTAATTTTTTTAAATTCTGTATTATCTCCTTAATAAATCGTGCACAAATTTTTTATAGACAGCAGCTTTCTTTATTTAAGATATATAAATTCCACTATCACAAAGTTGTAGATAGTATTACTTCTTTAATTCTAAGACAATTAATTTTTGCATTGATACTGACTTTGTGCTTTAATAGATTTTTTTTGTATTTAGGTATTTTTTTAAAATTGAAACTATATAAAATATAGCTAAACCAGTATTATTTCTTGTTAATACATATAATATCATCGAAATATATTACGCAGTTCAGATTCTGTTTTTTATTTTGTATTTCGGGAATTCGGCCTCAGCGAAAACTTTTCAATAGCGCTCAAGTGATAGCAGTTGCAATGTCTGTTTTGGCTAGTTAGCTCTCGTTGTTTTCTGTGCGAGCACAAAGCTTGCCGCGAGCTATCGCTCTCTCTTCAGCCCGCTATGTGTAACTTCACCGAATGTTCTGTTTCTGTCGGACGCCGGATCCAAGTCAGTTAGCAGTGGCAAGCATGCGAGAAGTGCTTGCAGCGACCAAAACGGACTTGCAGCATTGTGCTCGCTGCTGAAATAGCAGCGTTTCTCTCCTTAGCGCACTGCAACAGTATTCAACGACGGCTTCCGCACTGTAAAAATATGTGTGCTCACCTTCCTTTATTCTAATGGATTTTTTTTTTTTTTTTAACTACACAAAGTATGAAAATAACATCACATATCAGGTTGCAAAAATAGGCATTTCTGACATCACTAATATGCATTGGAAACATCCATAAGTATTTGATTGGGCCCGCAGTGGCTGAGCGGTTAGATTGCTGCCCTCCCAACAAGGCGATCCGGGTTCAATCCCGGGCCGGGTCACTCCCGGATTTTCGCAAATAGGAATCATCCCGGACGATGCCGCTGGTCGGCGGCTTTTCTATGAGATTTCACATTACCCACGCTCTTGCAATCCGGTGCTGCTACGTAATCACTTCACCATTATCCGCTATCAAGACCTTGACATTAAGATCAGCACAAATCTTTCCTTTCTTTCGTGAGCAAATCTACGAAACCTACCATGGATGTATGAGAAAACAGTTTACCACTCGCACTTTTTCTCTGTACGTAACTCATACACTGACGTGGTAAACATTCAAATTATTCCTTAGTGTGTATCTACATAGGAATGTTTAGAAGTATGCTATTTGCAGTTTTGGAAGCCCAGATTAAGATCCACTTATCTCCACACGTTGTATTCTTCTGCCACATGTAACATCTGTATTGCTATGCAACTAATAACTTTATTCGCGCGTCGGTCAAGTGAAATCTAAAAATAGTAAGGTGCCAAAATGTGTTATTAACACAGCCAGCACGTACTTTTACGTGCATAAAGCGAAAGAAAATAATACCAAACTTTATTTGTCATAAACTTAATCATTTTTTTGCGAAGGTAGGTTTAAAAACTACTCATATTGCCGCGAACAGCCTATAATTAGTTATTTTGTTATTTTTGAGTGCTTCGAGTGCCGCCTAACTAACACCTTAGTTGTCAATAACACCTCAGTCATATTTTAACATTAATTTTCTTATACGTGAATTATGTTAAAGATCTGGATTGACCACAAACAAAGAATACAAAACCACTAATGAAACGAAAAGATAATACTATTACAATTCATGTATCATAACCAAATTAAATACAAATGATGTAATACTTAAAGTAATTAAGACCACCAAGAAAGAAAGATGGGAATAAAGAAATAATACGTTGTACTGAGAACGTGCCAAAGGTAATCTGAAGCCTCGTAGAAATTATATTACAAGGTATATCAAGGTATATACATAGAATTCACAGTAGCTATAATGATGTTGATGGTATGTATTTTATTTCATTAATGATTGACAACAACCTAATGCTCTTTCAGGTGTCAGAAAATCTAAGCACCGTCTGCTTTCATTCCGTAAGTTTTCTAGTGTGGGATACAAGATATATGTTCTACGAGTGATTTAAAGGCGCTACATCCCGAATTTATTTTAGATTTATGCATCCTCGCAGTACTGGGAGGAAATCACATTGCGTAAACATCATATTGATATTATTTCCCTTAGGAAATTCAGGGTTTACGTATTTAAGGCCGATTTCACCAACGAAGATTAACTTTTCGGAACATTGAGATAACTTTATCCAGATGAGAGGTTAAACTTCGATTTTTATCTCCATAATGTTGAGCGCGTTTCAACACGTACTATCCGCCGCCAAGAATATATCGATAAAATTATCTCGATATTCTAACTTAATCGCGACGTTCTACTTCGCCGGCTCAGTCAACAGATAATATTTGGTATTTTATGCACAAAAAGTGAATATTTTTTAGTAATCGTGATGGTATTTTCATGAGAAAAAAAAAGCAGCAAAGCAAACATGTAGTAGTCCTATTGCAAAGAAAAATTGTTTTTAGAAGTAGTAATAGAAAGTATCAGCGTAATCTTAAATACGCGTAAAATTGCATTTTTCGAAATGTTCTATCAGCACAATATATAATATTATCGGTAGTTTAAATGATATTTTCCTTACAATGTATTTTTCTAAAAAACGAATAGTACTTATTTAAAGAAATAAACTTATTGATGCAAACATGCTGGAATAAACGCCATACGGTGAAAAATACAGGCCTAAATATCTATTTTTCATACGTTACTGTTATTTTCGCGGCCGAGATATAGTTTGTTGCGTAGGTCATAATTTTGATAATTTTTGGAGTTTTTGATTGTTTACGTGAATTGCATCCCGGCCTAAATTCGTGATCTCAAATTGAGTGCATTATTGTTTATCGAACCATATACAGCGATTAAACTTTAACTGCAAGAATCTGGCAATTTTAAATATATATCAAAATTTATTAAAGGTGTGTTATATATTAAACAGATAACACTGCAATTACTGTTTCCCAAACTAGTTTCTACACGTCACCATTGCCCTGAATACTCTTGCATTAATTTTGCTCCCATTCCCATATTTTATGTTTATTACTGTTTAATGTCATGCTAATAATCTACAAATAATAATTCTATAACATTTTCCAAATTTGTTTGCCAGTAGTCTAATGTATTTGTTTATGTTTTACACTTTTATCCCGATAATGAGACTTTATCCACGAAAATCAGCGGTTCAAATATTTTATGTAGATAAACACAGAAAATCGTGATAAGGTGCGTGGTTAATCATATAATACAGACAATCGAGATAATTTGGCACTTAATCTCGATAAACTATAGTTATCTCGCGTGGTGAAACCGGCCCTTAGAAGGCAAATATCATGACGGTATTCCAATGCGTTATTATTGACAGGAACATACACATTGGGGAATGTGTAGATCAGAGCAGGGTAGGAAAATGACGTGATTGGTTGTTCAACCGAGTGGAGCAGCACGTCCGCCAATGACGACACTGATAAGCGGGGAGCCGGTGAAGTGGCATTGTGATTCTTCGCTGCTAGTGTGCACAGACAGACCGAGTATTCCGCGTCGAGGAACACGAGAAACCATACGAACAGGTTTCCGCGATGATCGCGTGAGAAGAGTGGCCTATGGAGGTTGTGGATTTTCCTACCCCGAAATGCAAGGACAGTGAGGGGAATATTGGTTTATTAGGTGGAGGATGGGTCGGCTAAGCGACGTGCACAATGCCAATGGCCCTGTCGCACCAATGAGTAGGACAGACATCTGATATGCATGGTGATTACGGACCGTACAGCCACACCAAACACACACACACACACACACTCTCTCTCTCTCTCTCTCTCTCTCTCTCTCTCTCTCTCTCTCTCTCTCTCTCTCTCTCTCTCTCAGGAGTTCAGGCGTGTGGCTCATCAATCTGTGTCTGCAAACACGGTTCTTCGCTGTCTGCGCCATCAGCCATTCCTGCATCCACCACTTACTGCTCATCACAGGTACCTGTAGCTGCAATGATGCGTGGAACTTCAGACATGGAGATACAAATATTGTGCCATCGTCTTCTCCGACGAATCCCGCTTCTGCTTGCTGTACCACGATGGTTTCATCCGTGTCTGGCGGCACCGTGGCACATTTCTCCCTGCGACCGACTTGTTTCTCCAGGGAAGCGAGATGCCAGCCGACCCCCAGCTGCTGCCGCGGCGAGGAACTGTGTAGTTCGAAAATTGCCAATGGCTTGTGGGATAACCTCCAAACTACTAGCAAAAAATTATGTTTGTGTAAAAAATACCTGAGAGTTCTCGCCCACCATGATTTATTTGTTTTAATATAGTTACTTTATTTCACCTATGATTTACTTTAAACAACTCCTGTGTTCAAAATTGTTTTGTATATTTTCTCAAAAATTGTGTAAGCACACTCAAAAACAATCGCCAATTTCAACATGGAATTTATTATAGGAAAATCCGAAGGCCTAACAACTCTATTGGAAGGCATTAATACATAATGAGGAAAATATATTTTTAAACAACTACTTGTACAGGTTTTAAACCAAGCATCTTTAGTTCACTCATAGCAACTGGAATTACTCATTGTTATTATTTGAATATATATGCGTAACAAGGTGAAACACATTTGACAAGACTGCAGTGTAAGGGATTTAGGATTGAGGGAGATACTCCTTACTTCATATCCCATCAAGAAAACTTAGATTTCTTTTTTCATGTAACAAATAAAACTGTTGATAATATTTTCATGTGGAATAACCACACGCCTTTAGTAATTGCATAATGAGCTGAAATTAAATACTCATTAGTCGATGTAACACACATTTGATGAGGTTGTGTGGTAAGGACTCTAAACTTGAGAAATTAGTCCTCGATTCACATACAATCAAAGATAAATAAATCTTAATTCGCACAATAAAAAAACATGTAAATACTATTTCTATAATATACAAACTCCGAGATTAATTTCACCCTTAAGTACACATCATACCAAAACAAAGTGCTCACTTCCCAATATCACAAGTTTTGCTTTAATATTTCACTTAGTCACATAACATATTTTAATTATCAAACACACTACAGATCAGACTAACAATACGCCTTTCCCAAATCATATTTCATTCTCACGTGTGCGCGATCGCTCTTCTAGCAAGTTACTACAGGCCATTGCACAACAAAAGACTACCCACCCCTCGCCCCATTCCTTCGCAAACCTTTATTAATGTCTCGGAGGATCACACTCTCCACGATCTGAAAAAGACACAGCTTTCCACCTTGTGTAGGGGAAGGATACACACACACACACACACACGTCTTCACGTTCACGACATCACAAACTGCATTACACATATAATTAATTAAATTATATTATGTTTTTTTTTAATTTTTTTATATTCAATACATATTATCATAAAAAAATTTAACTAACACACATTTACTCAAAACTCACTTGGAAAACCAAATTGACATTATTATTTTATTTTAAAAGTAATAAATACATTTTGTGGATATCCTACTGCTAGAGCCACGAGTATTTCGCGAATTTATTCTGAGGCGAGGTAGACTCCTAACACTTGTTGATTTATCCTACTGTTGTGATTGGACGGCAGTTCTTTAGACATGCCCCGTTCAACTGTGAGCCAGTAATAAGTCGAAGTAAGTAATGTGAGTGAGTGTTAAACAGTCCTGTAAAGACGCCTCACTTCATCACAGCAACCAATAAGCAAATGATAATTTCTTGAGGGTAGAGAGAGCTGCCCAGCCTAACTTGCTGCCAACTCAATCCGCGAAATACTCGTGGCTCTACCTATTGCTTTTCTACATATACCAAACAGTCATCACCTATCGACACTAACTTTTGTATTGAACTAGTTCGAGCTTCAATCCCCGATAATGTTAAAAATCATTCACTCAGATATGCATTGATTCATTTCCTGGTGATGTAAATACGTCTATGTCGATTTACTAATTGACGTATCGAGATGAAATACAGAGTCATGTATGAAGATGAATTCTTAAATCACTATTGTTTAAAACCATGAAATTGTTATGTTAAATGTGAAGAATATATTATTTAAAATGAATACCCTCTTTATCAATTTTCACTAAATATTGCGTAAATAATATTCAAGTCAAGATCATATTGTGCTGCAACAGCATTAATTTAGGGACATGGAAGCGTGGCAAAATAATAAACATAACACAAAGCCAGTAGTCTCCAAACAATGCCAGCACAGACACGAAACTTGTGGACCAGGCTGTGTCCAGCGTACACACACTTATACCTAAAGTTGGGTACCAAGCATCTAGCACAAAGGTAATTTAGTTAGAGATTGAGAGCATAAGCTCCCCTTTAATATTAAATCAAAATTAGATTTTTTTAAATTATTGTTATATGGAATACTATAAAAAAATTATTCACTCATGTAATAAGTAAAAAAAAATGATTTAAGTTTAAAGATAATAAAGATACACACAAGTCGGATGGCAAAACAAATAACTATTTATGTTACTTTTTACAACAAAAAATAACTGTAATCTCAGGTGACATAATATCATAGGTTCATGTGATAGCTTTGCCAAATTTTAGAGAAAAATTGGGGATCAAAAAAGATTTACATACAATTATTACAAAGACAACCCTTGCATATGGCCGATTAAGAAAGATTATCACTTCACATCTTCGTTAACCAAAGAACCCTACCCATCCTGGATATTATAGTAATACTAACTGGGATACTCCAGAACGCCACATAAGAAAGTCAATATATATAAAACCAAAAGTAATGTATTTTATTTTTTATAGCACAATGCATTAATGTACACATTAAGAAAACCCTCACTTTGTTCTACGTCCTTCAGTTGCACAAGCTGGACATATTTTTACTTGATGTTCTGCAAATATGAATTTATTGCAGGTTTTGCATGATGTTCTGCTTTTAGAGTCCTTGCTAAGGATACAAAAAGCACATATCCCTGAATTTGTGTTCTTCTGGATAGAAAGTTTCTCCTGTATTGGGATGCCTAGAAACCCAGTTATAGCAGCAAGGAGATTACAGGACAAACTTGAGATCTTGATTCGAGCCTCAAGATGTGGCCTAATCAAATCAGCAGCCAATTGTTTTAGATTCGTACGTCGATTAGGCACAGATTCTTTAGTCTTTAATTCAGAGCCTGCCAAAAGTATCATACAATTGATTCCAACAGCATTCAGTAAGCCATAGAATATGCATAAGGGTCATCGACGAGTCTTTCTTGACACTGAGTATGTATGACACAGTTTATCAAAGCGGTCAACGCCACCCTTTGTGGCATTATAGAACTCAATTATTTCTGGGATTCTGACGGTTTTGTCCCCATCTTTTCGGTCACGCATTGTAGATAACATTGTGACAATCTGTTTCTTCTTCTTTGGTGGCAGTGGGATAGAAGAGTCTCTACCACTGGAGGCAAACATTGCACTGTTTCGTTTACGTCTACAAATGTCTTTGAACAATGGAGGAATTTCTGGCTTGTTTGATTTCATTGTACGCACCATTGTCACTGTGAGTTCACTGAGCAGTTTTTTTTTTTTTTTTTGCCAAAGGTACGGAAGGTACTGTTGGTTCCATGAATCGGGTTACTCATCTCTTTAGAATAATACTATGCAATAGATATTCCGTTGGGAGTTGAATCCTTACCGGTGTAAACTTCATCATTCAACATATAAAATGTCTTAGCATCACACATCATAAATATCTTAATTCCATACTTTTCAGGTTTTGATGGAATGAACATCTTGAAAATTAAGCGCCCATGGAAGCCAAGCAACTGCTCATAGGCTGTGCAGTATTCTGATGGCACATGTAGCTTTTGACTGGTTGTTACAACATGATCGAAAACCTCCCGTATCGCAGCTAATCGATCATTCTTCCGACGTTTACTCCTACTTTCGCGATCATCAAAGCATAAGCTGTTAATCAAGAACTCAAATCTTGCTAGCGACATGGTACTACGGAAATAGATCACACCTGTGTGCTTATTAAACAGTTCACGAGTGGTTACAGAATTCATTTTCAAAACACCAGCTAGATGATATAATCCAAAAAGTGCTTTTAGTTCTGTAACATCTGTATTACGAGTAAATGATGGTCTTACTGGTGCTTCAGTAGTATCTTCATCAGCAGCATATACATTGTTCTGATATCGGTCACTGGTATATTTCGCACGCTGCGCAACAATTTCTGCATTTGTGTGTTTTACAATATCAGTCAGTACGTCCTCTGTAAAAAATAAATTCCACGCTTCTATTCCCCAGTTAATATTTCTTGCTGCACCTTCATTCCCAGGAAAACCAAGCACTTTATTCCTTGCAGCACACCTCATGTTCTTTGGCTTTTTACCACACCATTTATACTTATTCTTTCCTAAATGTTTGTCAGGTACATCAATCACTGAGAGAAGATTGTCAAAATCAATATTTGAGTCATGTCCTATAGGTGAAGAATTGCTTACCACAACACACGTATCCCTAGGTGAAGAATGACTTTCCGGAAAACACTCGGCATCACTACTTCTTTCTTCGGGTCTGCAATCTTCAACTACTCCATCTGGTCCACTGTCTGAAGAAATGTCACTTGTACTAGTCATCGGATTTCATCAATAGTTCCATTATTTCACTTTCATTCATGGGCCGCGAGTATTTTTTCTACGATTAGCGGATGATGATGTTGTTTCTGCTGCTGCTGCTGTTGCTGCTGATGGTGGACTGTTAATTTTGCGGAATTGTAACCAGCTACTGGAGAATTGTAACTGGGTAAAAAAATATCTGGAAAAAAAATAACATTTATGAAAATAAATGCACTTTAGTAACTTATATGTTAACCATAAAGTCGAAAACATATTACTACTTACATGAAGACACCTCTCAAAATGTATACTCTCACTAACGCTACCCTGGGATGCAGGTGTACCCCAACACTTTAGTACAACACCTCTGGATGGAGCAGTGCTCAGTACCGCAACTAACAATAACAACTTCAAGGTCAGGTAGACAGGTATGTGGCAGGACAAGTCAGTGTTGCCAACTTACTTGAAGATACAACACAATATTTATTGTGCGGGGTACCCCAGTACCCCGGGTAAGGTTCTTCAATTTAAAAAAATAATCAAAAAAAATTTTAAATTATAATTATTTCCTTTTTTATTTTGATCTTTTACCTGATTGGGTTGGACTACTGTCAGAACTAATTGATTTGAAAAGATTCGAAAGTTCAGGCCATGATTAAGCCTACAGCATACACAAGTAAAAGAAATTAAAAGTTCATTTTGGCCTGTTGTTGTTCAGTCGAGGAAACGATGCCCATTACGGCATTTCCTGGGTACTCTGCTCCGCGATAATGCAGTACTGTAATCAGCACCACATCCTGTACTAAAGGCCCTTTCCAAGACATCACGATCGGGTGACGAAGGAATGGCCCATGCTTGTGTTGGGGTACACCCGCACCGTTAAATTAACAGTTAAATAAAACCACGAAAACTTATACACCGCCCAAAAATATATATAGCATCGCGTGGATAAAAAAAATTTAACAAGAAACACCCTTAGCGGGATTACAACGTAATTACATCAGATGACTGACGATTGCAGAAGAGAAAAATGTTAGAACTGTTCACGCCATATTGTGTACTTGGATAAGGCCGGAAAAGACGCCTGAGGAAGACTATGCGACCAAAAATCGATTCCAAGAATAGCCAACCGAAACGATAATTCGATATGTGCCATTTCGCGATTTCTTTAAAATAAATAATTATGATAATTACGATTTGTCACACATAAAATTAGTATGAACAAACATTAACTAGCAAATATGATGTTTTACAGGGAACACATAATAAATAAGCTTAAAATACTGGCTGTCTTTAATAAAATTAATAACGAGTAACATAATAACAGTTAAACAAATTGACAAATATTTTTGTAACGAACTAATTAAGGAAAATAATTTAATTTAATTTTACTCGTCCATTAAAAGTAAATATCTAAAAAAATAGTGCACAGACACCATATGTTGTAAGACACTAATTAATTATGAAAGTATTAAAATTATTACACAGTATTTTTGCTGGAACATTATACTGGCAAACAGTTTAGTCTTTGTTTAGCAACAAGGTTTGTGGAAGCAGTAAATTACTATGTTTCTAATTAGTAAAATTCCATTATCCAAAATTAATAACAGATTTACATTATTATAATTAAATTTAAAAGTTACATTGACACATACTGGGAAAGAACTAAGTCACCGGAACAGTGGCTCGGAAGCACTTAACAGTGGCCTAATATTAACTATACAAAACAAATTTTAAAAATAGATATTGGAAACCCAAAAAAAAAAAAAAAAAGAAAACTGTTTTGCCGAGAGAAAATAATCCCAGAAAGGGAACACGAACCCTCACAAGAACAGAACATAAAGGTGTGTGCCACTAGGCGGCACACTGTGGTATAGTTTAAAATCAATAGGAACGGTGCACATCTCTCAACCAGACTTTCCCGACAACCATCATTTATACCCCCAGAACGGTTTACCGCATATAACTCATCATGGGAGTGCGAAAACACCCACCTCACGATGGAAGGGCGAGGGTGGTGAGGGTGAAGACTAGTTCCAGCGAACAACAACACAGGGCGGACCGCTCTGTATTTGTTCCGCAACAGACCGACCAACACACACACACTGCCTGTCCCCGGCATGCATGTCGCCAAGGTTTCTATTAAGATGTCCCATTCTGCCAGGGCGTCGAACGGAAACAGAGATCACATACATACCTCTCCACGCACGTATTTCGTAAACATTTACTCAATATTACAAAATGGAGCACATTTTTACTAAAAATTAATTTTTCTAAATATATTTCTTTTCTAACTTTGTACATAATAAAATTAAAAAATGTTAAAAACCCTTACCCCAAATGAAATAATCACCTCACCCATTGCATAGTTTTCCTAATGTGCTATATTCATGAAAACCAAGCACCAAAATCGTTCTATGATTAAGTAGATTTTCATTGTCTCCATATATCAGTTTCCGTAACCAATCATATTCCCGTTAAGACAACTCTTTTCAAGTGTACAAACATTTGCATTCTATCGCCACAAATATTTAATATCCTGCGAACATACACTATCGTTACATTTTTTTCTGTCAACCGCTCCCCCCCCCCCCCCCCCCAATGTTTTATAGTGAACATATGTTTTCATCCCACTACCTTCAATTAGGAAAACTTCTCACATTATATATACTTATGTCATAGTAGTAGGACATCGCTGCAGCCCTTCAGTTAGTAGATTTAACGAATGCAAAACAATATTGTTAAGAATTTAGTAACCTTTTTTATCTATCTTGTTACATACTAACATTAAAAAAAAATTAAAATCCACTACATTGCAAACACACTTATCATGTGATTTACCCTTCATAGGGTAAATACTTCGATAACATAATTTTTTCTTTACATTTCCCTAACTGGGATAAACGCCTATCTGTTTTTGTAGGTGCATAAACATTTTGTAAACATGACAGCCCAACATAACTCATAATCACAGCAAGTGCAATGCTGAAAATTTTTATAGTAATAAAATTGCTTGAAATCCCCCAAAAAAATAGTTTTTTTCGCAAAACGCATACTAAAGGGAAATAATACAATGTATCACAAACGCGGTAGTCAGTAAATATTTTTACCAGCTACACGAGAATCGCGTGGCACGATCTAAAATGTCTATTATCGTATGTTGAGTCACAGATAACTAAGTACAGTATGTTACTACTGCGAAAGAACAACATAAAGCTGATATCTGGATTTTAGTCGCATAATTACGTGCTTAATGGCCCTAAACATAGAGTTATTCCAGTACAGTGACCTCAGAATCTCTATGATAGCATTGTTGCTATCATAGAGATTCTGAGGTCGTTGCACAAAAAAATACTGCCCGGCAAGAACAAATGAAGTAAGTTAGCTAAGATGTTAATGTAAGCGTAATTATAGTAATAATAGTGTTACAGCTTATGACATTATGAAGTATTCCAATTTCTCTGATTCTAGCAGGAAGAAAATAACAGGGCGGATAAAGTGTTGTTATCTTCCTAAGCAAGTGATTGCTAGTGGAATTCGTTGATTCACGATGTTAAAATCCGTATCCTGTTCTGCTCAACATTCATGGGCTCTCAAGACCTTATTAACTTACACATTATACTGTAATATCCAGCACCAATAATGATTATTCTGCAACACGTCATATGTGAACGAATGTACTCGGAGATAATACGATAAGTGCCGTCTAACCTCTTCATACATATTTCTCTAATTATTAATGGTTTTACTAACCTTAATTTCGGAATCACTGTTTGGCTTCTGCATTATGTTATTTTAATGTGAAGAAAAGTTATTAAAATATTATTTGCTTTCTCCGGCCTAGAAATACAAGAGAGTTTTTGAAAAAACCAAATAATAGTTTTCTTATACTGAAGTAATACATTATATTTATTGTCTAAGACGTTCGCGTGAAATTATAAAATATTTTTTTTTAATATACGTTGTGTAAACTTAAACAATTTATCTGTGTTACATGCATCTTTGTCTTTTAGCAGAAAGAAGGCTATCGTAAATTTCCAATTAATTGTAATATTTCTCATATTTTTTTGATTTTTATACAAACTGGCGTGAAACAAATGTATATTCGATCTCTCCCTGATGCCTAAATGTTCATACTACCCCAAGTACATCAGTACGTAAGTTCGTTACACCTTCCACTAAGAGCCTATTTTTTTAAGCTGGAGGGGGTGATTAACTACTATGGAAGCAAATGTTTTGTTTATGCATTTACTTTTTTACCGATGCGGAAAAAACACGCTGTTTGTAGAGAGCCATCACTTCCAAATAAGCACCGAAATGTTCCCTCATATATTTTCCGTTTTGAAACAGCTCTTGGTATTGGCGATCTCTATTCGAATATCCGATTAATTTACATGGTAATTTTATTTGGTCGGTATCGAAATGGAACAACCACATTAGCCATACTGACACCAGTCGTATCGTTTACTATAATGCGTTAATAAGTCACCAATATCTGGATTGCCGAAAAATTAGGGACCCAAGAGTTATACGATCTAAATGTGTGTGACGTCGCTCCAATAATGGCCTGTTTTAAACTTATCCGAGTATTGAATGAAATATTATATTGGGCATAAGCAATCGCAGAGATTTTGTTGTGAGTCACAGAAAACTAGAAAAGTGAAGTGGAAAAAACAGTGACTTAATTTTAAATGAAAGATCCTCGTTAGTAGATATTTATGTCGGTTCATGACAAAGGGCGTCAGCGTATCGGAGCTCGGAGCTGTTCATGCTTTGACCTAGACCTCTGACTATGACCCCGGTGACCGTTGATGTTGAAAACCAAAAAAAATGATAGAAAATTGGAAATTCTATAAATATGTTATTAAAAATTATTAAAATCATTTAAAAATTATTTTTAAAATGATTTAAAAAGTATTTTAAAATTTTAGTCCCCTGTTGACTGTTTTCCGTTACAATTTCCTTTTTTTTTTTTTTCCAAAAAAAAAACATGCTCTTTTTTTCCTTAAAATTTCCCACTTTAACTTAAAATTCAAGTATTTCCCTTAACATTTCCCTTTTCCTTTAGAATTTCCCTTTTTTCCTAAATATCTCGAACAAATTTCCATAAATTCATAAAATCCAGCGAGCATATTACATTACTAACTATCGTAATATTGGATGCAGGGGGCATTGACCTCATGACATTGAATGATCTTGGAAACCAAAACTCGGGAATAAATTAGTAAAAGTCAGCAAGCATACTTTGTTAATGACTTTTACCGCCATATCGGACGCAGTTGATATAGACCTTCACCCCGTGACCTTGAATAACATTTAACCCAAAAATCCCAAAGTTTCGAAAAAAATTCTAAAAATTCTAAAAAGTCCCAAAAATATAAAAAAATGTATTATTAAATATTATTTAAAAGGTATATAATTAAAATATAAGAAATTATTTAAGAACAAACTTAAATTTTCAGAAGTCCCACCTCACATATGCTCATTCCGCCATATTGGTTTTTTTCATTTGTAATTTGTGTATAAAATGCTGCAGGCCATCAAATTAGATTTTTTGTCAATCATTGGTTTATACATTGCTGGAGTTTATCTCTCATTTTGGTCGACTGCCATCTTGGATTTTTTCGTTTGTCATTTGCTAGACGATGATGGTATCTTCTGAAATTATTATTTTTTAATCAAAACAATATTATTAAAAATGTATGTAAAATAATTAAATTATCAAAAATTATCAAAACTTCTAACAAAATTCCGAAAAAAAATACAAAAAACACAAAAATACTAAAAAAAAACTAAGGGCATTTCATATTAACCTCACACTCGTCTCAGCACCCTAAACATCAACCCCTACTCTTATCTACCCACCTACCATTACTACAAAACAAAGAAAAATCACAAAAAAGGGGGGGAAAAAATACTAACAATCGTATCTCCAGCATCTCTCTCATGTCATTACTACCATCAGACACTAGCCAGAAATCATACCACCCATCAAACAAACCACCTGATAATACCAACCATCCATACCAATAAACATTCTGACCACCACACTTCAGATATTGGAAACAAAATACGAGTATCCCTGCTGACCAGGAGAACTGGGTAATATAAAAACCATAACCCAGCATACTTCAGTCATGCCACACAGATCACATTGGAGACGTACGATGGAATATAACTACTTTTTTCATATCACTAACTCCAACCATGAACTACACCAACCATAAAATACTAGGAGACAACCCTCCAACATAACAAAACACTATACCATAAATATATCAACGAACCACCACAGCAGATATCCATATCAAACAAGACATACAGCCCAAACCATATCATTCGTTCTAACCCAAGCCTACCTCAGTCATGTTATTAGTAATACAGGCCACATCAACCACCGTACCCTAGACTTACTGATCACTCATAATATCCAACCAAATTGACTACCATTTCATCCCAACTAACTTCACCAGTTACATGTATAAACAAGTCATGCCAGCCCACTGTAACTCATGAATGCAATCTGTTCTACCAACACCAGACAATATATACTCATCGTTCATTCCTCTTACTATAACTTAAGCATGCCTCTACCATTCAGTCCACACTGATCTTACCAAAAGTATACTCACTGCTCATACTTTCTGCTCTACTGGTCGAAACCAACCAAATGTATACTACTCACTATATCACTATAACAACCAACCATCCATTATAGCCCGAGTGTAAGAAGCAAATGTATAGCTGAGGCTAACCCATAACCGAACACCCATTCTCCTTGTTTTACCAACCAACACCACTTATACCTACCAGCCATACCACCCACTATAACTCTGTAATAGCTCAACCATTCGTCCACACAGACCATATAAAGCAAAACGTACAGCCCGTAACAGTGACACGATCCAATTCTTCTCATACCATCAACCATGCCGACTAACACTAGTCAAAATTGCACTGGCCACCTATAGCAAACACTTTAACTGAAGCATGTATTAGCATTACAGTACTCACCAACACACCCATACTGTCCACACAATTCGACATACACCAACAATCGTAAGGCAGATATACTGGAAACATATCACCTAACATATTGTTACGGTGTGGGCAAGCCGTTGCTTTGGCGCTTGTGTGAACACACCAGCACACACCTAAAGAGAGCAAGGTCGCGGAAGCGGAGCGACGCCGCGACAAACAAGAACACGCACCGTCCGGCACGATGCCCACATACGAACATCCGGGGGTGACCCGGCCGGGAATTGAACCCGGTTCGCTTCGGGGTTCTCCTTTGCCCCGCCCTTTCATTCCGGCACAACTCCATACTCACCTCAGTCACCTTAATCGACTCTCAAGACCTCGCTGTTACATACCGCTACATTCTCTTCACGCATTCGGCGGGGACTCCCCGCTGAATTCCTACGGGTGCGAGACGGGTTGCCTACTTACTAGGCCATACTATTGCTACCACTGTACCCTTCGTTTGCGATTTAACTGGAAACGGTGGGTCCTAGAGGGTTGCAACAAGGAGGGGTTATTTGTTACTTACG
This sequence comes from Dryococelus australis, assembly GCA_029891345.1. Lineage (NCBI taxonomy): Eukaryota > Metazoa > Arthropoda > Insecta > Phasmatodea > Phasmatidae > Dryococelus > Dryococelus australis. Next base: position 264,554,140 of record CM056993.1, read on the forward strand.
TCATCTTCCTTCATCCTATGGTATCCGCAATCAATTTAACCTCACGGTGTACGTTTTGCATGCGATCAAAGGGTGCCAACCCCTCATATTTTCATGATGGGGGGTGCGTACGACGGACCATACCTACCATGTATTCAAGATCTTGGTTTACTTGCTCCGTATACCAATTTGTGTTCTTCTAACGCAAGTACTTTGCCTAATATTCCACGCAATGTCCTTGTTGCCCACCGCCTTTAGGGGCTGCTACAGCCCTTATTATTTGAGATAGACCATGGGTGTCCTATATCACTATTCCTCTTTTCCAGTCACAAATCACGTACCCGAGTTTGTACACATGTTTCCTATACACGCTGTATATTATTCCATATATAATTATGTATATTCCTATCTTATATAAATGCATACATATTATTCGATATATAATTATATTCCTGTCTTATAACAATACATAGCTATTATTTTATATATAATTAGGTTTATTCCTGTCTTATATAAGTACAAAATAATTCAATAAATACTTATAAATACTCCTATCTTATATATATGATAATACCTGCGTGTTATCTTCTGGGGATAACGAGAATGTAGGTTTTTTCAGAGTGCTCCTATACTAAATTAATGAACTGTGATTACAAAGGACAGCATTTGACCTTGGCGTTCATGGAGCCACGACCTGCATCATCGCCAACTGGTTGATTCCAGTGCCGAGTCTGCGATCGAGTGTTGTACCTTTGGTCAAAATGCTCGTCGGCATGAGTGAATGGCCTGTATGAAGAGTCACTTCAACTTAATAAATCATAACGACATTAATTAAATGTAGTTGATGCGAGGCAATACATTGATAGAACATATCAAGTTTTGTTTTGGGAAGCACGGCGGGGGCCTGTCGTGGTTGCTGCACTGTACAGTACAAATTCCAAGTTATGCATCGATCATTGGCGAAGCTAGGTGGGAGCCAGCTGTAGTTCTAGGCACTTTTATTACAAAGTGCAAAAACGGTTTACCCAGGAAGTGATTAATTATACCTAGGGACCTGGATATATACTTTTAAAAGCAATATTATTAAATAAAATGTCTACCTTTCAGCTTTAGTGGTATGACTATATAAATTTTTTTTTTAAATACGGGGAATTGATTTTAACTAACGACACACATACAAATTCACACACGCATGTACACAAACACAATCAGCTCCACACTTAGCACCGCAATCAGCTCTGCACTTAGCACCACAATCAGAAGACATTTTGGAGTCATAATTAGTCATAATTAGTCATTATGAGTCATTATGAGTCATTTTGGAGTAATTTGGAGTCATTTTGGAGTCATTATGTGTCATGTTTGAGGTCATCGTGAGTAATTAAGACTCTTTTGGAGTAATTTGGAGTCATTCAGCAGGTGTCAGTCTGTAGCAGTCAGTTGTCTATTTTATATGTGACCATGAGTTCAAGCGAGTGAAGAGATTTGGGCGGCTCTTAACAGCGAGGTCTTGAGAGCTGAACAACGATGAGTTCAAGCTGAGCGAAGAACTTGTCTGGAAGAAACTGTTGATGAAGTAGCGAACTAGCTAAAAATTAGCAAAATCAATATTGTGACACAAATACGAATTCGTATTTGAGTCGTTATGTTTGTACTGCTGTGTAAGGTTAATAAGTAGTTGGGTTTCGGGGTAATTTCGGAATTTCCTTTTTTTTTAATTTATAAACAATCTAGAAACATTAATAATCCAATAAGAGGATGGAGGTTTTCCTTAATGATAATAATTTATGTAAATTAATGGATAATTATACAAAGTATTAATCACTTTTTGTTTCTTATTCTCGAGTCATGTAATGTTACACGTCATTAAGTATTATGCAAGTAGTTTCTACATTTACATATGTTTTTGTCAATGCCTTATTTAAGCTGAAAGACACAATCTAACTGTTTTATTGATTTATCACCAGATATAAATTTTAAATGCTCATATATATATATAGTCACAAAGCTTACTTCAATTTTGTACTTCTCTTGAAGTAAAAAATATAATTTTTTTCTGATTCACCGTGTACTAAACGGAAGAATTTAAGCAAAATAACACGTAAACATAATTTTCTGAAATCTGCTTTATACTGTAAGCAATGCGTCGTTTCGGCACAATTTACTTTAAAGCAAACGTAATCAAAACTTATTTCCAGATTGTTTAAATAAATTTAATCATAAGCCTTAAAATAGTCAAAATATTTTAAATGTTACGTGTGTGGATAGAAAAATGATTAGGTGACATTATCGAATGTTTGAGTGAAAATATAAAAATGTCTTGAGAGTCAGTGTTAATACTATTTTATTTCATTTTGTGTACGTAAATAACCGAGTACATGTTGTAGATAGAACGTGAAGTTTGCTACGGAAACTATGCTAGACAAAAGAATAAAGTGGATACTACTGAAACAAATAGAAAAAAAGGCACTGCCGGTGGAAGTTTTGTTTAGTATTCAACGCCCACTCACATAAACGACGACCAGTTGCAAAGACTAAAGTCATTACAGCAAAACCAGTTTTGTCGTTAACTGTCTCATTACACCCAGTGTTATCCTGCAGGTGTACGTCATGAAAATCATTACCGTTTATAGCTTCATCTACGACGGAACATTCGCTCTTTGTTTATGACGTCATTACTGCCTTCCAGCATGGGCCTGAAATTGTGTCAGAGAACTGGCTAGAAGAGGCTCTAGATCTTTATCATCTCCCTCCTCGGGAGAGCTGAATAATTACAGTAGCACTGCAGAAACAAATGAGATTGTGTAATGATCTAGTTTAGAATAACGTACACTCTGACTGAATTAATATTTGACAGGTTTCAATTTGTGATAATCTTAAATGTTTTGCAAAGTATTATACAATGTGTTTATTTGGCATATAATTTGTTTTAATATATCATTGCATTTACCGGGAATCGTGTTTGTCGAAGAAAAAATATATAGCGAATAAGTGACGAGATATTTTTAGACGTGTGGTTATCCAAAATTGGGGGAGGATAGTAAAGAGGTTAGCACACGGGTTTCCACCAAATGCAGTCTGCGCTCGTTCCCCGCCACATCCAGACGTTGCCGATGGCTGTTGGGTTTTCTCGTGGTACTCCTACTTACCCGTCACTGTATTCCGTCCCAGCTCTATCAACCACTCGGTTCTCATCACTCGAGCTTCCCTCATATCATCCACTTAGTTGCGCTTGAAAGGCGAGACAACGTGTAGTTGTTGGTTATATTTATTTTGAAAATGGAGCGAAATATTTAATAATTGTTTAAATATATAAATGTGTCCAACAAACTGTAGCGCCTGTGTAATCGCTATCATCGTTATCAATTGAAATGAAACTATACGTCTTCTAAAAGCACTCGAAGATTCGCCAAAATGCACTTGCGTTTTAAGCCCAAACTCACATCCCATATTACCAACGCCAGACGTTTCACAAACAAATAAATATGTATAAGGCTAAAATAATTTAGAGGTTACAATCATCTTTATTTTCCCGCCAGTTTGAATTAGTGGCCTAATAAAATTATCCTTCTAAGAGTTCTGAAATTTTCTAAGAGATACCACAAACTCCCCATCTCTACAGCCTCATGAAGGACTACACATATTAAGAAATTTTATGTAATACAGTCCTGTGTCTCTATTATAATATTTCAAAAACTAACCAATTATTATCTACAGGTTTTTTTTTTGCATAGAAACTGTTGTATTTTGAAAAATTCTAAATGCAACTTTAATATTAATACATACTAGCGCTAACCTAGTGGCGAAAAATTTCGTTTGCCAAATTAAAAGGATTGAGCTTCCCTACCTCGGTAGAGGAACGGTTACTCGCGATAACACGGACTGTGGCCCTGGACTGCTGACAGCAGATCCTTTCCTTTCAACCGCAAACATGGTAGCTACTTAGACGTAAAGACTGGATGATCCTGGTATGCACCAAACCACCCATCACGACAGTTCTAAAACTCTGGGCGTTCTCCACTGTCGCTTACAGCCCACCAAGCAGCACGTGGTTAACATGAAACTAAAGGCGGATTAAAAATAGCCTGTGACGTCAGTCGTCCGTCAGTTGGTCCTACTTCCGTCCGTCTCACTGCCGAGCGATTTACACTAAGACTTCGTACGTCCGTCGTCAGATCATTGCTGCGAACTTATACAAACAAAACAAGTTATTTGGAAATCGGGAAGAAAAATCCTGCGTTAAAAGTTAAAAATTATTTGCGGTATAGCGTATGTAAATACCCAAAACGCACATACATGTGCATAACGGAAGATGACGTATAGAATATAATCTGATTACTTTTGCTATTACGCCGAAGGAACTCGTGTTCCCAAACGTAGTCATCAGCAAATATTCAGGAGGAATTTAACGTCATTGCATCTTACAATTAAATACATAAACAATAATGTGAAAGCGAAAGACGGGCAAAACAAGACCACAGTACACTACACAGCCTTCTAAAGAACTCGGAATGAACAGATAACTACACGTGCAAGTTTAGAAGTTTGTAATTTGATCCGTCCGTCCGTCAAAACTTTAAAACTTTGACAGGATGTTTATGGAGGGACGAATAGAACTAATGGAAGCCTTTTATTAGCTGTTTGTCATAATATTGCCTAATGGTGTTTTTTAATTTATATTTGTTGGTTTAGTATTATTTGAGGAAGTTCAGTTGCAGTGTTTTTGGACTTGACATTCCCAATACGCCTAAATGTATGTAGGTACAACAAAAATTCGCAGGTATGATGACCTGTAGGATAGACTTCACATACATATTTATAAGCAAGAAGGTGTTCGACTTACCATGGCTTCTTGCTGCCGGAGTGCGAAGCAGTTGTTGGACCGACATTCTTTGTGTGTTTATTATTGGCGCTGAGTCCTATAGGATTTGTCAAAAAAAGTCGTGAGATATCTGCAACACTAATCCAAACGTACAAGTATTTGGAGATTATTGAGATTATTATTTTGTCTCTAAACGGAGCCTCATATTCTTCAAATCTCTACATACATGTCACACTGCTAATTAATATGAAGGGTTGTTATATCTTTCCTCGTGAAGTGAACTCCAGCACCGACAGGTACATATGTTAGAACACACAAGGACACGCCATAAGAAGGAAGGTGTTGCGAGATGGGACAGTAACCCTAAAGAAAATTAAAGGGATGTGCTCCGGCCTTTACATAAAATGCTGAAATATATATGTATATATAATATGTATGTGTGTTGTTCTTAAAACATGTTTTCAACAGTGATATATATGAGTGTGTGTTACATGCTTTTCTTTTCCTTATAAATGTATATATTTGTATATGTATATATAAACACACCAGTGTATACTCTGACTTGAAAATTTATCTTTCAAATTGGAAAAATTCATCAAGTATATTACGATACAAGTGAAAGACCAGATTCTCAGTATATAATTGATATATTTTCTTTGAATAAATTTTCCATAAACAGGTATGGTTAAAAACAATACATGTATAAATAGCCATTCATCTTAGAGTGTCAGTTCATTGAGTTATTTTCATATATTTGTATAAATTGATAATATTTGTATATAAAATTTGTTTTGAATTATGGTTGAATATTATCAGTTCGCCATATCCCTTATTTTATTACTTTCGGGTACCCGGTAGCAAAACAAATAACCTTACATGTTTAAGAAGTAACATATACTTTATCGCTATGAAAAGCGATTAAAAAACAATATCAATTTTACATTTTCGTAATGTAACCAATCAATAGCCTTAATGGCTGTGAAAACCATTTAGACATCTTTTTCATATAATTTGTGTCGCTAAGGAAGGCACTTTTTTAAAAACCTTATGATAAGTGTTTAAAAATTTCACGACCAAAAGTCATTAAGTTCTAAACAGAGGTTCTGATATTCGTCATAAAACTCTGAGCACGTGGCAGGCATACAAAAAAATTGGATCATTATTATTTGGTTACACACGCAAGCAGTCTGTGCTGTGTGCTATCAAGAAGAAGGCTTATTCATAATAGAAAAGGCCGTGCCACAAATTGGTGTGCAGAAAGCATCCCAGGAGGGAAGTAGAACCATATCTATTTCATCACAGTGCTACATGCCATGGTAAGAGGTCCGCCTAAACGGCAGGCGAAATTATCAATCACATCTAAGGAAAGATGCGGATTCAAGAAGATAAAAGATATCAAGTGAACTACATACTAGTAGATGGCTAATGTTTCTTCGGTGGCAAGGGCTGTAGCTGGAAGATCTAGGATCGAGGGGAGCCGGCTGCCATCATGGATTCCCGGACTTCCCACTCTGTCATTCCGGTGACGCGACCACCATGCTGGATTCCGCTATGTTGTTAGCCAGTGCATAGCAATTTTTGTATCCAGTACGCCGCCATCTTTTAGGCAGTATGCTGGCATCATTTTAGCCAGTACACCACAACATTGGACACCCATCTTTGTAGCTAGTACGTAATTTTTGTCATGCTATATCATTCCGAAGCTCTTCTCCGAGTGCTCCCCCTTTTCTCTCTCTTGCATTTCGAGCGTTTTATCTGAGTGCTCCCAATTTTTATCCCTTGCATTCCAAGGATTTTCTCCAAGTACTCGTATTTATTTTCTCTCTTGCATTCTTCCCTTCCTTTCTTTGTATTTCATTTTCTCTCTTCTTATATTTCTTTTCTTTCTTTATTTCCTTTATCTTTCTCTCCCATTGGTTTGTAATTTTTCTCTCATCTGTAGTATATGCTCCACTCCGCCCATCTTGTTTATGGTTTGTCATTTGTTTGTATGTTACTGGAGGCCGCCATCTTCGTTTACATTTATAGGGGGCCACAATTTTGGATTTCTGTTTGTCATTTGTTCGATACCATTTTTGTTTACATCAGCTGCTGCTAGGTGGCGTACCAGTCGTTCGATTAATATATTACTCACCTTTGTTTGATTGCTATATTAGTTCTGGAAATGTTTACTAGGGGGACTGCTTTTTTTAGAGCTCAAAATATCAACTGGAATACTGGGAGGTCGAACTGCCGGACCTTGGGTCGCTAGATTAACGCTATTGACCACTCGGCAATCGCGACATGCGCTGGGACAAGTGTTTATAAGAAGTATATAAATTGTGGACGAATAAATATCGTGTCTCTCATTAACAACATTACACTATTTAATTATTTATTTAATACTTACAATTAATTTATATATGTTTTAAGGTTTTTATTTATTATTTGCATATAATAATTATGCATATCTGTCAAGTATTTACTTTTTATAATTTAGGTTTAACAAACTTATGAAATTAAGATTTAACTTATATAATTTTTAAGTATTTTAATGTCTTAGTATTTATGCTTTATTTTAAGTATTGATATTTTAAAATTATGTTTTATTATATTTACTTTTATAAACAAGTGTATCAAGCGATGTGTGTACCTACTCGTATATTTAGGAAGAATTCGATTATGGGATCAAAACAGTCAAATATTCAAAGCATAATTTTGTAACATAAAAAAATTATATGTTCCGTTATAAATAATAATATTTCACTTTTACAAAGAAATGTATCGAGTGATATGTCTAAAGATTCGTATTTTTTATGTAGATTATAATATGTCTTAAGAAAAACTAGACTATTACCGGCGCCATATTGGATTTTTATAATCATATATAGAAATTCATTTGCATATATATGCCAAGTGTTATATATATATATATCTTCGGACTTCTGTGTTTTCAAGTCATATGGTAAAGCAACATTATGAAAATTGACTATTCGCGTTTTTTCAGTTTTTTTTTTATTTTTTTTTTTAATTTTTTTTTTTTGCCCATACTTAAGTAGGGACTTTGTACCCTATGTTAAACATTATTTCCTAATCCTATGCTAGGACTTAGAATTTTTTCCTCGTACATACCTATTGACATACACCATTCCCTTAAGCTAACTCCACTTCAGTATCATCTTAACCTAACTTCACCTAACCTTACATAAACTAACCATTTTGTAAGAACTCTGAATATATTTATTTTATTTTATTCCTCTCGCCATATGCTTAACCTAACCATCATGTAGGAGTTAGAATATATGTTATTTTGTCACCTGCGCTGTCCACACACATGTTGGTCAACATAAATCGTGATCAACCAACATAGCCAACATAATTTTCCTTTTAGCCATGTTAAAGGGATTATAGGGAGAGGGTGAATATCGTCTGTAGTCCTAACTTTTCCATGTCTTTCACTCAAACTAACTGTTTATTAATATTAAATAATATTTTTAATACAATTATCACTATTCAATGTTGGGCGATTCGCTAAGAAAGCTCTCTGATGAGCGCTATATATTTTATAAGGGCATTTTCAAGGGTGTAGGGTCATGTACTATCTGGATGCAAAAGTGCCACAAGTTTATGACACTATGAATTATTGATTAATTAATTAAAGTTTTCCCTCTCTATGAACCACTACATATTTTAAAAACAATTACAGAATTAAAACAAAAATGAAATATAAACACTACAGTACATAAGCAATTCAAACGATTTATTTAAAAACACTTTAAAATAAAACGCAACAGCTTCAACACATCATAAAAGCTCTACATTAAGTATTGTAAAACAACTCGAAATTTCCATGAATATGCATGTTTCCAGTCGTACCAACCAACTTTCGATACAACCAAATCTTGTCGCCAATCGCGAACTTCATCTTTTTATGCGAATACAGCGAAGTGTTACCAAATGCACTAATATTTTTGTACACTGTTGATCTTCAAGCAATTACTGTTAAGACAGGTAGTAATTTGTTGGAAATGTGTTTCTTCAGAAAGCAGCAGAATGAAAAGTATCCTGCTCCTAAGGAAATTAGTGACATCGATACTCGTGATATAATATGTTGGAAGACTTTTCCAGTTCATGAAGGTAATATAGACAATACTGCTGTCATTAGTGTCTTTGGAAACGCTTTCCTGTAATTGTATAATGTTGGCCATCCAATATGGTGGAAGTAGTCTGTAATGTATTATGTTTAATTACTTATATGTATTTTCTCTCGAGTTTTTGTTTTCAATGTCATTGAAGGTCATGTGGTCAAGGTCGAGGTAGTTTGTATCTAATATGGTGGAAGTAGTCTGTAACTTATTATGCTTGCTGAATTTTATGTATTTCTTCTGAAGTATTGGTTTGCAGTGTCATTCAAGGTCATAGAGTCAAGGTAGAGGTAGTCTGCATCTAATATGGCGGTAAAAGTCTGTAATGTTTTAATGCTTGCTGACTTCTATGTATCTTTCTTGAGTTTTTGTTTTCAAAGTCATTCAAATTCATGGGCTCCAGGTCGAGGTATTCTGTATCCAATATGGTGGTAGTAGCCTGTAATGTATCGTGCTTGCTGACTTTTATGAATTTTTTCTCGAATTTTTGTTTCGAAGTTCATTCAAAGTCATGGGGTCAAGGTTGAGGAAGTATGCATCTAATATCGTGGTAATAGACTGTAATATATCATGCTGGCTGTTATTTAGTTTTTTTCTTGAGTTTTGGTTTTCCAGGTCATTCAAGGTCATGGGGTCAAGGTTACTGGCTTCCAATATGATGTATGGGTGATGTATACCATGATGGTGGTTGTCTACCAAGATGGTAGCCTGCAGTAACATGTAAAAGTTTTTTAAAAGAAATGTTTAACTATGTTTTAATAAAAATTTTGAATTAATTTTTTACTAATTTCTAATAGAATTTTCATAATAATTTTTTTTATAAATTCTAAGAAATTGTTAACAACGTTTTTATAATAATTTTTTATGCAATTTAAGAAAGTTAGAGCATACCAAGATGGCGGTGGAACACTCTTACCAAGATCACCTGCTGTAGGAGAATTCTTTATATATTTGTGATAAATTGGTTTAATTATTTCATTATACTTCCAACCGATACTCGAAGCTACGCTCATAGTTGGATCATAATTTCGATATGCTGCATTTGTTAATAAAACATTTTGTGCATAATTTTTATAGTCTTCATTAGTGTATTTATGTTCACCGGTGGATTTATCTACAAGATCATCTTTTTTACGTTTTTTAACAAATTAATAAGGCCTATTGTTAATTCATATTTTTTATCTTTGACTAATAGAAAATCGCCATTTATTTAGACTTTTGTGTCTCGAATTTTAAAACCTTGCCCATCTCCTCGTAAACCAAATTTATCATTAATAACAATAATATTTTTAGAAATATATTTTCCGAGATTTATAGTAGAAACACCTGCTATAGGTGATTTTGGGAATAATTCTTTTTCAAATGATGTTTCTTCTGGTGTTGGTGGATAATCTAAATTTTTTGCATCAACAGGTACTAGTGCTGTTATTAAACTTTTATTTTCTTCACTTACTTGTAATACTTTTTTGCCAATATTTTGTAATTCGTGGATTAATGGTAGATTTTTCTTTTTTTCATATTCTACCTCGTGGTTCTTTTTATAATTTCTATACTTATCGATGAGCAATTTCACTCGATGAACTCCCTCTGAATCCTTCATTTATATACTTTTTTTTTAACTTATAAATGAGATATAAAAGCATTGAGAGTTTTGAGAGACAAACATTTCCCGCAACTGATCAAACGATGGGGAATTCGAATATTTACAATAATATAATCGAGTTTGATATTTCCATAGGAGATGGCTTTTCTTTTCCAAACGTAGCTTATGTTTTGGAAGAATATCACCAACTAAAAAGAGATAAAGTTGGAGATGAGGCAAATACGAAAAATTAGATAATATTGATGTTTGTTCTAATTTTTTTCCATTTCAGTATTCTAGAGTATAAATTTCAAAACATGGACATATTATTGAATCTTTTGATAATCCAAGAATAACTTTCACAATGATGAATATTTTGCTAAGATCACCAGGTGAGTCTACTGGTGTTGATAGTAAATTTCGAGTAAAATCTGTTTGTGGTGATAAAATAAATGAAATAATTTATCCATTAAGATATTTGTTTGGCTTTATTCGCGACAATTAAGAAGTTTACTGGAAAGGTGGTTATAAAATTACTTTTTTTTAGAAATTCATCTGATAACAATTGTTTATTTGTTTATGAAACTAAAAAAGCAGATGGTTCATTTGATAAAACTAATGCTAATCCAGGTAAAATTGTTTTTGAAAAAATAGAAATTGTGTGGCCTATTGTTCTATATGAATTTAACACATCAATAGCAATTGAAAAAAAATATAAAAATCCTTCAATTCATATTGGTTTTAAGTACTGGTATTTTTTTTATAAAAATAAGTTCCTGCTAGGGCAACAGTTTTTAATTTTGATATAAAATATCACTTTGATAATTTTCAATTTGACATGCCTGATTTTGTAATTGTGGGTTTCCAAACTAATAGAAAAAAACGTGCTGAGCAATATGTGCATACTTCAATGTTATTACAATCATTGTAATAACAGAAATATTTTTGTTAAAAATGGAAGAAATGAAATTTTTCCAAAACAAATTTGGAATCTAGATATTGAAAATGATCTTTGTCATAAAATGTTTCTGCTTTTAATCATTTAAGAAATTTAAGAACAAAATTAGATACTATATACAGAAATAATGAACTTTTTTATAAGCCAACTACAAATTATAATGGCGATATCAATTATTATTGATTTTGGGGGTGAAGTCCTTTATATGTTGTTGAATGCCTACATAGAAGAACAGCAGTAGTTAAATATAAAACGAATATGAAGATTAGTGTAGATTTTGACAAAGCCGTTGAGGCTAATACAATTTGTAGTGTTGTTTTAATTAGCCAACGAAATTTAAATTCCGATCATTTGAGGGAAAATATCATTGAAATTATATAAATTTTTTATTTTATTCAATGTATAATATAAACGATTTTAGAGAAACAAGAAATTGTATCGATATTTTAATACAATTTTTTAGACTCATAGTTAAGTGGTTGCATAAAAAAATGTTACGAACTTCTGATCAAATAAAAAATAATTTTTTGAATTAAAATTTTCTCATAGTATCGCTTTTTTATAAAACATATATAATTTTTAAATATTATAAATGGATCAAATTATAGATCTTTTAGAAGGTTGGGATATTGGATATGAAATCAAAAAACAGAAACATTAATTGATAAAGAATTGGACATAGATCATTTCAAAATTGTTTTAAAAATCGATAAAATTGATTTAAGGTCAAAAAATTTCCTGATTTTAAAGATGATGTTTATGGTGTGGATTGTTGTGTTGGTTGAGATTATGGGATCAGTAATGGCTATCCTTCCGATTTTTCTTTATTTTTTAGACTTTATAAAGTCGTATTGGTGTTTTACTTTTGTTGAATAAAATGTATAAATTCTATAAATTATATTTTTAATATTTTTGTTTCATTTATTTTATTTTGCTTTATTTTTTGTAACTGGGTGGGAGTCATTGAGGGGTGTGGTGTGTGGTTTGGGTGGTGGGGTGAGTGTAAGGGATGGTTGAAGTCACATTATAGTCTTTGATTTTTTGAGGGGTTTTTTTCTCGATTATTATAACTGTGTGGTTCTTGTTGAAGGGTGAGGGGTCTTGATTAGGTTGATGAGGTGAGAGGGACTAACATTACATGTTCCTCGACTTTTAGAATTTTTTTGGTTCAGTGGTTTGGGGAGGGTGTACGGTTTATGAGGTGCAGGAGTGAGGGGGTGGGTTTAGGATGGTCTGGAGTGAGGAGGGCGGGGTTGGGTTTATGAATGGGGGAGGTGTTGGGGAGGTGGGGGTGAAGGTAATGGGGTAGGTGTTCAAAAGTGGTGGGAGGGGAGGCTGGAGTGGTGGTTAGAAGTGGCTAGATGCAGGATGGATAGTGGGGGGAAGAGAGATGTACGTTGATCCGCCTCGATCCAGCGTACCAGGATCGGAACTTCGAATCCTCTTTTACTGCTCTGAGTATTAAGTGGCTCATTAAGCTAAGAACCTTTTAAGCCTTGGCTGCGACGTTAACCATGAAGGCGGATGAATTCTACTTCCGAATTATGAATCTTGCACCAGAACCGATGTAAGCACACAAAGAACATCCTACGTGTGCTGGTACCTGCAATACTTGACTGGTGTGTATGGTACAATATTTTGATGTTTCCTATATGCATACAACAGTACTTGGCGCCTGAACCCACTTACATGCCCATTCCATGGCACATTCAAGGTGATGATTATTTTGTTTGCAAATGTGTAAATTATGCCAAAAATGTAATAAAAAAGAATCTTCGAGATATTTAAGTAAGATTTAATTAGATTCATAATAATTTCTAATAGCATTTTCTGCCAAAAGATAAAATATGGATACTCTAAGATTGCTTGAAATTTATCTCACCTTCAAATACATTTTTTCGCTATCTTAATTAAGGCAAATATTTAAACCACAACCAACAATAATGTTCTAAACTTTTACTTATAATGCCTCCAGCAATAAACACCTTACATATTTTAATGTGGCGCAATTTTAATTGCACTATACTGTTTATTCCTCCTCAAGAACTGGTGTGATTTTTGAAGCACAAATGCCACCATGTGTAGCTACACCGGTTGAAGAGATTATCTTTTCATATTGAACTGGTATCACATCTGGTTAAAATAAATATATATATATTTTTTTTATCTGTGTAACCAATTTAGGTGAAATAAACGAACATATTCTCTCTTTAACTCGCACCTAAAACAGATGTCTAACGTCACGCTAACTCGAACTTTTTTCGTGGAGATAAGGGATATGGAAACGTGTCGCAATGTACAAATTCCCGTAACGTAAAATCAAGAACAGAATTTTAAGTACTTACTATATCCTGATAGGGTAAGATTGAGTGGCAAATTTTTTGGATGCTGGTTACTGTACAGCAATACTTAACAAATTATAGCTTCGAATTTTAATATTTTCACATTTTTGCGGAAATAAGTTAATAAAAATAAATATAAGTAAGTATGTCAAAATAAAAGACTCAAAATTAACAAAATAATATTATTTCCAGCTCAATATTATCGAAATTCATAGATCGCAAATATATTCAAATTAAAAAATTTGATATCAGTTTTTAATAACATGAAATTCGGCTAGAATCGAGAAGGGTATTTCGTTTCGATTTTGTCACTGTTCAGTTCTACATAAAATTGTATATAACCTATATAAAAACTATTTTTACATAAGTTCTCGTATTGTGGGTTATATACGTTATTACAAAATGGTTTTGTTAATTTGAACTTATAGTAAATAAACTTTACCACATCGCAATATACTGAGTAGTAGAAATTCAGTTCTAGAATTTATATTTGTGCCCTCTCCGTGTACCAATTTTATATTACTTTTCTTTTTCTACCAATGCCAGCAACGAAAACAACGCGGGTAGTATTTGACGTTATAACACTTTTTACGTAAGTATGGGATTTCATGTGTTTCCTACACTTGTTCTAAAATAGTTTTAGCGCAGCGAGATTATGTCCAAGTTGATGAAAACATTTTGTGTTGGGAAAATGGCGTGCGATTTGAAAATTCAAATGTCAACAAACACGTTGATCACGTGACTTTGACTGTTGTATGTACTCGTGCGAGTCAGTGTTGGAGTAGTCAGGGCTCTACCCCACTGCGGCACCTCGGATCCTAGACGAAACTACCTTGGGGTGAATATAAATATTCCGTTAACACTACGCTAGTGCTGGTTAATGCTGTGACCTTCGTCGTATTACAGTAAAGTTACATTTTCTACTGCTATGTTAATAATCCGAACTTTCTTGACGGGAATCTGGCCTTTGATTTGGGAAATTGTGACGGCGGGATAACGCGAAAAAAAATTTTCAACAAGGACTGCACTCGTTTTGAATATTTCTTTTGCATAACAATTATTATGAAATTCTACTTTAGAATTCAGGACACTTATGACCCCTTCAAATTATTGCGTTATGTGGTGTGCACTAGTGAATCTTTTTCCTTTCCTAAAGTTACATAAAATATATTGTTGTTAAAAAAAATACGATGAAATTAAAATAGTTTTAGTGTTATGGAAACGTATCCACACACTGAAAAATTTACATGGATTACTTTTGAAAGCCCCATGAAAGAGAGAATTCTATACCAACCACCTCTCTTTCCTCTCAAACCACTTTTAATTCCATTTTTTTTCTGAACAGTCACACTCCGCCAAAACAACTTCCGGTACATTGATTGAGAATTCGGGTTTTATCACATATGGATCGAACCATATGTGAGGCGACAAACGCCGAGCGGGCTAATTGGAAAGCTCGACAACCTATCAGAATGCATTCGCTTTTTGTTTTTTACATGAGAGTCTGTGGAAGAATTGAACAAGTGCCAACCTCTCACAACGGGCAATTGTCTTGATGATCTGTGACCATTTAGCCTTGATCTTAAAAGATGTGAATGGTCTTTGGATTAGTTTCCAGTTCTAGCCTTGTCATTCCCGCCCTAGTGGCTGTCCTCTAGAAATATTATTATCATGTCCAAAATTAGTTTTAAAAAATGCTATAATTTTAAAAAACATTTTAATTACAACATTCTAAAATAAAATCGTCTATTATCGTCTATTTAACTAATAAATGAATAAAACTTATTATAAAATAAAAATACTGATATTCATTCTCTGCTGTTCAGCCAAAGTTCATTTTCTATATAGATGTGATGAATCAATATAAAATAATATTATCTTAATTACACTGTTTAAATGTTCAGTACATTTGCGGAAATTCTTCCGAAAATTCACAGTAAGTATACGAAAACGCAATCCGTAATGACGAAAAACTGAGTTAAGTGCATAAAAACAAAATACGGAAAATCTCCATACTTCCTATAACTTCGGGTTACGGGCACGAACAATGGCGAGTCTACACGAAGCTTTCTTCACGACTGTAACCAGAAAATTATCGTTTCAGTGGAAGTTAAGGTTAGCCATGTCACTAAGAACTGTTATTTTAAACATTAA
The DNA here is from genome assembly GCA_029891345.1 of Dryococelus australis. Lineage (NCBI taxonomy): Eukaryota > Metazoa > Arthropoda > Insecta > Phasmatodea > Phasmatidae > Dryococelus > Dryococelus australis. The sequence goes on from CM056993.1 coordinate 264,570,101, forward strand.
AAAGTAGTAACAGGCATCTGTAAAACTTAGCAACACTTAAAATACACAGAAACTAAAAAAGTTGCTTATGTGACTCCTATAGAAGTTCAAAATTTATACCATGTACTCTACGTGGACATTGTAGAGGGTCGCTTGCTTAAGTAAAAAAAAATGTTAACTTTTTTAAATGTAATTTTTATACACAGTAGAACACCCGCATAGTATAAGTTAAAATTAAATATATATTAAAAATTATTGAAACTAGAAGTACAGAAGACTAACTAAGGAATTAACGGAGAGGTTCCATGAATTTTACTGAAAGTCCGTTTTTGAAAATCAATGTCTCCGTAATTTTACGGAGAGTTTACGGACAGCTCTGGGAAAATTTTACTGGCACTTTTCATTAAAATTAAGGAAATTATTTTTAACAGTGTACTTATAAACAAAGTTTCTATGAAAATTCAAAAGTATTTTGTACAATATGTATACCCGTGTACAAAGCTCGTTTAAAGTACGCTCCTAGCACTTTAAGATAACATCGTGTTATTAAACAACATACTAGTACCAACAAACAACAAATCTCCCATTAACGGCCATCCTACTATCCTTGTTCCCTTAAATATTTGCAGTTATCAGTTTACTCTTTTGAGAATGAGATATTAGGACGGGGGGAAATTATTACTTAATTAGTAGCAAGTAGAATTCAAAGTACATGAACTCCCATTATTTAGTTTCAATTGGTCTATGTAATAGAAGTAGTGCTCCTTTAATTCGTGTAAATGTGACGCGCAAAAAAAAATAGTTAAAATTGTGAACGAGATTTAGTTGTGTTTGATAGCCGGCTTATAGACTAACTTATAAACTAATATTAATTAACACCCATGCCTTACACGGGAATCGAATCCAGAACCTCCCGCGATCCAGATGGCGCACCAATAGACTGCACCATGGAAGATCAGCAAATAGCATACTAGTATTTACAATGTAATTGACTTGTAAACAACAACTGAAAATTTAAACGTTTTATTACTTTACTGTGAACTTAATATTCAGTTTATATTTGCTGAGACATAATAATTATTTTTTTTACTTCTTTGGAAATTAGATTTTTTGCACAGCTAGTCATAATTTTCACAGTAAATCATCAAAAGTCACTTAATCACTTCACCCTTATAAAAATCATTTTAAAACGCTAAAAGCAGTATACCTACAATAGTGTATGACCTTAACATTGTGGATTAATCAGTGTAACTGACAACTGACAGTGTAGGACTGTTCATCTTGTCTCCTCCACAGTTAGCAGGCAGCATGAGTTATGCCCGGAAACAAGCGCTTCCAACTCGAAATCTGAACCAGTGACAATTTCACTGTTTCAATCAGTCAAACGTATCAGACTGATTCGTCAGTCCCATCAGTGAATTTAACTGATGAATCAGTGAAAAATGCCAGATTTCCTTCACTTATTGATTCAGTGAAATTTACCACTGATTCATCAGTCATTTTTTTCTTTCACTTTTTACTCAGTGGTTTATTTTTGACAGATGGATCAGTTTAAAAGCATGTAAAAATGACCGTCAAACAACGTTTAAAAATGGCCGTTAGAAACACATATCAAGTGAAATAACAATGAATAAACCAATAAAACAAACACAAAATAATTGCTAACATGTGTTTCGTCTTTCAAAACTCCATTTTATTAGATAATAGGAACACAAAGCTTTTCTTTCCATTCAAACGTCTTTCATTTCGTTTCCATGTAATCGTCACAGCGCTCTGTTTGAAGGTTTAAATTGTATAAAATGTGATGAGTGTGCACCCGTATTTTCTATGAGTTTTCTCAATCCTATCGGTGCCAATTAAACCAAAAACTAAAAGTAAGAGCATACAATTTAAATCTTCACGATTTCACGGCGAAACTATAAGACACGTATTTTCCTTTCGTTATTTAAACTTGGCGTAGTAGTGCAGATGGTAAGGAAATGGCCTAGAGTTGAAAGGTGTGTGAGTTCAATACCGGCCACCTCTGAAAGTTCCTTTACTCTTTAAGTTACGGTAAAATTCGCAAAAGAAATAGTAAACTATGAAAAAAAAATGTGTTTATTTCACGTAATTATTTGGCTACATTCAATAAAATCAATATTTAATTCGCCACTAGTCGGCCGTCGCTTATTCAATCAGTGAAATAATATCACGTCACTAATTTAATGAGCAAAAAAATATTTTCACTGGAACAATTAGTGGTTATCCACTTATTCTAAGTGGAGCCATTTTCACTGATTCGAGTAGGGCCAGTTGAATTTCTCTGCGAATCAATGGTTTCTCGCTGCTTAGAATTTAGAGGGTCCACAATTGGAAAATACCGCCCAGTTTTCTTTCGCCCTGGCTCGGCTAAAAATGAAAAAAATAATCGGTCTACTTGGACAAAACCAGAGAAGCACCAGCGCAAGAGATGCGCCATTAACTTCGGTAGATCGAAGCGGAGCGGGCAGGAGGAACTATGGATTTTGGCGCTAAGCAATTTCCCCAAGTGTCGTTTCTGTCATGATGCACGTCGGCCACTGTTCCTCTCAATATCCTCGGAGGAAGGTTAGTGGGCTAAGGATAGAGACGAAGAAAGACGGAGATACCTCCGTCATCTCTGGTGCGCCACACAGCGATCACACGCGGCGCAAGACCGCCTTGGGAAGAACCTATGGCGGGGAAGAAAGTGCGGATGGAGGAGACGGGGTAGGAAGAGGAGGGTACGGCGATGCCGAGGAGAAGAGTAATGGACGCCATTCTGCCAGAGTAACGAGACGAATACGTCATGCGACATCGTAGAAGGGTTCCAGAGAATAGGACTCTCGGCCATCGTGGATAGTAGGGGCACTAGGTGCGGGAGTTAGCGGGTCAGGATATCTGGGAGAGGAGGTGATGGGGAGGGGGTGAAGAGGGTCTCGGAAAGTTCGGGAAGAAGTTGAGTTCGTTGGCGACCATTTGTCAGGGAACGGATGAACCTGCGCCCACCCCCAGGGGGTATCATCGCGATACGAAGATAAGTAGGTCTGGAGGGACCGCGTCTGTGGGGTGCCACATTCTCTCACTCTTGAGCCATTACGATGGCTTATGGCCCACCAAGATCTCGACAGAGAAAAAAAACTTTGTTTCTGATACGGCCTTTTTTCTATAGAACACTTCCGTCCAGAACACTAGAGTTGACCTAATTTAAACTTCTTCAAATTACAATATCCATGTACGTACTCAAGTTATAAAATTAAAGCTTAAACTTACGTGTGTTGATGTTAATGTCAGATAGATCATTTCTTGTGATTGACTGAAAGTCATGTTTTTTACGAATGGGGAATTCACCGATATTACCGATAAACTTAATTTATTCCAGGAATTCTGCTCAAAAATCTGATCAAAATGCACCCTGTCTATTCAAACTAAACGGATCACTGTTATTTAATACGCAGCTGTTTTAAGTTGTATTATTAAATTGTGCTTGTTAAGTTTCTTAAATATACCTTTTTATAAATTTAAAAACAAACATTTTCTTACCAAAATAATTAAATACGTATATGAACTGTCTTCATCGGGAAACGGCACCTGGTTTAATTTGGTGGTTTAACTCCAAAAATAATTCAATGCAATTTAGAAATATTTCTGTGCCAATTTTTACCGTCATAATTTCTTTGTTATTTATATTATATTCACAAATATTGGCGAAGCCTCGTTTGATAGAGTTCATGGTATCAAAATATTATCAATTATATATTGTAGAAAATATTAAAATGTATTTGAATTATATTATGTATATATACATAAAAAATAACCAGAATCTTAATGAAAACTGTCCGCATTCTACATTCCGTGACTCGTAACATGGAAACCCAATAACAGGGAAGCGTTCACACTATTTGTAGGGTAGAGGCAGCTTTCAGTGAACATTTACAGTGCTTTGTGAAACACATTGGAACATCATGTTTTATGGGCCATGAAGTTGCATAACTTCGAACTGGTAGGTACATACGAGGGCGAAAACATATTGTAATGTTGTGAGCGAAGAATCATGCATTATTCTTCCCAAAACCAAGGAGGATACTATTCACGACATTGCTGTTAGCGTTGTGGACATAACAGGGCGTTATACGTTACATGTTCTCACCTTTTCGTGACACGATGTCTTGTACTGCGCAGAAACGCACGAACATTTACGTGAAAACCAGCCGTCTTTGAGATAGGATCCTCTGCTATTGGTTGACGATGCTGAATCCCATGTGAGCATTATAGTGCACCATTCATATCCCCAAACTAAGCACAGTTAAACTATTACAGGTTTGTACAACTCAGTCATTTATTGAAAGATAGGAATTTACAAAACAGGACAGTGCAGAAATGGTCTTCCAAGACTTCCTTCATTCACGGAATCTATGTTTCTGCAGAGATAATGTTCGGAGTGTTGTGAATCGTTGGCAGAGATGTGTTGCTGCTTATGGAGGTTATTTTGAACGATACAGACTTGTTTACTCAACTGTAAAACTTCATAGTTGTGTAAGGTACGAAAACGACCTTTTATTCCGAACAGCCTAGTGTATTAAGAAACTTCAGGGACATTCATATTGAATGAGGATAGAGGACCACTTCAGAAAACCATTAATCGTACACCCATTCTGATCTAATTCATAACTTCCTAAATGTCTGTGGCACGTAACTAATTCATCAGAGCAAATGTTCAGATTATTTTTTTATTTGAGGTTTTGTCCAGTTACGTTTATGTTTGTGATATCTTAAATTGCTCCTATCCTTGTTGACCTTAATGTGGCACTCTTATGTAACATGTTTAAATTACACAAAATAATGAAGTTCATAGCTCTATAGCTCCACGTGTACTAAGGCATTTCCAGCAAAGAACCAAATTGAAATAATTTGTTCCAGGTAAACGAATGAGAGACAACCGAAAGTTAACACAGATATTTCCAGTGTTTATCGGGCATGACGTATGGCTTCTTTCCTGATAGTAACACGTTTCTTATAGGTTTTTACTGAACCTAAGGGGTACAAGACTATAAAGGCATAAAAATATCTTTCCAACTCGGGCACTTTATTTACAAAATATTATAAAGCCACTCGGCTCACAAAATGCACTTTGATAACAATCTCTCCAAGCACCCATCAACTTAAAAATATATAGAATATACTACAAAATTCCCATATAAAAAAGTGACATATATGCCTTGCCAAATTAAGGTGAACTGTTACTCAAAACAGGTCCAATCCTCCAAAAACAATTACGCAGATATCAAATGTTTCTCTGCCAGATTTCCGACTTTCGAAATAAATATTATATTAATTTCACAACTATATGAATTACACGATAAGTATTATACATTATAATACTAACATGTGCTGATAAATGCAGAATTATAGCGATTATAAATTTATTACCTAGGACGTCCAGCGCCCTTATATTTTGACAGATCAAGGGATGTACGACTCAATTTGACAATAAACTTTGTGATTATATTACAGGCACAATAAAACAATTCCAATTTTTCATATACGATGTATTGGTCACGCACGTTCGGTAACCTACTCTAACTCAGTGACCTGTTGTTACCACTTGATTTTTTACAACTAAAGAGTGACTAGAAATGCAAACTTTTAACACTGGCCCATTCTAACATACCTACTTTACAATGTGACATTCTTTTGGAGCCTTAAAACGACTATGTTTTTGGGACGTCGGCATTAACGGCAGCTAACATATGCTACAATTCATAACCGAACTCCACTCTTTCATCATCAAAACAGTAGCAAATGCAATTTTAACTGCACTGAATGCTTCTTTACAACCGCTACCACACTCCGTATACCTTTACAACCTTGAATTAAAACCGTACTTTAGCAATGGTGCTACCAATGGTAAACATTTATTACCAAAGCCGACCAAAACTCCGGTACTTAAAAATTCAGAGTTACGAGCTGCATCAAATATAAAATTAATGCTCTGGGTGTAATCTTAAATCATCCAGCTCGCACACTTTTATAGCCTTTGGGGTAGCTCTCTAAATAATTAACAGCGTTACTGTTGATTATCAAGCCGGTTACCATTTTCTCCACGGCAAATCTCGCGTTAAAATAAGGTATTGCTAAAAACATTCAAATCTCTTCATAGGTGCCGAGAGCTCTGAAAGGGGAGCATTTTAAAAATCTACGTGAGACCTGTAACATATACAAGTTATTTTGCAGCCGACTACCACACATTATATGAAATTAATTAAAAGAAAGGGCAAACCCACTGAATATTTAAGGCCCTTGTACGACTTCAGCTCCAAAGTAAATTGTACTTTATTTCAACTAATCTCTAGCCGAGAGCTGAAAATATTTAAAAACAGTCATTCCAAATCCCTTTTCCTATATGCTGCCAGTGCAAACTGGTGTCAGTCGTGGTGCCACGATTCCCTCTATATAGCACATTTCTTACCTCAAGCAAGTCAAACGGCGATAACAGGCGAAATCATTAAGTCTTACGCAGGCTTCACAAACGCATCGTAAGTTTCCAAAAATTCCGAAAAACAAGCCCTGCATCACACCGAATTAAAATAGGCATCACCTCGTCGCACACACAGAGAAAATCCCTTGCCACCACGACTCACCTTCGGCGAAATTGCACCGCAGCCGTCGTACATGCTGTATACCAATGATGTTCGTAACTATGCCAATGTACCCTCAGCAGGACGACGTAGAATGTCGGCCTACCCAAGTGAACACAACCAAATACAAGAGTCGAAGAAGAGGGAGCAAGGCCGTGCAAGCCTTTTTATGACATTATCTGACACCTGAAAATAATGGCACTAGGGGAGGGAGGGGTAAGGTACAAAGGGGAACAGACAGGAGAAAAAAGGGGGGTGGACTATCACCGAATTAATCCATTCTCAGAGTCCACTGGTCACAGCAATTAAATAACGACGACTTTGGCGCCGCCTAATGGCACAAGGTGATTTCACGTCCTGCACTGTCTGGATAATACAATTACATTTTTTTACACTATAAGCATACATTGCGAAGACTAACACATAATGCCACATATTTCTGTGTACTATGGTGACCATCTTCGCTCATTGCCTTATGTGGCTATTTTTATCTTGTCCAAGATGAGAGCAGCATGTATATAATAATTTTCACTAAAATAACGAAAAACATACTTGTATGCTGAGATAACCGTTGGAGGTAGTAGGTAAGAAAGAAAATTTGAAAATTCGCTCCTGAACAATTTTCCACTGCATGCAATATATAGCTTTCGCAGAACTGCAGTTTGTAATCTTTATCAACCCACTGACGTAATGTTTTGCAAATAGGTAGTTCTAGCCAGTTTCCCTCAACGCGATTCGGGATATTCGAACCTTTCTTATCTTAGTTTAGTGAATTTTATTTTTCACTAAGCAACTACTTTAACGACCGTCATAATACTGTATGATGTGAAGCCGAATTACTGGTCGCTCCTTACTCAGAGACATGTTGTAACAATGTTTACCTAATCTCTTTGAAAGCATTTCAATATCATGGAGGAGTAAAAATTCGGTAACTAAAGTAAACAATGTTCGCATAGCCATATCATTCTATACCCTACATTAAAGATGTGTTTATTTCTTGCTCTGCATTGACTGACATTGCTATTATTTGATGACACGGCTCATTCACTTCCGCCATAGAATATTTTGACCAGGAGGAGAGGGAATGTGGAGTGGTACATATTTTGGAAGCTGCCTCTGCGAAGTAAGGTTGATGTTAAGGCACGAAGAAGTGTAACCACAAATCATTCTGGAGGCTGTAAAAAGGAATTGAAGCCAAAGGGTGGATCAAGGAATTGAAGCCAAAGGGTGGATCATCCCCGCCAACAGCATGGCACTCCCGTTTGCTCTGTGAGGTGAAGTAAACCTCAGTTCCTTCAGGTGGATGCCAAGGCTATATAATTACGTCGCGTTAATTTCTTTGACTTCCGTAAATGATAAGTCGTATAAATTTGCGACGTCTTTGGGTATTAGACCAAACTTAATCTACTCCAAACTCTGCAACATGAAAGTCTCTTATACTTGAGAAACATATTGTTAATCTTGATTAAAAACTCGCAGTATTCCATCTGCCCGCTAGCAAATCTTCAACAGTCTGGCCCATTCCACAACAAATTGCCAGTTAAAGAAAAGTCGTACTAAAAACCAGAGCTGATAATGCGAATCTCTCGAGTAAATATATTGTCATCTTTAGTACATACATATAGGTACTATAGCATTTACTGTTGCTAATCTCGAGAAAAATACCTAAGTTCTAAAAGTAATAAGAAACCTGACTAATCGTGAAGAAACAGGCATTACCAATATAACTAATGTGCCTACTTTCCTTTACATGGATGAAAATAATTTTCATACAGTTCTTAGAAGTTTAAATGGTATTGGCGTCTCGTTGATAGCTTAACATTACAGATGCAACCAGATACAAATGCAATACCAGTGAGACAATTACAAATACACACGCACCTTGCCTGGGACTCGAACACAGAACGCCTCTTGTCGTAGGTTGGCGTGAAACCAACTACACTACGGAGGTAGGATTTTGAGCATCAACGTTGGTGGCAATCAGTATAAAGGTTTGGTAGACCGGGTATACTAATTTCAATTATTTACAGAGCCATCATTTTGAAAACAAGTGTGTGTGTCCCTTAAATTATGTAACTTTACATTGCCTACTGTAGCACTTCTTGTAAAGGCTGTTCACGACAAAGTGAGCACTTTTCAAATGAACCTTAGAAAAAGTCACTATCCATACCTGCATATATTTTAACGGGCGAACTGAGTGGCATGCGCCCAGTAAAGTTTGTAAATATAAATAGAAAGTAGTTCCATATTCTGACGTCTAATAAAAAGTGTCAGGTAACCATTTGTGATAACTTAGCTTATTTCTTTCACTTTCTGTTTTTTTTAATGCATTGAAGTTTAAAAATGATCATATTTGCAAAACATTTCATTTTGTAATAATTTCACAGTTGCAATTGACAGACGCATGAATAAAGCGACGAGGCCCATGGCAATGTTAATTTCGCGTAATGCAGAAGAATGCACAATTTGAAAACAAGTAAATCTTTAGCGGTGCTTTCAAAAGTGCTCATAATAGATTGAACGGTTCCATATATACGGTATAAAAGCTTTAGTTTCTCATATAGCACTATCGTGCAAAAAAGGCCTAATAAAAGGCTTTGTATAGGGCAGATCAGATGTGTCTAATAGATACTCTCAGCACAAAACGTTGGTTTGAAATTTTTCAAATCATTTAATATAGCAACTTTTCTCAGTCATATAATATATTCCACCATTTTGAAAAAAGTCTGACTCACTTAAATTATGTAAGTTAACATGGTCCACTGGATTAATACTTGTTTGGATACTTTGGAGGGTATTAGATGATTGATTGTCGAGATATGACATAAATATTGAATTTTATCTCCTCGTACTACCTTACCAAAGGGCGGAAAAATATAATATCTATACGCATATTTGATGCTTCTAATGGACACGCTTAGCATACAAAATTGAATTGAATTAAGTTAAATTTTTTAAAATAAAAATGACAAACTTGCCAAAATGATTTATTTGGAAGCCACGGTGTAAACAAAGCCAGGTAAAGGCTGTTCACGATAAAGTGAGCACTTTAGAAAAGAACCTTAGAAAAATGTTACTGCCCCTGCATGCATGTATTTTAATGGGCGCATTGAGTGACATTCGCCTTGCAAAGTTGTAAACGATAAATGGAAAGTAGTTCCATATCTTAACTTCGAATAAAAAGTGTAAGGTAACAATTAGTGATAACTTAAAATTATTTCTTTCTCTTTCTGTTTTTTTTTTTTTTAAATTCATCGAAGTGTAAGGATGAGGCCAATTTATAAAGTATTTACTTTCTTAATAATTTCACAGTTTCAATTGACCGATGTATGAATAAAGTGATGATGTTCATGGCAATGTTAATTTTACGTGAGGCGGAAGAATACACAACGTCTATACGAGTAGATCTTAAGCAGGGCTATCAAAAGTGCTCATTTTACCGTGAACAGCCTATACACTTAAAACATGGCCTCCTGTAGCACAAATTGTGTGCAAAGTTGGGTTTGAATTGGTTGATTGCTTTCGGTGATATAACATAACTTTATCTATTTATGGGGTACTATCTAAGAAAATGGCAGACAAACGTTATTTTTAAAAATAAATATATATTTCTTAAATTTTTATCGAAATTTTACATAGAGTATTGCAGAACCCTGCAGAAATATCTTATTTAGTTACTAAGTTCCTGGTCTCCTGTCTTCAAGTCCAATTCTTGTACGTTCTCAGAATCTGTAATGCATACATTCCCTAGACAGTTATGTAGGCATAAGTACGATACTAATTTTTTTTTTAAATTTAGTTATGTTTAACTATATAACCGAACCACGCAAGTAGCGTGTCTACATACAAGAACCACCTAAGTGACACACTGAGAAATGATGGAATAAATCTCATATAAATACATGGTGTACGAAACACATAAATTTAGGCTCTGATACAGATTTTGGACTTGAGTTTCAGATCAATGTTAACAAAGTTTATACCTACCTGTTCACGTGCTTATACACACTTGATATCAGTATTTAATCAATTACCAAAGGTGAGGTATTGTGTAGAGACCTGAGTCAAAAACCCTAAACTATAAAAATCTTAATTCTATTTCGGACATAGAAATTTTTGGCGATTTTGTTTTTCCCGGCGTTCAGACAATGTTGACGAATCGCCGACAAGTTCCTACCTTTATGGAATAGAGGTTTTACTGGAAGGGTAGAAAGTAATTATATAATATATAAAACAGACAATTCTGTATATTTAAACTTACTTTCAATGTATTTGGAGCATTAGAAATTCTCGTGTCTTAAATGCATGGTTTACTCTCACTCTTCTCATGTCGGCGTGAAGTGTATCCAAAGCCTTGCTGCTATATCGACACTGTGGACGAGATGTTTACGAAGGTGCTGAGTTTGGACCCATGCTCCTCGCAGTCAGCCGTAAGCCTTCATAAGAGCAATCAGTCTTTATTAGAAAGCAAGAGAACATTTCTAAATTAATGTTTACGACTAAATGGTTATAGGAGAAATATCCTACTGGTGTCTATCACATCTCTACATACACGACTCACTCGTGAGGATTGTGTCTTTCAAGGGTCGTTTTAAGTCAACTGTATTCTGTTTGACTCGGCCAGACTAGTAAGCGATAGAGCTATAAAGCGATCACCAACGATCTCTAGCGACGAAGAAAAGAAGTCAGGTCAACTGAAGGTTATGAGAATGGCCACACTGGCTCTAGGCGATCGCTCACGTACCAAATAATTTTGATTCCTGAGCGTTGGTCGCTCGCGTTTTCTTGTGTGCGGGACATGGCGTCGAAGGAACTTCAGCGCCGTCCGGTGTTGTGGCAAGATACCCATCAAGATTATAAGAACCATACCACTACAGATAGGGAGTGGCAAGATGCAGGAACTTTATGTGGAATGCCAGGTACAACAATACAGTTATTAGATAGGAGGTTTGCACTTTGTGATAAATGTTAGGTAATTAACAGTGTAAACAGTGCCGATTTAAACATAAACCAAATATGCATCGTTGCCCCTCGTTAACAATCACATTAGTGGATTCTATTACTGCCTTAGTGCACTACATGACACTTTAGTTATGAAAACAGTAACACGTTCTGTGCTGAAAGGAGGTGTCCGGCAAGTCGTTGATAAAAATATCTGACATATTTTGTTCTCACTAGCAAACGGAACATACGAGAAACTTGAATATAAATTACATTAACTTGGAACATGTGGCTAATGTTTATTATAAATATAATATACACATATTAATGTTAAAATATATAGAGTTTTAACAAGTATATTAGATTATCGGATTTGGTATATAATTCTTAGCAGAATATGTGTAAATAATAAGTAACAATTTTTTAATGTAAGAAGGTAGTCAGCAGCCCCCTTTCAAGCGCGTTGAAGATGTACTGATAGAAAAAATAATAGTTGCAAGAATGGAATGCAATGCATAAACGAAAAAAAAAAACGCGGACGGTTTGAACAGAATAACACGAAGATAATGCAGTGAGTGAAATTCAGTCATAAACAGCAAAGTTCATTTCCTTAATAATAAATACTGTTGGTTATCGTGGTACAAGTGATCTGCAAACCGGCCTCTAATATATTTGGCTTGTTTAGTGGCGCGGTTGTTTCTTCTGCCACGTGCATGGTACATGTTATCGTGTATAACATGTCCAGTGTTCATGTCCACCATAACGTTACGGTAGTCAATATCACTATCGCTATCCTTGCTCCTGACAATATCGTGAAGAAGGCAAGCACACGTATTAACACACAAGCTTTGTCAGAAGAAACTTCTGTTTATTTTGTGAGAAACCGCTATTTTGCACGCAAAATGCCAAATGCACATTCACTGCACTTTCTAGCTGTAGCAAGACGCGTGTTGGTTTTGTTGTTGAGGAGTCAGATTGTTGTTAGGGCATAGTCTCGTGAGGTGCGGTTTTAGTGGGTAAGCTTCATCCCCAATAAGAATGAACATTTGGCAACGTCATGTGAGAATGTAGTAGGTTCTGGTCTTCTGGTACATTGCAAATCCTATTTTCAAGCAGAGTGAGCAAAGCTGAGTGAACGAAGGTTCCACCATCACTTTGTTTTCCTCGACCTCCGACTTCAATTTAAAAAATCGTCTTATCAGCATCTGCGACCCCTTGTAGCACTACCGAGAAATACTTTAAATAATTAAATGCGTGAGAACCGGAGCTTGCCGGACATATAATTTGACAATGCTTTCCGTCAATAGAGGCGAAACAATTTGTAAATCTCCAACGTGCATAGTAGTCACTTATAGATTGTTGTAGATGTTTTTCTTTTGAGGGAACTGGCATGAATTCCCGTACTACTGTCAAAGATAATTTCACTCAGAGTAGATCTTCCCAATCTCAATTAAAATGCTAAAAAGCGGAATGACAACCCCGTAACAAGGTACCTAGAAGCAAAATAACCAGAAATTTTGCACGTTGTAAACATTGTCATGAATACATTACATGTGGCACATATTTACTTTGTTTCTACACATACTAGTTACATATATATAACGTAGTGCTTTATATTGATGTTTTAGTTTCACTTCATAAAGTATGATAGTTGAGCACATTTGAAATCAGACTTTGAAACTAATCACTGTCATAACTGCCGTACACTTCAGCGTAGACATTTTGTGACTTCCTTACTGTAAAATATTGGCAGCGAATTGAGGTAAATTGTTTTACATATTAAGTTGGTCGTGTAAGAATAATTCTTTCGTTGGTGACCACTTAGATTTGTTTACTTAAATAGCGGATATGTTCGATGTCATAGTAATATTTTTAGGTATCTAGTATTAGTTTATTGCGAAAGAAGAATCTAAGCAGGCTTTCAGAATTGCTCAACTAACTGTGAAACAGTTATTAATCGTAGCAGGGTCGGGTAGTGATCTTTCTTACAGAAGTGTACCCCTTGAAATGCACGGTACAAGACCTTGTGTGAATATTCATTTAATATTTCATCATAGTAATGTTCTTGAAAGCACTTTTAGTGCCTGAGTCTAAAAATAAGTGTAAAAACCTGAAGGAAAATTTCATACGAGAATTGCAAATGATTCCAAAGTCGAAGTCTGGATCGGAAGCCATAAAATGCAAAGTGAGATGGCCATTCTTCGAACAAATGGTGTTCATAAAAGACTTCGTTGTACCTCACGCTATGTAAGAAAATATCAGTATTCGGCCACATGAAGTATCTGCGATACAGCATGTTACTAACAGTTGAGGCCCCAAGACCATAGGACACCCCAAGCAACTCATTTTTCAACCATACATAAAACGATCATGAAAATAGGAAAGGATATAGAGTTGTAAATCAACTAAGACGAAATGCATCCTTCCAAACTGCATTAATATACAAGAGGTTAAAACTACACTACTAAGTGAAAGATTTTAATATTTCTTAATTATCTTTTCTCTTTTCTTTGCACATATATTACAAAGATCTCGAGGGGATCAGAACAGCAATCCATTTTACCATCTTAAAACAAACGAGTATTTTACAATAATATTTAGAAAATGTGCATTGAGAAATATTCTTTCTCAAATATACTTATAATTATTTGCTTTCTTATTACATTTCTTGTCCCACATGGACTGTTAAAAAGTTCATTTCCATACGGAATAATAAATTCATTTTTTTTTTTTTACTTTCCTTGCAATAATCAATTAAAAAATTTACAAAATTCACCTAAGTGTTGAGCCACGAGAATTTCAACATTAAATAGGTAAGCGACGACTCATACTGCCGTTCCATCCTTAACTTCCCCTACCTATAACATTTACAGCCATTTCAAATTTTATCTTTGGCTTTGTACAACAAACGCAAAGATTTATGTATCCCAAACCTGGCCACCTAAGATGTTCCATGGCCATTAACAGGTAATTTTAAGGTGAAGTTGGTTTACCTCAGTTACACAATTCATTATTCGAAAATGTAAATCCACCACTATTTTTCAAATTAAAACAGAGAAAATCTCTGGCTTCTAAGTTCTGGCAGAGGCCATTTAATCTTCCCGAACAGCCCGTTTCCAGAACGGAGGGCGAAACATAGACCAAGAATGAAGCTATTCGATCAGCCTAAAAATGGCAGAGAACTGTCAACATACAGAGTATCATTTTTGGAAAAATTAAAATTATTTTTGAGAAGAAAAATTCAAGGTTCCTCCTTTCATATTCACTAATATATCGTATTACAAAATTGGAAGCGATTTCTTATTATGTTGTGCAGAAAATACTTATCCTGCTCATATTATCCAAAAATATCCTGCTGTAAATTAAAAATTAGAGCGTCGAAATGACGATCCTGCAATCCTTAATGGCTTTACATTTTTATTTAACCAGTGACCAAACCGAAATACCTGACCTGTTATCTGGGGAGTCTTCCCTCGCAGCCAAGTGTCTGACCCTGATACCAGGTTTTGGTAAGGCTTAAATACAAATCTCGAGCATTGCCTCACTATGGGGGTAGGTACAATCATCCACCAATAGCGAGCAAGTGTCGAATAAAACCTCCTCACAATTATCCCCTAGCGGGGTACCCACAATTCACTAAGTGTAAAGAACAGTCCAGTTCATTTTCTATAGTGTAAAGTCCTCCGATTCAAATTTAGCCATTCAAATTGGCGAGGGTCAGGTGCGTGGTTTCTGCCACACGGTGAACAATGAACACTGCTGACATATGATGGGCGCCACGTCAACTCCCGCCGGCACCATGCGGCTAAACAATTTAACGTTGACATTGCCGCTGCCGGGAGCATGTCCAACAAAACATTTCTTTGTGCAGTAATTATGCAGCTACGAGCCGAAACTCGATCAACTTGGATATCCTTCTTCAGAAACGTAAGTGTTCTTAAATATAAAAATAAGTTCTATAGTATATTTAGTTCATTTTTCACATAATTTGTTTTCACCACACGTCGCTCGATGAATAATTTTCTTTGGCGGATGGGTAAAGTCGTTGTTGCGTGAGGAAACGGGGCAAGGCGGAGAGACACAACGCGTAATTATTAGCGTACATGTCTCACAGTGAATATGATGCTGATATTCCCTCCCCACAGTCAAGTAACAAAAGAGAAAGTGCTACTGTCTTGGATAAACCCCCTTTCACCAGTTCCCGAAGTTCCCCTTGTATGTCCGAGAAACGTAGAGGCAAAACTTCTTCAGGAGTTCAATGAACAATTTTTGGACATACAGCGAAAAAAAAGATTCAACTATTGGAGAAGGAAGTTGAAGGGGATTTCAACCAAGATGAGAATGCTGACCTGTTGTTTCTTTAAAGTTTGATCCCATTTATTGGTCCACTACCAGCCTTGGAAAAGCTTGAGTTAAGATGTACCATACAGCAAGCTCTGTTACATCATTACAAAAAGTGTCAGCAAGAACAGCCACAGCCGCAACAGCAATTCAGTTTCATTCCACCAATTAATTCACACTTCAGCGATTCTTCAAACATGTCCTTTCAGTTACAGCAGGCACAAGAGAATCAAGAGAATTCCCTCCTGCAGCAGTTCAACATCACCCCTAATGTTACCTATCATGAACCAGGACCTCGTGGGAATTTTCAGGAAAACTACGATAACCTAGGTGTAGACTGCTCACGGTAAACTGAGCACTTTTGGAAGCCCTGCTTAAGATCTACTTGTATACACATTGTGTATTCTTCCAACAAATGTAAAATTAACACTGACATGGGCCTCATCACTTTATTCCTGCGCCGGTCAAGTAAAATTGTGAAATAATTAGAGAAGTAAATATTTTTACAAATCTGTTCATTTTTACCCTTCGATGCATTAAAAGAAACAGAAAGCGAAAGAAATAAATCAAGTTAGCACAAATGGTCACCTAACTCCTTTTATTCAACTTTAAGAGATGGAATTACTTTCCATCCATCGTTACCAATTTTGCTTTGCGCATATCACTCAGTGTGCCCGTTAAAATGTATGCAGGCTGGAGCAGTAACTTTTTTCTAAGGTTGATTTCAAAAGTACTCACTTTATCCTTAACAGCCTTTAGCACACAGAACTTATCCACAACCCAAAACGAGGTAACATCACACGAACAAGGGTTACAAGAATCACAGCGCAAACAAATGCCTTACTGACTTGCAGCATATGCCAATAAGTAACTTGTGTCAATATGTAACAAATATTTGCTACTTTCGGCATCTTAATAAAATTTATAAACAAAACTTGTTTTAGCATCTGCAATCGATCTACGATATCTTGTCAATTACACTGCAAATTATGTCTCCCCCCCCCCTTCTTCTTCCCTCTTTATATACACAAATTCACACATGTAAATACAAACACAGGTAGCCATCCCTTACCTCGATATGGCAACCAGTCTTTTCTCTGGACAAATTGCTTGTGGGAAATTTGTATGTTTTTTCTTGATCTGTTCTTCGATCCTGTGCAAAATAAAATCAAATGCCCTCACGGGCATTTTGACGTATTCGAAAAATTTGTCGGGTACCTTCTCAGTTGAGGATATAGATGATATTCTCCACACCTTTGCCTCACTCTGTCGCTCGCTTACCAGTCTGGCCGAGCTCTGATATGTTTGCTGCCTTTTAACTGCTTGTGATCTGTTCTTTTGGCCTGATTTTTAGGTCGTGGTTTTTGAGGTACGGTTTGAGGTCTTTTTTTTTTTAAGTAGGATTTTTGAGGTATGATTTTTCTGTAATGTTTTGAAGTATGATTTTATGGTATGTTTTGCGAGGTATGATTTTGAGTAATGTTTCTCATCTGGTTGGTTGACATGGGTGTTCGGGACATTTTTTGGCCGGCTAGTATGCCATTTAGAAATATTGATTGAAGGATTGGACGAAAGATTGTGAGATTGTCGAAATCGATGGAAAGATTGGAAGATTGATTGTAAAAACCGATGGAAATATTGGGATATTTATAGAGATATTGATTGACTCATTGAAAGATTGATGGAAAAATTGATCGAAATATTGAAAGACTAAACGAAAAAATCCGAGATTAATGGGAAAATTTACGGAAATATTGAAAGTCTTATCAAATAATCCGAGATTAACTGAAAGATTGGAAGAAATATTGATGGAAATATCGCAAGATTGGTCGAAAGATAGCGATATTGATATAAAGTTTGAGAGATGGACTCAAAGATTGATGGAAATATTGTAATATTGATGAATTTATGGGCAATATAATCACAGAAGCTAAGACTGTCAGCCTAGCTGCCCTTGTACCGTACATCACAAGTATCAAGGGCCCAGCACCTTTGGTACTTAATCATAACCAACTAATTCTATAAAAAGATCGAGGTGTATACATGTGAAGGTAGTCACTACTCGTAAGGTGGGCTTGTTATGGTCGTATATATATACCATAATTTTAAATAAATAAGGAATCACACTTACACCTAGTTAACAGTCGAGGCTGGGAATAATGTACAGTTTTTGACATCGTGTAATAATTGGACTTGAAGAGAGGAGACCTGGAATGTGGTAACTGAATGAGAGTCTTGTACAATGTATAAATTGCATAATAAATTTAAACTTTCGATTAGGCAAACCCTCTGCTTATAAAACCAATATGGCCACTGATTCGAATATGTATGATGGGTATGGTTCAAGGGTTAGTGTTTGTAACTGCTAATCACTTTTGGGTACGATCTGCGATTCTGAGTCGAAGCCTTCCGAGCACATCCGAGTCGAGCTGAAGACTATCAAGCACCCTAGTGAGTCGAGTCGAAGACCCCATCCAGCCACATAGCTAGTTCCTTTTAAAAATACATTGCGCCAGAACATACATTCTCATACTATTTGTCCTATTTTAACATACGCATCTCCGACATCATGTTTTCATGGTTTATTTTCCGTAGCAGGGTACAGGCATCCTCTTTGTCTGTCGGCATTTCTGTATTGACTTTACCACAACTGAGATTTTACCTTTAACACAACTGAGATTTCGTTGATATCCTATTTGGTATAGGGTTGAGGATATGTTTATCTGGAATATTTTTTCAGATGTCTGATTTGACCAATTGCTAATCCATGGGTTATAAACCTTACATGACGGGCGCACCATTGCCACTATTATATTGACATTAATTAATGTATATACCACTATTACTGCAGCACATTGCATGTAAAGAATCTACGTAGCCTAGCTCCTCGGTGTAATTATATCCCTACGACAGGGAATTATATAGACACATTTCCATTGGTTGAGCACCGAAACGACTGAAATAATTTTGAAGGCCCCAAATTTTTGTAAGAATCGTTATTGCTACACACAAACTGTTAAAGTTATTTCCATGCCGGCAAGACTAATCATAAACACGTAAGTAACTATCTGAAATACGAGAAATTTGTTGTGTGTAATTTCCAAAAAATCTCCTTAAATTCACGGAACGTGACCACAACCTTGAAAGTTTTTTCTATTTTCTTTTTAAATAAAATATAGACCAACAAAAGATTTACTTCTGTTATATTGGTGATTCATATTGTATAAACATCACTATTTAAAAAAATTACATAATTTTGTTGAAAAAAAAAATTTGACACTCCAACACGCTATCCAGTTACCTGTCACTTATCCATCGTGATTTCACAAATATTATTGTTGTAAATATGGTATTTATGAGGAATCATTCATGTTCTCTCTTAGTTTCTAGTCTTGTTAGACTTTCCAATTTTTTTATTTCAGGTTGACGAACAGGAGTAATGTATGAGAGAAATTACAAGAATTTAAATATTTAGTCCTTTAGTGGAATTTGGATACAAATCGAAACGTTAACAATCAATAACTCTAACTACTCACCTACCACACCTATAACCGAAGTATTTAGGATTTTTCATGAAAGTGATGAATGCGGCTGTCTTTATTTCAAGTCGTGTTACAGACTTTGTTGTATTTGCGTTTTATAACATGAGGTTATGAAAAAATAGTATACATCAGGTTTTGTCGTATAGCGGAATCGGAACAAGAATCGACGAATTGGCACTCCATGAGTGGTTTACCACTCGCCTATTAATATTTTACACAAAAAAGTATTGTGACGATCGGATTTTATACTCTTCGAGTATCGTCTGCATTGTTCGCTTCTCAAAATCGAAGCCATAAGGATACGAGGAGCTTCTGTATTTTATATTTACGGAGATCGTTTCCGTTATTCGTCATTACGGAGTGGCTTTCCGTAAATTTGCTGTACATCTCAGTAAATTTTCCGCAAATCTGCAGAAAGTTCTTACATTGCGTTGGGATTAAAGGCTAAATGTTGATCCATATTGCTCACGGTTAACTATTTATTTTAATAGCAATCTTTATAAAAAGTATTTGCGTAACCGCATGTATTTTGAAGGACACGTCGGCTGCACGCTCCCAGTACAGATAGCATCAATGCACGAAAAGTAATTCCATTTCTTTATTTAATATTCAAAATTTTATTTTTAAATTATTATAATATACATTTTTCCTTCGTTTAGTTTCTTTCTGGTTTTACGCATTTAAAACTGAGAACTGTCACATCAGTAAAATATTTACGGTCAAAACAATTTCGCAGCTTCACGTGGTCAACAATATAGGCTATAAATTGATAGGGGCCATGCCAATATTATTTGTTTCATATTTTTTATCTCTTTATACTCAGACAGCGTTCAGCCTTACGGCCACTTCTTGGTGTTCCGGGTATATTAATTATAACCACCTTTATATACATGATCCACGACACACATAAAATAAGAATTCATAAAAATTGTAGTGATTCTTAAACTAGATGAGCAGGACTTCCTGCCTGTATGTATACTTAATAAGATATAAGCCAAAAACACTAGGCCTACTAATAAAAAACTATAAGACCAAATAGGGAATTATTACATATAATGATCATTATCTAGCAGCTTACTGACGCGGAAGGATAAAAATTGGTCAGAAAATTAGTTCCTGAAGTGGCTCAAACGCGAACGGTATATAGTTCATTCACGATTACTTTAAACTTTTCTGGATCCCTGCTAAGGATCTACTTTCAGGATATTCTTCCACCTCCTACAAACAAAGCTGAGCAAAGTATAGTGGATTACACGAAAGGTACAACGCACCACATTCGTGC
The DNA here is from genome assembly GCA_029891345.1 of Dryococelus australis. Classification (NCBI taxonomy): domain Eukaryota; kingdom Metazoa; phylum Arthropoda; class Insecta; order Phasmatodea; family Phasmatidae; genus Dryococelus; species Dryococelus australis. Next base: position 264,590,821 of record CM056993.1, read on the forward strand.
GCACTTGGTTTGATTTTGTATAAGAACTATTTTTTACTAGACATTGCCCACACGCCTATTTTTAGTACATTTTTATTAATATTAGTTAAAAATGAAGTATTTTAAATTGTAGATTATATATAAGGGATAGTTTAATTTAACTGAATACAAGATGTTTTACGTTAACACAAGTACAAAACGCTTGTGGTGGATGACTATATAGGAAACAACAACGCACGTCGTACATGGGTGGTGTTTGATATAGGCTGTTTACGGTAAAGTGAGCATTTTTGACGCCCTAGTTACATTTCTTTCAGCCATTTTTTTTTCCTTTAACCACCTTTTTAAATAAATATTGCAATTTATGCAATAAACACAGTGTATATATTCCACCACATTCGGAAATTAACGTCTAAGGCTAAAATAAAACTCATTTATTAACCAATATTCGAAATGAGTGGGCTTTAAAACGTGCTCACTTTGCCGCGAACAACCTTACAAAAAGAGTGAAGAAACGGCGAATAGACTATATAAGAATATCATCCTACTGCAAACCCCTACTTCCTGCTGCCTTCACCCTTGCGGGCGTCCGTAACACAAGGCGCAAGGGTGGGCGGCCGGGACGAATACATCGGCTTGAAGTTTCGGGGGGTGCTAGGCGGGGCCGCACGTGTCTCCGTGATTGCATAGCGTGCCCTCGGCCCATAACCGGCGGGCCGGTCCATAACTCCCGCGAGCTCTAATATAGACGAGCACGTGGGGCCCCGGATGAATATAATGTCGTACTGCACACCCTCCAACCCACCCCGACGAGGGAAACGAACCCCCTCGTTCTTCGCCACCAAACTTGGCCCGCCGCGCCGTCCGACCGACCGGGTAATTACACCAGGGACAGAGCACGTCGAGCGCACGATATTGGTGCGGCCATCAGCGCAGTTCGTGCGAGTAAGCCATATGTGCTCTATTTACGTCTCTAGGTCCCAGAGTGGCTACGCAAGCACACGCCTTGCTTACTATACTGCTTCACGAATAAGTAAGTACGTGCGATATTCGATGTAGCACGTCTTCTTGTCACACCACTGTGAAGTGAAGAGATTTGGGCGGCCCTTAACCCATTCAGACCCAGCGTAGACAATTTTGTACATTACGCTCGTATGGGTAATTTTTTGTGTGTACTGCACACTGCGAAGCTCAATTACCAATGGTCTTTCGTGAGGGTAGTTGATTCTCAAATCGTCTTACTGGTCTAGGTCATAATTGGTTCATATTAATGTAGCTGAACATAAGTTTTTGTTTGCAACACCTGAAATGGTCAATAAAAGTATATCTGAAAGGGTTAACAGCGAGGCATTGAGAGTCGATAATGGTGATTGAGGTGAAGCGCCGGAATGAAAGGGCGGGGAAAAGGGAGATCCCCGAGAAAACTCCTCCGACCAACGGCATCGTCCGGCACGATTCCTCGTGAGAAAATCCTGGGATTGAACCCAGATGGCCTTGGTGGGAGGCAAGCAGGCTAACCGCTTAGCCATAGTTGTCCCCCAATACACCACTGAGAGGAAAACCAACAAAATATTTGTTTGTATAGAGCCAGAAATACAATCTAAATGTCCCAGAAAAATATTTTGTTGAGTAAACAAAATTTGAAAAACAACAAAATTAATTTGGTTCGTCTAACAAAATACACGTTTGAATAAACTAAACTCCTGTATTCGGCTAAAATAAATTAGACTGTCAACGAAATATTTTTTTTAATCAACTGTATAAATTTGTCTCGCCACTCATTAGAGTGCCTTCGTTCGAAAATACAGCTCCAGAATTTGTTAGCATACTAGTGACAATTGGGATAGTAACTGTGCACGTTAGTGCATCTATTGATGCTTAGCAATGCTGTAAACATATTAATCAAACAAGTTTAATAGGAAACTAAAAAGGAAAGCTTTAAAACTTTGAAAAAAACTATCTGCGCATGTTTCCCGGTAATTGAAATGTATGTATTTAAAGTACTCCAATGTTATCAGTAGCAAGTTTAACTGATATTGGTAATGCGTGGCGCTCGCCCACAGGTATGTGTATTTGAATATAGGTTGCGCTTCCAATGCTTGTGTATCAACTGAAACTGTTTAATGTACGTGCATTCAAACAAATATTTAGTTGCACCAATCAAATCTTTGGGGGAATCAAAGCACAACAAGATAATATGGTTTCAGAAAAATATTTCACTGCCCCATAACAAACAGTTAATTCGTTTGCGCCAAACAATTTTGTTTGATTCTATAAAACACTTTTTCAGTGTACAGCAAACGAGAAAAACTTTTCTGCAATATACGTCACAGAATAGTTTAAAACAATTTAAACGCAGTGAAAAAACAACTGCTTGCTAAATAGGACAGATGTCCTACTTCAGTACTAATGGCCAGTAGAAATGTTTGGTAGGTCCGGAAGCACTGGCTGCCGGATGAGGATCGAGGATCTGTTTGGGGGCCGGCCTCCATCTTGGATTCTGGACTTCCCGCTCTGTTAATCCAGTCACGCGACCGCCATTTTGGGTTCCAAAATGTTGGTAGCCAGTACACTCCCATAATTATAGCCAGCATATCGTAATTTTGGTAGCCAGTATGTTGCCATTTCAGCACCCAGTATGTCGCCATTTTGGGCCACCATTTGGGTAGCCAGTATGTAATTTTTTTAGGTTTTATAACACCATGTCATTTTTGATGCTTTATCATGCCGAGGGTTTTCTCAGAGTGCTCCCATATTTTCTCTCTTGAGTTCTTTCTTTCTCTTTACTTCTCTTCTTCTCTCTTTCTCTCTTTCTTTCCTTTCCCTTCTCTTCCTCTCTTTTTCTCTCTTTCTTTCCTTTCTCTCTCTTTCTTTCTCACATTCGATTGCCATTTGTATATTCATTCGTTCGATCGCCATCTTGGGTCCTTTCATTTGTCATTTGTTTTATACATTTTTCGACCTCAATATTTGTTTACATCGGCTTTTGCTGGTGGCCACTGTCTTCGTTTTTCGTTTGTCATTTGTCTCTCACATCTGTTGCATGTTCTCCACTGCCATCTTTGTTTACACCGGCTGTTGATAGAAGTGGTGGTGTCTCTCTTGTTCGATTAGTCGTCATCTTGGTTCTAGAGTTGGCTGCTAGGAGCGCTGATATCGCTTTCATTCGGTAAGATCTGGAGTTTGCTGCTAGGGTCGCTGCTTTGTTTAGAACTCAAAAAAACCAATTCAAGCTCCACATCCATCACCTCCACATCTATCACCTCCACATCCACCACCTCCACCTTCACCACCACCTCCACCTTCACCACCACCTCCACCTTCACCACCACCTCCACCTTCACCACCACCTCCACCTCTGCTTTCACCTCCACTTCCACTTAAACATCCACTTCCACTTAAACCTCCACCTCAACTTCCACCTTCACCTCATATAATTGGCCAACTGCAATCACGTGACAACTCGGTGATTGGGAAATGATTGATGGAAAGCAAGTCTTTATGTAATTATTTTAATTCTTTTTAGAATTTTTTGAAAGTTCAAGGTTAAATATCACCAGGGTTAAGGTTAAAGATCAAGGTATCCTTGGTCCAAATGGCGGTTGGGTGATGTCATAACATGGTGGCTGGTATAAGTCGATTATGTTATGTTGACTCATGGTAAGAATTTTTTTTATGGGCTGGTCTTGAATGTACGATTGCTTGGGTAAACGTGATGGTGTCTGACTTTCTATTTGGCTATATTGGATTTTAAATATAATTCTTTAGGTTAGGTGAAGTTAAGGGTATGACAATAGATATGTGTGTGGACAAAATCTACAAGTCCTAGCATAGGGGTAGGAAATATTCCATGTTCAACATAGGGTACAAAGTCCCTACAGGTAGATACTTAAGTCTGGGATAGTAAAAAAAATTAATTATTATATGCAAGATTTTATATGTATGTTTTCTTTTAAAGTTAGTATTTTAAGTATATATATACATATACTTAAAATATTAAATTTAAAAATAAAACATATTGTTGGCCTATGTAAGTCTGGTGTTGGCCAGTAGAGCAGATGACATGCATGAGATACATTTCGTGGCCTTGAATGTTAAGGTGCCTCGTAGTGAGCATATAAGTAGCCAGGTTTCAGTTAGGAAGCTTAGTTTGACAGTAGCAGTCATGAAAGACACTTCGTCTCAGCTGGTGTAAGCAACTGGATTATATTATGGAGCCAAAGGTTGCTGGTCCATCAACGCCTGAAGTTTGTACAGTGCTATAGATCTCTTCGGATGGAACACTGGCAGTAGCAGCAGCATCGCCATCGATTTCTTCAGGCGTGAAATTGAGAGCACCATTGACTTCTTCGGATGCATCACCTACAGCAGTGCTGCCATCGAAGATTTCGCTAAGGCTTTGTTGTTGCTGCTGTGACAAGGTGTTTTCCTACAGTCACGGTGCTAGAAAACATTAAAGAACTACTTGTGTGACGGGACTTTCTTGTGCTATGCAGCAATGCATCAAGTGCAAGCATCTGTTCAAATGCGGTGATACGCTGAAGAGACATTCCAAGAACAGTAAAGGCCGAGTTTCAGCAGCTAAGAAAAGACCTGTACTAGATGTTGTTGAAACCACATCGAACAGATTCTATCCAAAACAATCGGCATTCAAGAGCACTTTAAAACATTATGTTATTGGAAATAACTTAGTAGGTACGAAAGACATATGTACGTGCCTGGGCCATATTAAGCAAAGGATAATCAATTGCCTAACAGAAGAAGTTGAAGGTCCCATAAAATACAATGTTTCGCTGGAGTGTACTTACGAAAAGCCTCAGCCTTTGGATGAAGCCATCAATCACCGATAATTCAAGATTTAGAATCAAGAACCGTACAGTGTTGATAGTATCCCAGGGGCTGTAGAGGCTTTGAAAGAAAAACTTTGCAATGAAGAAGAATATACATGGGCAAGGGTTCTGGATGGACTCTTGCTAGCTTAGATCAAGGTGAGCGTAGACTGTCTTGAGCTGCGTATAAGCATATTATATTCCCTACGTGAAAAGTGAGTATGCTGGAAGTTTCATCATCAGCGTGATCGACAACTTTATTCCTGGTTCCTGCTCCTCCCGACACGTCGACAGCCATCCATCTGGACCTACTAGTGTGTCATCTACACAAGTTTCAGTGGCTAATCGGTATCGCTTTTGCTGCAAGGACTTTGCCTTCAAGCTTACTGCACGACGACAAGAAGTTTATATGTGCTAGAATAGTCGGCTTCATTTTTAACGAAGGAGATTTGTATAAGGCTGTAGACGAACATAGATATTTTTAAAGTGTTTTTGTAGTAATAAATATAAATAAAATTTGAATAAACGAAAATACTTGAATATTTTATTTATTATTTTAATCCTGTATCATAACCAGTCTGTTAGATCTCGTTAAGAACAGTAAAATATTATCTTAAGCCAATTACTATTAAGGCTATATAAAAGTCTTGAACATACATTCCTGGAGCTAGAGATGGTGCTTCCATTATTTAATTTCACAAACTTTGCCTCCTAAGTCCTAAGGAATCGCAGATTATATTCACCCGTGACTATAAATATTTGCTTGCTTACAGCCACAACTTGCTACATACTTTTTTAAAACGAATATTTAAAAAATGTTATGTTGGCTTTGGTTAATGAGATTTAGAAAGTAATGAAAGTAGTTTAATGCAGTATTTAACCTCTAGGCTGGATGTGCGCTCGAAGGGACAGTCGCATCAGCGAGATATTTGTACATTCGGGCTTCCAAAACGTCGGCTGTCATACCATCTGTTGTGAATCGCACCCCAACCATCCGTTGGAGGCGCCCATGGAAAATACTTGCCGATCCTAACCTTTCCTCGGATCTTCGAGCTGCAGCATTCGGCTTCTGCAATAATATCGTGGCAACTCAGCACCGTAAATACAGCATTCACCTGGCAGCTGACCCTACATGCCCACTGTGTGGCAACACCGACACGACCCTTCATAGGGTAATTTCCTGTGTTTATGCAGCTCCCATCTGGCAGTGGTGTCGCGTATGAGTACGAAAAATAATTCGCGATGAACGTGGAGATGTCAGCGACACGCACATGCTTCATTACGATTTCTTCACCTTCCCCTCAGTTCGACGAAGAGCTGCGGCCTGGTATATACTTCATGTGATCGGTTTTTTGGCGGATCATTCGACACCGGTGATAGTTGAAGACTTTGTCCAGCTTCTTCGTCAAGATAGGTGGAACATGGCGCGGCGTGGCACATTGCGTCAGTGGTACGGCAATTTTTTATTTTCATTCTAACGTTCACGCCTACAGGAAGGGCGTGTATATTACCGAGGTTGGGTGTACGCCGTGCGCTGCCCACCCCTCGGTCCTTACAAGTGTACAATTTAATGTTCCAGTAGTAATCGTCGATAGGTGGTAGTGTTATAAGTCAGTGTCACGTGTCGGGGTGTACGTCGTACGCTGCCCCTCACGTTAAATAATTTTTGATGTGTTCATCGACTTTGTCAGTAAAACCAGTTCACCAAATGTTCATATCGTTTTGTGCCCCTATGTAAGAATTGTGTAGATATTGTATTGAGTATTTTGTTATTGTTTATATAGTGGGTTGAATGTGTACTGTATATATAGGTTAATGGTAAACGCCTCTGTATATCGTGTGTAATAATAAATCTATTTTTATAATTTAAAAAAAAGATGGTCCAGTGGTGAGAACACTGGACTTCAAATACGTAGGTTGTGGGTTCGAATCCTGGCCGAGCAAGATAACTTATTCTTCTTTTTAAATGTTACCATCTGTCATGGGAAAGTGTGAAATTTACAAAATTTAATCTCTTTGAATGCAATTTGCATTACAAAATACATTTATAATACATTTTACTGTATTTTCAAAGATTATTTTTTCGGTATTATTAAAATGATAAATAAAATAAATTTAAATAATTCTATTTATTTATAAATGCATAAATTCCTATATGACTGCATACAAGGCCGGTCAGCCCAGTGCCTTGCGGTCATTTACACTCGGCACCTTCCCCGGCGCGGAGCTTACCTCACTGCACGTGCATGTTGATGATATCGCTGCTAGCGTATATCAGAGCAGGCACGCCTGACTCACATACTTCCCAACGTGCCAGTTCGTGCGTGCTTGTTTGGTTACAAGGCTAGATGACTTAATTTTCGTACAACAGTAAAGAAAAAAAGGAATTCAATAAAGTAAAATATTAAGACAAAACATTGTTTTTCAAAATATGAAGTATTGAAAATAGAATGTGTTTTTACAAAGTCCTGCCTGGAATGAACTATACAATAATTTTTATATACCCTCACGTTTATGGAAAATTACATCTTTAAATTCGTAAATAAATATACACACTGCCTATTCGCACACTCCAGCAGGCGATGAAGGACCTATATAGATGTTGGAGTCGAACAAGTGTAATTGACCGTACGAATTAGAGACAAGAGAAAGCGGATGTGAGAGACAAGAGAGAAAGGAAAGGGAGAAACAATACAACAAAAAATGGGAGGATTCCGATCAAACCTATGGACTGATAGAGAGACAAGAGAAAAACGGAATAGAGAAAGAAAGAGAGACAAGAGAGAAAGAGAGGGAGACAAGAGATGTAATGAGAGAAAGAGAGAGACAGCACGGAATGATAGAGCATGAAAACATAAAGCAGTATGGCTGTATAACATCACGATCGTATGCACTTTCAAAAGACGAGTCCGGTGATATTAACTCTTATGTATTTCAATTTTTTAATTTTAAAAATATAGTTAGATTTCAAAAAATAATTTTATTATGATATAGTGTATATAAACGCCTTGAAAAGACGCGTCCGGTGATATATAATACTTAATACTTACGTCTTTAAATTTTTAATTATTAAAATATATTTTTATTTAAAAAATACTTTGTAAGAATAATTTTTATTATGACACCACCATCGGATGCGCCTTGAAAAGACGAGTTGGGTGATATATAATACTTAATACTTATGTCTTTAAATATTTTAACTATAAAATAAATTTAAATTTAAAAAATATTATTAAAATAATCCTATTATGATATAGTAATCGTATGCGCCTTGGAGTCCGGTGATATATAGCACTTAATACTTACGTCTTTAAAATTTTTTTACTTATAAAAATATATGTTTTACTATAAAAATACATTTAAATTAAAACAAATTATTTATTAGAATAATTGTATTATGACCACCATCGTATGCGCATTGAACAGACGTGTCCGATTATATATAACGCTCAATACTTAGGTCTTTAAATTTTTTAATTAAAAAAATATATTGAAATTTTATAAAATAATTTATTACAATTATTTTACTTTATCAGCTCTTCATTACTACGTCTATAAGGAGTAGGAAGCCAACCAAAATCTTAAAATTTTCTCGTTTTTGCCTTTTTGCGGCTTCTGTGTGGCTTCTACCTTTTTGAAGAAAAATCGGGAAATTATTAAGGAAAACCGGGAAAATTTTTGGGATAAAGGGGAAATTTTAAGGCATTTTTGCGCTAAATCATACGATTTTGTTCTAAAATTAACGATTTTTGGAGGGAAAAAAAAGGGAAATGGCCAGAGCCTCGCGCCACAAGCCGAAGCCATCTGTCCCCGTTTCCCCATACAGTGTGTATATTCAAATGCACTCGGAAGTAAGCGTCCAAGGCTAAAATTAAAAATAAATATTTACTATTCTAAATGAGAGGGTTTTTCAAAAGTGCTAACATTAACGTGAATAGCCTATATACATTTGTATGTTAATGTATGTTATTTTTAGGAAGAAATACATCTTTTAAAAATACTACTACTATTAGTCAGTTGCCAGTGAGGAAGCGCTTTTAAAAAAACCAATATTATTGGTTTACCAGATCTGCATTTAGGGTTAATTTCAAACTTAACATAGAAAACCTTAATGTGGGAACTTTATTATAGGAAATTTACCGAGGTTTTTAGGATAGGTAACCAAACATAAGATATCCTAAACTTCATACGATGAAGAAATAAAATAAACGATCTATAGAGACTGACAGGATGATAACGGAAAGAACATAGCGTTAATGAGACAACAATGTTGCAAATAGTAATCTCAGCCAAAGAACTGTAATAAATATTTACTTACCAAACGCATCTCTCTCATCATCCAGAAGGTACTCAAAACCTGCCTTAAGCTGGACACAAACAAACTTACCCACGTCAGTTTTTTTATTGCGATCTTTGTAAACTTCACTCAATTTGCCTCAGCTTTCAGGCTTTTCCTGAACACTGGCAATTATAAGTTTAATCAATATCTATATTGGCCATGTTGTCAGGTCGACAGCCGGGGCCCAGCCCATGCTCGTGTGTGCTGCCCAATGCCTCTCCATGTATCATCAAACTGGACGGGCCGGACCCGGCCCGTGGAGATAGTCATGTGTTCCCGGCCTAAAGTTTCGCTAGATTGCGCAGCAAATGGCAGCCATACTCGCACTGCACATCGATTATTTCAACATAGTTTTTGCACAAGTCGCTAAGCTATTTCTTCTGCTCGGGTCAAGCCAGTCCTTGCGGATATTGCAACAGCAAGTCGCGCAGCATGTTTTCCACTTGGTTGTACGGAATATTGCCTTCGCCACTACAATATGTGGTGGTACTTGGTCAGACAGTCGTTCGTCTCCTTGTTTTTCTTGTCCAAGATGTCAACGAATTAGGGGGGGGGGGGCGTTAGGATGCCCGTGCGCATCTTACCATCGTCGTCGTAGGACACTGATCTCCTTGAGAACATGGTCGCTCTAGCTCTGGAAGCCTTGCAAATTACGTTACATCTTACTGCTGGCTATGCTCGAAGTCGACTAAAGGGTTCTAGCGAACAGCTCACTCTCACATTGTACTGTTATCCAGTCTCTAAGCCATCGATGATGTACCTTGGTTTCTCAGGAGCAAAGCTGGACTTCGCCATCCAATTCAGGTGCTGGCTTGCCAGCAATCCGGGATATGTCCCGAGACTCCACAATCTGAAAGCCACATTGATGTTTTTGCTACTATCCACAGTCTTAAACATTTTTGTGTGTTCTGCAGTGCTAAACTGAACATGAGCCAGTATCAATTCGATAGATTGTCGTTTCAGTTCCACTGCCTTCAGGTTTTCTCCCGTACCCACGAAGGTGTCCACATGCGTTTTGGCTAGGAGCAGCACCAGTTCCTGCTTCGAATTGATGATAGTTTGTTTGTAGTCTTCGGCAAATTCCAAAGCATGGAAAGCAGAACGCCAGCTTAGAACTTGCCTCTAGTGTATATAGGAAAACTGTAGTCATCTTCGATTCCTCAGCCTGCTATCTTGGCTGCTGACAGCTCATTCAGCATGAGCAAAAGATAATTTTTGGTTATTGAGCTTATGCCTGTATCTCGTGACTGGTCCACCTCCATGCTGTTGAGCAAATATGTGATGCGACCGATCAGGTTATTTTCATGGATGTCGTGTTGGACCCATATTCTTTCGTTAGAGTCCCCCTAATTCGCAGAAAAGACTGGCAAGGAAGAGTGCTGATATCCTGGTGTTGGACCGCTATCCGAACTTCCGATAGTATTATGTATGCCCGATCAGGAAAGGCTGGTATGCATGAAGTTCCACCTTCGTTATGCTGTGTTAGAAAATGTCTGACTCTTCGATGTTTAAGAAATCTACCATGGCGATCGACCTCGTAGCCGAGACTTCATATGATAATCTCGTTGCATGTGTTAACACCTTGGAGACCTGTGACATACTGATTGCTGGTTTGATGTGCTACTCTGTTTTATAGCTTCTGGTCGACGTAAAGCTTATTCCCATCTTTTCAAATGCAGGTTTAGTGTGATTTCTTCATTTCGAAAGTTTCAACAACTCTTCGCAGTTGTCGACAACTGTCGCTATCACCTCATGTGCTCTCTCTCTGCGACAATAAAAACATAAATGATGCTTTGTGGTGCCACAGCCAGATTATAAACTGAAAGGACCATCGGCAAAATCTCGTGCAGCATATTGCTCGCCAAATTGCAGTTTATTAGTATCACATTAACATGCAAGACGTTTACAAGTCGCGACGATTCAAGGATTTTTTCAGCTTCGTATATGTATGGCTCGAACCCCAGCATCGGTCTGATGGAATCCAGTTTCGTAAAGTTGATATATTCGCTGGATCTGGTTACACATTTCAGAATATTCGAATTTCCACGTAGTTCGAATTCTGTATCGCACGACAACAGATTTTCAATGTACCTAGCAATGTCGTCTAATTCGTAAGAGCATATGGACAACGACACCTCATGGGAAACATGACCACTTTCCATGAGATACGTCTTGCAGTTTTTTTATCAATGTTCGGTATCGTAATGTAGGTTTGAAAATCGAGCAAACCTATGAACCATTCCCCCTCCAGGTCGAGTAAAGGGAAATGTACAGCACGCAGTTTAGAGCTGCGACCTGTCAAGGTAAGCGTTATCGACATGACATATGGTTTCCTGTCAATGTATAGCCATTTTTAATAATTACTTGTACGAGCAAACTGGGAAGCAAAGACACAAGTCGCCACAATTCCATGTGTTGGGCATATGATCCATATCATAGTTATGTAAGTTTGTCATTTTTCTGGTTCAGTTGCTGTTCGGGTGAAGGAAACAAATTCCCAAAACTGCCATAGTAATCTGCACATTTGCTATGTTTGACATAAGTTACCCAGTGTGTACCAGGACCAGCTGACATGCCATTATTTAATTATGGTGCACTCATTATGTTTTGGTTTAAGGGGTAATTATGTCTCGAAAACACTCCTATAATATTAAGTTTCTTCAATTTACATACAAATAGCTGCAAAACCACGTTTGTGAGCTGCCATATCTGTAGAGCTTTTATTAGTGTCTCCTCCTGCATCATATTTGCACACTGCCACATCCTACTGGGTATGGCCTTAGGGAGAGGCCTTGGCCTTTTTTTACCCATAGTGAAAGCTTCCATGTTTGTATTATGTCGTCGGGGCTCAGATAACTGCTTCCGTTCGATCGGTGCTGTGTTGACAGCTCAGACGATACCACTCGTGGCTCCAATTAGAACTCCGAGGGCTTCAAATGCAGGCAAAAGCAATGGAAAAATCCACTGTTAGATGATTTCTATGACTTGAGTGCTTGTCTTCGCCTTTTCAGTGCTTTTAGTTTCACTTGCACCTTCCGCTTGCTCTTTGCATCCATGCCCAATTTCTTCTTGTACTTCATCACGTTGGAAACTCCCCACACTGCTATTTTTTTCTCTGAGTCCGGTATCTGACGATTTTCTTCGCATGTCGGCCTTCTGTGCAAGTGTCTTGTCTGTCTGGTGCCTGGCTTGCAGAATTTTGTTCTGGGAATAGGTGATATTGTGTTGCTTGCACGCCTTGTCCAGCACGTTGACAACCATATTGCTGCATGCCAAACTTTTAGCTAGCTTAGTTCCCAGCCCGCAGAACTTGTATCCAGGAATGTGCAGCTCGAATGGCAGACTGTTGATCAGTGTATTGACGATCCTACTTCCAGATATGGTCTTATATCTTGGAGAGAGCATAACAAAATGACTTAAAAACTTATATATACCCATATTTTGTTCATTTTCATTTTAGTATCATTCTATATATGGGACAGTATGGACGTACCACACATTCCAATATGTCATTTCAGTGCCAATTCTGCCAGAAGCTATTTTCTCGGAGGGATGCCCCTAGAGGGACATTCTAAATCATGGAGCACTGATTCTATCCAACCACCACCACCCGTGCACTTTAATGCTGAAGATGAAGCTATCCCCCACAAGTCGCGACATGGAATCCTATTTCTGAATACAGTGAAGTGCATCACCACAGGACCATCGAATTGTGGGAAAACATGTGTCCTACTGTGCCTGTTGGAAGAAGAGAATGGCTTTTGGTTCGAGAATGTGTATCTGTATTCCAAATCACTCCAAAACCAACATACCAAAGTAGTAATCGTGCTAATGACTGGCATGAGTACTGCAAGCTGTGGAAGGTATGGGTTATTTCCCCTGCAGTGATAACAAAGCCATTATGGTGGCAAGTGAAGCTCTTTTAAACTCAATATTTGTCTTTGATGACATTGCCTGTAAGAAACAGACTTATATTCAAGAGTATTTTAGCATGGGTTAGTATGTGAATGTGGACTATGTGCACCTTGGCCAGGCTTATTCGTAAATATCCAAACAACTGCATCGCGATAATGCTAATGTGTTGGTGCTTTTTCGCATAGACGATATGAATATTCGACATTTGTACGACGACCACGTCAACACTAACATGTCTGTGCACCTTATTCTAGTAAGACAAGCTTGGATTTTTGACGATCGTTAAAGACTGGCCTCTAGATAATGGCAGGTACCGACGTGGATTCAATCAGTTAATTGTTGGCAATCTAGAATGAGTTACAGCATATCTAAATTCGGGCAGAGTAGCCTCAAGCTGCAGCTTGACAAAGACGAAGATGGAGGTTGTCTCGTACCATGAATTGATGGAACTTCTGAAACTAACAGAAGAATAATACGAAACATTGTTGAACCCCAATGATCCAAAATTGCTGCTACTAAAGATTTGGTCCTCGAAACTGGTAATAAATTAATCCCAGAATTATGCAATGTGTTACCTGATCACATCAAATTCTTTCGCACTTACTTGTCCGAGCTCGGGGCGAAGATGGATTGTGTGAAGACTAAAATTGTTCGCGATATGGTGGCCATGGACGAGTATGTAATGAGTGTTCAAAGGCAAATTACCGACAGATTGAATGAGGCACCTGCACAAAATGAAGAGAAATCAAAAGTGCTTAATGATTCCATGCAGCGTACATTCGATACCTCGATTTCCCACCTCGCCACAAAAACAAATATTCATAATTACAGCAGAGACATATTGGATGTGTGCAGCAAATGCCTGGACAAGAAAGAAAATAATTTGGCAGAAACTCACGACTAAACCTATAAAAGAGAGCAACAGGAACCATTTATATTCAGCAACATGTCGGAAATTGCCCGCGACTTACATCGACATTACAGTCTGTTCGCTAAAAGTATTTGCTCGCCTATAGAGTCATAATGTTACACGACCATATAAATGAATTAATTTTATGCCTATTACTCGCTGTTTTGATGTACTCAGGGAAAGTGATGGAGTACCTGTAGCCATGAAGACTGTAGTCGATGATATGGCTGAGCCTATGAAAAAAGCGAAAACATGATGATGTACAGACAGATCGGAATGATGGATCTGATGCAGATTTGCCACACAAGGAAAAGGTATGGGAGAAAGCTCTAAAATGTAATGCTCTGGCTCGATGCTACCTTCGATTATACACAAATCATAATGATGATACAATCATATGATGTATACAGTGTATACAGGCATAATGATAAATGGTTCCTTGGTGCTGATGAAATAGAGTTTCTACCAGGTAAGATCATCCGAGTTGGTGATTACAAGATATGCGGAACCCCCCGGGCATTATGAACTGCTATTTCACAAGGTTCCCAGGGAGTTTACAAAATCCAACCTACTGAAATATAAGACATTGCTCGAGCTTATGCACGTGCTTTACCTATATAACCATCCCGATATGGGTACCTATAAGGAGGAAGATTGTGAAAAAATCGACATTCTTGCAGATTTCTTCAGAGGACTATCACTGAAAAGTGGGGATGGTTTGAAGACGAAGCAGTGACAATAACATTGAATACGTATCTTCCGACGACCCGAACAAACCGGTGTATATGCTAGGACTACTGGTTGCTTTGCAAAGGTTTTAAAAATTACTTGCACGCTCACTATACTATATCCATCATCGTAGAACTTAATAATGGAGGCTACATATGATGAATCAGATGGGAATCACCCACAAACTGCATGAGGTCGTCAGGTGCAACGTATGCTGTGTGGGATGAACGACCTGTTTCAAGCCAACATTGTCGAGATGATACTGTATGCTAGTCAACAATGGCTACAAATATATGTTGACAGTCATTGTTCCCTATAGAAAATTCGCCTGGGCCAGGCCTGTCATATCAAAGAATGTACATGATGTCACCAAGGCCATGGCAGATTTATTGTAATGAAGGACATATCCCAAGCGATTTGCGAATCTACCAGGGCAAGGGATTCTACAATGCAAAGATCAAGTCCCTAATGAAGAAACATAACTTTAATCAATATTTACATAGAGTATTCTGAAAGCTTCTATCATCGAGAGGTTCAACATAACTCTGAAGGACAAGATGTGGAAGAATTTCGCAGGAAAAGGTAGCTAGCTTAAAGTGGCATTAGCTACTGCTGAAACTCATCCTCGAGTATGATTCTACAGTGCACTCGATCACTCGCATGAAGCCTGAAGATGTTAAGGACGATACCCTGGTTCATATTGTGTTTGCTATTCCAAAGAACAAGGATTCACACAAGCCTAAAAGTAAGGTTGCAGACCTGGTGCGCCTCTCCCAACAGAAAGGCATTTTCAAGAAAGGGTTCACAGCAAATTGGAGCCCCAAACTGTTTTGTGTGTGATGTTTATGCAACTACACTCCAAGGACCTTCTATCTCTAAAATCTGAACAACATACCCATCATGACAGTTTATACACTGAGGAGATCCAGCCTATGATGTTTCCATACATGTATTTGGTGGAAAAAGTGCTGAAATGTCTTAATGCAAGGGCCTATGTCAAGTGGCGAAGTCTCTCTGCCTGCTATTATTCCTGGGATGATGAGAATGATATTCTGAAATTGAATTTACCAATGTGTTTTTTAATGTGGTGATATGTAAATGTATAGTTGTTTTATATAAATGTATGTTTACCTTACTTTGCATTAATTTTATTCTTGCTTATCCTTATACACAATATTGCTATGGGCTGACTAAGGCTATCTGACACTATGCTTATTATGAAAATGGCCTGGAAGCACATACAGATTCCAGTTACAAGACACTGGACAGGTACAAGCATGTGAAAATGCTAAAACAGCTATTCCCCTGCACATGATCATCCGACACCAGGTAGATTGTGAACTCGACATGAAAGCACGTACAGAGTCCAGTTACCAGACACTGTGCAGGTACAAGCCTGTGATATTGCTAACAGCTATTCCCATGCACATAATCATCCGATACTGTGTAGGTTCTGAAATCGACGTGAAAGCATGTACTGACTCCAGTTACCAGACATTGTGCTGGTGCAGACCTGCTAACACTGCTCTTGCCATTGTTTAATTTTTGACAAGGTCAGCATCCCTGCCTGTGTGTGATGACTCAGTGCCTGAATGCTATTGGTCAGCTGCAGTCATGTGACAACTCTATGATTGACTGGTCGGTGTAAAACAATATATTAATGGTGTAATATGATTAGTTTTATTATAAGCAGTAGGCATATCAGCTGAGAGGCTTAGTATGAGAATGGATGTTATAGAAGATACATCGTTTCGGCTAGCTTCTAAGTCAGGTAAACTATGGCTGGTTAAATTAAAGTGGAGTGGATATTGCCCACAAATGGTTTCTCATCATCGAATTATTCAGCTGTGACACATGTATCACTATCGGCATCGACTTATACCAGTGCAATACGATCATTACAGATTGGTATGGTGCCATAGACTTCTTCAGCTATGACACCTACATTAATACCAGCATCTTTTTCCACCAGGGAAGCAGAATCATATACAGATGCAACAGTGCCAACAAATTTTTCATCTGTTATGTATAAGAAATCTTCAATGGAGCCATAGAACATTTCGGCTGAGGTGTCTAGAACACAATTTTCGGCATTCCCTGCTTCTTTAACTTCAGCACCTACATCTCTAACAGATCCATTCTAGTGTTGCCTGAACCACTACATCATTATCAGTGTCACTTTTTTGATAAGAATTTCGGTAAATGTTGCAATGCTCGGGGACATGAGTGCTTTAATAGTGCCAAAAATCCTTGTTGCATGTCGTATTTGTGTGACAGGTGAGGTAAGCAGTTCATCCTTAACGGCAATTTACTTAAGACATGCAGACACCTGTAAAGGTGAAGTGCATTTCTCATCAGTACTTCTGTACCATGTTTGTTGTAAGCAGGTCTTTTGGGAATTTTGTACATTTCCTCAAAAGTGTAGTTACCTACATAACCTGCCCTGCACAGTGTTTCAGTAGAATAAATGTCACAATATGTTCGCACAAGGACAACATGGGTGTGATTAGCAAAATGCATAAAAGCCTACAATCTAAAACGACATTGTGTGTATTGAGATGCATATATATTGAAGAATAAACATGCTGCATGACATGCTGATGTAGTAACCTCAAGGACTGGTTTACATGGCCGGACCCTAGCAGAAGAAATGGCTTAGTGACTTGTGCAAAAACGAAGTTAAAATCATCTATGTGCAGTCCACAAGTTGGCGAAACTTTATGACCACCAGCATCGACATGTCTGTGATAGTCAGAACCTGTGTGGACACAAACATGGAGGAATGCACAGCTGCTGAACAAATGGCGTACCTCGTCCTTGGACCGTAAATCTGCTGCCTTCGACTAGACACAAAATCGTCCAATTCGAAGGAGATGAATAAAAGTAATTGATTTTTTTTTGCTGATTATGTATATTTTATTATGTGAACTGTAAATTTTGGGTAAAAATATGCTGTGCTTTATTTCTTAGGTACTCCTTTTCATGATATTTTTAAAAAGTAAAAATATACTTTATATTTTTTAATGGAAAAAATATTCTAAGTTCTTACTTGGTCTGGCGATGACTAGTGTGTGGTGGTTAGTTTGAATGGACGCCGAGTGATGTTGAGAAATTAGTTACTAAATATAAAAAAAATATTTACAAGTCTTATACGAGGTAGAACGAATGTTACTAAATGAGAAAATAATCAGAGCCCTATAGTACATTCACGACTGGAACATACTTATGATAATCAACCTTTGAAAAATGCCCTAATCATTAACTGCATCCATAGCTAGTAAAAAAAGTGGCAGCGAGGGTACTGTACCTTCATACAATCTACTTCTATGCTCATTAAGTATTTTCCCTCACTCGTTATCAACTTCACTTGGTGCATGTCAATAAGCATGCCCTTACATATTAATCAATACC
This sequence comes from Dryococelus australis, assembly GCA_029891345.1. Taxonomy (NCBI): domain Eukaryota; kingdom Metazoa; phylum Arthropoda; class Insecta; order Phasmatodea; family Phasmatidae; genus Dryococelus; species Dryococelus australis. The sequence continues at coordinate 264,608,933 of CM056993.1, forward strand.
CCGACCAATGGAACATAGAGAATAATTATCTCCCAGAGCTAATGAGCAGGAAACAGAAAATGTTGTCTTAATACAGTAAAATCTCGTTATAACGTACTTACATCAAGCCTCAATACAGAAAATTATATATTTCAACCTTAACAAATTAGTATGCAACTGGGAAATATTTTTTAAAAGAGAGCACAAACAGAACAAAATTAAAAAAAAAAAAAACTCAGATTACTTTCTGTACACAAAGTAATCAGGCTGTCCACTGAACTTCCATTTTTGGAATTCCCTGTTTTAGAGGCAGAATCTTACCATTTTCATCGCCTATTTTCAGGGTCGAAACCTTCCAACACCATATTTTTCAACTGCGGACAGAACAACTATGCTATCACCGAAGCTGGATTAAATTACGCAACAATAGGCCAGAAAGCAGAGCAAACATTTTATTCAAACCATCGATATTTCTCATGATACACGCTATTGACTTCACACGGGTGCCTATTACAAGCACACAAACATTTTATTTTGTAAGTATGGTCCTACGTGACTTGGCAAAGATGTGTTACAGCCAATTCATAAACACAAAAATTGAAATTTTAAAATGCATATACCAGGATGTCCACTGAAATTCCACTTTGGAATTCCCTGAATTTTCCCTGTTTTCCAGGCAGAATCTCACCGTTATCTCCTGATCTATTTTCAGGGCCGAAACCTTCCCATGCCACATTTATTTCCATCACTGGCAGAAAAAATTCCTAATCAGTGAAGAAGAATTAAATTACACTGCCACAGACAAAACAAGCAGGGCCATCATTTTATTCAGCCCCATCTACATTTTTCACGACATACGCTATAGACTTCACACAAAAAAAAATATATTTTACACATATAGGCCCTATATTACTTGGATTGCCAGCTTACAAATTTAGAAATTGTAATTTTAACTTTCACATGCTTATAATTGCACCATCCTGTATTTACACAACTAACAAATTTTGTAGAGTAGCAAATTTATTACGTTGCTTGACTTTTCCTTGTCACATGAAATTCCCTGACTTTACCCCATTTTCCCGAAAGGATGTGAGATTAATGCAATCGTCAATATTCTCACAAAAATGTAATGATGATTTGTATAGGCCTATTTCAAGATTCATTTTAAGATATTAATAGTTACAGAAATACAACTGGCCAGTGTCATCTGGCTGTGGCTGCTACCAAAGTATATGAAGAACATGATCTGTAATCACAATTTATGGGTAAAAGACTGGGTAACTCAACTTAATCATTCATCGTCAAATGATTCTCAGTGTGGATACACTCTTTAGATTAAAAAGACTGTGAACCACTAAATAAAAAACCTTGTGTGTTTTCTTGTACCCAAGATGATGATGTGCTTTTCGGAGAACAACACTATAAATTTCTACCCAATTAATGATTCATGTGTGTGGTGTATCTCACTGTCAGTGATTTATAAACAAAACTTGCAACAAAAAGTAAAGACATATGTCACCGACAAAAGTAAATATTTTAACCCTAAGAAAAAATTTGTAGGTTCCACAGTTCGTAAGATTTAAACTTTGTAAGAATAAAATATTTTATTTTTTTGACTCCATATGATATAATATATTAACGAATTTGAAATTGCACTATAAAATTACAACCCTTGTGCTTGAATATGCAAGTACAAATGGCTGTACAGCAGAGTATTATTGTATACATGTTTTGATAAAGTTAAAAGGATCTTATAAATGCACATACAAATAATCTTAACCTGTAATACTTTTCAGTAATAATGAGGGGAGCATTAAGATAACATACGGCTTCAAATTTTAATCATCTGAGATTAATTATTGTTTCCAGAGATGACACAACTCACCCTTAACAAATTACACTGAAGGAAGTTTAATCAAAAGACATTTATATTTTGAAATAAATCTATAAAAACATTAACCCTTTACACTTATTAGGCTGACATAACACCTAACCTCAATGTTGTTGTGATTTTGCCTTGAGGTTTGTCGCCTTCGGTTCAATGTTTTTAACGCGCGTTACGTCAAATCACTATGAAAACTAACACATTTATTCTACACACATGAAAACCCTGGAGAAATGCGTAATCTAAACAAACAAGTTAAATGGTGCAATTTAGCACGTAGCCATTACATCATGCGTGTAACGCAGTAAGTTTGTTGACTGTCTGCGTGTCCTTTGGTTGGTATAGGCTATTCACGATCAAGTGAGCACTTTTGAAAGCCCTTTCATTTGGAATAACAGTCAATGAATATATTTTATTTTAGCCTTATACGTTAACTTCCGAGAGCTGGGGAATAAACACACTGTATATATTTCTTGCATGACAATATTTATTTTTAAAAGTATTTAAAGGGTTAAATATGGCTGAAAGGAAAAAGTAACTAGGAACTCAAAAGTACACACTTTACAGTGAAAACAGCCTATACTTACGTTTGATGTAGCACTGAATGACTATAAACAAAATACTTCACAAATGATAAGCACCGAAAATTGAAATTATAAAAGCCATGAAAAATAATAACATAAACACACATGTGGAACACTGCACACTATAGTCGCACTGCCCTCACACGGGCAATAAGTGAACTCCTGGACACGATGGCTTGCGACGTGACGAACGGTCTCGAGGGGATACCATGTGGGACACGTCAACACCATAATGTTTTCCCTTCTACAGGAAAACGACAACTCCCATTAATACTTTTAAACAGCTGGTCCATGAAAAGTAGTAGGTCAGCTGTCTTGTTAGCTAATGGATCAAGCATTTCTTCCTTTACCAGAACATCATGTGGAATCAGCTCATAATGAAACAAACAAAATTATGTTGGCAACATGTTTTTGAACTAGTTTACTGTTAATCAAGCACCTATAAAATTAATATCTGAAAAAAATCACAATTTACTGTTTCGTCTATTGTAAGTTTAGCGCCAAAGTGTCCTGTGTGGTTCTATGTGTTAACATACTTTCTAAAATTTCATAAGTAAATAAGTGCAAAGTGGATAGTGTTTTTGTACACATTAATTTAAGCAATGGTGCAACAGTAAAATTACAATCGTTTAAAGAAGTTATTCACATAATGGGTGCTGCCACCGTTTTATTCTTTTTCCTAGAAAGAGTGAATTTTTTTTTCTTATGTAAAGTAACAAAGGGCCATGGACAGTTCTAAATAATGTTGTTAGTTCTGTAATGTTCTCAAAACGGTAAAAATGTTTAGGCTTTCTGTACATAAAATAGCGCTGTCATTAATGTAAAACGCCAGCATTGGGCATTGTAAAGTAAAGAAAAGCTTTAAGTAATAGAAAAAATTATCAGTTGTAGGCATAGTCCATGCTTACCTGGCAAGCCACGTGTAGGCAAGGATCCTATATTTAACCTCTTTGTTCCTGGGCTACGGCAATATTCGGTAAAATGTGCGTCACACACAAAGTGGTCAATGAAATTTTCAAATTGTCCACATTTGCCAATTTTGGATTTGATATGCGAGTTAACCATTATCTGAAGTCATGTTCCTCATATACAGGAAAACGATGTCTAACAGTCCAGGCACGAAATTACACCCCAGAACGCAACACTTCGACATATCACTACATAGAGCCTACAGTCGTTTAACAAATTGATGGATAAAACGTAAGTATAACAATTATTTTCAATCTTCACACCGCCGTGTTAAACAAATAATATGGCGAAAGTTCATGAAAACGCGTTCGAATATTCCCTTTGTTCTGATTGGTTGCAAACGTCAGAAAAATATTGGCATATGGCGCTCATGTGGCCGTGTAAGGTACTAAAACACGGATCAAGTACGGTATATCCTGTGAACATCCCTTGCTTCAAGTTTTCTCTTGTAACAGACCTACTCTCAACTCGCTGCCCGGCCTGCCTACAGTCACCATCTACCTGCTAGCTGCCTGCGCCGACAATGTCGTACTTCGGTTCGACATGCACATCGACTTTGTGTTCGACCCACAGGCACCACGCCTTATTGCGTGCGTATCACGTCAGCATCTGCGGCAGTAATGAAAAGATTAACTAATGTAATTATTTTTGTTAGCCAACTAGAGGAACTACCACGGTAAGTGGTGGACTATACAACTTGTCTTTTCCGGAGTATTAGGCTCATATGCGATGCATGAAAGTGAGTATTGACGATAAATGTGGGCGTGTTAATATTTTGGAGTTTAATTTAGGCCGCACGATCAAAATTCTTTTGGTTAAACCAGTTGGAATTTACCCTTCTTGTTCAGATGGTGTTAGTTCACTTTATAGTTCAATGGCGCTGACGCTCCAGTTTGTTCTAGTTCGGCCCTGTTGATTTTGTTGCCGTGTGTGTGCACCACTTTTAGCGAATGTATTTATGATGGAGTGTAGAATATTTTATGATTGGGAGCTTTCATGGGCTTTAGGAATTAAATGTTAGCTGCCTCCTAATCAGTGTTTATATATTTTTTTAATGTTAAATTTTAGTTTGATTTTAAAAGTAAGTTTAGTAATCAGCCCTGTAGTGAGATTCTTTGAGGCTGTTACTCGTTAAGAGTTTGTTTGTATAACTCGTTATTTGAATTACGCCATGTTGAACGCCTTTTTTACGAATATATTTTGGTGAGGAATGTCAAACCATAAAGCTAGTCGTTGGAATATCAGTAATTTAGGCAATTTGTCGGAGTGAATGTTCTTGTAGCGCACTGTTTTATTGAGGTGCATTATACCTGCTTAATATTGAGTGCTTTATGTTTGCCCTAATTATTCCAGTCATGTATTCCTTTTTCTTACGAGCACATTGATTCAATTGTCCTCGGTTATTATGTTTTTCCAGTAAGTGACTTGTTATGTTTAGCTGGGATAAAGATTGAGGCTGGATTGTTGGTTCACACTTAGAGAAAGGGGTACATTTTTGAGAAGCCCTTGTATTCATAGTATTAATGACGTCATCAGTCATTTAAATGTGCCAAATAGTATATAATATTGAATTAATATTTATACGTTTGTTATTAATGAATTATTTTTAATTATTTTATTCTCTAGTCATACACTCCTACTTTGATGCTGTATTATGAATTATCATTGTAACCAAATTCTGAAATTTTGGTACTGTGGCGCATTTAAAGGAAATTAACTTGGTAAATGCTGGTTGTGGCATGTGAAGGTGAGTTGATGTTGTTTTTAAGTAAGCATCCTTTGTGACTTATGCACTCTTATACTGCTAGCCAAGCAACAAAAAGTAAAATATTATCACAGTGTGAACTCATTATTGTACCTGACTTGTGAATGTTTTCATGCTCTCCTTGGCAAATAAATGCCTTAAAGCGTTTTCCTTTTTTATCCATTGTGCAAACCTGTACAAAATTGTGTATAACATGTACAAGTTATTGATATATAGGTTTAATATTACAGCTGCCATAGAAACAAAAATAGGTGATATTCACGTTAAATTTTATAATATTTGAAATATCATTCTCAATTCAATTTAAAATCAACTCTCATAATGTCATCAAGGGATCATAAACAAGGTTTATTTTGATGTATTAAGTGGAAACTACATTAAACTTAAATATTCATGTGAAACAAACTAAAAGAAGGTAATGTAATTAAAGCTCGCGTCGTACGGATTAATGAATATATTGTTTGCTTTGACCGCCTATCATTTTAATTTATTAGTTAAACAATTGCGAAGGAAATTGTCTCCTGTTTTCCCTTTTTTGTTAGTCATAGATAGAATCAGACTGCTTTAGTCGCCGGAAAAGGCCACAAATAACTTTTGTTGTCATAATAACGTTTCATTTAATGTAATAAAAAATGTTCCTGAACGTGATAACGCATGTATAGGTTTTTTATTAAAACACATGGCAAGTACTCCAAATTGAAATGTGGATTTTTTTGCAAAAATTGTTATTTTTTATAATCTGCTAAATTTACATATTGACAAACTGGTTAAAAGTTAAGGAAGAAATATTTTACGTTTAAGTAACCCAACCTTACATCGATATTTTTACTTTTCAGCCTCGAGTTAATTTCCTTAAAATTGTGTATGTTATTTCTTTTTAATAAATAGTATTTTTTTAAGTTACAAGCTAGTAACTATTAATTTACTGTAACACGAATATTGTTTGCAGTATACGTTAGGCTATGTTTCAACAGATACATGTTTACTCTTGGTTAACAGTAAATATTAAGTAATTAAGTATATAATGTTTTGATTAGAAATAAGAAGATTTCGCGCAGTTACTCTCATGATCAGTACGACTCATTAGCAATCCGCTGTATATATGAGCTGTTATGAGTTGGAAACTCTTTGCTGTACTTTTGAGAAAACCGAATTTACATTACCAAGGCGAACCGGGTTTGATTCCCAGCGGTATCGCTGCTGGTTTTTCGTACGCAGGGAATCGTGCCTGGTGATGCCACTGGTCGGCGTGTTTCCTCAGGGATCTTTCGTTTCCCACGCCCTTGCATTCCAGCGCTGCTCCGTATACACCTCACTTCACCCTCATCGGCTCTCGAGGCATTTATATTAAAAGTAGTCCAATCCTTTCCACTGTGAATTATAATGTTTCATATATAATTAATGCGAATAGAAATAGAGAGAAAATATGATTGTTAGTAATATCTATGCAAAAATAGTTTTAATGCAACCTATTATTAAACTAAGTGCGTACGAATGCGGTGCGCTGTCCCTTTGGTGTAATATTCTAGATTTTGTTTTGCTTTGTTGGCGTGAGGCGGAGGAGTACTTATGAAATAGAACTTTAGCAAGCTTCAAAAATGTGAGAAGTTACCGTGAACAGACTATATGGTATACACGACCTGTGTGTGTGTTTGCAGCAGTGTCGCGAGACGTACTAGTGCGGATATTGATGTTTTGCTCGGCGTACGGATAGATATTTACTCCCGCGCGCTGAAATATTTCAGTAGGAATGACAATGTATTAACACGTTTTGTTCAATCAAAATCATTTGCCATGCCTTACAGATAATATAATGTTGTAAAGTCTGCGAAGCAACTTGCAAAACGTTACAACTGTGTAAACTGAACGGGGTTCTCTTTATCTTTTCCGCAAACTATATGGTATTTTTTTGTGGTTCTACGTTTAAAATCGTGAATGGAATATACCACAATTACGTACTCTATTATGGACCGTTCTTAACATTATAAGTAAATATTAAACATATTGTCAACATCGCAATAAGGAAGCACCCTTTTTGTTGAGTGAAGATCTGAAGTAATTTTATTTAGGTTTGTAAAGTTATAATTTGTTTTAAGACATTTATATGCAGTCTGTTTAATTTTTACACATCTGTAATAAGAAATTTACATTTAAGAATGTTCGATTTAAAAAAAAAGTACTTTTCCATTTTTAAGTAAGGAAATGATCCAAAAATACCGAAATTTCGAGCTAAATGTAAGGAAATTTATATTATAATGATGGTTTGATTGGAATGTGTTCATTACCGACCATGAAACTAAATAAAAATCTCGCACACACAGAAATCTCAGAAAGACAAAAAAAAAAACGAAACTACCTTTTACAACACCACAGATAGATAATTATGAAAAGCTGTTTCCTTGTCAAAGAAAAATAAATATGATTAGTATTACCATGGGTCTCCGAGCACAACTGGCGTTTCGGCATAGGAGGTAAGAGTTTTCCGCCGTCTTGTTTTTCCCATTTCTCCTCAAAATGTAGTTTCTTGACGTGACGTCTCACAACTCAGACCTTTACGTTCAGAAACTGTGCGTCACGGAATTGTGCTATCGGGTCCGTGGCTATTACTCTTTAAGAACGAGCAGTTCCTTAAATGTAAATGTACGATAGTATAGGTCGATCCTTTGGCTTCGTGCTTCAAACTTATCATTCAGACATCATCAGGCCGTTGTGGGAACCGCGCTACGAACCTCTGATTTCATGGAGTGTAGTATGATTAAGCCCTGCTATAGTGACCGAACGGCTCATCCAATCAGAGAAATTCTGGTATTAGTTAAAAGTAACTAAAAACATAACCAATAATCATAAAAAACGCATATATTTCTCAAAACAAAACAGTTATAAATTATGAGCTAGACGAAAAGGTGACATGATATTAACAACATCAATAGTGCTCGACAAGAAAAATCTACTAGTGAAAGGATGACAGCTACCTCAATCCATTCCTGTGTTATAAGAAAAAGACGTTGACGATTCTATGCAGCAGCAAAATGCAGACGTGGCGATTGCGTAATCGTCGAATGCCACATCACGTGACGAGACTGAGACTAAACAATAACCATACAATCAGAGCAAATGCAGAAATCACCAAGATATATTGAAACAACTCTGAGAATTACATGTAAAACAAACCCACACAAAAAGTAAACGCAAAGAGTCTATAAATTATTTTACTCTCACCAACCATAGACGTTACGTAAAAATACCCACGTCCATGTAGAAGTCACAGTAGAGACATGGGACTCCGGGCAAAACTGGCATTTTGGCACATGAGATAAGTTTTCCGCAATATTATTTTTCCTATTTTCCCTTAAAATTTCCCTTTTCCCCCCAAAATTGACCATTTTCCCCTTGAAATCATTTTCTTTACTGAAAATTTCCATTTTTCCCTCAAAAAGATCCATGCCCCAAAATTGCAATAGCGAGCCTCCGAAAGACAATTTTCAAGCCATTTTAAAGATTTTGGGGGCTCACTTAATACTAGTAGGACACCACCCCCTCACCGCACTCCTAGCCAAACTCACCACAACCCATTACCTTCCGCAACCCCTGGCAACTATTATAAAAATCGCAAAAAAAAATATAGAAAATTTAAGATGATTTCATGTTACCCTACCCTAACCCTCGCTCATCCCACGACTCTCACCTCAAACCTCCCCAACCCCGCAACTGGCAACTATTATAAAAAATTGCAAAAAAAATTTGGAAAATTATATAAATATAGAAGGTATAAGTTACGCTCATCCCAGCATCCTCACCTCACCTCACCTCTCCCATTTCTACCCCTGTTAATTATTATAAAAGTGTTACAAAAATATTCTAAAAATCGAGGAATATGTAACATCAGACACCGTCCCTTTATCACCTACAACTCCCTTCACCCCCCCCCCCTTTTTTTCCAAAATTATTCGAACTACTAACAGTCACGAAAGCATCGATCGCTGCCCTCCCCGCTGTCCTATACCCCTTCCCCCACTGATCTTGCGGGTCAGGTCTGGTTCGACCTTCACTCTCCTCGCTCCACGTCTGTTGTGTCCAACCTGATGAGAATGTATTATAATATTAATCCACTCGCATTTTCTGTACATCACATATCAACATATACCTCTGTTGCCGTGTCATTGATTGCGCATAGTCAGTGATAGGCCATTACAATAACACTTAGATATTAACTCTATATTTTGCCCATATCATTTCATTTACTTTTAATATCATGGTCACTTACAGCACCGAGATGTAGTTGCAGATCTGAAAACCAAAACCATTATAATCCCTATATCAGGAAAGCAGGCAGGGCATAACACGCAATAGAAATAAAGCACTTCCCTTTATTTGTATCATATAAAACACAAGCGAGAAATAAAATTTTATTTTTATATCATATTTATATATTTTCATACTGTCCAACAGTCTCCATACCATTGAAGTAAAATCTTTCCAGCAAAATGCTCACCTTTCACAAAATAAAAATAATTTATTCATACGCTGTTCAAGGAAATCTAAGTTAGCAAGTGTCCAACCAGAACCCTTAGCCATATACTCCTCTTCATTACAACAAAGTTTTTCTTTCAAAGCCTCTACAGTCTGAGATACAACATTGTACAATGCTTGAGTGGTAGTCTTGAATGCTCAGCGACTGACTTCTCATCCAAAGGTTGGAGATTTTCGTAGGCACACTTCAACTAATCATTATTGTTTATGGGTCCTTCTTCTACTTTCTCAGTTAGTTGATTAAATTTTATATGCATGATGTGGTCCACGTGAGTACATATATATTTTGTACCTAAAAAAATATCTCCAATCACATAATCCTTTAAAGTACACTTGAAACCTGATTTTTCCATATAGAATCCATTCGATGTGGTGTCACCAACTGATATTACAGGACGTTTCTTAGCTGCATCAACTGTACATTTGCAGTTCTTCTTATGTATCTTCAGCTTATCCCCACACTTGTACATATGTTTGCATTTGCCGCATCGTTGGATACCACAGGAAATACCCTTCAAACAAGTAGTCAAATGGATTCTACATGAAAAAAAAAAAACAGTTTTCAAGTGTACTTTAAATTATTATGGGATTGGAAAGAATTTTATAGGTACAAAAGATATTTGTTTTCACGTGGACCACACCAGGCAAATAAGAGTCAATCAATTAACTGAGGAAGTAGAAGGACGAATAAACAATAATGATTGGTTGAAATGTGCCTAAGAAAATCTTTAACTTTTGGATGAGAAATCAGTCGCTAAGCATTCAAGACTACCACTCAAGCATTGTACAATGTTGATAATATCCCAAAAGCTGTAGAGGTTTTCAAAGAAGAACTTTGTCGTGATGAAGAGGCGCGTATAGCTAAGGATTCTGGTTGGACACTTGCTAACTTAGACTTAGACTTCCTTGAACATCAGATGAATAGATTATACTCATTACTTCAATGGCACAGAGACTGTTGGGATTATGATTTTGTAATATGTTTGTAAACTAAAGTATGTTATATATAAGATATAAATTTTAAAATGTGTTTTATTTTTCGTTCGTGTTGTCCCCTGCCTGCGTTCCTGATATAGGGAATGCGATGGTCTTGGTTTCCAAATCTGCCAATTCATGTCAGTAGTGTATGTGATCATGATAATAAAAATTAATGAAAAAATTTGTGAAAAATATAATGTAAGTACTTAAATATTTGCTGTAATAGACTATTACTGACTGTGCACAATCAGATATATGGTAACAGAGGTATTTGTTGAATTGAGGTGTACAAACTATGAGCGTGGATTAATATTGTAATACAATCTCATAAAGTTCGGCGCAACAGACTTGGAGCGAGGAGGGCGAAAACCGAGCAAGACCTGACCCTCATGAGCAATGTGGGAAATGGTGTTGGGCAGTGGGAAGGGGGCGGTCAATGCTTTCGTGACTGTTAGAGTCCGATTTTGATAGCCGGGGGTAGGTGCAAGAGCAACAGAAGGAGGTCTAATGTAATATTTTCTTCGATTTTTTTGACAATTTTTCTTACTATGTATAATTATTGGCCCTCGTGGGTTTGGGAGGGGAGAGGTGAAGGTTGTCGGATGAGTTTGGTGGTATTATGTGCTCTTCGAATGTTTAGAATTTTTAATTTTTTTTTTTTTTAGATTTCTTTATAATTGCTAGTGGAGATGTGTGTAGGAGACAGGTTAGTGTGGTGAGGTGACCGAAGGGTACGGTAGAGTAACATTATATGTTCTTCGAAGATATAATTTTTTTTGCAATTTTTATAATAATTGCCATGGGTTGTGGTGGGAAGGGGTTTAGGTGGGCTTGGTTAGGGGGGAGGGGGTGTTGGCCTACAAATATTAAGCAAGCCCCCGAAATCTTTAAAAGGGCTTGAAAATTGTCTTTCGGGGGCTCACTATTGCCATTTTTGAGGCATGGGACGTTTTTGAGGGGAAAATAGGACGTTTCGAGGGGAAAATAGGGAAATTTTAGTAGAAAAGCCCGATTTCAAGGGAAAAATAGTCGATTTTAAGGGGGAAAAGGGTAGTTTTGAGAGAAATACGTGAAATGCAAGATGGCGGAAAACTACTTACTCCTTTTCCGAAAATACAGTTGGGCTCAGAGACCCATGACACTACCACTAATATGTATATAATTAAATAGAAAAAAAAACACGGACGAACAACTTATCATTACACAACAGAACAGACAACCAAAGCAAACCTAAAGAAAAGACAACATGAAGACGAAAAATGAAACACCACACGAGTAAAAAAAAAAGTGCAATAAACAATATCAGTTGACACAGCTAAACAATAAAATTCAAAACACACACAAAACTGACAAAAAAACCACAATGAACACGGGTTAGGAATAGTATTCCTTATCCGGTTATAAAACAAAATAAATCAACACTAAGAACAACACAGGGGCCATAAAAATAACCAGAGTAAACAATAGATAAACCAACAAAGAGGACACAGGGCAACGAAAAACGATAACACAAAAATATAATAAGTCTTCACGACGTTTTGGGGCTTTAAATAAGTCCCCTTCTTCAGGTGAGCCACTGGAAGAACAATCGCAATAGACTCTGTGTGTGTGCGATATTTTATTTAGCCACAGGGTCGGCAATGTACACAGTCCAATATTAATAAATAAATAAATGAAAATAACATACAAATAAAAGGATTATATAGGCTGAACACTAAATTGAGCACTCTTGAAATCCCTGCTTAAGATCTACTTTTATACACGTTGTGTAATATTTCGCCTTATGTAAAATTAACATTGTCATAGGTCTCATCCCTTTATTCATGCGTCGGTAAAATGAAACTGTGGAATTATTAAGAAAGTAAATACTTCACTAATCTGCTCATTTTTACACTTCGGTGCATTAAAAAACCAGAAAGCTAAATAAATGATTTGAAGTTATCACAAATAGTTACCTATCACTTTTTATTTGACGTGAAGATATGGAGCTATTTTCCATCCATCGTTACCGTCTTTACAGTGCGCCCATTAAAATATATGCATGTAGGAGCAGTGACTTTTTTCTAAGGTTTATTTCGAAAGTGCTTTTTTTTATCGTGAACAACCTTTATTAACTTGAACTCATCAATGTTATTAAACTTTAAGGATAAAAGAGGAAATTATTTTGTGAAAATCTGGCAACACTGGTTTGCAGGTTCGAGACGAGCTTCAGGCGGCCGGGGAGGAGCCCATCGACGAGCAGATCCCCGTCGAGGACGTGTACGGCAAGACGTACTGTCGCTACCCCATCTCCTGACATGAGGCCGACACCCCCACGTAAGACCGAGGCGCGTCCCACGCCGCGCGACCACTACGGCACTGCTGTTGGGGAGAAAGACGATAAGGGTGCGTTTATAGTAGAGCGGCGAGTGGGAAGGAGAGCGGCGCGGTGAGCAAAGTGGTGAAGCGTGACGGAATCAAACCAATTATACACCACCTACCTCGCCGGCGCCGCGAGGTAGGAGGTGTATAATTGGATTCATTCTGCCACGATTCACCTCTTTGCTCACCGCGCCGCTCTCCTCTCCACTCGCCGCTCCACTATAAATGCACCCTAAGTCATGTTCGCACGTTACCCGAGTTGAGAGAAGAATATGCTTCAGGGTTCGTCCTCTCGCCTTGCAGGAACACAAGCAATGCGATGCCGAAGATTAGATCCTCCATCTGGATTAACTGTTCGCTTGCAATCAAGTGTCACATGCAGTACAATATTGTTGTGAATATTCGGAAATTGTCTTCGTGATTAGTATACATACACGCATTAACGAGTGTTAAAAACTAAGAACCATACCATGGTAAAGTGTTAATGTAATTATATATATGTATAAAACAAATCGTGTTAATGAAACGGTGAAGTGATATAAAGTGATGGTAAGTGTTTTCCAAAACATTATCTGTAACACTGTACTGTGGCTTGCCGTATCTCAGTGCGCGTTACAAATATATTCGTCTTGATGAGGAAAGAAACGAACAAACAAATTTATTTCCCAAGTATACCTTATGAACTGTGAGTAAGCTCATTGGGATTGTAACCGAACTGGAGCGACAAAGTTGTAATCGATTTCAGTGTGCAAGTTTCGACGCGCTTTGCCAGTACGCATAACGAACATTATGAATTCTTGTGAATGGAACAGAAGGCTGTGTAATTGACGCTAAACCGTTTTTGAAGTGCTTGACATGAATTTACATATTAATGTGAGACCATAAGAAATTCATCAAATTTCCCATCTGTTAAAATTCAATCCTGTGCATATAATGTTTCAGTATAAATATTATTTTCTCTACTCTCGAATACGAAGTTTTACGCCAGTTTATCTTGAGGTTTGAAGTAAAACATAAACTTCGACTCGTTTAAGTATGGTACAAGGTTATCCTTAGCAAAGGGTACCTTCGTGAATGTGTGGTTTATATTTGAAACATGTTCAGTGGTATAAAATCAATAAAGGTTTTTTGAACCTCCTATTCCAGTTTTTCAAGTAACCTACAAAAGTAATGAAAGTAATGTTTTTAACATTGTGTTATATCAACACTAACATTTTATAACATCATAATTTAATATTTATTTTAAAACTTTAAAATAAAGTTAAACCAGTTTCCCGTACCCACTTCAGTACTATATCAGAGAAGATCTTGTACAGTGAAATGTCATTCCTTAGGCATATATTTATTAAATATTATTCATATAAATTGTACAATATTTGCGAAACAATTTTGTTATCGAGTTTTTGAATTATTTTCAAAATATTAACTTTAAAATGATTTCAAAATATTTTATAGCGTGCCATACCACAGTTAAAAGCCCACAACAAAACACTCACAGTGTTAACTCTTATTTAAATAGTGCACAAATTCTATATAAAATATATATTTCAAGCTGCTTACAAGATCTGAATACGGTCTCAAAATTCCTTTCGAATAAAAATTACCTAAAAACACATTTAATAAATAAGACACATCATGAATACATTCTGGCATTGCAGATAATTATAATTAATAACTGATTATATAAAAATCTTATTCAATAACACATTCACAATGCAGATATTTTTTATATTCATTTAAAAAACATGAATATCTTTAAATCTTAGTAACCACAATGATACGTTACCACAAGGCCGTTAATTAAGTGCTGTAAAGTTTTTTTTTTTGACGAGACCAGGAACAGAAGATAAATTGATTTCCATTATATACAAGATGTTCGGGAACTACCTGTCGATATTCAAACCATAGCATATGTGGGCGAACAGAAACAAGAAACTATTCACAAAATGTTCGGAAAGGCCATTTAGTATTTCTTTAGTGGCGTTGAATTTCGGCAAACTACGTCGGCTGTCCGCAGCCGTATGTATCTGCGTGCACACAAGTAACGTGACACGGAGGCGAACGGCGATGGTGCGACATGCGGCCAGCGCCTGTATATAGGCAACCATGATGCATAAGCTCACCTGCCACTGCGGTGACGCCTGTATGTGAGTGACAGTGGCAACCCATTATGCCGATAGGTGGCGCCGAGTGCAGCGTGCAGCACTGTCGTGGATCAGTTCGCCTTGGTGTCATGCAATGTGTCGTGCACGCAGGTACATACGGCTGCTGACGCCCGGCGTCGTTTGCCGAAATTTAACTTCCATTTAAACATACGAAATGGCCTTTCCGAAAATGTTGTGACTAGGGTTTCTTGTTTCTGTTCTCCCACAAATGCTGCGGTTTGAATTTAGACACGTAAATTAGGAACATCTTGTATATTACTTTCTTCACTCATGTGAATTATAGTTTAATCCAATAAAACAACCAGTTGAAACAACCAGTAATATCAACCTGCTGCTCATCATAAACAGTTGTTACTAATCCTGCTCACCAGCAGAAAACTTGCCGGAACAGAAAACAATTTATAACAGAAGTTTGACATGAGTATTCCCACTCAGCTTGGATGGGTTTCATAGCCCTTTATTTCTTAAGATATTATCCGTCGCCAAAACACGCAACACGTATGTACATTAACCAGATACCAAAACCTAATATTAACCACTATGATTAATAGGGTGCAAATATTTCACATTAGTGAATTCTCACATGAGGAAACTTTCTATTCGTGGTAACTTCACGCCCATTTGACTACTTAAAATTCTTACGTTCACAATAACAGCTGTTACCGAAACCTCACCTCGGTAACTGAATACTCTCACACAACACAAGTTCTTTTAGCCAATAATTTAAAACGTGTAAAATTGCACATCTATTCTAAATAGGTAACTATATAGTGAACTACCGAAAAGATCTGGCCCTTTACTACAAAAAAAAACTGAGAGCATGAAATTTCTCAAACGTGATTCACAATAACGGCCTCGTGGAGCAATCAAAATATTAATTCATTTATAAAATTATATTTGTACATCCGGAAGAGGGGCACTCAGCGTGCTCAGTAATGCCTTCCCCAAATGACTGCCCTCATACAACGCAGGCGTGCTAAAAATATACAACGCACCAAGAAATGGTGAAGGGGCGCTTTATGAACCTAGATGAGCCTTCGTCCTATGAAAAACATATTAACTATAATACCAAAGAATGGGTTTACTAACACGTTGGCAAAATTAATGGAATTCCGGAGAAGCGATTTAAGCAGGCAAGTCGTGGTGACATTAAGTCGAGCCCGCATAAAAAGTAATATTAGGTCAATCAAAAGGGGAATGTGGTCCACGGCTACAATAATGCCAATAAATAATTTTGGACACCGGAAAAAAATAAGAAAATAATAAAAACTAGTACTAGCTACTTGCCTCAACTGTAAAACAGAATTATTAAACGCCACGCACCACCACTTACCATTGTCATATTGCAGGCTGACAAAGTCTAAAACGCTCAGATCTCTGGAAACTTTCCAAACCCTGCTTTGTGCAGACTACCTCTTTCCGTGTAAATGTCCTACGCAGGCGTGCACCGAGCTATTTAGTGTTGGCAGAAGGCTGACGAAATTATTTCAAGAAGGCGAAATAGGCGTGCATCCCTTTATATATCTTCATAAGACCACAAAAAAAACTATGATGTAACAAGTGAGGGGGAAGTAAGGAGAGGGAACAAGCAGGGATAAATGAAGAGAAACCGAATTGACACCGAGTAAGTCTGTACTTGTGGAGCTCCGACGCGAATATTTAAATGCTACACTAGCGCCGCCGGCGTCTCAATAGTTCGTTGTATAATTTATGTACTATAATTAAACGTACAACAATGACCATTTTGAAAAAGTTCATTCTTATTGTGAATGTTAAATTCTTTCATTATTAATCTATTTCATCTGAACTGAGTTCAATCACAAAATAATTTACACCTGTTTCGAAGTGTTACCTCAGTTTTCACCCTTTGGGAGAGAAAAATTAACAGTGTTAATTAAATATTAACTGCAAAACTATTGACCATGTTGAAATCTAATTTTTCCCTCAAGTTGATTCTAATAATTGTAGAAGTTATGCACATAAACCACAAAGAGCGATTTGCAACTTATTCGAATGACAAACGCTAAATCCTAGCGTACTGTAAAATGCCGGACAACGCATTTGCTGTGGGAGGCGATCCCTCCTACCTCGTTAACCCTCTTGTGTACCATAATTGTGTAAGTTTATTATTATTTCTTAATTTATGAAGAACTAATGTGTAAGTCAATAAAATCTTTGCATGGATATTGGAAAACAGTATCGTCCTTTCATTCTACAGGCACCGTTGTTAAGTAACACTTCACGTTACTATCGTATATATATATTATTTTAGAAGTGGATTACTCTTCTCATTAAAGGAAGATTTTTGAAAATGTTTTATTAACTGAGCAAGCTTGCACAGAAGCTATTTCTGTGCAAGCTTATTACGGTTACTTATATTGGTTTTATTTATATATGTTTTCAAGTCAGCCAATTAATCATTTATTCATACAAAAAAATAAAGGATGCCACTTTATTAACCAGCAAAGTTTCGTTAGACACTGTTCAAGTTAATCTTAGCACTTTTGAAACCCAGGTAATTATTTACTTGTACGCATATTGTGTATTCTTCCACCATATGTAGAATTAACATTTACATGGCCTGATCATTTTATTCATTAATCTATTAAGTGAAAGTGTGTAAATATTAGAAAATTAAACATACTTTACAAATGTGTACTTAACACTTTTACTCCAGCGTTAAAACACGGAACTACTTTCTCACCATCGATACCAACTTCAGTGGTCGCAGAAGATTCAATGTGCCCTTTAAATTTTATGCAGAGAGGGGTAGTGATATTTTCCATAGGTTGATTTCAAAAGTGCTAAAATAACCTTGAACAGCCTATAAGCGTCGATATTTATCGATAGCATGACATGATAGGTTTGTGTACGTCAGTAGTAGGAAAAGAGGAAGTCTTAACCAACGGGATCTGGCATAGGATTACTGAATTGGGGAGCCGCCATGTTGTGATGCCACCCGTCTGCCATATTGGATGTCATTGACCTTGACCTTTGAGCTTGACCTTTGACTTTAAGCTTAGACCCCTAAACTCTAAAAAAAAACTTTAAAAAACCATGAACAATTCCCAAAAAAAAGTCTCAAAGAATTTTTTAAAAATCCATTTTTTTTATTTATAGAAAAACAGTAAAAAATGTATTATTAAAATGATTAAAAATTATTTTTAAAAATATTTAAAAAAATTTAAAAAAAATTCTAATTTTTCTTGGAGCAGGCGAGATGGATCAGCAACCCAGTTGACTGGGTTCAGTGACCAAGGATTTAGGAGAGCAGGACCCATTACTTTTCACCTTGACCTTTGAGCTCTTCCCCAAAAAATCTACAAAATTTAAAAAAATATATATTTAATTCCGAATTTTTTTTTTATCCCTAAACGATATTATTAAAAATTTATTACGAACTATTAAAAGTAACTTACATTTCCGAGGTCACCTTTCACCCATACACATTCTGCCATCTTGGTAGTGGCGACCAATATCCATCTTTGTAGGTGACTGCCATTTTGGTACACGACCATCTTTTTGGTAGGTCATCAAAGGTCATAGGGTCAAGGTCAAGGTAGTCTGTATCCAAGAAGGTTTTAGCAGTCTGTAATGTCATATACTTGCTGGATTTTATATATTTTCAGTTGTTTTTGTTTTTAAAGTCATGGGGTCAAGGTCGAGTTAGTCTGAATCCAATATGGGAGTAGTAGCCTGTATTGTAATATTCTTGTTGATATTTATGCATTTTTCTATGGTGTTTGTTTCAAGATCATAAAGGCCATGGGGTCAAGGTCATGGTTACTGGCTTCCAATATTGCAGATGAGTGATGTCTTCCAAGATGACGGCTGCCTACCGAGATAATGGTCGCCTACGAAACTGGCAGTCGCCTATAAAGATGGTCGTTGGTTGCATCTACCAAAATGGCAGAATTGGTATGGGTGAAGGGTGACCTCGGAAATTTAAGTTATTTTAAACAATTACCAACAACTTTTAAATAATTCGTTAATATTTTTTTAGGATTTAAAAAAATCGGAATTTTAACATTTTTGTAGATATTTTATTTTTTTATTTTTTTGGGTCAAATGTCAAGTTCAAAGGTCATTTGTCCTGCTCTCCTGACCCCTGACTCACTGATTCCGGTCACCAGGGTCTCTGATCCCTTTCACCTACTCCGGAAAAAATTATAATTTCTTGAGGATCCTTTTTAATATTTTTTTATAATAAATTTACCGTTTTTTAGATTTGTTGGAATGTTTTGTATATTTTTTGTGCTTTTTGAGAATTTTTTTAAATTCTTAGGGTGTTTGCAGTTTTTTATAATTATTGGGGGTTTTGGATCAAAGGTCAGGGTCAAAGGTCAAGTTTATTGGTCAGGGGTAAAACGTCAATGACATAACAAGATGGCGGTTGGGTGACATTACAAAATGGCAGCTCCCCAATCATGTGATCCTATCTTATATCCTGTTTACCCAGACTTCACATTTCTCTACTACTTACCTTGGTGTAACATTCTCAGGCTAACGGTTATCGAGAAAATATTCAAAGTTTAAAATGACGCCGTAATATCTCTCCCAAGAATGCAATATCTGCTACTAGACGGGTCCTACTGTCCTGATTTCCTAATGATGGGCGATGTCGTGGCTGGTGGATAGCAAATCGTGGTAACACAATTCACGAATATCATGTTTCATCTCACGTCGTTTCTGGCATTTTTTCAGTAACAAAATTTAAGTCTTAATTTTCAAGTGTGTTTTTCTGCCTTAATAATTACGTTAGGGCATGTAGGTCGTATTATGTTTTCTAAAGGTTGCCCACGGTAACATGAGCACTTTTCAAATCCCTGCATAAGATCTACTTGTATTTACATCGAGTATTCTTCTAACATATGCAAAATTAACATTGTCATGAACTTCAGCAAATTATTGAAGTGTCAGTCAAAAGACACTCAGAAATTATTACGAAATTAAATAATTTCTGAATTTGCTCATAGTTGAAGTTAAATGTATTACAGACAATAAAAGAAAAATTAGTAATATTTACCTAGAAATGTTAATTAAACTTTAAACAATGAGCTATTTCCTCTCCATCGTTACCAACTTTACAAGGCGCTTGCCAGTTAGTTTCCGTTGGAATATATGCAAGAATAAGGCCAGTGACCTTTATCGAAAGTTGATTTCAAAAGTGAACAACCTATACCTAATTTTTCACAACGCGTCATCTCACGAAGTGTTTGTGCCTAGAGCTCACGATAAGGCTATATATCTAACAGCAAAGTAATCTGTGTCCTAAAATTATATTTCATCAAATATTATTTTAAGACGGTCTTCAACAATTTTTAAAGCAGTGCATGGTACGAACACAAATTTTATATTAACAAGGCGTTCTTGGTTGACGGACACACACCCTAGCCGACCCAACTACTTCTGTCGGTTTTGTCGCGTGTTCTAAGTGTGCACAAAAGAGTAAGCACGTTTGTTTTTACTATTGGGCTATTCCAGACAGCAACTTATGAGCGGCCTTAAAGATTTCCACTGGCTGATGACGTGCCACAAACACCAGGAAATTGTATGCCGTCCATAATACCATAAAACTACCGGAAAACTTAAATATCAATGAAATTCAATCTCATAAACAAACATTTTTGCCTTTTGAAGAGAATAACCATGTCACAAGAGAGCAAGTAGTAATAAATTTAAAAGAGGTAGCGTTTTTGTGGGTATGTTGAATCTATAAATCGTTATTTACCCAGAGATTTCAGGGTATTAGAAACTTTACAAGAAATATGTTTTGGAGAAATGTTGCCCGAGCGAAGATGGACAAAATTTTGTTGTTTGAAAGCGATATATTGAAGCGGCTTTATGAGAACACCACGAAAAGCAAAACGAACAAACATTTGCTGCACGACATCAAACTTTCCTTTCTATGTTTCCCTTCAAATTTGTGAATCACACCAATATAACGAGCCTGAATAATGTCGTCAGGCACATGGAAATGTTACTACATACGGTGGGAGAATTCGCAACTTGCGTACAAGTAGGGCTTTTAAAAGTTCTCACAGTTTACCGTTACCAGTTTTTTGGCGTCATAAGTTCATGTAGTATCCAGTTTTCCATGTAATTCAAGTTTCATAATATTTCTGTATGGGTACCAGTGGTGTAGTGGTTAGGCTACTCGCCTCCCACCTTGGCGAAAAGGGTTCGATTCCCAGCGGAGTCACTTCCAGATTTTTGCATGTGAGAATCGTGCCGGACGATGCCGCTGGTCGGCGGGTTTTCTCGGGAATCTCCCACTTCCCACGCCCTTGCATTCCGGTGCTGCTCCATACTCACCTTGCTACGCCCTCATCAGCTCTCGAGACCTCGGTGTTTAGAGCCGCCCACAACTCTTCACTCGCTTAATATTTCTGCAGATATTCCAAAGTAGAGTGTCGATCTGCCGAGCTAGTTTCCGAATAGTGATGTGTCAATTAACCCACGTATACGCCTAGGCGACGTTATCTACCCTTGACCTAAATCATCCAACTACCCCACCTTGGAGGGACCATGGTGGCTGGGCGATTAGCACGCTCGCCTCCCACCAAGGCGAACCGGATTGAATCCCCGGCCAGGTCGCCGGATTTTCGCAGGTGGGAATCGTGCCGGATTATGCCGTTGGTCTGCGCGTTTTCTCGGGGATCTCCCTTTTCCCCCACCCCTTCATTCCGGTGCCACTCTACATATTCTCTTCAATATCGCCCTCATCGGCTTTTAACACCTCGCTGTTAAGAGCCATCCAAATTTCTTCTCTTCCCCACCTTGGTGACTAGGGGTGATGGCGCCATGTTTTCCACTGGTCACAATTACGTAAGCGTTTTTAATTTTGAAGGTGGTGCCAAGTGCCAGGCCGGCCGAGCGGAATTATAGGGTTTGTCTTCGACTCGTTAAATAATTTTGATGTAACAACTTCGAAAATTATGAAATCTGTGCATGAATAGCTACAAACTATCGTCAGCTGAACATATTTTTCTATCATATATCTCTGAGGATATAAATCAATGATCTTATTAAGGAACATCCGAAAAAATTTTAAATTACAATGCTTCCAAAATGTTATTTCAAGTCAAGCTTGCAGGCAGCCATCAATCAATACATTGTATTAGGGTTCTTATCCTCTCTTTTAATACATTAAGTATGGTTTCTTGTCGAACTTACATAAAATTTCATGTCCGAATTTTTCATATTATTTTTATAACTAGAATTCACATCCTCTTAAGTCTATATTTATCCATCAAAATTCCTCAACTCAAACTTTGTGCCCTCCATCTTAAATATATAGAATAGAAACTCAAGACTCAGATCTCTAGAATAAGAATACGTTTAGAAATCTAGTTATGCAACTGAGGGTCGAAACCAAGCCCTATCTCTTATATGATTTATCTCACAAATATGAACTCCAAAGAAACATGCGTACTTTTACAATTGTACACAGCAAACAGAAAACTAGAACTACTTCTTTAAAATGAACATATCCAAAAACAGAAAATATTTTTATAAATATTAGAACTAAGAGCTTGGTATCACAGTGGAATTAATGATTCGTAACCTCCCTGAAAAATAAATAACCTCTTGGCCGCGAGGGCCGGGGGGGGGGGAGGTGTTAGAACTCCGTCCTTCCTTCCAGTTCAACAGTAGTAAACTTATTATTTTTTTAATTCCGCTACCTTCTGATGCGGGCACGTACAGTAATAATATTACTGTCCAACTCCTTCCCTATATCACTCAAAATTGCCATTTCACCGCCGCCATCCGCAGAAAAACGCATATCTGCGCCACAACCCACACAACCTAGGGGGGGGGGGGGGAACTAGTTATTCAATGTTGTCAACAACTGCAAAACAAAGCTAAACATTGTTAGTAAAATTCAAATATCAATGCTTAATATAGTGATATTCATATAGTTCTTCGAGAAAAAATATGAAAATCTATATACTCATTTGAATAATAAAACTTAATGCGCAAACACGGAGATGTAAACAAACTCTTCTCCCTGAAGGATAATAGATTTACGTTTTATGAAGAGATTTTGATGTGAGAGGTATAAACGTCTAGTTGACTACTACCACAAGGTCTAGATGTTATTCATTCAACGTGTACACTTCCACCAGCCACCTCACCAAAGACACCAAGTTCTTCACAAGAAACACACGGAAATATTCAAAAGAGAATGTTGAAGTTGAAAACGATTCTTTAAAAATAGTTTTTGTATGTTTCTAACAGTGATTAGGTAGTAAAAAATATTCCTACGGAAATTTTGTGGTGGGAATAATAAATTCAAGAAACGAAATAATAAATTTTGGAGTAACGGACTGACTTGAATAACATGAAACTAAAGAAACATTCATATAGGTGAAACTCTAAAATTCAGAAATGACGAACATGCCTCGTCAGTAGTCACAGAATTCACTTGTAGAAATGATACATTACTAGGTATAAAAACCTGCTAAGATGAAAGAATAATAAAGTTATCCTATTCATAAAGCTTTTAATTATATATATAATACATATATTATACATGTATTATATATATAATTATATATTATATGTATTATACATATATATAATATATACATACATCTTATTTGTCAGCTTCTGTTTTCGTTCATGGTGTGGTGTGTTCGTGTGTGTGTGTGTGTATATATATATATGCTGACAAATATCATACAATACCAGTAGCAGTGCATAGTAGGTACTGGGACAGGGTCCATGGTCCGTCTCCGGCACTTCAGGGGCGCCAACCGACCGCCATCTTGGAATTTATCTCAGAAGTCACTTGTTTTACCCTAAAATCGCATGTTTTACACAAAAATAACATCATAAATCGATTATTTTGCCTCAAAAATCACTTTTTTCACTAAAAATTTACTTTTTAACCATTTTTATAAAAAGCTACACCCCAGAAGAGGTCATTTTTTCCCAGACTGGTGGCCAGGCTCAGGAACCCAGGTGACCCTTGGGCCAGAGCAAACGGGATTCAAGGATTGTGACCATTAATCCCAAAAATAAAAATAAAAATAAAATAAAATATGTTTTTACAATTAAAAAATTTTAAGTCAGCATTTCAAGACGAATACGATCAAGATGCCATATCGAATATCTAACCCAATATCAGTGTCACCATATTTTGGATGAAGAGCAATAATTATAAAAACTCATTACAAATTTATTAAATAAACTGAAATTTTCCGTAGTTCATCCCCAAAATCAAAGTTACTTACTGGTAAATTAGTCTGCAGGACTCCGCTAGTTTTAAATGCGACTATTTTTTTATAATAAGAATCATATTTTATATAACAAGGCGGGGTGTAAAAATAAATAACACAATTGTTTAATATATTTTTTATTTTAAAAATATTTTACATACATAATTACTTTGCGATGACTTTTTTCCAAGGAAAGAAGAGGCGATCACATTAATTCGTAAGAAGACTGGTGCAATGTATTTTAAATGGAAGCCGTAGCAGCTTGTGAGGTTGGTGGTCTTCGGCTCGACTCAGGGAGTGCTCGGAAGCCTTCAGCCCGGGTTTGTCGAACGTACCCGAAGGTGCTCTGCAGTTACGTCCACTAATATTCTTCAACTATATATGTGTGTTTTATTGGCATAGGGTATGTCAAATAGTAAATCTGTATTTGCTATTCGATTTTAAATTGTGTCCAAATAGTAAATAGAGTATAGCAAAAAGTTCTATAAACTACATTTCCAGACCCTCCCTTTCTTTTCTCTCTCACTTGTCTCCTCATTCAATATGTTTCTCTCATTCTATACTTTTCTCCCTCTATTTCGTTTCTCTCTCTTTCTCTCATTCCATCTCTTGTCTCTCTTTCTTTCTCATATACGCTGTCTATCTTTCCATCCCTTCCTCACTTTCCGTCCATTTCTCTCTTTCATCTATTTCTCTCTTTCCATCCCTTTCTCTTATTCCAACTCTTTCTCTCTCTCTCTCTCTTTCCATATCTTTATCACCATCTCTCTCTTGTCTCTCTTTTTTTCTGTCTTTATTTTTCTTATTCCATCCCTTTATCACTCTCTTTTATTTCTCTTTCTTTCTCTCATTCCATCCCTTTATCTTATTTTATCTCTTTCTTCCCTTTCCCTTTCATTCAATATCTTGTCTCTCCCCTCTCTTCGTTTCTCTCTCTTTCTCTCATTCCATCTCTTGTCTATCTTTCTTTCTCATTTCATTTGTTTATCTCCATCTCTCTCGTCTCTCATCCCATCTCTTTCTCTCTTTCATTTCTCTTTCTCTATATAAGTCCGTGGGATGTCTCCGAGTCCTCCAATTTTTTTGTTGTTCCGTTTCTCTCTTTCATTCCATCTTGTCTTTCACTCTACATCATTGTTTACATTTATCTCTCACCAATCATCACCAAAGCGCTGCAGGCACCTTAATATTTAATGCCCACCCCTTGTAATTCATGACTGCCATCTGCTCTACTGGCCGACAAAAGTCTAATATATACTAGTCAATATACCATTATAACTCAAGAATACTGGAGGAGAGGGAGGGGGAGGAGTTGGAGGAGGTGGAAGAGGAGGAAGAGTTAGCATAAAAAACCTTCTTGATGACTTTAAGCATGTTTTTGTAAGGGTCCCTTCGTTTTATCTGAGTGTCTGAAAACCAACAATTTAGTTACAATCACAACACACCACAAGGGTGTATTGTCTATACAGTTTACCTTACAGGTGAACGGGTTTTGCTGTCGTTGGTCCCACTATGTATACGTATAACATTTTTTAAGTGTGTGTGACATGGCGCTCGTGAGTCATTGCTCATTCGTTGCATATCATTTTAAGCGTGTCACATAGCGGTCACGTGACATAGCTCGTTCATGACTGGCTCTTGCTCACGTGACATCTGAGGCTCTGAAGGTATATAAGGCAGACAGATTCTCACGTCGTCTTAATTATTCGTCTCATGCGACAGGTGACGGAGAGTCTTCTCTCTCCTGACCTCCTTAGCATTCTGACTGGTAAGAATTTTTATGACCTGCTCTTCCATTAAATTTTGTAGGGAATTATCATTCATGCTCTTAAAAATACCTAATATCGCCATCTATGTAATTCGTGGAACCCTCGTCGACATCTTCAATTACATCGGTTCCATCTACTGAACCATTACATCGCCACTCATGTCGCTTCTGCGATAAAACCTTCGTGTTCAACACGATGCACGAAGGCACGAGAAGTATGGTTGTGCGATGAAGACAGATCGAGTGGTACACAAGTGCATGGATTGCGAACTGTCATTTGCTAGACGCGATAACTTGCAGAGACATGCGAAAACCTGCAAAGCTGTACGACCTTCACCTACCAAAATCACTAGTGTACAGTCTCATTCACCACAATGTATGAGTGTGCATCTTGCAAAACCAAGGTTTCAAGATGTTAATTCACCTTCGTTTCAGCGACCGTCGCGTCCAAGAATCGACGCTGGTTCTGGGTATGTTAACGCCAATGGTTTCGTAGAAGCTGAAACTGCTATCCGAATTAATTTTAAGACATGCGTGGCTGAAAACGTAAGTGGTTCGACGAAAGATATTTGTAATTTTTTGGCCCACATGAAGAAAAATATCACTGACCATCTCATCGACAAAGTACGAGAGCAGAGGCCAATTAAATTTAATGTTTGGCTTGAGTGTAACTATACGAAGCCAGAGCCGTTCGTCGAAGGTACAGACAAGAGAACTTTCAAGACTAAATATTTAGCAGTATTCAACACTAGCGGTGTTGAGAGAAGGCGGTAAGAAACAGCTTAGCAAAAATATGTGAAGAGGAGGACGCATACAAAGAGCGTGGTTCGGGGTGGACACTGTCGTCAGCCAATCACCTGCAGCTCCGCATAAACAAGCTGGACCCCCTTCAAGTCTCGTCGTACATTGACATGCCAGAATATATCAATAACAGGAAGGCTGTGACTAACCCACAAAAAACAAGCGACCACGTGTTCTTTAAATGCGCCGCTCCAGCAGGTTTTGTAGAAGGCCGGATCCCTGAACGAGTAGACAAGAGATATCAAGCCATAGGAACCAAATTTGATTTTTTAGGCCTCGATTTTCCTACACAACTACTGAATATCACAGTTTTCGAGAGAAAAAAAATGCGTCAGTGACTCTGAGCATTTAAGGTATATGCGAGAACTAGAATATTTATCCCGTATGAGTAGTCGAAGAAGAAAACGATCAGCACATCGACCTCATTCTCCTCACCACTGAAGAAGGGAATGCTCACTACTGTTGCATAAAGAATTTCGAACGTTTGGTAAGATCGCAGCTAACAGCCCATGGTGAAAAGTTCCACATGTAGGCGCTGCTTCACATTCTACCATCACCTGCCACGAGTATCTTGGCTGACAGGGCAGCAGTGTCTAGATGAACACAAAAAATACTGCAAGGAAAATACTCCACTGCGTGCTGAAATGCCACAGTCAGGGAAGGATGGTTGTCTGCCCGTTTTGAAATACAGTAATTACCACCACATGAATAAATTGCCAATAGTCGTATATGCGGATTTAAAATCAATACTCAAGCCGATTCAGACCTGTGAACCGGACCCCAGCCTTGCCTACACAAATGACTTTCAGAAGCACGAGGTCTACAGTTTTTGTATTTACGTGCAAGTCGACAATAGTGCCATTCCAGCAGCACTAACATCTACGCTGAGATAGGAGCCCATTATATACACGGGTGAAGATGCGGAAAATAAATTTGTGAGTACCATAGTGGATATTGGCACGAAAGTAAAAGATATTTACACCACTTCGAAGCAAATTATACCGCTCACCCCCATAGAAAAGTCAAGCTACTCACAGGTGACAAGATGCTACTACTGTGAATCACCTTTCACACACGAAAATCATAAACTAAGAGACCACGACCACTTCATTAGGCGCTACATAGGTCCTGCATGCACCAGCGGCAATTTGCTGCGTTGCTGTCCTAAAAAAACTGCCTGTATTGTTCCTCAACCTCAGCTAAGGCGAAAAATTGAGTATCAAACATCTTGACTACACCGACGACAAGGACATCTTCATCATCCCACATAAAGAGTAAAAATTAATCTCGGTCTCAAAATCACAGTGACGATGGCGGGAGGGAAGAGGACGTGAAAAAAGGGGGGGGGGGGGGTCCTAAACAGTTTATCGACACCTTCCACTTCATGGCCCGCAATCTGGGATCCCTGGCGGAGTATCTACCTCCTTCAAGATTTATTAACAATGCAAACATTTTCACCCACAACCAACTACCTCTCGTCAGACTTAGAAAAAATACGCCAATTTTTCGCTGTTTTCGGTGAATATTATTGGAAATTATATTAAATGTGAAACAGAAGTTTTAGGCACAGGATATAGGATTCAGGGTAAGATATGTGGACCGCAATTCCATTAAAGACCTGAGTTTTGGGAAGCCTGTTTAGCAATGTTCGTACATTATTTTTTTCGATTTGAAATATAGTGCACCTAATATAAGGATTTAAGCCAACCCCAAAGGCGTGGTGCCGCGTAAGGACTTGTGTTCGAGACCCGAAACAATTAAAACAGCATTAATTTTCTCTATCGAACTTAGACAATATCAGACGACGTTTTTCCGAGCGTTGTGGGAGATATAGTATAGTTACACTCAAGCCAAACATTAAATTTAATTGGCCTCTGCTCTCGTACTTTGTCGATGAGATGGTCAGTGATATTTTTCTTCATGTGGGCCAAAAAATTACAAATATCTTTCGTCGAACCACTTACGTTTTCAGCCACGCATGTCTTAAAATTAATTCGGATAGCAGTTTCAGCTTCTACGAAACCATTGGCGTTAACATACCCAGAACCAGCGTCGATTCTTGGACGCGACGGTCGCTGAAACGAAGGTGAATTAACATCTTGAAACCTTGGTTTTGCAAGATGCACACTCATACATTGTGGTGAATGAGACTGTACACTAGTGATTTTGGTAGGTGAAGGTCGTACAGCTTTGCAGGTTTTCGCATGTCTCTGCAAGTTATCGCGTCTAGCAAATGACAGTTCGCAATCCATGCACTTGTGTACCACTCGATCTGTCTTCATCGCACAACCATACTTCTCGTGCCTTCGTGCATCGTGTTGAACACGAAGGTTTTATCGCAGAAGCGACATGAGTGGCGATGTAATGGTTCAGTAGATGGAACCGATGTAATTGAAAATGTCGGCGAGGGTACCACGAACGACATCGATGGCAATATATGCAGCTAATCTGCGGCCGCTGATCGCCCAGGCAAGGACGAAGTTGAGACGTTGCTTGAAGGCACACGATTATATGCAAGCTTCATCTCGATCCGTGCAGGAAAAAAAAACTAACAGATTTAATACAACTGATAGTCGAAAGGTAAGGGATAGGTATCGTACTAAATTGAATATACTTAGGTATATTTACGAGCATGAATGATAATTCCCTACAGAATTTTATGGAAGAGCAGGTCATAAAAAAATCTTACCATTCAGAATGCTAAGAAGTTCAGGAGAGAGAAGACGATACGTCACCTGTCGCATGCGACGATGTGCGAATCTGCCTGCCTTATATACCTTCAGAACCTCAGATGTCACGTGAGTAACAGCCAAACATGAACGAAAAATATCACTTGACCGCTATGTGACACACTTAAAAACGAATGAGCAATGACTCACGAGCGGCATGTCACACACACTTAAAAAATGTTATACGCATACGTAGTGGGACCAACGACAGCAAAACCCGTTCACCTGTAAGGTAAACTGTATAGACAATATGCCCTTGTGGTGTATTATGATTGTAACTTAATTGTTTGCTTTCAGACACTCAGAAAAAAACGAAGATATGATACCTACACTCTCACCTATAAACCTACACGCACTTATACACCTACACGCTCCTATACACATACACGTACCTACACACACTTAAAAAAATGTTACACGCATGTATAATGCGACCAACAACAGTGAAATCCATTAACCTGTAAGGTGAACTATAGTGACAATACACCCTTGTGGTGTATTGTGATTGTAACTTGATTGTTTTGTTTTCAGAGACTCAGAAAAGACTAAGAGGCACTTTCCAAATCATTCTTATAGTCATCAAGAAGCTTGTTTATGTTAGCTCCTCCTCCTCCCTTTCTGCTCCACCTTCTCCTCTTCCTGTATGCTTGAGTTATAATGGTATATTGACTAGTATATATTAGACTGTTGTCGGCCAGTAGAGCAGATGTCAAGCACGTGTTTCAGGGGGTGGACATTAAATGTTAAGGTGCCTGCAGTGCTTTGGTGATGATTGGTGATGATTGGTGAGAGGTAAATGTAAACAAAGATGTAGAGTGAAATACAAAATGGAATGAAAGAGAGAAACTAAACAACAACAAAATGGGAGGACGCGGAGAAAACCTATGGACTGATATAGAGGAAGAGAGAAGCCATAGAGAGAAAAAGATGGAATGAAAGAATGACAAGAGAAAGCAAGAAAGAGATGTAGAGTGAAAGACATATGGAATGAAAGAGAGAAACAAAACAACAAAAATGGGAGGACTCGGAGAAAACCAATTGACTGATATCGAGAAAGAGAGAAGCGAAAGAGAGAAATATATGGAATGAGAGACGATAGAGATGGAGATAGAGACGAATGAGAGGAAGAAAATGAGACAAGAGAGACAAGAGATGGAATGAGAGAGAGAAATGAAAGAGAGGGAGACACAATAAATGGAATTAAAGAGAAAGGAGAGAATGAGATAAAATAAGAGGAAAGGGATGGCATGAGAGAATGAAAGAGATGCAAGAGAGAGAGATGGAATAAGATAGAAAGAGAGAGACAAGTGAGAAGCGAAATAGTGAAAGAAAGAGAGGCAAGAGATGGAATGAGATAAGAAAAGAGAAACGAAAGAGGGAGAAAGGGATGGAATGAGATAATAAATAGGCAAGAGAGAAACGAAAGAGAGGGTCTGGAAATGTAGTAGAGAGAGCATTTTTGCTATACTCTATGAACTATTTCAACACAAAAAAAAATTAATTTAAAAAATTAAATTTAAAATCTAACAATAAATACAGATTTACGATTTGACATGCCCTATACCTATAAAACCAATATCGCTAGCAGAAACATACATATATACTTGAAGAAAATTAGTGTACGTAACTGCCGAGCACCTTCGGGTACGTTCGACAAACTCGAGCTGAAGGCTTCCGAGCACTCCCTGAGTCGAGCCGAAGATTGCCGACCTCGTCCGAGACGAGCCGAAGACCACCAACCTCACAAGCCGCACAAGCTGCTGCGGCTTCCATTTAAAACACACTGCACCAGACTTCCCATAGTTACACTACTCAGATTATCCACCGAATTGAGTGTCCAGCCCTAACATTTCATCGACATTTCTTCTTCCTCGCAACATATCTTTTGTATATTCTCATCTACACTATTATCGATGGCATACACATTACAGAGCGGTACAGTCTGGGTCTTAAACGACATTCTGCAATGTTCGTCCTGATTCGGTTCTCGTTTCGAGAAGATACATTCCAGCCCTACATTATATTTTAAAGACCCTTGTTTATCAATCTCTTCTGTGAGTTGGTTAAATAAATTTAATATTTTTATACTTGACAGGAACGAGCCAAAATAGTTCGACAACGCTATCAGGTTTGCCTAGAACATGGACAGGTTTTTGAGCATGAGGTTTACAGTTTTTGACATGTTTGTCATGCGACTCGTAACTTAGCTTTCTCTGACGTTTACATATTTCACGTCGCACATTGTCTGGAACACCTTTTACTTCATAAATTTACTGCACACAGCAGTAGCTACTTGTAAGTCCATCACTGGCTTGTGGCGGCGACAATAAATCTTTGGGTTTTGCTGGTGGATGAACAAGTCATTTTCATATTTTCTAATCTTGGTATAAATTGTCAGTACGAGCAAACAGACCAAGGCAGTTTTTTACACTTATATGCCACGAAGAGCGGGTTCATTTTACATTGATGCTTTTCGTGTCGTCTAACATAGCTGCTATTCGCAATGGCTTCATCACAGTACATGCATCGAAGTCTTAACACTGTTGGCTTGGGTCGCGATGCCGATAAAGCTGCTGTAGGAGACCCACCCAAAGAGCTCAATGGCGCTGTCGACACCTCGCCTGAATAAGTTAATGACACTGCTGGTACCACTTCCAAGAAGTCCATGATACAAATATTGATCCTATTAGCTCTATAATGTCCGAAGACATCGCAGATACTGAATATGATGTCGACTGCAGAATCTAGACGGGACGATACACCTTTCACGACTAACGTTTTCAAACTAAGCCTCTCAGCTTACCTCCCTGCTGCTTAAAATATACGAGTTTGCAAGACTTATGACGTCATATTGAATTTGAACCAATTGTATTACACCACTAGTACATTGTTCGGACAGTCAATCGCCAAGTTACCACGTAATTGCAGCTGGCCAATACCATGCAGACACTGAGATATCACACACGGGCGGGGCAGATGACCATGGGTGTGGGAATAGCTGTGTTAACATTTTACAGCTGCGCAGTATCTGGAGTCTCTATATATATACGTTCAGGTCGTTTTCACAACTGGATTGTGTCAGATGACCTAAGTCAACACATAGCAATGTAAGCAGGTCGGTACCTGCACAGTGTAAGGTAACTGGAGTTAACTAATTACAAAAAAAAAAAAGTCGGGCTATAAGAAAACGAATATTTATAGTAAAGAGTGAATATGAGTTCCGATTTTTTAGGGCCAGGGTCGTGTAAATTCAATTTTCACGAATTATTTCTAGCCCCAGTTATTTGGTTTGTTTAAGCCCTAAATGACAATAATATCGATTAGCCTATAAGGTGCTTTATAGTAATATTTTTAGTGAAAACGGTTTATAAACGACTGGTTACAATATAGATTAAATAATAAATTTAAAAATCTGTTATTAGTAAAATTTTAAAATTAATTTATTTTAATTTTTTTGAGTTGTACTTAAATAGTAAGTAGAGTACATCAAAAAATTTGGTCAAATTCATTTTATGTCCCCTCTCTTCAAAACTAAATACTACACCATGTTAATTATTCTCTGCCTCGAATTTTTTGTAGACATAACTATCCCACTTAGCTTTTTTTTATGTATGTATATGTGACTAAACAAAGCACCATCATATTCTCTATATATCAGGGGAAGAAGACACGGTACAACAACAGCGAAAAATTAAACACTAAATTTATTTATATCCTATATATACATACTTAAGACTACAAACACAAAAACAGAAACGGAATTTTTTCCATGCCATTCTAATAGTCTTAACACCAGCATGTCACTTTTCATTTAGGGAATAGAATCTGTTTAAATTTAGCTCAAGGCAGTCTATGCTAGCAAGCCTCCAACCAGAACACTTGGCCATATATTCTTCTTCACGACAAAGTTTTACAACTGCCACAGTCAAACTAAGCTCCCTAAGTGGAACCTGAATGCTTACATAGGTACTACACCAGACTATGTAACTCAGTCATCTGCTCTACCAACTAACACCAGACTGAATATACTCATAGTTCAAATTATAATACAAGCATACCTCAGCCCACGCCCACTATAATATACCAAAAATCGTAACTGGAACACATTTGTCATACCGTCAGACACTAGCCAAACTAGGCATTAATATATAATTACTCTATCAACCATCCTTACCATTAAAAAAAAACAGACCACTACAACTCAGTCCTAAAAAAAATACATGAGTAATCCTGCTGAACAGGAGTACTGGGTACTATACCAACCATAACCCAGTATACTTCAGTCATGTCACACAAAATCATATTGTATGTGCAACATAACAACTTCACACGTGATGCCATCCCACACCATCCATCAACCCCGCCAACTATAACTTACTAGGTAACAATCTGCAGCATATTTACCAGCCATATCGATAACCCATTGGTACTGAATACCAAAACATATATATAGTACCTTCCACCATAACCTTAGCTTGCCTCAGACATGCATCGTCAAAAGCCATTAAACCCAGCATACCTACATAATATACCATCTGAATATATCAACGAACCACCACAGCAGACAACCATACCAGCCATTACATACAGCCCAAATCATATCTTTCGCTCTAACCAAAGCATACCTCGTTAATGCTGTTAACGATACAGACCATATTAACCACCATACCTCAGACTTACTAATCAATCATAACAGTCAACTATATTGACTACCATTGCAGCCCATCTAACTTCACCAGAAACACATTTAAACAAGCTATACAAACAGCCGAGACAAGCCATATAAACAGCCGAACCAATCAATATATTCCAATGATAAGCTCCAACCATGCTATCATAATATCAATACTAATAGTCTAACCATCTAAGACACCTATACAGTTTTAATTCTCAGATTCCATATCGTTCCATTCAATCATACTAACCAACCATACCAACTAAGCATTCTGCCCTCTCATACTTACTAAACATCCCATAAAAACATTCTGCTCTTACAAGTTAATCACACAATTAAACCATTCTCCCAACACCATCGAAGCTATGCTTTTGGCAAACTGCCAAAACAACCGTACATGTGATCATGTTATACCAATAAACATAATGACTTTACCAACCATACAAGAAACTAACTGTGCATTAAAGTCATACAGATAGGTTATACCATCTAGATGTACCAGCCATAAAAAGAATCATACAGGCAACCCACCCTGGCAGAAAATACCATCACATTACTCCATCCATTTCAGCCATTCCAGGAGACCATACATACCAAAAACATGCTAGTCATAAATACTAACAAAATATATTACCAAAACAAGATACCTATAACAACCATGCAGAGAGGTCATTCAATACAAACATTCCAAAACATCTCTACCAATGATGAGCCTGCATACAATTCATTTTATCAGACTGACCAACGTAATATTCAAGCTATACAATTCAACCTTCTATACTAACCATGACACTTGTCATCGTACATCCTGCCATCCTGTTTAACAGCCATAGGGGTAAACACACTCGGAGACAAAGTTATTCCATAAAAAAAATCTCCCTCCTACCGTCAACCCAAACTACTACAATGTCCCAACCACACATTTCAGACATCGCTACTTCCTTGCTGATAGACCATACCCAGAAAACACAACCTGTCCGCAAAGTGTCGGCAAATTGTCGGTCTGAAACCTGTACTGTTGGCAACTGCCGTTTCAATGCAAGAAGATAGCCATCAGACAACAGCGTGATGTATTTTTTGAGACAGAGTGGTTGTCGTAAGAAAAAACACACTGGCCCGCTGTATTACTTAGGAAAACAGATGGATATCACCGAAAATATATCGGCATGATATCGCAGAGCAAACATATTGCAAGCATCATAAAAATGTTTCTGGGCCGATTCCCATACAGCATCTTTGTCTTTTCGATAAGCTGGCCATCATCTTATTTATTCCGGCCTGGTAACGTTTTCGAGACAAGGCTCTTTATCACAATAAAGATATAAATATGGTGTCTTTGTGTCGACAAACTTTTGGAAAGCGTTTTGAATAAGCAAGTTGTTAGCTCGCTGTTAACGGCATGATGTCTTTTTTGAGACAGAATGTTTGCCGTTAGCATGTTTTTTTCGTGATTATATATTTCACATGGTAGCCCATGGGATTTATTTACATGGAAATTTGTTCATTTGTACAACTATCCGACAGATATATTAAAAACTAACAAAACCTATTTTGTAGGCAAGCCTCTGAAGAAATAGTTGTTAAATAACCAGTGTTTAAAAATGATTTGTAATATCGTCATGGAATTTATACATTCCTTTTTAATAATGTGTCATATTTTTAATTACTGCAGAGCATCAGCAACTTGCCTTGTGGTGTATAGGTTAGCATGATTGCTGTCAACTCAAGGATCTTAGGTTCGATTCCTGCACTCGGCAAGTAAAAGATTATCATATCATATAATGTGTTGAGAAGTAAATGAAATGAATATACGTAAAGATAAAATAACAATTACAAAATTTTTAATCGAAAATTTAAGGTTTCTTCATGGTTACACTGTTTATTTCTGGATATCATGCCGCTGCAGGCCCAGCATCATAACATCCAGCTATCGCAGGTCCGGCATCGTAACGACATCCAGCCGTCGCAGGCCCAGCATCATAACGACATCAAGCCATCGCAGACCCGATATTGTAACGACATCCAGCTGTCGCAGGCTCGACAATGTAATGACAAAGCCGTCGCAGGCCCGGCATCGTAACGACATCCAGCCATTGCAGGCCCGGGCGTCGTAACGACATCCAGCCGTCGCAGGCCCGTCATAGTAATGACATCCAGCTGTCGCAGGCCCGACACTGTCAGCCAACAGTTAGCAGCCAGTCCATATTTACATCGGGCCGCTTCTGGCATAAGACAGTGGGCCGGTATCGGCTGGCCGGAGTTTGTTGGCTAGCTTTTAACAGCCCGATTCTGGACCGTATTTTCCGTGTTTGCTGGGTACAAGCAAGAGGCATCACCAAACGAGCCAACCAATGACGCATGTCATCACATAGAATAGTTTAAAAATCAAGAGTGACCACACTCACGCATCTAGCAAATCTCTCGAGAATTTAGATCTCTCGAATGGTAGCGCGACTACGGTTGATCAACTTGCCAAAGAGATGACGGTGAAGGGTATGGGAGGGTGTGACTAGTTTTAACATTGCCGCTAGGGGAGGTGCGCATCGACGACAAGACATTTGTTCCCCACCACCCGATCAGATCACATTCACCTAATATGGTATCTTACGAGGATATCCATACAAACCTTGCGATCAGCCACTTTACCATTCGCTACTGAACATATCTACCCAGCTATCGCATTACATAAAACACACATAGATCTCGTCCATTCTTACTATAATTGCCACACACAGAATGAAGTAAATACTCAACCTACAACACTTGCTATCAACATAGTTTACCTAAATGAACAAACTATTTATGCCTTTCGTGAATGTAGTGACATACGAGAGAAGAAAATATATTTAAAATCCAGTCAGGGGTAACTAAACAGATCATAAAGTTTATAATGCTTTACTTTTTAAAAAAATTATGCAAAACATTTTTTAAAAAGTATCTCCATATACATCTTAAATACATTATGTAACCAACTTATATGTATATATATAGTTATATATTAGTCATATATAACACATAGGTTAATACCATATTTATACACATATTAGGAAGTACACAGGTTCAAATATTCTACCAACCCTTACCTATAAACATCCTAATTATTCTATTTACTAGAAAACATTCGCTATAAATATTCAATTTTATGTCTCCTATAGACAAACATTTTACCAATCATGTTACCACCATACCAGGATACTCTATTAACTAGAGAGCATTCGCTATTAGAAATCATGTTAGAGCCATCTCAACTCCTACACACCACTCACTAATAAACATAATTTTAAAATATGTAATATATTGTAATTGTTTGAAGCATTCATTTATTTTTCTGACTTATATATAATTTTTTTTTTTGCACATCCCGATATGTCAATGCTTCTTTTACAGAAACGGAGACCTCACACATATCACAATATTATTATTATTATTTAGAGATGTCGTCCAGTTTCTCCCCAATGTCAAATCATAATTTAATATTATAACAAGCATGTATATAATATATATAGTCCAAAGCTCTATATGCCCATCGAAAATTGTTTAAAATATCTCGTAATATTTTGTTATATCAATCATAGTCGCAGCTAAAAAATAGAAAGGAAAAAAAATATCCATTTCAACATTTTCTACCAGACAAAATATTCTAAATTATAATAACCCAGAAAACCTGAACACTAACTACAATTCATTCCATTACATAATCTCGGTTATACCAAACACTTCCCTTCATGCCATTTAGAACCACAAAGCAATCATATAATCATTTCTATGAAGTAGTCCAGCAAATTTATCTGATAAAATATTTCATCATATAATAGCAAAAAAAAAAAACACACACATACACCCATACAGTTTACCATAGTCAAAGATCCGAACTTAACGAAATCTCATTACAACAGACCATATCAAAAAACAAGAAATTCAAAACTCTCCAGCAGAAAAACATTATAACCCTCCAACCGCAACTTCCCTGCCATCAAACTTTACCAGCAAAACCAACATGCCATTCACTCAAGATACATTAACCATTGAACCATGCATTACATTAATAACATTACCAGCCCACAATATTAACAGCTTAGTCAACCAGATGCTACCCAACACTCATATTATCAGAACATTCCTGTGAAAGATATTGAAAGCAAATCCGTGTGAACTATATGATACAATGCTTTTCTTCTAGTAAATCGCTCACCATTCCAATATCGTCGTAAATGTTCAGAACTCAGTAATTATTTCGATAATTCGCTCTATACTTGCCATGAGTTATTAGTAAGAGATTTTTTTTCCCCCCATATATTGATACAGCGAAAAATAAATTTGATGATAAAATGAATAAATGAAAATGTCTTCCTTGCATTTTAACTTTATTTCATACACTTATCAGAAATACATTGTATTACTAACATTCACTCAAATATATTCTCCGTTCAACAAAAATATTTATGTTTTACTCTAATTTTATTGTACAAATCGTGTACTAGCTTCATGTTGTCTGTCGCTATAGCTGGTAGCAAATGTCTTGCTGCAATACTTGCACTCGCTTCTCGATGAATGATAAACATTGCCTTTACACTTCTCCTTATGCCTAATGCCTATACAGGTTATTACTTCAGGTTAACACATCATATCACTTATCAAAGTGGAATTGCTTGTATGCTGAACTCAACAAGCAGTGACTACTTTCATGTTAGCATGCATTACAACTTTGGCAAAATGTATTTCCACGATAACAACATTGATACTGTACTGCTTGTAACGATTTTTCAGAAATGCTTGCTGTCGTCGATGCTGGCGGGAGTATTCACGCACCACTTGGCTGCCACTGGGAGTCGGAAGGGTCTGTCAGATGTCACATAACCAGCCTGTAATGGGTGTAAGACATGGGGAATGCCATGTTGGGTGCCGGCCTTGGACAGGGAACCAGCCTGTTATGGGTGCAAGGCTCTGCCTGGTGGGGGTTGTGCTGACTACGGAAAGCACACTCCCTCTCTGTCCATTGTTCGGTGCCTGCATGTCACTTGCTAAGGTCAGTTTGGAATTTGTTGGACTACGGGAAGCCAATCCCTCATCCGTCCCTGCTCCCAGATGGTTATCGGAAGGGCTTAAAGCCTGGTGTGAGTATTGTTGACTGAAAGTGAAGCCTACTTCCTCTGCTGCCTCTGTGGGCTCGGCCGGTGACTGGTGGGGTAATAAGAGGTTTGCTGATCTGAGATGTTTCTGAGCTATTGCCAGCTCTAGTAACAGAGAGCAAACTGATGCATAAAACCGGAAGGGGCTAGTAATGCGTGTCTTATAGCATCTCCTAGTCTATGGGAACCACTGCCCTATATAGCCTCAAGTGCTCGTTACCACTTGTGCAGCAGACTTGGCAAACACCGGGCATGCACTATGCCGGGATTTTCTAAAAAGGGTATCTGCCTCTCGGCTAAGCTTGAATCATGGGTAATCATGATGGTGGTGCCTGGTGGAGGGCCGGTCGACTCCTTCACAATCAGAGGGGCCCGAAGGCTCGATTTCAATGTGAAGAAATTCAAGTATGGAGGGACCACATTCGCATTCGTCTGTTTGTGGAAAACCGCAGATGGATAGGAAGGAGGAGCACGGGCAGATCTCTATTTCCCTGCTGGTTTCTTTTGGATGCCCAGAGGTCATAATGAGGTAGGACTCGTGCTTGTAGTGGTAAATTCCTGGGTTATATGCCCAGGTATCCACTATAGTAGTACATTTTCTCCCGAACACAGGAGAACAGGAAGGTCAGGTGTCAGCTGGCGACAAAAGGAAAATGTTCCTGAGGGAGGGAAGGGATGCGAAGCCCGAGGACAGGTTTCCTCGCCGGGTCCAAGAGTCCTGTGACTCCAAAAATTGCAAAATGACTACAACTGACACTGCAAAAAAACCGGAAAGGCCATCGGCTAAGAGGGGTAAAATAAGCTAAATATTTTATATGCCCTCGATGCTGTCGGTGTTACAGATGGTAAATCTTCAACCATTGATGCCATCTTTAGCAGAGTACATGGTCGTAGTAGATGAATCCACACATGATAATTCACCTTCCATTACAATTGTTGGCGAAATTTCATATGTTCTTACATGATGCAAGCTTAAATACTGTTTTCACAACAGAACAATTTGTGTATGATTTCAATGTCAACTATTTCACCATAGGTCTGCTGTGTATGAATATTTAAAAATCAATAAGCTTGATGCAGTGTTAAATGAATGATAATAAACCTGTTAGTTATCTAACCTGCGAATCCACCAATCAAACAACCATTCGATTTTACACTATACAAATTTCAATGTTGGATAACATTTTTTCTCTTGTAACCCCATTTTATTTCATGCCGTGCATACTTCAGAAGGAATCTTTAGGTAGGTATGCGAGTTAAGTAACTGAGTCGAGTGCTAAAAGTGATTTAATATTTCCATGTGTCACATTAGCGGATTAAAATTATCTGACTTCTAGAACAAAAAAAAAAAAACATAATTTTCACCATACCTTCGCGATGAGAGAAAGACATTTTCAATTATTTGTAGCGACGACACACATCTTGATTTTATATGTTTAAAAATGATGTAGTTAGCCTCAAGTCACTCGAACTAACTCAGAGAAAGCGAACGCTTACTTGAACGACAGAAACTGCGAATGAGACCATCTCGACTGTCTCAATATATGTCTGAAAAATAATTGCATTGCCAGGATTCTAACCCATGCTACCCTTACAAGAAACTAGAGTTTAAATCAAACATCTTAGACAGCTCAACAACCTGACAAGTTCAGAAAAAGTTTGTGTAATAAATACTCTTAACCTTAAACTTGGATGATGTCATAATATCTTAACCTTACTTCTTTTTTTTTTTTTTTTTTTTTTTTTTTTTTTTTTTTTTTTTTTTTTTTTTAAATCTACCATTTGAAAAAAAAGAAACAGTAATTTACCAAAATATTAAAATCGTAGAAAAATTATAAGATTTTCGCGACTGGGAGCACTCTAAGAAAACCCAAAGACACATTCACTCAGAAGAAAACACTTAGAAATATATAAATATATATAGTAATATATATAAAATAGTAATATATATATAGGAATATATATCTATAAGATAGTAACATGTATATATGTATAAAGATTTTGGAACTAGTATCGCCATCCCCTACCCTTAGCCATCTTCTCCTTTGCAAGTTGGTCGGCCGTACTAACGTCTACCGTTCGAGAGATCTAACCTCTCGAGAGATTTGTTAGAGATGTGAGTGTGGTCTCTATTGTTTTTTTAATCTATTCTATATGATGACCTGTATATTCATTGGTTGATTGGTTTGGTGGTGTGTCTTGCTTGTATGGTCTATCAGTACAGTAGTAGCGATATCTGAATTCTGTGATTGGGAGATTGCAGTAGTTTTGGTTGAAGGTAGGAGGGAGTTTTTTTGTTGACAGAAAAGGCTCCGTCTCTGAGTGTGACATGCCTGTATCACGACTATTATACAGGAGGGGAAGAGGTACGATGAAAGTTGTGATGTTTAGTACAGAATGTCGAAATGTATGGCTTGAATATTATTTTGGTTAGTCTAATAATATGAATTGTATGTAAGCTAATTATTTGTAGAGGTGTTTTAGAATGTTAGGACTGTATGACCTCTCTGGATGGTTAATATAGGTAGCTTATTTTGGTAATAAGTTTTGTTAGTATGTCTGATTAGTATGTTGATGTGAATACACCTCTAAATTTGCGACCATAGTAGGAAGAAATCCAGAAAATCCAGTGATAACCAAATCGGGATATACAGTTTGGCATTGAAGCTGCGAATGTATCATCTACATCCAAAATTCAATTGCACCACTCGATTGCTAAATGACCAAAGAATATGTTACGTTGAGTGAGGACTGCGAATCATCGTGCGTGGCGAGTTATGTTGGAGTGGGGAGGTGTGTGGTGCAGCATTTTAGTTTGTTTCGCCCCGTCTCATAACATCCGCATAGCATAACTTTTGACTAGGAGAAGCTACGTTGCTTGTTTGAGTTTCAATCGAAAGCTCTCGTCAAGATCAATCGTGTGTATAAAAACATGTTTATTGTGTAGTAATGGTGAAATTGTATGAATTTAATGTAAAAAAAAAATAAAACTTAATACAATTACGGACTATATTCGTCGAAAAACTAAGTTGAAATGCAGAAATCGTAACAGTTGGAAAGAGCATCTCAAAAGCAATCCAGGCATGCCCATTATACACAACATAATCAAGTGAAGTGGTACCAGGAACGTAAAAAAACATGAAGTGTCCGAGTTCGTCAACATAGATATGTTCACACAAAAAACTGCTGTCTCCCCAACACAGCCAAACCCGATTTCTTTTGGCTGGTATGGTCTCTTGGAATGGCTGATATGTATGTAATAGAATGACGGTATTATCTGCCGGAGTGGGTTGCCTGTATGATTTGGTTTTATTATGGCTGTTACATCTTGATGGTATAACCTATCTGTATGACTTGGTTATACGATTTGTTTCTTGTATGGTTGGTATAGCCATTATGTTGATTAGTATGACCTGATAGCTTGTTCGTTTGTTTTGGCAGTAGGACAAAAGTGTAGCTTCGATGGTGTAGTAAGAATGTATTAATTGTGGAATTAGTTTGGAAGAGCGGAATGGTTTCATGGGACGTTTAGTTAGTATGAGAGGGGTAGAATGCTTAGCTGGTATGGTTCGTTAGTATGATTGGATGGTATGATATGGTATCTGGGAATAAGACTGTATGGATGTCATATTATGTTAAATTATTGGTACCGACCTTATGATAGCATGGCTAGAGCTTATCATTGGAATATTTTGATTGGCTCGGCTGCTTGTATGGATTGTTTGTGTGTGTAAATGGTGAAGTTAGATAGGCTGAAATGGTAGTCAATATAATTGACTGTCATGATTGATTCGTAAGCCTAATTTATGGTTGTTAATATGGTCTGTATCGTTAACAGCATGAATGATTTATGCTTGGGTTAGAGCGAATGATATGATATGGGCTGTATGTTTTGGTTTATATGGTTATCTGCTGTGGTGGTTCGTTGAAATACTCAGATGGTATAGTATGCATATGCTGTATGACTTTCGAAGACACATGGCTGAAGCAAGCTAATGTATGGTGAAAGGTACTACATATCTGTTTTGGTGTTCAGTACCAATGGGTTATCGATATTGTTGTTAAGTATGCTGGAGATATGTTACCTGGAATATTATAGTTGGTTGGGTTAATGGATAGTGTGGGGTGGTGTGAAATGAGTAGTTGTTATGTTGCATATACATTGTGATCTGTGTGGCATTACTGAAGTATGCTGGGTTATGGTTCGTATTGTACCCAGTACTTCTGGTCAGCAGGATTACTCATATTTTGTTTTTGTATATCTCAGGTGTGGTGGTCAGCATGTTTTATGGGAATAGATGTTTGATAGAGTGATTTATGTTAATGTCTGGTATGATACTTTGGCTGGCGTCTGATGCTATGACAAAGGTGTTCCATTTACGTTTTTTGGTATATTGTAGTGGGTGTGGGCCGAGGTATGCTTGAATTCTAGTAAGATGTATGAGTATATTTCGTCTGATGACGGTTGGAAGAGCAGATGTTTTGATGGACCTGCAAAAAAAATGTGGGGATCTATCTGTCAATGAAGAGATCATATATGCGTAAATAAAAACGAAAAATTAATTCCAATATAAGTAATAAATTTGAGATTTATATATTCTTAGTAATGTGTATATCTTCTTCTCTGGAAGACTTATTATTTCAGTGGTAGCAGTGCTAAGTGTAGTGCCTTCAGTGCGGTTTGTTGTGTTGGTGGTGGTATGGCTAAATTGAGTTTTTCTTAGTTTGTATGTGGTGGTATGTTTGATTTTTTCTGGTATCAGTCAGCAATGGTGGTTTTACAGATGGCAAGAATGTTTCTGCTGTGGGTTGGTTCTGACTATAAATTTGCTTGGTATGCTTGGGTTATCATGGAGAGTATGTTGGGTGGCATGTTTTCCAGTATATATATCTTGTGATTGCTGGTATATGTCGAATGGTGTGGACAGCAAGTATGCTTGTAATGCTAAGGCATTCTTGAGCTAAAAAGCGTTTGGTGTGGGTGGTCAGAGTATATTCACTGGTGTCAATCACCATGGTGTATGATATGAGAGGACGTTGATTGTGTCACTGGTATGGTTTGTATGTTTGCTTTGTAGGGTCTGTGTGGACGAATGGTTGAGGTATACTAGAGTTATAGTGTGTGGTATGGTTGCTAAGTATAAGCAGTTTTGGTTGGTAGAACAAGTAAAATGGATGTTAGTTTAAAATCTGTTTTCAGCTTTATAGTTGCTCGAGTTATGTTGGATATTGTACTTGGTGTTTGGGTGGTGCAGTTGAATTGAAATTTTCTTTGGTTATAGGAGAAGGAGTGTTGGGTGGCCTTGTATCACTTGGGTTATATTAGTTGATATGGCAATGATGCTATGACAGGCATGTTATATGATACGATTTTTTGTATATTTTGGTGGTTGTGGCTGAGGTATACTTGAATTCTAATATGAACGATAAGTTTA
The DNA here is from genome assembly GCA_029891345.1 of Dryococelus australis. Lineage (NCBI taxonomy): Eukaryota > Metazoa > Arthropoda > Insecta > Phasmatodea > Phasmatidae > Dryococelus > Dryococelus australis. The sequence goes on from CM056993.1 coordinate 264,653,910, forward strand.
TTTAGCCTGGTGTTGGTTCGTAGAGAAGATAGCTTTAATGCGTTACGTAGGCTTGTATGGTACCTATATTAGCATCCAGGTTCCAGTTATGATGCTAAGTTTGACAGTGGCAATCGTGAAACTTTGCTGTGAAGAAGATATATGGCCAAGGGTTCTGGTTGGACAATTGCTAACATAGACTGCCTCTAACTGCGTATAAGCAGATTATATTCCCTAAGTGAAACGTTAGCATTCTGGTGTAAAGGCACGGTGGGAATGGTGTGGGAAAATTGAAGATTTCTGTTGGTTTTTTTTTTATGTTTGTAGTCTGAAATAAATATAAAATATATATATATGATATAAATAAAAAAAAAAGGTTTAATTCTTTGCTGGTGTTGTACTCAGCCCACTTCCCCTAATATATAGAGGATGTGATTGTGATTGGTTTAGTCACAAAAAAAAAACCCGAGTAGGATAGTTATGTCTACAGAAACCTTCGAGGCAGTGAATAATTAACATCGTGTATTATTTACTTTTGATGAGAGGAGACGTGAAATGAAGTTGATAGAACCTTTTGCTGTGCATTACATATAAATAATATCAACTTATAAAAATTAAAGTTCAATAAATTTTAAAGATGGAATATTAAATACAGAATATTAGTTCTTATTAAACCTATATCGTACCCAGTCTGTTATAAACTGTATTCGTTCGAAACATCACTATAAAGTACATATATAGGCGAATCAATATTATTGTTAAATAGGGCTTAAACAAAATAAGTACCTGTGGTTATAAATGATTCTAGAAAATTGATATTCACGAGCCTGGACCTAAGAAATCGCAAATTATTTTCGCCTGTGGCTATAACTGTTCATTTGCTTTCAGCATGACTTGTTCTCTTTTTCACATTTACTTAACTCCAGTTACCTGACACTGTGCAAGTGCAGACCTTCTAATATTGCTATGTGCTGACTTGACACCGTCCAGGTGCGAAAACGACGTGAAAGTACGAACAGGCTACAGTTAATGCAGGCGTAGAAATGCTAGTACAGCTAGTGTCTCAGTGTCTGCATGCAATTGGCCAGCTGTAATCATGTGGCAACTTGGTGTTTGACTGTCTGAACAATGTATAAATGGTCTAATGCAATTGATTCAAAGGCAATATAAGTTATAGGACTTGCATACTCGTATATTATAAACCGTAGGGAGGTAAGCTGAGACGCTTATTTTGACAACGGTTGCGAAAGGTGGATCGTCTCCGGTAGTTTTTACATTCAGCGTCATATTCATTATGTGTAATGTCTTCGGACATTCCAGAGCTAATGGGATCTATGGCCGTGACATGCACTTCTTCGGGAGTGGTACTAGCAGTGCCTTCGACTTCTTCAGACATGGTTCCGACATCACCATCGACCTCTTAGTATGGGTCTCCTACCGCAACTCCATCGGCATTGCAACCCAAGCCAACAGTGTCAAGACTTCCATGAATGTACTGTGAAGAATCCTTTTCGAATAGCAACAATGTTAGAGGACACAAATAGCATCAATGTAAGATGAACCCGCTCGTCAAGGCATATAAGTGTGAGAAGTGCGTTTGTCTGTTTGCTCGTACTGACAATCTATACCAGCAATAGAAAACATGTAAAGGACTTGTTCCTCCACCAGCAAACAAAAATATGTATTGTCACCGCCGCAAACCAGTGATGGACTTCAAAGTACGTATGATTGTACTAATTATGTAAACATGTCATAGCTGTCTTGTACAGTAAGTGATGATGCAATGGCGCTATCATCGGTAAGTGAGGATGTGCATGTTGTCGGTATGGACAATTCGCTGTCGATATCGGGTAGATCGAGTCGCTATTTTGGTGAGACGTACAGTAAAAGCTGTCATGCACGTAGGCATGAGAAGAGTGGTAAATGCACGAAGAAGACAGGATGGGCTTATTTGACTCTTGCATGCCAAAAGTGTGGCCGTAAGTTCATGTGTTAAGAAGTAAAAGTCGTTTCAGACAATGTGCGACGTGAACTACATAACCGTCAGAGAAAACGATGGTATAAGTCGGGTGACAACCTTGTCAAAAAGTGTAAACCTCATGCCTGAAATCCTGTCAATGTTCTGGGCTAACCTAATGCCAATGGATTTTTTTCTGAATCAATCTGCATTCAGGGGCCTTCTGACATATTACGTTGCTACGAATCTGAAAGCTCCATCGAAAGATGTTTGCCTGTCTTGCTCACGACTCGCAGCCATTGCACAAAGTGTGCGGTCCCGAACCGTCAACCTCTCTTGAGGTGTTAAATGCCCTACGTTATATGTGGCTGAACGAGCTTTATTTACTAGTAGAATTGCAAGGAAATTTAAAGTTTCTATTTATGTTTAAAATATTAAATCGAAATAACAATGGAAATATTACATATTATTTTATAAAATGAAAATATAACAAATAGCGTCCTCCGTTACAAAATATAATGTTTATAGAAATATAAGTATATACTGAAAAAGAGTTTACAATTTAGACAGTGTCAATGCACAACAAACGACATCTGACAAAATTTGATAAGTTAACTATAAGTAACACTTAATCTATTTGACGTAATTGCAATATGAAGTGGAAGGATTTTGTATTGAAACGTAGTACTTTACGTTTATATTAACACTTATTCAAAAATATTAAAATATGAATAATTTGAAAATTTAATAGCAAACTACATTTCAATATATGAGGAAGGACTGAGAGGAATCCTTAAATTAACTTACAGCTATATTTTTATTATTAAACATTGTTTTAACACCAATATGTTTGCCTAACAACTGCAAGATTAGTACACGAGTATATATAGCCTTAACGTAATATAAATTATTACTTCATGTATTACCATTCATAGAATTATGTAATTAATTAGGAACTGTTGCCCTTTTTTTCAATGATGTGCACTAATATTAATTATGAGTATTACAATAGCAATAGTAATAATAATGATGTGAAATTTTTATAACAGTATCCAACTATGTGACAGTATTTTATAATACAAAATATTCTTTTGAATGCATTAATATTATAAAACTTTCTCATCGTGGTAACAAGTGTGCACCAAGTTGTAACCATAATTTGTATACCGCTTTTGTAATAACAACTTACACCTTTGTGTGCATTTCCATTTTTTTCCCCTTCCTTTTCATTTAAATTATATCATTTGCCAATCGCCGGCATGTTTAAACACATATAGGCCTAATAATTGTTTAATAATAATCTGTTTAGAATGCTTTTAAACTAATCGCGCTTGTGTGTACATTATGTTATGAAAATTTAAGTATCCTGGTTTTGTGTGTCCCGCTTGTTGGTTTATCCTGGCCGGGCATGTGTTTTAATATGTGGGATGGTAATTATTGAATGTTACCTTGCGTGGTAAGAATACTTAGTGCAGCTTTGTTTCTCGTGTGTGTGTGTGCGCGCGCGCGCATCGCCTTGTATGACGTCATGTAGACCGCTGGCCATCGCCCTCCGGAGGTCTCTTCTGACGCAATGAGTGATGTCACGGACGTGGACAGGCTCTTCCACGCAAATGGCTGCTATTAACTCGTCCTCACTGAAACATACAAATACTTTATTACTAACTTTCACTTAAAATACAGTGTGCATACAATTGTATGTCTGGATATATATTTTACAGTGCCCTATGTTTGATTTATGACTTTTATTGTGGGTGGGGCGTGCCGTGCTTCATAATATTTTGTTAATAGATCCTCTCTCATGCAAAATAATTATCATTATTTACCATTTTGTTCTCGACATTAACAGTAATTTGATTGATTTAATTAATATATCAAATATTTGCTACGTTTTGTTTGTATGCTGAGTGCGCATATATTCAATTATATTTCATTATTGTCAATATTATAATATAGTGTTACACATACTTTGAAAATAAAATGTACATAAAATTCAGTATTAACATATCGTAGACACACAATGCTCAATTTTTCTATAATCTATTAATTATAGCACTACCATAAACAAAACAAAATATGGGTATCGGGAAAATCTGCACTCATTGGTTTTACTCCCAGGAGGTCATATAGGAAAGTGCCATCTTGGTACACTACCAGTTACTGAATCGCATATAGGATCCACAGTAAAAAGTCCGATTTCTGAAACTGTTGAGAATCCAGGACCCACAGTTAGTCCAACTTATCTCAAGAGCTCGTACTATCAGGAATTACCTCATCAGGTCAGCAGAGCAAACAGCAGACTCTCAAATTTCGGGTCGGCATCCAGACAATAGCCCTAGTGTTCTGCACTCGTGTGCAAAAATATGCATTTTGTGTGACCGCGCAAGTTAAACTACCTATCGCTTTAGAATATGCAGATATACTGTGTATTCGACTTTCACAGCCGAAGTGGCTGTATCTCTGGCAATATTTCCCAATTCTTTAATACCCTTGCCATTTCACTAAAGTCTTCCATTCTGACATCTCGTCCAACAGTCGACGCATCAAATTAATGACTGGTCCAGCATTTCTCTAGTACGTCTGGCTCCACGGAAGTTGGCTAGGCTTCCAGATCGCCGTACTGCTTGGGTGAGACGGTTATCATTCCATCCTGTTTTCGTATGAATATTAAAATTAGGGAAGTGCATGAAAATTTTCGATGTAATAAAACCCTTAATTATTCTTAGCTATAAAACAATCACATGTATACAATAGCAGCGCGCGCTCATGCACACGTTTACTAAACACGGCTGCACTCAGGCATGTAGCTGTGCTGATAAGGAAAAGGGGAGGGGGGCAGACATGTTGCCAACGCATTGTTTCACAAGTGCAAGTGAGTCGCCCTTCGCTAAGACCTTGGTTCATTCTTCCGTATGACAACACTTCTTAACACACACCTCTCTGGTGCCCGCGAATATTTCCGCGTGCCATATAAGTAAGCATTTTAACATTAGATATTAACTATATTTAACAAGCACACGTTGCTTTATTCTGCCCACTAGATTCACATTCATCTAAAGTGAGCGTAATGAAAATCTTATATAAAGAATTAAATGCAGCATTACTATTATATTGCATGACGCTGCCGACTTATAATTAATAAAATATTCCCATTAATTTAATTTGTCTACAAAACTTAATCAAATTAATTTGACGTGTTACGTCGTATGAGCAATATTACTTTTTAATACCAACTCTCTTAATTTTTCGCACACAGAAATTTTGAGTTTTTATTTCATTAAACTCGTTTCAACTCCTCATAAAAATAATTTTTAGTTAGTCGAGAATGAATTCAAGACATGCAATTTATTTTATTTGTATTCAACTGCATTAAGTGTTCAGTAATTTATCTGACCATTACTTTATTGTTACCGTAAATATACGAGACAAAGGTTGCCATTAAATTTTATGTTTAATAATTTGAATTAGCTTTAATAACACTGTTTTGTTATTCTACAACATGTAATACATAACCTAGTCCACCTCGTTGTGATAGAAAGAATTTCATGTTATGCACCACATGACAAAATATTAAATTGTGTATGATGTTGGCAATATTTTTGATTCAGTTAGCGAGTAAAAAGAAATCAATACTGTTCCAAAGAAATATGTTTGCTCGGCTATACTCAGTTCAAGACCCAGTATGTAAGATGTGTAGTAACTCACCTTCGACATCCCCACTCTCGTTACAGGCAAACAATTATTTGCCACACCAGATGTGAAACTTATTGTACATAACTACACACATACCAAGGCACATGTTCAATCATTTGGAACTGGAAATATGTAGATGAGGGATAGGATAAAACGCGCACATTCAGAAAAGTTGTAAAAGTTGTCAGACGTGTCGAATCCAGCTAAAAAAAGATTTATTCAAAAATATATTTTAAAATCGTTCAAATTCAAAATATGTTTGTTTAAAGCTGAAAAAATAACCCAAATAATCAAATATCCCTGAATGGCAATGAGCAACGAAAAAGCATAGTGTCCAAACTAAGCTACCATTAGGAAGTGGTCATGGTTAACTGTCATTTTCAAATACCCTTAAGTGACACGTATTTGACAGTCTGACTTACGCACTTTAAATAAACGTAGTCCTCTAGAAATTAAATATCTAAAATTTAGTTCAGAAAAATGTAACTTGACTGTCACAAAATAGGTCAAACACTTAACTTCTCTCTCAGATAAAATTATGGCTAAAGTTTTCTGAAGCTAACATAGGTGCCTTGTCAACATGGTATCGTGTACAATATTCTACGCCAACGGCGTAACGTAGCAAAGTCTAAGAAGAAATAAATTTAAAAACTTGATGAAAAATAGTTTTCGTAGTGAAATACCAGGTTGTAGGCGAAGGCAGGACGATGTATCTTGTAGAAGGAACGGGGGTAGGAATTGCAGGTCTGAATGCGGTGCTACTTTACGTGCCTCGCGGCTCACGGGCGTTACAAATCTAACTAGCTGCCTTAAACTCCTAAACAACCGCTGAAATAAAATTATGCGGAGTGCTTACTCTTTCAACTCGACGCAAAAATACAAATACAAACTGTAGCAAGCTGGTATAGTTAAATCATCCTAACTTCTAATTTAAATTTCTCTGCTACGTCCAACTGTAGGACGAGCGTCCTAGCCTTACCTCTAGTGCAGTTGAAGGTTGGTGGCAGAGAGTGCGAACATTCAAACGGCCCGCGCGTCCTAACCCTATGCTGAGCTCTCCAGTCAATCGGAGTACAGGATTTGAACCTGTTAGCCAGTCGCACGGCGTCCTGACTAACGATCTAAAATGACACACTCCAAACGGCCTAAATCCCTGTTCCATTGAGTTAAGGGTCTCGTAGAAGTTAATAGCAAAATATGAAAAATTCCCTGAAACATTCACAATATAGGTGAGACCAATGATGCAAAATATTAGCTATTAATTAAAATATAAACAAAAGAAAATATAGCTATATATTTTAATTAAACATGAATTATTTCCATTCGCACATATAGGCCTAAGTTTAAATATCCTAACCATATAAAAAATGAAAAAATAAGATAATACATATTACGAAAAATTAAACATATGTGAAACAGGTAAATTACAAGTATTATGAATAACAGTGTCCAGTGTGTGAAACAAACATTAGTTATGACAGTAGGTGCAATTAGTGTAAAATGTTACGTTACAGTACTCTACATTAGTTTTTAAACTCTCCTTCTGTTTATGGCCGTGTAACTGGTCTGTTGTTAATAAATAACTTTCAGTATTAACATTTTACATCTTCCCGACTCTTCTGTGCTATAAAATTAATGTTGACTCCAAATTGAAAAAAAAACGGAGCACCAAGTCTTAAGGTATTTTTCAAAGTGCTATGTGTTTATTGGTGACACTAGAAATAAATATTTTTGTGGGTCATATTAGGTATCGGCAAAATTTGTGAAATTTAAATTTTTAACATTTTAAGAGTCTCCCTGCACTTCCGGAAAAAATTACGTTTAATGAAATTTTAATTTTAGCGCATTAGGAGAGAAAAAACCAAGCAGGGCTTGAAAAGTGCTCAGTCAACATGTTAAATCATTTGCCCACGTTCTTTATTAGCCAGTCATTGATACCTCCTGAAGAGTGATAATGTGTCTCACGTCTTATACTTTAAAAATAAAACACGTTCAACGTAACGTTATCAGCAGGGTGTAGTTTAGTTTGTCCTCGACGGTTTTCTGACGTGATTAGCATAACTGAGCATGTTTGCGCGTCTTGTGACTGGAACACACTTCTTCAGCTTTTTGTAAGCTACCGCAATGATTTTACGTAATGTATTGTGGCATAAATAATTGGTAATCCACACTAAGTATAATGCTATGGCATGCCGTATTGTCCTGGATTCTGTAGCTCTTGCCCACTAAAAGTGAATTGCAACAGAACTTGCCTTATTTTCTCACCACAGTTATAAAATAAAATAACTAAATTGTATTTATAATTTTAAATAAATAAAATTTTAATACGAAGCACCTTCTACGAGAATGTAAATTGCCACACAGCTCTGGCTTCGAGTAAAACTTTTCGAGAAATGTTACCGCATCTTGAAAAGAATAAATTTAATACATAATAAAATTTAATAATTATTTTAATTCAAAACAGTAGGAAGTGCCGGAATGCAGACTGTTAATATTTCTTAGGTTTCCTCTTATACTTTTTACATGTGTACTGCAGATGCATTATTTTAATTTTCTTTCCTCCGTTTTAAACAGCTGTGGTAATGCTTTCCAATAGCATGTTTCCGGCATAATTTTGAAATATGTGAAAATACGGTAAACCTAAATATGAAAGCAGAACGGGAAAGAATTTTCACTGCCTTTAGATAGTAGTAGTGTTTTATATCCCTAGTAAAACAAATATGTTCACCACAAACAGTGGGACAAAGGAATAACACATAACTATCAATTTAATTATTTAAGTCAATAACAAATAGCAACAAACTATTGTGGTCCTGGCGTAAGGATAATCCCCCTCACCAAACAAACTTCAACTTTCGCCGGAAACGGTCCATACATAGAAAATTACGCCACCGCCATTTTACATCACTGGGACGCTACTCCCTCAGCGCGGGGGTAGATCGGTCCCTTGTGAGGGACCTTGGCCACCCAGTTGGTTGTCAGTTAGATTGCGGAGGCGAGGAGAAGCTAACCCCCTCCCCCCTCCGCACCCATCAAACATATTTTATGCTGCAAAGCTAGCATTCTTGTACAGGATTCCCAGGGTAGCGCCTGGGAGCTGTTTCCATAGCTGAATTTTACTCTCTTTTTCCCTGCCTGTACGGGATAAAAGAGAGTGGTGAAGTTAATTGAATTTATCAGCGCGGAATTTTAAAGTTCAGGTCTTGTGAAGTACTGTCACAAGCTCCTTGTGAGAAAGCTAGCGACAGTTTGGTATAAAAGCGGAGGTTAATAGCCAAATGAAGTTAAATTTTCGATATAAGTAGCTTTCCCATGACTGGAGTGGCAAGGGTTTATATAATTAAATTAATTATATGTATATTGAAGTGGTGAATTTAAGTTTCGCGAAAATTTAAATCAGTGTAGTTGTTTCAGTAATTACTTCATATATTATGAGTTAATGTTCAAAACCATTAAATAATCTGAATGGTGTGTAAATGTATGTCTGAATGTACCGTGACGAGCGGCTAAAAGTGAAGTAAAACATGTTAACTCGGGGAGGTCCGAGAGCGTTATGGCTGGCGCGATGCTAGCGCCAACTAGTTTTGTTAAACGTGGTCGATTTTGTCCCGGACCGATCGGAAAATTCCGGCCAGTTTCGGGGCCTTATTTCTATGAAATTGGGCGGTATAATTGCGCTGAAGGCGTGAATTTATATTTTTAAAGTTGTTTTGAACTATATTCCGTATTGATAATTATTTAGATTTGTAAAATTCGAAAGCAGAGCCATGAAAACACTTCGCGTGAGTGAAGTTCGAAAATTACGTGTCGCTGTATTTTAAATTAAATTTCTTTGCCACGTTACTTGATGTCCCAAACAACAAAAGTAAAGAGGCCGGTTTCTGTGAAAAGCCCCACATGTGTAAAATGGCAGCACTTTTTTGACACACACACGAATACACGTGTATGTAATTGTTAATGTCAGATAGATATAGCTTAGGGCTTTATGAATACGCCTAGCTGTTCTTTGACAGAGTACATACACGAGTAAATGCTATAAGAAGGAGCGTTTTAATCTTCTCGACAGCCTATCTTTAAATGGTTTGTTATATAATTTTAAAAACATTCCTGATTTATAAAGATAATATAATGGTTATCAACGAATATACAATGACACCGCAGTCAATATTGTTTTTAATGTTGCAATCCACTAATTGTTTTCATAAAAAATAAAATAGCGGCATTAACATCGTCAGTGAGTAAATGTGTACTACATTTATTTTCATATTCTCGTATAATATAAAACAAACTTTTTAACATTTTTTCAGTGAAAAAAAATTCGATGTGTTTTTATTGCATGTAACATGTGCCGATTGTTGGTAACAGTTTGTGATTTTATTTAATAATTCGTTTACGTTGGCGAAGAGATTTTTGGACAACCCGGATACCATACTGTTCGTGTTCTTTTTAATTGTATTTTTATTGCCATTTATTATGTTCGAAGGCATTTCAACACATGGTGAATACCAGTATTTACAGTACTGTAAACCTTACAGGAAAAAAGATTTTGAACAACTGTTTAAAACTTGTTAATAATTCGCAAACAAAAAAAAATACCAGAGAAAACGTAACATAATATAAAATTTTAATATTACCTAGTTATATACGAGAGTAGAGAGAAATATACGCCTCGAGTAGCGGAGAGGATTTTTTCTTTTTTTGCCTTTTATTTAGTAGACAGCGGGAGTCGAGAAATGGGGCACGCGTATGGCAGGGAGACTCTAACAACATTTCGCCGGCTGCTGGAAGCGGGTTGGGGGGGGGGGGTATCGCGTGGTGCGTTGAGCGGGCGCGGTCCGACATAATTAGAATTTCGAGTAAAGATTTGCATATCACGAGGCGTCGCAATGGCGTGCCGTGCTTAGCAATTTGCCTGCAGAAAAATGGGAAAATGAAAAATAAAAATAAATTTCTGGAAAGATGAGACAAAGAAGGGGCTATGTTCAGTAATAACACGGACGCAGGCGTGATGCTCACAAATATAATTCCAGGCATGCTTACGTGCTAGGAAAAGGTACGGGGTCATACCAAGAGTGAGATTATTTTTTTCTCACGACGATCTACGTCTGACATCTGGAACGCTAGAAACGTTTTTTCTACTCGTTTGATAATAACACTTAGACAATGAGGTGCGAATATCATCTCACAGCTTTAGGTGTATTCCTTGCAATCATGGTGACGAACTTAGTTCCACGTGTCCAGTAGTAAAATGTGCGCCTTAATTTGTTTCTGTTTGGTTTTTGTAGCACGACAGAAATGTATTACCTAATGAACAAATGTCCAAGTTGTTCTTATTTTGACAAGAAAAGTACTGTTCCACGAAAATGCTCGTCCCTAATCCACTCGCGAAACGATGTCTGGTAGTTTAGTCCCAGTGGGACATTTTATTTTGTCCTTTAAACTAGTTCATGCTCCTAAGCGATTTACATCGTTTTCCACAACTGAATCTTTACCTTGGCAGTCAGTGACGCAGTAATGATGGGGAAGTACTAACTACGGTCAATAGCTGGCTCGCAGTAATGAACACACCGCTATATACTGACGGTATAAAATTCATTTTAACGGTATGGTTAATGCGTAAACAATCGGCGAGTAAAGGTAAAAGTAACTAATATTCTATTTGTGGTTTATAGTAAAGTTGTTAATAAATTTATCTCTTGTACTATTTTTTTCCCGGAGGTGGGAAATATTTTTTCTGACGGTCGTGTCAACGCTGCAAAACAAGAATCAAATTTGGTCTAATGGTAGTATTTACCAATAGAACTATAATTCAATTGTGATTTATGATTTCTCTTCTAGTGGTAATTGCGATTTGCGCATATTACTTCAATGAATTTTCTTGAAATGAAACAATGTGACCTGTAACATTTTAGATATTTGTGTCAAATCCACTGTGCCGGAATAATTCCTACACAAGCCACAGGAACTTGGCTTCTCTTTCCTTCAGTGGAATAACAAGTTCATTAAGCAGAGACAAAATCCTCCTCCCCCACCCCCCGTCAGATGGCAACTGAGATAATGTTGTGTAGGGGTGTTGAATTTTGGTACACTTTTTCTGTTTGATTGCATATATTTCGGGCTTAAAATATTATATTAAAAAGTTGACCAATTAAATTAACTTCGAAATTCTTTGAAATATACGACCATTGCGGTGTACAAGTTTGAATACTTCTACAAAAAAGTATACAGTTCATAAAATATTACAAATACCAAAACACCCGAGTACGTTACAAATTCTCTATCTGGAAACCCGGTTAAAAATACAATATAACAATTGATTTATCTTTTCATAAATAACAAATAGTTAAAAACAGTATCCCCCTTCCCCCCACCACCAAAAAAAAGGAACAAAATTCCGAGGATTCAGACTATCTGAGCTCCCCTCTGCTTCTCTCCCAGAAAGAAGGAAGCCACATCCTTAAACTCTGCTCGTCGCTGCCATCAAAAACGTCCAGGACTTTTAAAACAATCTGAGGCGTGACTGGCGCTTCTCTGTGACGTCACATGAAGACTTCGAAGGAGGAAAGTGGAGGGAAATGCATGTGTTGGAGCCGGCGTGGCGGCTCGCATGGTCTTGGTGGTCAACGCTCCGGCAGGCCGCGAGCTGTCCGACGGCAACTCCATCCACCATGCATGTCCAGCGTCTTCGCTTGCCTCCAACTCCCACGTAGATTACGTATGACGATGCGTATGATCTATATTCTCTGTGTCCATGTAGGTGAACGTCGCTAGATGTGACACCCTTCACACAACTAATATAGGAACTCATATAGTGAATGTCCCATGTTCTACAAAATTTAACTTCGACTGTAAAAAAATACAATAAATTTGTTTACATTACGAATAGTAAAGTCCGATATTATCGTTCTGAAGACAGGTATAGTTTCGTATGAGTATCTTAGTACGAACAACATCTTTACTGTATTCATTTTCCTGCCACATATTATAAACTGGGTTCTCTTGCAATTATGCAATGATATCTATAATGTTTCTATAGCGTAAATCACATCGCAACAGGTGTGTGTAATATAATGTCTTAAATTTATACATACAGGAAACATATAGCTGTTAAGGTCTGGTGGACAGGAAGATAAACAATTTTGACTCTTCTGAACAACCCGGTTATCACTAAAGTTTCCATCAAGAAACACTCGAAGACAAATTCCTTTATTGAGGGTTGCATTATCCTGCCGGGAGATATCCGTTTGCAGGCCCTGAAATTAGAGAGTAAAAAATGCAGTAAAAGAGTTAGTATAAAAACTATGTTATTGTGTTATCTAAGATAAATAACATTTCAATATTGTGGTCGTGGAGACAGCAACATATGTTTATCTTAAGACTGTTACATTTCACTTAACTTTAAGTTTTTAACAATATCAATAAGGACATAATGCCCAGCCGAAAGCTATCGAACCCTGGTTTGCCACATGCTTGAAACCCCAATTTATACAGGAGCATTGCTTAGGCCCCAGATTTTATAGAAGGTCTGGAAAATAACTGGAGATTTTGTTGTCAGCAAACGTAGCCACTCAGAAATTGCAACCTTAATTCAAAATTACTCGTCCCAGACACCAGAATTCTCACTGACTCTTCAATAGGAGGAGGATTTCACAAGAAGCCGGCACCGAAACGCTGACGCAACAGTTGTATGTACACTAATTAGACAGGAAAAAATATTGATCACTTATAACGAATTGCGCGAGTACAACGAAGGTTGCCACAAGCATCGTCATAGCACGACTTGTGTCCCATTTGTGTTTAATTTAGCTGATATTTCCTAACACACTCATTACTCCATGTAGGTCACCCATCACCAGATACAGAAACTTTAATTATTGTCCTTCGTACTTTAAGTGAATTACCACTCTTTTCTTCCCGGCTTCCTAGAAAGTGCAATTGCATTGCTGTGAAGACGTCCTGATCTGTGCTATATTTCAAAGTCGTATTCTTGATGATGCTGTATGCACCGGGCTATTTGACCTACGGAGTTCTTGAAATTAAGTAGATGGCTTAATTAAACGTGGTCGGTTCGCAGACAATAATGCCTGCCATACAGGTACGGGTTAAAGGGTTAAATTGCCTTCACCACTGCTATAAGCTGCCTGATGCAAAACAGTAATTTTCTCTCGGGCTTGTGCAGTGCAGTACCTCACTAAAACGTTCTAGTGGTCGCTCCTTCTCACTCTGAATCTCAGATAACAACCACTCCAATTCCTACATCACTGCCATCAGTATTAAAAATTAATATGCTCGCACTTTTCCGAAATCCGAGGACTGGGGAATATATCAGAATTATCTTAAGCTTACAGAAAGCAGCTCTGCACTTAGCGGTTCAATGAATTTACCTTTTTTCCTCGGTCAATTCAAGTAGTGGCTTGGTGATCGTGGCAAACCCAAATACAAATCGTCGGTAGTAGGCATATAAGCTCAAAAAACGCCGCTCTTCGCTTCTGTCAGTTGATGTTGGCCAATTTATTATTGCTTTGGTTTTCTCGGGATGTGTTTTAATTCCATGGACAGGTACATGTTCCAAGAAATTAATTTTATTTTGGAATATGTGGCACTTGTTTGGAACTAGTTTCAATCTGGCTGCGGCCACTTTCCGGAATACAAAGTCTAAGTATGATACATGATTTTCAAATGTCCTTTATGTCAAATATATAAGTAAACCTGACAGATAACTAAAAGGAAGACTTTTTTCGCCTGGTATTAGAAAGTGGCAGGAGCATTATATTCCCCTTAGTCACTAAATATAGTCTTCTCTTGGCCCTCTGGGTCCAATTCGCACTGCAAGTACTCACTCTTCATGTCCGAATTAGAAAACCATTGCAAACCTGCGAGGCTGTTCAGTGCATCGTCTTTATTTGGGAGTTTATAAGAGTCTCTCTTCGTCACATTTTACTGGCGATAATCCGCACAGAACCATAGAGACATATTTCTTCTTAACAACTGAAATAAGGGAAAACCATGGACTTACTGATGGTTCTATTATTCAATTTCCTTTAGAATTTCCTCAGCTCCCTCTCGCGAAGCTAGTGGCAATTATCTTGGCGGCTGTTTTATGGGCCTAGCATCTTCTGTATCAATGTGGTAGCAGGTCACATTATTACTTTCAAGGCCATTCAATCCCTATTTCTCTGCAGCAATTCAGACACAGCCTTATCCTATCGCCAGTTGAGGTATTCTCTTATTCCTACAAGTATATGTGTGACCTGCTTGCATTTCCCTATCACTACCCTCTTTCAAAGACAATGATGCTATTGAATAAATTAATCATTCTAACTGTGAAACTGTGAGAGTTTGCAGAAATCAAAATCCTTGCTACAACGAAACTGCCTGGCCGGATGGCATCATTTTCCTGCTGGCTCAATTAGAACCAAATATCTGACAAATTTACCTTGACATTCTGACTTTAATACCTATTTCACTAGATGCTTGTTGCACAATTGGGTTGACAACAGACTTATGGGCAGCTAATAGGCAAGTACAAATCATGCTATGTTGACACCACCAACTCTGTACTGCCTACCATAGCACATCAATTCGAGTATCGATACAGTACCCCAGCCTATGTAATAAATCAAGCCCCAAAAGGCATTCATCCTATATTTCTCCTACATAGTATACATCCTGTTCTAGGCTAAGGTTACCAAGATTCAAGTTCACTCTTCTCTTACTTTTCATAATTGTGGTCTCACCTGTTATCATAGACAAATAGAAATGTTCTGTCCTGTCATTGGGCGATCCATGGGGGGAAAACCCGAGGATTTCTGGTCTTACTACTGTTATTGTCATCCCCGTTTCGACGACCATCTGAGACATCAGGCTCCCCATCCACCAGTATTGCATTCAGGCATGTTTCACCGAGCATTAATTT
Source organism: Dryococelus australis (assembly GCA_029891345.1). Taxonomy (NCBI): domain Eukaryota; kingdom Metazoa; phylum Arthropoda; class Insecta; order Phasmatodea; family Phasmatidae; genus Dryococelus; species Dryococelus australis. The sequence continues at coordinate 264,669,455 of CM056993.1, forward strand.
AAGAACATTGGGGCCTCCTGTCCACTGTCCAACAGTCACCGAGAGCCCCCCCCCCCCCACCACCAAGGATGGTTTTTACAATTTTTCCGAATGTGTTGTACTGTCACCTGCATCTATCTACCTATTTTACCACTGTTTCTGTTTTTGCTGCTGCTGTTGTTGAGAGTAGGCTTTCATGTGTCCCAGCGAGTTCCATGACCAACACTCAGGTCATCAGTGATGTCCCTTATAGTCATCAGCATCTCCTTCAATGTCTTATTGATACCTACATGGTCTTAGTTCAGCATCACTGCCCATACCGGACGTCTGTGTGCCGACCAGCGGACCATTATCTCGCTGACTCCACTAACTCGACCTCCAGTGCTTGGGCCAGGACGTCCCACATGTCGTGGGGTGCAGCCAGATGTACTGCTTGCCCTAGTTCTGAATCAGAGATGGCATCGATGATGAAGCTATTTGTGATGATTTCGCACGCCACCTCATGGCACTCTTACATAGCTAGGTGAGACTGCTGCACGACGTTTTGCCATAGCTCCTGCAGTGGCAATCCTGGTCGCTGGATGCAACTTCGAATTTGGGAATGGAAGGCATTCCACAGGCATGAGTCACCAAAGCATACATTCAAGGCTCAAGCCACTGTCGCTCGGTATAGATTGTAGCATGCTTAGTGCAGGGCATCCCATTACAGCAGCTAGGTAGTGCGCATGCTGTTCGTCTGACCAGACATTCAGAGTGGTGACTTTTTCGAACTGGTATTTGTACTCCCACCAAGGAGACTGGCCATTGTAAAGGGCGGGCTTAATCGCGACGCCCTTTCCCACTCCTGGTTACATAACACCAATACCGCAGATCTGCTGGCTATCCTCTGAGGTTGCTGCATTTGTTACGATTTACACTGCTTCCCCACTTTTTTATGCACTAAATGCTCGTATTGACTGACACGAAAATGTTATCTATGCTCCTGTCTACATTACCTATTTTATTGCCTACTTTCTTATTTACTGTGTCTATTTTCCTATCTACAAAATCACTTAATTAGGTATCTGGCTATTTACGTTCTCATTTCCACATTCTACTTCACTATTTATTCGGTTATTTACTGTTCCATTTACTTATTCTATAAAATAACTAATTTGGGTATTTGCAATTTCGTATATACTTAATTTTACATTACTATTTTGGTTGTTTACATCATCTTTCAAACTATTTCTCCTGCACTCAAACTAACGATCTCACAACCTATCCCCTCTTTAAAGATCGCAGTGCTTCACTGCGATAGATGTACATAACATACCGGTTGGCCTCTTAGCCGCTATACTTTTTATTATTTAATGTGACGCTGTTAGCTATAAGGTTCTGCCACCGCCACGACTGCCCAAATGGTGGGGGAGAGGGAACACATCCTCTCATCGCAGGCGTACTAGCTTTTCACCTGCATTGAACAGATCCAAATCCCAATCCTTAAACACAAGTACAGCTTAAGATGCCCTACCATAAGGTTCTGAAATCCTCGCCCTCAGATACCAAGCATATGGTCTAGACATACCCTTAGTGCCTCTCCAGGGCACAACCAGAGCCAGTTGCCTCTTACTGCCCGGTCCTTCAACAAGAGGGGGAATATCTCCGGTCCTCTTCCAGCTTGTTGTTGCTGCCAGCATGAGTTCAAACTCAATTGATCAGACACCAGAGAGAATCTCTGGTGGGGTAAACCCAATCAACTCGTGCTACCATTTATTTTCCTTGGTACTTGTGGGTTTTCAGTAAATGCCACCCCACCCCTCTCTGCGTAGATTAGAGCAAGTATAATGAGCCCCTACCCTTCCTTGTGGTCGAGGACAAACCTCACCAGGCATGAAGTCTTACACCCAGTTATAGGCTGGTTGCTAGCCTTAACCAACCTTGCGCGCCTCTACCTGTGGATGGGGATGACTTACGATCGGCCTAAAACTGCATACTTCTCCATAACCGGGCGAGTTTCCCTGATCGGGAGAAAGCAGCCCTCTCTCTGAAATGGAAGATTATCACCACCATATTCTGCAAGTCATCAATGTTATCATCACTGCCTCTAGACTGTTGCTATCGCCACCACACCACCCCCCAGAAACGCACTTAGTCTGTGGGGTTTTCATCCAGCCACTAACTTTTACCATAATTTTGATTTTCTTCACAGTGAAATTCTGGTATTGGGCCCCAACGACCTGAATTCTAAGTGGTCCAACACCCCACCAAGTGGTCGGGCCTAGGTACCAACTGTTGACCGATTGGTTTTAATGTCATTACACTTCACTTCTGATACCAGTGTTAGAAAATGCCAGAGAAGCATATCCGAGTTCGTGAGGGATGGAGGTCTTAATAAATAAACATATAAGATCGACTTGATATTTAATTTTTTCACACCACTATTATTTATGTTAAAGTACCTATCTCAACTGTTAATCGTGTTGTTTGCAGTTAGCACAATAGTAGAATAATATAGTCGAAACTTGCATAAGGGCATGAGACACAGGTGCTAAGCGATGTTCATGCTCTGTCATTCTGGTCGCCTGGCCCACCATGTTGTGATGTCACCCAACTGACATATTCGATTCAGGTTACCTTGTCCTTCATCCTTGACCATAGATTAACATGAAGCCAAAAATTATTTTAAAAACTCCAAAAAATATATAAAAACTTAAAAAAATTTATAAAAAATTCCAAAAATATTAAAAATACATGAAAAGTACAAATAATTATTTTTAAAAATGCATATTTCCAGCGGTCCTACCACAACCAACCGTTGTCAATTTTTTTATTGGTTATTTATTTGGTCTATTACTTGTGTTCGCTTTACCCCTTCCACACCATGCCATATATACTGTCCATTTATTTTATTATCACCCACTAGAGTGCACTGGTAACTCATTTCAACTAATTTACTATCGACAAGAGTGCTATTCGACGTGTACCAAATGGTGACTAGTTCATCTGAATTGCCATATTTAATTATATGGATTTATTTTTAAATGTAATTAGTTTTGTTTAAAAAGAGGGGTGGTTTAAAATAAATAAAATACAGCATATTTTTACACAGAATTTATTCAGTAAAGTATGACATGAGTAAACACACATGCAAAGGTGCATTAATTGCAATCTTTGACATTAGTGCTCGATGTATGCATCATCGACCCAGGAATTATAGCAGGCTGGGAAACCCCATCACTTGACATACGACCATCCATTATGTTGTTTCAGCACCTTCTCAACCAATCAACTAAATACACACCTGGAAACTTTGTAGGCAGGATCTCCTCTGTGTAGAAACCACCAGGGATGAGAACATTATTCAGATCCTAGAGTAAGTAGGTCCTCAGAGCATAGTTGCATATACATCGCACCCGGAATTATTTCGGGGCTCCAATTCGTTGTAAATTCTTTTTCGAAGATGTCTTTGTGTTTGTAAATGTGCACCACATCTCCAACCTTGGCTTTAGGTTTACGTGGGTCCCTCCTCATCGGAATAGCATTCATGACTCGAAGCATGGAGTCATCCTTCATAAGTGTGTTATAGTGAATTGTAGAATTGTACTAGCATACAAGTTTTGGGAGCAAACCCAACTACTTGTAGTTCCTATTCGCAGTGAAATACCTCCACCTCTTGCCCTTCAGAGCCGTCCTGAACATTCGACAAAAGAAGCTTTGAGATTGATGTATGTGGAATGATGATTTATGATATGTTTCTTCATCGAGGCCTTGAACTTTTGCATTGTAGAATGCCTTGCCCTGGTCGGTTTGTAGATTAGTCGGGATGCATCCTTCATGCAGCACATCAGTCATGGCCTCGCTGACATCACGGACATTCTTCGACTCGACAGGCCTGGTCCAGGCAAATTTGCTATATACCATTATGACTGGCAACATGTATTTGTAGCCCTTGTTGATCTGAGCATATGGTATCATCTCGACGAGGTCGGTTTGAAATAGGCCGTTCATCGCACATGTCACGAACTTACAGCAACAGTCAGTTACATCTCGCAGATATGTGCAGTTCATTGGTGATTCCCAATTGACTCATTGTATGTAGCATATTTCTTTCAGTTCATCGATAGTTGAAATTATCTTTTTAGAGTAAGAGTAATTTCCAACCCTTTGCAAGGGGATTATTAGTCGTAGTCTACCGACCATCTCGTTCGGGTCACCCCAGAATATGTGGTCGGTGTTCTTGTCAGCGTCTATCTTCTTTAGATCTTCACTGCTTTTCACTGCTGTGCCACTGAGGAGTTCTGTGAGAATTTTGATTATTTCGTAACATTCCTCCTTATAAACACCTGTTTCAGGAATGTTTCTTGGTAAAGTGCATGCATGAGTTCGAGCAACATCTTGTATTCGACCAGATCAGATCCTGTAAACTCTCTGGATGCCTTGTGAAACAGAAGTTCGTAAAGCCTGTGGATTCCACATGTCTAGTAATCGCCTACTTGGATGATCCCATCAGGTAGAAACTCCATTTCATTAGCACCGAGGAACCATTTATCATTATGCCTGTCTATGTCATAAGTTGTATCATTATTGTGACATGTGTACGACTGTAAGCAGTAACGAAACAGAGTATTCGTGTTGAAGACTATCTTCCATACCTTTTTCACATGTGACAAATCTGCATCTGATTCATTGACCCGATTTGTTTGTACATCATCGTGTTTCTGCTTCTTCATAGGCTCAGCAATATCATCGATTTCAGTGTTCACGACTATAGATGCTCTATCGCTCTCCCTGAGAACTTCGAGACAACGAGTAACAGGCTTAAAAATGTCTTCATTTATAAGGTCCTGCGAAATTTCAGCCCTCATGGCGAGTAAATGCTTTGAGAGAACATAATGAATCGTCCGACAATGCAATGAATAAAAATATTTACTCTTGCTCTCTTTTATAGGTTTAGTCATGCATCTATATCAAAAGACTTTCGATCTTGCCCATGCATTCGCTGCAGGTATCCATTACGTCCCTCTGTTCTGAAAATCTGTTCCAATGTCGATATGGGAAATTGAGGTAGCAAATGTATTATCTATGGAATATTTCAGCTCTTATTTTTGTGCAGATGCCACATTCAATCTTTCGTCAATTTGCCTTTGAGCACACGTCACGTGCTCGTCCATGGTCATCATATCACAGACTCTTTCTTCACATGCTCCATCTTCGGCGCGAGCTCGGAGAGACAGTTGCGAAAGAATCTATTGTGTTTAGTCAGCACACTGCGCTGTTCGTAGTTGATGGCATTGCCATTTTCGAAGATGAAATATTTAGTACAGCATCCTCGGATCGTTCAGGTTAGTCAAGATTTCGAATTATTCTTCTACTGGCATAGCATATTCCATCATTTCTTGGTACAGGGCAACCTCCATCTTTGTCTTTGTCAAGATGCAGCTAGAGGCTACTTTGTCCGAATTTCAATATGTTGTAAGTCATTCTCGATAGTCGACGATGAACTGATCGAATCCCCGTCGGTATCTCCCATTATGTAGGGGCCAGTCCTTAACAATCTTCAAAAATCCATATTTGTCTTTCCAGCACAAGGCTCAGACTCTTGAAATAGCATCATCTATTTATTTGCACTATCTTCGCAAACAAGCTGTAAATTCATATTGTCCATGCAAAACCACACCAGCATGTTTGCATTGTCATAGAGGAGCTGTTTAGGTATGCGCGAATAAGTCTGACCGAGGTACACTCAGTCCACCTTTGCATGCCGTCCCAAGCTAAAGAATTCCTGAATGAGCTTTTTATTCTGGCAGGCAATGTCATCAAAGACAAATATTGAATTTGGCAATGCTTCATTCGGTGGCATGACTGCATCAATATTGTTGCAGGGAAAATAACCCACACCATCCACAGCTTCCAGTATTCGTGCCATTCATTATTAATGTTGTTACTGGAGTGATTTTGAATATAGGTACACTGTCTCTAACCGAAGACCATTCTCTTCTTCTATCAGGCTCAGTAGGACGCACATATTGCCACATTTTGATGGTCCCATAATGATACAGTGCACTGTATTCGGAAATAAGCTTGTGACGGATCCACAAATATGACACAGTGTATTCCAGCAAGATTATTTAATTTACAATGTATCATTTACTTTTCAGTCAACAATTTGAGAAAATACAATAATTTATTTCTGTGATACAGTGAGAAATTATTAAATAATCTCTAGCAATATAAGACTACGTGTTTCAAAACTTTTCAAGCATTTAGAAAACCAACATTTTTTATGATCACATAAAATATTTAACATAAACTTCATTATTTAGAAATAAATATCTAGCACCATTTATTTTGTGTAATGCAATACAAAGAAGGGGCTATTATCCCTGAAACATAAAGTTGGAATAAAATGTTAACACAACAGGACTATTTCCCTTTTGAAAATTATACTCCAATACAAACTTGCATTCAATCAGCTTTCTGGCTGGGACATTATTCATAGCATATTTCTGTAAAAACACCTAATATTTAAACACCATTTGTTTGGCTGCGATTGACTAGATAGGTTACTACACAAGTGCTCTCACAGAGCGATACACAGCGTGCCTTCTCACAAATATTATTTCTAAAAACCGCCCTCAAATTGACACTTATATTACCTTTAATAAACCACTACTAGTTGAAAGGGCATTTACGAAAGGTACAATTTTCTTGGATGCTAATAGGACATAATATCTTTCTCAATTTGTGCACTTCATTTCTTTTATTTGTAATGCCAAAACTATACAAGATAAAATGGTTATATTCGAAAATCTGATTAATTTGGCAAATATTAGATTCATTTGAATGTTGATGGGGGGGGGGGGGTTGGTTGTATATTTCCCCTCCATAAATTTAATAATGGTCGCTAAATGAGAGCTAATGGGCACCATATATATATATATATATATAGAGAGAGAGAGAGAGAGAGAGAGTGAGCGAGAGTGGGGGGGGGGGGGGGTAGGTACACCCATCGTGGAATAATTTCCCAATGTGAAATACAGAGTTTAAAAATGGAGGAATGCATGTCATATGACGGAATCCCCCCAAACTAATGCCACGCCAAGTTGCGAAGCTGCCGCGAGAGCACCAATCACCTCCTGTCAACACGAGATGTGTATTGAGTGTTATAATTTTTACGGAAATTAGAGTTTTTTGTTTGGGATTGTTTATTTTGTTCAATAAAAGAAAATCTCAAGTATTATAAACTGGGTTTTTGGTCATTTAAGTAGGGTATTGGTAGAGAAATTCAAAACTATATTAATATACAAGCAACAAAACCAACAAGTTAGACTTCAAAATGGCGTGTTGTCCCCTCAATTTGAAATAGAGCAAGGTGCCTGATCTGAAGTATTCCACATTGGGATAAACATTTTCAATCTTAGCTCCTGCATTATAAAAAGAAATTCCGTTTAATCTCTTCGTTAATTTGCGTACTAAAGTTATTTTTATTATTCATGTTGGGTAAAAACATAAAATATTTTCCTAATTGGGTTATTATACATATAAGCCTGATAATTAGCATAAATTCGCGAATGAAGACTGAAACTTATTTTCATACCATATGCTAAGTTAAAAACAGCGACAAAATGACAGTAATTATTTATGTTTTAGTAAGGTTTTCCTATAACGTGCTGAATTTCATCAAAGTCGTCCTTATTTACAGATGGCAGACAAAGGCCCGCCTAGCTGTAGGTGGGATAAGGTATCTAATAAATTATCTTTTTGAAATTAGGCGCACTTGCGTGTAAATGGCTAATAGTACAAGAGCCAGTGAGAGATCGACTTACACCCATCTGATAACCAGATGAGACATATTTTTTTTGAAATTATATTAATTAATGAACACGCCTATGATAGCTTGCCTATTGCAAAGCTGTCATGACTATTTTTAATTAAATTAATTTTAATTACTTTTTTTCGTCACCTTCTCTCTATTGATAACCAACCAAATTTAGCCCCAAATGTTAATTTTCTATATGGAGAATATGCCAAGGTAGGCTTGCTTACTTATTTCCGGTCATAGCTACCTGGCAAGCAGGTATGAACAGGTAAATCAATATAGGTAACTACACCGAGCTGATAACTAATCGAAATTGGCATCAAAATAAAGATTATTTAATAACAAATATAATGGTATAGGCTTGCCTGCGAAAAATCGGTCATAGAATATTATTGCCGTGCGTTAAAGTTTTAAAATCGGAGCAATTAAATATGTGCGAAAGAGAGAGAGAGAGAGAGAGAGAGAGAGAGTAGAGCGCCCGAAGTCTGTGCGATAGAAGAGGATACAACATAGCAGCTGTGCGAGACGTGTCCGTTGAATGTACCCGAGTGCGCATGCTCTTTTACATGCGATTAAGGGAGACAACGTTTATTTACTGTCGAAAATCATCTTGAGACAACACGTGTTCCATGTTATTGTTAATTGTGCTGTAAAAAACATGAGTAAAAAGTGTTTTTTGTGTGATTCAAAAAAATCAGTTATTAATTTTGACGATCAGTTTTTCGAAGTGTGCTCACTAAAATTGGCTTTTCGTAAAAAACGGAACTTTAAGAATGGAGATATTGAGCTAACCAAAGAATCGTTGGATTTTGTTGGTTATCATTCCACGTGTTATAATAAAGAATTTTATAATGTGATTTTCCTATGTATTCTATTTAGTTTTGTAATAAACGTTTTTTATATCATAATGTATGAAATATAATTTTTCTGTGTTAATTAATTATTTTCGTTTTACTCTACTTACATTTTCGAACTTAATATTCACTTTAAATAATTCTGTATGCATAGTTTTTTATGTATTTATTTAATTAATTATTCTGAAATTAGTAGACTTCTAAAAATATTTTGGATTAATATGAAAAATAAATTATAACCTAAACATGTTTTTAAAAAAATTATGCTTGTATCTTCTTGAAATTTCGAAATGTGACAAAATTTCAAAAAAAAATTTCTCACAATAAATTTTTTATTTAAAAAAAAATTTAATTTGTCTGATGTCTGTTAATTTCTGCATTAATGATTATTATATACCTATCAATTAATTTATTTTATATTAATGTGATGATTATATTCTAAATAAAGTTTATTATTCGCGACTCCAAATTCATTTTCGACAGTAAATAAACGTTGTCTCCCTTAATCGCATGTAAAAGAGCATGCGCACTCGAGTACATTCAACGGACACGTCTCGCACAGCTGCTATGTTGTATCCTCTTCTATCGCACAGACTTCGAGCGCTCTACTCTCTCTCTCTCTCTCTCTCTCTCTCTCTCTCGCACACATATTTAATTGCTCCGATTTTAAAACTTTAACGCACGGCAATAATATTCTATGACCGATTTTTCGCAGGCAAGCCTATACCATTATATTTGTTATTAAATAATCTTTATTTTGATGCCAATTTCGATTAGTTATCAGCTCGGTGTAGTTACCTATATTGATTTACCTGTTCATACCTGCTTGCCAGGTAGCTATGACCGGAAATAAGTAAGCAAGCTTACCTTGGCACATTCTCCATTTAGAAAATTAACATTTGGGACTAAATTTGGTTGGTTATCTATAGAGAGAAGGTGATGAAAAAAAAGTAATTAAAATTAATTTAATTAAAAATAGTCATGACAGCTTTGCAATAGGCAAGCTATTATAGGCGTGTTCATTAATTAATAAAATTTCAAAAAAAATATGTCTCATCTGGTTATCAGGTGGGTGTAAGTCGATCTCTCACCGGCTCTTAGACTATAAGTATATGTTGGTTTTTGTGTTCGTTTGTTTATCCTGGCCGGGGTGTTTCAAGCATGTGTATGAGGTGTGGAGATTTGCGACTGTTACTTCGTTTGTTGAACCTTGTGAGTGTACTGCACGCGCGCTGAGATGCTCGCCTGTGCTTGACATCACGACGGGCAGCTGCTTGGCCACCCTCTCTGGAGGTCATGGTCATGTATGACGTGACGTCGGGACATGTTGAGTTGTCCTGCTCACGTGCTGCGTGAAAGTCGCTCTCAAACACTTTCTAAACTAATTACATCCCTGAAATAATACTATTGTTTTCCATCTATACAGCAATGTCTTATTCTACATAAAACCGCTTTTATTTATTATAAATATTCCTGAGTGTTATACCTATAAACATTTATGTGTAGCATTTTACGATGTGCCTAGTCTTTTCTTTACTTATCTTATTTACATTAATACAAGTGTCCAAAAAAAATATTTTGTTTTAATATTAAATATTTATTTTCGTTCTAAAGCTAGCAATTATTTGTGCAGTTTATTAGCATAATTATTTAGTGCCTGTGTTCTGTTTGGATACTGTGTGAATCTCCATTTATTTATTTATAATTATTAAATTCGTTTAACCGTTTATTACAATCAAAATGTACTTAAATTGTTTTCATTCTTTTCATAGTTAAATATATATAAATAAAATATCATCACAATACTTGCAAATAAAATAATATTGCACTTGATCCAAACACTAATAAACAATGAAGTACTGCTGGCTCTTTGACATTTCTTAAAGTTTCTCAACAGTTGTTGCCACCAACACTATAACAATGGAATCGGGGGATTTGCAATCAATGAATTTTACCCTCAGGAGATCGGATATGCAACGTGGCCCCATGGTACACATGCAATTTACTGTGTAGCGTACAAGACCCCCAGCATACGTTTTTTACCTCTCTGCAGTCACTCCTGCTGCCTAGAGACTACTCGACAGAACATCACAAAATATAGGCTCCCATATATCTCTCTCATCTCTCACTAGCTCCTACTGTCTGCGGACCACTCAACCGGACAGTTGAATCAATAGGCTCAAAATTATCTCTCTTCTCTCGGGGCATAATCCCGACAGAGCCCCAAGTTCTTCACTCATGTGCAAAACAACACAGTGGGAGATCCTGGATGTGTGGCTAGGCCGTCAGTTCCCCCAAATCCCCGCGACTCTCGCGAGAATCGAATTGGCGACGACCTGGGTAAATTACCTAAACGACTTAATTCAAGTGGGTAATCTATGGATTCGCTATGCATAGGCGAAATGGGTGTGTCTATAACACTGATACCCTTGATAACATTGATACCCTTGATATTTAATTTATCCATCTCTCGTAGCTTTATTACAGCCCATTCAGTATTCATAACATACCAGCATCAAGTGTGTAAAACTTTTTAAACTAAATGTTATGGACAGCAGTGAAAAGCATGTGTAGCAATTATACAGGTGCGAGTTTTTTACGTGTATTTCGTCAACTCATGGCAGGCGGCCACACGGTAGTTGCTGACACGCATGAGGGGTTAGAGGAGATATGTTATCGCTGCAATGTTAAAAATCGCAAATGGGTCGCGTTGCCTAGCCGTGACCCGGGTCTCCTCGTACCATGTAATGTAGCCCTCTGATGCCGGAAATATGTACGCCTTTAAAGCTATGGTGCCCAGTACCCCTTATGAATACTTGAATTGAAAAAAAACTTCTTAATATTAATCTAACCTATATGTAACAACAAAAAACCTAGTCATAATACTGATGTGTAATTTAATAAAATGCATTTTTAATTTGAGCAATGTAAATTTGATAATTGATTTTAATGGAATTTAAATATTTTATTTAGAATGGCTTGGCAAACCACTGACTCATATATAAACGTTGTGTAAAACTTATGCAGTGAATCACTCACATATTATTTAGTATAAGCTGACGGATTCATTTATCTATATTGTTTAAGCATAATTTAACACATAATGATTATTGATATTTATTTTTAAAAAACTTTTTAAAAATGTTAATCTATTTAATTTTAGTAAAAGGGTTTTCATTGTTAGGTTTGAGAATACACATACGACGATCGTAACTGACGTCCTTACTTGTACATCTGCGGTCCCTGGTAAGGGTGAAAATCTGTGAAGTGTGAATTATGTTGTTCGCTGTGTAAATCTTAGTAAAGGAGAGTATCTCTTAACAGTTGTCTCTCTCTCTCTCTCTCCCAGAAATACATACAAATTTGACGAAATGATGTTTACGTTTTAGGTTAGGAATTATTATAAAAAGATATAACAAATTAAATTACATCGACAGGACATATGGCCACCAAGAGTAAATATCTAATAATAAGACATATGAATCTGAATATACAAAATCAACACTTTCAACCAGATTATCCCACAAAACATCAACCCTTTTATTTAAGAGACCCTAATTAATATTCTACACCTACTACAGAAAGGAACAAAGTAATTACGTTAATTTAATGATAAATTAAAAGAGATTTAACATACGGAATTGATGAAGAAAAGAGAAATTAAGATGCTGCTCACTTTGGATTGGTATCAGAATTTGAAAGACAAATATGAAATACTCTCTACATTCTTCCTTACAATATGTGATTAAATGAGTATAAAGGTAACCAAACTATTTCAAACTGAGAAAATAGTTTATAGAAATAAGGTGTCAGTCTTTGGTATTAATCTATTTAAAAACAGCTGTTATCACTGTTAAGAAATCATTCAAAGTTGCCAGCTTGTCCTTAATTACCCGAATTCTTAAACTGGGAATTCTGGGAAACAGGACCGAAGTAGTACATAAACTTTCTTAAAGATCGGCTGAAGATATAAGGTGAACTCCACCCATTTATATAAGACTGCATTGAAGAGAGCTGGAACAGAAGATGCCCAAACGAAGTCCATCCTAGATATTGGCCATCTGTGACACGGGCTCGAAACTCCAGTAGATACCTCCGGATAGAATTCCCACAGTTGCAGAAACACTCTAACAGTACATCTCGACACATCATTTTACCAAACTCTTCTCGTGATGCAAGATGATATATTTTTAAAATACTGGAAAACGCTATTAACATTCAGCTTGAAAGATTGCAAAACATTTTAATATCTACATGCAGCGATAAATATTCCAGACATTTCAAAATTTCCTTTTCTTGATGATTATTATTATTATTATTGACCTTAAGATTTTTTTTCATTGTTTCCCCAGGTAACTCAGACAAAAAAAGTAACATAACTCCAAAAAGAATTTTTGATTAGGAAGTGTTAAACCGAATGGAAGGATGATCTAATTTAACATTGTTTTCACAAACATATGTATATAACATTCAATTGAAATGCAAACAAAAATAATTTAAAATTTTAATACTATCATATTAATCATAAGAAAATGCTTTGTATCCTGTAATATTCGGAAATATTACATTATATTCACATTTAACTTACTGCTTCTATCTTGTTGAGATAAGGAGTCTCTCATGACTACAACTTTTCGCCACTCCAATTTGACCGTCATCTTCCCTGTCTGCTACAAGTTTGCCTGTTTTATCAGCCGATCGCCATCCCAGCTATATTACGCATTTTTCTACTCTTAATACTCCCTAATATGACATGTATATTATTTAATAATACTTCAAGGGACTCTACCTTTTGAAGAAATGATGTGTGTTGACACCGAACGAGAAAAAAATACTTGTTACTGCAGTGACATTTTCTGAACCATAGACATGTGCAACCACCTGGCTCGCGCACCCGTGCAGGACTGAAAATGGCCGGCGCATCTTTGCCTGTGTGTTTACTTACCTGCCCGTTTGGGGCGCTGGACGGCGGGCAGTTGTGGGCAACAGCCGTAAAGATGGCACTACTGTGCCGGAAATATTGGGATCTCCAGAACAATCTATACTTGTGATAATTAATCTCGTAGTGTATTTTTGATAAAGGAGGCGCTAGTTTCGCCGGAAATTATCGTTGATTGGAGGACAGTTTAAGTCAATAAGAAATTTGGTGGGGAAGTTTTCCCCTGTTAATTTTTTGACTATAAATAGTTCCTCCAGCGGGCTGGTCGGGAGAGAGACCTGGCCGTTGAGGGTTGACCAGTACAGCTGCAGAATATGAGACAAGTACACAACATTAGGGCCATAAGGCCAGTTTGCTTTAGAAATGGGTGTTGTTACCCAGGAATTTTGTAGAGTATTGGAATTTTCCTGGTAGTATAAAATTTTAGCACGCAATATAATTGATTGTAGATATTTTAAAAGAAAATTATTTTTACGCATTGTAAAATGTTAATGCATAAAGTAAAAATATATTGTGAGACAAGTCACTCCTGCTAACGCCAGAGATTAAGTACAATAAATTCCACTGTTATGGAATTAAAAGAATTCACAGTCTTTAATATAATAAAATACTCTTTGCAAACCCCGATTTTTAAATCTTATACCTAAAAGTTTTAATACAAGGGATTCTATCCAAGTCTTATCACATTAGGCTTTTGTTTGAATTTTAGTCTATTGTATTTTCTAGATAGAGGTGGTTTAGATTGGCTATAGCAGTTGTTTTAACAAACCAAAAGACCAGAAATATTTAAAATTGTGGGGATGTTGCCCGTATATTGTCCATGCAATTTTCAGTCTTCAGAAAATTATAAAAGGCTGTTATCGGATATTTTGTATTTTAACTAAATTTTCAACTGTATAATATTTCAACCATTGTGTGCAAAAAGGAAATGCAATAGCTATCTTGTAGGTGTGGAAGATTTTTGTATCAGTATTATATTGAAATTTGAAATATGTAATGTGGGTATTGAGAGCTTTGAATATAGTTATTTTGTACCAGTATTATATTGATTGTATAAATTGTAATATGGGTATTGAGAACTTTGTATATAGCATTTTTCATAACTCACGTGTTTTACCTGGTAGTTAGTCTGTTAAACCTTTTTAAGCCATTAGCCCCTAGGGATTTATATTTCTGCTGTTACTACTTGGTCGTTGGTTTGTTTTGCTGGATGTATATCCTTGCTTGGTTCTTACCTGAAGGGCTACGCAAGAGCCTCATTGTTAAGACACATTATATTAAAAACCTTTAACTCATAATTTAATATCAATAAATGCAACTCATATAATTTACATATGATTTTAACATATTTCAGTTTTTACTTTTGGGCACTAGTATTAGTTATAATAATGGGAGATACACGATGTATTTTATATTTAATATTTATTTTTTATTATTTTAATACTTTACCAAGCAACTTTTCTGCTTCACACTCTATCGTAACTTTACTTTTAAATACTCATGTTAATTGGTTTTACATTCTGAATGTGTGGCTAAGAATTTTTTATTTTATTTTCAACATATTTTTAGCCTGGGTGGATGGGGCACTTAACTTTAGTTGGTGGGAGGTGGTAGTAAATTTATCCCTCGTAATAAATTACTATCATTCAAGTTAACACTCACGAAATTTATACACTTATTATAATTTTAACTTGTAGGTTTACATTAAAGTAATATAAGGGGGTTGATGGAGTTTCTAAGATTTGTATACAAAGAAGAGGTGGGGAAAAGCCTAGCCTTCACCAATGTAACTGTCCCATAAGGGGATTGTTCAATTTAAGTGGAGGAAGCATACTCAGGAGAATGGCTAGTTTAACCTCGTTGTATTAAAATATATAAATTCTCAACTGTTACATTATGAATTACGATATGATTTAGGTTATGTTACATTAACTATTTTAATTACTTCAGGGGAGCGTGACTTGGGCTATTATTATTGAGATGCAATAATTTTCGCTGTAATTAAGCTACGCCTTAATCTATAAACAGTCTAAAAGTTTATATGTATCGTCGTCACCTTAATGTTGCCGAAGGCTGATCCTCTATGTCTCTACGGCTGCGGTCGGAACTCCCGTCGACACCGCATTTTGACCCGTCGGCGGCTTGCTGTGATAAGACCTCGCTCGCTGCTCCGCCGGCACTAAAATATGCGCGCCATCTTTTCTTAAACACGGAACTGTTGTTAAAACGCCCCGCGGCTGGCGTGGGGTGCGATTCTCAGATGAATACCTTGAGTAGGCGGTAGGCGGCAGTAGTACGCCGTGCTCCCGCCTGTGAGCCTGCTTGTCGCATTCTTGGATATGAATGAAAAGCGACAGACGGGAGTTCGCCGATCACGCCTAAATATCGTAAATTTCTAGGCACCCCAGACGGTAGGCTATGTTCGCTGACCAAACAGAAAGAAATTCTGGGCACGTAACTTAATAGAACGTCTTCTAAACTTCTGTTGTACCCACGGAGCTGCGACAGACAAGCTGGCGGTCACCTGAGTAACAACCTCAAAGCGTATATGTCCATTTACGAAAAGGATTACGGGTTCTGTAAAACGTATTTATGTACAAAATGAAAGTTAGTGTACATATAAGTAACGGGAAACGTTTCAATTTACTCGCACGGTCATGATAAAGCAATAAACACTACATAAAAAATTAGTGATAACTATGGGCTTTTGTCATTTATATACCCTTTTACACGGCTACCTTACATATTGTGTGTGTAGCTCGATGAGACTCCTACCCTCATTGCTCAGGGGGAGGGTGGCGGGTTCGCGCCCCGGTGCTTCCGACGCGGCAGATGTTCAGATCGCTTGGCGCACTGGGAATTTGTTAGCAAGCTGGTCTCACTAGAGCTTCGTGAACGTCAAATGTGACAAAAACATCAAATGAAGGAAAACTGGGAGAAAAAAGTGGGATGGTGCGCGGGTTCGAGTTGCGTAATTTTAGATTCTAGAGTTCAAATCTGAATTGTATAACAAAATGTTTTAGTTATTTTATGTGATACATTTGATGCTGTTTATAATTTACGTTATTGCCAGAAAACATTTAGTTATTTAATACCTTTGTCTAAAAGAAATAATACTAACGAATGATACAAACTAAAGCTAAATAAAATAACCACAGGCAGCCGATTGCACTGTGCAGTTCATTGCGTATTATTGCTTTTAGACACAGATATTCTAGAAATAATCGTTTTCAGGCTATAACTTAAATTATAAACAGCAACACTTCTTCACTGAGCTACACACACAACTTACAAGTTGATTGCGTAAAACCCTCATTTGAGCTTTGTAGCACGAGTAGCGTTAAACAATACACATAAAAGCCTTGTATTTAGTATTGTGATATTTTTGCCTTCTTTTTGTTTTCTAATTGTATAAGTTTGTTTAGTTGCGGAAAAAACCAGATTGATTTTTATGCGCTTGTTGATAAATATTTTAATGATTTAGTGATGTTTTAATTAGTCGCGTAAATCAGACTATAGTACGTTATTTTTTATACATAATTAGAGCCGTTACTAACATTTTTTCCATACATAAATAGTCTAGTACTTGTACGCTGAAAATTAATTAAATTAAGTCTTCAGGGGAAAAAATCTTCATACTTTTTGGATGTACAACATAGCACATACATATGATATTTGATTTCATTTGTAGCCTTGCCAACTGCGGAATGTCTGCCATTTGCCAGTTGTTTTTGCCTGTTAGCACGTTAGGTGACGTGTGTATATGAACTCATGCATTAATTTTTCTCTTCCGCTATTGAAACTTTTATGCCTTTTGTTGTGCCCATGGGCATAACAAAAGGTAGTAGTAATTGGGTATCGTGTAGGGACAGCTTAACAAATAACAATCGGAAATCGGGCGGCGTTTATGGCCTCGTGGGAGAAGCTATTTTATTGTTGCAAGAGACCGGAATTTTGTCTGCCGTGTTTTGTAGATCCTAAATTAAGAGAAAATGGTGTAACGCTACTACAGTAAATGCCTGTTACTGACTAAACAGTATACATCGTTTCACGGCAGTGTGCTGTATCACAAAATAATCTTTCAAAACCCCTTTTATTTGGAATAATATTCAATAAATACTTTTTATTTTAACCTTAAATGTTAACTTCCGCGTTCTGTGGAATATACACACACTGTGTTTATTACTTACATTTGCAATATTTATTTTAAGAAGTGGTGGAATGATAAACAATGGCTGAAAGTAAAAAGTAACTGGGGCCTCAAAAGTGCTCACTTGACCGTGAACAGCCTATACCCTGAGAGAAGTTAATTCTACTGAGGTTAGGAACATAACGAGAGTTCTAATGGGAGAGTTTGGCATCGCGAGAACTTCTGCCGCTAGTTGCGCAGTGTTATAAATGGTAACATTTAAGTAAAAATTTTAGCTACGTGCATAATAAAAGAGAAATATTTTACTTAGTTACGAAGTTATTTTATATTCGATTTGTGATTACTGAAGTTACCCTTCTTTTTTAAACGTAGAAAATACAGAAATTCTTGTACTTTTCTGACACTAGCGCTTACCTAGTAGCGAAAATGTTTACTTTGCTAAACTTTACACATTGGTGTTGTCAACCTGTAGTCGAAGTAACGTTTCCCTGAGTACTCACAAATGTGGTGCTTAGTGTCTTTGTTTGGTGTAATTTTTTGGATTATGTTAAGCTTTGTTTGCATGGGACGGGGAATATCCTGGAAGTGGAACTTTAGCAAGTTCTCAAGAAATGTTGGAAATAACCGTGAATGTACTTAAGCGAAACCTGTCTGCGCAGCGTGTACAACTGACGGCTCTGTCCCGGGACGTAACACCTACCGTAAAGAGGGCTAAACACGGGCCGATATGATGACCCCATATAGCGTCCACGTCTCGTCGGGAGCCGAAATCGGTTCGTGTGTAGGTTGATCGGCCGATAAAATTGGTCGGGTGCGATGATCGAGAGCTAGGATGGTCTGGAGCCAAGACTAGTAGATTCGCATGCGGCACAGAACACTTCTTTAACACTTTTCTTCTCTTCTGACCAATTAGTTCGGCTTGTAAATCTCCGAAGTCTTCGGAAACGAAGTGATCCGAACAAATGCTTACATTTGTCGAATTTAACTTGTCTTGTCGCTTACAAACAAACACCCACTTTATTAAGATATCAGGGTCGTCTAGATATCTGTCACAACGCTCAGAAACGTTTTTACAGGTTGCAACCGCGTAAACGGGCATTTTATACAGTAGCCTATACAGTCACATTCATGGCAACAACGAGACACCTCCCCTTTTGTACGAGCGTAATAGCGCGTATCCAACACATATAATGTATTGAAAATACAAACAGCAAACTGAATAATGTAAAAACGCTGCGGTAATAACTACGAGCTCACAACGAAACAGGTCAGGTGAAACCAGGGTCCGATACTAGCAATGAACAACACGCGGCCCTAAGCCCTGCTGACACTAGCAGCTCACTTTCTCTACTTTAATTTTCAGGTTCATAGAAGAGATCGGGGGAAGAGGCCCAAAAGCGTCACTCTCCCACCAGAGAGACGCCCAAATACCTCTCTGGTTACTGCCGGCATCAAGTTAAAAATAAACAAAGCTCCCGCCCCCTCTCTTCTAGTATTTCCAACCCTATTAACTAAGAGCATGTTTCCCATACACTCTATCTCCTGTAGTATTCTATATAATTTAATTTAATTTAATGGGTGCAATAATTTTTTGAAATTTTTACTTCTCTGTCGCAAGGGTTTTTACTTCTCTCTTGACGGTTTTTCCCTTGCTCTTCATAGTTAAGACTAGCTCTAAGTACACTTAGGGAGGTAGTCATGGCCCCAAAAGTGCAGGCCATGGCTACCCAATCCCTCTTTGCCGCAATGCATGCATCCTTGCATGATTTTCCTTCCTAGTAGGCGTAAGTGGTCTAGCCTGAGACGCAATTAAATCCCACCATACCTTCGGGCCTTAACTTCACATAACACTTAGAATAAGGTAGTTTAGAAAGAAAAAAAAGTACGCGGCCCTAGACTCGGGAGAGCGCTGCGTCGCAGTGACGTCACGTGCCAACCTCCGAAGTGCCGTTACTCAAGCCAGCTCGCTCAACACGACCTATCATCGCTAGTGGGCTTGGTCTGGACATTCTAGTTTTTCAAATCGTCCCGACTTCCCCCTTTTCTTCCTGTCAACTGGATTGCGTGTACCTCCATCGGCACGATTCCCCGACCGCGAGTTTAGCCTTCTTCTATATTTATACATACATATACTTGTTTTGAGAGTGTGAAATCAGTTTATGGCTTCCATTTGGCTGTTAGCATGACATTACTCATCTAAAATAAATTTGATTTATTGATTGATAATTTAATTACTTTACTGATTGATAATTTCGGATGGATTCTCCAACCCAAAAGGGCATTTTGGACGTCATAACCACATCAGTCATGTTTGTACTGACATGTCAGGCAGCTGGATAGTGTCGTCTCTAGAGTAGCCCCTTGCCATTGGCTGATTGGTGAGGATTGGTTTAGATCGGTTCGGCTTGTGTGAAGCCCGATTTAAATCTGTCATCGAATCGCAGCAGTGCCGTGGGCGATGTTTGTGGAACCTAATTAACGTCTGGATAGTCACGTGGCTTCATAAAATGCATTCACCTGAGCAAATCGAAGCTATAAATACTGCTACCAAAATACGGCAATTTCGAAACACAGTTTCCACATTCAACAGTGCGTGCGTTAAAGCAATTACAGGCCGTAGCACGGGTTCGCTATCTCGGAATTTTTAGTATATCGAGTGATCATGAATTATTGGGAACCATAAACGAAAACAGAAATGGATATACGTTTAAAAAAATTTTATCATATGGGAGGTTTGACGTATCGTATCATAAAATGCGCTAAATTTCCTGTTTTGAAGGTATTTGCAGCCACGCGAAATACGTTCAATAAATAAACACATTAATTTTTTCAAATAAATTCACGAACTATTACTAACATCTATGTTCAGGGCAGTGGGTGGAACACTGAACACTGAACAAGTAGAAAACCATAATGAGGCATGTGCACAAAAAAACACAGCGATAAAAATAAACCAACGTTACACTCTTGCCATCGCTACAAGAGTGAATTTCGTTATCGTCTAAATATATATTTACCGTCTAAATGAAGCCTGTAGCAGTTTAATAAATCACAAATTAAAGTTTATAAATGTAGATGGATTAATTTATACTATGCTTTCCACAAAGGCTGTGTTTGTGTTGCAGTGAGTTGCAAATATTTTGTTGTTATGAAATTAATGTACATAATTCACATTGGTACTTAAGAGTTACAAATGTTGAATTAGAGCGAACAGTAATACATTTCACTTTCCAAGCTCATATAGTGATAACATATTTTAAAGATTTTTAAAATTATGAAGGTAGTGCTTGATTTATGCTTTGTGTATATTTGACATAAACAAACAAAATATATAATTAATTTATATAAAATTTAGCTTACATAACAGATATTTAACATTTATAGTTGCTCTTATAAAAAATCAGAATATTCTCTTTTTAAACCCAAATTCTTGAAAAAGATGAGCTAGATCTTACGGTTGTCTGGTAGGTGGTAGGCTATGTCAGCGTTATAGGCGCAACTCCGAATGTTACTCATCAGTAATTCCCATGTGTAAGTTACTCTCTTCGCCAAAAACCCTCAGCCATATATAGGCTGTTCACTATTAACTGGGCACTTTTCAATCCAACCTTTGAACTAAAAACACAGTCCCTTACTGCGTATATTTTAGTGGACACACTGACCAACACTGGGCGCCCAGTGAAGTTGTTAACGACGGTAGTAATGTAGTCCCATGCCTTAACGTTCAATTTAAACTGTTAATTAAACATTTGTGAATACAGCAATTATTTTTTTCGCTTTATAATTTTCTAATATGTGCGCATGTAAGAGTGAGTTAATTGTATAGTATTAATTTTTCGAATACTTTCACAATCTCACTCGACCTGCGCATAAATTACGTTATCTGATCTATGGCAGTGATAATTTTGCATGTGGTGGAAGAATACACAATGTGCATACAAGTAGATCTTAAGTAGGGCTTTCTAAATTTCTCAGTTTGCCGTGAACAGCCTATCAGCATTTCATACATCAAAATTTATGTACCAGCGTGGCGCCCACAAACATTTTATTAGTGACATCAGGAACACTTGATCATGCAGTACCCCGGTACTTATAATACCGAAAATTCAAATAACATTTTGGCGGCGAAAAATTTCCAACTACGATATAGTTCGTACACTGTGCAACAAAATGTAACTATAACAAGAACTTTTAAGACAGGCACTCGTGCCAGATAAAATTACAGAACGTATATACAAAACAGTCAGATCAATAAAAGGGGAACATATAATTTAAAATAGCTGTGTTAGTTGCGTGTACCTACTCGCTAGTGAAGCATGTTAAACATAGTGTGCAGTTTACTTTACCTTTGTATTTAATGTAACGGTGTTTTCACTCCCGTACATGTTGGTGTTCTTTTTAAAATCACTAAGATACTATTACATTAATCCTATTATATAATGACAGTATTAAAGACGGACAGACAGAGATCGTCCTAAATCCTTTGAAACTTAACAAAAGTTCTTCAACTTTTGAAGAGGGAATCCTCAGGGTCTAATACAGGTCACGGTCGAACTTCAGCAAGATCAGATTACGCAGTCACGACCTTTGACCCTAAAAACTCATTGTTAATTACTTTTTCCTGTAAAAGTTTTGTATTAATGCATAGAGATTATTGTATAGAGACATGAAGGTAATGGAATATCATTTTTTTTATTCTAAATGTCTCGCTATATCAAGTGTGGCTGCAGTGGCCAAGTGGCTAGAGCGATTCCAAGTGGGGCCTTAGTGGCTCAGTGGATATAACTATGTTAAGTGGAGCCGCAGTGGCCCAGTGGATAGATAAATATCAAATGGGGCCGCAGTCGCTTGAATGTTGAGTTAATTTCACATAATTTAATTATTACCTATATATATATATATATATATGTTTTTTTTTTCAGTCTTTGAATAATAACCAAATATTTTAACAGTGCAAATATTCTAGACACGTGACCATACTGAAAACGCGGCCACGGACTAACCCTTAGTCTAAGCGTTCAGATCATTGTTTCGTCCGCGATAGAAAACGTGTTTGTAAGACAACCATGGTTAGACTTCGCTCCCCGCTGGGGGTGTAGCATTTTCTATGAAAATGGTATCCTCGCCAGGTCCTTGTAATTATAATAGGGAACACGAAACCTTGCCGATGATACCCGAAGTCTGCCCGAAGTCAAGGTTCTCTACTCCCAAATGTGAGATTGTAATTTTATGCGCCCCATTATGTTAATTTTGAAAGAAATTCTTTATAATCTGACGAACTGTAAAATAAGTTTTGCTTTATTACTACAGGACTTAAAAAATAATTGTCACAAAATTTCTAAGTGAAAGTATTTTGAGCGTGGTGGAGTAGTAAGGGCTGCCGGGCAATTTCAAACGCCAAAACATGGCAAATTTTGTGCCTTTAACAGGACTGCCTGGTTCGTCTTGATTGCAGGTTGCATTGCAGGCCATCTTCGTGCACTATACAGCGATAATCAAAGCGCTCTCGTATTACGGAGCGGCCCACGAGCATGTGGATATGGGGCAAGGGGAAGATAAGTAGTGCATGAGTTCCAGTAGCACAGCAGGTAAAGGGCTTTGTCCCATGACTTAAAAAAAAAAAACAAGTTGAAATACAAGATGTTTCGCCTTTGTGTAGTTTTGTGCATTGGCGATCTTTTAGACGCAGAAATTAATTGTATAACATCAAAACATATAGTTTGTTCAATTACAAACTAACCTAGAGTCGAAACTGTTTCGAAAACTGCAAGACATCTCATTTGCCACACACACACACTCTCTCTCTCTCTCTCTCTCTCTCTCTCTCTCTCGCAGCAAATAATTTATAATATGTATGTAAACACAGAACTATTTTTGAACTCATGGACATCAGTAAGCAGCATATCTCAATTGTAAACAAATTTTATTTTATAAATGCCGGCAATAAATGTTAACGTTACATAAAAATGGGATATAAACACCAGGCACCTTCACCAGTGTGAATGTAATTGTGGTAGAATTGCCTACAAAAATTAATTAACACTCATCCTTTTTTAATTAAATTTTAATTTGCATGCTGTAATTCATACGCGATTTTCCTTCATAAATGGAAACCTTGTTCGCACCCACAGTGTTGGCGACATCGGTTGGTTGTGACTGTGAATAAGCTTTGTTCTATCTAAAGAAAAACGTAACTTTGTTGAACTAATACACATTTTTAATCATTATTTCATCTGTGTTTGGGCTACAATTAAGAGTCATTGTCATATCTTCAATTCTGTGTAACCAGCACATTAATAGAACCTTCTATTTCAGAGATATTTGCGGTGTAAGTTTTAAGTGATTCGCCCGGTATATGGATTAAAATAACCAACTTCAATTATGCCTTTTTTTTTTTGCTGACAGTATCTATTACGAGCATCAAACGTGCATCTACAATTCCTGTTTAGTCAGGTGTTTTGTATGACAGTACCACAGGAGTATGAGGCTTTTATATCATTTCGCAAACAAATGAAACCAATTTCCAATCAAATATTGTTATACTTGTAATACTTTACTAAGTCTTGTACGTACACGCTTGGAAAGCCAAAAGAAGTAGAATGGCAATTTTAAATACTGACAAAGTAAATACCAAATAGTTCAAAAGCTTCCAAGGGATGGTGATGAATGTATTTATACTAGTTCCTGGAAGTTAATATCACATTCCATTAATACATTTATAAGAACTAAAGAATGAAATAGAAAATATGAAAGACAAATTAGAAAACGGGATGGAAGGACTAGAGATGTGTCTTATATCCCCTCTCCTATCTCAAAACAACATCTCTCAGCTTCCAGCTGGTACATCTAGTTTACTCAGACGAGGCTCTGGCGATTATACATAACTCATTAATGTGCCGTAGAAAATAATTCTTTACGAAAACAAAATGAAAACAAATTTTGAATCTTGGCGTTGAGGATGTTATGTTATCAAAAAAGTTGTATGAACACTGTTGTAGATTAAGCTATGTCATATATATACACACATATACATATATACACCATGTTTTATTGAAATATTGTCCAATCATAGGGCATGTTAATAATAAGTATGATATATAATAATGAAATCTCCATGTTTCAATTTTACCATGGTATACCGAAGAAAAAATTGGTGATAATTAACACATTGTTCAACAGGAAACAGAATACATAATTTAAAAAGACAAATCAACTTTAGTTATATTACCTCAAAAGTATTAACATAACTAAATTTGTAACACAAAACATCTTTAAAATAAGTATCAACTGCATTGCACAGACTAATGAAGTTATTTAAAATCCTAATGATTAAGAACATCTAATAATGTGCGCAATATTCTATTTTAAATGTATCATCAAATACCTCGTTACAGAGAATATAAATAAAAAATTACAGCTACAATTGATGAGGCAATGTGTTTAAGTAAGTGATTGTCTATACAATATATTAACCCTTTCAGTCACAGTGGTAAAATATATAGGATATTTCCCATTTATTTATCAGCTCTGAACTTAGTAGCTAGAATGTATAAAGCAAATGAAAAGAAATAGAGTTTTTTAAAATAGTTATCTGATACTAGGAATATTGAAATTGAACATTCAACATTTCCCTTGAAGGTACTAAAATGTCTTATTTATGTTTTCAACGTAGCCAGGTGATTATTATATCTATTGTTGCAATTTTTTTCATTCATTCAGTTGCTCGTATTCTGTTTTGTAATGCAAGCATTATTACATTTGTTCAATTTTGCAAGTGTCTGAATTTTTTAGGGAAATTTTATCGCTTAAGATTTACGCGAATTCATTTCATATAACTGTCGTTACTAAAGGGTATGATTGGAGGTTGGCAGCTCTGGACTATTATAAACAACTGCTACCTAGAACATTACGCACAAGCGTGTTATTATCGGTTTTAATGTCTGACAGAACGTAATTCCGATACTGTTATAGTGATGAACAAAATATTCGTCTGTTGTAATACGTAAGTCGATGGCTTCGCCTGCGATTGAGAGGGTTTTAAAAAATTTGCAATTAACTAAACATACTAATTAATTAAACAATTTGGCAGCAGTTTAGTTCATCTTATTTTCTTCTTTTGTTTCTTGGAGATTGCCTTAGCCTGTGCTTCGAGGATATGTTGGGGTTATTTTATAATCCGACCACGAGCTCGACGAGAATATACAATTTCTGGAAGGAGACACTCCATGTAGAATACTGTCAGTTTTGGAAGCATAATTACCTGTCACTGTCTTTCCTTATCTTCACTTTGTCAATCAACAAACCTAAGCACATACGATACGTTTCCATAACATTATTGTTTACTGACATTCTCCTACAAGAAATTTTTTAGATAATGTTATTGAGGCGTAACCATCTATTTCAAAATTGGAACACTGCATGGCTATAATCATGGGTCTCTCTGGAATGTTAATTTTGGGGTAGACGTGGACATTATTGGTGATTATAAGTAAAAATAAAGTAACCAAATATTTATAACAAACACATTTGATTTGCAAATAGGTTGAGTGTTGAGGTAATACCACAACTTGAACAATTTTAATTCAGATGATGTTAGATTTTGTAACACGATGTTTTTTCCTACACAAAATACCATTCAAATCAATTTGCTATGTACTAGGTTCTAATTGTACCAAATGTAGTTCCCGGCGATTATTTCCCGATATAAACTTGACTATAATCCTCACGTACATTTTCAGTCTATAACTGCCTGGTTATAAAATTCACTATACATGTGCAGAAAACGCAATTAAACGAACTCTTATACAGTAATTTGTGTGTGTGTGGGAGGGGGGAGGGCGGAATTGTGTTTGGTAGAATATCCAGATTTTTAGTGAAATTTTACTAAGGCTTCAAAAAACGAGTAATGTTAATTTCTATACTTTAATTATTTTTTTAAACGAATAAACCATGGCCCATTTCCTATTAAAATTGTATGAAATGGCATATAGGATTAATATTATATATATACACACACACACGCGCGTGAGGCCACACAATGGGGAACTGGTCAGGCCAATCACCTCCTATAATGGCCACCCGGGTTTGAATCCAAAGGGGTCACACCCTAATTTAGTATGTGGGAAATGTGGCAAACGTTTACATAGGGTGTTTTGGGGTACTCGCGTTTCCCTCCCCAATGCATTCCGTTGTTATTTCATCCCTACGTTATCACATTCCGTTCATTATTCTCCCTCCTCTTGGCGCTAGTCACCTCAAATCAGGTTCGTTGGTCCTTCCTAAAATGGGAACAACATAAGGATATGATATATATAATATGTATGCTTTCAAATTCGCTATTAATACAAGTGAATTATCTTTATATAATCGAATTTCACTTAGCTGCATTTAGCCATACTCATAAAATGATGAGTATAAATAAATAAGTTTTTATTTTTATTTTTTTTATTTTTTTACCTACCTTTCGATGTCCACGCAGCAAAGTAACTTACTTCTCGTTCTATTACGTTAAGTTGGCCTTGAACTTGGTATAAATATGGATGTTCTTATTTCAACCTCAACGTGTCATTTTCTCTACGTATAAATTTAAGCTTTCCTGCAGTGAAAGCCTGGAGACATATATTTTTCTGAGGAAGGACATTTTATCTCCACGATTGCACTTTCTTCTATGATGCCACCAGGGGTTGCTCCAAGATAAGGGTGCTCTTTGTGAATAAAGAAACCACACTTTCAATTTTTTCCCAAGTATTTCACTGACTGAGAGCAATGCAGTTGCCTCAGTTTCTATACCCCATCTTGTATCTGCATTTACAGAGAATGTCGGAGAGCGGATATATTCTACTACAGAAGCACAAGAAGTCATATTTCGCATTTTACATATTTTACCGAAACATGACCCAGTGATACATTTTCGCCTTTGCTGTCTCCATTCTTGTGAAGTAGTTTGGTCTTTTGTGTTACTTTGTAGTGCCCTTCGTTCACCGTTACACTATTCTTGTAAAGATCAAATACTCTTCTTTAAGGACTGCGAGCTTATCATCAGGGGTGTCTGGTAAAGGCTCTGCTGCATGTGGTCCTTAATGCTCATCTGGGCCTGTGCTGCTATACTTCAGTGATCCTTTTGCAACTGACTTCTTTCGGCATTGGCGTAATTTAATGCTGGGCCTGTTCTGTGCAATATATTTCTTTGTAAAGACTCCAGGACTCCTATTAGTCAATGTTTTGTGTACAAGTCTATGCAACGCACTCTTTGAGTTGTGCGCCACAACTGCACACTGACTTCTTCCCTGGAATGAAAAATAAAAATTGTGAAATAAGTACGAAAATACATATTATGTATCACGTACTAAATGCTTTAAGCTTAATGGTGACAGTTCTTTATCGCCTAAATTATATTTATATAAGATACAGATGTAACACAGACTGATTTTATAACTCATATTCATATTTAAAAAATATTATTTCTATGAGCGGTAAGTTATGTCATCACAGATGTCAACTTTCTTATTGCGCTATTTAATATTTGGTAGTAGGTGTTTAGATATAATACCGTAGGGTATATTGTTTTAAATGTAAATAACAATTAATTTATAAATATTATGCAAGTCTGTAAACATTAAAAGCTTATAAAAACGCAGTAAAATGATCAGCTATATATATTTTTTCCCGTGCACCATTCCATTCGCGCTTTCATATATTAATCAGCTCCCAAATATTTTAGGTATGTTAAAAATTTTTGGGAACATACACATGTATTCATGCAATGAAGTTGGCTAAAAACAATACCACACGCTGCTGACGGATTAGAAATTGCAGCAAACGTTGCAATTACATAGGATGAAAAATTATTATTGCCTAATTATCAACCATATATTGAAATTTACTGGCGTCACCTGAAATGAGTGGCGCATGCTGAAATTAATACGTTTTTCACCTATAGTTTTGGCAACCAAAGAATTAAATTGCTCCACACAGTTATTGTCAACATCTTCAATTAAACTGTTTGTATGGTGAGCAACTCTGTTCATTGCTGACTGCATTTCAGTGAGAATCCCAGTTTCTTTCATAGCAGGAGCCTCATTTCTCTCTTCTGGCTTCAGACCGTTATAAAATTATCCTCTCTCAGGACAGTGAAAGTGGTCGGTAAATATATGATAAGGACCATTCAAAATGTGTTTTCTCAATTGTTCGCAGCTAACGTTTCGAGGAAGGCCTTCAGATTTTCTATGTCGTATAGCTTTAGTAATACCTGAACGCAGTCGCAAATATGTTTTCTCTGATCTTACTTCTTTGTTGAACTGTCCCAATATTTTTATTGAGTGATAATTCCCGTAGCCTGTTAGCATAATTTCGTAGAATATGTTTTCTGCATTCTATTTTTTCAACGAGAAAATCTGCAAATATTTAATCAGTTTCTTATGAACACTGCTATTCCCGTCACCAATCAATCGTGCATATCTGCAAAGAAAAATACTATCGAGAAAATTAATTAAATGACATCAATGCATAACATTTTAAAATATTTTAAATTTACAAATCAGATAAAAATTTAAGTTAGTAAAATGTCGTATTACCACTTACTTAATTCCATGTAGCGGAACACTTTTTGTGAAACCTGCTACAATCCCATCGACTTCCATTGCAGTTGACGCTCCTGTCCAGTTTTTGTAACACTTATGCAGAGGAATATTTGATTTCCTGATTTCGATCACATATCGCACAGATACTTATTTCTCACTGCTAGGCGTAGAACTTGTTTAGTTCGGTAGCCTACTATAACAACCTGCGAAAGAAAAAATCAGTTTGTGATATGTGAGAATAACTGTATAAAAATATAGATATGTATAAAAATATAGATACGTATAAAGATACGAAATTCGTGACATTGCTTACTGTTCCAGGCAGGGAATTATACTTATTTCGGTAGGATCTTTTTTCCCTACATGCAGTCTGCAATAACTGTTACTAATGGGAAACCTTCTTTGTCAACATCACCACATTTACGGGCTAATGTGGCTTCATATATTGCCGCCTTTTCCATTTCTTTGTTGGCTACTTCTTGGAAAAGAGTTGACACTTGTATAAAATATGTGGACATTGGCGAAAAATCCAAATTTTTGTACTAATGTAATACGTAACGCTCTTCTAATAACATCACCAATGCAGTATTTCTTTGGTAATTGTAATTATGTTAATTTTTTTCAATAGTTATAAGAACAGACAGCGAAGAAACGTTTATCGTTACCATCCTGTTATTGACGAGTATTTCACGTTGATTTACTCATAAAAGGCATACCAAGTGCCGCAAAGAATTCTCCAAGCTGCGAAAATCCTACTCCTATAGCCATGGAATCACTAACAGCAGCAATATTAACATCCATACAGGTTTCTTCTTCATCATAACTTTCAGTCTGGATTTTCTTTTCAATATTGCAATTTTTCACTTGAAATTTACTGTACTCACGAGACCTTGGCGTGTATCTTTAGTTGCTTCCATGTCGGAGAATGAGCAGCCAAAAGTAGCATGGTCATTAATGCTCTGTACGCTTGAAAACATATGACCAATGTCTACAATTTTGCGTCCTTTGAGCTCCGTGTCATCATGTAGATGTGGGATATTGTTTGGAAGTAAACAATCTTGTGTTGAAATACTATCAGTATTTATTGCTTCTGAAGCCCCGTAAACAAGTGTAGAAAATACTTAAATATTATAATGTCGTTCATTACTTCACTGTAAACATTTTTGAACTTTAAAAAAAAAATGCTTGGAAACCCAATTGCCAAAAGAATCCTTC
The DNA here is from genome assembly GCA_029891345.1 of Dryococelus australis. Taxonomy (NCBI): domain Eukaryota; kingdom Metazoa; phylum Arthropoda; class Insecta; order Phasmatodea; family Phasmatidae; genus Dryococelus; species Dryococelus australis. The sequence goes on from CM056993.1 coordinate 264,699,972, forward strand.
GTGAAACCACAAATGTTTTTCATGTAAGAAATATCATAACACACTAATTGCGAGATGTCTATATTTGTAATATTACACCAAATTTATATGTTAACTTCATTGGTAAGTTGTGTGTGTGTGTGTGTGTACGTATCTATGCATTGTTATGGAACATGAACGAGTTTTAGTGTGCGACGGCTCGCATGCAACGCCGCGAGTAGTTTCAATTGAGGCAATAAGTATTGCAACATAAGAAAACATGCAACAACAAATTTCCCCACCCGCCAACGGGAAACCAAGGACTCCTAGAATTACAAAATGGAAGTAAATTACAAATATTAACAGTAAATACCAAATCTCGTACACTTTTAGTTACCGCTATCTAAAATATCATAATAAAAATAAATAATTAAATCAACTTTAAATAACGAAAGTATAACAGTATGTGTGTATATATACATATATATCTTGTAACTGTCCTAAACTACTACACCGAACTAATTTATGAGTGACATGACTGTGATCACAATATTATATTATTAATAATATAATGTTTAACTGTTAACATCTTTAAGGAGGATTACAAATTCGCATTTTACTAGTTTACTATATTAATATAAATGCATTAATGGCCGTAACATTAAGTTGGATAAAAATAATATTTGGCCATCTCCAAGCGGGAACGAGTACAAGTGTTGACACAATAGCTATTAAAGTCGTATAACAACTTAAAATATAACCTTGAAAAGTAAGTTACGTGGAAACGAGAAACAAATATGTAAACGCATTAAAACATCGCACAAGAGAGCTCATTTCGTTAAAAAAAAAAAAAAAAAAAAAAAAAACACACACACACACACACACACACACACAACGTAAAATCTGAAAACGATTGCGAAAAAAAAAACTGAAATTCAAAGAAGCTCTTAGAACAGTTCAAAATGTGCTCAATTCTTCCAATCAAACTACTACTAACCACTACTAACTAACTACTACTTACTACTACTAACTACTTACTAATACTACTGAAAAAAGAGGGACGAATGTACGAAAAGGGGCTGAAACAATACCATGACCCTAATCAGAGCCCTTTCAGCCCATCTTAATAAAATAAACACAATACACGACACGTTAAAAATTATTCAACTACACGTGACTAAATAGTATGCGAGACAGGATAGTCATGTAAAAGGCGACTCTCCCCAAAGATTGTCTGGCACGCTTTTAAGGGCCCTGCCACAATTGCGCAGACGTGTCTGGCCGTACCATCCGTGTTGATGACGCAGACCTCGATACCGAATCAGATTGGTCCATGTAACCTCTGACGTCAGATGTCACTTGTTCAAACGGTTGGTACAGTGCTGGCCGCCTTGAGCTCACCAAGTTCCAACTTTGGTGAACGGAGTGATCAGACTGTACCATCTGCATCTGACGTCATAAGTAGCTAACACCAGTGATACGCGAGACAAGTGTAAACAGATAGCAAAATCGTCCGAAAGCAAATATACAGGTGTAAAACAGTATTTTGTTTTCTTGGCATTATTTGGTCCTGGCAGTAATTTAGTATTATTAACGTCTGATAAATTTGCGTCTCATAGAAAACTTAATTTGCCACAATTTTTTTAACATTTGTCCAGGTGACTACTTTAATACCAAGAGTTACTACTTATTGTTCAGACACGTATTATTATATTGCCAGAACACATTTTCGGCAAAACAATTATGTCCGAAGAAAACAAACAAATGAAATAAAAATTCCTGCTAATATGCTGCCATTTACGTATGCATCCACACTGAAACCGAGCGCATCAGATAAAACAACTGTAGTATTCAACTTTCCAGACGACACGGACGGACAACATGGCCAAACAGCTCAGACATACATATCTACTAAATTGTGGCAGTGCCTTAAAACCGACACAAAACTCTTATGGCACGTAACGAGAATGCCACATATGGTGCAGTTGAAACCTACACTCTCAAACCAATTCCAACAAATAAATCAAAATAATCGGGGAAGATAATACAAGTTTCTATGTAAATACAAATCAGAGGTTACAATCAGTGAAGTATTGATCACTGAAAATCCAGTTAACAAGGTGTTACCGACTGGCGACTCACTGGAATTCGCTGTCAACCAGTTAACAAGCCAGTGAAATTCACTGAAAATAAGTATGAATCACCTTGAAATCAGTGGCATTCAGTTACGGAAACAATCAGTACTATTTCACTAACTTCAGTTGCTCATTTTTGAGCGAAAGTACTGAAATTTCACTGAAGTAGTTGATTTCTCACTGATTCGAGTTTGGAGTTAACGAAAATGTGGATTAAAACATAATGTAAGCATAATCTCAGGTCATTGGTGTTGACCCGTGGCGACACTTTTGGTCGGTTGCTCACACGATTTACGCTTTCTAATTTTAAAAAAAAAAAAATCGTGGGTTATTTGCGTTTATCTATATATTTTTTTCCTTTTCACTACCATTTTCGCTTTCGTTGGTGAACAAGTAAGGCGGCATCACGTATGAATGCACAACGTAATTGTATTTTTTTGAATAATACGTTTTTTCTTATAATTCCCTTGCTGTAATACACTGACATGACATTTCATTCTCCGCGTATGCTATGGAAATGCAGCAAACAAGTACAAAGTATATTCATAAAACAGAGATATAACACTAATTATTGACGTGCGTACAGTTAGCAACACTTTTTTCAGCGATCAGATAGTTTATGTCACACTGTTGTGTAGTAATACTTAAGCCAAATGTATACAAATATAAATTAGTAATATTTCTGGACCTGTTTTCAAATGCGGGAAAATTTTGTCACGATTATCACCTTACCCACCATGTTAACACCGACGCGATATTCCTGTGACTTAAATGGTATATGTCGGGTCAAAAAAACTATGAAATTAGTTAGCGCAATAACATATTTTATTAACTAAGTTTTTTGTCCCTTTAACTTATGTGAAGAGAGATTGCAAATATTTCACTCACATCTGTATTTAATAAAAGCATTAACTTAATTTCGAGACCAACATAAATTCCAATCTTATAACTGAATAACAATTACTTCTCCAAACCTTGCCTTACCTATATGCATTACTTTATTGCAGAGGCATGGAAACACGATCGCACTTACAAATTGTCAGAAAACCAGTATTTTACAGTACAACAATCATCTCAACTTAAAATTGAGTTGTCAATTTCTGGTTTCTGCAAATCATAACCCATAAAGAATATTTTATCCGCTATTATATGTATGTTGACGATTGTGTTGTCAACATTTTATAGTTTTACGTAACTTGTATAAGTATTTTTTTTTTGTTTTAAATCAATTATATTTTAATATGCTTTAGAACAGTGTTCATGTATGAATGTAAGAAAAACATAATGCCTTATTTCTCGGTGAGAAATAAAGAGAAATAAATAAATAAAAGATTTTAATGAATTTTGTATTATTTATTACAAATGCATCATCCGCTTCAAACGTTTTGGAGTACTTTCAAGAATATGCAGTTGCAAAAATCTTTATGTAGCGCCTTTATTCCCGGTTGCTCGCATACGAAAGACCCATTTCGCGTGTCCGCCACTAGACTAATACTAGATCGAATACGAACTTCGTAAAGCAACTCATGGGAAGCGTTCAAGAATAGCAAAAGCTCATTTTATACTCCTTGTTTCAGACTAAAATGAAATTTGAATAACGCACTCTTAATTACTAATATTACAAACACTAGGTGTGATAGAAAGTAATATCATACTTAGAAAGACTTCAGCAGCTTGGCTTTCCGGCTCGCGCCGCTATTCTTCTGACGGATTTACGCAGTGTTAATACGGTTAGCGTCATGCAGGTAGTTGTCTTTGCCATTGTCAGTTAATTTAATTTTAGCACTGCCAAAGTTATTGTCCTCACATGACCGCACAAAATAATGTTCACATTACAAAACACTGCACTGCGAGGAACTAAAATAATGAATGACAGATTTCCGAGTACTCGCGTCCTTATTCTTCTCAAGGACAAACGCCCCCTACGCTCACGAACCACAACATACATTATCTAGCAGAGTGATGGGGGATTACTGCTAATAGCCTCTCCCTCGGTGGACACTGGTGACTCACTACCTGAACCTGGCAAGGCAGGTACACGGCCGTCTTCCCACCAATAGTATGTACGCTCTCCTGTAAATTTTGCCCCTTCAGCAAATATTTTCTAGCAATATTCGCTTTTGTGGCGTTCCTGTTCAAGAGAAATACATGCCACCGATGACTTTTTTGAGCAGAAAGATACATATGTCTTGCCAAAAGAAACCTTTTGTACCATTAATGTATAGCCTGCTTTCTGGAAAGATTCAAAAATTAAAACTTTAATTTAAAAAAAGTTAAACACAAATTTATATATTTGACTATAGCCACAACTTCGTATTACCATTTCTCACACAACGATGCACCATTGCATGTCAATACTTTGGGGGAACATTCCTCATACCTGGAGGACGAAAAAAAAAAGTTATATGAACATAGGTCCGCAAACTCTTAGTTTCTTTACTACAGCCCGTAAAACAAAAGTACATTAAATGGCCCATGGACTAGATCATGTTACCCGTAAAACAAAAGTACATTAAATGGCCCATGGACTAGATCATGTTACCGTGGAATGCCATCGCAGCTGTAATTGGCAGTCCCGTACCATCCCCAGAGAAACCCTGATTTGAATTCACTAGACTATGTGGGGACATCTAAAGGCTCTTGTGTATGCAACCCCAGTGGACATTGTGGGCATCCTCCGTAACCGTATTGTAGCAGGTTGCGAAACAATAAGGATTTTTCCAGGGATTCATCAACGCATCCGCGTGTCCATGCAACAGCGGATTGATGCATGTTTTCGTGCTGATGGAGGGCATTTTGAACATTTCCTCTAGTGCTGACGATATGCTTTCACACATATGTAACTAATTTCTGTGCATTCCTACTGTTCTAGGTGCAGTGTAGTAATGTGAGGTGTCACGTTCCATGCAAACGACCTTTGCGATGGCATTCCGTAGTAACATGATCCAGTACACGGGCCATACACTGTACGGTATGTATTACGGGCTGTAGTGCAGAAACGAAGCGTTTGCGGACATATGTTTGTAAACATTTTTTCACCCTCCAGATGTGGGGAGTGATCTCCCGAAGTATTGACATGCAATTTTGCAACGTCCGGTATATATTATATATGTATATATACATATATATGTATATTAATATATATATACATATTAATATGTATAATATATGTATATATACATATATATATATGTATATTAATATATGTATAATATATGTATATATGTAGATATACATATATATGTATCATATATGTGTATATGTATATATACATATATATGCGAACGAAGTTGCACGGGTCAGCTAGTGTTTGTGTATATATATATATATATATATATATATATATATATATATATATATACACACACACACACACACACACACACACACACACACACACAAACACTAGCTGACCCGTGCGACTTCCTTCGCATGATTTTTTTTTTAAGTTACTAAAATAAAGCCCTCCATATTTTCATTAAGGTGTTATTATTAAAATACTAATATTTCTTCTTTCAGATTTAATGGAGTTATTAAATTACACCCTGCCATCGCTTTGCACATGTTTTATGTTAGCATAATATTTAGGACTTTGAATTGATCTAGCCACTTCTTTTTATTGGGTTCTCTAGCCACTGAGATACTGCGGCCCCACTATTGGGTGCTCTAGCCCCTGACCACCTGTGGCCCCGCTATTAGACTCTATAGCCACTGAGCTACTGCGGCCCCACTATTTGGTGCTCTAGCCCCTGACCAACTGCGGCCCCACTATTGGGTTCTCTAGCCACTGGGCTACTGTGACGCCATTATTGGGTTGTCTACCTACTGAGGTTCTGCGGCCCCACAATTGGGTGCTATAGCACCTGACCAGCTGCGGCCTCACTATTGGGTTCTCTAGCCACTGACCTACTGCGGCCCCCTTCTTGAGTGCTCTAGCCACCGAACTTCTGCGGCCCCACTATTGGGTGCTCTACCCACTGAGATACTGCGGCCCCACTATTGGATTCTCTAGCCCCTGAACATCTGCGGTCCCACTATTGGGTTCTCTAACCCCTGAGTTTCTACGACATCCTGATTGGGTTCTCTAGCCACTGAGCTTCTGCGGCCCCCTTATTGGGTACTTTCGCTACTGAGCTACTGCGGCCCCACTTGATATATATCTATCCACTGGGTCACTATGGCCCCACTAGGAATAACTCTAGCCACTGGGCCACTACACCTTTTTGGAAGGAAAGGTTTACAGCCCATAGACAAAAAAGAAAGGAGAAATGACGAAAATTTTTATTTTAATAATGCTTTTTTATGCATTAATTCTAAGAAAAGCTTAATCCAGTACCTATTTACATCCCTGATCGTCATTTTTTCCGGAACTGTTTGAGATATCTCGATTAACCAAAGAATAAGTTGGTCCTGGGGTTATTATCTATATACTGTGTAAATTTGACGTAAATGCATTAAGTGGTTTTGAGTTAAATCCGTTCGGACAGACAGACACGAAAAGAATTAACGTTAGATATTGCTTAGTTATCAATTATACTATGTGAAAAAATAATTTAAAGTGAAAAATTCGAAAATCACAGAAAGACATTTCTATTTTATTTTGTGTATATATATATATATATATATAAAGTTATGCAATAACGCCATGGCTACAATTATGTCACTGTTTATGTTTAGGTTGTCGAGGCAGACTGCAAAAACTAGAGCACTTCAGTGAACCACATCCTTGCTGTATAAGGTTTATCCGCCATACTTCATGAATGCAATGCCGCCAGTAATTAAAAATGTGTGGTACTAGCTGAAAATTACTTGTATTATGTAGGTACAGTGGTCGTGTAATCATTCAGTGTTTTAAAAAGTCATTGATTAAGCTTTTTGTCGAAAAAAAAATCTGCATTTTACTGGGAAAATTTATGTGAGGAAAATTTAAAATTCATACTTTTGTTTTTAAAAATAGTTTTATATTTAATAGGAGAAAGGACTGCTCAACAGCATAAAATTTTACATTCATTCTTTGTTTTAAAGAAATAATTTTTAATTTAATAGGATAAAGTATCAACAGCTCAACAGCATAAAATTCATTATTCATTATTTGTTTCTAAGAAATAATTTTATAATTTAGTAGGAGAAAGTACTGCTGAACCATAAAAAAGTTTAAATTAATTATTTGTTTTTAAGAGATAATTCCATAGTTTACTAGCAGAAAGTACTGCTCAGCAGCGGCCCAGATATTTTTATAGTTTGATCTGTGTTGGAAGGTTAAGGATTTTTGCCTGCTTGGAGGTCGTGGGTACCACTCCCATTCAGTCAGTTTCAACTGTAAGTTACATTACAATCCAAGCCATCCCCTGTTAGTTGTGCGGCATAAAACTGGTAACGCCAATAAGAAATAACTTACGAAAACATGTTTTGAGTGAAGCATTTTTCGAGAGATCGTAGTTACGTAATGTTGTCCGGTGGATTGCTCCATTCCATCGTCCCTCCCAGCGTATAATTTCACATAACTTATTTTTTTCGACGATTAGGAAGTTCTTCATGGTGATAATCGTGTTTGGGGCCCATATCAATAAAAGTAACTTATTTCTTATTCTTATTTTTATATATTAAATCTTTGCTTTTCTCTGCTTAAAGTACCTTATGGACTGCAGCAGGGAAATTGCTCATAAACCAGCTAAATTTAAATTAATATCAATGGCTTGCCCGGGACAGCGCCAAATCAGACGTGCCGAGCAATTGTGTTAGAAGAGATACCTAATTAAGATTATTTTGTTTGTAGATAAATTATGAGGCAATGCAAATCACAAGGAAATAGAGGCAACTGAACGCAAGAGCAGCTCCGCACCAGCAACTGCTGCTAAGGAAGCTTAACATCCCGCGCAGAGCATTGAGTGACTACTTGTTACGTATTAGTTGTGTTAAGAAACTTTGACGTGACCGAACTTCGGCACAAGAACAAGAAACTCATCTCGTCAATAGAATTAAACAAATGCAGGCATTTGGTTTCGGTTTGACAAGAAAGCATATTTGTGTAGTAGTTTCCAACTACACTGATTTTAATAACGTTAAAAATCAGTTTGTTCATAGTGGGAAATCTAGAAGAAGGTAGTTTGAAGCTTTTATGATTCGTTACCCTGAGTTGTCAATGAGAACTCCAGAATCTCTCAGCTATGGGAGAAACAGAGAATCCTTAGGGCGATATTTCAAACTTTTGCAAGAAACTATTGTTTAAAATGCAGCTGTCTGATTAACCATAACTAATATACAATGTTGATGATTCAGGACTTCAGTTGTGTTATGGCTCTTCTGAAAAAAGTTCTTGCCCAGAAAGGAAGCAAAAGGGTCTATGTAGCTACATATGCTGAGAAAGGGGACACCGTTTCTGCTGTAGCCTGTGGGAATGCAACAGGGACCAACTGGATTCCTCCTTTCGTAATTGTCAAAGGTTAAAATATGAAACTCTAATATGGATATGGATTTCCACCTGGCTCAGTTTTTGCAATGACTGAACAGGGCCACATGCAAACCAAAGTGTTTTGCAACTAGCTTCATCATTTCAACAAGCATCGTTTACCGAGAAATGTTCTCATAATCCCGGATGGACATGCAATTCACCAAGATGTGAGTGTGCTGGATACAAATGAATCACTTGAAATTCAACTTTTAGTTTTACCTTCTCACTACAGTCATGAACTCCAGCATCTGAACAAAAGATTTTTAAAGCTTTAAAGTTTACTGTAGGGCAGCTTTTGGCACATTTCGAAGAGCAAATCTATCTCGTCCTATTGGAAAACTTCAGTTTGCTAAAAAAAAATTTTGTGGAGCTTGACTTAGATCAGCAACTCATAATAGCGCTGGTTCGTCCTTTCCTACAACGGGGATACATCCATATAATCCTCACATCATTCCATCAATTGCATTTGCCCCCAGCATACTTTCAGAAAAATCCCAACTTTCAAATGACCTCAACACCATCACAGGTGCATCAGAATCTTCTCAGTCCCACGCAGCTTCCGCAACCGAAGTAGGCCAGTCTGCTTCTCCTATTTACGGTACTACGCCATCATTCAGTACATTGATAAATACGCCAGAAATTACAAGAACGCTGCCCAACACGAGGAAGTCTAGAAATGTACACGCAAGAGTGCCACGAAAACTTTCATCCCCTGGTACTCCTAAGCCGGTTCCATCGACGTCTGACTCTCAGACACGTGATACAAGTCGTTCAGCTGCCAACCCAGGCCTTGACAATTATTATGGAGATTGTGGAGGATACTACTTTGATGATGCAAGGAAAAATGTAAGCTGGATTCAGTGGTTAAAATGCAATCGGTGGCTCCACGAAAAGTGTTGGGCAGGGTTGGTGGCCAAAACCGGTTGGTGTGGTATCTGCACTGACTATGACAGAGTATAATAACAATACCTTAATCTCTGGAAACTTTAAAGCCTTCTTTAATAACTAACGCATAATTTGTATTTGTTATTTTACATGGCGTTATTGTAGCCTACATGGATGCAATGTCGCCACATTACACTTATTATTTGTGTACTAAGGGACCCAGCCCATAACCTTTATATTTTTTTTGTATTGTCACTGGGCCAGAACAGTTACCATGTTAAAAAATTTGGCTATCATACAAAGACTGAAAAAAATATATGGAGGTAATAATGAAATGATGCAAAATTAACTCAACATTGAAGCGAATGCAGTTCCATTTAATATTTCTCTATCCACTTGCCCACTTCGGGCCACTTAACATAATTCTATCCACTGAGCCACTAAGGCCCCACTTGGATTCGTTCTATCCACTGAGCCACTGTGGCCCCACTTTAAATCTCTCTATCCAACGAGCTATTAAGGCCCCATTCGATATATATATATCTCCCCTTGGCCACTGTGGCCCCACTTTACATAGTTCTATCCACTGAGCCAATAAGGCCCCAATTGGAATCGCTCTCTCCACTGAGCCACTGTGGTCCCACTTGGAATCTCTCTATCCACTGAGCTACTAAGCCCCATTTGATATATATCTATCCACTTGGCCACTGTGGCACCACTTTATATAGTTCTATCCACTAAGCCACTGCGGCCTCACTTAACATAGTTCTATCCACTGAGCCACTGCGGTCCCACTTGGAATCTCGCTATCCACTGAGCTACTAAGCCCCATTTGATATATATCTATCCACTTGGCCACTGTGGCCCCACTTTATATAGTTCTATCCACTAAGCTACTGCGGCCTCACTTAACATAGTTCTATCCACTGAGCCACTAAGGCCCCACTTGGAATCACTCTATCCACTAAGCCACTGTGGTCCCACATAATTAACTCAACATTGACGCAAGACATTTAGTAAACAAAAATGATATTCCATTCCCTTCATATCTCTATGCAATATTCTCTATGCATTAATACAAAACTTTTCATAGGGAAAAAGTTATTTAAAAAAATTTGTTTTTAGGGTAAAAGCTAACGATTGCGTCATCTGAAATTGCTGAAATTTGAACTTGACCCGTATTTTACCCTGAAGATACGTTCTGCAAAATTCGAAGAACTTCTGTTGAGTTTCAAGGGACGTAGAGGTATTAAAGACGGACAGACAGACAGAGATCCTCTACTTATTATATAGGGTTAATCTTAAGGAAACAATATTTAAGAGCACATTTTAACAGCTGATATATCTGATTTTGGTGTTGGATGTGTAATAATATTATTAACTTGGAATTTTGCTAAAATTTGTTAGTAAAATGCAATTTTCAAAACACATGGCGTTATTGCATACACTTTATATATAAACTTCGGTGGATTATTTTGTTTATCACGATGTTACTAAGTAATTATTACGAACACCAAAAACAAACGAGAAAAACGAGAAGGCTTCTTTCGAGGACGAAAATCATTAAACGTTAATTGTAGCAATAGTGTAACGTTACTGCGATAAAACGAAGCTTTGTTTAATCCACTAGTAGCTCCTGAAGACTAACGTGTCCCGTTTCGCCTCAGGAATTACGTCACAGGAAATTCTACGGAATCATTAAGATGTGATGCTAATTACAATAAGTGCAGCGAAACAACAGGTGGATAACCATCTGACATTAAACGAATAGACAAACAAAAATTATCTCTCTCTGTAAAATTAGTTGTGGTCCAACCGGAGGCGAATATCTCAGAAAAGGCACAATGCTTCGTTATAAAATACATTTAGTGAAGAGATTTGGGCAGCTCTTAACATATATGTCTTGGAATTCGATGAGGGAGCAGCGCCGGAATAAAATGGCAGGGGAAACGGGAGATCCCCGAGATAACCCGTGGCCTGTGGCATCGTTTGGCACGATTACCACTTGCGAAAATCCAGAACGATCCCGGCCGGGGATTGGCTTTGGTTCGCGTGGGTGGGAAGCAAGCAGGGTAACCACTCAGGAACCACTGCTCCCAACAAAATAAAGAAAGAAAACATCTAACTTCTATGAAACTGAGCAATCGTAGCGAATTCTGAGCTTAATTAATGTGTCAATATTTGGTTATCATTTTATCAACCAAAATATTTTGCTTGCAAAAAATATATTGACATTTTCATAAATGATTTTCAGTTGTCGCGAGTGCGACGGTATCGTACATAACCGGGTTGGTATAGGCTTCCATTTGAATTGTGACACTGACTTAGAAATGTCAGCTCAGTGATAATGCCACTTTGTGTATGTTTTAGTTAGCCTAATAGACAGCAGACAATAAAAAAAAATTGAGTTATCCAAATCAACTGAGTTCATTTTTTTTTTATTTTGTTTGCTAATGACATTCCAACAAAGCGAATATGGAGTAAAGTTAAGAAAATAAAGTGATTCGTCATAGTTGACTTTTGCTACTTCTAACTAACCGCAACGCTAAACACCAAAAATACTACGCTACTGTAAACGACGACAGTATCAAATTAAACACTGAATATTTTTTTGTCAGGGTGACAGTCAGACATTGATATAACAAGACATTTGTCAACATTATAATGTAGTAGTATATGTGGTTAAATTGTCCAGACTAAACGAACGTTAAAATCTCAAAATACGCAGCTACTAGTAATTCAGGGTTTTAAGTTAAGTTCTACTGCGTATTTAATAGATGTCGTAACTTTAAGGCCAAGAGAAGAAAGCAAGTAGCTGAAGTCCAGACAAGACTATAAGTCTTGTTTATAATAAGATTACACGTCTTGCCCCCCCCCCCCCTTTCCCAATCATCAAAAAGGAGTAGGAAAGTTGGAATACAGCCTACACCAGCTCTCCATTTCATCCCATTCGTTTTTACTTTGCCTTCCTTCTTTCCCTGCTGGTAATTTGTGGAAAACGTCCCAATTTCGCGTCGGCAAGAACCGACCCCTGGCGGCCTGCCAGTGACTGACGCAAGATTAACACCCGAGCCCCCGATATCAGCAAAGTGATTTAACCTGAGCACGTGGCTACGAGATTTACAGCTCTCATTTCGTCAGCCGCTCCTTGCGCTAACTGTCCTCTCGGGCCATAAAACAAAATAGCTTTCCGGTTCCTGTGGCTGGCCTGTGTTCTTTCCGTTCTCCTTTGCGTAGTTCAGCAATTACCAGCAGGATCTTCAGATTGCTATCTGTTTTTACGAAATGTAACTCACTCTAGCAAACTGTTGTTGAAATTATGGAGTGCGTTGCCCGTATTTTTCTACTTTTAAATGCCGTAATCACCGGGTTTTTTACATACTTAAGGCGCCCGTCTACCTGGCGCTTGGAGTGCGTTGCAGAGTGTTGGAAATACACGTTTTTCTACGAGACTATTAAACGTGAGTCCAGTGTACTGACTTACGAAAAGAACACACATTTCAGACGAAAGCTATTGAGTGTTTTCAAGGCCTCGCGTTAATTAGAAACACCATTTCAGAACACGCCAAGATGGCTAAAAATGGCTTTTTCAAAGCGCTATATCTCAAAATGTACGCGTCAGATCCATACAAAACTAGTCAAGGGGCATGAATTGAACCTTCTTACACACTTTCCACCAATAAAATAATAGGTTCGTCTCTGAAAGTCCCATATACGCAGCACGATGAGAACACTGTACGCCAGTTCAGAGCCTTGCGTTTAGCGGCGATGGGGGACTTGATGCGCGTGGCAGTTTCGCCTTTAACGCTCCCTCGTCTCTCAGCTTCAACCGCTGTAAAACGCTCCAGGGAGACGGACGTCTTATGTTTACTTTTACTTCAGTCAGTTCTGAAGGGTAAAAAATAACTGTGAGTGAAAAAAAAATACGTTTTGTTCTCCACAAGACAACTAATGAAAACAATTAGGTAGTAATTTGGAATAAGCTTCTCATACTAATTAATAACGGCTTCAGTGAAATATCACAAACTTAACATGTAGGTATCGTGGAGAATATTAAGCACGGAGACTGATAAAATCCTTTCATGGTACTCCTAACTTTTGTAAAGCCCTGCTAAAGTTATACTTTCAGGATAGTCCTCTACCTCATGCCAAATAAGGTCGTCCCCATATTGGCACTTTTAATTTAATAAAACGTCACGTGACCAGAATTATTATACAAATATTATGACATATTTTATATTTTAGTATTTAGCTTTTAGAATGTAACGAAAGTTACTAAAATACTAAATTACCAAAACCGCAACCATCTTTGAACAAGTGACACTCATGGTGTCTGAATTAAAGGACGCTAAACACTCAAATACTAATGTACTTAAGATGGTCAATTCGAACATGGCCAAAATTAACCAGGACTAGAAAATTACACCAGAGGGACAACGCACTAAATTCGTGCCGACTCATTTGCATGAAAACTATTTCTTAACAGCTGTTCGCTATAAAGCGAGCACTTTTGAAATCAGCCTTAGAAAAAAAGTTACCGTCCATGCCTGAATATACTTCAACGGGCGCACTGAATGACATACGCCCGGTAAAGTCGGTAACAATAGATGGAAAGTAGTTCCATATTTTAACGTCGAATAAAAAGTGTTAGGTAACCATTTGTGATAATTTAAATTATTTATTTCGGTTTCTGTTCTTTTAATGCATCAGATGTGGAAAAATTAGTAGATTTGTAAAACGTTTACTTTTCTAATAATTTCAGTTTCACTTGACCGACCCATGAATAAATTTATGAGGCCCGCAGCAATGTTAATTTTACATAAGGCGGAAGAATACACAACGTTCGTTCAAGTAGTCCTTAAGCAGGGCTTTCAAAAGTGCTCAATTTACCGCGAGAAGCCTGTACTAGAAAATGGACACTACAGCCCCGCTCTGACGTTTGCCTCTAAACGAACCATCCTGTAGAACAGAAATTTTCAGTTTAAGATACCGACTTGGAAAACGACAACTAGTGAGTATTATTTATCGTCTGTTAATCTCACTGAGTAACAGCGTCTGCGACACGTATTACACTTTGAAAACGCATAATACATGTTTTGCGGGCGTGCAAGTCAACGTGGACTAACAGTGATAAAGATCGATACTAATGAAAACTAAAGAATGCTCGCAAATGACAAAATTCGTTTGGTGCGTTTGTCTGTAGTTAATTTTCGTGCCAAGAAACAGCAGTTTTATAGTAGTTTCAGTTGATACAGCTAAGTTGCTTAGTCTCTGCAGTAATAAGAAATCATTTTGAGAGACATTAATGTTAAGTTTACGTGATGGCAGCATGGATTTTTTTTTGTCGTCGATACCCTGCGTGAAGCATACCTTATCGCTACAGAACGAGCAGCAGGTTGTGATTCAGTAATGGCGGACAAGCCCAGCGAACTGCAGCGGCGCGTCGGTATCCAGGCCAGGCGAAGAATCGAAAACATATTATATCAATAATACTTAATAAAACATATCAGCGAAGCGTCAGCGGAGCTCCCTTGCCGGCGGCAGGGTACATGGGACAATTGCGCCACTAGAAACTATACAGAATGTTTCGTAACTTATGCTACAGGTTTTGGGAGGTGACTCCTTACGAAAAAACGTTACGAAAATACAGATTGACTTACGTCCGGAAACGACATCTAAGAGTGGAAAACACCCCCAAAAGCTGGGCTTTGAAATTCATTTTTACTTAATAAAGTTGAAACAAATTAATTTAACTTAAGAAATTTAAATATTGTAACATCATTTTTTCCCCCATTTTATTAAGTAAAAACTATTTTCACAGCCCAATTTTCGGGGGTGTTTTCAACCCTTAGACGTCGTTTCCGGTCATAAGTCATTCGACATTTCCGTAATGTTTTATTCCATAAGGAACCACCTCCTAAAGCCTGTAACATAAGTTACGAAACTCCTGTATAATACTTAGCAACACTTTGTACGGGGTCTGTTAGTCTCCGTCTATCTGTGGACTCACGCCGAAATGAAGCCATCGAGATGCAGCTTGGCGTGCCGCTCGTTGCCTTCCGACTCAGCACTCAGCCTCCGGCGACTGTATCATTCAGGTTAGTCGCATACTGTAATTGATTAGGACCTCCCTAACCAATACCTCATATTTACTGTATAGCCTATCATTGTATTAAATATCTGTTCTGCCTTGATAATTATCTCCAGTTTAAATATAAACACCCTAGTCCCTAGCATAAAATATTAAAAATATTACAACCAGCATAACAATCATGCTAACAGTGTATATAAATTCAACGGTTTATTTTACGTCACAATAAGATAAATGATAATATGATTAAACTGTAGTAAAGGCTGTTCACGGTAAAGTGAGGACTTTTGAAATCAACCTTAGGAAAAAGTCACTGCCCATGCCTAAATATACTTCAACGGGCGCACTGAGTGACATGCGCTCGGTAGAGTTGGTAACGATATGAAAGGTAGTTCAATGTCTTAACGTCGAATAAAAAGTTTTCGGTAACTCTTTGTGATAATTTTAATTATGTATTTCGCTTTCTGTTTTTTTAATGCACCAGTGTGTAAAAATTAGCAGATTTATAAAACGTTTACATTTCTAATAATTTTATAGTTTCACTTAATCGGCGCATGAATAAAGTGATGAGGTCTATGGTAATATTAATTTTACATAAGGCGGAAGAATACACGACTTACATACAAGTATATCTTAAGCAGGAGTTTCAAAAGTGCTGGTTTTACCGTGAACAGCCTATATAGAATAATACCCCAGAGAATGAATACGAAAACAAATATTTTACACCATTTAATAGTAGAAGCCTAGATAGAGGCAGGAAGTAATATGCTAGATAATAAAAATCTTGAGTACTCTTAGAAATACGTATTCAGGAAGACCTTGAGAAAGCCTCAAAATTGCATGGCTAGGAATTCACGCGCAGAGAGCGGCATTACTTTCTGTAGCGTTCCCAAGCTAATAAAATTTTCAGCAACGGAGCGAAGTGCACCGAAAAATCTTGCATGCAGGACTCGTATTTCCAAGTAGCTCTGAGCAAGCAGAAATATAAGGCTTGAAATAGAAACACAGTTGAGCTTTCTACTACAAAAAGGCAGATAGGCAAATGGAATCGTAAAATTTTGTTATGACTACAGTGGCTGTATTGGTTCTTCTGAAGGTCTGAATTTCGATTCACGACAGCAGATCCAATTCGTCGCAACCAACCTGCTGTGTTTAATAAAGTAGGTCACTTAATAACGTAGTATACAAGATTTTTTCAATTTATATTAATAAGTATGGATTAAGCTGGTTCGTGGGGAATTATTTGCGATCACTTTTCGTATTATAACGAGCGTCATTAACATAATGATTCGACAGTAGTTGGGGATGACAATTGGTGACAAGAATATTGCTCAGTTTGAAGGACAATACGACATGTACGGTTATATTTCGATACAGGCTGTTCGCGGGTAATAGAGCAGTTTTGAAAACTCTGCTTAGGATCTAATTTTAATTCATATGTTTTGTCCTTCTGCCGTGTGTAAAGTTAACATTGCTACAGGCCTGATCGCTTTATCCATCCACCACCAAAGTAAAACCACGCCATTGTTAGGAAAGTAAATATGTTCCTAAAACGAACATTCTTAATTTCAGGTGTATAAAATAATAAATGCTATCTCGAATAGTTATATTTGTTAATTAACAGCCAAATTAATTAGGAGGCTGCATGACAGTGCGTAATGAATTACAAAGAAGCGATGAATTTAATGTTTTCTGTAGTTCAAGAAAATCGTGCTTCTTTCACTGGCGAACATGCTTCTTGTTAGTACAGAAATATCAGACATATATTTCTTTCTCTCCTCCTTGTGACTAAGTCTGCATGCCAAAAATAATTATGTACTCTATCGTTATACCATTTGATGGAATGGTAAATCGGCGGTGTAACTAACATATTAAGTTCATTATCAACAGCATATTTTTAAAGTAATATTTTGAAATTAATTATCAAAACATTCACTTGAAACCGTACACCCTATTAAAAGATCCTGCGTTTTCTGAACTCTGGCATCTTGGGTTTTCAGTTACAAAACGAGTTCAAACTCGTCTTCAACTTTCACTCAGTATATAATGCTTTTATGATAGCTGAACGTGTTTAGCAATAAAATAGTTCGTTGCAGCCAACAGAAAATGTTACTATCCCCGACGAATTATTATTTTTAATTTTTTTTTTATTCGTGAAATGTAAGCTTCATTACGTTTTTTTTATTGTCAAGTGATTAAAAAAACTATTTATATATAATTTTGGCGATGTTTTATTTGAAAGTACTGATGACACTATTACAGTACGTAAATTTACTTCCGGGTACTACTTTCCACGATGACTAGGTATACAATTAAGGGTGTTGCATGACGTTTACTCCGTGACTACTGCAGTGCTCTTTGAGACCAGGTTTGCTTGTCGGAACCGGTCTGATAGAGGCAGAGCGTTGTGTTCCCATCGAGCAACCTCTTAACTTTTACTTGTTATACTATTTCTACCGGCACATCTGGCTCTGAAAGATAACTTTCACAGTATCATAGACAGTAGAGTGTATTGTGGGTTGACGGAAATTAAGTGCGCTGAGGCACCAAGAATTTTCTTGATGTAATATACGAGGCCATAAGCTTACATAAAAAAAAAAAAAAAAAAAAAAAAAACTTCTCAGCAAGGAGCTCAAGCAAAAAGTATGTTTCGCCATTATTTCAAAGATATTTTGAGTGGTATTTCTGTGTGCATTGCCTATGTTAAATCTTGAGTAGGTAGGTCATTGTGCAACTCTGTTTCAGTTATGAAAAAATCAAAATCTTCAAATAAAAAAAAATGAAGTATAGGTGTAAACAAATACCACCGCGAGAAAATATAGATTTTGCTGACGTTGCTGCCTTCTTCAAATAAGAATTCAGTTTTGACTTTAGATGTGTTTCACATAACTACATCTCTGAAATGACTAAGAATTTTATTAATGACATCGTTGGTATCTCAGAACAGGTTGCCTTAATAGTTCATTTATTGTGACAAAAACCAATACGAGATAATTCACCCTATAATGTCTTGAAAGTCTGTATGAATTATTCCTGTAAATACAACAATTATTCTTTCGTTTTCCTCGGCCTACTTACACAGTTAGTATCGTAAATAAATAATAAATTTGGCTGATAAAACTACATTAGGGCTATACGTAACTTATTCGTACAGTCGGTACTAGTTATAACTAATATTTAGTTTCCTGCTTTTTGTAGCATAGGATTTTTGTCTCCCGATACATAAAACTGTCCTGTAGTTGATTTTCACACTGATTTACTCAGTAGCGCCATTGGTCTACGCAGAATGTAGGAAATCTGCAATTTTCCTTCAGTCATAGTATTATACTTGTGCAAGTGACTCAATTGATTTCAGGCACATGAAATATTAAATACCATGGTTATTTACATTTACGTGGACAGAGATACACTTAATATAACTGTGCAGTCAAGTGTGAACCCAAGTTGCGGGATCTCCATCGAAAAGTAACTACTGTGGCAGCACTACATCAATATAACCTCTAGCTTTAGTTCGAAAATTAATACATAACACTGTAAAATCTTCCCTTTAAATGCGCTAACTTTACTTAGTACTAGTAAGAACCTGATGTGGTGAGTAGTTACCTAGCATGGGAAGAATAAGTGAGATTGGAGATCTCTTGCCGGCTTTAGTCCGGATTGTTGAACTTCCAACATTTTATCCACAGGCCGCCGCACACGCAAAATAGGAAAGGCCTGCGCCTCCCACTGGGACGGTGCAGAAGGAGGCTAGCCCAGCTGCACATGCAAATCTTCTCCCTCCCAGCAGATTAAGGCCACGATCTAGAGCTTTTGCGAGAATTAATTTTTTTAACCCAAAAGGGAGCCGATATTGTAGAATCCTCTTACAATTTTGTTACAAATTTTTTTTGTGTAGTCTAATTTTTTCTACAGAAAAAACTGTATACTTTCATCCAATTAATTAACTAACGAAAACGTTGTCTATTTAATAATTAGTTAAAGTTATACAGTTATTGTGTTGAAAAAAATATACTACAAAACAAAAACAACTTGTAACAAAGTTGGAAGAGGATCTTGCAGTATCGGCTCCCGTTCGGGTTCAAAAAATCAATTATCGCAAAATCTGTAGAAATGGGAGATCGTGGCACTAACGGGACCGCCCCTCAGGTCGCAACCTACTGTTATTTTTGTACTCGCGTAGGTTTGAGTGATCAAAGCCTTGACCGACGTTGCTCAGGCGTCTTCGCAACACGATCTTTCGCGTGCGATTCCCGGCTGAGACGCAAATTTGTGAGTATTTCATTTACGCAGGATAATCAGCTCAATGAGTATCTAAAGGTAGGAAGCTGCGACGTTGAAAAACAGCAACTAGAGAAAATTTCAAAAATGTTACCAATTCACGGTATCGTTGGTGCCATGGTCCCTGTTCTCACTGATCGCACCTCAAACACTTGGTTCAGACACTGACCACTAGCACGGTTCCCAACACTTTGCAGCGACTTTTCCACTGGTGCATGTCTGTGCGAGATTGATCAAATCACGTCCTTATGGGGACTCTGAGACGGTGTCATCTTCTCACGATCCAGCCTTTTACACTACACATCAAAATACTTACGACCTACTTGCCCGAGAAAACCTGCTTTTGGTCGTGGTGAAGGAGCTTCTTTTTCGCTTACTATTGTCTGAAGCACCGCTGCGGAAATGCCCAAGCTTACTTGGAAATCACTGCCCTCACGCGGATAGCTGTTCCACTGTGCTTCACTTCCCACTCCAAAGACAGGTTGCTAGGTCGGTCTCTTTGATCTCCTCGCATATGAAGCCGCGGTGGTGTAGTGGTTAGACTACTCGCCTCCCACCGAGGCGAAACGGGTTCGATTCCCGACGGGACGATGCCACTGGAGGGAGGGTTTTCTCGGGGATCTCCGGAATTCCCCACGCCTTCATTCCGGCACAACTCCATACTCACCTCGCTTCACCCTCATCGGCTCTCAAGATGTTAAGAGCCGCCCAAATCTGTTCACTCACTCCTCGCACACGGGCGAGGAGGATCGCCTCAAGTCGGATAGACCCGGACATGCTGACAGGACCAAACTAGTGTTTTCCTCGGCCTTCTTGATTAACGTGACGTCAGGTACGACGTCGTGTTCGTCGAACACGAGGCAGTGTAAAAGCCGCTTCAAAATTACTGTACAGTATCGTTCGTAAGAACTTCCATCATAAATGTTAGCAAAGGGCATGCATGTTTACCACTGGCTTATCTGACACGTATCGAGATTTTGAAATTCCTCCATGTACAATTGGTTTTTTTCCGGTTTTTGGGGGTGGGGGGCTATTGAAATCGTTGCCATGTTCACATTTCCCTAGAACTCTAATACCACTCCCACGCCCTTCGTTTGCATTTCTACCATGGCTTAGACATGGCTGAACATTCCGGTACTATCCACTATAATCTACTCACGGTTACTTCAGCGTTTTATGAAGCCCTGCTAAACTTCTACTTCCAGGATATCCCTTCGTCTCGTACAAACTAAGCTTAACTAAGCCTGGAGAACTACACCAGAGGGATAACGCGCCACATTAGTGCGCACTCAGTGAAACAGTATTTTGTATAAGGACTATTTCTCACTAGGCGTATCCAACATACCTATTTTCTCCCTGTTTTTATTCATATTATTTATAAATGAAGCATTATAATTTAAAGCTAAAATATGAACAACATTTCAATTCAACAAGAAAAAAAGTAACTTTTATGAACACAAGTATAAAACGCTTGTGATACAGGGAGTATTTAGGAAATCACTGAACACGTCATATATGGGGAGATTTTTCAAAGGTTTGGTTCAAAAAGGACGATGACACCGTGAATGGACAATACGCATTATTTACCCGACTTTCTGGTTCGGGAAAGCATTTCTTTCTGCCTTGACTGACATCCTCGCTCATAGTTCCGGGTTACTATCAGGGTAGTGAATGGGATCCCCAGAGATTACTTCTCGAAATTCCCGAACTTGTGGCGCCTTTAATATTACACTTGGCTCCCCAGCATGTACTGAGAGAGACTATGATCAAATGGAAGAACATCAAAAGTAGAATCTCGCAATGCACGCACGCGCACGAGCGCACACACGCACACACATGGTATCTGTGTTGCGATGATCAGTCTATTTTCTGCTAGTTGTCGTTTATACATCGGTTCTACGGGAGGCAATTTATTATTTGTAAAAAAAAACAATCTTCCGTCCCTCTTACCCACGAAGTTTTATCAGTTATTATTTCAAATGATTTCGCACTATTTTATGGCTGATTACTATTTTCCCATTTTACTTTTCCCGTGGATACTGGGCATGTAATATGTACAGATGTGTTGACTACGAATATCCTTGGCTTATTTTCGTTGGACCTTTTATCGTCATTCTGGGTATTGTGTAGTTCTGCAACAAAATACACTCTAAATTCGAATCAGTACGAAACCACTGATTCGCAGTGAAACTCAACTACTCGAATCAGTGAAAATGGCACCACTTAGAATCAGTGAGAAACCACTGATTGTTTCAGTGATAAAGTTTCACTGATTGAATTAGTGAAGTGAAATTATTTCACTTATTGAATATGTGACGGCCAACTGCAGTGGCGAATTAAATATTGTTTTTATTGAATTCAGCCAATTAATGACGTGAAATAAACACACTTACGGTAGTTTGCTATTTATATTGCGCAATTTGCCGAAATTTAAAAAAGGAAAAATGTTTCGGAGGTGGTTCGGATTGATCTCACACACACTGTCGACCTCGATATTAGGCCGTTACTTGAACGCCTACACTACTACGCCAAGTTGAAATAATGAGAGGAAAAAATATGTATTGTTACAATTTCTCTCTCTAGAAATTAAGTGGCCTATATCAAGTTCGATAAGGGATGGGGGTCTTAATCAAATAAAATAATTAATTATAATTTCCTTATTTCATTTACAATAACTACAGCATAATTCTCTGCACTCAAAATCTCACAATAAATTGATATCGCTTACTGTTCATAACGAATTACCCAATTTAATACAATTTATAATTACCTCAAAGCAATCAATTAAATTACATAATTAACGATCAGTCCCAATATAGTGTATCAACCTATTCAATTATGTTATGATGATGAGTCCATATTTGGCAGTTCGAATAATTACAATAACATCAGTATTACACTTCCATTCTGTCCCACCTCAGTTCAGTCCATGTCCCACCAATCGCAATGTTCTAAGAGTCCTCCAAGCGCCCTCACGCACAGTAGCCTTCACTCGTCGGTTTCACACCCTCTCGTCCATTCACTCCACGAACACCTCACTCGCCGTCGTCCCGCAATCTCCAGTCGTCGTCCACACTCACGCGCACTCGCCAGACGGCCTCCGTCAAAGACTGCCGGCCGCTGGGTTACGGCAGTATATATAGTGTCTTAGGCTACCACCCTAAACTCAAACAGATCTAATAATAAACATACTATAAAACGTCCAGTAAGAGACTGGGGAGGATTTCAGAAAGACCTGATAGATAAAATGACAACCCCACCTGAAATTAATGATGAATTGGAACTAAATGTTCAAGTAAAGCTATTCACAGATACGATAGAAGAAACATTAAAACAAAATACTAAATATTTGGAAAAACTTCAGTACACAAGAGTAAATTACCCAGAATTAGACTTCTTAATAGCCCTTAAAAGACAGGCGCTAAATAAGTGGCAAAGAAATAGAAATCCCGCAAGTAAAACCTAGTAGAATAGGCTTAAAACACAAGTTAAAAGTAAGCTCGAAGAATTAAAAATTAAAGACTGGAGTGAGGCCACCAAAAACGCGGCAAAATATCCTAGAGAAATGTGGCGATTAACTAAAGCACTAACAGGGAAACGTAAAAAATTAAACACACCAGCAATAGAAACTCCCCAAGGATTTGTTTATAATGAAAAAGATAAAGCCAACATAATTGCAGAAAGCCTAGAGAATCAGTTTTCCCCCAATAAAGATATACAAGATAAGCAATTCACACAATCAGTAAATAATGTCATAAATGACTACCTAAAAATAAAAGGAACCTCTGAATACGAACCTATCACTCTAAAGGAACTTTTAAAAAAAATAAAAACGCGTCACAATAATAAATCCGGAGGATCAGACGGAATAAAATACGAAGCATTAAATAAATTACCTTTAAACGCCCTAGAATTCTTATTAAAAATATATAATTCTATGATTAAACTATGTCGATTCCCACAGGCCTGGAAGAAAGCTAAAATAATTACAATACCAAAACCTGGAAAGGATCCCAGTAAACAGACGACCTTTAAGCTTACTAAATAGCATGAGCAAAATTTCTGAAAAAGCCCTTTTATACAGATTACAGTATCATGCAGACGTAAACAAAATAATTCCAGATAATCAGTATGGATTTAGAGCTCACCACGGCACCATCCGCCTCCCTCCCCCCCCCTAATTAAAATAGTAGAAGATATAACAGATGGATTTAATAATAAAGAACAAAGATACACGATAATAACATTATTAGATGCAGAAAAACCTTTTGACAAAGTCTGGCTACCAGGATTAATATATAAACTGATAAACTATAATTTCCCAGCCACATACGTAAATTTACTATTACACTACTTAAATGACAGACGATTTTACGTAACGCTAGATGGAGCAGACTCTAATACTAAATTTGCAACAGCATGAGTTCCACAAGGATCAGCACTCTCCCCTATCCTACACAGTATTTACACGGCTGGCATCCCTGTAACAGACGCCAGAACTAACGCTAATATTCAAATGTACGCAGGTGACACTGCAATAATAAAACATTATAATGTAAGATATGCCTTAGCAGCCCTACAAAGGTAACTAGCAACTCTGGAAAAATGGTACACCAAAAGGAGAATTAAAATAAATCCTTGAGAATCATAGACAATAATAATCACTAAAATGATATCAAGATCGCCTAAAGAACTAATACTGTTTAATCAAAATATTCCGTTTGTTAAAACTGCAAAATATTTAGGCATAACACTGGACCATAGATTAATTTGGCAGCCACACATAAATAACGCAAGAAATGCAGCACTAGGCAAACTACTATACCCCATTTTAAATGCAGATAACTTCCCACTAAGCAAAAAACTTTTAATATATAAACAAATAATACTCCCAACTATGCTATATAGATGTAAGGTATGGGGACATGTCGCAAAATTCAGATTAAAAGATTTGCAAACTCTACAAAATAAATATTTGAGAGTAATAACTAACCAAGACAGATTCACACCCAATCAAACTATCCATGAGCTGCTCCCCGCAAAATACATTAAAGAAATAATTGTAGACAAAATAAAAATCTGTATAACAATTTAGAAGGGCAGGACAATAAAATAATTAAAAAGTTGGGTAACTATGATTCCGCAGGCATAAGAAAATGCAAAAAAACCCTAAACTTATCTGAACACTGAGAAAGTAGAAATGGGCCCGCCCGCCTGTGTGTATATCAAATAAAAAATGACAAAACCATATGTATACAACAAAAAAAAAATTCACAAAAAAAAATAAAAAAATAAAAAATTTAAATTTAAAAAAATTCAAAAAACACCATAAAATACTTATATTATCACGTACGCACAATGACGCGCCGACTTGATAGTCTGTTTCAGGTCGGGGAGAAGCTCACTACCAAAAAGGCACAAGGGGGGAGCCCTCCTTTTACAAGAAATCCGACTGGACTATGGTACCAAGGCCCCCTAGAATATGCACTGATAATGACCAATTTTCATTCAGGTTTGCACCCTCAGTGCTCAACGAAATTAAAGGGAGGAGAGGGAAAAAACATCAAACTTTGCTCACCCCCCCCCCCCCCCCACATACTTTCTTACTTAATTATTGCAAAAAAAAAATTTCTTCTCAGGTAACAGAATAAAAAAAATATGGCACACAATTAAGATTACAATTAGCTTTTATAACATACCCAACTTTGAGTCATATTTCGACTCGAAAAAAATTTCAGAAAATTTTTTTTTTAATCAAATAAGAATTTAAAGTGCTATCAGCACCAAAAAAGAAGTGTGTCATAAGTATAAGTAAAAGTAAATATTAATAAGTATATTATATCTTTGAATAAGAGCCATCAGCGCAAACACATCACTATGAATTGTTAAATTCTCTCCTACACTACACATTAAAACGATGAAACGTACCCTGTGGGCTGCCCCCGGGAGACTAGGGACGAATCTATACAAAAAAAAATGCGAGTTTAGTTTGCACACTTGAAAACAACAAACCAACTATTAGACAGACATCACGACACTAACATTCACTCCAGCCATGAGGCTGGAGGGGAACCTCCCTCCCCCGCCGAATACAACCACACGTAACTTAATTTAAAAATAGGCAACAACTTAAACAGCCTTAACACGGGTCCGGTGCCCAAGAAACCACAGCTACACGGCGCCCCGCCACCTTACCCAATGATTTGAGTATGTGTCGGGGTGCATTTTGTCTTTACAAACACCCTGTGAGTTATGGGAGTCTAGGCTCCCGGTCTCACGACACACAGGCCATTCGGTGGCGTATGAGGGTTCGGCGGCGGCACCTAGAATCTTCCCCAACTCGCGTGATGCATCGCGGAGGGATGAGGCGCGAGCCAGTCTCATCATAAGATTCTTGCATCGTCGCTAAACGTATCGGAAACTCTAGCAGGCGAGAGGAGGTCTGTACCACCCGCAAGTCTCGTCGCTGTCGGCATTCACGGGATTCCCAGAAGGGCATTCCCACTAGCGCATCGTTCCAGGAAGAGGGGAGGGCGAAGTGGGTCTCCGATTACGGCGCGGAGCAGCGGAGTCGACGCCAGCTACAGCACGTAACAGTATTATACCGTTGCCGCAAAATGGTGAATATTTATATTGTATGCTTTTACTTTTCGTTTTGGGTTTAATTTCATATCGTTGATACTTAAAACGAATAGTATAGGGCCTATATGTTTTCACTCTTTTCATCACATTATGTGCATATCAAACCTTCAAACAGAGCGCTATGACGATTACTTGAAAACGAAACGAAATTCATAGAAACGGATTGAACGGCTGAGTGTTCACATTACCTCGTAAAATGACGTTTGAAACACGAAACATATTATAGAAAGTATTTTGCACTGATTTTATTAGTTCATTCGTAATTTCACTTAATACACGTTGTTAACGGCCATTTTTAAACGTTGTTCGACGGACATTTTTACATACTATTTAACTGACCCAATAGTCAAAAATAAACCATTGAGTAAACAGTGAAATAACTGATTAATGAATCAGTGAAAAATGTCACGGAATCAAAAAGTGAAGGAAATTTGGCATTTTAAATAAAACCATTAGATTTTCACAAGATTTTACGTGATTTGACTCCATTTTCAAGGTCTTAAACTGTCGCAGAACATGCAGAGTGCTTTTTGCTTGGTAAATAAACCACTATTTACACTGCTCTCTCCTTTAAAAACTAGTTAATTCATTCCCACTGTGTCGGCAAACTTCAAGAGCTCGTAACTCGTGTAAACCACCGCACGCTTCTGCGGCACATATATTCTCACTTACCTTATTTCCCGCGGGTCGGAATTCTGTAGCGACCGCGCTTTCCAAGGAGACTCATTAATCTTTACGCTATCCACTTTTTCCCCCCTTATTCTTCCCAGGGCCGGGGTTTTATCCTCGCCATTTATATCTCCAGTTCCCTTCAGTTTCCCGCTTTCTGCAACTCCGCCCGCAGCCTCTTGCTATCTGCCCTTGTTTCAGAGGAAGTGTCAGTGCAAACTGTAATTATACACTTCCTCCCCATCGCCCTTCCTTCTCGCCATTTTGGCCTCAGCCGGCTCTATCGCAGTCTCCAACCCCCTACCCTCCGCCACCTTGCTGTCCAATGAAACACGAGGTCTACCTCCTACGCCCAACTTTGTTTCTAGTGCGCCGAACTTCCGGCACCGCAACCCCCCTCACCACTCTAATCACACAGAGGTGACCACGTGCCAAGTGTCTGGCCCACGAAGGCAGGGAAACATTAGCCAACTCCTGGAATTACCTCACACGCTCTCTCTCTCTCTCTCTCTCTCTCTCTCTCTCTCTCTCTCTCTCTCTCTCTCTCTCTCTCTCTCTCTCTTTCTCTCTTTCACTCTAAGGCCGTGTTCGAATTGGCGCTTTCAGTTTACTGAAACGTCGCGTGACCTGAGTTAGAGGCTGTTTCCGGTCACCTCGGCATTTCTGAAAGTCCCAGAGCCGTATCCAGAGGAGGGGGGAGGGCAGCTCATGAGTATTAGTATTGTCACTAGTAGTACATAGTTCACGAATCACAGTGGAAGGATAGAAAAGGAAAGGAGAATAGAAACTGTGGGTAATAACAAATATATAAATATAATGATTGACATTTTGATAATAGGGTTTTTTAAAATGTATGTCATTTGGGGGGGGGGGGTGTAGCCCCCTTCCCCCCCCTGGATTCGCCCCTGGAAAGCCCTACTCAAGATCTTCTTGTGTACACATAAATATTATACAGTAAATATTATACAGATTCGTGGAGAGTGGAAAGATTTGGGCTGCTCTTAATAATTAGTTGGAGCTGCGCGTCCAAGGTCAAGAAGTGAGAGAGCAATACGGGCGACACTAACGCGTACAACTAGTGTCTCATCGCTCCTACGCGTAAGGCGTGCAGTGTTTCCGTCGTGACGCTGTACTGTGCAATTCAGATTTGTAACAATGGGAGTTTATCACACGCGGTGAAAGCTCACAGATCAAACTACGTCCGTATCTTTGTACTTTTCTCTTGCCGTTTAAGAATACTTCACCAGCAAGCTTTAAAAATGCGATATTTTACAATTTTCATGAATTTATTTCTCAAAGAATGTACTAAATATGACAAACGTGAAATAATAGGGACATAGATTTTCTTTTTATCTTTTCTGGCAAAAATTCGTGTTTGCAGAACATTTATTCACCGAGATATTAGCGCAAACAACTATTTGACATAAAACAACGTGCAGGTCCATGTAATTCTTATCATCGGGCTCTTATGAGCCGATGAGAGTGAAGGAAGGTGAGTATGGAGAACCACTAGGATTCAAGGGCGGGGAAAACAGGATATCACCGAGAAAACCCGCCGACCAGCGGCATCGTCCAGCACGATCCCCACGTGCGAAAATCCGGGAGCGACCCCGCCGCGAATCAAACCAGGTCCACCGCTTTCTTAAATTTAAATAAAATTTAATAGAATACAGAATTCAAAAGAAATTATTTTCGTATTTATGAATGTTTACATACAACTTTTATTTCAATGTTAAGACATGAAACTAGTTTACCTCCGCGGTTACCATGACGTTACCGGGATCAACCCATAGACTAGATATGAGGTAGACCGATCTCGCTGGCTGCGCACAACCAGTCTCCGTGTCCCAACGTGGAACTGCTTTTCTGCCAACACGTCTAGCGAAAATGGCGTGAATTGGGTTTGAGATTAAAACACTGTTTAGTAAACAGGTGCTTTTGAGATGATTTTATACATCCTCTAACCAATTTGTAAATATTTTTTGTTAATTTCAAACTGGTAAAATAATTTTATTAATATAATAGTGATTGTCATTTAAAAATAAAGATATAAACAAACACGTTCATCACTGCTGACCATGTGACTTTGACAGTTGTGTTCCTTTGGGGTAGGTCAATGTTGGGTACATGTGCAGAAGACGAATAAGCGGTCTACCACATCTTTAGTCTATGGTTCAAACCAGCCACTGAGTCCGTTAAAATTCTTGCAGGTAACGGCTGTTCGCAATAAAGTTAGCACTTCTGAAATCAACCTTAGAGAAAAGTCACAGCTCCTGCCTGCATATATTTCAACGGGCACACTGAGTAACATGTGCCCAGGAAAGTTGGTAACGATGGATGGAAAGTACTTCCATATCTTAAAGTCGAATAAAAAGTATTAGGTGTCCATTTGTAATAACTTAAATTACGTTTTTCGCGTTCTGTTTTTTTTTAAGCACAGCAGTGTAAAAATAACCAGGTTTGTAAAATATTTTCCTTTATAATAATTTCACAATTTCACCTGACCGACTCATGAATAAAGTGATGGGGCCATTGCAATGTAAATTTTATATAAGGCGGAAGAATACACAATGTGCATACAAGTAGATCTTAATTTGGGCTTCCAGAAGTGTTTATTTTACCGTGAACAGCCAATAGCTGCAGTGACACATTTCAAATGTTGATTACATAACAGGTGAGTTAACCGCGAACAGCATGTATGCTCGCTCTGAGCAACAGACAGAAACATTTTCAACTACTGGCATTAGCTGCCTCTAACATCCTCGCAGAAGAGACTGCAATCATTATACCTGAATTTTAACACCCGGACAACAGTGCACATTAGTGTCTAATTATTTTCATTCCTGCGTAGGCGAAATGTCATTTCTTCCTTATAGAATATTGTTCATCGATTTCTAAGATGATTTTTGGACGTTGAATGCTAACCGGAAATTAAATTCTTTGTTGGGTTGGACATATTTCTCCTAAACCTTATGTCGCAATTGTTAGAAACATTATGCTTATAATTTTTAGAAAGTTTTATATACCCAAATACACTTTTTTCCCCCGTTTTCGTAAATTCAATGGCGATATGAGGAAAATAGCATATATTTATTGTTTAAAATGTTGAGTGCACCCGATCAGTGACTTAGCCATTGTAGAGGATCACTAAAGATTAAGAGAGAAGGATTCGCCCACGGCCTATTATAAGGATGTTCCCAGCATTCGCCTGGTGTTATTTCGGAAAACCCTGGAAAACTGAAATTTGGATGGCCTGACCGTTAAACGAATTCTGAACTTTCCGAGTGCGAGTCCAGTGTTTCACAACTTGTCTTTTTCTTTATTGTATACAAGGGAGAATTATTTTTACAACAGCAATATATTAGTACACACAGAAACCAATAGCGGAAAAAAAAACAATCGTAAAGTAAAATTCGTACGTATCTATGGAATGTTTGATTTCTTTTAAATTACCGATTACCACATCCAAACTGTTCAGCCATCAAACACAAATAACAGTTAGGTACGAGCTCACCTGCCAATGGGCGAAATACGAAATTTCTTTTTATAAAAGTTATAACAAAATATAAAATTATTTTTACTCTACTGTATTAACATTAACAGTCTACTATACTACAAGCTTCGCGCGGTAAACTTAGCACTTTTGAAAGCCCTGCTAAAGATATATTTGCATGCACATTGCGTATTCTTCCACCATGTGTAAAATTAATATTGCCAAAGACCTGATCACTTATTTCGTGCTTCGGTCAAGAGAAACTGTGAAATAATTATAAAAATTAATATTTTACAAATTCATTATTTTGTAACTAAAAATTCCGGAAGAAACAGAAATAATTTCAGTCTTCACAAATATTTACGTAACACATTTTATTCAACGTTTAACTAATTTCTCTCCATCGTTACCAACTATACTGGGCGCATGCCCAGTGTACCTGTTAAAATATACGCAGTTTGGAGCAGTGACGTTTTTCAATGTTTGTTTTCAGAAGTGCTCACTTTACTGTAAATGTAATTTAATTAACGTTTGCCTATGCAATAACTGCCTTCATTGCATGCTCAGACCACTGCAACACCTAACTCACTGGCGTCGTACTGACTATGAAATATTAAATCTTCCGAAATTTGGTTTTCCTTAACAGCTTTTAAATTTATTAAAACGTAAGTAATGAAAAGTATTTATATTACATTTCTTTTTCAAGAGAATGTACATGTAACA
This sequence comes from Dryococelus australis, assembly GCA_029891345.1. Lineage (NCBI taxonomy): Eukaryota > Metazoa > Arthropoda > Insecta > Phasmatodea > Phasmatidae > Dryococelus > Dryococelus australis. The sequence continues at coordinate 264,731,297 of CM056993.1, forward strand.
CTTATGTTCGAAAATATAGAACGTTTATTGACAGTTTCCTGCGAGCACTAAAAAGTAAAAACCATTTTTTTTACCATTTATACTCTTCATACAACGGCAAGGAAATATAATCCGCCTACTCTTATTGCATTCTTGCCTAGTATCGCACTCCAGAGTCTTGTGAGGGTAATAAAACGTCAAAACTCCCGAGCCACTGTGAAGGTAATAGCAGTTCTACAGGCATTCACAACTGCAACACGAAACACAACATCTAAGCCTGTGTGAGGAACATATTAGAGAACTCACATAAGATAATCGACGCAAGTACTACTCTAGTAAAGAGAACGTCTTTTCACCCTCCGAATAACATGGAAAATCATCGCCGTTTCATTTAAGGTCCTGTTTCAGGAGGGAAAACAAGGAGCTTGTATACGTTAATTTATAGTTATGACCATGTTATTTAAAAATGGTCATTTTATATAGCGGCCGATGCATAGAAGCCACTTCGCTTAAGTGGCGTGTCTGGCTCTTGCCACTTGGGCTTGTCTCATTCATCATCTGAGCCCCCTCTCGATAGTCGCGCATCCTCGAGAACACCAATCGATACTGAATAAAGAGCCGGCCATCCATCACCACAGTGATCTCAGCGAGCTATCGGTGATAGGCTATCACTAGTCTAACGCCTCCGGTGATTTAATAGTTTCGTTCCGCTGTGGCTTACCACCTGAAGTGCTCGTCTCCCACCAAGGTCAACTGGGATCGATTGCCGATGGGATCGCTCTCGGATTTCGCACGTGGGAATAGTGCCGGATGATGCCGCTGCTCGGCGGGTTTTCTCGGGGATCTCACGTTTCTACCACCCTTGCATTTTAGCGTTGTCCCATTTCCACCTCGTTCCACCCTCATCGGCTCTCAAGAGGGAGTGAGTGAAGAGATTTGGGCGTCTCTTAACATCGAGGTCGTGAGAGCCGATGAAGGCGAAGCGAGGTATGGAGAAACGCCGGAATGCAAGGGCGGGAGAAACGGGACATCCCCGAAAAAAAACCCGCCGACCAGCGGTATTGTCCGGCACGATTGCCACATGTGAAATTCCGGCGTTAACTCTGCCGGAAATCGAACACGCTTCGCCGTGGGAGGCGAGTAGTCTAACCACTACACCACCATGGCCGTGGCTCTCAGAGCCCCGATGTTAAGAGCCGCCCAAATCTCTCCACTGTTTTGATAAGCGGGGAAATTAAAGGTAATCGCAGCCCAGCTCACGGTATGAATATCGTTTCGATGATCTTGATTTGGTTCTTAGGTGAACAGACTGTTACAAGGACGCCTACGGGGCGTATCTGAGTAGGCAAGGAACGGCGATCGTAATAAAAATAAAATAACTAAATTTTATTTCTAATGTATTCACACAGATTTTATTTACAGCTTTAAATTATCTCTCTCAACAAGCTTTTATTTAACTTCACTTGTATGTATGTGGGTGTGTTTGTTTAGTGCAAATCTTGTCAGTCGATTTTAAACCACTTCCCGGTATCCATTTGAAATGAAATTTTGCATACATGTGTATTTCCTATGACAATACAACGTGAAGGTGCCACAGAGCTGATCTGATGATGGAGCCGGAAATTACAAGCTTTTGTGTAACTTCACGTATATGCATGTTAAACCACTTCCCGTTATCCAATTGAGCCTGCTGCAGCAATGTTGCCAGACCTCCCTGTCTTTGACTGTCGCCCTTGTGTGGGTGGCACAAGCCTGCCTTGGTGCGTCTGATCAGCTGTGCTCGCGCGCACGTGCACACGCACAGTCGAGTTACGTCACACAGTGGTCCAGAACTCGAATCTAAGTGGACTAAATTGAAAGTGATCAACGTCTTTATAATAGAATTCTTTGTGAAGTGCTGATTTGTACAATAACTGGATATGGTGCAACCGTGAAAAACTCCTTCAGGGGCCTGGTTTTATCTTCAGCAGACGCGGTAGGATTTGGCGGTTTATAGGCTACAAACCGATATCGCCCGCTCATCACATGCATTCAGTGCCTCACTTGAGTGGGTGTGTTATGCTGTTATAGCCAAAGGAATCCAAATGTTTTTCATGTGGAGCTTATAGAGCAAGGTATGTACATTAATTTTATATTCAAATTGTTTAACTGTAAGGGGATGTTAATGATTTATAACACAATTTATGGGGGGAAGTGCGTAAATACTAGAACGTTATGTTATCACATGATAAATAAGACATATCAAACAGGTCAACTGGAGTCAAGCTCTCATTTCTTAGACACGTGATTATCAGGTATTGTACATTGTAATGAGTGAAATTTAGCTGCGAACTCGTGCCACGTTAGATGTTATATTACTCTTTAGGTGGCATGGTAGGAGTTCGACCCAGAAGCTGTTCGACGTCTGGAAAGAGGAGGCAGATTCTTCCAAGAAAAATGCAACTGTCCTTAATCAATTAATGACACAACTGAATCTATCATACAGCGAGGAGTCTGTACACAACGACCTAAAGGTAAGCTGTAGCAAATTATTTTACCAAATTAAAACAAAGTGGAACACTCGTCAGCGTATTTAGGAAAATTCCAGCATAATCCTTCACAATGGTTATCAGACATTTTAATTCTCCCCGAAAGTATAAGGAAATCGGTGAAAACACCTACCGCGAGAACTTCAAGACGTCGAAGGAAAACACGTTTTGAAGAGGCAAATCACAAGACAAAGAAACAAAGAGTTGCGGATCTTCCCGCAAGCAGTACATATGAGGAATTAGTGTTTGCATCGGAAATTAGTCTAAGATCCGAGGTTCGACGAGCTGCTGCAGATATTGTAAAAAAGTTTCAAATTTCTCACCGAAAAGGGCTACATGACTGAAAAAGGCGTATGCTTCTGCTGCCAGATCGTTCGGTCGTCCTACTAAACGTATGGGTGAGTAAGCATTGGGTTTGCTCATCGATGTAAATCTAACGAAATTTCAGTATTCACTCAAGATTGGCAGCATCAATAAGAGACATGAAACTGAGGTGTGGCATAATCCCAGGCAATCGTCAATGAGGTAGGAACTGCCAACCAGTGAAGATTATGTTCCAAAAATAAACAAGTGACTGAACGCGACAGGAAGTAGAACAAATGAGGACTCAAATTGATCAGCTCGTTCCGACAAAGTGTAGATTGGTGGAGTAGAATTGGTGGTGCATAATAAGCTGGTATTAACCATAATAGACGGAAAAGTATGTGGTTCTCTAACACAGACTACCTCCCTATTGTGTTACATATGTAAGGCAAAACCAAGTGAAATGAACAACCTCGACAAGCATTTAGAACGGGTGCGTGACTTACCAACACTAACGTATGGCCTGTCTACACTGTAAAAAAATTTTGTGGTAAATTTCCTAAACTGTAATGTAATGTAAATTTCCTATACATTGTATGGTAACAATACCACACATCAAGCAGCAAAATTCCCAATTTTGTATAGTAGCGACTACTATACAAAATTGGGAATTTTCCTATGCATTTGACTGTTTCCTGAGAGGATTTAGGAACGCACAATTAATGTATAGGGGGAAACATTGCCATTCCTGATTTCTCACTAAGCGTATACACTGCTATGGTAAATTTTCGAATAATTTCTTAGAGTGTAGATTGCATTCCTGGATCAAATTCTTCGAGTGTCTTTTGCACATATCGTACAGGCTAGAGTTTCTATCTTTTAAAGTGTTGAAACCTAAAAAGGCATAATTCGTCACACGAAAGAAATACATTCAAGAGCAGTTTAGAGAAAACATGTCCCATGCTGATCCATGTTCCACAACCAGGTTCTGGAACAATGAATCCTTCTGTAGCAGCCTCCACCACTGCGTTCGGCGATACGGAATATTGTCCGGCTAGATTCGCATTCTGGACCACTGTGAGTCGTTATATAGTGTGTTAATGCTGATTTTTAATATTGTATAAATAATGAATTTTGCATAAATTTTGCAGTATGTTGGCGATAGATAGTGAGAAACTTCGATGTCTTGGAAATACTGGTTTAAATTAATTTCACTCCTCAAATAGTAAACGTATCTAGTTTGGCCTCGTTGAGTTTGTCTCGACGAGTACTTTGGTTCTAGAGGGTTACCAGGGTTTGATGACTCAGCCGGAAGGTGGCCAAAGGAATTCTACAACTACATGCAGTAAACGTATCGAATTTGGCCTCGTTGGACTTGTCTCGATGAGTACTTTGGTTGCAGATGGTGACCAGGGTCTGATGACGTTCTTTAGTATTTAATTCGACAAATGTAGCAATGCACATTAACAGACATAAATGTTGTCGCTATATGTGCATTGCTACATAATATAATAGCAAAAAAATTGGTGAAACTAAAAAGTGAAAAATAAATATTGTAAAAAAACTTAAACCCAAGCTTTTATTTATAAATGTGCTAAACAGAGAAAAATAATTTTACTAGTTACATAATTTGTAGAACTTGTAAGATGTAGTCCAACATCAGTAATAAACTTTACTACATATTAATATGTTTATATCAATGTATATTTAGTATAAGTAAAAGCTTTGCGTGAAGAGTCAAGAGCCTTACGCAAGAAATATGCTTACTACGCTTATTCAACTGACGTATAAGTATTGTGAATAGTTAAAAGAGACTTACGCAAGATATGTGCTTACTACGCTTACGCAAATGAGGTATACGTTCCATATTGTGCCAAGCTTTTATGTACTAAATATAAATTGATACAAACACATCAATTTGTAGCAAAGTTTATTACGGCTGTTCGACCACATCATACAAGTTCTACAAATTGTGTAACTAGTATAATTATTTTTTCTCTTTTTAGTGGATTTATAAATGAAAATTTGCTTTAAAAAGTTTTTTATAGTTATTTTGTTATTTATCAATGCATGCAATATTTAATGCGTATTTCAACTCTAATTAACGTCCATCTTAATGTCTTTGTTTGGTTACATTCAATTAACACAACTCATAATTAACACGTGTTCAGTCTGTCTGTTGCTATCAGTTGTAGGTTGTAGTGTCTTTCACTCACGCACCCAGTCCAATAGTCCAACCTGCCAGCTGCACTCTTCACTGCTTGATACTCGCAACCGCAGATTTCCCTTCCGTCTGTCGTCGCTCGTCTATCGTCGAAACTCAGCCACTTGCCCATTCAACAAAGAACTCAAGGGCCCGTCGCATTATGTATATCTCAGGCCTTGACCTGGAAAATTCAATGCGCCCCGAGTCACGCTTAGAGAAACTAGTGCAACAAACCACTAGAACATTCTTCATATAGATACAAAAACTCAATACAGCCATGGTCAGCACCGCGGGCCGCAAAATTAATATCGTGTTGACTCGCTTGTTGGTGATAGATGGGTGGCTCTTGGGTTAGCTGTCATATCACTGCTGTCCTTCACTTCCACTCGCTCACGCGGGATGCGAAGCAGTGAGTACGTAACAATGCTGTAATAACTATAGTCCCTATTGCTTGGGCTTTAGCTTTACTGTATACAAGTAAAGAACATAAAACCAAATGTAGAATTGCCAAGTAGGTGTCTCAAAATATAAATTAAATGATATATATCGGGAATATAACGACGAAGATGGCGAAACACATGCAGAAGATTAAGATTAGCTAACACTAAACTTTACAAAACTTCACGAAGGTTAACCGAATGATGGAGAGGGTTGGAGGAGACGGGATGGGACCAAATATGTCCATTGCCCCGAAATTTCATTTGACGAGTGACAAAGTATCGTCACTACAGCGGCCAATATAGGAAGGTTCGGAAAGCCATCTAAATAATTACTTTGAAATCCAACTTCTTTAACATACATGATTAGTTTGTCATCTGTAACTGTAATCAAATATTATGTAATTATTTAATTATGTCAATCCTATGTGGGAAATAAACTTATAATTGAAACAGTAGAGATTTAAAAAAAATCGTGAAGTGATCCTCTATGTCATCTATAACTTTCATTCTCTATACCTGGTCTTAAATTTTCGTTACGAAGATTTGAAAGAAGTATCGAAGGTGGAATTAACACTACCTACCTTAAAGTAGTCCAAAAATAATTTTTCCTTTTATTTCAGATTTTGAACATATTTTATGATTTCCTAACTTGCTATTAACGTAAACTACATAAATTGCCAAATCGTTTGTAAAATATCATTCATCGTGATACAGATCGTAAACTTGATAAAGTCAATTTACCGTCTTGATACGTAAATGTTTTAAAAAGTTTCTTTAACACTTAATTTGATCTCCGCTCAAATGTTTCTTGGAGTCACGGAGTGTCATTTTGCACTTCCATTAAAATTCCGACGCATAGTTCACAGGTAATGTTGTTTAACGTCTTTAAAATCTGCCTCAAAAGTTTAATTTGAAATATGGTCTAACCATATAATCATTTTCCAAGAAAGTTATTTTGCGACGTTTTGTCTACATGTACAGTTATTTTTAGCTGTAGCCTGACATACAAATTTTGTTCGGTTTTGCGATTTGTACGATAAACGTATAAATGATTTGTTCCTATAAGTATTTTATTGATATTTTTCAAGAATTTATTTTTCGAGAGCGGCATACTTTTATCAGAATATAACTTAATAGCATAACGAAATAGTACTTAATATGCAAAAAAATGTAATTTTCGAGTCTTGAACGGCCGGAAACGTACGGTGCATCTCGCCATCAACTACTGGTAAGTCTGGCAATGCGCTGAGTGCACAATGTAAGAGTATGATGGATGGCACGACGCATCGCCTCTCGCGAGAAGCGTTCACACATAATGGGAAATGAAGACTTACGGTATTTCATCTCTGCAGCTTTTATGGAGCAATTATTTTTAAATAATATCCGACAGAATTAATATGTTAGTCTCTAGCTTAATGTAATGGAACACATTTATTGGTACAATTTTTAATTTTCATTTAAAATTAGTAGTTAAAAGAGGAGATAATGCAGGTGAACTAATCGTCGAATTTCAAATAATTTGCAACTTGACACTCAATGTACGCCAAGAAACAATTTAGTAGAAATCAAACTGTTTTTAAAAAAAGTCATGATATTTACGTGAAATAAAGTTTTTAGTTTAAATGTTTACATTTATGTAAAAACACCTTTTTTTTTTTTACGATGTGGTATTTTTGCTAAACTATCATTCAAATCGTATCACGGGGCGATGAAATATCTTCAAAATAAAAATGATTTCGGTTAACGGCCTTAACCGGCAGACCGTTCCAACGTGATGTTACTAAACTGTTGAGTAAGGGAAGAGGATGGGGGCCCGCTTTGGCCGAGTCCAGCCAGTGGCTAACGGGCTTGGTTTTCCACTACCGTAGCCCAGTCACCTATGTTGTGTCGGCTCGGGGAGAACCCACAACGTCAAGGTAATGGAAGAAGGACCATGGTCTGACGTACCGTTGGTCCCGTTTGAGGTTCCTTCACGTAGGGTATATTGCTCTTGCAAAGAGGGGCGGTGGACTACTTTTGTAACCAACTCTGAACTCCCAATCACCCTGAGGTGAGGCTGGAACAAACTAGTGCCGGCAGCGTGTTGGAAAGCACCAGGCAATATCACACTGCCGAGTAAGGCAAAACAAATAACACAATGTATACTATTGCAAATAAAATGTAGTAACTTCAAACGAGTGAGTTGGGAGATATTTATGTAAATTACCTCCGTACTCTGTTACCCTGGGAGTATAATATAAACAAAAAACTAGGGCAGTAAATAATATATTGCTAACCCAGTGATGGCGAAAGCTGAGTGCTGGGTTTAGTATTTCTGTTCTGTTTCATTCATTTTGTAGTAATATTTATATTCAGTTATTCCAGTCCATCGTCATTTTCACTCCATTCTCTACACGTGTTCCGTCCCCTTAGAGTGATATTTCGTGACATTTTAAAGTCACTCAATAGAAAATATAATGTTGAGGAAATGGTTGGGACTAAAGTAACATGAAAATAAAATTTTCACCCAAATAAAAAAGGGTAATTTATCAAACCCGAAATTATTCTTTAAACCATTTTACGCCTTATCAAACAAATGAATTGTATGTAGAATTCTGTATGTTAATAAAATATTCCAGAGGTCGGAAGCTCAGATTTATAGTCCTTAAGTGCTGTGATTAAGGGTATAATATTTCTGGGAGACAGGTAGTGGCATTATTTCAAAGAACTTCAATGGCGAAACAGAGTTGTTTGTCTTTCTCGTGGGACTTGGGAGATTTCGTATTCATGTATTCGGAGCATTCCGGCTGCCCGAACATGCAACCGCAAACCGGGGACAAGATAGCAATTTTCTATAATTCTGCCGGCGTTGCTTTTGTTTCTCCGTCGCTACAGAAAAAAAAAAAAAAAAAAAAAAAGTAAATCTGAAAAAAATGAAACTTCGAGGGATGTTACAATGCCACGAACGCTTCCTGTTTTCTTGAAGTCTGGTTTCCTTACTTCTGTACGCTGGTTTATTTCGTTTTCCGCTGGTAGAATACAAACTTCATGGCAAAAAGAAAACACAATCCGTCTGTCGGATATGTTGACTATATTTAATAAATATGAGCTACAAAGCGCCTCATTCTTACACGTGATGACTACGTAAAGTAACTGATATTAGTACTATTTTCAGTCTTTGTGGTAACTAAGCATCATAAGATTGGTTTCCTGGCGATCTGTTTTCATATGCATTACGTGTTCCCACCAGAATACGCTAACTCACCCACATTTGCATCAAACGTCATCCTTGTATAAATGTATCCCTATTTGTATTGTGTACGGTTTAGTCCGATTAGACGAAAAACGCGCCGCTTTGAACAAATTTAGTAACCTTACGTATCGTTTTCCCAAAATTCTATCTAAAATCCCTATGTATAAAATGAAGTACTCGGGTGATCGTCCCACTCACTCATCAACACACAGCCAAAACTGCTGGACACAAATACGAACACATTTAGGGGTGATTTTCCCTAAGGGCGTACGCATCTACTAGAAAGGACGTTTTGAAATTTCACCCCTTAGAGAGTAGAAGGGGTAAAATGTGTTTTAGAGACTCCTCAGTTGAACATTGGCCCTATGAGATATTGAGCTGTTCAAGAGTAAAAATGGCAAAATATATTTTCGAAGACTCCTGAATAATTAAATTACCCGATGACATATCACTGTGCTCTTAGTTTCAAAATGAAGTCAATACAAATACTTAAGAAGTAATTTCAGGATTTTTTAAATATTTAGTTCCTAAGAGTGTGAAATCGAGCTAAAAGTGTTTTCAAAGACTCGTCAACAGCTCAGTAACATGATAATATATCGTTATGATATTTGCTTTAAATTTTGGCTATATAAATACCTAAAAACTAATTTCAGAATTTTTTCTACATTCAAATCCTTCAGATCGTGAAAATTGATGGCATGCGTTCTAGAAGATATTTTACCTATATTACATCGTTTCCATGCCTGTGACTTTCAAACCAACATGTGGTGTAAAAATTTATCAAACGAGAAAGCGTTAATAGATATGAAACATGTATACATCTGAGAATTAAGATTTTCTATCCCTTACAGTCGCAGAAAACAGATTCCAGAACTGAGAATAATAGATAATTAAATAATCAGTTAAATAAATTACTGTGTTCTTTTCTTTATTGCGTTCTACAGAATGTCCCATTTGTCATGACCACCCACAATATACCCGTATCGGGGCTCCAAATGAAAAAGTGTTTCACGTAATGGTTCTATAACTGTATGGGGGTAATATTACTGCTGGGGGGTCAGCATTATTTCATTATTTATTAGTGAGATAAGAACACTAACAGCTGTTTTTTAAATGCCGCTCTGTATCTAATCATCAGAAGTTCAATACAGCTCGTCAAGACCTATTCAAAATGTATTACAATGTACCAGCCTAATGAACAGATCGTTAAAAACCGCCATAGACATTGGGACTTATAAGGGTCCATGAAGACCTGTTATGTGATGCCTTGCAGCACAATTGCGCTGCATGGTACAGTACAGTATGACTTTGACGCTCTGCATTTGATGTAGAAGTGATGTATATATTACAGGAACCCAGATTTGCTTACCCCATTCAACAGAGGTTGCGCTTAGAGGAAACAAAGGAACACACATGACATGGCGACTACTCAGTCATCTGTGTGCAGTCTAATACAGTACACTGCAAGGTGAGAGTTGTCGTAACAGAAAAGTATTCCAACAACTATAACGTATAAATTGTGCTCATCAATGGAGAAGGTACGTTAACAGATGAATGTATTCGTATTATTTTACAGTACAGTGTAGTACGTTCAAGTGAGTTATACTGAAACGCATACACACAGTTATATTATTACCATTATCAATAGCTTGGTTTACTCACTCGTCGTTCATTCCGTTGAAGGTCGGCGTAACGCTAGTCAGGAAGAGCAACTCCACAGAGAGCGATACTCTGACAAGACCCCACCGTCCAGACGGATGTTTTCCCGTCTCGTTATGAAGCTTTGTGAAAAGGGCACTTTGAACTCGCACAGATGAAGCTGCTGAGGTTGCTGTTCTCACTGCTGTAACAGTTCATCCACACGTCAGTAAACGCCAATTTAAAGACGAAATTGGCATTCCGAAAACGAGTGCACATCGCATTCTTAAGCGTCATACATTCCATCCATATCATGATCACTTACACGAATAATTGCACGGGAATGATTTCCAGAATCATGTAGAGTTCTGACAATGGGCACAGCTTCAAATAATCGACCACCCGAACTTTTTTTCGGATGTTCTTGTTACTAATGAATCGTTGTTCTCCATCTTAGGCCAAGTGAATACGAGGAACACACATTATTGGGCACTCGAGAACTCACGATGGCTTCGATAAGTGGACCATCAGCATCAATCGAGAGTTAATGCCTGGTGTAGGTTGGTTGGCAATGACATTTTAGGGCCATACGTCGTCAATAGTAACCGAAACGGCAGGGAATATGCGACCTCCATTCAAACATATCTCCCTGGTCTTCTGGAGGAGATACCTCTAAGGAACAGAATGATAATGTGATACCAGCGCAATGGATGCCCAGCACATAATGCCGTGTACGCACGTTGTGTTCTATACCAAAAATATCCTGGTAGGTGGATTGGTCGTGGAGGGCCAGTTCGGTGGCCTGCTACACCCCCTGACCTTAACCTCCTGGACGTTTCTCTTTGGGGTTACCTCAAAGGCGCTGTTTATCGAGATATTCCAACAACTCCAGAGAACATGCAGGAACGTATTGTGCGTGCTTTTAATGCTCTTCAGCTGGCAACACTGGAGGAATCGATGTTGTCATTCATCCAGCGACTGCACTTGTGTATCGCTGCCAATAGTCACGACTTTGAATATCTAATGTGAATGAATCTAATGTGTTTTAACCCTTGCAGTACCCATATGGATAGTACTACAAACGGACAGTAGAGAACCCATTGTATGTATAGTATTTAATGTGCTTCATTTTTAAGTAGATCTTGACGAGCTTCATTGAACTTTTGACCAATATACATGGTGTCGTTTAAAAAAATGACATTAGTATCGTATCTCGCTAATAAATGTTGCTATTAGGCTGAATCCAGAGCAGTATTATTTCCCCCTTCAAGTTATACAATTTTTGTATGAAACACTTTTTCATTTGGAGACCAAGTATGGAGTTATTGTAGGCGGTCAAGGTACATGGGACAACCTGTATATACGTGTTTCAATCTTATTATATAATGTGGTTGATAATTTCTTCCGATGCGATGAAGAGTGAATTCTGGATACAGTGAACATTCCAGTTGCACAGTAACCAACTTTGTGTTACAAAAGTTACTTGATTTCTTGTAAACCGAAATGTCAGAGCTATAAGTTCACGAATCACTTTAAAAATCATCAAAATCGCATGCTGTGACAATAGCAAGGCCTTATATTTTATTGTGTGTTTCCAACAAACATAACTTCTATATAATCCAGTAGTATTACGATCAGAAATGCTCAGAAGAAAAAATTCAGTTTATATCATCTGTATTTAGTATTTTGAAGTGAATTGACAAATTTCCATAGAAGATGATAAATACGAGGATTGAACAACGTTTACAATATAACAATATAATAAGTAATTAGCATAGTTTGCTAAAGTTGTTGGAAGGAGTAAAAATGGAGTATAAATCTGGGACACAGTCGTAAAAATGGATGATGCAGTCCATTACCCCAAGGATTTTATCAACAGCCTCTACCCTCCTCGCCTTTCACCACACAAATTTCTCCTTTAGATTGGGACTCCATTAATATTACCGCCAAATCGTTCCAATAGCACCAGACTTCAAGTAAAGCCTTGGCATAAATATCTAATTGAGGCCGCAGTCTTCACCGGATATCCGCGGATGGAGCAGAGATAATATTCCACAACACACATATCTCTCATTCCATTAGAGTACCCTTTCGAATTTAAGAGGCTGCCATTCTCTCCTAAGGTCGGTTTCGGTGTGATTATAAATGAGGCCAAGATACAGCCGTTGCATGGGTTACTCAAGAGTAAATTCACCTAGCAACTTGATAATCCTAGCACCTGAGGGCGTAATCACTAATGTGTAGCTGCTTCTTGAAATACACGCAAGCGTAACTGCAAACATACAACTAGTGTCTAAATATTAAATTAAGTGTCCTAACTCACTCACTCACTCACTCGACGCACTGGTCAGAGTGTTGGACAGGAAGGCATGAAAATTTAGAGATGGCTTACCCATTGGGTGCAAGCACCCACTAAGGAAGGATTTATCGAAATACGACTTCTAACAAGGGGAAAAGGGGTGAAATGTGTTTTTGAGGACTTCTCAAGTTTATTAACCTGATGATATATCGCTATGCTTTTAACTTCAAAAGTTGGCCACATAAGTACCTAAAAAACTGATTTCAAGATTTTTAAGAATTCGAACCCTTAAAAGAGAGTGACAAAATACGTCGCGCTCTTTTTTCCCCTTATTAGATTATCTTTACTGGTATAAATTCAATTATATTCCTCATCTAATTATTTTATGTCTCTCGGATGAGCAGTGAATTGTGTTGCAACACAATCTTTGTGTTGCAACATTTAATTGATTTCTTGCAAACTCAACTGTCACAACTAAACATTACGAATCATCTGGAGATATGCCAAAATTACGTATTATAGCAATGGCGAAGACGATTGTTTGTATTTTTTTTACAAACAAATTAGAGCTTTTGTTTAGAAAATAATATTTAATGTAAAGTGAATATATTCTAGTATAGTTAATACTAAAGTTTTTCAAAAGACAAAAAACAATTTACCCAACCTTCAGTTTATAGTTTTAAAACTGATCAACAGATAAATATATATCAGCATATAAGATGTCACGAGGAATCTGCAACGTTAACAGTAAGTATGATAAATCGTAAGTATAGTTTGCTTAAGTTGTTCTAAGGGGTATAAATGGAACACAGAGGTGTCAAAGTCAAGTTATTTGAATTATTAGTGCAATGGGAGTGAAAGATGAAGTGAAATATTTGGAACATATGATATTGCTTCACTATGTCGTCACAAAAAACCAAGTCTGAGACACAAAACAAACACAGTAAAACGAGCCGACTAGATTTGTAGTCAAATTATTTAGATAAATAATACAATTAATTTAATAAGCAATTTTGTCATTTTAATAACAAGATAGAAAAAAAATCTAAATTACAGAACGAAATATTAAACGAAAAATTACTGAAACAAAAGATCACAGACGTTGTGTTATTTCGTGAGGTCATCGTTGTGTCGTCTCGCATTGCAGCGGTTACTTAATAGTTACGTCGTCCTCTCTTGTGCAAACTTTTTTGTCTTAGTCCTTGTACTCATCTGTGGTGTCTTAAATTTGTGTTGTTCTTGGTTTCTTTCTTCTTTTTTTTCGTTTGATAATTCTTTGTGTAATTTCACTTTAATTAATTTTATTTACCCAACATTATTCTTCGTGGGATTTATTATTTAATGTATATATATATATATATATATATATATATATATATATATATTGACTGCAACTACTCTCGGCTCGTTTTTCAGTGTTTGTTTCGTGTCTCAGACTTGGTTTTTTGTGACGACATGCGTATGTTCAAAATATTTCACCAAATTATTCAAAGTCTAACTTTCAAACAGTTCTCATCCATTTCCGTCAGCAAGAAGTATCCAGGCTGTGCAATAGATGATATACTATGTACTAAACACTAAATTTTACTTTTCATACAAAATTTATAATTATGAATCTTATTGCTGTGATTGTTCTCGCATCCACGAATCTGTCGTAATTATCGCTCTTTGTGTGTATCCTGCCCAAGGACTTGCCACGTTCTTGTGATTTGTTTTTTGTCAATTTTTTTGGGGTAAGAAGTGGAAGATATTATTTAAAATGTTATTCCAATTTCTGGCACAATTAGGTGAAATAAGAGAGAACTGTTGGTAAAGTTGCCAGAGGTGCGCGGTGATGTGTTTTAGGCTAGGAGATCGCGAAGAATATCTAGCTGCTATTGTAAGAGATATAGCCAGCCGACTGACTCTACGTCGTTTACCAAATGAAACAACATATAGTGTACGCCTATTAGCGTGACAGCTACTCCGTGACCTGCACTCAGTAAACGTGTAGAAACATTGATGTAAGCTGCTCTTGGCCATAATACATTTTATTTGCCTTTGAGTTATTTCATATAGAAACATTAAAGTCAACAAGCATATTACATTGCTTACTTCAACAATATTAGATGCAGAGTACCTTTATCTTGACCACATGACCTTGAAAACAAAAACTCGAGAAAAATACATAAAAGTCAGCAGACATAATACGTTAAAGTCTACCGTCACCATATTGGGTGCAGACCCCCTCAACCTTGGATCCATGACCTTGAAAACAAAAAACTTGAGAAAAGTCCCACGAGACCTGCTTGCAGCAGGATGTACTTATCTGATCATTTATTATGTCATTTTCGTCCCACATAGATTATCCATCACCAGATACAGAGCCTTGAATTCGTATCCATTGAGCTATTTGTCCTCCAGGGTTCTTGAAATTTAGCAGCCAGCATAATGAAGCATAATCAGTTCTTAGGGCTAAGTGTCTGCCATAAAGATATGGATGAAAATGTTCAATCGTATTCACCACTGTCAAAATCTCCCTGTGTGTCTGTTGTGTATTGTGTTCATCTAGAACTAGGATAGGTAGTATGTTAGTCGTTAGGGTGGCAACAGCAGCAGTCACAAAGCAAACAGCCAGTAGCCGGGCAACCGTCATGGCGATGTGTACGCGGTGTGGTACATAACAGTTGGCGACGAGGTTTAAAATAGTGCATGTGGTCCAGGACCACAGGTCACCATTAAAGTCCCACAACACTACATTCCTGTGTTTGAAAAGGACCAGCCAGTGCTTATCGCATTAAGAGACAAGGTAAGTCAGGGAAAAGAGAGATTGGTACAGTGGGGAGTTTATGAACCTGTGAATTTTTCAGAATGGGCAACACCTGTAATACCCATCTTAAAAAAGGATGGCATTATTTGGCTGTGTGGGAATTATAAGGGAACAGTCAACACTGTATGTGCCACGTGTGTGTATCCACTGCCCATGATTAACGAGGCATTAGCATTACTAGAAGGACAACTCTTCACCAAGCTCGATTTGGAGGAAGCGTATTTGCTGGTAGCAGTAGATGAGGCAACAGCCGAACTGCTCACAGTTAATATTGTGAAAGGGCTTTTCAAGGTCAAGAGGTTGCCATTCGGGGTTAGCAGTGGTCCAGCAATATTCCAAAAGTTGATGGATCCTCTGCTTGCTGGCATTCCAGGGACTGTAGTAATGCTTGATGATATACTGATATCGTGAGGAGAAGATGAAGAGCACTGGCATCGGGTGTGTCAAGTTCGAGAAAGGCTGTAATGGGCAGAACTCCGACTGAAAATAGCCAAGTGTGTGTTTGGAGTCGATTCTGTTTGTTTCCTGGGCCACAGAATCGACAAGATGGGTATTCATCCCTTGTACAGTAAGGTGGATGCTGTGCATGATGCACCAGAACCGAAAAACAAAAATGAACTCCAGGCCTTTCTTGGACTGTTAAAATTCTATGAAAGATTCCTTTACAAGGAAGAAGTGTTGAGGCCACTTCACCGGTTATTATATTGCAGGCACTGACACATTATGACCTCAATAAGTCCCTAATTCTGATGTGCAATGCCTCAGAGTATGGCATAAGAGCGATACTGGCCCATGACATGGGTGATGGGAGGGAAGCCCCGATAGCATTTGTCTATAGGACATTACAGAAGAGCAAGCGAAACTATGCACAGGTGGACAAAGAAGTTGTCGTTATTGGAGTAAGTAAGTTTAAACAATATGCGATTTTTAGGAAGTTCAAGATTGTAACTTATCATAAACCTCTTTTGTGGCTGCTCCATCCTACGAAGTCCATTCCAGATACAATATCCTCTCGGGTGTTGCGATGTAGGCTCATGTTGGGGATGTACTATTTTGAGTTGGAATACAAGCGAGGACACCAGATACATCATGCAGATGCTCTCAGCATACTTCTGCTCCAGGCACCAGAATTTGAGGTACCAGTGCCTAGTCACATTTTCATGTCAGAGGAGTCAGCAGAGGTGTTGGTAGAGTCAGGTAAAATAGCAGCAGAAACAGTTAAGGACACATTACTGTCTAAAGTTCTACAGTACACTGCAAGTTGAAGGCCAGCGAAAGTGGCTGTGGAAATCCAACCAAATTTCGTGTGCAGTCAGGAACCGTCTATGCGTAAGAGTGTCAGTTGTGGGGAAACAGTATTGTGATTACATCCCAGCTGCGTTCAGAAGTGATGAGTCTACTGCATGCTCAACGTAATGGGGTAGTGCATATGAAAATAGAGGCTGGGAGCTATTTCTGGTGACCAAAACTGGATGCGGCCATTGAGCAAGTGGTAAAGGATTGCAACATTTGTCAGCAGTGCCAAAATAACCCACTTAAAGTGAAAATGGTTTCCTGGCCAAAACCAGATAGACCATGGTTGCACATTGATTTTGCTGGCCCATTTCAAGGTTCAACCTTTCTAATAGTCATAAATGCTTTTTCCAAATGGCCTGAAGTCATGCGGGTCGGAAGTCAGTCGGCCATATCAGTCATTCAGGAGCTGCGCGATATGTTCAGTTGCCATGGGCTGCCAGACATCACTGTGGCAGACAATGGGACTACATTCCGATCTCAATGAATTGCAGGGTTTGTGAAGATTAATGGTACAGAAATATTTGTTTCTCCTCCGTACCAGCCTTCCAGTAATGGGTTGGCCTAAAGGACTGTACAAACAGTGAAGCAGAAGTTAAGAAAAGTTATTGAAGGTGACTGGCCGACACTGTTGGCCGGCATATTATTAGCTTGGCGGACAACACCACGACAAGAGGAACATAATACCTGGAAGACTCCTGCAGAATTATTATTGGGGCAGCCACTACAGACAGTTCTGGCCAAACTGCATCCAGGTACAGACAGGCGCACCTCCCAGGATACGCAGGTAGCAGGTGCAGTTGTGGCAGGGGCTCGACACTTCAGTGTCGAAGAGGTAGTATGGCTGCATAACTTCATGAGGGGCTTCAAATGGACACTGGGCTGGGTCAGTGGGGAGGAAGGACGGTTGATTTACCATGTCACAGATGAGCAGGGTAATTATCATAGAAGGTGTGTAAACCAACTGCGATGGAGAAGTTTTCAATCAGTGTCAGATTCGAAGGCCAAAGAAGCAGTTTCCAGCAGGGTACATACAGCAAACAGAGTGTTACAGCAGTTCGGGTCCAGAATCGCTCACAGCAGTAGAGACCCACAATATCCTGCATTAACTGATGTGGGGACATCTGCTGCAACCCACCAGAACACCAGGGATGATTCCAAAGCTGCAGATGGAGTCAAACCTCCATGTGTAGCTCCAGAAAAGTCAGAAGAGGCAAATGGCTCAGCTGTTTTCCAAGAACCTTCTCCCTTCCGAAGGTTTTGTGCGAGTATGGCAAATAGCTCAACTGCTTCCCGATAATCTTCTCCCTTCTGAGGGTTTTGTGCGAGTAAAACTCAAGTATATTCGGGGCAGAACTTCAAAACGACAGCTTGTGCACCCCAAGGAAGCTGGACGATTTTGTGACATTTTAAATGGGAAGGAACTGTTGTGTATTGTGTTCATCTATAATTAGGTAGGGTAGTATGTAAGTCGTTAGGTAGGCAACAGCAACAGCTACAAAGCAAACAGCCAGTAGCAGGGAAGCCATCATGGCGACGTGTATGCGATGTGGTACATAACAATGTCACACAGTAATTCCTGTCGGGCTTGTGTAGCACCTTACTAAAGTATTCCAATGGCTACTTTGTTCCATCGTGAATGTGAGATAACACAGCCCCGATTCAAACTTCACTAGCATCAGTACCCAGAGTAAATTCACTGTATCTACTCTGGAAACCCAGTACTGTGGGAGACATCAGAATTTTCTTTAGTCTATTGAAAGTAATTTCGCACTATGGGGTCCAATACAATTTTCTGTTTGCCTTGGTCATTTCATGAAGAGGTTTGGCGATAGTGACGAATCCATGCACAAATCGAAGTTAGTAAGCACATAAGCCCAGGAAACTTCGAATTTCAGTTTTATCCTTTGGTAGAGTCAAATCTCTTATTGATCTGGTCTTCTCAGGGTATGTTTCAATCCCGTGGACCCCGATACAACATGTCCCGAAAACTAATTTTCTTTGGGAAAAGGTGGCATTTTTGGGAACTAATTTCAGATTGGCCGCAGTCACTTTCTGAAACACAGAATCTAAACGTGCCTGGTGGTCTCCAAATTTTCTTCCTATGGCCACAATATCGACTAGGTATGCCTGACAAATATCTAAGGGCAGAACTTTTTTAGTCGTTTGAAGGTGACAGGAGCATTGCATAGCCCAAAGCGCATAAACTTGAATTGCCAGTTTCCTTTCCCTTAGACATAAAAGGCAGTCTTTTCCTTATCTTCCAATGCCACCTCGCACTGCCAATACCCGCTCTTCATATCAAGAGTAGAAAACCACTTATTCAGTGGGTCGTCTATCCTAGGGAGTGGGTAAGAATCTTTCTTGGTCACATTATTAAGTTGGCAGTAATCAACACAAAATCTAATAGAGTCATCTTTCTTTCTAACAAGCACAATGAGAGAAGATCATGGACTGACTGAATGCTCTAGCACATCTAAATCCCTCATCTCTTTCAGAATACTATGAATAACGTCAAATGAAGCTAGCGGTAGTCGCGTTGGTCACTGCTTTATGGGTCTGGCATTTCCTGTGTTGATGTGGTGGCATTCAACATTAGTTCTGAGAAGGTCATTGGGCTCGCAGGAGAAAGCACCACTATTTCTCTGTAGTAATTCTGAAACTGCCCTCTCCTATCGCCAGTTAAGGTTTTCTCTTTTTCTCGTCAGCAGTTCCCCCAGAGTAACTGTAAGAGGACATTCGGTATGTTGTGACAGTGAAGTTTCTGGAACATTTGGCTATACCTGTGAGACCTGCTTGAAAAACCTTATTGTGGCCCCCTCTTCAAAGCGGATAGCACGGCCAGACAAATTAATCATCATTACAGGCAAACTGTCCGATTTTGAAGAAATACATGCCCTGGCTACAATAACACCATCTGGTAAAATGCCAACTTTCTGGGCTTGTTCGTATAAGCCAAACCGCCTGACAAATTTTCCCTGGCATTTGCCTGGAGTAACAACTTAGCTAGAAGCAGGGAGCACAGTTGGCTGATTACACACTACTAGGCAACTCATTGGCAAAGATAAATATCGTCGTGTTGACACTACCAACTCGGTATTACCTAACCGTAACACCCCCAGTCGAGTATCGATACAACACCATAACTTACATAATACATCAAGACCCAAAATGCATTCGTCCTCTGTTTCTGCTATGCATATATCATCCTCTATCTCAAGGTTATCTAGCTGTAAGAGTACCCTTCTTTTGCCTTTGACTGGTGTGGTCTCGCAAGTTACTATAGTTAAATAGCAGTGATCCATGCTCTTATTGGATGACTACTGAGGGGAAGGCCCAAGAATGTCCGGTCTTGCCACTGTTATAGTCGCTCATGTGTACACGACCATCTGACAAGAAACATTATCTAGGCTCCACGAATATGGCATCCAAGTCCTGTTTCATTGAACGCACCTGCAAAAGCATTGGGGCCATCCCTCCAGCAACCCGACTTTTTCCCCTCAAGACTGGTGTTTACAAGTTTCTCGAAGATATTGCACTCTCACCTACCACTTAGTGCCTGCTCCCTAGCTGCTGCTGCTGCTGCTGCTGAGGACAGTTGGCATTCAGGTGCGCCAGCTGTACACATGTCCAAAATTCTGACCATTTGGGTGGGGGACAGCGAGTCTCCTTAGTGCATACCCTGGAGGCGATGTCCTCCATGGTCGTCTGCAAGTCCTTCAGCATCCTCTGATGACTGCCGTGCTGACTCCACCTCCAGTGCTCGGGCCAAGGCATCCTGCATGGTGTGAGGCGCAGCTAACCGCACAGCTTGCCGTACCTCGGTGTCATCAATAGCATCAACGAAGAAACCGATGGTGATGACATATCATGCCTCTTCAGAGCATCCCTCCAGAGACAGGTACATCAGCCTCACGATGTCCTCCCACAGCTCCTGCATTGGTTCGCTGGGTCGCTGGAAGCAGCTTCGCAGTTGGGCATTGTGGGCGTGTCGCAGATACCGGTCGCCGAATCGCAGCTTTAAAGCCGACACCAGTGTGGAGTATTCTAGACGATATCGTTCTCGCAACGACTGCAGTATGCTCAACGCTGATCCCCTCAGTATAGCCGCCAGGTAGTATGCCTGCTGCTCTTCAGTCCAGCCATTCGGTACTCGCACCAAAGTGTCTGTTCATTGTAGGGGTGGACTTAATTGTGATGCCTTTACCCACTCCTGGCTGGGGCATACTTACGCTGCAGAACTGCTGCGCCTCCCCTGCGATGACTGCACTGGCAGCGACCTATACCTTCTTCTCGCTGCCCGCACTCATCTCGGTGGTGACCAAACTCGGCTCCTCTTCCTCCCCTGCATGTCGTCTCCTTTGCTGCTACAAGAACTCCTGCCATTTCTGCTTGAGGGCGCTCAGTTCCTGTTTCATTTCTTACTCAATACTGTTCATACTTTCATTCCCACTGTCCCTCATGCTGTCAATTTTCTTGTCAACACAGGCTATTTTATTGTTCACCAACTCGCTCACGCCTTCTATCTTCTTGCCCACATTCTCATTCACACTGTCTATATTTCTGTCCACATTCTAATTTACACTGTCTATGTTTCTATCTACATTTTCCTGTATACTGTATATTTCCCTGTTTACAAGCTCACTGACACTATTAACAGATTCATTAACACTAATAACAGATTCACTAACACTATCTATTTAACTATTTACATTTTCATTTACATTATTAATTTCATTATTTACATTACTGATTTGACTATTTACATTTTCATTACACAACTAATTTGACTATTTACCGATTGTCAGACACTACTTACTTGGCTACTCAGTCCTTCGATCAAGGCATGAAGTACTCCCATGTCTGCCGACATTTTTCTGGTTAGTATTCACAAATATATTTGTAATTCCTCGGCCAATTGCTCAAATATTGTGATATTCACAAATATCGTACAATTATTTTATTTTTATTAAATCCCTCCATCCCACTTCTGACACCAGTTCTACAATTGCTCTCTCGGGAAATTAAGTGGACTAGAAACAAAATTCTCTAGTCTCTACTTCTCACAATTAAATTGATATTACTCGCTGTTTCAATTAATGTATCAAATTAATACATTTTATAATTACCACAAATAATTCAGTGAAGTTAAATAATTGAAGAGCAGTCCCAATAGACAGTGTATCAATATATTCAATTATTATATATATTATGTGTCCATATTGACAGATCGAATATTTACAGTAAAATCAGTATTACACTTCCATTCAGACCCACCTCAGTTCAGTCCACGTCACACCAGTCCGCAATTTCTAGAGTCCTCCTAGCGCCCTCACGCACAGTAGGCTTCACTCACCGGGTTTCACAGCCTTTCGTCCATTCATACCAAGAACACTCGTCTGCCACCATTGTCTCGTACTTATCTTCGCTTGCACACTGCCAGATGGCCTCCGTCAAAGACTGCCATCTGCTGGATTGTGGCAGTATATATAGTGTTGTAGGGGTCACCCAGAATCTTCCACAACTCGCGCGCTGTGCTGAAGAGGGCTGTGGCACCGGCCAATCTCACCAGAATATTCTTGCATCGTCGCTACATTTATTGGAATTTCCAGCAGGCGAGAGGAGGTCTGTGATGCCAGCAAGTCTCTCCGCTGTCAGTTTCACGAGTTTCCCAGAAAGGGTAACAACCGGCCGCGAACGCATCATTCCAGGAAGGAGGGGGCCGGGTCGAGGGATCACCTCTAATAGTGCCGGACAGACAGCCTCACAGCGCTAGCTGTGGCACGTAACAATACATTCCATAACTAAACCATACTGTGTACGATGACAGGTAATTGCGAATGGTCATTTTGTGAAAATTAGGTTTTCCTCTATATATTTCCAAGCGGCAAAGTGTAAGTCATCTTCATCAGCTGCCGTATCTTCCAGAAGTAACTTGCACCTCTTCTTGGTACTGGCTTCGATATCTGGTTCTTTATTCATTTCAGAAGAAAGGGGAACATTTTGTTGTTGTAAATTATCTAGCCACGCTGTTATCGGCCGTAACACCTCTTCCAAAGTGGCATCGCACTTCATGCATCCATGCTCAACCAGTAAATATTTATAACGCACACTTTCAATTAAATGATGTAAATCCACTGCAATGGCAGTGATTGTAAATCCGCTACAACAGCAGTATTTGTCCTAAAACTGCGAGCAGGATGTACTTGGTGTATATATATTTTTATTTATTTATATATATATATACACACACACAGCACGCAGTACTCTTTAGGTGCGACCTTCTTGCACTGGTCGGATTGGGCCATGAAACCCTCTTCTATCAGTCTGGGTAAGTTCGTGCAATATTCTTCAGACCTGACAATACGACGGGTTATGATGTCCCGAACATGCTTGCAATGAAGTCACAATTCGTCATCGCAATGTGTATCGGACAAGGCACAACATTCCTGGTTAGCAACCTTTCTTCCGTAGCCTCGTGTTATCCATCAAAAACAGAGATTTTGCTCACAACCTCAGTCAATGCGCTAACTTGACCATCGAATTCAGCACACACAACTTTGCCGTCCATGTGAGGCAATAATACACAATCATGATCTCTTTGTCCAAGGCAGAGAGTTTTCCCGCACTCTATGTCAATGCTTTTAGTTCAGTTTTTGTATTTGCAGCCAATGCTTGAAGAACCTTGCCACCAATTCGCCCACCCCTCCCCCATAATATTGAGTTTCGACTCTAAAGGTGGTGAGCCAGTTCATTCCAGACATCAGTGTGCGAAGATAAACCTCAGACTTAATACTCAATGCCTGCAGTATCGACAATGGTCGTAAAGCCTCTGAAGTATCAGTGCGGACAAAGAACGCATTAGCCGCATCACTGTCATGTTTCGGCCCTCCAACATTGTTAACTCGTTTCCCTCCGAAACTGTAGTTTCCATCGTCAGAAAATATAACACAACTATCCAATGTACACTTCAGGCCACTAAGGCCGAAATGAATATGGCATAGCTCATAGTTAACTTATGTATATTAACGAACTGAACGAATCCCCTACAGTACCGGCCCTTATGGAGCAGGGAATTCTTAGCCATCATAAGGAAACCATGAGGTTCTCACCAGAAACATGAGCAGATACCTATTAACCAGTCAAAAGACATATATTTACTAACACGATCAAAGTAAACATGTTGTAAGATGAGGTCATCCATGTGGAATATAATGAGACAGTTAGTGTTGTTGTGCAGGAGTTGTTTAGGCATACGTGAATAAATTTGACACAAGTAAGTCGAGTTCCTCGCTAAATGGCGGCCCTTGCCAAAATACTGCTGCATGGTCGACTGCTTCTGACATGCCGCATCATCGAAAACAAACACAGAGTTTAGCAAAGCATCACTTTGTGGCACTACTTCTTCACTGTCGCTACATGGAAAATAGAGTAGGAGAGCTACAGCTTGAAGTATCTGGTTCTAGTCTTAAGTAATTTGCCTGTTATAACAATTTCGAGAACATGTAAATGTTCTCTAACCAAATACCACTGAGTTAATCGAACAAGCTCAGAAGCACACATTTAGTTCCACAGGTACTTAGTACTGCTATGATACCTCCCACAATGATTGGCAGCAGCTTCCCATGATATGATTCGCGGGAGATAGTTTCATCATCAGTGGTGATGTGAACAATAAGCATGGTGGTCTGTGGTTTGGTCACCATTGAACTGATACATGAACAGGTATACCACTGGCACTATTGGCAACATGACCATTTTCATAGCATGGTAGGCCCCATGCATGCATGTAACCAAGGTCAGGTGATGTGGATGGCCAACTTCAAGGTCGGGTGAAGTGGTTGGCCACATGCTGCAAAACAACATATAAAGTAGATGTGGCGACCAAGTTGTGTTGGCGCATTGTAATGTATTGTGGGAGTATGACCAAGAGTGGACGCAGGCTGGTGAATTTCCTGACCAACAAACTTCTTTTTGGATACACATATTCTCGGCTACAAATACTGCAGGCCTGGTACACATATAGCATATAGATTGAAGTGAGGCGACATCCCTGTAAGTTTGTTAGACAAGGTGTGCAAGGAACACGAAATCACATATGTGACCAGTAACAAGTTGGAAGATAGGCATGCAGACGACACTGTTCTTGCCAAAAAAAAAAAGCCAAGTTGATAGTGAGGTTGGCCAAGTTCAAGCATGGCAAACATCTAGTTGTCTGGCGGTGTCCAAGATTATGAAAATTAAACTCAAGAGAGAAATGGGTTTGCAGTTTGGAAGGGAGGCAAAAAACTGGGCTGAGGAAGAAAATATAAGTAGTTGGCTGAAACAATTTGACACGACAGACATATGCGAGCACTCGCTAGAGGCAAAAATATGGTTCTCATCTGTACCTTCGTCTATGCCATGTTGGAGGAGGGAGAAAGAGAAAACGAAAGAACAAGTTAAAGAGGCCATCTTAAAGTCACTGCACATCCATCCACTCACAAACATAGACATACAAAAGTTTGCCGGCAAATTAAGTATAACCAATATCCGAGGCATATCCATATGCAACTGCTTCCACACAGTCCAAGACGAATGGAGTGCGCCATATTAAACCTAAATACCAACCATGGACCACGGACTCATTGAACCACATATAAAAGATGCGGGGATACGGCAGAATACTTTGACAGCTTCGGTAATTTAAGGGTGCCGCCAGAACTGAAAATGAATTTGAGAGGCATAATATTACGTTATAAGTACGAATCAGATCAACTACCACGAGAGTGGAACTGCAGTCACTTATGCATGTGCTTCCTTTCAAAGTAGATATACAAATGGCATACAAAAATTATATTTAATGAGAACATGCTACTTGAAGGAATCAGTCATGTCAATAACCTTGATTTGATAGGCTATAGCTCGGAATTGCGCTCCATCCGTGTTACTCCGATGAACCTGAACAGGGTGTGGTACTTTGCGCTCATAGACTGGCAAACCTATTTCTCTGTACAGAGCATATAAGAATGCAATTACACGTTTAGCTACATCAAGGAGGATGGTAAGAGAGGCGAGGTGCATGCACCCACAAGTTCGTATGAGATTAAAGATAAAGGCGAGTACCTTAAGCTCTTACTGCTGCCGGATGTGACGTTGGCTCTACAAGGTAATGCAAATATGCTGCACAGCGAGACTTACTGTAATGCTCAGATAGACTTCCCAAACAGCGACACACTTGCTGCAGTGCTCGGATACACGAACAAGACGTATGAAGCAAAGAAAACACATGAATCTACGCTGCCAGGAAACATTTTCCCCCTTAACATTATAAGAATAAACTTTACTTTGGTTACCATATAATACCTCAATGGTAAGCAAAGCCAAACACTGCATGTATTTACCGCATTGGTACCTCCAGGCTTTAAGCTGGTTGATGTACAGAAAACACCCATTTATATCCGGATCGTGATGGAGAGTGTATATGAAGTGACTATATTTATATTACATCAAGAAGGTAATTTGGTTAATTCATGGCTAGAAAATAACAGTATGTCTACATTTATGGAAAGATGGGTCATAATTTAAGGGAGCAAGTGCCTACAAAGGTAATAAAAGCAGCCTACAGAACCAAACAGGAAGTCAGAATGTAATGAGCACAATGCATTTTAACATCTGAAAACTTGTGTTACCTTAGAAGATTGGGACTGTCGGTCAACAAATATGGGCGTGGAAATATTAAACGTAGACAAGACAGCGGGCTTCATAGGCGCGTCATCAAGGCAGAAATCCACATATACCTGCCCTATCTGCTGGGTCTGTACATACTCTTGTCCGAGGTTCGAATCCTGATACAAAACCGAAATATATAAACAGTGCCATGTAATTTGTATTTGAGGTTATGTGGGACAATTACAAAGGCCGGTGGCGCTGTACCTGTGACAATGAGAATCATCAGAAATGGTATACTGCACATGATAAGCAAAATTGCATACGAGCTGAATGGTTGTGAAGTGGATGCGGCAAGAGATTTTGAAATTACAGCCACCATAAATAATTATCTTCCATTGCTGCTCAACTGATGTCCTGCAGCTGAAATGGCGGGCTGGGGGATCGAAGAGGACTTAAAGGTTCCTGTCTATGATGGTGTAAATTTTGAAGTATGTATATTACTGCCATGCTGCTAGGGTTCACCGAAGACAATAGGCATGAAAGTATTAATTACAAGCGGGAACTAGTTATTCTCTTAGGCAACATGCAAATGAATGCAGTCCTGGATACTGCTGATGCACTGAATGCCATGCCACTGAAGGTACGATCCATTGAATGGCTACGTCCACACATACAGGTAAAAATGTCAGAGCATATAAAATAATTTTAGCATGTAAAGAAACTGAGAAATGTCGATATTGCATTTCGTACGTGGATTTTAGAAACGTACCCGAGTGTATCGCGCTCCGTGAGCATAGATTGGAATGGTAAAACAAGTTTCACAAGAGAGAAACCATGCTACATAATAGTTACATTTCAGATAGGCAAACAAAATGTCATCAGTGCAGACCACTTGAAATTCGGTCATGCGAACATAAGTATTGTGAAGGTATTCCTCAACTCTGAGTGTTACCCATATGGAAATTTAAAAAAGAAATCATAAACTGCATATATTTGGTACCGTAACTAATGTATACCAACATTCCGAGATCATACCGTGGGCAGACACAATTATAGTCCATTCACGCTTTCTTTGGCCTTTTGGAATCGAACCTTTGAAAAATCACCCTAGGCGTAATATGTCAACCTGTTTTTCCAATAACTTGTATTCCACAAATATTTAACACTGTGATTAGAGTACTGTATTATTGAATAAATGAAACTTTACCTTAGTATTTTATATAACTTGTAATATTCATTTTGTATTAAATATGAATTAACAACAGCGAGAGCAGCGACGTGTTGGCAATGTCCGATAAGAAATAGTGCACAGATACAATATTTTTTTTAACCTCGTTTTTGTGTATACTATTTGTAAGTTAAACGTTGCCAATTGACATATTTGTATTGTTAGGTAGCACTAATGGAAACACATTTCATTGCTGTAGTTAAAAATATCCACGCAAATTCCCGTGCGTAGGCTGGTGTTTTTGTCTCATCTGAAATAAAGGTCCAATGTGTATAGCAGAGCATGGCTCTCTCTCTCTCTCTCTCTCTCTCTCTCTCTCTCTCTCTCTCTCTCTCTCTCTCTCTCTCTCTCAGATCGTACCACCTGTGTATCAGGAACAGGAAAAGTATAAATTTTGTTATTTCTAATTTCAGCACATTTCATATAATTACAGCATAATAATTATGTTTGAGATTGTAATTTACAACTGAATCGAGATGTTATTATTTAAATACATATTATATGTTATTTAGATGCAATGACATATTTTATATGCGATGGCGCGACACAGCTCGTTGCATGACACTTACAAATCCAACAGGTTGGAAAACGTCGTGTGGAAACGAGAATCTAGAATTTGATCAACTTTTCCCTAGTCCGTGGCGTGCCCTAGCCATGTGCTTGTCCCAATATGGTGGGAGGCGGGAGATTATACCCGTTTTATAATTCCTTGCCTTACGATTTGCAGTTGTGTGGCAACATGTCAATGACACGACGTGTTTCTGAACGAAGCATTAAGTTCGTACTCGGGCTTTTGAAACATCCTGGGGAAGTTACAATGTTGTGATAAATATGTGTTTCCATGCAGGGACGATTAGAAAGTGTTGAAATCGTTGCGTGTGCAAGGGCGTAGCCACCATTTCTGTCTATGGTGTCTGTGTTGTAATCGTTGTGCAGGCCAGATGAGTGTGAATTTCAAATATGTGCAGAATTTATACGTTTTAACCATGAACTGATGTTATGTCGAAGTTAATTATTTATATTCACCTCTGTTTATCACAGCGTTGTACCTTCGCGCTGGGCGTTTGAAACACAGTTGTGTAACGAGCTTACGTTCCTGTGATTTGAATGTCTGCCACAATCCCAAAAAAAAAAATACTAAGCCCAACCAGATATATTTAAATAAATAATCGAACAAACCTACAAACCAGTAAGTACCAATGCATGTAAATACTAGCGGAAAAAATGTTACATTAGGCTTATGTGTATGAATGTTCACCACTATCTTTTACACTTGTCGATGCTACATATAATAAATAAGCGACAAGAGTTGCGTGCTTGAATTTACTGTGTCGTTTCGTTGGACTGGTTGTCCCTTCGTTTTAATTTATATTCCAAACGCATTAATAACAGGTTAAATACTACTGTTTTTTCCGCCACAGTCGTAACAAACACCGTCGTGGCTAAATATTAATGTGTATTATGTGTAATGTGCTATATTGTGTGTAGAAATAGTTATAAAGCAGACCTAAATAATGTTATAGGCATAAATTGTGAACATTCGTAGGAAATATGACAGCATTCTTTGAACAGCTGTAAACTACAACCAATGCATTTGGCAGTTTTAAAAGTAGAAGTTACATGGCAGTGTTTATGTTTACGTGTAGCAGAACGATACGTAATCAGTAACCAAAAGTAGAAATCTGGCAGGGCTTCAGAAAAGGATGACGTTATCGTGAATAAACTATACCAATTGCAGAACCCAGGGAATTCATGAACACTGCCCCCTTGCTAATTTTTGGTGCTAGCAAACAGGATTATAGGCTGAAAACTGGCGTAGTCGACTGCAGGATTTCCCAGCCAATACTTAGGCATATGTCTTAATAATTCACTATAGGCTTGTCACATACAATGTTTGTGACAGAGTATTAAAAATACCGACATAATTAGCACATATGGTCCAGTCAAAATCAGACTGCATTAATGTTCACGAACATTCAGGGCTGCATGTCACTATGCAGGTTCATTATTAAGCACATCTGCAAAGTATAAATATATAGGTCGTAGGATAGCAACATGTACATTTCTACCTCCATTTCCATAGATGATGCTCAAAGGGAAAAGTAAGGTCACGAATACGTGGCTGTAAAAAAATACGATCAGTGTTTCAGTTTGCATGTGTGTGATGTAGAATATAATAACATGTGACATACTCACCAATATACTGACCATAGAGGCAGATGGTGTGGTCTTCGTGGCCGGTCTGCAGCAGAAGTGATGCTTGTGAATACATTGTAATGCGAAATAATACTATGCAATCTACTTTCAGAGTACAGCTGATTGTCATTGAAAACCTTGATAGTTCGGTACACAAAAACTAAACATGTTTGTAACATGTGTAGACTTGGTTGGGCATGTCTGTGCTTAAACACACTGTTGATATTGATGTGTGCTATGGTGTGACGATGATGGTACATTCCACTGTGGCTGTGGGAGGAAATAATAATAGTGTTTTTCCTTTCTTCTAACAGCAGACGATATAAATACACTTCCTGCACTGAGGTTAAACCACAGAACTATTTGTGACTGCCCATGTGCGCATATAGCTTGCTCTCTCGCTACCTTACGTGCGAGTACCAGCTTTCATCATGGACAGGCTTATAGCAAAGCTGAATGGTAATGCACAGTATAGGTTACTGTTGGACTTGGTGATTGGGAAGCGGTACATGGCATCGGATTTCCAGCTGGTGGATATATCCCACAGGAAGTGAATAACATGCATGTTAAATGCAGAGTTCCAGATACATTTACCTACACGCAACGTTTAACTGATCTTAGAGACAGACATGAAACTGCTTGATGAGACTGCAGTGTACATAGCATGTGTTGACATCAAGCCTATCGATAACAGCAAGAAAATGCACTTTCCATAATTCTTGTAACATGTGTGTTTGTGCGTAACAGCAACTCAACTCAGTATAACCCTAGCTATCCACACGTACATGTCAAACATTTACACTGCATTCAATATACTGGGCATGACCAAGTACGGCGATGTTACTACTGGGAACCGCCATGTTGACTTCAAACCTCCTGGACTACCTGAGAATGTGGAAACCTGCAGTTGTCTTGAACACTGGATGTGTCACAAAAAGAGTGAAGAGGGTTGCTACATCTTATACTCGACACCATGCAATGGTGTTGCATGTACCGTGTATTACCTACATCTGGACATGAAACTGTCTTGCACCATCATCAATATGATGGCTCTTGCAAACGAAGAGAATACATGACAGGTGTTGTTTATGCAATCAACTGCATAAGTGCTACACCATCTCAAAAGTGGTGTTATAACATGTTGGATAGACACCTGTACTGGTGAATATCACACGGCCATCATGAAACATGGAGCGGTTACATGAAAGACAGTGTGTTCTCTACTAACGTGCGATATTTACTTGGCTACAGTAATGTAGAAATGCCATAATAAACATATAAGAAGCAACTAGCTTTATATATCGCTAGCAGTCATCAGCAGCACAGCTTTCAGTTGACAGCCACTGCTGCCATCGACAATGTGTTCGACATACACGAATGTGATCAGTTCTGGCCAGTAAATGTGAACATGTACGATTGGCACTTTAATGGTGTTAGACGAATGGTGTTTAAACCAATATTTTAATATGAGCAAGTACAGGTATGTAATAGTGAAAATCATATGTGTGGATATAATGACTCATATGATAATTTCCACAGGCAAATTCTACCATGCTACTAGTACGAAAGCTGCACCATTGGTAATCACCGCCCAAACAGTTGGTTGCCTGCTAGTGGACATATTTTCGCAGTGATTACAGAATTTCAAGATATTTCCAAACAGCATCGCGAGAACAAGAAAGTGAACTTTGTTCTATGCTATATAGACAATGGTGCAATATGTCAGTGCACTGAACAGTGTATGAGACACATGCATACCGCTATGCAGGAAGACTGTTGAAGCATATTGATCCTACCCTGTGGAGGCCTAAGTCTGCTGTATACATATATAACCAGATTAATTAACTTATGTATATGGGCAGTGCATCATGGACATCGAAGCCTCGAGTATGGATATGGACAGCACGACTGTACAGGGGGGCCTAACTTGACGCTGCGAGTGCCAGTGTATGGAGGCTATCTGTGCCCTTGTTGCACACATTTTGGGACTATTGGCAGATGTTTTTACATAGCAGTGATGTCACACCTCCACCACGCACATTGTTGAACCATATAAGACCATTGTATCCTCCTCATCAGCATCAGTAGTAATCTAGCAAAGATGGCAACATTCCATTCCGAATGTATGTACTATACCAGCATGACCCCGGGTCACAGTACCATCACATATACATACCAGGCTGGTAACACGTAGTGGACATAGACATAGGACTATGATAGTGTAATCCACTGTCTGTCGGCACACGAACCTGCGCCGTATGAGTCCAATTAACAATTGATCGAGTTTACGATGTACCACAAGTGTGCCATGTTCTACATGCGGAAGGACACAGCTCTGCCCTGCTCAGAGAATGAAGTCCTCGCCACTGCATGCCTGCATGACGCAGTAGCATTCCACGTGCCAGGTTATGTGCCAGCTGCAGTAGACCCAACCCTGGTCCAGGATGCGGTCTCACAGCCAGCAGCAGCAGAATCAACCCCTGTCATCAACATTGACTATGGGGCAATGCAGCTGCCGGCCATCTTTTCCACGTCTGTGACACCATCGGCGTCATAATGTAAGACATAAATTTTTTGTTTGAAGTATATGTGTAACACACACTCCAGTGGGTTTTTTAATATATATATATATATAAAGTGTAGCTTGTCATTTCAGTATAAGTAGAGATGTAATGAAGAAAGAGGCTGTTTTTTCATGTATGTGTTTAAAACACGTACACAATTTCGTGTATTTTTTATGTATTTCAGATGTCATTAAGTCCATAATTGCTTATATGCAGTGTGTGTAGAATGTGAGAGAGAGTGAGGCCTAACATGTGTTCTAAATACCACAATTTTTATCAAGTCCAGTATATGTTAAATCAAGTGTATTTCCAATGTTGTCATGTCTGTACTGGTTGATATGTAGGGGGGAGCAGGAGGGGGAGAGAGAGACTGGTCTGACAAGTGTTCTGTATGTCACAATTAATTCAAGTAGAGTGCCTGTTTGTATGTAAATATATTTATTCAGGTGTGTGTACAAAGCACAATTGTTTCAAATATTGTCATGTCTGTACTTGCAGGTATGTAATGGGGTAGTGGGAGCAGGAGATAGAGAGGCTAATCTAACAAGTTTCGCTATTTATGCAAGTAGAGTACATCTGTGTATGTAACACTCTTTATTAAAGTATGTGTGATATTACACAAGTACTTGTTTCGTTTTAATTTAAAGTATTTTAAAATGTATGTTGGGTGAGGAGAGATTCATATGTTGGTACATCAGTTTTGTATTTATTACCATGAATATTAGTTTCCTGTCTTGCGATGATTTGTGTTGTGTCTGTACATGGAAAGAACGACCTATGCAGATCGGTTTGGCAAAAATAAATGCATATAACATGTTTGTAACATGTTATATGTTACAAACATGTTATATGCATTCCACGTACTATGTGTGGAATGCATATATATATATATATATATATATATATATATATATATATATATATATATATATATGCTTTCACGGTAAAGTGAGCACTTTTGGAATAATAGTCAATAAAAATATGTTATTTTAGTCTTAGACGTTAACTTCCGAGTGCGGTGGAATATACACACTGTGTTTATTACTTACATAGCAATATTTATTTTAAAATGTTGTTAAAAGATAAATAATGGCTGATAATAAAAAGTAACTAGGGCCTATGAAGTTCTTACTTTACCGTGAACAGCCTATATGTATGCTACCCCTATAATGTCAATGGTAAGTAACATAGAATGTACTGTATATGGTTACCTATATATATATATATATGTATATATATACATATACAGAATGTATTGTTTGTTTGATGCCACATAATGACTTCACTTACATGCGTCATTACCCATACTTCGCATCCAACGCCTGTGGTAAGTGTATCATTTTCATCTCGGTACAAGTTTCCCGGGCAGACTTAACACATGTATGTAATTTTGTTTGCTCATGGGTGTAATCGTCACTTGTTGGATAGCTACATTAGCACACGTGTTTGTGTATGGTGCCCATTACCTGTGTGTACATAGTACAAAGCTGGTCGTGGGTGCTGCAATACAGTAGGGAGAATCCTGTGGGAAATGAGCGAATGCACATAGGGGACGGGCCACAAACCTGCCTTCCACTCGCGAGCAGGCATACCATTAGTTGGACTGTGTCATAATGCATCCTGCTGGTCAGCTCTTTCACAGGGCGGGAGTGATATCCTGTTTGGTCATGCCCCTTCATAGGCAGGGCTGTGGAAGTGAGTGTCTACAAAACAAAGGTATGACCATCCCTTCAGGACATAATGCGTGCTCGTGAGCCGGCAGTAGATTCGTGTCCATTTGCAATGATTTAATGTATTTTGCTACAGAAGCACAACACAGTATGCAGCATACACTCTGTTTCGAACTTAACTTCTGACTTTTTCATATTAGGAGAAATATACTAGTGGTGGTGACCGAAGTTAAGTGTTACATCTAGGACAAAAATTGTCTGACTCCCATACTGCATATATGCACTGTCACACACACACACTGGTTGTAGTAGGCCAGCATCCAGCATTCATGTTGTGTCTGAGACTTGGCTGTACGAGG